>JAULJL010000042.1:2544000-3811000 GCA_030761205.1 Fremontodendron californicum
CAGCTAATGGATCCTTCTCTAAGGTATGGCGATTCACTTGTTCTAGAAAGTTGATCCTAAGATCACAATAAAAAGGTCTATATTCTTGTATTTATCTTCCTTAATCGATCTCACTCTACTAGGTGAATAAGAAGCAAGAAAACACCAAGATAGGAGGAATTGCGGCAAGCACAAAGGGGTTTAGGGAGGTTGCAATTTCACCTTTTTGCTTAGGAGGGGTTCTCTTCTTGAAACCAAACTTTTTCTCAAGCAAAATCAGAATATCACAAGTAGAATAGAACTCACTTGGGCGATTACAGCCTCTATATCAGATTATATAGTGGCGCAAACCCTGATCCTTGTCTCCCATGCTTGGCCGACCACCTGTAACTTGTTGGACAAGATTTTCATTAATCCACTTGGACTTAAATTATTTAATTCTAAGATGGATTAACAAACCCATTATATTATCTAATAATAATAATAGTCCAACAATCTTAATGCCTTAATTTGGGCCAACCATCCTTAGTGGACACTCCTAAATTAGAATAGTCACTTTGGATCAATTCTAATTTATCATGCTTATTTATTAGATAGATTAATTTCTAAACGAAAGTAATTTAATTCTCAATTAATTTTTCTTTCTCCTCATGAACAATTCATGTCATTAATCTATTAATATCATCTCATGATATTATTCCAATATAGTATAGTCAATCGCAATTCACTTTGCACATCTTTATGTGAAAGTCGACTACTACACTAGATAAGACTTCTTGATTCCTCTTATCTCATTAAGACATTGTCCTTGGATTTCTTAATCTCAATTATGTCTTAATTCATCTAAATTGAACTTCTTCAATTAAGTCTTTAATATAGATATTTTATTCCATTAAGTTTTACATTAATAGAATACCATGTTTAATCCATACATATTTGTTCTTATATGTGTGACCCTCTAGGTTCCTAATATGTTGGCAATGATTATAAGTTAATCTCATTAACTTGTTTTCATAGATCAAGAGCGGGATCTAGCAACCCATCATGACCACCCAAATATTGTGAAGTCAACGTGACCTTTTAGAACCTTTCAGCAATCAACCTGTCGGCATAATACGGTCCTTTCACCATATATCCCGGATAGTGCATGAGCATGGTGCAGTGTCTACTCATTATCAATCCATATTAGTTCTTCGCAACTTATGATTACCCTTATGAATTTAGAGAAACAACTTTCTCCTAAATCCATCATGCTTTGGGCAAAGACTTAATCAAGTTAATCGTAGTCAAGAATAAACGAGATATGTCTCCAATATCACAGGGAGTGGTGAATCCTCTCTGGATCACTCATTCATCTTCGTATGGTTCATGTCATACCCAATAACACCTTACCCTAAGCATTCTCATGTTTGGGACCCATTCGTGATGAAACCTAAGTTTGACACTCTCCACACAAGATGACCTGGTATCACAAGTCTGAGTACTAATTTACACGACTGGTACTAAGAGAACATTATCACAAACACTAGAGTGATATATTACCAAATGAAGTTCTCTTGGCGGGCCATGTTCAGTGAACTTGTTCAACAAACAAGCACCTATATGTTATCCCAAGTATCCCATACTTCAACCTATATGAGATCGGTTGCTTACTTCATAAGTAAGAATGCTTAACATATACCAGTCTTTGAGCATTGCCAATGCCCCGTCTTGGCAGTATGATGACCAGGAACGGTTTGACGAATAAGGCTTTGATGCATAAGGATCTCATAATTATAACTCTTTATAATTCCTTTGCAAGGCCATTATG
Organism: Fremontodendron californicum; assembly: GCA_030761205.1. NCBI lineage: Eukaryota > Viridiplantae > Streptophyta > Magnoliopsida > Malvales > Malvaceae > Fremontodendron > Fremontodendron californicum. The sequence continues at coordinate 2,545,790 of JAULJL010000042.1, forward strand.
TTCCCTGGGCTTCATCCAATTAGTACTTAATAACTCCTTATTATTTACTAACATGAAGGAAAACCTTGTATCTCTATAATCACAGTGAAGGGTATGCTTTATTCACTGTGTATCCCAAGCTCAATCTGATTGGCTCTAGGGCATACACCAACCGTCTTTTCCTCTTTCCCCCTCCATATTTCTTATATTATTTTTAACGTCATCTAGGATGGTTCCCATGATAGGGATCACGTTGTGACATATATCATTAAACCTAATATCAATAGTTATGAAATTGTATATCATAAAGTTTGCCCTTTACCTCCATTCTTACCAAACTTTGTTAATATTCTCATTTGACTTTGAATTTTCTTCATACCAAATGTTTGAAGAAGTCCTTGATGTACTTGGCTTGATTTTGATGAAGATAGCATGCTTGTATTTGAAGAACAAGTGTAAATTATCCCAAAAGAATGAAAGCTCATCTTGCTTATCTCATATTTTCCTTGCATAAACTTAGAAATTTCTTTGGAAAGATATTCATTAGTAGCACAAAGATACCAAATCATATAAAAATATATTCATTAAGCTCAAATGATACCAATTTCAAGAAAAAATATTCAAAGAAAACAAACTAAGTATTTAATTTTAACTTAAGCTATAAGTCATTCACATCATAGAAACTTCGATTGACGAAAAGGTGGCACAAAAGCTATCGTTCTATGCACATCAAACTTTTAGACCATGTATACATTAAAAATCTTAATGAAGACATATTCATCATCAAATTCATGCTAAAGAAAACTTTTAACACAACATGATAAGTATGTTAACACAAATTAATCTTTGGTGTCTCTTGCTCTTAGAAGTGTCGGAGAGTCCCTTTTATAGCTTGAGTATAAATTATGACCGTTGGAAAATGGACTGGAATGGAAAAGAGCCATTGAAACTTCAAAATTTAATCTTTAAAAACTGTCGTACGTTTTTGGGATTGATCATTTTCTGAAGGGGATCATTCTTTTGCTATTTCAATTTCAAAATTTGACCATTAGGCACCTAGGGATTGATCCTTGCATGTAGGGGATCGATCCTCTACTATCCACAAGTGAATTATGCTTCTGTTTCAAAATGTAAAATCTAGAGCACTAAGGGATTGATCCTCTTGTCTTGTGTAAGGGATCGATGCTGGTGTAAGCCCTGCAAGTCAATCTAGTTGGGCTTTTAAGACACTATTTATATGTTCATGTGTTACACATTATAGTTTATTAATTATAATTGAGGTATTTCTCTATCCATAAGTATTGTTATAATTGTTATAAATAACTTGTGAAGATAATGCCCATGAAACACAATGGCATTGCAAAGGAATTGTACATAGTTACAATTATGAGGATCCTTATGCATCAATGCTGTGTTTATAAAACTGTTCCTAGTCATTGTATTGTCAAGACAGAGCATTGACAATGCTTAAAGACTGGCATATGTTAAGCCTTCATGCACTTGATGCATGCAATCGGTCTCATAGGTTGAAAGTATAGATATACTTAGGGATAACATATGGGTGCTTGTTAGTTGAACAAGTTCACTGAACATGACCTGCTATGAGAGTTCCATTTGGTATTTCACTCAAGTGTCTATGGAAAATACTCTCATGTGTCAATAGTGTAAGTAATCCTTGGACTTGTGACACCAGGTTATCTTGTATGTGAACTGTCATACTTAGATTTCATCACGAACGGGTCCCAATCATGAGGATTCTTATAGTAGCGTGTTATTGGGATGACATGAAGCATACGAAGATGAATGAGTGGTCCAGAGAGGATTCATCACCACAAGTGATATGAGAGGACATATCTCACATGTATCTGGCTTATATTAACTTATAGAAGTCCTTGGCTAAGGCAATACATAAGGAGTTAATATTAAAGCTGCATATCTAATATGGAATAGGATTAAGAGTAGACACTAAACCATGCTCTTTCCTATCCCGGGATATTTGATGAAGGGATCAAATTACACAGACATATTGTACACGATAGGCTTGTTGAAGCTTGATGACTCTCTTGGCATTTGGGTGGTCATGATGCATTGCTAGATGCCACTCATGATCTATAAATATAAATAGGAAATTCTTAATTGAATTAATTATATTTATTGCCAACATGTTAATGGCCTAATGTGTCACACACCAAAAGTGATTAATGAAATTAAAATGAGATTGGGCTAGATTAAATATTCATTAAGTGTTGTGGGCTTATTGTGAATATTTAATAATATGTATAAGGGCTTTAGTGCAGTTAGTCCAATATTTGGCACTAAACCTGATTATATATATATATATATGCCTTATGTTGTTGTAGCCTCCCCCTAAGGAAGCTAACCCTAGAAATCAGTGTCTCTCTCTCCCTAAGTGAGTTTCGGCCGAATAGAAAAAGCAAGACAGGAATTCGATTCTTGTTACTTTTGGCTAAGCAAGGTTGAAGAGGAAGGTTTCTCACAACCTAGATGATAACTCTATAAAATAGAGTTATTTAATCCTATTTTGTGCCATTTAAAATAGCTAAGTCCTTGTAGTTTGAACTATTAATTTATTATTTTTAGTTATTTTTATTTAATTCTTATTTAGTTTTATTTATTTATTTTATGTTTTGTTTTAGTTATTAATTAATGTCTTTTGTAATTTTTAGAGTCCTAAAGCTAGAAGGAAAAGCTCAACTCATATATGGAAAGTCCAAGCTGGAGGCAGTTACTTGGCCCACTAAGTTTCCCTTTTCAAGCTTTCAAGGTTCTATAAATAGGAACCTTTAGGCTTTATTTTAGCTGCTTAGTCAGTTTTGTTTTTAAAGAAGAGAGCAGCCACCACCATCTTGCAAGAAGCCAAGAACAGTTTTGGAGACTAGAAGACTGAAGAACTGACAACCTTTAGTTTTTTCTTCTTCCTTAATCTTCTTTTATTTTCTTATAATTTGATGTTGGTGAAACTCTTTTGGTTATTGTTTTCAATGTCAAGCATGAACTAAATTTCTTTTCTAGGATTGCAATGGAACTCAACACATAGTTTGGATTATTTTACTTTTTAATTTGATTTAATGATATTTGAGTTGTTTATGCATTCTTGTACTTAATGATTTTAATTGCTTGATCACCAATTAAATTGATTTGTTAACCTAAATATAACTAGACATAGAGAGTTTAGTATTAGACATGGATTGCATAACACATGTTTCATATTCATTTATTAGGATGAATTGATCTGCATGTAGGGTAGACATACACTTACGTGTCATGTGTAATCACTTTTAGAGTCTAAGCTTAATGAGTTTCTCTTAAATTCAATTATCATAGATATATAGTTAATTGGTTAAGGGAGATATTTTTATAAGACCATCGGCAGATGCTTATAAATAGATTAGAACTCTAGATTAACAACTCAAGATCATTAATCAAATTAAGAGGGTAAAAGACGTTCAAGCAAAGTGTTGAGGGAAGTTGTAATCCTAGGCTTTTCTCCATTGATTTTAATCCAATTTTTATTTGCTTTTCTTTATTTTAGTATTTTCTTTAATTTAGTTTCCATTCACAAATTTTCAATTAATTATTTGGATAATATTAAGCTATTTTAATTTTAGTATTTAACAAATTTAATATTCAATTCCTCGTGGGTACGACACTCTACTTCCACTTTATTACTTGTTTGCAATAGCGTGCACTTGGGTATTGAAATCTGACAACAAGTTTTTGGCGCTATTGCTAGGGAATTGTTTTATTATTTTTTTGTTAATATTAATACCAAGCATACTTAGTCTTAATTCAAAATTTCTTTTTCTTATTCTTAGGTAATTTTGGTTGTTGAATACTGAGATCTAGAAGCTTCGAACTTGTCCCTTTTGATCCAGAACCAGAAAGAACTTTTCATCGACATCGAAGGGATAATTTACAAATCGCAACTAACAACCATACAATGGCTGAAGCTAATGAGACAAAGACTTTGCGAGAGTATGGGGTTCATTTCATGCAAGACCTGCAAACTTGTATTCAGAGGCTTGCCATCCAGGAAAATACTTTCGAGATAAAGCCAGCCATCCTTCAGATGATCCAAACTTCAGTTCAGTTCGGCAGTTTACATAACGATGATCCGAATTCTCACATCGTGAATTTTCTGAAAGTTTGCGATCTTTTCAAACAAAATGGTGTTACTGATGATGCCATTAGATTGAGACTCTTCCCCTTTCTCACATCGAGATAAGGCCAAGAGTTGGTTGAACTCTTTTCCTGCTGGCTCCATTACCACTTGGGCTGATCTGGCCTAAAACATTTCTTGCCAAATTTTTCCTCCTGCCAAGACAGCTAAGATGAGGAATGATATCACATCTTTCATGTAGTATGACTCGGAATCATTATATGAAGCTTGAAAAAGGTTTAAAGATCTGCTCTGACGATGTCCACATCATGGGATACCTGACTGGCTTCAGGTAAACACCTTATACAATGGGTTGATGGGTCATACTAGAAGTTCTATAGATGCTGCAGCAGGTGGATCACTCATGGGGAAAGAAATTGATGAGGCTTATAATTTAATTAAGGTGATGGCTTCAAATAATTATCAATGGTCCACTGAGAGAATTTTTCCAAAGAAAGCTCCAGGCAGTTAGTTATCAGTTGAATGAGATCAGTGCCTTATCGGCATAGATGGCTACCTTGTCCAAGAAAATTTATGCTATGAGTGTGCATTCAGTCCAGAGCTCATTAGTAACTTGTGAATTATATGGAGAAGGACACACCAGCAATAGCTGCCCAACCAATGCGAGTCAGTGCAATATGTTGGAAACTATAATAGACAGCAAAACAATCATTATTCCAACAATTACAATCCGAGTTGGAGAAATAACCCAAAATTTTCCTGGAATAACAATCAAGGGTCTTCATCCTATGCTAAACCAGCAAACCCTCCTGGTTTTCCATCACAAGCTCATGCTCCTGTTCCAGAAAAGAAGATATCATTGGAAGATATGTTTACAAAGTTTATTGCTAATGAAGAAGTGACTAATCAGACCCAAGCAGTGACACTTCGTAATCTTGAGACACAAGTGGGCTAGCTTGCTAATGCACTTAACAATCGTCCTAGGGGATATTTTCCAAGTGATACTGAAACTAATCCTAGGGGAGATGAAAAAGAACATTGGAAAGCCATCATACTTAGGAATGGAAGGGAGTTAGAAGAAGAGAGCAAGAAGCCAGAATTGCCTTCTAAGCCTCTTAAAGAGAAAGATATGGTGGAAAAAGAAGTTGAAAAGAATCAAGAGAAAAAGAAGCAATGTTATCCACCACCACCCTTTCCTCAGCATCTTCAAAAGAATAAGATTGACAAGAAGTTCCAGAAATTTCTTAAGGTATTTAAAAAGCTTCATATTAATATACCTTTTGCTGAAGCTTTGGAACAAATGCCAAAATATGTCAAGTTTATGAAAGACATATTGTCTAAGAAAAGGAAATTGGGTGAATTTGAGACTGTTGCACTTACTAAGGAGTGCAGTGCTATCCTCCAAAAGAAACTTCCATATAAGCTTAAAGATCCGAGAAGTTTCACCATTCCATGCACAATTGGAAATCAGTTCATTGGTAGAGCTTTATGTGATTTGGGAGCAAGCATTAATCTTATGCCTTTATCAATCTATCGAAAACTGGGTTTGGGGGAAGTTAAGCCTACTACAGTCACACTACAATTGGCGGATAGATCTTACACATATCCAAGAGGTATTGTTGAAGATGTATTAGTGAAGGTAGAGAAATTTATCTTCCCAATTGATTTCATTATATTGGATAAGGAGGAGGATCGCGAAATACCAATTATTCTTGGGAGACCTTTCTTAACTACCGGTAGAACTCTCACCGATGTGCAAAAAGGCGAACTTACCATAAGAGTTCAAGATCAAGAGGTAACTTTTAATGTTTTTAAAGCTATGAAATTTCCTAATGAATATGATGAGTGTTTTGCAGTTAATGTGGTGGATAGTGCTACAACTAAGATTTTTGAAAATAGCTATCCTGTTGATCCACTTGAGGCATCCTTGATAAGTACTTCAAAAAGGGATGATGATGATTTTATTGAATGTGTAAATTTGTTGATTGCTCATCCACGCATTGGAAGATCCATTCATCAATTTGAACCATTGGGACTTAAGACAAGCGAAACATCATCTACCAAGCCATCCATTGAAGAGCCACCATCCCTGGAGCTTAAGTAGTTACCCTCACATTTGCGGTATACTTTTCTTGGTGGAAAATCTAAATTACCTGCTATTATCTCATCTTTTCTTAATGTTGAGTAGGAAAATAAACTAATTAGAGTACTTAGGGAACACAAGAGGGCTTTGGGTTGGTCGATTGTCGACATTAAGAGGATTAGTCCTTCAATTTACATGCATAAAATCCTTCTTGAAGACAATCACAAGGCTACCATAGAGCATCAACGAAGACTTAATCCCATCATGAAATAAGTGGTAAAAAAGGAGATTATTAAGTGGTTGGATACAGGCATCATATATCATATCTCCGACAGTTCATGGATAAGTCCAGTTCAATGTGTGCCCAAGAAAGGAGGAATGACAGTGGTTGCCAATGCTAATAATGAGCTCATTCCAACTAGAACAGTGATTGGTTGGCGAATTTGCATGGATTATCGAAAGCTGAATAAAGCCACTAGGAAAGACCACTTTCCTTTGCCATTCATTGATCAAATGCTAGACAGATTGGCTGGTAAGGAGTTTTATTGTTTCTTGGATGGATATTCGGAATACAATCAAATTGCTATAGCTCCTAAAGATTAAAAAAAGACCACATTCACTTGCCCCTATGGAACTTTTGCTTTTCGAAGAATGCTATTCGGACTTTGCAACGCTTCTGCTACCTTTCAGAGATGCATGATGGCCATATTCTCTGACATGGTGGAGCAAGGTTTAGAGGTATTTATGGATGACTTTACAATTTTTGGAGATTCTTTTGATGAATATCTACATCACCTTGCTAGAGTGCTTAAGAGATGTGAAGAAACAAACTTGGTGTTAAATTGGGAAAAATGTCACTTCATGGTTCAAGAAGGCATTGTTTTAGGACATCAAGTTTCTAGTAGAGGGATTGAAGTAGATAAAGCAAAGATTGAAACAATTGAGAAGCTCCCACCTCCAATCTCTGTAAAAGGTATTCAGAGTTTCCTTGGTCATGCCGGGTTTTATAAGAGGTTCATTAAAGACTTTTCCAAGATCTCAAAGCTACTTTGCAACCTCCTTGAAAAAGATGTCCCTTTCAAGTTTGATGATACATGTCTAACAGCTTTTAACACATTGAAAGAGAGACTGATTTCAGCACCTATCATTATTGTTCTAGATTGGAACCTGCCATTCGGGCTCATATGCAATGCTAGTGACTTTGCAGTTGGTGCAGTCTTAGGCCAACGAAAAGATAAGATATTTCATTCTATCTACTATGCAAGCAAAACTTTGACCGATGCTCAGTTGAATTACACCACCAATGAAAAAGAATTGCTTGCAGTAGTATTTGCTTTTGATAAATTCTGATCTTATCTTGTGGGCAACAAAGTCATTGTTTACACCGATCATTCAGCTATCAAGTACTTGATTGATAAGAAGGATGCAAAACCTCGCTTGATCCATTGGATACTTCTTTTGCAAGAGTTTGATTTAGAGATCAGAGACAGAAAAGGAACAGAAAATCAAGTGGCAAATCATTTATCAAGATTGGATAATGGGACACAAGTTGGCAATGCAATCCAAATCAATGAGACTTTTCCTGTTGAGCAACTTTTTCTAGTTCTTCAACAGGAATCACCATGGTATGCCGACTATGTGAACTATATTATAAGTAGAATCTTTCCACCTGGTTTAAATTCTCAACAAAAGAAGAAGTTCTTGCGTGATGTCAAGCATTATTACTGGGATGAACCGTTCTTGTATAAGCAATGTAATGATCAGATTATTAGAAAGTGTGTACCCAAGGAAGAAGTTGATGATATTTTGCAACATTGTCATTCTTCGAACTATGGAGGACATTTTGGAGGAGAACGGACTGCGGAAAATGTGCTACAATCAAGTTTTTATTGGCCCACTCTCTTTAAAGATGCTCACCAGTTTGTTGTCCGATGTGATAGATGTCAAAGAGTGGGTAACATCTCAAGGAGAAACGAGATGCCTCTGAACAACATTCTTGAGGTAGAGATTTTTGATGTATGGGGAATTGATTTCATGGGTCCATTTATTTCCTCATACAACAATCTTTACATTCTAGTTGCGGTTGATTATGTATCTAAGTGGGTGAAAGCAACAGCCTGGCCAACCAATGATTCCAAGGTGGTATTAAACTTCTTGAAAAAGAATATCTTTACCCGCTTTGGCACTCCAAGAGCAATTATTAGTGATGAGGGGTTTCACTTTTGCAATAAATATTTTGAAGCCCTTCTTGCTAAATATGGAGTCAAGTACAAAATTGCCACCGCCTACCATCCACAAACAAGTGGTTAAGCCGAAGTCTCTAACAGAGAAATCAAGAGGATTTTGGAGAAGACTGTCAGCTCAACTAGAAAAGATTGGTCTAAGAGATTGGATGATGCATTGTGGGCATATAGGACGACTTTTAAAACTCCAATTGGGATGTCTCCTTACAAATTGGTTTTTGGGAAAGCATGTCATCTTCCAGTAGAGTTAGAACACAATGCATATTGGGCCATCAAGAAGTTGAATTTTGATCTTCAAGTAGTAGGAGAGAGGCGTCTATTGCAACTCAATGAGATGGATGAATTCCGTCTTCAAGCCTATGAAAATGCCAAGCTTTACAAGGAAAATACCAAGAGATGGCATGACAAGAAGATCATTGAGCGACAGTTTGAACTAGGCCAATATGTTTTACTTTGCAACTCTCGACTCAAACTATTCCCGGGAAAACTAAGATCTCGATGGTCCGGCCCTTTCAAAATCACAAAAGTATTCCCTTATGGAACAGTCGAGCTAATCGATGAAAAGGCCAATCTCAACTTTAAAGTGAATGGGCAACGACTCAAGCATTACTGGGGAGGCGATATTGATCGCCAAACATCCTCCATCACCTTAGCCGATCCAGAATGAGCTTGAGATAGTCAAGCCGACGACTATAAATCAAGCGCTTCTTGGGAGGCAACCCAAGTTATAATCTTTACTCTTTGATTTTTCTTATTTTATTTTTTATTTCAATTTTATTTTACTAATTTCATCTTACTTTTTTGCAGGTTTTTAGTTAAAAAAAAGGCAGAGAAGTCGGCACCGCGGCTCAGAATTCTGGCGTCGCAACGCCACTGCCTTGAAAACGTAAAATATTTTCTTTTTAAAGTCAGAGAGGTTGGCGTCGTGGCGTCGAAACCTGGTGCCGCAGTGCTTAAGCTCGTAAAAAAATTAATTAGAGTCAGTGTATCTGGCGTCGCGGCGCCAAAGCTCGTAAAGAAAAGAGTTTATTATTTTTAGGGTTTAAAAAAAACCTAATCCCTTAAACCCTTTCATCTTTCTGGCAACCACCAAAAACTCTTTTCTCTCCCAAACCCTCTCCTTCTTCTCTCTCAAGTACCAACTCTTTCTTTTTCTTCAAAATCTCTCATTCTCTCTCAACCATCCATCTCCATAAAAATCAACTACACACCTTTATCTCAATTATCTTCACAAACCCACTACACAACTATAAATTTCTTTAATCATCTTCAAGAAGGGACTCTCCCATTATCCTCAAGTTCTTCAAGTAAGTCTTTCAAAATTCCATAAAGATTATACTAGTTTGAGGGTTATTGGTTGATTTTTAGTATTGAAGGTTGTTCTTGCTTCAACTACTCTTGCTTGTGGATTGGGTTATAGTGGGTTTTTGAGAATTAGTCTAAATTAGAAGATAATTTGCTTTCCTTGTTGTGGATTGGGTTGTGTTGAGCATATTTGACAATTGGAGAATTTGCTTTGCTTGTTGTGGATTGGGTTATTGTGGGTTTTTGAGAATTAGTCCAAATTAGAAGATAATTTGCTTTTCTTATTGTGGATTGGATTGTGTTGAGTATATTTGAGAATTGGAAAATTTGCTAGTAATTCTATCTTAGGTTGGGTGCTTAGTGAAGATAATAGTTGAATTTGGGTCAATTATTAAACAAGAACTAGAATATGGGACCAGGGAAGAGAACGCGAACTGGCACTAGTGCACCCAATTTTGATAAAAGCAAGTTTTTATCTGATACAGCGGTTCAATGGCATAACCACTATCTCCTACATAAAAGCCCTATTCCAGAGAGGGGGTTTCATATTGATTCACATGAGCATTTTGTGTTTCAACAAGTCATCAATTCACGTCATTGGCAGAAACTCTGTGCTCCACCGCCATATTTCGTACTCCCGGTTGTCAGAGAGTTTTATGCCAATGCCCTTGAACTTAGCGATAGTAGAATTTTTGTTCATAGGTTCCAAGTTCCGTTTAATCCGCAGACCATTAATCAGTATTACCAAACCCCGGATATTGAGACTGATGAATATACTCAGTATTTGGATGGGCCAATTGACATGGATGCGGTCACCGCATATTTATGCCCCAATGGGATGACTTGGAAGACTTCAAGGAATGGGGAACTTGCTTCATTCAAGGCCAATACTTTAAACCGAGAGATTCGGGTTTGGTTGCATTTTTTAGCTGCCAATATGCTTCCTTGTAAGCATGTTAGTGATGTTACCAAAGATCGAGTCATCTTGCTTTATTTTCTCACCACGGGCAAGTCAATTGACATTGGTCAGCTCATTTATCGAACCATTCTGCATGGTGTTCGATCTCCAAGAGAAAGCCTTTGGTTTCCTTCTTTAATCACTCAATTGTATGACCACGCAGGGGTCTGAATGGGCAATAGTGAAGAATTGTTACATCCAAAGGGTCCCATAGATGGCACTATTATACATTTCTTGACACAAGACATGCAGTGTCCACCCTCAAGACCCGGTGCGAGTTCATCACAAGCTCCTCCTCTACCCAGGCCTCCTCAACCTCGACAATTAACCATGACGAAAAGCATAGTTCGATTTGAAGCTCGTAGTGCTCATCACAATGACTGCTTTTAGGCTCTTGAACAAATGTTCCATTTCCTTGGTCATCATATGGGTGCCAACATGCACCAAGCCCCGCTATGCCTCCACCACCACTTTTTGATAATGAGGAAGAAGAAGCGGACGAGGAAGTGGAAGATTAATGTGCTCCCAGATTTTCTTCATGGATAGGGGAGTTATCTTATTCTAACTCTTTTATTTTTCCAACATTGAGGGCAATGTTTGATTTAAGTTTGGGGGGTGTTTATTTGTCTTTAGTTATTATGTTTTGTGTGTCTTTTTATTTGTTTTTTGTTTTATTATGTTATGTTTAGGAGTCATAAAAAAATAAAGATTTTAGATATGATGCACTTTGACATGATGAAATCCTTATCCAATGATGAAATTTTAGTTATTGATTTATCTTGATTCTTGGGAACAACATAAGCATGAGAAGAATTTGTGTTAAATTCTTTTGTTAGTTTCATGTTAGGGTGTGATTTTCAACGAATTGAGCATTTAATCTCTTGCTTAGATTTACATTGCTTATTTAAAAATGATTATGTTGATGTCAATTGCAAATTATGTCTGGACCCTAGAATTTATTTGATTCTCTCTCGAGGCGAAATCCTAGACAACACTAAGTTGAGGAAGTGATTTAGGCCATCTTTGGATCATTTGAGCTTTTCGAGCCTACCTTTATATATGATTATCCTTAGTCTACCTCTTTGTGCCTATTGATATATCTATTTTTTTTTTGATTGCCACATCTTTTAGCCTAGCCTAATAAGAAAAAACCATGGTTAACCCTCACTACATAGGCATGTGATGATATTACAGGAACAAATTATGAGCCATGTTGAACTTGGATGAATTGGTGGTGAATAAAAAAAAAAGAGTTATGGTTCTTCGAAAACGAAGAACAGAAAAAAAAAGTGAATAAATTAATGAAGCAAAAAAGAAGTGTATTCAAAGAAAGAATGGAGAATGTAATTTGAGGAAAAGACTATGGCTCTCAAAAATCCTGATAAAAATGTAAAGTGTCTATGGGTGAATTTAACCGAAATATATCCTTTATCATACCTTGACCCTAGCCTTTTATTACAAGCTTAATAAAGACCTACTTGATCCTTGACAAAGTGTTAGTCTACATTAGTGGAGAGAGAGATGAAAAGCAAACATATGAGAATCTAGTACTTTAATTCGTATTTTGCATTGACATAATCGTATTCGGATTGCATGCAATGATTTGTCAAGAGATTATTCACGCACACACTGGAAATCCATTCAAGCATGAAACATACGATTGAATTGAATCATAAAGTTGGATTATGTTTGTTTTTTACTTTGAATTGAGATTCTGAGATAGCTTTTGGGGAAAAATTAAGGAAATCATTAGTTAAGTGCAATCATCTTTAGATTTGCTTTATTTCGTTTTGTTTTGTTTTATTTAGTTTGTTTTTTTTAGTTTTGCTCTAGGACTAGCAAAATCTTAAGTTTGCGAGTGTGATAACTCTATAAAATAGAGTTATTTAATCCTATTTTGTGCCTTTTAAAATAGCTAATTCCTTGTAGTTTAAACTATTAATTTACTATTTTTAGTTATTTTTATTTAATTTTTATTTAGTTTTATTTATTTATTTTATGTTTTATTTTAGTTATTAATTAATGTCTTTTGTAAATTTGTAGAGTCCTAAAGCTAGAAGGAAAAGCTCAATTCATATATGGAAAGTCCAAGCTGGAGGTAGTTACTTGGCCACTAAGTTTCCCTTCTTCAGGCTTTCAAGGCTCTATAAATAGGAACCCTTAGGCTTTATTTTAGCTGCTTAGTCAGTTTTTTTTTTTTTTTAAAGAGGAGAACAGCCACCACCATCTTGCAAGAAGCCAAGAATAGTTTTGGAGACTAGAAGATTGAAGAACTAACAACCTTTAGTTTTTTCTTCTTCCTTAATCTTCTTTTATTTTCTTATAATTTGATGTTGGTGAAACTCCTTTGGTTATTGTTTTCAATGTCAAGCATGAACTAAATTTCTTTTCTTGGATTTCAATGGAACTCAACACATAGTTTGGATTATTTTACTCTCTAATTTGATTTAATGATATTTGAGTTGTTTATGCATTCTTGTACTTAATGCTTTTAATTGCTTGATCACCAATTAAACTGATTTGTTAACCTAAATACAACTAGACATAGGGAGTTTAGTGTTAGACATGGATTGCATAACACATGTTTCATATTCATTTATTAGGATGAATTGATCTGCATGTAGGGTAGACATATACTTACGTGTCATGTGTAATCATTTTTAGAGTCTAAGCTTAATTAGTTTCTCTTAAATTCAATTATCATAGACATATAGTTAATTGGTTAAGGGAGATATTTTTATAAGACCATCGACAGATGCTTATAAATAGATTAGAACTCTAGATTAACAACTCAAGATCATTAATCAAATTAAGAGGGTAAAAGACATTCAAGCGAAATGTTGAGGGAAGTTGTAATCCTAGGCTTTTCTCCATTGATTTTAATCCAATTTTTATTTGCTTTTCTTGATTTTAGTATTTTATTTAATTTAGTTTCAATTCACAAATTTTCAATTAATTATTTGGATAAGATTAAGCTGTTTTAATTTTAGTATTTAACAACTATAATTTTCAATTCCTCGTGGGTACGACACTCTACTTCTACTTTATTACTTGTTTGCGATAGCGTGCACTTGCGTACTGAAATCTGACAACAGTAGGCTACTAGCATCGTCTTGTCAAAACATAATCTCAACCTTGTGAAGGTTTTCGAGTCACCTATGTGGATTACTGTTAGAGGTCGGACAGTTAGGCGGCTTTGGTTTTGCGACAAGCGGGCTTTGTGTATAAGAACAAGAACATCAAGAATCTGTCTTGAGGTTTCGGCAATCTACATTACAAAGGTATGATATTTTGATTGTTATCTACTCTTGATAGGATGATCGTTTTGAATTCATAGGCAGATCCATGGAGTGATTCAGTTTCTCTTTGTTTTGTTTTATTTCGCTGCATTGTTTATTTAACTTGATGATTAAATTATACATTATCTCTGTTTGAGCATGAGCCGAATCCTAACAGTGGTATCAGAGCCTCGCTTATGTTATTCCTATACCATCTATGCTTTAAATGTTACCTTTAACAAAACTGTTTTGTTTCTTTGAGTTGTTTTGATCCAATTGTCACTAACTGAAATTGTGAGAATTTGCACTTGTAGTGTTTCAGTGAAGGCAGCAGGTTATCATGGTGAATTCTTGTTGATTAATTTGTTTTAAATTGTTTTAAACTGATTAATGGAAAGGGCGAAAGTTTGGCAGCAATTGCGAATTGTTTTTGCCTGCTTTGCGCCAATTTGGTGATTTGATTCAGAAAAACTTGTATATTTATCTTGGCTATTTATAGTGCATGGTTTGATATTTTTAGGATCTAAAATTGCTTAGAATTGTTCTTGGCAAGCTTGAAAAATCATAAACTGATTTGGCATTAAAAGGTTGGAAGCTGTGAAAAGCGGATAGAGAGGCTGTAGGGAGAAGGGAGGCAGCAGCTATACCTTGTAGCCGCAGCCTGCGCCTTCCTTTGCTAGGGTTTTAGCTTCTATCATATTTTCATAGCATATGGATTTTGGGCAGTATTGAGTTACTAATGTTGTAGTGTCCTAGTTGAACGACAACACTAAAATTTGTGACCACGGTAATATTGTTGAATTAATTAAATCACCAATAAGAGAATTTACATGTTAAATATTCAATTAAATTGTTTAATTGGATGATAATTTAATTAGAGGAAATAATCCTAATTGGATTAGGATATATTCTAATGAGTTTAGAATAAATGTTTATTATTTTCTTTAAATTAAATTATGGATCAAACATAATCATTGAATGGTAACTAGAGATTAAAGCATGATTTATATATTCATAAATTGTTTGTGAATGTATGGGATGATTATGGACTTCGACCCAATATGATTGTGGATGGTTAAATTTATTTTTATGGTTTTTATTAATTAAATATGGACTGTGTGCCCTACCTTATCTCTCATTTTCTAGAGTTGTAAGAATTCTTTCCTCACCTAATTCCCCTCAAATGTAACTTGAGGTTTCTTTATTACAAATGTAATTAGTTACATCAAAGTGTAAAATTAGGATTTTCTAGGAACAATTTTTGTAACTTGAAGATGGAGAAGATAGGCGCCATGAAGATAAGGAGATTACAAGCAAGCTTTGAAGACTATGTATGTAATCACCTAGGAATTTGACCAACTAATTTTCTTTGATGGCTCAAAGAAATTAGATTAGAAAAGTCCATAATCATCCAAGTAGAAAGCATGTTATAGATTTATTTTATGCAATATTATAAATGCTATGAATGCCTGATATGATAAGACTAATATTTAAAGTAAAAGGAAATCCCCTTTTACAATATTGAGTCACATGTTTCGCATGATAAAGTTGCCTTCTATCATCATAACAAGATAACCAGAGTTCTTCCAGTAGGAGGCTTGTTGAGTCACTCAAGGTTAAACTACTGTAGGAATATGTTTGAGTTATGAAGTTGGGTCTTAATCAACTAATGCTATGTTGTTCGGATGCTTTAAAACTTGACCGCATAGTGTTAGAGGCAAGGTTAGGCGAAGTACATATGATGTGCTTAGACAAGGAGTTGTCACCTAACTGATCTGGGAGTTGCATATAGATGCAAATGATAAGCTATGTTATCTACCCAACTAGGCTTGTTGTAATTTGTTGAGTCACTCAAGGTTGCAACATGTTGAAAGGGATCCCAGCCCATTAGAAATACATTGACAAGATTTTCGAATAATAGTGAGGGCTATTATCTCGAAAAATTAGTGGGAATAAGAATAAGAGATTTAATACCTCATCTTGAATTGGTATAAATACATGAATATAACTGATATATACTTTTTCCATATTAGGTTGTTGAAAAATGGATAATACTTTAACTGCACTGTACGACATTATGAATGCCATTAGTCCAAAATATTTGGATTGATACAAAAGATTGAGAAGCGTTCTCAATGAAAGAAAGGTTGCTCATTTGACTAGTCAAGAAGAACTTATAGAAGTTTCTGGGTTGACTATGTTTGTGATTGAACTGAATCTTTCTACGATTAAATCTAATTCCTAGGTAGCTGATTCAGGATGTGGTTCACATCTATGTAATGACATAACGATGTTGAAAGAAAGTAGAAAGTTAAGCAAATATGAAGTAGTTCTAAGAGTAGGCAATGGTGCAAAAGTTACAGTATTGGCTGTTGGAACATGTACTTTATCTTTGCCTTCTGACATGAAATTGGAACTGAAAATTTGTTACTTTGTTCCAGTATTGTCTAGAAACATCATTTCGCTTTCATACCTCACTGTTAATGATGATTTGGAAATAAGAATGAAGGGCAATAGTTGCTCCATCATTCTTAAAAATATTCACTATGGATCGTCAACATTACATAATGGATTATATGTTTTGGATCCAGAGAGGCATGTGTTCAATATAAATGTCAAGAAAGCAAGAAAAGATGATCCAAGTAAGACCTACATCTGGCACTGTAGACTTGGTTATATCAATGAGACAAGGATTTCCAAATTGCATAAACATGATTATTTCGAACCCTTTGATTATGAATCATATGGGACTTGTGAATGTTGTCTCCTTGGTAAGATGACCAAGACGCCCTTTACAGGAAAAGGGTGGAAGAGCTAGTTTTTTTATTGGGCTTAATACATTCAGATGTATGTGGGCCACTAAACACAACTGCTAGAAGTGGTCACACATACTTCATAACCTTTATTGATGATCATTCAAGATTTGGTTATGTGTATCTGATGAGATACAAGTCTGAAACTTTTTAAATGTTCAAAGAGTTCAGAGCTGAAGTAGAGAAACAGACTGGGAAAAATATTCTGGTTCTTAGATAAGATCAAAGAGGAGAATATTTAACCCATGATTTCTTGGATCATTTGACAGACAATGGAATTCTATCGCAATGGACTCCACCTAGAACTCCTCAGCATAACGGAGTGTCCGAGAGGAGAAATCGAACCTTGTTAGACATGGATCTGTCCATGATGTCTAAGACTGACCTTCTGATATCCTTTTGGGGATATGCCTTAGAGATTGCAGCTTACCTTCTAAATAGGGTTCCAAGCAATTCGATAGATAAGGTACCATATGAGATATGGACTGAAAAAAAGCCATATTTATCTTTTCTAAAGATTTGGGGATGTACTGCTTATGTGAAGCAAGAACCTTCTGATAAGCTAGGAGTTGGATCAAAAAAATAAAAGTTTGTGGATATCCTAAAGAGATTGTTGGATATTACTTTTACAGTCCTACTGATCAAAAGGTGTTTGTGTCAAAACACGCTACTTTTCTAGAGAAAGAGTTTCTACTAGAAGGATTCAGTGGGAGTAAAGTAGAACTTAAAGAAGTTCAAGAACCACAACCTAACATTCCCTCGAAACCTGAGACATCGATCGAGGCATAAGATGCTCGGACTGATGCTCAAGAAACACAAGTACTCCGAAGGTCTAGTAGGGAGAGGCAAACGCCAATAAGATTTGGATTTCTTTTGGAAAGAGATGGTTTGCCTATTGATAATGAAGCTACTACATATAAGGAAGCGATATCGGAAATCAATTCCAAGAAATAGCTAGAAGCCATGAAATTTGAAATGGATGCCATAGAAGTTAACCAAGTTTGGTATTTAGTTGATCCACCTCAAGGGATAAAACCATAGGGTGTAAATGGGTCTACAAGATAAAGATAGACATGGAGGAGACATACAAACGTATAAGGCGAGATTGGTTGCAAAAGGTTATAATCTTGTTGAAGGCATTTATTTTGAAGAAACCTTTTCACCAGTTGCCATGGTTAAGTCCATTAGGATTATGCTTGCTATTGCTGCATACCATGATTATGAGATATGGTAGATGAATGTAAAAAATGAATTCCTTAACTGGAATTTGTAGGAGAAAGAGTATATGACACAACCTGAAGGTTTTTCATCCAAGGCCACTTCTAATAAGGTATGTGAGCTGCAAAAGTCCATTTATGGACTAAGGCAAGCATCTCGGAGTTGGAACATTTGGTATGACGAAACAATTAAAGAATTTGGTTTCATTACGAATCCTGATGAACCATGTGTTTACAAGAAGGTAAAAAGACATGTAGTTGTTTTCCTAGTGCTATATGTCGATGACATAATGCTCATAGGAAACGATATACCTATGCTTTAGACGACCAAGGTCTGGCTTTCCAAACAATTCTCCATGAAGGATTTGGGAGAAGAAGCATATATTATGGGAATTAAGATCTATAGAGATAGATCAAAAAGGCTGCTTGGATTGTCCCAATCTGTTTATAGACAAGGTGCTAAAGAGGTTTAGCATGGATATCTCCAAAAGAGGTAACTTGCCTATGGTACATGGTGTACAACTCTCAAAAGAGATATATCCTAAAACTTATAAAGAAAGGACACAGATGGATAAGATCCCGTATGCTTTAGCAATAGGATCTATCATGTATGCCATGTTGGGCACAAGACCAGATGTATTGTACATTCTGAGTGTCACGAGCCGATACCAAAGCAATCCTGATGAAAATCACTGGATTGTTGTGAAGAATATCCTCAAGTACTTGAGAAGAACTAAGGATATTTTCTTGGTCTATGGAGGGGCTGAACTCCGAGTTAGGGGTTATATAGATGCTGGATTCCAAACTAATAAAGAAGAAAGTAAATCATAGGGCGGTTATGTATTTAACTTAAATGGAGCTCTAGTCAGTTGAAAAAGTTCCAAACAGACTACAACTGCAGATCCAACAACAAAGGCTGAATGCATCTCCGCGTGTGAGGCAGCGAAGGTGGCTGTTTGGATTAAGAAGTTCATAACTGAACTTGGTGAGGTTCCAAGCATTGTTGATCCAGTTCCACTTTACTGTGACAACAATGGAGCCATAGCGCAAGCTAAGGAACCATAGTCTCATCATAAATCCAAACATGTATTGCAACAATATCACTTGATTAGAGATATAACTCAAAGAGGTGATATAAGTATGGAAAGGGCACCCATGGAGGATAATATTGCTGATCCTTTCATTAAGGTTCTGTCCCAACAGAAACACAATCGTCGCATGAAAGAACATGGGCTTAAGTACATGGGCGATTGGCTTTAGTGCTAGTGGGAGATTGTTAGAGTAAAACCTGCAAGCCAATGTAGCTGGGCTTAAGCCAATCTACTTCCAGGGTTTAAGTACATGGGTGATTCACAAGTTATTTTTGTAAAGATAAAACCCATGAAACACAATGGCATTGCAAAGGAATTATAAAGAGTTACAATTATGATGATCATTATGCATCAATGTCGTGTTTCTAAAACTGTTCCTGGTCATTGTATTGTCAAGACAGGGCATTGACAATGCTCAAAGACTGGCATATGTTAAGCCTTCATGCAGTTGATGCATGCAACCGGTCTCATAGGTTGAAAGTATAGAGATACTTGGGGATAACATATGGGTGCTTGTTAGTTGAACAAGTTCACTGAACATGACCCGCTATAAGAGTTCCATTTGGTATTTCACTCAAGTGTCTATGGAAAATACTCTCATGTGTCAATAGTGTAAGTAATCCTTTGACTTGTGACACCAGGTCATCTTGTATGTGAACTGTCATACTTAGATTTCATCATGAGGATGCTTATAGTAGGGTGTTATTGGGTATGACATGAAGCATACAAAGATAAATGAGTGGTCTAGAGAGGATTCATCACCCCAAGTGATATGAGGGGACATATCTCACATATCTGGCTTATATTAACTTATGGAAGTCCTTGTCCAAGGCAATACTTAAGGAGTTAATATTAAAGCTACAGATCTAATATGGAATGGGATTAAGAGTAGACACTGAACGACACTCTTTCCTATCCCGGGATATTTGATAAAGGATCGAATTATACAGACATATTGTACACGAAAGCCTTGTTAAAGCTTGATGACTCTCTTGGCATTTGGGTGGTCATGATGCATTGCTAGATGCCGCTCGTGGTCTATAAATATAAATAGGAAATTCTTAATCGAATTAATTATATTTACTGCCAACATCTTAAGGGCCTAATGGGTCACACACAAAAGATGATTAATGAAATTTAAATGAGATTGGGCCAGATTAAATATTCATTAAGTGTTGTGTGCTTATTGTGAATATTTAATAATATGTATATGAGCTTTAGTGCAGTTAGTCCAATAGTTGGCATACACTAAACCTGGTTATATATATGCCTTATGTTATTGCCGCCTCCTCCTAAGGAAGCTAAGCCTAGAAATCGATGCCTCTCACTCTCCCTAAGTGAGTTTCGGCCGAATAGCAAAAGCAAGAGAGGAATTTGATTCTTCTTGTTACTTTTGGCTAATTATTGTAGAGGAGGAAGGTTTCTCACAACTTAGATTACTAGCATCGTCTTGGCAAAACATAATCTCAACCTTGTGAAGGTTTTTGAGTCACCTGTGTGGATTACTGTTAGAGGTCGGACAATTGGAAGGCTTTGGTTTTGCGATAAGCGGACTTTTTGTAGAAGAACAAGAACAAGAACATCAAGAATCTGTCTTAAGGTTTCGCAATCTACATTACAAAGGTATGAGATTTTGATTTTTATCTGTTCTTGATAAGATGATCATTTTGAATTCATAGGTAGATCCATGGAGGGATTCGGTTTCTCTTTGTTTTGTTTTATTCCGCTGCGTTGTATATTTAACTTGATGACTAAATTATACATTATCACTATTTGATCACGAGCCGAATCCCAACAATCGATCCTCTACTATCCTAGAAACTTCAATTTGCTTTTGTTTGAAATTTTAAAAACTAGAGCACTAAGGGATGGATCCTCTACTATCCTAGAAAGTTCAGTTTGCTTCAATTTGTAAAATTTGACCAATTTGACCTTGGAAAAAAGGTAGACTTTTCTAAAAAATGATTTTACCATAAATATTTATCCAAGAACATGTATTTTTAAGAAAAACAAAGTGTCTAAAATATTTAAGTATTTTTCAAAATATTTTCAAAATAAATCAAGGGAAAATACTATATTCGAAACTTTGTTTTTCAAACTCATTTAAACAAGCTATTTTAAGCTTAGATTCTTGTCATTTTAAAATTAGGATCAATTCAATGCTAACAATACCCCCCTTTTTATATGACAGCTTAAAATAATTTTGTTGTTGAAAACTCCCACTAAATCATTTAAGAATTTTGAAAAAAATCCCCCTTAATAAAAGTATCCTTTCAAATTTTTAAGGGAGGCATAGTTTAAGAGCATAATAGGGATAATTTAAGAGCATAGTATCCTCAATTATCCAACGCACTTCATATTTATAAGACAAAAACATTTAAGCACATATTAACAAAAATTTGTCACAATTTTAGCACAAAAGCAAATTTGTTCATCTAATAATTTTCTCCTTTTTGTTATATCAAAATGGATATCAATTCAAAGCTTCAAAGCAAGAGTAATACAATGTCAAGCACAAAATGGGCAATTAAGTTCATCAAGAGTTAGAGTAAATCATGTATTCATTTAAAATCTTTTGAGCACAAAGTCATTTTATGATATTTATGAGCAAAACGGATAAAAGAATATTATGCATAATCCTCTTAAATCATGTCACACATTAATGTCCTAGATAAAATGTACTTAAAGTTTAAAAAATCTCAAAAAAGTATTTCATTATGGCATTTAAGCACCCATTCAATCACATATTATTCAAGAATCATTTCAATTCAAGCAAAATTTGTATTCTAAGACTTCTCCCCTCTTTTTGAAAAGGAGTGATCAATTTAAGTCACAAACATTTTTTTGCATGAATGACACAAGCTATATCAAGGATAGACATATTTTTTTACCTGATAACCACAAGCTATGAGAAAAACATATCTCAAGCATATGGAAGACACTATTTATTCATGTATATCTCAATCAATAATCTCAAGTGATTAGTGTTGGTGTAAGCCCTACAAGCCAATCTAGTTAGGCTTGTAAGACACTATTTATATATTCATGTATTGCACATTATAGTTTATTAATTATAATTGAGGTATTTCTTTATCCATAAGTATTGTTATAAATGACTTGTGAAGATAAAGCCCATGAGACACAATGGCATTGCAAAGGAATTGTAAGGTGTTACAATTATGAGGATCCTTATGCATCAATGCCGTGTTCCTAAACTGTTCCTGGTCATTGTATTGTCAAGACAGGGCATTGATAATGCTCAAAGACTTGCATATGTTAAGCCTTCATGCACTTGATGCATGCAACTCATCTCATAGGTTGAAAGTATAGAGATACTTGGGGATAAAATATGGGTGCTTGTTAGTTGAACAAGTTCACTGAACATGACCCGCTATGAGAGTTCCATTTGGTATTTCACTCAAGTGTCTATGGTAAATACTCTCATGTGTCAATAGTGTAACTCATGTGTCAATAGTGTAAGTAATCCTTTGACTTGTGACACCAGTGTAGACACCTAATTTTGTCCAGACCACTAAATATGTATGTCTTCTTCCCAAATTTATGTAAAAAGACTTTTTTCATCCTGCAGGTGCTATTCCGAGACTTAGTCTAAGAAGGCGAGCACAAAAAGTCAAACTTGAAAAAGTCAACCCCAAAAAGACAACCTTAAAATGTCAACTACTGAAAAAGTCAACCCACTTTCAAAATCAAGATTTGAAGTTCAATTGAAAAATGGAAAAAGAATTTTGATAATCCAAGGTCTATATCGAAAGATATGGAGTTCGAAAGTTGGGTTACGGAGATTCAGTTGAAAGGAAATCCTAGTTTGGGAAATTTGGGGAAAAGTGCTTAAACATCAAATTGGTCGAAATTGAAGGTTCCAAATGAAAGATAAGCACTGACTAGGGTAATGGGGAAGCTACTTGGAAGAAAAACTGAAAGAAAAGTCAATCTGGAAGAAAATCGAGAATTAGATTTTTTGGTGGATTTGGTAAAATTTGGAAGAATTACAGAAATGGCCCGATTTTGTAAGACGATAGCCCCTAATTGATGAAAAGTGATTAAACAAGGATAAACCAAGGCTCATTTTGAAGAAAATCTGAAATCAGATTTGTTTTGAGCAAAACCGGGTTTCTAAGGCAAAAGGGCAAAATTGGAAAATTTGGGAAAAATAGCAAATGAACTCCAAAAACTCTGAAAATTTGCAGATCTCATTCTTAAATCATTTCGAAGAGATTGGCAAAAGAAAATCTTGATTCGGAGTTCGTTTGCAAAATGGCCAAATCCCGGGTCCTCTATGTAGAAAGTCAAGAAGATAAATCCCGATAAAATAGCAAATGAACTCCAAAAATTTTGAAAATTTTCAAATATCATTTTTAAATTATTTGGAAGATATTGGAAAAATAAAATCTGGATTCGGAGTTCGTTTGCTAAATGGCCAAATCTCGGGCCCGCTGTGCAGTAATTCAAGCAGATAAATCCCAAAAAAATACCAAATGAGTTCCAAAAATTATGAAAACTTTCAGATCATACTTTTAAATTATTTGGAAGAGATTGGTGAAGAAAAATCTGGATTTGGAGCTCGTTTAAAAAATGGTAAAGTTTGGGAGCACAAAAGGGTAATTTTGGAAGAAAAAAATCCAAATAAATAGCAAATGGACTCGAATTTTTTTGAAAACCTCTAGAATTCAATTTTTTATTATTTTGAAAGTATTGAAAAAATAAAATTTGAATTTGGAGTCCGTTTGCTATTTATTTATGTTCGGGGGGTAAAAATGTTATTTTATCCAAGAAATCGAAAAGGGCTTTTCTTGCCTTTTAAAAATATGAAGCATGGGCTGGAAGAAGAGGGGTCAGCCGGCCAAGGCCCAAGGATGGGAAAATATTTTCTGATTTTCAATCAAAAGGCCAACAATGAAGAGGAAGGTAGTTATTTTTTGATCAAATCTTTGTAATTAAGCCACATGGGCCAATGCATGAAGATGGAGAGTGTCAACATAATGGCTTAAGATTCTTGAATAGCTGTAATTGTGGATAGCTGATTGACTAATCTATAGGTGGTAATTTCATATTTTAAACATCTTGGATCAATAGCCTTTGGATCAAAATTGGTTGAAAGAAAAATGACAACATCCTAGCATTGGGGGGGCATTCGGCCACTAGATGGAAGAGGGAGTCTCTCTCTTTCATGGGGACTAGCTATTCACTCTTGGTTTTGGCTGATTTTTCTCTCCATTGTTGAAAGGCAAAAACAAAAGTTTAAAACAGAAAAGAAAGTTAGAAGAGAAAAAGCTTGCAATATAGCTTCTAGAGGTTGCTTTAAGCACCATACTCTTGCACTTTCTTTGATTTTACATTCTTGATTTGCTGTTTTCATTTGATATTTGGTGAGTTTCTTTTAATTTTGATTTTACAATAAGTGTTTTTAAGCTTTCTTTTCAAGTTCTTCCTTCATGCTTTCTTAAAAAAACTATGGAAAATCAATTTCTTTTTCTATTTTACTCTGGTAGAATGGCCTAGTACTTTTGTAGTTGTTGTTTTGCATTTTTATTTCATGTTATTCTTGATATTTAACAAGTTTTGATGCTTTAAATCTTCTTCTAATACATAAACATGAAGCTTGTTTTAATTTGGTTGCTTGCTTGTTACCATTTTTGAGTCTATTATCTTGTTATCATGTTTATTTTACTAGTCTTGCATTTTTGATTTTCTGTTTTCAAAATGTTTAAGTTTGTTTATGTTTTACATTTTGTAATCCATGTGTTTGTGAAAATGCCTATTGATTTTCATGCCTTTACTTTATATTTGCATGATTTGAGCATTATTCTTTAGCTATGCATGTTAGTATATTATGTGTTTGTGAAAACGCCATGCTCATTTTAAGCATGAGACCATTCGACCACCCTCATGTTGTATGCTTTGTGTGTGCATTTTCGTTATTTAGTTGATAGGTTTGCATTTTCATGATATTTGGTTGTGTATTTTGTTTAAGCATACCATATTTTTGTGTTATTGCCATGCATTTTTTAGGTTTAGGATTGGTTTGCTTTGCCATGCATATTCATGCATTTTAGACCTAAGTTGCATTAAATGTCATACAAGTTCATTTAGGTCTAGGTCATTTTATTAATGCCATGCATTTTTCATGTCATTTCATGCATCATATTTTCTGTATTTTCATGCATTTCATGTCCTTGCCACTTGATTTATGACTTAGACCAACCAATGGTCCAAAGTCATGCTCACTTGAGCATACTTGTGGAAAATTAAAGAGTTGTCAAATTGATTATTCTACCTTTGTATTTTTTTTACTTAGCCAATTTTTGCCTAAGTTTTCAAAAGTGTTAGCTACTGTTTGTGAGTCTTTTTGAGAGTCTCTAATATTTTTACTTTAATTTTTAAATGATTTTATCAAAGGCGAAAAAAATGTGTTTTGGCAAAACAGTTTTTTTCACCCAGTACTCATACTTTCTCGATTTTTCTAGGCAGTCATCTTTAATCAAAAAATTAATCCGATTTTTTTTTTGTGTTGTTTTACATGTCCTGAGTCTCCAAATTTTTTTTTTTAGATTTTTTTGAATTTTTAAAAATAGGATAAGGAATTATGGTTTAAAACTGGACAGTAGAGTCATAATTGAATTTGAAGGAAAATAATTTTTCTGTTTTGGTTAAGTTACTTAGAGGTGGCTGATTAAAACTTTAGCAACTGTTTTAGGATAGTTTCTAAGCCTTTTTAAACTCTAAAAATGATTTTTTAAATCTCAGGTTAAGGGTGGTCAAGTCCGGGATTTTAAACTTTGGAAATTAGAGCTATTTAAAAGGGTTTTAGCTAAGTTTTTATTTTTTAATCTAACATTTTCAAAAAATTTTTCAAACAATCACAAAGTATTTTGGCTTTAGAATATTTAATTTGATATATTATCCTAAGGTAGCCGGATATCTTTTTAGATATACGAATTTTCTTAATTAAAGGAAAAAATACATTCTCATGCATTGCATTTTCCATATTCATGCATACTATATAATATGTGATTTTTTGCTATGTTAATTTTCAGGAAGGTGTTATTGTCTTTGATTTAAATTTTTGATATTATATTAATTGTTATATGGTTTTGAATATTACATGCTATCCTATGCTTTTTATTTACTTATTTATTTTTGTCACATTATTTAGTATATATTACGTTCATGCATTATTATTTTAGTTTTATTCTCATGCATATTACATGATAGCATTATTTTATGTTTCATGTCATTTCATATCATTTAGATTATATGCCATATCATGTATATTTGCCATGTCATTTAAATCATTTTATTTCATTTAGTATATATCATGTGACTTAGGATATTCATTTCTTATAGAATATATTATGTTACCTAGGTCATTTCATTTCATTTAGAATATATTATGTCACTTAGGATATTTCATTTCATTTCATTTAGAATATATCATGTGACTTAGGATATTTTATTTCATATAGAATATATTATGTTACCTAGGTCATTTCATTTCATTTAGAATATATATGACTTAGGATATTTCATTTTATTTAGAATATGCTATGACATTTAAATTATATCATACCATTTAGGTTGCATTATATTATCTAGACTTTGCTATGTCTTTTTATTTATGTCACACATATTCATATTTTTTTAAATGTTTTGAAGAAGGTAATGATTTTCAATAAAATAAAGATATTCCCGAGTTAAAATAATTCATGAGTTCTCTACTGGGTTTGCTGGGGATGATATCATCAATTATGATTAATAACAGAATATCTTCTTTGAAATAAGAATGTTTCAAAAAGTTTTCCAAACTAATAAAAATTTCTATATTTTGCCACGTTTGTTAGGGAATATAGGAAAATTTTGAATTAATAAATTCTGGATCATTTTTAAAAAATGGAATTATTTTTCTTTAAATTGGGAATTAACTTGAATACTAAATTAAAAATCGACTTTTTACAGAGACTTGAGATAACACACGATTAATAAGGTATCGTTTTATACGGGCGTTGTGGGGGTGCTAATCCTTCCCCACACATAATCAAGTCTCGAACTCGCTTGTTTGATTTCTCTGGTTTAAAACGTAAACTTGAAATTGGTTTTAAAAATGTTTTAATTAATTTTAAAATATTTTATAAAACCGGTTTTAATAGGTGGCCGATCACACCTAGCTAAAAAAGATTGGTGGCGACTCCATGTCCTTTTCAAGGTCATTTTCAAAACCTTCATTTTTCAAGAGGAATTAAGTCGACTTTTTCGTGGTTTTTTAATGTCACGCTTAACGAATAATAAAGTCTTGCGATGAGACTTGTTAATTTTTAGGTTGCGACAGCTTGGCGACTCCACTGGGGAGTTTTAGAGAGTCAGACCTAGAATTAGTCGTGTGTTATCAAAGTCTCGGTTTTGTTGGTTTAATTGGTATTTAATTTTAATTCCCCCATTTTTTTAAATAATAAGGAGAATTTTGAAAATAATAAAATGTTTTAAATATGTCCATATTCATGTGCATACATTTTATTATTGTTTTCTAGTTATTTAATAATTGTATATTATAATTGTTTGTTGGTTAATGCGTTACACTATTCTTGAATGTTATTTTAATAAATTGTTGGGGCATTTAGAATAAGGGATGTAGAATAGGTGGTGAAAGGTTTGTTATTTCTCCTCACACACTACACGTGCATTTGTATATCATGAGCCCTATACCCAGGTTCCGTCTTTTTAGATGGGAGCAAAGTAACTAAGCCTTCATGATTAACAATCCACATGGGCTAGTGAAACACTTCTAGAGTACTAAATTACCTAAGCCTTCGTGATTAACAATCCGCATGGGCTAGGGAAATAGACTCTAATGAATTGAATCCGCTTTTATCGGGGTGCCTTACTAGCCTTCGTCGGCGACAGTGAGGAGTAATTCGAGGCCTTTAGAACCGATTCACCCTTATATAGTGAACCTAGGTAAAGCCATGCCGGATTTTCATTAGATACACCGAAGATAGGAACACATGGAGGGACATTTTTAAACCTTTCATTACCTATTTTACACTCTGAATAAGGGTTGTAGAACGGACAACGAGTACGTACATAGCCCATAATAAGTATAATACCCTACCTTGAAGGCATCATGATGCCTAAATAAGCAAATACTGTTGGGGCAAGTGTTCATAAACTTTTTAAAATTGAAAATATAAACATTCTTTTTCAAACATTTTTGCATTTTGCACATTTCATGCATGTGTGAATAAAGCATGTACATTTATGGTTGTATTATTGATCTCATTTTTTTTACAATAAACCAATGGTGGTAATAATTTTATTTGATGATTTCATAAACATTCATTGGTTGAATAAGAGTTGTAGACCGGTAGTGTTACATGAACATTTGCATATTGTACTATAGTAAGATCCACTTCTCCGAAATTCTTTTGAAAATAATATGTTTGGTTTTTCATAGAGAAAACATGTTTCAAAAAAATCATATATCAAATTTGGAGGCAAATCATACATAATGAGATTTTTGAATAATCAAGATTTAGGTCCCACCAATTTCGTGTAATCATTGTTAATTTATTTGTATTATTTTGACATCATGTTACAGTCCTAACATGCATGGTTATTCATTGTAGAATACATTTGTGACATACATGGTCATTCTTTGTATCTACCTTTGTGTTAATTCATTTATTCTTTGTATATATCATTTTGACATCACGTTACAGCCATAGCATGCATGGTCATTCATTGTAGAATATGTTTATGACATGCATAGTCATTATTTGTATATACATGTGCATCAATTTATTCATTCTTTAAATGCATCATGTTTGGCATTAGATTGCATCCATGGCATACATAGTCATCATAATTTCTCTATATATGTTCATGCATTAATCATCAGTATATTCATGCACATAGGAATAGAGCATGTACATTCATAATTGTATTCCTAATCTCATGACATTTTTATTTGCATGAAAGGGGTTCGAGATATGAGGAATGAATCGGAGGAACAATTAGGTGCTTTGGAACGCAATCAATAGGAGTTTGGACATTAACTTCGGGAGTTGAAGGAACAACTTGCCAAAATGATGAAAGTGTTTGAGGATATGGGTAAGAGTAAGGGGGAACTTTCTCAGGGCTCTACATCGCCTTCGGATCAACCAAAACCATTAGGTCCAGAACATACAATCCTTGTTGGATCCTGTGCTTGTCAATGCCACAAAGGTTGCAATCCTGATGAAATTGTGGACAAAATCGTGAAAATGATTAAACCCGAGAGCCTAATACCAAAGATAGAAACCTCGGATCCTATACCATACCTGCAAACTGTTCTAGGTCCAAACCAATATCCCCACCCTACTATGGTCCAATTGTCCATTGGGATGACCACTACGGGATTCTTGAATCCCACTCCATCACCACCAACTGCCAGTTCGTACTATTTCCCTCATCAATCATCTTATCAAGCATCTGGGATAGGAACCTCGAGCTACGTACAACCTCCAAAGGCCCCGTGTCCAAATCCATACCCTTGTCTTGTTATTCCACCATCTCTCCATGTAAACACTCCGGTTCGAACCTTAGTGCCACCACCAAGTGCCCCAACTCCTAGGCTCTGTGTGACTAAGAAACGACCCCACGATAAGACCCAAAGGCATTTTGATTCCCTTCCAATCAGCTAGCTATCAAGAGCTTTTCCCAATGTTGGTCCGAAATCACCTGGTTGCCTATGTGCCGTTGAAACCCCTGTCACCACCTTACTCAAAGTGGTATAATTTGAATACAAGATGTGATTATCACTGTGGAACTGTTGGGCATAGCTTTGAGCACTGCAATGCACTCAAGAACAAAGTACAATCCCTTATAGACGCCAAGTGGTTGGATCCAACGACACTGATTGACAGAGGACTAGAAACGGGTAATTAGGATTGGGAGATTTATGGCAATGTTGTAGAAAGACTTCAGTCTGATATGATGTAGTAGGATTTCACTTTTTTAGTAGCCGGCTCTTATAGGCTTAGGATTCTAGGAAGAATAAAGTGCTTGTAAAGACAGTTTTAACCACTGCTCAAATTTTGTAAAACATGGTTTATACCATTGTGAACGTTGATATGGGAATGAATTGATTATGCTTCAAATTTATGAGATGTTGATGATTAAGTTCCTTTGATTCTTATTTCCTCCGTGATATCTTCCCCTTTGCATTTTGCATCCGATCAATTATTTGTCATACCATACATTCATACATGTATCATGTTAGCATCAGGTTGCATTCATGCATTCATAATCAGCATGATTTTTTCTGTATATATCCATGCATTAATTAGCTTATTCTTTGCATGCATCAGGTTGACTTTAGGTTGCATTCATGACAAACATGTCAGCATGATTTCTCTGTATATGCTCATGCATTAATCTATCATATTAACATCAGGATGTAATCATGACACACATGGTCAGCATGATTTTCTTTGTATATACTCTGTATCAATCATTCATTATTTACATGCATCATAATTGACATCATGTTGAATTCATAATGTATATGATCATTTATTGGGAAATACGCTGAAATATACATGATCATTCATTGCATATATTCATGCGTTGATTTGTTTATTCTTTGCTTGCAACATGCTGGCATCGTGATTGCATTTATTACATATATGGTCAGCATGTTTCCACTGTACATGTCCATACATCATATTGTTTAGGCTTCACGTGCATCAAATTGTATTCATGGCTCCTTCATCATGACACACACTTTGCGGGAATAAAACAAAAGTTGGCTTGGCTTTTAGAGTCTTTGAAAGAATTTCCATTTCAAATCAGAGGTATAAGAAGTACTGAGTACCCTTTTAATACAGGCTAGTGCTATGGAGAATGAACAAGTTGCCCAAATGGAAAGAATGGAAAGGGTACAGGAAGAATTACGAGAACAGCTAGCAAAGTCTCAAGCAGAATCTAAAGATAAGATGACTAAATTGATGGAGCTAATGTCCACCATAATCAAGGGATACATTGAAAACTTAGCCGCCAGAGAAGGGTTAGAGGCACGAAAGGGTCAGAATGAGGTCATAATGATGGATGCCCAAAACACAGTTAACCCCATCAATGTCTTAAATTCAGATGATCGAGCTGAACAGGCAAAGTTGAAAATGGTTAATGAGGTAGAGTTGGCAGATTCCCGAGGGAAATATTAGTTTCTAGATGAAAGGCTTTGGGCAGTAGAAAATACAGATGTATTCGGGAGTGTGGAGGCGAAAGAACGATGCTTGGTCCTCAATTTAATCATTCCTCCTAAATTCATGGTCCCTGACTTTGTGAAATATGACGGGACGAGTGATCCATCAGCCCATATCACTATGTTCTGTCGAAAGATGACAAGTCATATAGATAACGATAAGCTTTTGATTCACTACTTTCAAGATAGCCTCAGCGGGTCCGCAATTAGGTGGTACAATCAGTTGAGCAAGGATCAGATTCGCTCTTAGAATGATTTGGCTAGGGCTTTTCTAAACCAGTACAATCATATGACCGACAGACACCTGATCGTCTCACTTTGCAAAATATGGAGAAAAAAGCTACTGAGAGCTTCAAAGAGTATGCTCAGAGGTGGATGAACATGTCTACCAAAGTACAACCACCTTTGACACAGAAAGAAATCACTATCCTTTTTGTGAATACACTGCAGGCCACGTACTATGATAGACTCGTCGGTAATGCCTCGAAGAATTTTACGGATACAGTAATCTCAGGGGAGATGATTGAGAATGCTATCAAGAATGGGAAACTTGAAAGAGAAGGAATATCCAATGCCGAGAGAAATAAGACACCTAGAAATAAAGAGAAAGATGTCCAAGCTATGGGAGATTTCATCCCATATTCCCAATTTCCCTCATACTAATCATGTTACCCTACTGAGGTATCTCCAAGCCTTTATCCTTACCTACCAACCTAAACACGTAACTCTATACCAGTCATTGCAACAAGGTCTACTTCCAAAAAACAAAAGCGGGACAACCAAGAAAGAATTCCAATCCCCATCCCTGACCTGCTGCCATTACTAATAAAGAATCAGTACCTTACCCCGGTACCTTTAAAATAGCTCCAAATCCATCAGCGAGGAGTTATGACCCTGACAGCAAGTGTGATTATCACGTGGGGATAGTTGGGCATTCAACTAAAAAATGCAGACAACTGAGGGAAAGGATTGAAAGTCTTATCCGCGATAGTATTTTGACACCGGAGCTTATCAATCAGTGGAAGGTCGCTTTGCCGTAAATCAGTTTCTTTCAAGGTTTTAGGGGGAGAATTACTACCTCTAAAGGATGTCAATATGAGCATTTTGATACATGTAGTTTCACACCTTATGATGAAAACACTTGTCTCATGTCGATATTCATATGAATTAAATGAATTTTGAATTTTAAAAGCTTTGTGTTTGTCGTGTTTTAACAATAATTTGAATTTGCAAAAAAAAAGCATTAAGGAAGTTTTAATAATGGATAATCTCGAGAATATTGATAATCATTGTTACAAATGACCCAATACTTTCTCCCCTCTCTTTTAGGCTTTCCTAGCCCTAAACCCCTTGAATCGAGAACACTTGAAAGACCTAATGCTTTAAGGAATATGAATGATTGAACTTCATTAAACCATTGTCATCATAGAATAAGTAAAGATGTAGATCCTAGTCTAGGCTATGAACAAAGGAACGAACATTTCAAAATTTTTTCGAACTCCTTGAAATTCAAACAAATGAGACTTTCTTTCAAGAATTTAGATCATGGTAATTTGGTGTGTGTCAAGGTTGTGCCAAAACCATTCATGTCATTTTCAACAACCACAAAACACTAATTGCCCAAACATCACTTCATGATTGACACCCTGGGGTACAATGATTAAACTAGATTATCCCATGTCCCAGAGAAAACCCATTTTTAGATCATATTTTCTTTGTCTCTTCAAAGAATTCAGATTTGAAACTCAGCCTTTTCAAAATAAACCTAGACTTGCTATGTTCCTCGTTGATACAAATTCTCATGGTTAATCAAATTGGGGCATAATATGTGGAAATAATGGATACATGGTGAATAAAGATGGACTAACGCATGAATCATTGGGCCATGTGATAAAAAAAAGAAAAAAAAAGAAAAAAAAGAAGAAAAATTGTGATATCATGCATATGAGAATTCGGATGATTCCAAAGTGCAAAATGAAATTTTGATTATCTATTTCCCCTGGGGTTTTCTTTTCAATGAGAATATTTGTGCTTGATATGATGAATGGCCATCTTTCATATCCCTTTCGCAAAAAATAAATTATCCATAGTCACCCATTTTGAGCTAAAAAAGTTCTTTCTTCTTTGAACCCTGATCAAGGATCACCCTCTACACTGGGAGGCAAATGCGAGGAAAGATCTTTTTAAAGATCATGGAGGAATGAGTCCTGGCTCAAAGACAAATACAAAGCAAATGGAGCCCCGAATGAAGTCAAAAGGAAAAGGAAAAGATGGAGAAATGAAAGCCAAGAAGAAAAAAGAAAAGGTGTGTGAAAAAGTATGCAAATGAAAGCCAAAAGCAAAGAAGAAAAAGAGTAAAAGTAAAAAGGAAAGAAATGTCCAAGAAGGGACAAATGCTTCAAAGAGAATTCTCCTCAAGAAATGATCCTTTGATCTGATTACCCTCAAACACATATTGTAGGCCTATTTGTGCTTTCTTTTTGAACCCCGAATCATGGCCTACATTACGTGCTTTAAAAGTCCATTTTGATCAAGCATGAATATTTAATTTGAAGGGTTTTTCCTCGGATTTTATCCCATCTCATCGAATTATCATTTCACTAAGGAAGAATTTAGAATTTTCAAGTGCATGGTAAAACAATGAAAAAGAAAAAAAAAAGAGAAAGAGAAGGAAAAATGGAAAGAATGGGACTCTAGGGCGAAAACCCAAAAATGAGCGGTCTAGAGTAAGATAGAATTTTGATTCCATTTGTATTAGTGCTGATACCATAAAAAACGGTCATCTTGAAGAAGTGGTCATCGAGGAACATCTAGGAATTTTTGAACATCCCAAATTATTAGCCTTATTCGGAGGATTGACTTCAAAAACTGAGATTTTTTCCCTCCAAGATTAAACTTTCCATTTTAAACATCCCAGCCAATTTTGACGCTTGTCAAAATGCCTTGATATGAAAACTAAAAGATTATTGAATTTGTTTGATTCTCAATGAATTCATGATTTATAAAACCTGTTCCATTTGTGAGACTAGAAGGGACATACATTTTTGTTATGAAATTTTCTTTGATCAACCAAAATCTTGTTATACCAAGCATTGCCAATTCAAATTGAAAAACCCAGATTGACACTTAGAGAAGTTTTTAACAATGATCATCAGTCTTCAAAAGATTTGTAAATCACAAACTGCAGGGTTAATATTTTTTGTTCAGAAGTTTTCAAAATGAGAAAACAAATAAAGATATTTTTTTTGAAGCACCTATTCTTGATGTTGACATGAGACAAGGGTTTTTCTAACCCAAAACTATAGAACTTCTAGGATAGGTCTTGATTTCCAGATGTGATAAGAAGAAATAGAACCCGTTTCAGACCTCTGTTGATAAGAATTTAAAAATTGTTGGGGTAAAGAGAATAGCCAAAATGAATTGAAACTCTGATTTGAAAAAGGAAAAATGAATTGGAAAGACTAAGCCAAAGTCTAGAAAAATGATTAGGGCATTTGCATCTTTTCATGAAGCGTTTGCATCATTATCAAACTTTACATTTGCATCATGTAGAAGCAATCTGCACGCTGTCAAATCCTTGCATTTTTTAGAAGCATTTGCATAATGTCAATCTTTGCGTCTGCATCATTCCATGAAGTAGTTACATTAACACCAATTTTTCATTTGCATCAATCTAAGCCATTTGCATATACACCACGAAGATCTGCATTTTATCCAACATCTACATCTGCATCAAGAAACATTTGCATCAATTCAAAACATTTACATTTGCAAAATGAGGTATGTGCATCCTGTTAATCATTTGCACCAGCATCAAAAAGCATTCGCATCTTCTCAAAATCTTCAGATTAATTTTCAACAATTCTTCATAAATAACGATTAAGGCCTCCGGGCACTATTTTTAAGACCTCCGGGCATCATTTTTAAAGCCGCATACAGCGTATTTTTCCAAATCATGGTTAAGGCCTTCAGGCACTATTTTTAAGACCTCCGGGCATCATTTTTAAAGTCGCATACAGCGCATTTTCCAAATCACGGTTAAGGCCTCCAAGCACCATTTCTAAGACCTCTGAGCATTATTTTTAAAGTCAAATACATCGCATTTTTTTTCCAAATCACGGATAAGGTCTTCGAGCACCATTTTTATGACCTTCAGGCATAATTTTTCTTTAAATTATAGATAAGACCTTCGGACACTATTTTAAAACCTCCGGGCATCATATTTAAAGTCGCATACAGCGCATTTTTTCCAAATCACGGTTAAGGCCTCCGGGCACCATTTTTAAGACCTTCGGGCATTATTTTTAAAGCCGCATACAGTGTATTTTTTCTAAATCACGGATAAAGCCTCCGGGCACCATTTTAATACCTCCGGGCATAATTTTTCTTTAAATTATAGATAAGACCTTTGGGCATCATTTTTAAGATCTTTGGGCACAATTTTCATTTTAAAAATCAAAATCGTTTCCTTAAGACGGATCGAGCCTTGATTAGTCAGGGAACTCAATTTAAGGACAAAATCTTCAATTTACAGTTTTTTTTCAAAAATAAAAAATTTTGAAAAAATGAAAAATTAAAAAAGAAACCCCCTTTCCCTTCTCTTCACATGTGATTTCACTAACTGGACAAAATTAGTGTTTGTTTATCTTTGTCTGGTTCCTGATTCTTAGCAATAGCCAAAGAGGGGCAGCGGTAGACACCTAATTTTGTCCGGGCCACTAAAATAGGTATGTTTTCTTCCCAAATTGATGTTTCAGAATGTAAAGACTTTTTTCATCCTGCAGGTGGTACTCCGAGACTTAGTCTAAGAAGGCGAGCATAAAAAGTCAAACTTGAAAAAGTCAACCATAAAATGTCAACCCCAAAAAGTTAACTACTAAAAAAGTCAACCCACTTTCAAAATCAAGATTTGAAGTTCAATTAAAAAATGGCGAAAGAATTTTGATAATCCGAGGTCTACATCGAAAGATATGGAGTTCGAAAGTTGGGTTACGGAGATTCAGTAGAAAGGAAACCCTAGTTTGTGAAATTTGGGAAAAAGTACTTAAATGATTAAATTGGTCAAAATTGAAGGTTTCAAATGAAAGATAAGCACTGACTACGGGTAATGGGGAAGCTACTTAGAAGAAAAACTGAAAGAAAAGTTAATCCGGAAGAAAACCGAGAATTAGGATTTTTGGTGGATTTTGGGAAAATTTGGAAGAATTACACAAATGGCCCAATTCAGTAAGAATAAAGCCCCTAATTGATGAGAAGTGATTAAAAAAGGACAGCCCAAGGCTCAGTTTGAAGAAAATTTGAAAATAGGACTTGTTTTGAGCAAAACTGGGTTACGGAGGCAAAATGGTAAAATTGGAAAATTTGGGAAAAATAGCAAATGAACTCCAAAAATTCTAAAAAATTGACGATCTCATTCTTAAATCATTTCAAAGAGATTGGCGAAATAAAATCTTGATTCGGAGTTCGTTTGCAAAATGGCCAAATCCCGGGTCCCCTATGTAGAAATTCAAGAAGATAAATCCCGAAAATATAGCAAATGAACTCCAAAAATTCTACCAATTTGCAAATCTCATTTTTACATTATTTGTAAGAGGTTGGAAAAATAAAATCCAGATTCAAAGTTTGCAAAATGGCCAAATCCTGGGCCCACTATGTAGTAATTGAAGCAGATAAATCCCGAAAAAAATACCAAATGAGTTCCAAAAATTATGAAAACTTTGAGATCATACTTTTAAATTATTTGGAAGATATTGGTGAAGAAAAATCTGTATTTTGAGCTCGTTTAAAAAATGGTAAAGTTTGAGAGCACAAAAGGGAAATTTTGGTAGAAAAAATCCAAATAAATAGCAAATGGACTCGTAAAATTTTGAAAACCTCAAAAATTCAATTTTTTATTATTTTGAAAGTATTGAAAAAATAAAATTTGAATTTGGAGTCCGTTTGCTATTTATTTATGTTCGGGGGGCAAGAAGGTCATTTTACCCAATAAACCGAAAATGGCTTTTCTTGCCTTTTAAAAAAAATGAAGCATGGGCTGGAAAAAGAGGGGTCAGCCGGCCAAGGCCCAAGGATGGGCAAATATTTTCTGATTTTCAATCAAAAGGCCAACAATGAAGAGGAAGGTAGTTATTTTTTGATCAAACCTTTATAATTAAGCCACATGGGCCAATGCATGAAGATAGAGAGTGTCAACATAATGGCTTAAGATTCTTGAATTGCTGTAATTGTGGATAGCTGATTGCCTAATCTAAGGGTGATAATTTGATATTTTAAACATCTTGGATCAATAACCTTTGGATCAAAATTGGTTGAAAGAAAAATGACAACATCCTAGCATTGGTGGGGGCCATTCGACCACTAGAAGGAAGGGGGGAGTCTCTCTCTATCATCGAGACTAGCTATTCACTCTCTATTCTCTCTTAGTTTTGGCTAATTTTTCTCTCCATTGTTGAAAGGCAAAAAGAAAAGTTTAGAAAAGAAAAGAAAGTTAGAAGAGAAAAAGCTTACAATATAGCTTCTAGAGGTTGCATTAAGCACCATACACTTGCACTTTCTTTGATTTTACATTCTTGATTTGCTGTTTTCATTTGATATTTGGTGAGTTTCTTTTGATTTTTGATTTTACAATAAGTGTTTTTAAGCTTTCTTTTCAAGTTCTTCCTTCATGGTTTCTTAAGAAACTATGGAAAATCAATTTCTTTTTCTAATTTTCTCTAAGTGACCGAATGGCCTAGTATTTTTGTAGTTGCTGTTTTACATTTTTATTTCATGTTATTCTTGATATTTAACAAGTTTTGATGCTTTAAATCTTCTTCTAATACATAAGCATGAAGCTTGTTTTAATTTGGTTGCTTGCTTGTTACCATTTTTGAGTCTATTATCTTGTTATCATGTTTATTTTACTTGTCTTGCATTTTTGATTTCCTGTTTTCAAAATGTTTAAGTTTGTTTATGTTTTACATTTTGTAATCCATGTGTTTGTGAAAATGCCTATTGGTTTTCATGCCTTTACTTTATATTTTCATGATTTGAGCATCATTCTTTAGCTATGCATGTTAGTATATTATGTGTTTGTGAAAATGCCATGCTCATTTTAAGCATGAGACCATTCGGCCACCCTCATGTTGTATGCTTTGTGTGTGCATTTTTGTTATGTTAGTTGATAGGTTTGTATTTTCATGCTATTTGGTTGTGTATTTTGTTTAAGCATGCCATATGTTTGTGTTATTGTCATGCATTTTTTAGGTTTAGGATTGGTTTTCTTTGCCATGCATATTCATGCATTTTAGACCTAAGTTGCATTAAATGCCATACAAGTTCATTTAGGTCTAGGTCATT
This sequence comes from Fremontodendron californicum, assembly GCA_030761205.1. Lineage (NCBI taxonomy): Eukaryota > Viridiplantae > Streptophyta > Magnoliopsida > Malvales > Malvaceae > Fremontodendron > Fremontodendron californicum. The sequence continues at coordinate 2,584,492 of JAULJL010000042.1, forward strand.
TTATTGATGCCATGTATTTTTCATGTCATTTAGGTTTTAAATCATGCATTTCATGCATCATATTTGCTGTATTTTCATGCATTTCATGTCCTTGCCACTTGATTTATGACTTAGACCAACCAATGGTCCAAAGTCATGCTCACTTGAGCATACTTGTGGAAAATTAGAGAGTTGTCAAATTGATTATTCTATCTTAGTAATTTTTTTTACTTAGCCAATTTTTGCCTAACTTTTCAAAAGTGTTAGCTACTATTTGTGAGTCTTTTAGAGAGTCTCTAATATTTTTACTTTGATTTTTAAATGATTTTATCAAAGGCAAAAAAAAGTGATTTGGCAAAACAATTTTCTTCACCTAGTACTCGTACTTTCCCGATTTTTCTAGGCAGTCATATTTAATAAAAAATTTAATCCGATTTGTTTCCGTGTAGTTTTACATTTCTTGAGTCTCCATTATTTTTTTAGATTTTTTTTTGAATTTTTAAAAATAGGGTAAAAAATCGTGCTTTAAAACTGGACAGTGGAGTCAGAATTGAATTTGAAGGAAAATTATTTTTCTGTTCTGGTTCAGTTACTTAGAGGTGGCTGATTAGGAAGTTTAGCTACTGTTTTAGGATAGTTTCTAAGCCTTTTTAAACTCTAAAAATGATTTTTTAAATCTCGTGTTAAAGGTGGTCAAGTCCAGGATTTTAAACTTAGGAAATTAGAGCCATTTAAAAGGGGTTTAGCTAAGTTTTTATTTTTTAATCTAAGCTTTTCAAAAAAAATTTCAAACAATCACAAAGTATTTTGGTTTTAGAATATTTAATTTGATATATTTTCCTAAGGTAGCCGGATATCTTTTCTTAATTAAAGGAAAAAATACATTCTCAAGCATTGCATTTTCCATATTCATGCATACTATATAATATGTGATTTTGTGCTGTGTTAATTTTCATGATGGCGTTATTGTATTTGATTTAAATTTTTGATATTATATTAATTGTTATATGGTTTTGAATATTACATGCTATCCTATGCTTTTTATTTAGTTATTTATTTTTGTCACATTATTTAGTATATATTATGTTCATGCATTATTATTTTAGTTTTATTCTCATGCATATTACATGATAGCATTATTTTATGTTTCATGCCATTTCATATCATTTAGATTATATGCCATATCATTTATATTTGCCATTTCATTTAAATCATTTTATTTCATTTAGAATATATCATGTGACTTGGGATATTTCATTTCATATAGAATATATTATGTTACTTAGGTCATTTTATTTCATTTAGAATATATTATGTCACTTAGGATATTTCATTTCATTTAGAATATATCATGTGACTTGGGATATTTTATTTCATATAGAATATATTATGTTACCTAGGTCATTTCATTTCATTTAGAATATATCATATGACTTAGGATATTTCATTTTATTTAGAATATGCTAGGACATTTAAATTGTATCATACCTTAGGTTGCATTATATTATCTCGACTTTGCTATGTTATTTTATTTATGTCACACATATTCATATTCATATTTTTTAAAATATTTTGAAAAAGGTAATGATTTTCAATAAAATAAAGATATTCCCGAGTTAAAATAATTCATGAGTTCTCTGCCGGGTTTGCTGGGGAGGATATCATCAATTATAATTAATAACGGAATATCCTCTTTAAAATAAGAATGATTCGGAAAGTTTTTCAAACTAATAAAATTTTCTATATTTTGCCACGTTTGTTGGGGAATATAGGAAAATTTTGAATTAATAAATTCCGGATCATTTTCAATTAAAAATGGAATTATTTTTCTTTAAATTGGGATTAACTTGAAATACTAAATTAAAAATCAACTTTTTACCTAGACTTGAGATAACACACGATTAATAAGGTACCGTTTTATACGGGCGTTATGGGGGTGCTAATCCTTCCCCACACATAATCGAGTCCCGAACCCGCTTCTTTGATTTCTCTGGTTTAAGATGCAGACTTGAAATTGGTTTTAAAAATATTTTAATTAATTTTAAAATATTTTATAAAATCGGTTTTAATAGGTGGCCGATCACACCTAGCTAAAAAAGATTGGTGGCGACTCCATGTCTTTTTCAAGGTCATTTTTAAAACCTTCATTTTTCAACAGGAATTAAGTCGACTTTTTCTCGGTTTTCTTAATGTCACGCTTAACGAGTAATAAAGTATTGCAATGAGACTTGTTATTTTTTAGGTTGCGACAACCAGGTCATCTTGTATGTGAACTGTCATACTTAGATTTCATCACGAACAGGTCCCAATCATGAGGATGCTTAAGGTAGGGTGTTATTGGGTATGACATGAAGCATGCGAAGATGAATGAGTGGTCCAGAGAGAATTCATCACCCCAAGTGATTAAGGGGACATATCTCACATGTATCTGGCTTATATTAACTTATTGAAGTCCTTGGCCAAGGCAATACTTAAGGAGTTAATATAAAGCTGCAGATCTAATATGGAATGGGTTAAGAGTAGACACTGAGCCATGCTCTTTCCTATCCAGGGATATTTGATAAAGGGATCGAATTACACAAACATATTGTACACGAAAGACTAGTCGAAGCTTGATGACTCTCTTGGCATTTGGGTGGTCATGATGCATTGCTAGATGCAGCTCATGATCCATAAATATAAATAAGAAATTGTTAATTGAATTTGTTATATTCATTGCTAACATGTTAAGGGCCTAATGGGTCACACACAAAAGGTGATTATTGAAATTAAAATGAGATTGGGCCAGATTAAATATTCATTAAGTGTTGTGGGCTTATTGTGAATATTTAATAATATATGTCAAGGGCTTTAGTGCAATAAGTGCAAGAGTTGGCATACACTAAACCTGATAACATATTTATACCATATGTTGTTGCCGCCTCCCCCTAAGGAAGAAAAACCCTGGTAGCTGCATTCTCTCACCTCCCTGTGAGAATCGACGCATAGAGAAATGAGGAGGAGGAATCAGTTTTCTTCTAGCCTGCTTCTTTTCGGCTAACTAGAGTAAGAGGAGGAAGGTTTCTCACAACCTAGACCACTAGCATCGTCTTGGCAAAACATAATCTCAACCTTGTGAAGGCTTTCAAATCACCTGTGTGGATTACCGTTAGAGGTCGGACAATTGGACGACTTTGTCTTCGATAAGCTAGCATAGTGTACAGGAGCAAGAACATCAAGAATCTATGATGTGGTTTCGACAATCTCCACTACAGAGTATGAGATTTTTTATTGTTATCTGTTCTTGACAGCTTGATCGTTTTGAATTCATAGGTAGATCTATGGAGGCATTCGGTGCCTCTTTGTTTTATTTTTATTTCGCTGCGTTGTATATTTAATTATTGATTATATTATATATTATCTCTGTTTGAGCATGAGCCGAATCCCAACAATTAGCACTCTTCTATAAAGCATGTGTAACCCAAAGCAATACCCAATATATAGGAACCATAAGCTCATACATCAATTTGGACAAGAATATCAATTGAGCAACTAAGATTCAAACCATCATGTACCAAATTTCATGATAGCAAACATTAATACAAAAAATATAGCAATATACCCAATCTAAACATATGCAAGCATTTAAGCATAAAGAAGTACATGTTATTTAACTCAATCAATGAACATGTATAAGTATGTCAAGCATAAGACCATGATCCATGAGTTAATGCTATTTGAAGTTCCAGAAATATTAAGATTTGCAACTCATAGACATGTTTAAAGATTCATATGAAGCAAACTTTCCAAGCATTAAACATTACATAAATTTGATACCATATGTTATCCAACTCATGTATGTCATCGAATGTAATATCAATAGTTATGAACTTGTATATCATAGAGTTAGCATTTACCTCCATTCTTACCAAACTTTGTTAATATTCTCATTTGACTTTGAATTTTCTTCATACCAAATGTTTGAAGAAGTCCTTGATGTACTAGTCTTATTTTGATGAAGATGGCATGCTTGTATTTGAAGAACAAGTGTAAATTATCCCAAAATAATGTAAGCTCATCTAGCTTATCTTATATCTTCCTTGCATAAATTTAGAAATTTTTTTGAAAAGATCTTCATTAGTAGCAGTAAGATACTAAATGTTATGAAAATATATTCATTAAGCTCAAATGATACCAATTTTAAGAAAAAATATCTAAAGAAACAAATTAAGTATTCAGTGTTAACTTAAGCTATAAGTCATTCATCATAGAAACTTCGATTGACTAAAAGGTGGCACTAAAGCTAACGTTCAATGCACATCAAACTTTTAGGCTATGTATACATTAAAAATTTTAATGAAGACATATTCATCATCAAATTCATGTTAAAGAAAACTTTTAACACAACATAATAAGTATGTCAACACAAATTATATGACATGATCAATTTTGACTTAAGGTAAAACATGTATTCGAAATACAATATAAGTCATACCATTAGACATGACATCATATACCTAGGATTCAAAACATACAAACTAACCACATTTAAAGTCTCATACCATTAAAGAGTTAAGGAATTTATCTAATTCCAAACTTGAACATAAAAATATAAAGATAGATACTCAAGGAGTTCTTAAACAACAAAACTATAACTTGTATTATACAAGCCCAAACACTTAGCATATTATACAATCCAAACAACTAGGTCATAGATACTTAGCTTACATCCCCAATTTTACTGATTTACATAAAAACAAGCTGTTTCAAATGAGGTTATACCTCAAATACTTAAGAATAGCACCAAAAGCCAAATGAGGGTTCTATATGTCCACACAAAACACCTCCACGAAAACCTTCGTAGAGCACACCAATACCTTGAGCTTTAATCTGAAAAAGATGAACAATTTAATAAGCCACAAAGCCAAGCAAGTAACCTAACCATAGTTAAGGAAATAACACCCAAATGAGGACGGATCAATGGAACGAAACCAACTTTGGGGTATTTTCGACATCCTAGTATTGGAATGTCCAAAAGATTTCTAAAACAAACTTATATTAGATCAATTGAGAACATATATCAAAACAATGATGCATTTACAAGTTCACTTTGATAACACATTCAAATTCAGAACTTATGTTATTCATATTCATAAAACATAATAGATAATAAAAACTTATTCAAATGAGGTTCATAGTTCAAATGCTTCATTTAGTGATCCAGCTAGTTTAAATATCCTAAAAGGTTCATATTCAATTCCTTCTCGACACATAAAAAAAGCTCAAACTCCCGTTGATGCATCTAAATGGGTCAATCTCCTATAAAGGGTGCTACCTACTGGTTTTGTATAAATATTTCTCCACCTGGGCACTAGATGGGTCCAAACTCCCGTAGATGAATCGTATGGGTCAAACTCCCATTGGTCAAATCCAAATGGGCACATCTAATATAGGCTTCACTGATGTACGAAAGAGGTCAAAATTATAACTTTCTTATATAATTCACATGAGTGATCATACCTCAAATAGTTCATAGCATTTCAATAAAACAGATCATATTAAGCATGAAAACTTAAATATCTAGTTTACATAGTAGAAGCTTCAAATGATGTTCATAAACCATTTTAAATGATATATATACAACTTACAACAACCATGGCATACCAAATGAACAAAATTGACAAGACTAATACTTCAAGATTCTAAAGGCTCTAAAGAATAGATTTGTGTTTAATAGATAGATCAACTTAGTTTCGTAAAGATAGAACTTAAAGGACACAAAACTAGACCTAAGAGTACAATAAATCATAGTTTATAAGGTTCAGAACAAAATACTAAACTAAAGAACAACCTTAGAGTTCATGGATTCAAAGCATTATTCTGGCTGAACACGAAATAAACAACTAAGAATAATAAGCTCAAAGTAAGAACAAAAGCTGAAATCAACAAAACCAAAGGAATTAACTATAGTTAGCTACTTACACTCAAAAGCTAGTACTAAGAACACCTCAAACCTCCAGAACTTAGATTTCAGCTCCAAACTTTCAAAATGAGCTCCAAGACAACAAAAACAACAATGAAACACCAAAATCAGCTTGTTGGGTTTCTTTACAGAAAAGGGAAAGTTTTGTTTATGATTTTATATAATTAAGCTGCTTTTAGGGTATTTAAAAACCCTTAAAGTGTTTGCTTAGACATTCAGGTGGCTTTTGGAGAAGACACATGGCCATGAGGTGTCAAAACTTATAATCTGGCAACTTTGAATAAGGACACCAGACCATGAGGTGTTAAAACTTATAATCTGGCAGCTTTAGGTCATTTTTCTAGGCCATGATATTTTCTATTTCATTTAGACATCTAGGTCATTTTACATTTCATTTAGCTTTAGGCCATTTTTATTATTCTATGTCATTTAAGTTTAGGTCATTTTATTATTCTATGTCATTTTACATGCCATTTAAACTTTAGGCCATTTTCATATACCATGTCATTTTACATGTCATTTAAACTTTAGGCCATTTTATTATTCTATGTCATTTTACATGTCATTAAACTTTAGGCCATTTTATTATTCTATGTCATTTTACATGTCATTTAGCTTTAGGCCATTTTCATATACCATGTCATTTAAACTTTAGGCCATTTTCATATGCCATGTCATTTTACATGTCATTTAGCTTTAGGCCATTTTTTATTATTCCATGTCATTTAATCATTAGGCCATTTTCATATGCCATGTTATTCTTCCATGACATTTAGAGATTAGGCCATTTTCATATGCCATGTCATTTCACATGTCATTTAGCTTTAGGCCATTTTTATTATTCCATGTCATTTGCCATGTCATTTAGGCACTAGGTCATGCATATTAAGTTAGGATAGCATTGATTATCATGCAAACTAATGCTAGGCATTTAGGTTATTTATGCCATGCATTTTCCATATCACTAGACTTTAAACCATGCATTCACTTTGATGTATTTTCATGCATTCCATGTCATGCCGCATGATTTATGACTTAAGACAATCAATGGCTCAAAGTCATGCTCACTTGACATACTTGTGGAAAATTAAAGGGTTATCAAATTGATTATTCTAACTTTGTGAATTTTTTTACTTAGCCAATTCTTGTCCAAGGCTTTTAAATGTTTTAGTTACTGTTTGTAGGTCTTTAGGAGAGTCTCCAACATTTTTACTTTGATTTTTAAATGATTTTATAAAAGGCAAAAAAATGTGTTTTGGCAAAACAGTTTTCCATCTAGTACTCGTACTTTCCCATTTTTCTGGGCAGTCATCCTTAATCAAAAAATTAAGCCAAATTATTATCGTGTAGGTTTACATGTTTTGAGTCTCCAGTATTTTTTTAGAGTTTTTTGAATTTTTGAAAATAGGTTAAAAAATCGTGTATCATAACGGGACAGTAGAGGTAGATTTGAATTCAAAAGAAAAACAATTGTTGAATTTGGCTAAGACATTTAGAAGGGGTTGGTTATAAGCTTTAGCTACTGTCTTAGGATAGTTTTTAAGACTTTTTAAACTTTAAAAATGATTTTATAAACCTTGGGTTAAGGATGGTCAAGCCCGAGATTTTAAACTTAGGGAATTAGAGCCATTTTAAAAGGGTTTGGCTAGGGTTTTATTTCTAATCCAAGATCTTCAAAATTGTTTTCAAACAATCACAAAGTATTTTGATTTTATAAAATTTAATTTGATATATTTTCATAAGGTAGCTGGATATTTTTTATATATACGGATTTCCTTAATTAAAGGAAAAAATAAATTTTCATGCATTGCATTTTCCATGTTCATGCATACCATATAATATGTGATTTTTGATAATTTCTATGATATTGTTATTATTTTGATTTATTTTATGGTGTTATGTTGTTTGTTATATGTCTTTGTATATTATATGTTATCCTATGCTTTTTATTCATTTTTGTCACATTATTTAGCATATACTATGTTCATGCATTTTTATTTCTATTTTCATGCATATTACATGATAGCATTATTTTATGTTTCATGTCATTTAGATTATATTCCATGTCATTTAGGTTTAATCATTTACATTTACCATGTCATTTAAATAATTTCATTTCATTTAGAATATGCTATGCCTTTTGAATTATGTCATAACATTTAAGTTGCATTATATTATCTAGACTTTGCTATGTCATTTTCTTTATGTCACACATGTTCATATTCATTTAAAAAAAAAAAAAAGATAATGATTTTCAATAAAAAATAAAGATATTCCCGAGTTAAAATAATTCATGAGTTCTCTACTGGGTTTGCTGGAGGGAATATCATCAATTATCATTAATAAAGGAATATCTTTCTTTCAAAAAACGAGAATGATTCGGAAGATTTTCCAAATAAATAAAAATTTCTATATTTTGCCGATTTTGTCAGTGAATATAGGAAAATTTTGAATTAATAAATTTCGGATATTTTCAATTAAAAATGGAATTATTTTTCTTTAAATTGGGAATTAACTTGAAATACTAAATTAAAAACCAACTTTTTACCTAGACTTGAGATAACACATGATTAATAAGGTACCGTTTTATACGGGCGTTGTGGGGGTGCTAATCCTTCCCCGCATGTAACCGAGTCCCGAACCCGATTCTTCAATTTTCTCTGGTTTATAACGCATACTTGAAATTGGTTTTAAAAATGTTTTAATTAATTTTAAAATGTTTTATAAAATCGATTTTAATAGGTGGCTAATCATACCTAGCTAAAGAAGATTGGTGGTGACTCCATGTCTTTTTTTCAAGGTCATTTTCAAAACCTTCATTTTTAAAGACGAATTAAGTAAACTTTTCCTTGGTTTTTTAATACCACGCTTAATGAATAATAAAGTCTTGCGATGAGACTTATTATTTTTTTTAGGTTGCGACATGGCGGTCAAGCAAAGATTCGACGAATCACTTCGAGAATATGTCACAAGGTTCAACAACGAAACACTTCAGGTGAGGGACCTTGACCATACTGTCGCGATAACACCCTTTACCAACGGATTCAAGGACAGATATTTCACCAAATCCCTGTCCAAGAAGCCACCAAACGTCTTCGCGGACATGCTATTGAGAGTTGAGAAATACATCAACGCCGAGGAAACTATGGCAGTAAAATACCAAGGGATGGAGAAGCAAACAAAGAAAGAACACGAAAACACATCGGGACAGATGTCCCCACGTGACCAAAGAGCTAAAAGGAGAATAACTCCACCTCCGAAGAAGTATGACTACTACACCCCTTTCAACAGACCAAGAAGAGAGATTTTGTTTACAATGGAGAAGGAAAACCTCGCTAAACCCCCAAAGAGAATGAAGCCCGATGCTCTCAATAGAGATCAAACGAAATACTACCTCTTCCACAAAGATCACGGACACGACATCGAAAGCTGCTTCCAGCTTAAGAATAAAATTGAAGACCGCATCAAGAATGGCCACTTAAGGAGGTTTGTGTCCGAAAGGCCAATGGAAGGAAACCCAAGGAATTATGAAAGAAGGCGAGATGGATGTGATAACAGAAGGACCAAGGAGCAAGGGAACAACGTGGTACCTCGCCAGCTAGAACAGAGGTCGATCATCCAAGAGGCACGTCCTGAGGAGAATAGACCCCTGGCTGGCGTAATTAATGTCATAACAGGGGGAAACTCCTTCGGAGGACCAACCTCGTCAAGTCGCAAGAGGCACACCAAAGTCTTATCCGTGACCTATAGTAAAAAGAAACAAAAAACTTTGAGGGATGAAGCAATCTCCTTTGGACCTGAGGACTTAGAAAACCTCCAAGTCCTTCATGATGATGCCCTACTGGTCGCGGTCACTGTATGCAACCACCTTGTGAAGAGGGTCCTCTTTGACAACGGGAGCGCCAACGACATTGTTGTCAATTTTTTCCATGCAAGTGCACGTATCGTAACAAGTAATATATTTTAAAATAAATAGTCAAACCCACGAGGAATTGTCACTAGATTTGCTAAGTACTAAAATTAAAACAATCTAATCTTATCTAAACAAATAATTAAAGATGATAATTAAACTAATTAAAAGAAACTAATAATAAAAGCAAGTAAATTAAAAAGATGGATTAAATCAAATGAGAAAAGCCTAAGATTACAATTTCCCTCAACACTTCACTTGAACCTCTCTTACCCTCTTAACTTGATTAATGACCTTGAGTTGTTAACCTAGAGTTCTATCTTATTTATAAGGATCTTCTAATGGTCTTATAAAAATATCCCTCTTAACCAGTTAACTATATTCCTATGATAATTGAATTGAAAAGAAACTCATTAAGCTAAGGCTCTAACAATGGTTACAAATGACACGTAAGTATATTTCTACCTTACGTGCAAATAAATTCATCATAATAAATGAATATGAAACATGTGTCATTCAATCCATGTATAACGCTAAACTCCCTTTTCCAAGTTGCATTTAGGTTACCAAATCAATCTAATTGGTGGCCAGTCAACTAGAAGCATTAAGAACAAATTTGAACAAATAACTCAAAAACCATTAAATCAAGCTAGAGAGAGAGTAAATTGAAACCACATGTTGAATTCTATTGCAATCCTAGAAATATAAATTTAGCTCATGATAATTAAAGAAAACAAATATCCAAAGAGTTTCACCATCATCTATACAAGAAAAATAAAGAAGAGAATAGACAAAACTAAGAAGTGTCAAGTCTTGAGTCTTCAATCTTCACAAATCTTCTTATCTCCTTGAAAGCTTTTGGTGGCTACTCTCGTCTCAAGAGAATTAGGTTTTTAGAACTCAAATCCCCCTTGTTTTAGCCTTAAAGTGTCCAAGGCCCCTGGAGTCAGAAACTTCGCAACCAAGCAAACCAAGTAAGAGCAGGATTTCTAATTTTTTTTCGTGATTCGGCACCAACTTTCTGACTCTCCAGCGCCGTGGCGCCGACTCACTGGTTAGCTGCCTGCTGTTCCTCCATTTACTTGCACTTCTTCAGCTATTTTGGAGGGGAAATTCTTGTCCAATTTTGACGAGTAAAATACCGCATATATGGAAGTCTGCTTCAAAAGTTGTCGCAACCTAAAAAATATCAAGTCTCATTCCAAAACTTTATTATTCGTTAAGCGTGACATAAAAAAATCGAGGAAAAGTCGACTTAATTCCTCTTGAAAAATGAAGGTTTTGAAAATGACCTTGAAAAAGATATGGAGTCACCACCAATCTTTTTTAGCTAGGTGTGATCGGCCACCTATTAAAACCGGTTTTATAAAATATTTTAAAATTAATTAATATATTTTTAAAACCAATTTCAAGTCTACGTTTTAAATCAGAGAAATCAAAGAAACGGGTTCGGGACTCGGTTATATGTGGGGAAGGATTAGCACCCCCACAGCGCCCGTATAAAACGGTACCTTATTAATAATGTGTTATCTCAAGTCTCGGTAAAAAGTCCGTTTTAAATTTAGTATTTCAAGTTAATTCCCATTTTAATGAAAAAATAATTCCATTTTTCATTGAAAATGATCCGGAATTTGTAAATTCAAAATTTTCCTATATTCCCCAATAAACGTGGCAAAATATATAAATTTTTATTAGTTTGGAAAACTTTTCGAATCATTCTCTTTTTAAAGGAGATAATCTGTTATTAATGATAATTGATGATATCCTTCTCAGCAAACCCGGTAGAGAATTCATGAATTATTTTAACTCGGGAATATATTTATTTTATTGAAAATCATTACATTTTTGAAAACATTTTAAAAAATATGAATATGTATGACATAAATAAAATGACATAGCAAAGTCTAATTAATATAATGCAACTTAAATGATATGATATAATTTAAATGTCTTAGCATATTTTAAATGAAATGAAATATCCTAAGTTATATGATATATTCTAAATGAAATGACCTAGGTAACATGATATATTCTATATGAAATGTAATATCCTAAATCATATGATATATTCTAAATGAAATAAAAATCCTAAATCACATAATATATTCTAAATGAAATGAAATGACCTAACATAATACATTCTACATGAAATGAAATGACCTAGGTAACATAATATATTCTATATGAAATGAAATAATTTAAATGACATGGCAAATATAAATGATATGGCATATAATTTAAATGACATGAAATATAAAATAATGCTATCATTTAATATGCATGAAAACAAAAATGAAAATAATAATGCATGAACATAATATATGCTAAATAATATGACAAAAATAACTAAATAAAAAGCATAGGATATAATGAAATATTCAAAATCATATAATAAACAATATAACATCAAAAATATAAATCAAAATAATAACAATACCATAGAAATTATCATAGCAAAAATCACATATTATATAAAATGCATGAATATGGAAAATGCAATGCATGAAAGTGTATTTTTTTCCTTTAATTAAGGAAATCCATATATTAAAAAGATATCCGGCTACCTTAGGAAAATATATCAAATTAAATATTCTAAAACCAAGCTACTTTGTGATTGTTTGAAAACAATTTTGAAAAGCTTGGATTCAAAATAAAAACTTAGCTAAACCCTTTTTTTAAATGGCTCTAATTTCCTAAGTTTAAAATCTCGGACTTGACCACCCTTAACTCGAGACTTAAAAAATAATTTTTAGAGTTTAAAAAGGCTTAGAAACTACCCTAAGTCAGTAGCTAAACTTCCTAATCAGCCCCCTCTAAGTAACTTAACCAAATGAGAAAAATGATTTTCCTTCAAATTCAATTCTGACTCCGCTATCCAGTTTTAAACCACGATTTTTTACCATATTTTTAAAAATTCAAAAAAATATAAAAAAAATACTAAAGACTTAGAACATGTGAAACTACACGGGAAACAATTAACTTAATTTTTTAATTAAAGATGACTACCCAAAAAAATCGGGAAAGTATGAGTACTGTGTGAAAAAACTATTTTGCCAAAACACATTTTTTTGCCTTTGATAAAATCATTTAAAAATCAAAGTAAAAATATTAGAGACTCTCTAAAAGCCTTACAAACAGTAGCTAACACTTTTGAAAAGTTAGGCAAAAATTGGCTAAGTAAAAAAAAACTCACAAAGGTAGAATAATCAATTTGACAACTCTTTAATTTTCCACGAGTATGCTCAAGTGAGCATGACTTTGAGCCATTGATTGGCCTAAGTCATAAGTCAAGTGGCATGGACATGAAATGCATGAAAAATACAGAAAATATGATACATGAAATGCATGATTTAAAACCTAAATGACATGAAAAATGCATGGCATCAATAAAATGACCTAGACCTAAATGAACTTGCATGGCATTTAATGCAACCTATGTCTAAAATGCATGAATATGCATGGCAAAACAAACCAATCCTACATCTAAAATATGCATGGCAATAATACAAACACAAGGCATGCTTAAACAAAATACTCAACCAAATGTCATGAAAATGCAAACCTATCAACTAACATAACAAAAATGCATACACAAAGCAAACAAAATGAAGGTGGGCGAATGGCCTCATGTTTAAAATGGGCATGACATTTTCACAAACACTTGATATACTAACATGCTTAACTAAAGAATAACAATCAAACCATGCAAATATAAAGTAGAGGCAAGAAACCAACAAGCATTTTCACAAACACATGGATTACAAAATATAAAACATAAACAAACTTAAACATTTTGAAAACAGAAAATCAAAAATGCAAGAATAGTAAAATAAACATGATAATCGACTCAAAAATGAAAATAAGCAAGCAACCACATTAAAACAAGCTTTAAGTTTATGTACTAAAAGAAGATTTAAAGCATCAAAACTTATTAAATATCAAGAATAACATGAAATAACAATGCAAACAACAACTCTAAAAAAAAAAAAAAAAAAAGGCCATTCGGCCATATCTAAAAAACAAAGGGAAATTTTTTTTTCAAAAGCTTTTTACAAGAAAGAATGAAGAAGGAACTTAAAGAAGAACATTAAAAACACTTATTTAAAAAGAAACTCACCAAATAATAATCAAAACAGCAAATCAAGAATGGAAAATCAAAGAAAGTGTAAGAGTATGGTGCTTAAAGCAACCTCTAGAAACTATCTATCAAGCTTTTTCTCTTCTAACTTTCTTTTCTTTTCTAAACTTTTCTTTTTGCTTTTCAACAATGGAGAGAAAATCAGCCAAAAGTAAGAGAGAACAGAGAGTGAATGTGATCTGAAAATGAAAGAGAGAATGCTCCATGTAGTGGCCGAAACCCCCCCATCTAGGCCATCAACTATCCACAATTATAGCTATTCAAGAATCTTAAGCCATTATGTTGACACTCTCCCTCTTCATGCATTGGTCCATGTGGCTTATTTGCAAAGGCTTGATCAAAAAATCACTAACTAACTCTTCATTGTTGGCCCTTTGATTAAAAAATCAGAAACCTCCTATCAATCTTTGTCCTTAGCCGGCCAGACCCTTTCCTTCCAGCCCATGTTTCATTTTTTTAAAAGGCAAGGAAAGCCCTTTTCGGTTTTTTGGATAAAATAACCTTTTTGCCCCCCGAATGTAAATTAATGCAAAATGGACTCCAAATTCAAAATTTCTTTTTTCACTACATTCAAAATAATAAAAAACTGAAATCTGGAAGTTTTCAAAATTTTCGGAGTCCATTTGCTATTTATTTGGATTTTTTCTTCCAAAATTACCCTTTTATGCACCCAAGTTTTACCATTTTTAAACGAGCTCCAAATCAAGATTTTTCTTCACCAATATGTTCCAAATAATTTAAAAGTATGATTTGGAAGTTTTCATAATTTTTGAAACTAATTTGGTATTTTTTCAGGATTTATCTGCTTGAATTACTACATAGGGGGCGCGGGATTTGGCCATTTTGTAAACGAACTCCAAATCAAGATTTTCTTTTGGCAATCTCTTCCAAATATTTTAAAATGATATTTACAAATTTTCAGAATTTTTGGAGTTCATTTGCTATTTTCTGGGATTTATCTTCTTGAATTTCTACATAGGAGACCTCGGATTTGGCCATTTCGCAAACGAACTCCGAATCAAGATTTTCTTTTGCCAATCTCTTCAAAATGATTTAAGAATGAGATTTGCAATTTTTTCAGAATTTTGGGAGTTCATTTGCTATTTTTCCCAAATTCTCCAATTTTGCCCTTTTACCTTCGAAACTCGGTTTTGCTCAAAACAAGTCCGATTTTGAGATTTTCTTCAAACTGAGCCTTGGGCTATCCTTTTTAATCACTCCTCATCCATTAAGGGCTTTAGTCTTACCGAGCCGGGCCATTTCTGTAATTCTTCCCAATTTCACCGAAATCCACCAAAAACCCTAATTCTCGGTTTTCTTCCGGATTGACTTTTCTTTCAGTTTTTCTTTCAAGTGGCTTCTCCATTACTCGTAGTCAGTGCTTATCTTTCATTTGGATCCTTCAATTTTGACCAATTCGATCGTTTAAGCACTTTTCCCTAAATTTTTCGAATTAGGGTTTCCTTTCAACTGATTCTCCATAACCCAACTTCCGAACTCCATATCTTTCGATGTATACCTCCGATTATCAAAATTATTTCGCCATTTTTTAATTGAACTTCAAATCTTGATTTTGAAAGTGGGTTGACTTTTTTAGTAGTTGACTTTTTAGGGTTGTCTTTTCGGGGTTGACTTTTTCAAGTTTGACTTTTTATGCTTGCCCACTTAAACTAAGTCTCGGAGTACCACCTACAGGATGAAAAAAGTCTTTTTATATTCTGAAACATCAATTTAGGAAGAAAACATGCCTGTTTTAGTGGTTCGGACAAAATTAGGTATCTACAGCTGCCCCTCTTTGGCTATTGCTGAGAATCAGGAATCTGGCAAAGATAAACAAATACTAATTTTGTTCGGTTAGTGAAATCACATGTGAAGGGAAGGGAAAGGGGTTTTCTTTTTTTATTTCATTTTCATTTTTTTTTTGTTGAGAAAAACTATAAATAGAAGATATTGTCCTTAAATTAAATTCACTGACTAATCAAGGCTCGACCCGTCTTAAGGAAACGAGTTCGATTTGCAAGAAAAAATTGTGTCTGGAAGTCTTAAGAATGATGCCCGGAGGTCTTAAAAATGGTGCCTGGAGGTCTTAAAAAAGGTGCCCGGAGGTCTTAAGAATGGTGCTCGGAGGCCTTGCCCGTGATTTGAAAATAGCTTGACGACGGTCTCAAGGCTCAACTCATTTGATAAACAGAATGAATTCGATTTAAAACAAAAGGAAATACCTCAACGGTGGTCTTAAGACTCGACTCATTTGATAAAACAGAATGAATTTGATTTAAAACAAAAGGAAATACCTCGACGGTGGTCTCAAGGCTCGACTCATTTGATAAAACAGAATGAATTCGATTTAAAACAAAAGGAAATACCTCGACGGTGGTCTCAAGGCTCGACTCATTTGATAAAATAGAATGAATTCGATTTAAAACAAAAAGAAATACCTCAACGGTGGTCTCAAGGCTCGACTCATTTGATAAAACAGAATGAATTCGATTTAAAACAAAAGGAAATACGTCGACGGTGGTCTCAAGGCTCGACTCATTTGATAAAACAGAATGAGTTCACTTTGGGGAAGTCCAAGTTTTCCTGATTTCTGCAGTGTTAGCTAAATGCAATGATGAGAATGACATGCTTTGCAAATGCTTGTATGTTTCCTAAGAATGAATGCAATCAACTGATTGTGTCATGATTTCTAATCCATGGTTTCTTTGAGGTTCACAGATTATCCGACTTCATGACGGAGTCTTCAATTGTTCATTGATGCCCCACTTAAGGAATCCTTCACTCAAGATAACTTGTCAAACAGTCTCAGTTTCTGACTTTCGCTGAAATTCACAGATTTTTTGACTTCGTGATGGAGTCTCCAACCCGTTCACTGTTTTCTTTTCTTGGTGAACTTTCCAAACCTTTCCCAAGATTTAAATCTATTCCTTAGTAATCTTTGAAATCTTTTTATTTAATGATTTTTTTTATTACTAATCATCATTCAATTTAATAACAATCATAATGTATCTCAAAAATGTATGAAAGAAAATATGAATCAAGCAAAAATTGTCATGAAAAGGATAAAAATAATTTATTGCAAGAAATGTTTTAAAATAGTAAAAATAAATATCAAGGATATAAGAAACAAATGTAAAGTTATAGGTTGTAGATGCCCTGATTGCAGAATATCTTGGACCCCTCATTTTCAAACAATCTGAAATTTCTCTTGAACAAGCAATTTACTTGGGTAACCTCTCGGCTTTCGTAGTTACATCAGACTGAGTTGTTCCCTTTTTTTTTTATTTTCACATACTTTCTCCCCCTTTACATGGAGCATTGATTCGAACTTTTAATCAATACTTGAGCCGCCCTTTGCGGGTTTTCAACTCAAGTGTCCTCCATTCGGTATTAAGTCGCCCTTTGCGGGTTTTCGGCTTAAACCTCTCCTTTTACATTCTTTTTTCATTTCCATTTTTTTTGTATCCTACCATGCATCTGAGAATTCTAAATATTTCCAAGGTAAAAATATTAATTCAAAAGATGGGATGAATTATGAGAATAACCTTTCAAATTAAATATCCATGCTGGATCAAAATGGGTTTTTAAAGCACGTAATGTAGGCCAGGGTTTAGGTTTAGAAAGAAAGGATAAAATAGGCCCAACGTGTGTTTAAGGGTGATTGGATCAAGGATAATTTCCTGAGGAGAACTCATTCTTGAAACATTTGTCCTTTTTTGGACTTTTTTTTTGGTTTTTATTTCTTTTTTGGCTTTCATTTGCCATATTATTCGATGGCTTTCTTTTTTGCCATGATTTTTGATTATTTTTCCTCGCATTTGCCCTCCAATGTAGAGGGTGATCCTTGATCAAGGTTTAAAGAAAGGAATAATTCCTAAGGCTCAAAGGGGTGACTAAGGATAATTTCTTCTTAGTGAAAGGAATATGAAAGATGGCCATTCATCTTATCAAGCATGAATATTCTCTTTGAAAAGCAATTCACAGGGGAGATAGATATATAGAATTTCCATTTTTACACTTGGAATCATTCGAATTTTCATGTGCACAGCATTACTTTTTTTTTCAAGCATAATAATTCTTCAATTCATCAACATTCACGGGATTTCTGAAATCCTCCCCGTCCATTCTAGTTAAAATCAATGCTCCTCTAGAAAAAGCTCTTTTTACCACATAGGGTCCTTCCCAATTCGGAGCCCACTTTTCTCGCGGGTCCTTCACTATAGGGAGAATTTTTCTCAGTACCAACTCCCCCTCTCGGAACTGTCTAGGACGAACTTTCTTGTTGTGGGCTCGAATCATCCTTTTCTGATACAATTGCCCGCGACAAATTGCTTGCAATCTTTTCTCCTCGATGAGATTCAACTGTTCATAGCGAGCTCTAACCCATTTTGCTTCCTCTAGGCCAACTTCCATCAAAACTCGAAGTGAAGGGATCTCAACTTCAATAGGTAGCACTGCTTCCATCCCATATACGAAAGAAAACGGCATTGCCCCTGTAGATGTACGAACCGAAGTACGATATGCATGAAGAGCAAAAGGCAAGATCTCAGGACAATCTTTGTAAACATCGGTCATCTTCTCAACAATCTTCTTGATGTTCTTATTGGCTGCTTCTACTGCTCCATTCATCTTCAGACGATAAGATGCCAAATTATGATGTGTGATCTTGAACTGAATACACACTTCTCTCATCATCTTATTGTTCAAATTGAGAGCATTATCCGAAATAATTCTTGTTGGCAATCCGTAACGGCATATGATTTCTTTCTTAACAAATCTACATACCACCGACTTTGTTACATTCGCATATGAAGCAGCTTCTACCCATTTTGTGAAATAATCTATGGCCACCAAGATGAAACGATGTCCATTTGAAGCTTTCGGAGTGATAGGCCCGATCATATCCATTCCTCACATTGAAAAGGGCCATGTTGTAGTTATGACATGTAATGGCGATGGTGGCACATGAATCTTATCTGCATATATTTGTCATTTATGGCACTTCCAGAAATAACTGATACAATCTCATTCCATTGTCAACCAATAATACCCTGCCTTCATAATCTGATTAGCAAGCATGTGACCATTAGCATGAAAGCCACATATCCCTTCATGGACCTCTTCTATAATTCTCCGAGCTTCGACAGATCCGACACATCTCAATAAGACTTGGTCTTTTCCTCTCTTGTAGAGAATCTCACTGTCTAGAACAAAACCCATTGCTAGCTTCTCAGAGTCCTTTTGTCATTTTCTGTTGCTTGTTCTGGATATTGTTGACTTTTGATGTACTGCAAGATGTCATTATACTAAGGGAGGCCATCTGCTTCTTCTTCAATACTCAGAAAGTGGGCAGGAGACTGATATATACTCATCTTTATTGGCACAACTTCAGCCCCTTCATTCACTTTAAACATTGATGACAAAGCAGCCAGAGCATCTGCCATTCGGTTTTCTTCTCGAGGAAATGTAATTGAAATTCACTTCTTCAAATTCCTCCAATAAACTCAATATGAGTTCTCGATATCAGATTAACTTTGTATCTCGGGTTTCCCGTTCTCCTCGTAGCTGGTATATCACTAAGGCTGAGTCTCCAAAAACTTCCAATACTTTGATATTTTTGTCCACTGCAGCACGAAGGCCCATAGTACACGCTTCATACTCGGCAGTATTGTTTGTACAATCAAAATCCAATCTAGCAGTGAAAGAATAATAATCTTCTTCTGGGGATATGAGGACTGCACCGATTCCGTGCCCCATGGCATTAGATGCGCCATCAAAGTACATTTTCCATACTTTTTTCAGGGGAATCTCTTCTGCTTGTGAAACATACATCAAATCTTTATTCGGGAAGTCAAACTTCAACTGCTCATAATCTTCCATTGCCTGACTTGCTAAGAATTCAGCTACTGTACTGCCTTTGATAGCTTTCTGACTCACATATACAATTTCGTACTCTGACAATAAAACCTGCCATCTTGCCATCATTCCTGACAAAAAAAGATGCTTCCAACATGTACTTGATTGGATCTAGCTTGTCAATCAACCACGTTGTGTGGTACACCATGTACTGTCTGAGTCTTCAAGCACTCCAAGCTAAGGCACAACATAACTTTTCTATCGACGAATATTTCAACTCATAATCTGTGAACTTCTTACTGAGGTAGTAAACTGCTTGCTCTTTCTTTCCAGTCTCATCAAGCTACCCTAAAACACAACCCATGGATCTTTCAGATACTGATAAATACAGTATCATTGGTTTATCCGAAACAAGTGGCATTAATACTGGTGGGTTGGATAGATAATGTTTAACCTTTTCAAATGCAATCTGACAACCTTCATCCCATTTTCCTGGATCACGTTTTCGAAGTAACTTAAATATTGGATCACATTTGTCGGTTCACTGAGAAATAAATCGAGCAATGTAATTCAATCTCCCCAGAAAGCCTCTTACTTCCTTTTGAGTATGAGGTGGTGGCAAATTCTGAATGGCCTTCACTTTATCTGGGTCAATCTCAATTCCTTTTCCGCTGATGACAAAACCCAGCAATTTCCCCGAAGTGACTCCAAAAGAGCATTTTGTCAGATTTAGCTTGAGTCTAAACTTCCTTAGTCGTTCGAAGAGTTTTTTTAAGATTCACAATATGCTCCTCTTGTAGCAGAAGGTTCCTCTTATTGTAACAAATGTGACTTTCTCCTTATCTTTCGGTGCCATCTTGATCTGATTGTATCATGAGAATCCGTCCATGAAAGAAAATAAAGAACTCTTTGCCGTATTATCCACCAGAGTATCAATATAGGGCAAAGGGAAATTATCTTTAGGGCTAGCCTAGTTCAAATCTCGGTAATCAACGCACATCCGGACCTTGCCATTCTTCTTTGTTACTGGAACAATATTTGCCACCCATTCTGGATATTTTTCCACCTCTAAGAATCCAGCATTAAATTACTTCTTCACATCCTCTTTTATCTTTAACAGCATGCTCGGCCTCATTCTTCTCAACTTTTGCTGAATTGGCTTGCATTCTGGCCTTAAAGGGAGCTTATAAACTACAATATTCGGATCCAACCCTGGCATGTCTTGGTAAGACCATGCAAATACATCCATATATTCCTGAAGCAAAGCTATCAATTCATCCTTTATTGATGATGACAATGAAGTTTCGATTTTGACTTCTTTTATGTCTTCACCATCTCCCAGATTTATCATTTCCAATAATTCCTTATGAGGAAGTACTTGTTTCTCCTCTTATGCTATTTTCCTTAATGATCCGAAGGTAGACCATAATCTTTAGTATCTTCGTTAGCCTCAAAATCACCCGTGCAAATGGGTCTTTCAAAATCAATTTCAGAATTACTGAGAGGAAGGTCCTCATATTCCATATTCGTACACCTGTAAATAAGTGGAAGAGAAACAATATAGGAAAATATATAATTAAAACAAAATAAATAACAAAAACGAAAGAATATGGACACATCAATATGGATAAAATGCATTGTGCTTGTTATTTATTGAATGAAAATGTTTAAACAAAAAAGCCCATTACAGAAAAAATTTTAATATCTCTGGGTAAAGATAATTAAGATTGTTTTTTAAAGTATTACGTTGGAATAGACTTAAAAACTATGGGCAACTCAGTCGCACTCCAATTGGTTAGTCTATATCCTGGTGGACAAGGTCGCACCATCCAGTTCTCATTGTCACTTTCCATCCCTTCTTTCCTGGTCATACAAATCACCGTATCCTGAATCTGCCCCCTTTTAGTTACATGGAATTTTTTAAAAGCTTGCTCGATCATTGTGAGTACATCCTCTGAATTCTTTTCTCCAAATAGAAAACCAGCAGAGCGAAAGTTGTGAAGGATTGGTGGGAAAGTCATGGGTTCCCATTCAATATCCATACCCATGAGACGGGCCATCCTCTTTTGTCTGTTCCTTTCAACTTGTTTCCTCCTTTCATGGGCCTTAGAAAGATACCCTAAGCCAAACCAATCTTTCTTTCCCACTGCTTCCATTTCTCGAGCCATCCATTGAAGATATTTCCCCAAACCTTTTCCAGCCCTGCAGCGTTTTCCCACTGTGGTTCTTACTCCCAGTCTTGTGCTCTTGGACAATCTTGGTTCTGGAATTTTTCGTCTTTCAGCAACGAAAATTGCATTTACGAATTCTAAAAACCGAAAAGAACATTCTGCGGCATCTTCATTGGGCTAAACATAAAGAGATTCAGTAGATGCAAAGGCTATTATGTCTTCTTCTCCTGATACAGTGATCAAACGACCCTCCATATCACAAATTTCAGCTTTTGGTGGAGAGACGAGGGTATAGCCCCACTGAATGTATCCATGGCCTTCCCAACAATCAACTATAAGACGGATTAATATCCATGACCTGGAAGTTCACCGTATAAGTGCATGGGCCTATTTCAAGAGAAACCTCAATAGTTTCCATTATCTCTCTCCTGGTACCATCGAAAGCCCAGATTACTGTGCAACTCGGTAACATATAAGATATATCCACTGGTAACTTAGATAGGGTTGCCAAGGGCATTACATTTAATGAAGAACCAACCATTGTCCAGAAGCACCCTTGGTAATATATGCCCCTTGCAGGTGGTTGTTATGAGAAGAGCCTTTGTGGACCCAATAAAATTAGGTGGTATCTCATCATAATTGAAAAATATATGGTCATCTGCCGCAATGTTTCCCACCAGCCTGTCTAACTTTTTTACTGATATGTTAGCCACGTATGCCTGATTCAACACTCTTAATATGGCATTTCTGTGTGGCTCTGAGTTTAATAGCAAGGATAAGATAGAGATTCTTGCTGGCTGACGCTGCAATTGCTCAACGACACTATACTTACTATGTTTTATGAACTTTAAAAACTCACATGCCTCCTTCTCGTTTACCGACTCCTTTATCCTGTTTACCGGGGCTGATCCCCTCTTTGCTTCTTTTGACAAATCCATCTCAATATGGATTGGTTCAACTATTTTCTTCCCCTTGTCCAGCCCTTCATCTTTTCTTGCTAATCCCTGTTCAACAACCTCAGGGGTATAACACCTTCCACTTCGTGTTAAGTGCCCCACACCTATAATATCTTGCTGACTTGATGACCCGGACATAACCATGCTGCAGTCATATTTCCATGGTGTAGTTTTGCTTTCCTTATATGAAAAAGAAGAAGGCAAATCTATGATAAGCTTGGGCGCAATTTTCTCAATGACCGGGGTAGTCTTCTCTAGTTCATCAAAATAGATAATCAAAGGTCTTCCTATTCCATAACCAACCGCATTCTCAATAACCTCTACTTCTTTCTCTGTCTCCTTGTAAAACTGGGCCTCTCCATCATCCATAATCTTTTGGATTTTAGCCAAAAAGTCCCTGTAGTCCTGTATGATATAACCTAAACATTTATGGAACGGGCACCAATTCTATACCCTCTTTGCAACCATTTTTAAATTTTCTACGTCCTCCACCATTCCTGCCTTAACCATCTCGACCCATACTGTTAACATTGGAGTCTTGACTTCCCTGACATCCCTCTTTAACCTTCTGGCTTCCCCTATCAATACTGTATTTACCCAATTTTTAGCATGATCGGGTAATGGGTTTCCCGCTATATTCGACCCATTTTTTGACCCAAACTTCACAACTCCGGTATTGATTAAACTTTGGACTTTCTTTTTGAAGGCAATGCAATCCTCCGTTGAATGCCCCTGAATTCCTGCATGATATGCGCAGTTGGTATTTGCATTGTACCATCTTAGGTATGGTGGGGTCAAAGGTTTAAGATATATGAGCGCGACAAGTTGGCCTTGTAGTAGTTTAGGATATAGCTCACCATAGGTTGTAGGAGTGGGATCAAATTGAGGTTTTTGATCGTTCCTTGGTGACCGATAGTCATTGCGCGCGGGACCTTGAGTGTTTGGGATAGTATTTCGAGGAAAGGTTATTTGTGGGGATATACCAGTTGGGAACGGCTGTTGTGGTATATTGGTATAGGGAATGGATTTTGGGTAAGGTAGTTCACATTGAAGTAGTAAGTATTATACCCCGGGTAAGGTGTGCAAGGTGTCGTAGGTGCATAAGATGTGGTAGGAGTATAAGGCTTGGGAGGTGTGTATGGTGTCGGAGGTGTATAGGGGTATTGATTGAAACTGACTGCGTGTGTCTCCTTCTTCTTCTTTGCAGGAAAAACTCTTTTCAGGGTAGCAGACTCACCCTCTTCCATTTTCCCGTTCTTAATAGCAGACTCTATCATCTCCCTAGATATCACCATATCTGCAAAGTCCTTGGTGGCGTTTCCCACCAATTTATCATGATAAGATGCTTTCAAGGTATTGATGAAAAGCACTGTAGTTTCCTTGTTGGTTAAAGGAGGTTGCACTTGTGTAGCCAGGTCTTTCCATCTTTGAGAATATTCTTTAAAGCTTTTAGTAGCTTTCTTTTCCATGTTCTGGAGAGTTAGACGGTCAGGCACCATGTCTGTCACATGCTTGTACTGTTCCATGAAAGCTTTGGCTAGATCCATCCAGGAACGGATCTTAGAACGGGTAAGCTGGTTATACCACCGAGTTACGGACCCTATCAAGCTATCTTGGAAACAATGGATTAGCAATTTGTCGTCTTCATCATGTCCGGTCATATTCCGGCAATACATGGTCAGATGCGCTGATAGGTTGGTAGTTCCGTTATATTTTTCAAAGTCTGGTACTTTGAACTTTGGAGGAATCACATGACCGTGCACTAAACTCATCTCTTTGGCATCTAGACTGCCAAATAGCTCCGCCCCTTCAACTGCCCTCAATCTTTCCTCCAGCAGCTGATTTTTTTTGGGATTCTGCCGTTTCAACCCTCTTCAGTTTAATCATCTTTGCCCTTTCCTTTTCATCCATTTCTTCAAATTCTGGAACTTCCACATCAATTGGATCAACCACAATATTACCCCTTTTAGGACCAAAATTATGTGCTTCGACTGCTGGTTGGATGTAAATATAGGATGCTGCCTTAGTCGGAAGTTCATTTCCCACAGGTTGGGATATCTGGCCATTTTTTTGTACCACCTCTGGTCGATTTTCTTGGTTTACTGCCCCTATTCCGGTAACTGAATTTTCTCTTGGCCACTTTTGCCTCATCATGGTACTCATCATCTCCATGAGTTTGGTCATTTGTTCCCGTGACTCCTCTTGAGACTTAGCTAACTGTTCTTGCAGTTCTTTTTGAATTCTTTCAATCCGTTCAATTCTAGCAAGCTGATCGTTCTCCATAGCTCTTGCTTGAGATTGAGTATTGTAAGGATGTCGAAAGTCTGATTCTTTCTGAGTGCGACCAATTGTACTTTTAGTTTTAAAAACCATGGATTAGAAATTATTGACACATTTTTTATTTTATTTTATAAAAATGAATGAATGAATAAATGACTAAATGTTAATGAATGAACAAATAAGTAAATGACTAAGTATATGAACCTGAATGACTAATTGTAAGGAATAAATGAATGGACAAATAAATGACTAAGTGCATGAACAATTTATAAAGAATAAATGAATGAATGATTATAAATATTAATATAAATGAATGAACAAACAAAATATACAAGGAAAGAACAAATGAATGATGAATGCATTTAAAAGTATTGGCCCTGAGATAATTTCAACCAAACGGTCTTTCATTGATTTCCTGGAACTAAATACATCAAAGAAAAGATCACTGCTTAAGACAATCTGATAATCTGTCTCTCCTAATTTAAAAATGCTATTACAAAATATTGGTCCTATAGTAACTCCCTCGGATCTTGAACCTTTTTCATTGTCCTCTTTTGATTGCCTTGCTCTTCAATCTGACCCCTACTTGTTCACGGCCCTTTGACATGTCAGCAGAAGCATCACCGTGTAAGCTTTCCTTAGCTTGTTTCTCCAGTTGATTGGCTCAGGCTTCCTCATGCTTTGCTCTTTTTGCCCAATAGTTCTTCTCCTTCTTGAGGTTTTTGACTTCTTGTTCCAATTTCCCAAAAGTCTTGAGAGTCCCCTCGAATCTGAGCTCGAAACGGTTCCTCTTGTTTTCCAAGTGTAATTCCTGAAGATCGCTTTTAGCAATGTCTCTTTCTCTCTTGATCTTTTCCTTTTCTCTTTCTCGAGCTGATTCTATATTTTTCATATCCTCAAGCTCTTCTTACAAACGGGCAATTTCCTTGTTCATTTGGGCCTTTTCTTTTTCGAATTCTGCCTTTGCAATTTCTAACTCCAATGGCGCTTCCTTGGGCAGTGAACTCAAAAACTGAACTTCTTCCCCATCTGATGTCTACAACTTATCATTAACCCTCAATTCCCTCCATGTCAAGTAATCAAGTGTGACGATGTAATCATATCTAGCTACCTCCACCCGATGAGTTTTCTTCCATTCTACTATAATCTCACGTACCTTTCCCGAGTATCCATCTTCTCCATAAACGAATTCCAAATTACTAAGGTCATGTGTCATAGGAGTAAACTGACGGGATTCCGATTGTCTTAGTACCAGCAGTGGTGCATAGCTCACTCCTCCCCATAGTCCCAATAATGGAACAGAAGCCTTATCTCCGCACTTGTACAATATCGGCATAGGAGCTATCCATGTAGCTCTCCAAATTATCATCTCAGCCCTGACATTCCGGAATATGTTGATCCATTGTTCCTCAGTCCTATTTTCAAGCCAATCTCTCTTAAGAAATTCACCAATTGGTGCAAAAGACTTCCAATCCGAGCGAAGAGGGAAATTCTCCTGTTTACAAAAATGGCTCTGAACCCATATGTAAAGGAGCTGTATACAACCTATAAAATGCCCTTTTCCTTCTCGTCTACATAAATTCAGAGATTGGATTGTTTCTGCTATAATTGTCGGGGCTGGGTTTATCCTCTGCTCAAACCTCTCAAAAACATCAAATATCGCCACATCCACATACCTAATGTCTTTGGGAACATAACTAAACCATAGATAGCCAAAGCAAAAATATTCCTAACTGTCTCCTTACTTGAATGGCTATGGATTAGGGTCCGTAAAATGTCCCATGATATGCAGTAGCTTACTTCTTTTCGGACAACATGGCTTTTGACCCAATTTCTTTCCACTCCTAGAATTTTAGACATCTTTTTCTTGAAACCCGACGTCTTTGTATCCTTCAAATAAATACAGTCGGGAATAACATTCTCTATATGCAGCAAGGTTGAATATTCCTCTATGGTTGGAGTCATATCCTTTCGGTTGAAGGTAAAACACTGATAAGCGGGATTCCAGAATTGCACCACAGCCCGGATCACCTCAGCACTGACCTTAACCTGAGCTAACAGTGCTATGTCCCCATAAGTCTGAGTGAAGGCTTCTTTTTCTGATATGTTCCACTAATTCCATATATCCATCAATTCCTGGAGATCATTTTGCTTGATAGTAAGATCAACCTTGGCTGGCAACGCTGACACATATCTCATCTTCAAACAATCCCCATTATCCTGCTAACCTTTCTCGGACTGTTTCCTAACCTCTAAATGCTTCTTGACCACTGAGACACTCTGACCCTCCATGAAAGCCCTTTTGGTTGAATATTATCCTGAGACCAATAACTTTCCATGTGCAAAAAATGATGACAAGAATGCAAAAACAAAAACAACAACAACAAGAAAATGAATTAGTAACGAGAATAAATACGAATAATACAAAAAAAGAAAAACATATAATTCAAAACAATAGTTATCCCTGAGGATTTTAACAAAATTTCTCCATTATAACACCCCTCGGATGAAATACCAACACTTATTACGGGCATTGTGATGTACATTCATCATTGTCCGATTTTCAAAAATAAACTTATTCAAAAAGTAGAATAAAAGGTAAAAGGATTGTAAATATTCCTCCATGTGTTCTTAACTTCGGATATCTAATTGGAAATTCGGCATGGCTTCGCCTAGGCTTACTATATGAAGGTGAATTAGTTCTAAAAGCCCCGAATTGTTCCTCACTGTTGTTGGTGAAGGCTAGTAAGGCACCCCGATAAAAGCGGGTTCAATTCGTTAGAGTCTATTTCCCTAGCCCATGCGGATTGTTAATCAAGAAGGCTTAGGTAATTTAGTACTCTAGAAGTGTTTCACTAGCCCATGCGGATTGTTAATCACGAAGGCTTATTTACTTTGCTCCCACCTAAAAGGACGAAACCCGGGTATAGGATTCATGATATGCAAATGCACGTGTAGTGTAATGTAATGTGTGAGGAGAAATAACAAACCTTTCAGCGTGCTAATCCTTCCCCGCACGTAACCGACTCCCGAACCCACTTCTTTGATTTTCTATGGTTTATAACGCAGACTTGAAATTGGTTTTAAAAATGTTTTAATTAATTTTAAAATGTTTTATAAAACCGGTTTTAATAGGTGGTCGATCACACCTAGCTAAAAAATATTGGTGGCGACTCCATGTCTTTTTACGAGGTTGTTTTCATACCCTCGACCTTTTATTTCAATCTAGAGGAATTAAGTCATCTTTTTCTCTGCTTCTGTTTTCCCCTCACTCGAACGGGTCCCCCGCGATTCGGGATCACGTATCGACAGCTTCATTTTTTTAGAGGAATTAAGTCGATTCTACATCCCTTATTCTAAATGTCCCAACAAGATTAAACAACATAAGTCATCAATTAATCAATAAATGAATATATGCACCAAAATAACTAGAGAACAATTATAATATGTATGCACATGAATATGGACATATTTAAAAACATTTTATTATTTTTGAAATTATCCTTATTATTTTGTTTTCAAATGTGGGAATTAAAATTAAATACCAATTAAACCAACAAAATCGAGACTTTGATAACACACAACTAATTTTAGGCATGACTCTCTAATATGTCCCCAGTGGAGTCACCAAGCTGTCGCAACCTAAAAACTAACGAGTCTCATCGCAAGACTTTATTATTCATTAAGCGTGGCATAAAAAACCCGAGGAAAAGTCGACTTAATTCCTCTTGGAAAATGACGGTTTTGAAAATGACCTTGAAAAATATATGGAGTCGCCACCAATCTTTTTAAGCTAGGTGTGATCGGCCACCTATTAAAACCGGTTTTATAAAATATTTTAAAATTAATTAAAACATTTTTAAAACCAATTTCAAGTTTGCGTTTTAAACCAGAGAAATCAAAGAAGCGGGTTTGGGACTCAGTTACGTGTGGGGAAGGATTAGCACCCCCACAACGCCTGTATAAAACGGTACCTTATTAATCACGTGTTATTTCAAGTCTCGGTAAAAAGTCAATTTTTAATTTAGTACTTCAAGTTAATTCCCAATTTAAAGAAAAATAATTCCATTTTTAATTGAAAATGATCCGAAATTTATAAATTCAAAATGTTCCTATATTCCCCAACAAACGTGGCAAAATATAGAAATTTTTATTAGTTTAAAAAACTTTCTGAATCATTCTCGTTTTAAAGAAGATATTCCGTTATTAATAATAATTGATGATATCCTCCGCAACAAACCTGGCAGAGAATTCATGAATTATTTTAACTCGAGAATATCTTTATTTTATTGAAAATCATTACCTTTTTGAAAACATTTTTGAAAAATATGAATATGAATATGTATGACATAAATAAAATGACATAGCAAAGTCTAAATAACATAATGCAACTTAAATGATATGATATAATTTAAATGTCTTAGCATATTCTAAATGAAATGAAATATCCTAAGTTATATGATATATTCTAAATGAAATGAAATAAACTAGGTAACATGATATATTATATATGAAATGTAATATCCTAAATCATATGATATATTCTAAATGAAATAAAACATCCTAAATGACATAATATATTCTAAATGAAATGAAATAACCTAGGTAACATAATATATTCTACATGAAATGAAATGACCTAGGTAACATAATATATTCTATATGAAATAAAATAATTTAAAATGACATGGCAAATATAAATGATATGGCATATAATTTAATTGACATGAAATATAAAATAATGCTATCATATAATATGCATGAAAATAACAATGAAAATAATAATGCATGAACATAATATATGCTAAATAATAAGACAAAAATAACTAAATAAAAAGCATAGGATATCATGACATATTCAAAACCATATAATAAACAATATAACATCAAAAATATAAATCAAAATAATAACAATACCATAGAAATTATCATAGCAAAAATCACATATTATATAAAATGCATGAATATGGAAAATGCAATGCATGAAAGTATATTTTTTTCCTTTAATTAAGGAAATCCGTATATCTAAAAAGATATCCGGCTACCTTAGGAAAATATATCAAATTAAATATTCTAAAACCAAAATACTTTGTGATTGTTTGAAAACAATTTTGAAAAGCTTGGATTAAAAATAAAAACTTAGCTAAACCTTTTTTTTAAATGGCTCTAATTTCCTAAGTTTAAAATCCTGGACTTGACCACCCTTAACCCGAGACTTAAAAAATCATTTTTAGAGTTTAAAAAGGCTTAAAAACTACCCTAAGTCAGTAGCTAAACTTCCTAATCAGCCCCCTCTAAGTAACTTAACCAAAACAGAAAAATAATTTTCCTTCAAATTCAATTTTGACTCCACTGTCCAGTTTTAAACCACAAATTTTTACCCTATTTTTAAAAATTCAAAAATAGCTAAAACAAATACTACAGACTCCAAACACTTGAAACTACATGGGAAAAAATCGGCTTAATTTTATGATTAAAGATGACTGCCCAGAAAAATCGGGAAAGTATGAGTACTGGGTGAAAAAACTGTTTTGCCAAAACACATTTTTTTGCCTTTGATAAAATCATTTAAAAATCAAAGTAAAAATATTAGAGACTCTTTAAAAGACTTACAAGCAGTAGCTAACACTTTTGAAAAGTTAGGCAAAAATTGGCTAAGTAAAAAAAATCACAAAGGTAGAATAATCAATTTGACAACTCTTTAATTTCCCACAAGTATGCTCAAGTGAGCATGACTTTGAGCCATTGATTGGCCTAAGTCATAAGTCAAGTGGCATGGACATGAAATGCATGAAAAATACAGTGAATATGATGCATGAAATGCATGATTTAAAACCTAAATGACATGAAAAATGCATGACATCAATAAAATGACCTAGACCTAAATGAACTTGCATGGCATTTAATGCAACCTATGTCTAAAATGCATGAATATGCATGGCAAAACAAACCAACCCTACATCTAAAATATGCATGGCAATAACACAAACACAAGGCATGCTTAAACAAAATACTCAACCAAATGTCATGAAAATGCAAACTGATAACTCGTATAATTATATAGTTTTTAGTTATGTTTTATTATTATTTTGTGTCAAATACGAGTTATTATTGGTTAGTCTAATTGTGTTTATGATTTTTTATATTTTTATGTAATTTGGTGTTTTTCACGAGTTTCTTTGAGTGATTTCAGATTACTAGGTTAAATAAAGAATTAAGGGCAAATCCAGTTCAGTTCCAGTTCCAACACCTTTTGCCATATCAGCTATATCTGGAGTTTAACTGAAGCAATAAGGCTGAAATTTTAACCGTGCATAGTTAAGAGGCATATCTATCTTTTTCATGTTTTACACTTCTTGAAACGGAGTCGTTTTCCCTACCGAAATCAACCATCAAGTTGGCTGATGTGCAATGACGTCTGTGCTGACCTGTTTTGGTATTGTGACCATATCTTCCGATCCACATGAGCAAATGATCTGATTCCAACGGCTATGGATCCGTAACTGATAGGGGTATATTTTTCTAGAAGACCATTTTATCAGATCGAGCCTCCAACATTGACAAAATCGACCATCAATCTGGCTGATCAGAATTGTCATACAATATGACGAAAATTGTTAGAAAAATGCACCCACCTATTATACCTACCTTTGAAATTTGTAAAGCTTGTCTCTTGTCATTTATCCCTCCAAAATGTGTATAAATAGAGGGCCTTGGATGAGTATTGGGATACATTGATACATTGGTAGGATATTAGCCATTGTAATAAAATTCTCTATGTTTTCTTCTTCTTTCCTTTCTCTAGTTTTCTTTTTCTTTATTTTTCTTTTCATTTTATTCATATCTAGTATGTGTTGCTAATCATATTGTTGAGGTGATGAGGTGAAGCTTTTGGTAAATGCTAAGGTTAGTCTCTTAAACATGAGCTAAAATAAATCATCATTTAGTATAGATAATATTTTCTTTTGGTTAAAAATCATACTTGCAAAGTAGGGATCTTGATTCATTATTGACAATGAAAATGGCACAGTAAATGCTTGGTTTCATAACCTTGATTTGTTGTAGACATATACCTTGGCATAAGGAATGCTTGGACTCTTTTTGTGAGTTTTGAGGACACCAAATGAACATAATATCATATGCTATGGACGTTGGACAATTAGGACTGAATTGCTAAACCTTCCGATTGGAACCTCCCTTATGTGTGGATTTCAATTGTGTAATAAAACAAGATTAATCTTAGCATAACACCAAGAGTGGATTCTCTAACCTCAACATATTTTCTTATTGTTTTTTATATTTTGTTTAATTTCTTTTATGTTTTGTTGTTGATTCCCTAATATCTTGTTTACTTTCTTTTTCTTATATATTTATAAACTTATACTTATTAATACGCTTCCCTGTGGTTCGACCTCGGACACCCGAGAATTTATTACTTGAACATAACCTGCACTTGGGTTTACGACTCTTAATTGAGTCTCCATCAAGTTCTTGGCGCCGTTGCCGGGGAGGCAATACTAAGTATATAAGTTTATAAGTATATTTATTTTTATTGGCTGGTTATACCGCCTAATTTGTATATATTTATTTTTATTGGATGGTTATACCGCCTAATTTATTTTTATTGGCTGGTTATACCGCCTAATTTTGTATATTAACTTTGTTTTATGCTTGTTTGGCGACGTGATTTTAGATCTCGTCGTTTAGTTAGATTTTATTGTGAAACTTTTTCAGGTAATCTTTCTAATACAACTCCTACCATGGCTGATAATGAAAGTGTTCATGCTGAAGATGAGAACAGACAAGTACGCACCATGTGTGACTACTTGCAACCAACTCGAAGCTCATCACCCTCTTGTTTTATTTTTCCTCTCAATGCAAACAACTCTCGTTTTAAACCAGGTATGATAGCTTTGCTTCCAAATTTCCATGGGTTAGAATCGGAAAGTGCTTACTCGTTTCTAAAAGACTTCGAAGATGTATGTGTCACCTTTAATGACCAACAATGTACAAATGAAATTGTCAAGCTAAAATTATTTCCTTTTTCTTTAAAAGACAAAGCAAAAATTTGGCTTCATAATTTAAAACCAAGGTCAATTGGCACATGGCAAGAATTACAAACTAAGTTTCTAAAGAAATTTTTCCCAGCACATAAAACTACTGCTTTGAAAAGACAGATTCAAAATTTCAATCAAAATCAAAATGAAGCATTTTTTCAGTGCTGGGAGCGTTTTAAAGATTTGTTAAGTTCTTGTCCACATCATGGTTTTGAAAAATGGCATCTTATTAGTTTCTTTTATGAAAGTTTAACTCCCGAAACTAAACAATTTGTTGAAACAATGTGTAACGGTGAGTTTCTAGAAAAAGAACCTGAAGAAGCCTTTGACTACCTAGACCATTTGGCAGATAACTCTCAAGCCTGGCACACAGATAATTCCTCTGAAAGTTCCAATAGATCTAATCCTGTTTCTAACAGAGGTAAATATCATTTTAGTCAAGAAGTTGAGATAAAAGCTAAAGTAGCTAATTTGGCTAGAAAGATTGAAGCCATGGAACTTAGAGAAGTAAAAGAAGTCAAAATGGTTAAAAATGAAGACAGTTGTGGAATTTGTGAAATCATGGGACACCCCACTTCTGAATGTCCAAACATTCCCATTCTTAAAGAAGCGTTGCATGATCAAGTAAATTCCATAAACACATTTAAAAAGCCTTTTGCTTCTTCTTACTCTGAAACGTATAACCCTGAATGGAGAAATCATCCCAACTTCAGTTGGCGGAATAATAATCATGTTCAGGTACCACAATCTCAAAAGCCGGGCAACACTTTTTCCTATCAACCTTCACGTGTACAAACCTTGGAAGAGACATTGCAAGCATTCATGCAAACACAAGCAAATGTGTATAACCAAACTTCACAGGACATCAATGAGATCAAAAACACCTTGTCCACATTGACAGCTTCATTACGCACTCAAGAAAAAGGTAAGTTTCCTGCTCAACCTCAGCCTAACCCTTCTACTCAATGTCTTGTTTCTTGCTCCAATGAAACTCAACAGGAAAATGCCAGTTCTATCACAACTCTTCGAAGTGGAAAGGCAATTGACAAAAACATTCCATCAAAAGACCAAGATCCTCCTTCCCCTCCGAAAAGTAATGGTAAGGATGATGGTAAGTCTGAACTTCTTGAAAATTTGGACAAAGAAAAAGGTATGCATCCTGCTCATTTTCCTCAAAGGTTGCAAACAATAAAGAATTTGAATCAAAATGCAGAAATTTATGAACTTTTCAAACAAGTTAAGATTAACATTCCTTTATTGGATGCAATCAAACAAGTTCCATCTTATGCTAAATTTTTGAAGGACATGTGCACAGTTAAAAGGAAACATAATGTACAAAAGAAAACATTTCTGACGGAAAGTGTGAGCTCAATCATTCAGCACCTTACTCCACCAAAATTCAAAGATCCTGGATATCCAACAATCTCATGCATCATTGGAAACACTAGAATAGAACGTGCATTGCTTGATCTTGGTGCTAGTGTTAATCTTTTGCCTTTTTCTGTTTATCAACAGTTAGGTTTAGGTGAACTCAAGGAAACACCTGTTACACTTCAACTAGCTGATCGTTCTGTAAAAATTCCTCGAGGGATAGTTGAAGATGTTTTGGTTCAAATTGATAATTTTTACTTCCCTGTTGATTTTATTGTTTTGGACACACATCCTGTTTCAAATCCAAATGTTCAAATTCCTGTTATATTAGGCCGTCCATTTCTTGCAACTTCTAATGTTCTGATAAATTGCAGGAATGGTATTTTGAACATTTCTTTTGGAAATATGACTTTAGAATTAAATGTGTTCAACATTTGCAAGCAACCTGGTGATGATTCAGAAGTACATGAAGTGGATTTCATTGAAGAACTTGTTCATGAACATCTCACCACTACCACATTCCATGATCCTTTAGAAGCTTATTTAATTGAATGTGAGTTTGATAATGCTTCAGAAATTTCACACACTGATTCTTTGTTAAATTCTTTTCAGGATAAGCATTGTTGGAAACAAAAGTTTGAGGAACTTCCATCACTCACAAATGTCACTGTACCATCAACTATTGAACCACCCAAGCTGGATTTAAAACCATTGCCATCCGAGCTAAAATATTCCTTTTTGGGTGAGAATGAAACTTTTCCAGTCATAATTTCTTCACATCTTGATGAACTACAAGAAGGTAAGTTGTTACAACTTTTGAAGATGCACAAAAATGCATTAGGATGGACCTTAGCTGACATAAAGGGAATAAGCCCATTAATCTGCACACATAATATTTATTTAGAGGAAAACGCTAAACCCTCTAGACAAATGCAACGAAGGCTTAATCCTAATATGAAAGAAGTAGTGAGAAATGAAGTCATTAAACTTTTAGATAATGGAATCATTTATCCTATCTCTGATAGCAAATGGGTAAGTCCTACTCAAGTCGTACCTAAGAAATCTGGAGTTACTGTAGTTAAAAATGAAAACAATGAATTAATTCCAACTAGGACTGTTACTGGTTGGCGCATGTGCATTGACTATAGGAAACTTAACTCAGTGACGAGGAAAGATCATTTCCCTTTGCCTTTCATGGATCAAATCTTAGAAAGAGTTGCAGGGCATGAGTTTTATTGTTTTCTAGATGGATATTCTGGGTATAATCAAATTGCCATTGCACTTGAGGAACAAGAGAAAACCACTTTTACATGTCCTTTTGGTACTTTTGCATATCGTAGAATGCCATTTGGATTATGTAACGCCCCTGCCACATTTCAAAGATGCATGCTTAGTATTTTTAGTGACATGATTGAACGTAATCTTGAGATTTTCATGGATGATTTTTCTGTTTCTGGTGATTCATTTGATGATTGCTTAGCCAATTTGAAAAATGTATTGATTAGGTGTGAAGAAAAAAATCTTGTTCTTAATTGGGAAAAATGTCATTTCATGGTCACTAAAGGTATTGTACTAGGTCACATTGTTTCTGCAAAAGGGATTGAGGTAGACAAGTCAAAAATTGAATTGATTGCTAATCTACCCACACCAAAGACAGTAAAGGACATTAGGTCATTCTTGGGACATGCAGGTTTTTATAGAAGATTCATAAAAGATTTTAGCACGATATCTAAACCTCTATGTAATCTTTTAATGAAAGACACTGCATTTGAATGGACTAAAGATTGTGAAGATGCTTTTGAAAAACTCAAAAATATGCTCACTACTGCTCCTATTATGAGATCTCCTGATTGGTCTTTACCATTTGAAATAATGTGTGATGCTAGTGACTATGCTGTTGGTGCTGTGTTAGGACAAAGGAAAGATAATAAACCACATGTAATTTACTATGCAAGTAAAACTTTAAATAGAGCCCAAATGAATTATTCCACGACAGAAAAGGAATTACTTGCAGTTGTTTTTGCATTGGATAAATTCAGATCTTACCTTGTTGGATCATCAATTGTTGTCTTTAGTGATCATGCAGCTTTAAAATATCTTCTCTCTAAGAAGGATGCAAAACCTAGGTTGCTGAGGTGGATCCTTTTGCTGCAAGAATTTGACATCACCATTCGAGATAAAAAAGGAGTAGAAAATGTGGTGGCTGATCATTTATCAAGACTTGTTTGTGATGAATCTTTTGGAACCTCACCAATAAATGATACTTTTCCTGATGAACAACTTCTAATTGTCTCCACGACACCTTGGTTTGCTGACATTGCTAATTTTCTTGCTACAGGAAAAATTCCTTCTCAATGGAGCCCCCAAGATAAAAGAAAGTTTCTGAATGAGGTAAAGAAGTTCTATTGGGATGACCCTTACTTGTTCAAATATTGTCCTGATCAGATTTTTCGAAGATGCATTCCCGACAATGAGGTAAGTAGTGTAATTAAGTTTTGTCATTCTGAGGCATGTGGTGGTCATTTTTCATCAAAGAAAACTGCTGCAAAAATTTTACAGTGTGGATTTTACTGGCCAACTTTATTCAAAGATGCACATAATTTTTGCAAGTCATGAGAAAGTTGTCAAAAATTAGGTTCCATTTCGAAAAGAAACATGATGCCTTTGAACCCAATTCTTGTAATTGAAATTTTTGACTGTTGGGGTATTGATTTCATGGGACCATTTCCACCATCTTTTGGTTTCTTATACATTTTAGTTGCAATACATTATGTTTCAAAGTGGATAGAGGCAATTCCATGTCAAAATAATGATCACAAAACAGTGATTAAATTTTTAAAAGAAAATATTTTGAGTCGATTTGGAATTCCTCGATCTATCATAAGTGATGGGGGAACACATTTTTGCAACAAGGTTTTTGAAACATTAATGAAGAAATATGCCATTACACACAAAGTTGCAACCCCTTATCACCCGCAGACAAATGGACAGGTAGAATTAGCAAATAGGGAGATTAAACAAATTTTGGAAAAGACGGTTAATCCAAATCGCAAAGATTGGTCTCTTAGACTTAACGATGCATTATGGGCCTATCGAACAGCTTTTAAAACAGCATTGGGCATGTCTCCTTATAGGCTAGTTTATGGAAAACCTTGTCATTTACCTGTGGAACTTGAGCATAAAGCATATTGGGCCATTAAAATGTTCAACTCAAACCTTGATGACGCTTCTAATTTACGAAAATTACAAATAAATGAACTTGAGGAACTCAGAAATGATGCATATGAGAATTCTAAAATTCATAAAGAAAGAACTAAAGCCTTTCATGACAAGTTAATTTCAAGAAAAACATTTGATGTTGGGCAAAAAGTTCTACTTTATAATTCTAGACTTCACATATTTCCTGGTAAGTTGAGATCAAGATGGACTGGCCCATTTGTGGTTAAGCATGTGTATCATTATGGAGCAGTTGACATTGAGAATCCTCAAAATGGTAACGTATTCAAGGTAAATGGACAAAGACTCAAACTCTTTTTGGAAAATCATGTTACTCAAGAAGAGGTTGTTTTTCTTTCTGATCCTTGTTTTGAAAATAACTAGATGTAAATATAATTTTTACTAATCTTCAAAAAAAAAAAAAAAAAAAAATTGTTGTGTTTTAAGACATTTAGAAGTATTCATTCTGAACAAGGTCTGAGTAAGGGAGACTTAAGACATACCTTGTCAGTTTGATTTTAACCTTTTTATGTTTACTTGTTAATTTTTGTTTAGTATTTTAGGATTATTTAGGTTGCATGAGTTTGTTTTGTTTTGAGTCTTAGTTGTTCCTATTCTTATGTTATTAGTTCTTTTCTCTTACACATGATTCTTTCATTTGGGTTAATAGACTTACATTGAGGACAATGTAAGAATTAAGTGTGGGGGGAATGATTTAGGATTTCTTTTATTTTTGTCTACTATTTTTTTATGAGTCTTTATTATTATTATTATTATTTTTTTTTTTTAGTGTGTTTTAGTTCCTTTTTAATACAATGATGAGATATGAATTGCATAAGTCTAAAACAGATTTATTAGTGAGAAGATTTTCATGAGAATTGAGCTTGATGTCAACCTTTTTATGAGCCAATGTTAATATGATATGTTGATTGAGAAAGAAGCATGTTTAGACTTAATCTGACTTGTATAATCATCCTTGTGAGTTTTTGAGCCTATAATGATTGATGCATTATACAAATCAATCTAATTTCTTTCTTCAGTGCTCTTATGATTACATGATTCTCTAGAACTTGCTTTAAACCGTTTGAGACTATATTGATACATGTGACAACATGAATATGATAGAGGCATTAGGATTATAACCAGAGCCAAACAGCCATCCATTATTAATGTTCTAAGAGAACATCCCCACTAGTGAGCCAATTTGAGCCTACATTAAATATGCTGTTTTATTGGTAACCACAACTTACACCTAGCCTAAATATACTTATATCCTTACCCTTGTTCTAAAGATGGATTATATATTTTGAGACATATTGCAAAAAAACAAGGGATATTTTTAGTTGAAAATTTGGGTTAGAAACAAAAGATTAGTGTGGGGGAAGAAAAGAAAAGAAAAAGTCAAGAGAAAAAGAAAGGGATCATTGTTAAATACATTCCCATATTCCAAAAAAAAAAAAATATTCTCTTGAACTTCTAGTTAAAGTAAAGAAAAAGATGTTACAAAGTTGGTTAGAATGATGCAAAGGCTCAACATGAATATTTAGCCTATGTTATTATGTGCTTTAAAAGAGTTTTGAGAAGTTTTATTTGTATGATCTTATTATGTCTCTAAAATCTATGAACTCTTTGGAACCTTTGTGATATCTTTATCCTTTTGTTCTTTAACCACATTATAACCCTTTGGCCCCATTACAACCTTGAATAAAGACCTCTTGATTTATGAAGTTGTATGATCTAAATAGTGGAGAATAGGTGGACAAGCAAGCATATGGTAGAAGTGTTTTCATGAGATTGATTGAGTGTAAACACTTTACCACTACTTTAAAGAGTGAAAATCATGAGAGTATCCCATGTGAGAGGTTGAGATTAAGTTGAATATGCACTATTTTGATTGAAATATGTTATGTTAATATTGGCTTAACTCATTTATTTACATTCAAGCATGAATTTTTGTGAAATTCTTTGAGCTATTGATTAGTTTATAAGACTTGTTCAAAGATTGTCTCTAATTTATATTGAAAGGATTAGGAGTAAATATTTTTAGTGTATGTAGTTTACTTATATTTTAGTTTTTCAATGTTTGTGGGTATCGTTCTAGCAAACCCTCACGAGACTAAACTCGTCCACTAGGGACACCTAGGGGTTTAAAGGCTTGTGTCACATGCTAAGTGCCACCGTGATTTCCTACGAAAATGGATTAGATTAGATTAGATTTTCTTATTTTATTTTTATTGAGTCGTTGCTAGGAACTAGCAACAATCTAAGTGTGGGGTGTGATAACTCGTATAATTATATAGTTTTTAGTTATGTTTTATTATTATTTTGTGTCAAATACGAGTTATTATTGGTTAGTCTAATTGTGTTTATGATTTTTTATATTTTTATGTAATTTGGTGTTTTTCACGAGTTTCTTTGAGTGATTTCAGATTACTAGGTTAAATAAAGAATTAAGGGCAAATCCAGTTCAGTTCCAGTTCCGACACCTTTTGCCATATAAGCTATATCTAGAGTTTCACTGAAGCAATAAGGCTGAAAGTTTAACCGTGCATAGTTAAGAGGCATATCTATCTTTTTCATGTTTTACACTTCTTGAAACGGAGTCGTTTTCCCTACCGAAATCAACCATCAAGTTGGCTGATGTGCAATGATGTCTGTGCTGACCTGTTTTGGTATTGTGACCATATCTTCCGATCCACATGAGCAAATGATCTGATTCCAACGGATATGGATCCGTAACTGATAGGGGTATATTTTTCTAGAAGACCATTTTATCAGATCGAGCCTCCAACATTGACAAAATCGAGCATCAATCTGGCTGATCAGAATTGTCATACAATATGACGAAAATTGTTAGAAAAATGCACCCACCTATTATACCTACCTTTGAAATTTGTAAAGCTTGTCTCTTGTCATTTAGCCCTCCAAAATGTGTATAAATAGAGGGCCTTGGATGAGTATTAGGATACATTGATACATTGGTAGGATATTAGCCATTGTAATAAAATTCTCTATGTTTTCTTCTTCTTTTCTTTCTCTAGTTTTCTTTTTCTTTATTTTTCTTTTCATTTTATTCATATCTAGTATGTGTTGCTAATCATATTGTTGAGGTGATGAGGTGAAGCTTTTGGTAAATGCTAAGGTTAGTCTCTTAAACATGAGCTAAAATAAATCATCATTTAGTATAGATAATATTTTCTTTTGGTTAAAAATCATACTTGCAAAGTAGGGATCTTGATTCATTATTGACAATGAAAATGGCACAGTAAATGCTTGGTTTCATAACCTTGATTTGTTGTAGACATATACCTTGGCATAAGGAATGCTTGGACTCTTTTTGTGAGTTTTGAGGACACCAAATGAACATAATATCATATGCTATGGACGTTGGACAATTTGGACTGAATTGCTAAACCTTCCGATTAGAACCTCCCTTATGTGTGGATTTCAATTGTGTAATAAAACAAGATTAATCTTAGCATAACACCAAGAGTGGATTCTCTAACCTCAACATATTTTCTTATTGTTTTTTATATTTTGTTTAATTTCTTTTATGTTTTGTTGTTGATTCCCTAATATCTTGTTTACTTTCTTTTTCTTATATATTTATAAACTTATACTTATTAATACGCTTCCCTGTGGTTCGACCTCGGACACCCGAGAATTTATTACTTGAACATAACCTGCACTTGGGTTTACGACTCTTAATTGAGTCTCCATCACAAACCTATCAACTAACATAACAAAAATGCACACACAAAGCAAACAAAATGAAGGTGGCCGAATGGCCTCATGTTTAAAATGGGCATGGCATTTTCACAAACACTTGATATACTAGCATGCTTAACTAAAGAATAACACTCAAATCATGCAAATATAAAGTAGAGGCATGAAAACTAATAAGCATTTTCACAAACACATGGATTACAAATTATAAAACATAAACA
Source organism: Fremontodendron californicum (assembly GCA_030761205.1). NCBI lineage: Eukaryota > Viridiplantae > Streptophyta > Magnoliopsida > Malvales > Malvaceae > Fremontodendron > Fremontodendron californicum. The sequence goes on from JAULJL010000042.1 coordinate 2,626,335, forward strand.
AACTTAAACATTTTGAACAGAAAATAAAAAAAACAAGAATAGTAAAATAAACATGATAATAGACTAAAAAATGGAAATAAGCAAGCAACCACATTAAAACAAGCTTTAAGTTTATGTATTAAAAGAAGATTTAAAGCATAAAAAATTATTAAATATCAAGAATAGCATGAAATAACAAAGCAAATAACAACTCTAAAAAAAAAAAAAAAAAAAGGCCATTCGGCCATATCTAAAAAACAAAGGGAAAAAAATTTTCAAGAGCTTTTTACAAGAATGGATAAAGAAGGAAATTAAAGAAGAACATTAAAAACACTTATTTAAAAAGAAAAATCAAAATAAACTCACCAAAATAACAATCAAAACAGCAAATCAAGAATGGAAAATCAAAGAAAGTTCAAGAGTATGGTGTTTAAAGCAACCTCTAGAAGCTATCTTTCAAGCTTTTTCTCTTGTAACTTTCTTTTCTTTTCTTTTTGCTTTTCAACAATGGAGAGAAAATCAGCCAAAAGAAAGAAAGAATAGAGAGCGAATGTGATCTGAAAATGAAAGAAAGAATGCTCCATGTAGTGGCCGAAACCCCCTCTAGGCTAGGATGTTGTCATTTTTCCATCAACCAATTTTCATCCAAGGGCTATTGATCCAAGATGTTTAAAACATGAAATTATCACCCTTAGATTAGGCCATCAGCTATCCATAATTACAGCTGTTCAAGAATCTTAAGCCATTATGTTGACACTCTCCCTCTTCATGCATTGGTCCATGTGGCTTATTTGCAAAGGCTTGATAAAAAAATCACTAACTCTTCATTGTTGGCCTTTTGATTAAAACATCAGAAACCTCCTACCCATCTTTGGGCCTTGGCCGTCCAGCCCCTTTCCTTCCAGCCCATGTTTCATTTTTTAAAAGGCAAGGAAAGCCCTTTTCGATTTCTTGGGTAAAATGACCTTTTTGCCCCCCGAATGTAAATAAATGAATAACGGACTCCAAATTTAAATGTTCTTTTTTAAATAATTTCAAAATAATAAAAAATTGAATTTTGGAAGTTTTCAAAATTTTCGGAGTCCATTTGCTATTTATTTGGATTTTTCTTCCAAAATTGCCTTTTTATGCCCCCAAATTTTACCATTTTTAAATGAGCTCCAAATCAAGATTTTTCTTCACCAATCTGTTCCAAATAATTTAAAAGTGTGATCTAGAAGTTTTCATAATTTTTGAAACTCATTTGGTATTTTTTTGGGATTTATCTTCTTGAATTACTGCATAGGGGGCCCGGGATTTGGCCATTTTGTAAACAAACTCCGAATCAAGATTTTCTTTAGCCAATCTTTTTCAAATAATTTAAAAATGAGATTTAAAAATTTTCAAAATTTTTGGAGTTCATTTGCTATTTTTTGGGGATTCATCTTCTTGAATTTTTGCGTAGGAGACCCCGAATTTGGCAATTTTGCAAACGAACTACGAATCAATATGTTATTTCGCCAATGTCTTCGAAATGATTTAAGAATGAGATTTGGAATTTTTTCAGAATTTTTGGAGTTTATTTGCTATTTTTCCCAAATTTTCCAATTTTGCCCTTTTACCTCCGAAACCCGATTTTGCTCAAAACAAGTTCGATTTTCAGATTTTCTTCAAACGAGCCTTAGGCTATCCTTTTTAATCACTCCTCATCCATTAGGGGCTTTAGTCTTACCGAGTCAGGCAATTTCTGTAATTCTTCCCAATTTCACCGAAATCCACCAAAAACCCTAAATCTCGATTTTTTTTTCGGATTGACTTTTCTTTCAGTTTTTCTTTCAAATGGCTTCTCCATTACTCGTAGTCAGTGCTTATCTTTCATTTGGAATCTTCAATTTCGACCAATTCGATGGTTTAAGCACTTTTCCCTAAATTTCTCGGATTAGGGTTTTTTTTTACTTAATCTCCATAACCCAACTTCCAAACTTCATATCTTTTGATGTATACCTCGGATTATCAAAATTCTTTCGCCATTTTTTAATTGAACTTCAAATCTTGATTTTGAAAGTAGGTTGACTTTTTTAGTAGTTGACTTTTCGAGGTTGACTTTTTTAAGTTTGACTTTTTATGCTCGCCCTCTTAAAATAAGTCTCGAAGTGCCACCTACAGGATGAAAAAAAGTCTTTTTACATTCTGAAACATCAATTTAGGAAGAAAACATACCTGTTTTAGTGGTTCGGACAAAATTAGGTGTCTACAAAAGTCATGAAGAAAGTTTTCTCAAATGAAGAATTTAAGATCATGTTTTCCTAGAAACAAGCTCTGGAGGTCGGATCTGCCTGCATGTTGCTTTACACCATTTTTCGTCGTTTCGCACCACGAAACTCCTTTTCACTTTGGACCTATAAAAACACATAAATACTAACTAAATAACTATTTTAAATGTGAAATGGATAAATAAAATTAATCCAAAAACATTTAAAACCAATCAAATCCTAATAAAAGCCTCAAGGACTTCGTCGATTTAAATGCATAAAAGGTGGCAAAATGACTATATTTCCTAGAGTTATCACACCCCCAAACTTAAGATTTTGCTTGTCCTTAAGCAAAAAAAAAAAAAAAAAAAACAAACAAACTAAATAAACTGACTCAAACAAAACTTAAAATAAATGCACTTAAACAATGATTCCTTTAATTGTCCTCAAAAGTTATCTCAAAATCCTAACTCAAAGTAGAACAGAAACATAATCCAAATTTATGATTCAATTCAATCGTAGACTTCATGCTTGAATGGATTTTCAGTATGTGTGTAAAATCTCTTTGCAAATCAATGCATGCAATCTAAAAAAGTTTATATGAATGCAAAATATGAATTATAGTACTAGAATCTCATATGTTTGTTTTCCATCTCTCTCTCCACTAATGTAGACTAACACTTCATCAAGGATCAAGTAGGTCTTTATTAAGCTTGTAATGTAAAGCTAGGGTCAAGGTAGGGTAAAGATATATTTCTGTTGGGATTCGACCTCACGCTCAAACAATAATCGAATTAAAGAAGAACATGAACGCAATGAAATAGTAAACAAAGAGATAGTTGAATCTTAGAGGATCATGCTTGTAAAACTTTAATGCGATCTTGAAATTATAAAGCATACATATGATTATAAATCATACCTTAACTTAAAGATCTAGTACTCTTGAGTTTATAAACAGCCCACTCAATCTTGAACACCAAGTTGTCAATCCGAGACTTCAAGCCACACAAGTGTCTGGCCTCTAATAGTAATCCACACAAGATGATCAAGAAAACCTTCATAAGGTAAGAATGGAGTCTTGCCGAAAATGATGCTAGTAGTTTAGGTTTCAAGAAACCTCTCCCCATCTAAACATACCATGGCCGAATGCTTCACAAGTATCAAGAAGAAGAAAAATGATTTTTTTTCCTTCTCCGGGTTTGGTGCGCCAACCATAAGGTTATCTTGATCTTCTTTCTTCCTCACTCTATGCCTTTGCTCTCTTGAAAGAAAATGTTTTTCTCTCTAGCAATCCATGAAGAGGCAAGGAGGAAGTCAAGAAATCAAAAAGACACCAAAGCCTCTAAGCATAGCACATATACGGCTAGAGGGGCCATAGGGAGGTCGGTTATCAACATGTTTCTTTATATATAAGGGGCGGCAATCACTCCAGGGTTTGAACTAGGGACAATAGCTATTATGTATTTGCTCTTAAGTCTTTCCACTTAATTAAACTATTTAATTAAGTCCTTATTGATTAAATTCTAAAATTAATCAATTAGGCTCTTTCCATTTTAATCTCTTAATTCACCCTTCTGCGTTTGACCCATTAGGCTTTCAATATGTTGGCAATGAATATAAATCAATCTAATTAATTTATACTCATAGATCATGAGCGGACTCTAGGAAGCCATCATGACCACCCAAATACTGGAGAGTCAAGTTAGTCTCGACATAACCTTTCGTGTTCAGTCTATCAGTTAATTCAATCATTTCACCAAATATCTCGGAAAGACCATGAGCATGGTGCAGTGTCTACTCATGTTCAATCCATATTAGTTCCTACAGCTATTGGTTAACTTTGTGAACTTAGAGAAACTATTTCTCCTAAATTCATCATACTTTGGCCAGAGATTCCATCAAGTTAACTTAAGCCAAGAACATATGAGATATGTCTCCGATGTCACTTGGAGTGGTGAATCCTCTCTGGATCACTCATCCATCTTCGTATGGTTCATGTCATACCCAAAACCACCCTACCATAAGCATCACTCTTGTTTGGGACCCGTTCGTGATGGAATCAAAGTATGACACTCCCCATACAAGATGACTTGGTATCACAAGTCAGAGGACTACTTACACAACTGACACGTGAGAATGTTTCCATAGACACTTGAGTGACAATATCAAATGGAGTTCTCACAGAGGGCCATGTTCAGTGAACTTGTTCAATAGACAAGCACCTACATGTTATCCAAAAGTATCTCCTATACTTCAACACGTGAGATCAGTTGCTTACTAAGTAAGTAGCCTTAACATGTACCAATCTTTGAGCTTTGCCAATGCCCCGTCTTGGCAATATGATGACCAGGAACCCGTTTCAGGAACATGGCTTTGATGCATAAGGATCTCACAATTATATATAATTCCTTTGCAAGGCCTTTATGTTCCATGGGCTTCATCCGATTAGTACTTAATAACTCTTTATCATTGTACTAACATGAAGGAAAACCTTGTATCACTAAGATATAGTGATGGGTTTACATTATTGGTAGTTTATGCCTGACCAAACCGATTGGCTCTAGAGCATATACCAACAATCTCCCACTTGCACTAAGCCAATCGCTAACGCATCCAATGCCGAACTCTTTCGATTAGCAATTGTGTCTCTACAAGGACATAGCTTCAGTACATTTTGTGAGAATATGCTTCGGTCATATACTTTTGATAATCTCTACTATCATAGTTGTCGCAACCTAAAAAATAACAAGTCTCATCGCAAGACTTTATATTCGTTAAGCGTCACATTAAAAAAAAACTGAGGAAAAGTCGACTTAATTCCTCTTGAAAAATGAAGGTTTTGAAAATGACATTGAAAAAGACATGGAGTCACCACCAATTTTTTTAGCTAGGTGAGATCGGCCACCTATTAAAACCGGTTTTATAAAATACTTGGGTAACCTCTCGGCTTCCGTAGTTACGTCAGACTGAGTTGTTCCCCTTTCCTCTGATTTTCAGATACTTTCCTTCCCCTTTACACGGAGCATTGATTCGAACTTTAATCAGTACCTGAGCTGCCCTTTGCCGGTTTTCAACTCAAGTGTCCTCCATTCGGTATTAAGTCGCCCTTTGTGGGTTTTTGGCTTAAACCTCTCCTTTTACATTCCTTTTTCATTTTTTTGTATTCTACCATGCATCTGAGAATTCTAAATGCTTCCAAGGTAAAAATATCGATTCAAAAGATGGGATGAATTATGAGAATAACCTTTCAAATTAAATATCCATGCTTGATCAAAATGGATTTTCTAAAGCACGTAATGTAGTCCAAGGTTCGAGTTCAGAAAGAAGGGATAAAATAGGCCTAAAATGTGTTTAAGGGTGATTAAATCAAGGATTATTTCTTGAGGAGAACTCATTCTTGAAACATTTGTCCCTTTTTTGGAGTTTCTTGTCTTTTTTTTTTTTCTTTTTTGCTTTGTTGGCTTTCATTTTCCACATTTTCCGATGGCTTCCTTTCTGCCATGATTTTTGATTATTTTTCCTCATTTTTACCCTCCAATGTAGAGGGCGTTCTTGATCAAGGTTTAAAGAAATAAATAATTCCTAAGGCTCAAAGGGGTGACTAAGGATAATTTTTTCTTAGTGAAAGGAATATGAAAGATGGCCATTCATCATATCAAGCATGAATATTCTCATTAAAAAGCAATCTACATGGGAGATAGATATATAGAAATTCCATTTTTACACTTGGAATCATTTGAATTTCCATGTGCACAGCATCACAATTTTTTTTTAAAACATAATACTTCTTCAGTTCATCAGCATTCACGGGATTTCTAAAATCCTCTCTGTCCATCCGAGTTAAAGTCAATGCTCCTCCAGAAAAAACTCTTTTTACCACATAGGGTCCTTCCCAATTCGGAGCCCACTTTCCTTGCGGGTCCTTTACTGTAGGGAGAATTTTCCTCAGTACCAACTCCCCCTCTCGGAACTGTCTGGGACGAACTTTCTTGTTGTGGGCTCGAATCATCCTTTTCTGATACAACTATCCGTGACAAGTTGCTTTCAATCTTTTCTCCTCGATGTGATTCAGCTGTTCATAACGAGCTCTAACCCATTCTGCTTCTTCTAGGCCAACTTCCATCAAAACCTGTAATGAAGGGATTTGAACTTCAATAGGTAGCACTGCTTCCATCCCATATAACAAAGAAAATGGCGTTGGCCCTGTAGATGTGCGAACTGGGGTACGATATGCATGAAGAGCAAAAGGCAAGATCTCATGCCAATCCTTGTACACATCAGTCATCTTCTCAACAATCTTCTTCATGTTCTTGTTAGCTGCTTCTACTGCCCCATTCATCTTCGGACGGTAAGGTGTCGAATTATGATGTGTGATCTTGAACTGAGTACACACTTCTCTCATCATCTTATTGTTCAAATTAAGAGCATTATCCGAAATAATTCTTGCTGGCAATCCGTAACGGCATATGATTTCTTTCTTAACAAATCTGCATACCACTGACTTGGTTACATTCGCATAAGAAGCAGCTTCTACCCACTTTATGAAATAATCTATGGTCACCAAGATGAAACGATATCCATTTGAAGCTTCAGGGGTAATAGGTCCAATCATATCCATTCCCCACATTGAAAAGGGCCATGGTGCAATCATGAAATGCAATGGCGATGGCAGCACATGAATCTTATCTGCATATATCTGACATTTATGGCACTTTCGGGAATAACTGATACAATCTCCTTCCATTGTCAACCAATAATACCCTGTCCTCATAATCTGCTTAGCAAGCATGTGACCATTAGCATGAGTGCTACATATCCCTTCATGGACCTTTTCTATAATTCTTCGAGCTTCGGTAGATTCGACACATCTCAACAAGACTTGATCTTTTCCTTTCTTGTAGAGAATCTCACTGTCTAGAACAAAACCCATTGCTAGCCTTCTCAGAGTCCTCTTGTCATTTTTTGTTGCTTGTTCTGGATATCGTTGACTCTTGATGTACTACAAGATGTCGTTACACCAAGGGAGGCCATCTGCTTCTTCTTCAATACTCAAACAGTGGACAGGACACTCATATATACACATCTTTATTGGAACAACTTCAGCCCCTTCATTTACTTTAAACATTGATGACAAACTAGCCAGAGCATCTGCCATTCGATTTTCTTCTTGAGGGAAGTAATTGAAATTCACTTCTCCAAATTCCTCCAATAAACTCAATATGAGTTCTCAGTATCGGATTAGCTTTATATCTCGAGTTTTCCATTCTCCCTGTAGCTGGTATATCACTAGGGCTGAGTCTCCAAAACTTCCAATACTTTGATCTTTTTGTCCACTCAGTGCGAATGCCCATAGTACACACTTTATAATCGGTAGTATTGTTTGTACAATCAAAATCCAATCTAGCAGTGAAAGGATAATGACTTCTTCTAGGGATATGAGGACTGCACCGATTCCATGCCCCATGGCATTAGATGCGCCATCAAAGTACATTTTCCATACTTTCTTCCTGAGGAGTCTCATCTGCTTGCGAAACATACATCAAATCTTCATCCGGGAAGTCAAAGTTCAAAGGCTCATAATCTTCCACTGCCCTACTTGCTAAGAATTCAGCCACTGCAGTGCCCTTGATAGCTTTTTGACTTACATATACAATGTCGTATTCTGACAATAAAACTTTCCATCTTGTCGTTCTCCTTGACAAAGAAGCTGCTTCCAACATGTACTTGATTGGATCTAGCTTGGCAATCAACCACGTTGTGTGGTACACCATGTACTGTCTGAGTCTTCGAGTAGTCCAAGCTAAGGCACATCACAACTTTTCTACCGACGAATATTTCAACTCATAATCTGTGAACTTCTTGCTGAGGTAGTAAACTGCCTGTTCTTTCTTTCCAGTCTCATCAAGCTGCGCTAAAACACAACAGATGGATATCTCAAATACTGATAAATACAGTATCATTGGTTTATTCAGAACAGGTGGCATTAATACTGGTGGGTTGGATAGATAATGCTTAACCTTTTCAAATGCAATCTGACAACCTTCATCCCATTCTCCTGGATCACATTTTTGAAGTAACTTAACTATTGGATCACATTTGTCGGTTAACTGAGAAATAAATCGAGCAATGTAATTCAATCTCCCCAGAAAACCTCTTACTTCCTTTTGAGTACGAGGTGGTGGCAAATTCTGAATGGCACTCACTTTATCCGGGTCAATCTCAATTCCCCTTTTGCTGATGGCAAAACCCAGAATTTTCCCAAGGTGACTCTATAAGTGCATTTTGTCGGATTTAGCTTGAGTTGAAACTTTCTTAGTCGTTCGAAGAGCTTTTTAAGATTCGCAATATGCTCCTATTCTCCTTGTGATTTTGCAATCATATCATCAACATAGATCTCAATTCCCTTATGCATCATATCATGAAACAAGGTCACCATGGCTCTCTGATATGTTGCCCCAGCATTCTTCAACCCAAATGGCATTACCTTGTAGCAGAAGGTTCGCCACATTGTAACAAATGTGGTTTTCTCCATATCTTCCGGTGCCATCTTAATCTGATTGTATCCTGAGAATCCGTCCATGAAAGAAAATAAACGACTCTTCGCCATATTATCCACCAGAGTATCAATACGAGGCAAAGGGAAATTATCTTTAGGGCTGGCCTTGTTCAAATCTCGGTAATCAACGCACATCCACACCTTGCCATCCTTCTTTGGTATTGGAACAATATTTGCCACCCATTCTGGATATTTTGCCACCTCTAAAAATCCAACATCAAATTGCTTCTTCACATCCACTTTTATCTTTAATAGCATGTCCGGCCTCATTTTTCTCAACTTTTGCTGAATTGGCTTGTATTCTAGCCTTAAAGGGAGCTTATGAACCATAATATCCGGATCCAACCCTGGCATGTCTTGGTAAGACCATGCAAATATATCCACATGAGCAAGGTTATCAATTCACCCTTTATTGATGATGACAATGAAGTCTCGATTTTGACTTCCTTTATCTCTTCACCATTTTCCAGATTTATCATTTCCAATAATTCCTTATGAGGAAGTACTTGTTTCTCCTCTTGTTCTATTTTCCTTAATAGATCCGGAGGTAGACCATAATCCTTAGTATCTTCGTTAGACTCAAAATCACCCGTGCAAATGGGTCTTTCAAAATCAATTTCAGAATTACTGACAGGAAGGTCCTCATATTCCGCATCCGTACACCTATAAATAGGTGGAGAAGAAACAATATAGGAAAATATATATATAATGAAAACAAAATAAATAGCAGAAATGAAAGAATATGGACACATCAATATGAATAAAATGCATCGTGCTTGTTATTTATTGAATGAAAATGTTTAAACAAAAAGCCCATTACAGAAAAAAAAAAAACTCTTAATATCTCTGGGTGAAGATAATTAAGATTTTTTTTAAAGTATTACGTTGGAATAGACTTAAAAACTATGGGCAACTCAGTCGCACTCCAATTGGTCAGTATATACCCTGGTGGACAAGGTCGCACCATCCAGTTCGCATTCTCACTTTCCATCCCTTCTTTCCCAGTCATGCAAATACCATATCTTGAATCTGCCCTCCTTTGTTCACATGGAATTTTTCAAAAGCTTCCTCGACCATTATGAGTACATCCGTTGAATTCTTTTCTTCCAATAAAAAACCAGCAGAGCGAAAGTTGTGAAGGATTGGTGGGAAAAGTCATGGGTTCCCATTCAATATCCATACCCGCGAAACAGGCCATCTTCATTTGTCAGTTCTTTTCAACGTGTTTCCTCCTCTCATGGGCCTTCAAAAGATATCCTAAGCCAAACCGATCTTTCTTTCCTACTGCTTCTATTGCTCGAGCCATCCCTTGAAGATATTTTCCAAGACCTTTTCCAGCCCTGCAGCCCTTTCCAACTTTGGTTCTTACTCCTAGCCTTGTGTTCTTGGAAAACCTTGGTTTTGGAATTTTTCGTCCTTTAGCAACGAAAACTGCATTTACGAATTCCAAAGACCGAAAAGAATATTCTATGGCATCTTCATTGGGTTCAAAATAAGGAAATTCAGTAGATGCAGAGGCTATTATGTCTTCTTCTCTTGACACAGTGACCAAAAGTCCCTCCATCACAAATTTTAGCTTTTGGTGGAGAGACGAGGGTACAGCCCCTACTGAATGTATCCACGGCCTTCCCAACAAGCAATTATAGAATGGATTAATATCCATGACCTGAAAGTTCACCGTATAGATGCATGGGCCTATCTCTAGAGGAACCTCAATAGTTCCCATTACCTCTCTCCTGGTACCATCGAAAGCCCTGACTACTGTGCAACTCGGTAACATATAAGACATATCAACTGGCAACTTAGACAGGGTTTCCAAGGGCATTACATTCAATGAAGAACCATTATCCAGAAGTACCCTTGGTAGTATATGCCTCTTGCAGGTGGTTGTTATGTGGAGAGCCTTTGTGGACCCAATACTATTGGATGGTATTTCATCATAACTGAAATATATATGGTCGTCTGCCACAATGTTTCCCACTAGCCTATCTAACTTTTTTATCGATATGTTGTTAGCCACATATGCCTGATTCAACACTCTCAATAAGGGATTTCTGTGTGGCTCCGAGTTTAATAGCAAATATAAGATGGAGATTCTTGCTGTCTGACGTTGCAATTGCTCAACCACACTATACTCACTATGTTTTATGAACTTTAAAAACTCGCAGGCCTCCTTCTCATTCACCAGCTCTTTTATCCTATTTACCGAGGTTGATCCCCTCTCTTCTTCTTTCGACAAATCCATCTCAATATGGATTGGTTAAGCTGCTTTCTTCCCTTTGTCCAGTCCACCATCTTTTCTTGTTGATCCCTGTTCAACATCCTCAGGGGCATAACACCTTCCACTTCGTGTTAAGTGCCCCACACCTTTAATATCTTGCTGAGTTGATGACCCGGGCATAACCATGCTGCATTTATGTTTCCATGGTGTAGTTTTGTTTTCCTTGTATGAAAAGGAAGAAGACAAATCTATGATTAGCTTGGGCGCAATTTCCTCAACAACTGGAGTAGTCTTCTCTAGGTCATCATAATAGATGATGAAAGGTCTTCCTATTCCATAGCCAGATGCATTCTCAATAACCTCTACTTTCTCCTATGTCTCCTCGTAAAACTGGGCCTCTCCATCATCCATCATCTTTTGTACTTTAGCCAAAAAATCCCCGCAGTCCTGTATGATATGACCTCTACATTTATGGAACGGGCACCAATTCTGCATCCTCTTTGCAACCATTTTTAAACTATCTGCATCCCCCATCATTTTTGCCTTAACCATCTCGACCTATACTGTTAACATTGGAGTCTTGACTTCCCTGGCATCCATTTTTATCCTTTTGACTTCCCCTGTCAATACTGCATTTACCCGATTCTCAGCATGATCGGGCAATGGGTTTTTCGTTACATTTGGCCCATTTTTGACCCAAACTTCACAATGTATTGATTAAACTTTGGACTTTCTTTTTGAAGGCAATGCAATCCTCATTCGAATGCCCCTGAATTCCTGCATGATATTGCATTATACCACCTTGGGTATGGTGGGGTCAAAGGTTTAACATATACGGGCGCGACAAGTTGGCCTTATAGTAATTTGGGATATAGCTCACCATAGGTGGTAGGAATGGGATCAAATTGGGGTTTTTGATCTTTCCTAGGTGAACCATAGTCATTGCGTGCGGGACCTTGAGTATTTGGGACAGTGTTTCGAGGAAGGGTTATCTATGGGGATATACCAATTGGAAACAACTGTTGTGGTATACTGGTATAAGGAATGGATTTTGGGTAATGTGGTTCACATTGGGGTAGTAAGGGTTATACCCCGGGTAAGGTGTGTAAGGCGTAGGAGGTGCATAAGATGTACTAGGAGTATAGGGCCTGGGAGGTGTGTATGGTGTAGGAGGTGCATAAGGGTATTTATTGAAACTGACTGCATGTGTCTCCTCCTTCTTTGCAGGGAAAACCCTCTTCGAGGTAGCAGACTCACCCCTTTCCATTTTCCCGTTCTTAATAGAAGACTCTATCATCTCCCCAGATATCACCATATCTGCAAAGTCTTTGGTGGCACTCCCCACCAATTTATCATAATAAGGTGCTTTCAGGGTATTGATGAAAAGCAATGTAGTTTCCTTGTTGTTCAAAGGAGGTTGTTCTTGTGTAGCCAGGTCTCTCCATCTCTGAGAATATTCTTTAAAGCTTTCAGTAGCTTTCTTTTCCATTTTTGCAGAGTTAGACGGTTAGGCACCATGTCCGTCACATGCTTGTATTTTTCCATGAAAGCTTTGGCTAGATCTATCCAGGAACGGATCTTAGTACGGGTAAGCTGGTTATACCATCGAGTTGCGGACCCTATCAAGCTATCCTGAAAATAATGGATAAGCAAGTTTTAGTCTTCATCATGTCCGATCATCTTTCGGCAGTACATGGTCAGATGTGTTGACGGGTTAGTAGTTCTGTTATATTTTTCAAAGTCTGGTACTTTGAACTTTGGAGAAATCACCAGACCGTGCACTAAACTCATCTCTTTGGCATCCAGACTGCCAAATAGCTCCGCCCCTTCAACTGCCCTCAATCTTTCCTCCAGCAGCTGATATTTTTTCTGGGATTCTACCGCTTCAACCCTCTTCAACTCAGTCATCTTTGCCCTTTCCTTTTCAGCCAATTCCTCAAAGTCTGGAATGTCCATATCAATTGGATCAACCCCAATTTTACCCCTTTTAGGACCAATTTTTTTTTGCTTCAGCCGCTGGTTGGATGTAAATATAGGATGCTTCCCCAGTCGAAAGTTCATTTCCCACATGCTGGGATGTCTGGCCATTCTTTTGTACCACCTCTGGTCGATCTTCCTGGTTTACTGCCCCTATTCCTTTAACTGAATTTTCCCCTGGCCATTTTTGCCTCATCATGGTATTCATCATCTCCATGAGTTTGGTCATTTGTTCCCGTGACTCTTCTTGAGACTTAGCCAACTATTCGTGCAGTTCCCTTTGAATTCTTTCCATCCTTTCAATTCTAGCAAGCTGATCGTTCTCCATAGCTCTTGCTTGAGATCTAGTATTGTAGGGGTGTCAAAAGTCTGATTCTTTCTGAGTGCGACCAATTGTACCTTTAGTTTTAAAAACCATGGATTAGAAATTATTGACACATTTTTTATTTTATTTTATAAAATGAATGAATGAATAAATGACTAAATGTTAATGAATGAACAAATAAGTAAATGACTAAGTGTATGAATATGAATGAATAATTATAAAGAATAAATGAATTGACAAATAAATAAATGACTAAGTGTATGAACAATTTATAAAGAATAAATGAATGAATGATTATAAATATAAATATAAATAAATGAATGAACAAACAAACAAACAAAATATATAAAGGAAAGAACAAATGAATGATATATGCATTTAAAAGTATTGGCCCCGGGATAATTCCAGCCAAACGATCTTTCATTGATTTCCTAGAACTAAATACATCAAAGAAAAAAGATCACTGCTTAAGACAATCTGATAATCTGTTTATCCAAATTTAAAAATGCTATTATAAAACACCGGTCCTATAGTAACTCCCTCGAGTCTTGGACCTTTTTTATTGTCATCTTTTGATTGCCTTGCTTTTCAATCTGACCCCTACTTGTTCACGGCCCTTTGACATGCCAGCAGAAGCATCATCGTGTAAGCTTTCCTTAGCTTGTTTTTCCAGTTAATTGACTCGGGCTTCCTCATGCTTTGCTCTCTCTTTCCAATAGTTCTTCTCCTTCTTGAGGTTTTTAACCTCTTGCTCCCATTCTCCGAAAGTCTTGAGGGTCCCCTCAAATCTGAGCTCGAAGCGGTACCTCTTGTTCTCCAAATGTAATTCCTGAAGATCGCTTTTAGCAGTGTCCCTTTCTCTCTTTATCTTTATCTTTTCCTTTTCTCTTTCTCGAGCTGATTCCCTATTTTTCATATCCTCAAGCTCTTCTTGCAATCGGGCAATTTCCTTGCTCATTTGGGCCTTTTTTTTTCGAATTCTGCCCTTGCAATTTCTAACTCTGATGGCGCTTCCTTAGGTGGTGGACTCATGAACTAGACCTCTTTTCTATCTGATTTCAACAACCTATCATTAACCCTCAATTCCTTCCATACCAGGTAATCAAGTGTGACGATGTCGACATATCTAGCTACGTCCACCCAATGAGTTTCCTTCCATGCTACTACAATCTCACGTACCTTTCCCGAGTATCCATCTTCTCCATAAGCAAATTCCAAATTACTAAGGTCATGGGTCATACGAGTAAATTGACGGGATTTCGATTGTCTTAGTACCAGTAGTGGTGCATAGCTCACTCCTCCCCATACTCCCAATAATGGAACCAAAGCTTTATCTCCGTATTTGTACAATGTTTGCATAGGAGCTATCCATGGAGCTCTCCAAATTATCATCTCAGCCCTGATATTATGGAATATGTTGATCCATTGTACCTCAGTCCTATTTTCAAGCCAATCCCTCTTAAGAAATTCACCAATTGGTGCAAAAGACTTCCAATACGAGCGAAGAGGAAAATTCTCCTGTTTACAAAAACAGGTCTGAACCCATATGTAAAGAAGCTGTATACAACCTATAAAACGCCATTTTCCTTCCTGTCTACAGAAATTTAGAGATCGGATTGTTTCTGCTATAATTGCCGGGGGCTGGGTTTATCCTCTGCTCAAGCCTCTCAAAAACATCAAATACCGCCACATCCACATACCCTAATGTCTTTGGGAAGATAACTAAACCTTAGATAGCCAAAGCAAAAATATTCCTAACTGTCTCCTTACTTGAATGGCTGTTGATTAAGGTCCGTAAAATATCCCCTGATATACAGTAGCTTAACCCTTTTCGGACAACATGGCTTTTGACCCAATATCTTTCCACTCCCAGAATCTTAGACATTTTTTTCTTGAAACCTGGCGTCTTTGTATCCTTCAAATAAATACAGTCGGGAATAACGTTCTCAATATGCAACAAGGTCGAATATTCCTCTATGGTTCGAGTCACGTCCTCTCGGTTTAAGGTAAAACACCGATAAGCGAGATTCCAGAATTGTACCATAGCCCGGATCACCTCACTACTGACCTTAACCTGAACTAACAGTGCTATGTCCCCATAAGCCTGAGTGAAGGCTTCTTTTTCTGATATGTTCCATTGATTCCATATATCCATCAATTCTTGGAGATCATTTTGCCTGATAGTAAGATCAACCTCAGCTGGCAATACTAACACATATCCTATTTTCAAACAATCCCCATTATCTTGCTGACTTTTCTCAAACTGTTTCCTAACCTCTAAGTGCTTCTCGACCACTGAGACATTTTGACCCTCCATGAAAGCCTTTTTGGTTGAATATTATCCTGAGACCGATAACCCTCCATATGCAAAAAATGATGACAAGGATACAAAAAAGAAGAAAAAACAACAACAAAAAGAAAATGAATTAGTAACGGGAATAAATTCGAATAATACAAAAAATATATAATTCAAAACAATAATTATCCCTGAAGATGCCAACAAAATTTCGGCATTTTAACACCCTTGGGACGACACACCAACACTTATTACGGGCATTGTGATTTATGTTCATCATTGTCCGATTTTCAAAAATAAACTTATTCGGAAAGTAGAATATAAGGTAAAAGGATTGGAAATATTCCTCCATGTGTTCTTAACTTCAAGATATCTAATTGAAAATTCGGCATGGCTTCACCTAGGTTTACTATATGAAGGTGAATTAGTTCTAAAAGCCCCGAATTGTTCCTCACTGGCGCCGGTGAAGGCTAGTAAGGCACCCCGATAAAAGCGGGTTAAATTCGTTAGAGTCTATTTCCATAGCCCATGCGGATTGTTAATCACGAAGGCTTAGGTAATTTAGTACTCCGGAAGTGTTTCAGTAGCCCATGCGGATTGTAAATCACGAAGGCTTAGTTACTTTGCTCCCATCTAAAAGGACGAAACCCGGGTATAGGACTCATGACATGCAAATACACGTGTAGTCTGTGAGGAGAAATAACAAACATTTCACCACCTATTCTACATCCCTTATTCTAAATACCCCAACAAGATTAAACAACATAAGTCATCAATTAATCAATAAATGAATATATGCACCAAAATAACCAGAGAACAATTATAATATGTATGCATATGAATATGGACATATTTAAAAACATTTTATTATTTTTGAAATTATCCTTATTTTTAAAAAAATGTGGGAAGTAAAATTAAATACCAATTTATCCAACAAAATCGAGACTTTGATAACACACGACTAATTCTAGGCTTGACTCTCTAATAGTCCCCAGTGGAGTCGCTGAACTGTCGCAACCTAAAACATAACAAGTCTCATCGCAAGAGTTTATATTCGTTAAGCATGACATTAAAAAAAAAACTGAGGAAAAGTCGACTTAATTCCTCTTGAAAAATAAAGGTTTTGAAAAAGACCTTGAAAAAGACATGGAGTCGTCACCACTTTTTTTTTAGCTAGGTGTGATCGGCCACCTATTAAAATAGGTTTTATAAAATATTTTAAAATTATTTAAAACATTTTTAAAACCAATTTCAAGTCTACGTTTTAAACCAGAGAAATCAAAGAAGCGGGTTCGAGACTCAGTTACGTGTGGGGAAGGATTAGCACCCTACAACGCCCGT
Source organism: Fremontodendron californicum (assembly GCA_030761205.1). NCBI lineage: Eukaryota > Viridiplantae > Streptophyta > Magnoliopsida > Malvales > Malvaceae > Fremontodendron > Fremontodendron californicum. The sequence continues at coordinate 2,643,261 of JAULJL010000042.1, forward strand.
ATAAAACGGTACCTTATTAATCGTGTGTTATCTCAAGTCTCGATAGAAAGTCGATATTTAATTTGGTATTTCAAGTTAATTCCCAATTTATAGAAAAATAATTTCATTTTTAATTGAAAATGATCCGGAATTTATTAATTCAAATTTTCCTATATTCCCCAACAAACGTGGCAAAATATAGAAATTTTTATTAGTTTGAAAAACTTTCTGAATCATTCTCGTTTTAAAGAAGATATTTTGTTATTAATGATAATTGATGATATCCTCCCCAGCAAACCCGACAGAGAACTCATGAATTATTTTAACTCGGGAATATCTTTATTTTATTGAAAATCATTATCTTTTTTCAAAACAATTAAAAAAAATGAATTTAAATATGTGTGACATAAATAAAATGACATAGCAAAGTCTAGATAATATAACGCAACCTAAATGGTATGATATAATTTAAATGTCATAGCATATTCTAAATAAAATGAAATATCCTAAGTCATATGATATATTCTAAATGAAATGAAATGACCTAGGTAACATAATATATTCTATATGAAATGAAATATCCTAAGTCACATGATATATTCTAAATGAAATAAAATATCCTAAGTGACATAATATATTCTAAATGAAATGAAATGACCTAGATAACATAATATATTCTATATGAAATGAAATGACCTAAGTCACATGACATATTCTAAATGGAATAAAATGATTTAAAAGACATGGAAAATATAAATGATATGGCATATAATCTAAATGATATGAAATATAAAATAATGCTAACATATAATATGCATGAAAATAAAAATAAAAAAAATAATAATAATAATGCATGAACATAGTATATGCTATATATGACAAAAATAACTAAATAATAAGCATAGGATATCATGAAACATTCAAAACCATATAATAATTAGTATGATATCAAAAATTTAAATCAAAGACAATAACATCATCATGAAAATTAACATAGCAAAAGTCACATATTATATAGTATGCATGAATATGGAAAATACAATGCATAAGAATGTATTTTTTCCTTTAATTAAGAAAATCCGTATATCTAAAAAGATATCCGGCTACCTTAGAAAAATATATCAAATTAAATATTCTAAAACCAAAATACTTTTTGATTGTTTGAAAACAATTTTGAAAAGCTTAGATTAAAAATAAAAACTTAGCTAAACCCTTTTTAAAAGGCTCTAATTTCCTAAGTTTAAAATCTCGGACTTGACCACCCTTAACCCGAGATTTAAAAAATCATTTTTAGAGTTTAAAAACGCTTAGAATCTAACCTAAGTTAGTAGCTAAACTTCCTAATCAGGCCCCTTTAAGTAACTTAACCAAAACCGAAAAATGATTTTCCTTCAAATTCAATTCTGCCTCTACTGTCCAGTTTTAAAGCACAATCTTTTACCCTATTTTTAAAAATTCAAAAAAATCTAAAAAAATTGGAGACTCAACGCATGTAAAACTACACAGGACAAAATCTGCTTAATTTTCGGATTAAAGATGACTGCCCAGAAAAATCGAGAAAGTACGAATACTGGGTGAAAAAACTATTTTGTCAAAACACATTTTTTTTGCCTTTGATAAAATCATTTAAAAAACAAAGTAAAAATGTTAGAGACTCTCCTAAGGACTCACCAATAGTAGCTAACACTTTTTAAAAGTTAGGAAAAAAATTGGCTAAGTAAAAAAAATCACAAAGGTAGAATAATCAATTTGATAACTCTTTAATTTTCCACAAGTATGCTCAAAATGAGCATGACTTTGAACCATTGATTGGTCTAAGTCATAAATCAGATGGCAATGACATGACATGCATGAAAATACAGCAAATATGATGCATGAAATGCATGATTTAAAACCTAAATGACATGAAAAATGCATGGCATCTAAAATGACCTAGACCTAAATGAACTCGCATGACATTTAATGCAACTTAGGTCTAAAATGCATGAATATGCATGGCAAAGCAAACCAATCCTAAACCTAAAGAATGCATGGCAATAACACAAACATATAGCATGCTTAAATAAAATACACAACCAAATATCATGAAAATGCAAACCTATCAACTAACATAACAAAAATACACACACAAAGCTTAAAAGATAGGGGTGGCTGAATGGTCTATATAAAAATGAGCATGGCACTTTCACAAACACTTAATATACTAACATGCATAGCTAAAGAATAACACTCAAATTATGCAAATATAAAGTAAAGAAATGAAAACCAATAGGCATTTTCACAAACACATAGATTACAAAATGTAAAACATAAACAAACTTAAACATTTTGAAAACAGAAAATCAAAAACGCAAGACAAGTAAAATAAACATGATAACAAGATAATAGACTCAAAAATGGAAACAAGCAAGCAACCAAATTAAAACAAGCTTCATGTTTATGTATTAGAAGAAGATTTAAAGCATCAAAACTTGTTAAATATCAAGAATAACATGAAATAAAAATGCAAACAGCAACTACACTAAAAAAAAAAAGCCATTCGGCCACCCCAAAAACAAAAGAAAAAAAATTTCTCAAAGTTTTTTCCAAGAAAGTATAAAGAAGAACTTGAAGAAGAATATTAAAAACACTTATTTTAAAAAGAAAAATCAAAAGAAACTCACCAAATATCAAATGAAAACAGCAAATCAAGAATGGAAAATCAAAGAAAGTGCAAGAGTATGGTGCTTAAAGCAACCTCTAGTAGCTATATTGCAAGATTTTTATCTTCTAACTTTTTTTTTTCTTTTCTAAACTTTTCTTTTTGCCTTTCAACAATGGAGAGAAAATCAGCCAAAAAAAGAGTGAAATAGAGAGTGAATAGCTCAAAAGAAAAGAGAGAGACCCCCTCTAGTAGTGGTCGAATGGCCCTTCTCTTGCTAGGATGTTGTCATCTTTTCTTCAACCAATTTTGATCCAAAGGCTATTGATCCAAGATGTTTAAAATGTGAAATTATCACCCTTAGATTAGGCAATCAGCTATCCGCAATTACAGCTGTTCAAGAATCTTAAGCCATTATGTTGACACTCTATCTCTTCATGCATTAGTCCATGTGGATTAATTACAAAGGCTTGATCAAAAAAATAACTACCTTCCTCTTCATTGTTGGCCTTTTGATTAAAAATCAGAAAATATTTGCCCACCCTTGGGCCTGGTCGGCTGACCCCTTATCTTCCAGCCCATGCTTCATTTTTTTAAAAGGCAAGAAAAGCCCTTTTTCGGTTTCTTGGGTAAAATAACCTTTTTGCCCCCCGAACATAAATAAATAGCAAACGAACTCCAAATTCAATTTTTCTTTTTTCAATACTTCCAAAATAATAAAAAATTGAATTCTGAAGGTTTTCAAAATTTTCCAAGCCCATTGGCTATTTATTTGGATTTTTTCTTCCAAAGTTGCCCTTTTATGCTTCCAAACTTTACCATTTTTTAAACGAGCTCCAAATCCCGATTTTTCTACACCAATCTCTTCCAAATAATTTAAAAGTATGATCTAGAAGTTTTCATAATTTTTGGAACTCATTTGGTATTTTTTCGAGATTTATCTGCTTGAATTACTACATAGTGGGCCCGAGATTTGGCCATTTAGAAAACGAACTCCGAATCTGGATTTATTTTGCCAATCTCTTCCAAATAATTTAAGAACGAGATCTGCAAATTTTTAGAATTTTTGGAGTTCATTTGCTATTTTTTCGGGATTTATCTTCTTGAATTTCTGCATAGGGGACCCGGGATTTGGCCATTTTGCAAACAAACTCTGAATCAAGATTTTTCTTCGCCATTCTCTTCGAAATGATTTAAGAATGAGATCTGAAATTTTTCAAAATTTTTGGAGTTCATTTGCTATTTTTTCCAAATTTTTCCCTTTTGCCTCTGAAACCTGGTTTTACTCAAAACAAGTCCGATTTTACGATTTTCTTCAAACTGAGCCTTGGGCTATCCTTTTTTAATCACTCCTCATCCATTAAGGGCTTTAGTCTTACCGAATCGGGCCATTATTGTAATTCTTCCAAATTTCACTGAAATCCACCAAAAACCCTAATTCTCGATTTTCTTCCTGATTGACTTTTCTTTCAATTTTTCTTCCAAGTAGCTTCTACATTACCCGTAGTCAGTGCTTATCTTTCATTTGGAACCTTCAATTTCGATCAATTTGATCATTTAAGCACTTTTCCCCAAATTTCTCGAACTAGGGAGTAACCCAACTTTCGAACTCCATATCTTTCAACGTAGACCTCGGATTATCAAAATTCTTTCGCCATTTTTCAATTGAACTTCAAATCTTGCTTTTGAAAATGGGTTGACTTTTTTAGTAGTTGACTTTTTGGGGTTGACTTTTTGGGGTAGACTTTTTCAAGTTTGACTTTTTATGCTTGCCTTCTTAGACTAAGTCTCGGAGTACCACGTGAAGGATGAAAAAAGTCTTTTTACATTTTGAAACATCAATTTAGGAAGAAAACATACCTATTTTAGTGGTCCCGACAAAATTAGGTGTCTACAATAGTCACAATACATATCCAGATCACAATGAAACCCGATTCCTTATGGCTCATGTTGTTACTTTAACAACTGGGAATCTTTTAATTAGCCCAGTGAGCTATAGATCCAAATAAACCTTTTTGTAGCCTTGAACAAAAGTTTTGTATTCTGACTTAGAATATAAATAATTCAGTCCTCTCTGATTTGGAACGTTTCCAAATGACTGAATTTATTTACATAATGGCCTTAAGTCACTTGTTGGATTTTCTCTATGTTAAACTTATTTAACATTTAATCCAATCATTTGTTGCTAAATCTGTTAGATCTTAGCAATACTAGTCGATTCACCTTTTAATCACCAATGTATCTGATATACATTGTTTAATGAGTAATCTGTATTACTCCCACTAACCCATAAGTGTGCGCAAAAGATGTCTCATCCTTTTTGGTAGATTCAACTCTTGAATGTCACTATCAAAATTGGATATCTCAATCCATTGTCTAACAATGTTCTATTAAGTAGACTCATCTCTTATGAGTAATGCATCACAATGCATCCTACTTAATCATTATATTTAGTAGACTCATCTCGTATGAGTAATGCATCATAATGCATCCTACTAAATATACATCCTATGCATAAACTTCGGATTTCAACTTATGACCTTTAACTTTTAAATGTCATAAAACTCCCACTGTTTCCTACTTGTGTATAAACATTCAAAGTAAACTTATTTACTTTCCTATTGGATGTGAATTCAAAACTCTTTCGAAAGCACATTTGTAATCTTAAAACTAAACATCTCATATCCCATATGAATGTTTGTTTTACCATTACAACTTGAAATCCCTTACTGGTTAGTGTTTCGGCAATCTTGGCTATTTGGAGCATCATGGACTTTCTATGTCATTACATAGCGATGTCCATCCAATTCATCTGATATGAATTTTATTAGATAATCAGTCAAATTATTCTCAAGCCATTATTCATTTAGATCATATCTTAATAAGAATGCTCTTGAACGAAATTAGTTGTCAAGTTTTGTATAAGATTTCCTTTGATTCATAATCAAAGAAACTACTAGTATCTATATACTTTAATTTTATACTTTTAACTTGAACAACCTTTGATTATCTTTTATGCAAGTTTCTAGTTTTTATGAGTGTAATAAGACCATGATATGGAACAATTTCCATATGACCTTTTGGTTCATTCTAGGATGAATGGCCAAGCATCTAATGCTAGCATAACCGAAATATTAATGATAATGTTTCTAAAACATTCATCATGAATAGGCTGGCAAGCTTGATCAAGTATCAATTAAGGTTGCCACCTCATTGATCTTATTCCTTTCACTTGTCCGTACTATTAGTTCCATCTATATGTCATACATATCTTTGAACCAATTTTATAGTTATCATATACCTAAAGGTAGTGAAAACAAACTCATAATAACCATGAAGTAAAACTTCTCAAGTTTCACTTCCTTTCAAGTATCGAATATACTTCTTGCATTTAAGCCTCCAATGCCTTGTGCCGCAACCTAAAAAATAACGAGTCTCATCGCAAGACTTTATTATTCGTTAAGCGTGACATTAAAAAAAACCGAGGAAAAGTCGACTTAATTCTTCTAGAAAAATAAAGGTTTTGAAAATGACCTTAAAAAAGACATGGAGTCGCCACCAATCTTTTTTAGCTATGTGTGATCGGCCACCTATTAAAACCGGTTTTATAAACTATTTTAAAAATTAATTAAAATATTTTAAAAACCAATTTCAAGTCTGCGTTTTAAACCAGAGAAATCAAAGAAGCGGGTTCGGGAGTCGGTTACGTGTGGGGAAGGATTAGCACCCCCACAACGCCCGTATAAATCGGTACCTTATTAATCGTGTGTTATCTCAAGTCTCGGTAAAAAGTTGGTTTTAAATTTAGTATTTCGAGTTAATTCCCAATTTAAAGAAAAATAATTCCATTTTTTATTAAAAAGGATCTGGAATTTATAAATTCAAAATTTTCCTATATTCCCCAACAAACGTGGCAAAATATAAAAAAATTTATTAGTTTTGGAAAACTTTCCGAATCATTCTCTTTTTTGAAAGAAAGATATTCCTTTATTAATGATAATTGATGATATTCCCTCCAGCAAACCCGGTAGAGAACTCATGAATTATTTTAACTCGGGAATATCTTTATTTTTTATTGAAAAATCATTATCCTTTTCAAAACATTTTAAAAGATATGAATATGTATATGCATGACATAAATAAAATGACATAGCAAAATCTAAATAATATAATGCTTCCTAAATGATATGATATAATGTAAATGCCTTAGCATATTCTAAATGAAATAAAATATCCTAAGTTATATGACTTTTTTATAAATAAAATGAAATGACCTAGGTAACATAGTATATTCTATATGAGATGCAATATCCTAAGTCATATGATATATTCTAAATGAAATAAAATAACCTAAGTAACATAACATATTCTATGTGAAATGAAATAACCTAAGTAACATGATATTTTCTAAATGAAATAAAATAACCTAAGTAACATAACATATTCTATATGAAATGAAATAATTTAAATGACATGGCAAACATGAATGATATGGCATATAAATTAAATGAGATGGAATATGAAATAATGCTATCATATAATATGCATGAAAATAAAAATGAAAATAATAATGCATGAACATAGTATATGCTAAATAATATGATGATGGAAACTCAATTAAGAGTTGTAAACCCAAGTGCAGGTTATGTTCAAGTAATAAATTCTCGGGTGTCCGAGGTCGAACCACAGGGAAGCGTATTAGTAAGTATAAGTTTATAAATATATAAGAAAAAGAAAGTAAACAAGATATTAGGGAATCAACAACAAAACAAAATAAACAAGATATTAGAGAACAAAATAAATAAAATAACATAAAAGAAATTAAACAAAATATAAAAAACAATAAGAAAGGATGTTGAGGTTAGAGAATCCACTCTTGGTGTTATGCTAAGATTAATCTTGTTTTATTACACAATTGAAATCCACACATAAGGGAGGTTCCAATCGGAAGGTTTAGCAATTCAGTCCAAATTGTCCAACGTCCATAGCATATGATATTATGTTCATTTGGTGTCCTCAAAACTCATAAAAAGAGTCCAAGCATTCCTTATGCCAAAGTATATGTCTACAACAAATCAAGGTTATGAAACCAAGCATTTACTGTGCCATTTTCATTGTCAATAATGAATCAAGATCTCTACTTTGCAAGTATGATTTTAAACCAAAAGAAAATATTATCTATACTAGTGCTTATAAATGATGATTCATTTTAGCTCATGTTTAAGAGACTAACCTTAGCATTTACCAAGAGCTTCACCTCATCACCTCAACAATATGATTAGCAACACATACTAGATATGAATAAAATGAAAAGAAATGTAAGAAGCATAAGTAAATAAAAAAAGAAAACTAGAGAAAGGAAAGAAGAAGAAAACTTAGAGAATTTTACTACAAAGGCTAATATCCTACCAATGTATAATGTATCCCAATACTCATCCAAGGCCCTCTATTTATACACATTTTGGAGGGCTAAATGACAAGAGACAAGCTTTACAAATTTCAAAGGTAGGTATAATAGGTGGGTGCATTTTTCTAACAATTTTCGTCATATTGTATGACAATTCTGATCAGCCAGCTTGATGGTCGATTTTGTCAATGTTGGAGGCTCGATCTGATAAAATGGTCTTCTAGAAAAATATACCCCTATCAGTTACGGATCCATAGCCGTTGGAATCAGATCATTTGCGCACGTGGATCGGAAGATATGGTCAAAATACCAAAACGGTGCAGAACAGACGTCATTGCACATCAGCCAACTTGATGGTCGATTTCGCTAGGGAAAACGACTCCGTTTCAAGAAGTGTAAAACATGAAAAAGATAGATATGCCTCTTAGCTTTGCAGGGATACAAAGTTCAGCCTTATTGCTTCAGTGAAACTCGAGATATAGCTGATATGGAAAAAGGTGTCGGAACTGGAACTGAACTGGATTTGCCCTTAATTCTAGTAATCTGAAATCACTCAAAGAAACTTGTGAAAAACACCAAATTACATAAAAATATAAAAGATCATAAACACAATTAGACTAAACAATAATAACTCGTATTTGACACAAAACAATAATAAAACATAACTAAAAACTATATAATTATACGAGTTATCACACCCCCATACTTAGATTGTTGCTAGTCCCTAGCAACGACTCAATAAAAAAAAAATAATAATAAAATAAGAAAATCTAATCTAATCCATTTTCGTAGGAAATCACGGTGGCACTTAGCATGTGACACAAGCCTTTAAACCCCTAGGTGTCCCTAGTGGACGAGTTTAGTCTCGTGAGGGTTTACTAGGACGATACCCACAAACATTGAAGACATAAGAAAAACTAAAAATAATAATTATAACTAATCCTTCCAATATAAATTAGAGATAATCATTGGACAAGTCTTAAAAACTAATCAATAGCTTAAAGAAATTCACAAAAGATCTTGCTTGAATGTAAATAGTTTGAGTTAAGCCAATAATAACATAACATATTTCAATCAAAATAGTGTATATTCAAACTTAATCTCAACTTCTCACATGGGATACTCTCTTGATTTTCACTCTTTAAAGTAGTGGTAAAGTGTTTACACTCAATCAATCTCATGAAAACACTTCTACCATATGCTTGCTTGTCCACCTATTCTCCACTATTTAGATCATACAACTTCATAAATCAAGAGGTCTTTATTCAAGGTTGTAATGGGGCCAAAGGGTTATAATGTGGTTAAAGAACAAAAGGATAAAGATATCACAAAGGTTCCAAAGAGTTCATAGATTTTAGAGACATAATAAGATCATACAAATAAAACTTCTCAAAACTCTTATAAAGCACATAATAACATAGGCTAAATATTCATGTTGAGCCTTTGCATCATTCTAACCAACTTTGTAACATCTTTTTCTAGAAGTTCAAGAGAAGATTTTTTTTTTTTTTTTTTTAATATGGGAATGTATTTGACAATGATCCCTTTCTTTTTCTCTTGACTTTTTCTTTTCTTTTCTTCCCCCACACTTATCTTTTGTTTCTAACCCAAATTTTCAAATAAAAATATCCCTTGTTTTTTTGCAATATGTCTCAAAATATAAAATTCATCTTTAGAACAAGGGTAAGGATATAAGCATATTTAGGCTAGGTGTAAGTTGTGGTTACCAATAAAACAGCATATTTAATGTAGGCTCAAATTGGCTCACTAGTGGGGATGTTCTCTTAGAACATTAATAATGGATGGCTGTTTGGCTCTGGTTATAATCCTAATGCCTCTATCATATTCATGTTGTCACATGTATCAATATAGTCTCAAACGGTTTAAAGCAAGTTCTAGAGAATCATGTAATCATAAGAGCACTCAAGAAAGAAATTAGATTGATTTGTATAATGCATCAATCATTATAGGCTCAAAAACTCACAAGGATGATTATACAAGTCAGATTAAGTCTAAACATGCTTCTTTCTCAATCAACATATCATATTAACATTGGCTCATAAAAAGGTTGACATCAAGCTCAATTCTCATGAAAATCTTCTCACTAATAAATCTGTTTTAGACTTATGCAATTCATATCTCATCATTGTATTAAAAGGAACTAAAACACACTAAATAATAATAATAAAGACTCATAAAAAAAATAGTAGACAAAAATAAAAGAAATCCTAAATCGTTCCCCCCACACTTAATTCTTACATTGTCCTCAATGTAAGTCTATTAACCCAAATGAAAGAATCATGTGTAAGAGAAAAGAACTAATAACATAAGAATAGGAATAACTAAGACTCAAAACAAAACAAACTCATGCAACCTAAATAATCCTAAAATACTAAACAAAAATTAACAAGTAAACATAAAAAGATTAAAATCAAACTGACAAGGTATGTCTCAAGTCTCCCTTACTCAGACCTTGTTCAGAATGAATACTTCTAAATGTCTTAAAACACAACAAATTTTTTTTTTTTTTTTTTTAGCAAAATATGTCCCTTACCCCCTACTAAAATATGACATTGTCCCCAATGTCAAATTTTAAAGGTAGAATTTAGGAGATATTACCTGCAGAGGTTGCTAACCACTTATTATAACTGAGACACAACAAGCAAAATGTTAGATAATGTCACAAAGACAAAGTGCAATCCACTCCTTGCTCGTCCATATCTCTTTTTCTTTTTCCGAGCGTTTGCGAAACAACCGTAGCAGATAAATACTCATAAGCTTGGAGCTTTTTGAGTAAATCTTCAATGGTTGTAGCAGAAATTATGGTTCTCCTTGCCTCTGAAAACATGAATCCATTATCCACAGCATTATCTAAATATGAAAGTAAATTACTAAAATAACCATTAATATTAAGCAAACCAATGGGTTTCTTATTTGTGACCAAAGATGACCAAGAAGCCACGCAAGATATTTCTTCCAATGTACCCAGACCTCCTGGTAAAGCAATGAATGCATCGGCAGAATGGTACATGATTGTCATCCGTTCAGGGATACTCCAGACTTGTATTTGTTTACCCACGGTAGGTCCACAAAAATCTGTGAATAGTTTTGGCACGATTCCTAGAACTGGACTTCCTCCGGCGTGTGCTGCTGTAGCGACTGCTCCCATTAGACCCGTACTACCGCCTCCATAAATCAAGTGGATCTTTTGTTGGGCAAGTATTACTCCAACTCTTATGGCTTCATCAGCGAATATGTTATTTTTCCCTGGATAAGCACCTCCAAAGACAAATTTTTTTAATGCGCTGGGACGAAGTGCTTTCCATTTTTTTTTTTTCGAGTGCCTGAAAGAGAATGAGTACATGGTGTAATATATAGAGGACTGAGTAGTGAATCAGACAAGAGTAATAATGTCGCCGAAAGTGTATTTGACCTGTCAGAAGAAAATGTTAACCTAACAAAAGATTTTTGCATGATTTCAGGAAGAAAATCAAAAAGAGAAGAAAAATCAACCGTAAAAGTCAAAAGTAATAATGTCGCCGAAAGTGTATTTGGCATCTTCCTCTGGTTTTACGTCCAGAAACGGCTTAAACGCCTTCTATGAGTCGAGGATATGCTTCCCATCCAGTTTTCTTACAAGCTGGCAAACAGGGTCTTTTATCATCAGATTCCCAAGATGTTGCCATTCCCTTTGGAATTGCGGCCATAAATCAAGAATTTCTCTTTGTACATCTCCACTAGGATGCGTCTCAAGAGAAAGTTGGATATTACCCAAATTCTCCTTACTCAGTCCATCCTTAATGAATTCAATTTTATCATCTCGATTAGAGGACGGAATCCCAATAGAACGACATTTACCGTTACACGTCCATCGTGCACACTTGTGGCAATTTGAACTCATGCGCTTTGCTCGTCGCTTCTTTGCATAAGTGCTTCTACCTGTACCTGGTAAATGCAAAACAGGAAGATATTCATCTTCACGTACCTTGGCTTCAATTATCCAACGTATGTCTTCAGGAATCCCTTTGTTCATAAGCATTCTTAATCTTTCTAATCGAACTTGGTAAAGCTTCAGTAAAATATTCCGAGGAAAAGGAGGAAATCGTTTCTGCAATCTTTTGAGAATATCATCCATCCTGAAAAAAAAAATGAAATAAAATAAAATGAAAGAGAAATTTATATACAATATCAGTTTTGTGGGTAGCTGATGGAACCGACTTAAATAATCACGGAGTACCGTTATCCGCCATTTAACCGGGGTTAAAAAAAAAATTATATTTACATCTAGTTATTTTCAAAACAAGGAAAGAGAAAAACAACCTCTTCTTGAGTAACATGATTTTCCAAAAAGAGTTTGAGTCTTTGTCCATTTACCTTGAATACGTTACCATTTTGAGGATTCTCAATGTCAACTGCTCCATAATGATACACATGCTTAACCACAAATGGGCCAGTCCATCTTGATCTCAACTTACCAGGAAATATGTGAAGTCTAGAATTATAAAGTAGAACTTTTTGCCCAACATTAAATGTTTTTCTTGAAATTAACTTGTCATGAAAGGCTTTAGTTCTTTCTTTATGAATTTTAGAATTCTCATATGCATCTTTGAATAAAGTTGGCCAGTAAAATCCACACTGTAAAATTTTTGCAGCAGTTTTCTTTGATGAAAAATGACCACCACATGCCTCGGAATGACAAAACTTAATTACACTACTTACCTCATTGTCGGGAATGCATCTTCGAAAAATCTGATCAGGACAATATTTGAACAAGTAAGGGTCATCCCAATAGAACTTCTTTACCTCATTCAGAAACTTCCTTTTATCTTGTGTGCTCCATTGAGAAGGAATTTTTCCCAAAAATGAATATTTTAGCTCGGATGGCAATGGTTTTAAATCCAGCTTGGGCGGTTCAATAGTTGATGGTACAGTGACATTTGTGAGTGATGGAAGTTCCTCAAACTTTTGTTTCCAACGATGCTTATCCTGAAAAGAATTTAACAAAGAATCAGTGTGTGAAATTTCTGAAGCATTATCAAACTCACATTCAATTAAATAAGCTTCTAAAGGATCATGGAATGTGGTAGTGGTGAGATGTTCATGAACAAGTTCTTCAATGAAATCCACTTCATGTACTTCTGAATCATCACCAGGTTGCTTGCAAATGTTGAACACATTTAATTCTAAAGTCATATTTCCAAAAGAAATGTTCAACATACCATTCCTGCAATTTATCAGAGCATTAGAAGTTGCAAGAAATGGACGGCCTAATATAACAGGAATTTGAACATTTGGATTTGAAACAGGATGTGTGTCCAAAACAATAAAATCAACAGGGAAGTAAAAATTATCAATTTGAACCAAAACATCTTCAACTATCCCTCGAGGAATTTTTACAGAACGATCAGCTAGTTGAAGTGTAACAGGTGTTTCCTTGAGTTCACCTAAACCTAACTGTTGATAAACAGAAAAAGGCAAAAGATTAACACTAGCACCAAGATCAAGCAATGCACGTTCTATTCTAGTGTTTCCAATGATGCATGAGATTGTTGGACATCCAGGATCTTTGAATTTTGGTGGAGTAAGGTGCTGAATGATTGAGCTCACACTTTCCGTCAAAAATGCTTTCTTTTGTACATTATGTTTCCTTTTAACTGTGCACATGTCCTTCAAAAATTTAGCATAAGATGGAACTTGTTTGATTGCATCCAATAAAGGAATGTTAATCTTAACTTGTTTGAAAAGTTCATAAATTTCTGCATTTTGATTCAAATTCTTTATTGTTTGCAACCTTTGAGGAAAAGGAGCAGGATGCATACCTTTTTCTTTGTCCAAATTTTCAAGAAGTTCAGACTTACCATCATCCTTACCATTACTTTTCGGAGGGGAAAGAGGATCTTGGTCTTTTGATGGAATCTTTTTGTCAATTGCCTTTCCACTTCGAAGAGTTGTGATAGAACTGGCATTTTCCTGTTGAGTCTCATTGGAGCAAGAAACAAGACATTGAGTAGAAGGGTTAGGCTGAGGTTGAGCAGGAAACTTACCTTTTTCTTGAGTGCGTAATGAAGCTGTCAATGTGGACAAGGTGTTTTTGATCTCATTGATGTCCTGTGAAGTCCGGCTATTCACATTTGCTTGTGTTTGCATGAATGCTTGCAATGTCTCTTCCAAGGTTTGTACACGTGAAGGTTGATAGGAAAAAGTGTTGCCCGGCTTTTGAGATTGTGGTACCTGAACATGATTATTATTCCGCCAACTGAAGTTGGGATGATTTCTCCATTCAGGGTTATACGTTTCAGAGTAAGGAGAAGGAAAAGGCTTTTTAAATGTGTTTATGGAATTTACTTGATCATGCAACGCTTCTTTAAGAATGGGAATGTTTGGACATTCAGAAGTGGGGTGTCCCATGATTTCACAAATTCCACAACTTTCTTCATTTTTAACCGTTTTGACTTCTTTTACTTCTCTAAGTTCCATGGCTTCAATCTTTCTAGCCAAATTAGCTACTTTAGCTTTTATCTCATCTTCTTGACTAAAATGATATTTTCCTCTGTTAGAAACAACATTAGATCTATTGGAACTTTCAGAGGAATTATCTGTGTGCCAGGCTTGAGAGTTATCTGCCAAATGGTCTAGGTAGTCAAAGGCTTCTTCAGGTTCTTTTTCTAGAAACTCACCGTTACACATTGTTTCAACAAATTGTTTAGTTTCGGGAGTTAAACTTTCATAAAAGAAACTAATAAGACGCCATTTTTCAAAACCATGATGTGGACAAGAACTTAACAAATCTTTAAAACGATCCCAGCACTGAAAAAATGCTTCATTTTGATTTTGATTGAAATTTTGAATCTGTCTTTTCAAAGCAGTAGTTTTATGTGCTGGGAAAAATTTCTTTAGAAACTCAGTTTGTAATTCTTGCCATGTGCCAATTGACCTTGGTTTTAAATTATGAAGCCAAATTTTTGCTTTATCTTTTAAAGAAAAAGGAAATAATTTTAGCTTGACAATTTCATTTGTACATTGTTGGTCATTAAAGGTGACACATACATCTTCGAAGTCTTTTAGAAACGAGTAAGCACTTTCCGATTCCAACCCATAGAAATTTGGAAGCAAAGCTATCATACCTGGTTTAAAACGAAAGTTGTTTGCATTGAGAGGAAAAATAAAACAAGAGGGTGATGAGCTTCGAGTTGGTTGCAAGTAGTCACGCATGGTGCGTACTTGTCTGTTCTCATCTTCAGCATGAACACTTTCATTGTCAGCCATGGTAGGAGTTGTATTAGAAAGATTACCTGAAAAAGTTTCACAATAAAATCTAACTAAACGACGAGATCTAAAATCACGTCGCCAAACAAGCATAAAACAAAGTTAATAAACTAAATTAGGCGGTATAACCAGCCAATAAAAACAAATATATACAAAATTAGGCGGTATAACCAGCCAATAAAAATAAATATACTTATAAACTTATATACTTAGTATTGCTTCCCCGGCAACGGCGCCAAAAACTTGATGGAAACTCAATTAAGAGTTGTAAACCCAAGTGCAGGTTATGTTCAAGTAATAAATTCTCGGGTGTCCGAGGTCGAACCACAGGGAAGCGTATTAGTAAGTATAAGTTTATAAATATATAAGAAAAAGAAAGTAAACAAGATATTAGGGAATCAACAACAAAACAAAATAAACAAGATATTAGAGAACAAAATAAATAAAATAACATAAAAGAAATTAAACAAAATATAAAAAACAATAAGAAAGGATGTTGAGGTTAGAGAATCCACTCTTGGTGTTATGCTAAGATTAATCTTGTTTTATTACACAATTGAAATCCACACATAAGGGAGGTTCCAATCGGAAGGTTTAGCAATTCAGTCCAAATTGTCCAACGTCCATAGCATATGATATTATGTTCATTTGGTGTCCTCAAAACTCATAAAAAGAGTCCAAGCATTCCTTATGCCAAAGTATATGTCTACAACAAATCAAGGTTATGAAACCAAGCATTTACTGTGCCATTTTCATTGTCAATAATGAATCAAGATCTCTACTTTGCAAGTATGATTTTAAACCAAAAGAAAATATTATCTATACTAGTGCTTATAAATGATGATTCATTTTAGCTCATGTTTAAGAGACTAACCTTAGCATTTACCAAGAGCTTCACCTCATCACCTCAACAATATGATTAGCAACACATACTAGATATGAATAAAATGAAAAGAAATGTAAGAAGCATAAGTAAATAAAAAAAGAAAACTAGAGAAAGGAAAGAAGAAGAAAACTTAGAGAATTTTACTACAAAGGCTAATATCCTACCAATGTATAATGTATCCCAATACTCATCCAAGGCCCTCTATTTATACACATTTTGGAGGGCTAAATGACAAGAGACAAGCTTTACAAATTTCAAAGGTAGGTATAATAGGTGGGTGCATTTTTCTAACAATTTTCGTCATATTGTATGACAATTCTGATCAGCCAGCTTGATGGTCGATTTTGTCAATGTTGGAGGCTCGATCTGATAAAATGGTCTTCTAGAAAAATATACCCCTATCAGTTACGGATCCATAGCCGTTGGAATCAGATCATTTGCGCACGTGGATCGGAAGATATGGTCAAAATACCAAAACGGTGCAGAACAGACATCATTGCACATCAGCCAACTTGATGGTCGATTTCGCTAGGGAAAACGACTCCGTTTCAAGAAGTGTAAAACATGAAAAAGATAGATATGCCTCTTAGCTTTGCAGGGATACAAAGTTCAGCCTTATTGCTTCAGTGAAACTCGAGATATAGCTGATATGGCAAAAGGTGTCGGAACTGGAACTGAACTGGATTTGCCCTTAATTCTAGTAATCTGAAATCACTCAAAGAAACTTGTGAAAAACACCAAATTACATAAAAATATAAAAGATCATAAACACAATTAGACTAAACAATAATAACTCGTATTTGACACAAAACAATAATAAAACATAACTAAAAACTATATAATTATACGAGTTATCATATGACAAAAAAAAAAAAACTAAATAAAAAGCATAGGATATCATGAAATATTCCAAATCATATAATAAACAATATAACATAACTCAAAATCATAACAATATCATAGAAATTATCATAGCAAGAATCACATATTATATAAAATGCATGAATATGGAAAATGCAATACATGAAATGTATTTTTTCCTTTAATTAAGGAAATCCGTATATCTAAAAAGATATCCGGCTACCTTAGGAAAATATGTCAAATTAAATATTCTAAAACCAAAATACTTTGTGATTGTTTGAAAACAATTTTGAAAAGCTTGAATTAAAAATAAAAACTGGGCTAATTTCTTTAAAATGACTCATTTTTCAAGTTTAAAAATCCGGACATGACTACCCTTAACTCGAGACTTGAAAAACCATTTTTAGAGTTTAAAAAGGCTTAGAAACTACCCTAAGTCAGTAGCTAACCCTCCTAATCAGCCCACTCTAAGTAACTTAACCAAAACAGAAAAATAATTTTTCTTTAAATTCAATTCTGACTCCACTGTCCAGTTTTAAGCCACGATTTTTATCCTATTTTTTAAAATTTAAAAAATTCTGAAACAAATACTGGAGACTCAAGACATGTAAAACTACACGGGAAAAAATCATCTTAATTTTCTGATTCAAGACGAATGCCCAGAAAAATCGGAAAAGTACAAAAACTGGGTGAAAAAACTGTTTTGCCAAAATACATTTTTGCCTTTGATAAAATCATTTAAAAATCAAAGTAAAAATATTTAGGTCTCACAAAATGACTCACAAACAGTAGCTAGGACTTTTGAAAGTTAAATAAAAATTGGCTAAGTAAAAACAAATCACAAAGGTAGAATAATCAATTTGACAAAACTTAATTTTCCACAAGTGTGCTCAAGAGAGCATGACTTTGAACCATTAATTGGCTCAAGTCATTATTCAAGTGGCATGAACATGAAATGCATGAAAAATTACAGCAAACCTAGTGCATGAAATGCATGAGTTTAAACCTAAATGTCATGAAAAAATGCATGGCATTCATATAGTGACCTAGACCTAAATGAACTTGCATGGCATTTAATGCAACCAAGACCTAAAATGCATGAACATGCATGGCAAATAAACCAAACTTAATAACTAAAATATGCATGGCATTTTCACAAACACAAAGCATGCTTAAACTAAAAACTCAACCAAATATCATGCAAATGCTAACCTATCAACTAACATGGCAAGAATGCACATAAAATGCAAAAATTCCAAGGGTGGCCGAATGGAATAATGTAACTAGCAAACATGACATTTTCAGAAACAATTGGTATACTAGCATGCAAAACTAAATCAAATGTCATGCAAATGCAAAAACTTACCAACTAACATGGAAAAAAATGCAACACACAATGCAAAACACATGGAGTAGCCAACTGGCCTCAAGCTCCAACAAGCATGGCATTTTCACAAACACTTGGAATACTAACATGCTCAACTAAAATATAACACTCAAATCATGCAAAAACCACACAAGCATTTTCACAAACACTTAATATACTAAATCTAAAACATGCTCAACTAAGATATAAAACTCAAATCATGCAAGCATTTTCACAAACACTTGATATACTACATCTAAAACATGCTCGAATTTAAACATTATGAAAATAGAAAATTAAAAATGCAAAAACATGATATTTAAAACATAAATGGCAACAAACAAAGCAACCAAATTAAAATATAACTCAAGAATATGAAGTAAAATAACATTTAAAACACCAAGATCAATGAAAATAACATAAACAATATGGTAAAATAAACCCAAAATAGCAACTTAAATAAATAATGTAGTCCATTTGGCCATGGTGAGTATAATATATAAAAAAAATTGTAAAAAATATATTCAAGAAGGAGATGAAGGAAGAACTTAAAAAGAACAATAAAAACATTTATTTAAAATGGAAACTCACCAAATAGAAATCAAAATAGCAAAAACAAGAATGGAAAATCAAGAAAGTGCAAGAGTTGGTGCTCAAGAGCAACCTCAAGAAGCTATATTTCAAGCTTTATCTCTTCAAACTTTTCTTTCTTTTCTAAACTTTTCCTTTTTGCTTTCAACCAAGGAGAGAAAAAACTAAGTAAATACCAAAAGAACTCAGCAAAATGAAATGTAAAAATGAATTTTCTGCCTCCCTTACTATGCTGGCCGAAACCCCCTCATATTGCCCAAGGATGTTGTCATTTTTCTTGTAACCAATTTTCCATCAAATGGCTAATAATTCAAGGTGAAAAATCATAAAATTACCACCTTTAGATTAGCATCTCAGCTCTCTCAAATTACATCTGTTCAAGAATAATGTTGACATCTCTCTTGGCCTATGTGGCTTAATCACCATGGCTTGATCAAAGAGAATCTCTAACTAACACTTGATTTTTAGCCATTTGATTGAAAAATCAGAAGTGATAACTCGTATAATTATATAGTTTTTAGTTATGTTTTATTATTGTTTTGTGTCAAATACGAGTTATTATTGTTTAGTCTAATTGTGTTTATGATCTTTTATATTTTTATGTAATTTGGTGTTTTTCACAAGTTTATTTGAGTGATTTCAGATTACTAGAATTAAGGGCAAATCCAGTTCAGTTCCAGTTCCGACACCTTTTGCCATATCAGCTATATCTCGAGTTTCACTGAAGCAATAAGGCTGAACTTTGTATCCCTGCAAAGCTAAGAGGCATATCTATCTTTTTCATGTTTTACACTTCTTGAAACGGAGTCGTTTTCCCTAGCGAAATCGACCATCAAGTTGGCTGATGTGCAATGACGTCTGTTCTGCACCGTTTTGGTATTTTGACCATATCTCCCGATCCACGTGCGCAAATGATCTGATTCCAACGGCTATGGATCCGTAACTGATAGGGGTATATTTTTCTAGAAGACCATTTGATCAGATCGAGCCTCCAACATTGACAAAATCGACCATCAAGCTGGCTGATCAGAATTGTCATACAATATGACGAAAATTGTTAGAAAAATGCACCCACCTATTATACCTACCTTTGAAATTTGTAAAGCTTGTCTCTTGTCATTTAGCCCTCCAAAATGTGTATAAATAGAGGGCCTTGGATGAGTATTGGGATACATTGATACATTGGTAGGATAGCCATTGTAATAAAATTCTCTAAGTTTTCTTTTTCTTTCCTTTCTCTAGTTTTCTTTTTCTTCTTATATTTCTTTTCATTTTATTCATATCTAGTATGTGTTTCTAATCATATTGTTGAGGTGATGAGGTGAAGCTCTTGGTAAATGCTAAGGTTAGTCTCTTAAACATGAGCTAAAATGAATCATCATTTATAAGCACTAGCATAGATAATATTTTCTTTTGGTTTAAAATCATACTTGCAAAGTAGAGATCTTGATTCATTATTGACAATGAAAATGGCACAGTAAATGCTTGGTTTCATAACCTTGATTTGTTGTAGACATATACCTTGGCATAAGGAATGCTTGGACTCTTTTTATGAGTTTTGAGGACACCAAATGACCATAATATCATATGCTATGGACGTTGGACAATTTGGACTGAATTGCTAAACCTTCCGATTGGAACCTCCCTTATGTGTGGATTTCAATTGTGTAATAAAACAAGATTAATCTTAGCATAACACCAAGAGTGGATTCTCTAACCTCAACATCCTTTCTTATTGTTTTTTTATATTTTGTTTAATTTCTTTTATGTTATTTTATTTATTTTGTTCTCTAATATCTTGTTTATTTTGTTTTGTTGTTGATTCCCTAATATCTTGTTTACTTTCTTTTTCTTATATATTTATAAACTTATACTTACTAATACGCTTCCCTGTGGTTCGACCTCGGACACCCGAGAATTTATTACTTGAACATAACCTGCACTTGGGTTTACAACTCTTAATTGAGTTTCTATCAAGTTTTTGGCGCCGTTGCCGGGGAGGCAATACTAAGTATATAAGTTTATAAGTATATTTATTTTTATTGGCTGGTTATACCGCCTATATTTATTTTTATTGGCTGGTTATACCGCCTAATTTTCTATATATTTATATTTATATTGTATATTAACTTTGTTTTATTTTTATTGGCTGGTTATACCGCCTAATTTTCTATATTAACTTTGTTTTATTTGTATTGGCTGGTTATACCGCCTAATCTGTATATTAACTTTGTTTTATGCTTGTTTGGCGACGTGATTTTAGATCTCGTCGTTTAGTTAGATTTTATTGTGAAACTTTTTTAGGTAATCTTTCTAATACAACTCCTACCATGGCTGACAATGAAAGTGTTCATGCTGAAGATGAGAACAGACAAGTACGCACCATGCGTGACTACTTGCAACCAACTCGAAGCTCATCACCCTCTTGTTTTATTTTTCCTCTCAATGCAAACAACTTTCGTTTTAAAACAGGTATGATAGCTTTGCTTCCAAATTTCCATGGGTTAGAATCGGAAAGTGCTTACTCGTTTCTAAAAGACTTCGAAGATGTATGTGTCACCTTTAATGACCAACAATGTACAAATGAAATTGTCAAGCTAAAATTATTTCCTTTTTCTTTAAAAGATAAAGCAAAAATTTGGCTTCATAATTTAAAACCAAGGTCAATTGGCACATGGCAAGAATTACAAACTGAGTTTCTAAAGAAATTTTTCCCAGCACATAAAACTACTGCTTTGAAAAGACAGATTCAAAATTTCAATCAAAATCAAAATGAAGCATTTTTTCAGTGCTGGGAACGTTTTAAAGATTTGTTAAGTTCTTGTCCACATCATGGTTTTGAAAAATGGCGTCTTATTAGTTTCTTTTATGAAAGTTTAACTCCCGAAACTAAACAATTTGTTGAAACAATGTGTAACGGTGAGTTTCTAGAAAAAAAACCTGAAGAAGCCTTTGACTACCTAGACCATTTGGCAGATAACTCTCAAGCCTGGCACACAGATAATTCCTCTGAAAGTTCCAATAGATCTAATCTTGTTTCTAACAGAGGAAAATATCATTTTAGTCAAGAAGATGAGATAAAAGCTAAAGTAGCTAATTTGGCTAGAAAGATTGAAGCCATGGAACTTAGAGAAGTAAAAGAAGTCAAAACGGTTAAAAATGAAAAAAGTTGTGGAATTTGTGAAATCATGGGACACCCCACTTCTGAATGTCCAAACATTCCCATTCTTAAAGAAGCGTTGCATGATCAAGTAAATTCCATAAACACATTTAAAAAGCCTTTTCCTTCTCCTTACTCTGAAACGTATAACCCTGAATGGAGAAATCATCCCAACTTCAGTTGGCGGAATAATAATCATGTTCAGGTACCACAATCTCAAAAGCCGGGCAACACTTTTTCCTATCAACCTTCACGTGTACAAACCTTGGAAGAAACATTGCAAGCATTCATGCAAACACAAGCAAATGTGAATAGCCGAACTTCACAGGACATCAATGAGATCAAAAACACCTTGTCTACATTGACAGCTTCATTACGCACTCAAGAAAAAGGTAAGTTTCCTGTTCAACCTCAGCCTAACCCTTCTACTCAATGTCTTGTTTCTTGCTCCAATGAAACTCAACAGGAAAATGTCAGTTCTATCACAACTCTTCGAAGTGGAAAGGCAATTGACAAAAACATTCCATCAAAAGACCAAGATCCTCTTTCCCCTCCGAAAAGTAATGGTAAGGATGATGGTAAGTCTGAACTTCTTGAAAATTTGTACAAAGAAAAAGGTATGCATCCTGCTCCTTTTCCTCAAAGGTTGCAAATAATAAAGAATTTGAATCAAAATACAGAAATTTATGAACTTTTCAAACAAGTTAAGATTAACATTCCTTTATTGGATGCAATCAAACAAGTTCCATCTTATGCTAAATTTTTGAAGGACATGTGCACAGTTAAAAGGAAACATAATGTACAAAAGAAAGCATTTTTGACGGAAAGTGTGAGCTCAATCATTCAGCACCTTACTCCACCAAAATTCAAAGATCCTGGATGTCCAACAATCTCATGCATCATTGGAAACACTAGAATAGAACGTGCATTGCTTGATCTTGGTGCTAGTGTTAATCTTTTGCCTTTTTCTGTTTATCAACAGTTAGGTTTAGGTGAACTCAAGGAAACACCTGTTACACTTCAACTAGCTGATCGTTCTGTAAAAATTCCTCGAGGGATAGTTGAAGATGTTTTGGTTCAAATTGATAATTTTTACTTCCCTGTTGATTTTACTGTTTTGGACACACATCCTGTTTCAAATCCAAATGTTCAAATTCCTGTTATATTAGGCCGTCCATTTCTTGCAACTTCTAATGCTCTGATAAATTGCAGGAATGGTATGTTGAACATTTCTTTTGGAAATATGACTTTAGAATTAAATGTGTTCAACACTTGCAAGCAACCTGGTGATGATTCAGAAGTACATGAAGTGGATTTCATTGAAGAACTTGTCCATGAACTTCTCACCACTACCACATTCCATGATCCTTTAGAAGCTTATTTAATTGAATGTGAGTTTGATAATGCTTCAAAAATTTCACACACTGATTCTTTGTTAAATTCTTTTCAGGTTAAGCATTGTTGGAAACAAAAGTTTGAGGAACTTCCATCACTCACAAATGTCACTGTACCATCAACTATTGAACCACCCAAGCTGGATTTAAAACCATTGCCATCCGAGCTAAAATATTCCTTTTTGGGTGAGAATGAAACTTTTCCAGTCATAAATGAACTTGAGGAACTCAGAAATGATGCATATGAGAATTCTAAAATTCATAAAGAAAGAACTAAAGCCTTTCATGACAAGTTAATTTCAAGAAAAACATTTGATGTTGGGCAAAAAGTTCTACTTTATAAATCTAGACTTCACATATTTCCTGGTAAGTTGAGATCAAGATGGACTGGCCCATTTGTGGTTAAGCATGTGTATCATTATGGAGCAGTTGACATTGAGAATCCTCAAAATGGTAACGTATTCAAGGTAAATGGACAAAGACTCAAACTCTTTTTAGAAAATCATGTTACTCAAGAAGAGGTTGTTTTTCTTTCTGATCCTTGTTTTGAAAATAACTAGATGTAAATATAATTTTTTTTTTACCCCGGTTAAATGGCGGATAACGGTACTCCGTGATTATTTAAGTCGGTTCCATCAGCTACCCACAAAACTGATATTGTATATAAATTTCTCTTTCATTTTATTTTATTTCATTTTTTTTCAGGATGGATGATATTCTCAAAAGATTGCAGAAACGATTTCCTCCTTTTCCTCGGAATATTTTACTGAAGCTTTACCAAGTTCGATTAGAAAGATTAAGAATGCTTATGAACAAAGGGATTCCTGAAGACATACGTTGGATAATTGAAGCCAAGGTACGTGAAGATGAATATCTTCCTGTTTTGCATTTACCAGGTACAGGTAGAAGCACTTATGCAAAGAAGCGACGAGCAAAGCGCATGAGTTCAAATTGCCACAAGTGTGCACGATGGACGTGTAACGGTAAATGTCGTTCTATTGGGATTTCGTCCTCTAATCGAGATGATAAAATTGAATTCATTAAGGATGGACTGAGTAAGGAGAATTTGGGTAATATCCAACTTTCTCTTGAGACGCATCCTAGTGGAGACGTACAAAGAGAAATTCTTGATTTATGGCCGCAATTCCAAAGGGAATGGCAACATCTTGGGAATCTGATGATAAAAGACCCTGTTTGCCAGCTTGTAAGAAAACTGGATGGGAAGCATATCCTCGACTCATAGAAGGCGTTTAAGCCGTTTCTGGACGTAAAACCAGAGGAAGATGTGAGCCACAATCACAACTACAATAAATGACTTCTCAGCTTTTGGTTTGATTTGCAATAATTTCATTTCGGTTTAATTTACGTGTTGTTCGATTTGTGTAATTATTCTCGTATTTTTTGCATTGGTCTTTTACGGTTGATTTTTCTTCTCTTTTTGATTTTCTTCCTGAAATCACGCAAAAATCTTTTGTTAGGTTAACATTTTCTTCTGACAGGTCAAATACACTTTCGGCGACATTATCTAACATTTTGTTTGTTGTGTCTCAGTTATAATAAGTGGTTAGCAACCTCTGCAGGTAATATCTCCTAAATTCTACCTTTAAAATTTGACATTGGGGACAATGTCATATTTTAGTAGGGGGTAAGGGACATATTTTGCTATAAAAAAAAAAAAAAAAATTTGTTGTGTTTTAAGACATTTAGAAGTATTCATCCTGAACAAGGTCTGAGTAAGGGAGACTTGAGACATACCTTGTCAGTTTGATTTAATCTTCTTCTTCAAAAAAACAAAAAAAAAAAAACAAAAAAAAAAACAAAAAAAAAAAACAAAAAAAAAAAACAAAAAAAAAGCATGTTTAGACTTAGTGTGTTTTTTTTTAGTTACTTTCAATACAATGATGAGATATGAATTGCATAAGTCTAAAACAGATTTATTAGTGAGAAGATTTTCATGAGAATTGAGCTTGATGTCAACCTTTTTATGAGCCAATGTTAATATGATATGTTGATTGAGAAAGAAGCATGTTTAGACTTAATCTGACTTGTATAATCATCCTTGTGAGATTTTGAGCCTATAATGATTGATGCATTATACAAATCAATCTAATTTCTTTCTTGAGTGCTCTTATGATTACATGATTCTCTAGAACTTGCTTTAAACCGTTTGAGACTATATTGATACATGTGACAACATGAATATGATAGAGGCATTAGGATTATAACCAGAGCCAAACAGCCATCCCTTATTAATGTTCTAAGAGAACATCCCCACTAGTGAGCCAATTTGAGCCTACATTAAATATGCTGTTTTATTGGTAACCACAACTTACACCTAGCCTAAATATACTTATATCCTTACCCTTGTTCTAAAGATGGATTTTATATTTTGAGACATATTGCAAAAAAACAAGGGATATTTTTAGTTGAAAATTTGGGTTAGAAACAAAAGATAAGTGTGGGGGAAGAAAAGAAAAGAAAAAGTCAAGAGAAAAAGAAAGGGATCATTGTCAAATACATTCCCATATTAAAAAAAAAAAAAAAAAAACTTCTCTTGAACTTCTAGAAAAAGATGTTACAAAGTTGGTTAGAATGATGCAAAGGCTCAACATGAATATTTAGCCTATGTTATTATGTGCTTTATAAGAGTTTTGAGAAGTTTTATTTGTATGATCTTATTATGTCTCTAAAATCTATGAACTCTTTGGAACCTTTGTGATATCTTTATCCTTTTGTTCTTTAACCACATTATAACCCTTTGGCCCCATTACAACCTTGAATAAAGACCTCTTGATTTATGAAGTTGTATGATCTAAATAGTGGAGAATAGGTGGACAAGCAAGCATATGGTAGAAGTGTTTTCATGAGATTGATTGAGTGTAAACACTTTACCACTACTTTAAAGAGTGAAAATCAAGAGAGTATCCCATGTGAGAGGTTGAGATTAAGTTGAATATGCACTATTTTGATTGAAATATGTTATGTTAATATTGGCTTAACTCATTTATATACATTCAAGCAAGATTTTTTGTGAATTTCTTTAAGCTATTGATTAGTTTTTAAGACTCGTCCAATGATTATCTCTAATTTATATTGGAAGGATTAGTTATAATTATTATTTTTAGTTTTTCTTATGTCTTCAATGTTTGTGGGTATCGTCCTAGTAAACCCTCACGAGACTAAACTCGTCCACTAGGGACACCTAGGGGTTTAAAGGCTTGTGTCACATGCTAAGTGCCACCGTGATTTCCTACGAAAATGGATTAGATTAGATTTTCTTATTTTATTTTTATTGAGTCGTTGCTAGGGACTAGCAACAATCTAAGTGTGGGGGTGTGATAACTCGTATAATTATATAGTTTTTAGTTATGTTTTATTATTGTTTTGTGTCAAATACGAGTTATTATTGTTTAGTCTAATTGTGTTTATGATCTTTTATATTTTTATGTAATTTGGTGTTTTTCACAAGTTTATTTGAGTGATTTCAGATTACTAGAATTAAGGGCAAATCCAGTTCAGTTCCAGTTCCGACACCTTTTGCCATATCAGCTATATCTCGAGTTTCACTGAAGCAATAAGGCTGAACTTTGTATCCCTGCAAAGCTAAGAGGCATATCTATCTTTTTCATGTTTTACACTTCTTGAAACGGAGTCGTTTTCCCTAGCGAAATCGACCATCAAGTTGGCTGATGTGCAATGACGTCTGTTCTGCACCGTTTTGGTATTTTGACCATATCTCCCGATCCACGTGCGCAAATGATCTGATTCCAACGGCTATGGATCCGTAACTGATAGGGGTATATTTTTCTAGAAGACCATTTGATCAGATCGAGCCTCCAACATTGACAAAATCGACCATCAAGCTGGCTGATCAGAATTGTCATACAATATGACGAAAATTGTTAGAAAAATGCACCCACCTATTATACCTACCTTTGAAATTTGTAAAGCTTGTCTCTTGTCATTTAGCCCTCCAAAATGTGTATAAATAGAGGGCCTTGGATGAGTATTGGGATACATTGATACATTGGTAGGATAGCCATTGTAATAAAATTCTCTAAGTTTTCTTTTTCTTTCCTTTCTCTAGTTTTCTTTTTCTTCTTATATTTCTTTTCATTTTATTCATATCTAGTATGTGTTTCTAATCATATTGTTGAGGTGATGAGGTGAAGCTCTTGGTAAATGCTAAGGTTAGTCTCTTAAACATGAGCTAAAATGAATCATCATTTATAAGCACTAGCATAGATAATATTTTCTTTTGGTTTAAAATCATACTTGCAAAGTAGAGATCTTGATTCATTATTGACAATGAAAATGGCACAGTAAATGCTTGGTTTCATAACCTTGATTTGTTGTAGACATATACCTTGGCATAAGGAATGCTTGGACTCTTTTTATGAGTTTTGAGGACACCAAATGACCATAATATCATATGCTATGGACGTTGGACAATTTGGACTGAATTGCTAAACCTTCCGATTGGAACCTCCCTTATGTGTGGATTTCAATTGTGTAATAAAACAAGATTAATCTTAGCATAACACCAAGAGTGGATTCTCTAACCTCAACATCCTTTCTTATTGTTTTTTTATATTTTGTTTAATTTCTTTTATGTTATTTTATTTATTTTGTTCTCTAATATCTTGTTTATTTTGTTTTGTTGTTGATTCCCTAATATCTTGTTTACTTTCTTTTTCTTATATATTTATAAACTTATACTTACTAATACGCTTCCCTGTGGTTCGACCTCGGACACCCGAGAATTTATTACTTGAACATAACCTGCACTTGGGTTTACAACTCTTAATTGAGTTTCTATCAAGAAGCTTCCTCCTTCCTTTGGGCCTGGGCAGGCTAGCACTTCTCTTTTCCAGCCCAACTCTGATTTTTTGAAAGGCCCAAAGAAGCCCTTTTCGGTTGCTTGGGTGAAATGACCGTTTTGCCCCCCCAGATGCAAATAAATATCAAACAGACTCCAAATTCAATTTTTCTTTTTTTAATACTTCCAAAATAATAAAATATTGAGTTCTGGAAGTTTTCAAAATTATCCGAGTCTGTTTGCTATTTATTTGGATTTTTTCTTCCAAAAATGCCCTTTTGTGCCCCTATATTTTACCATTTTTTAAACGAGCTCCAAATCAAGATTTTTCTTCACCAATCTCTTCAAAATAATTAAAAAGTGTGATCTGGAAGTTTTCATAATTTTTGGAGCTCATTTGGTATTTTTCGGGATTTATCGGCTTGAATTACTGCACAAGAGGCCTAGGATTTGACCATTTTGCAAACGAACTCCGAATCAGGATTTTCTTTCTCCAATCTACTCCAAATAATTTAAAAATGATATTTGCAAAATTTCAAAATTTTCGGAGTCCATTTGCTATTTTTCCCAAATTTTCCAATTTTGCCCTTTTACCTCCAAAACTCGGTTTTGCTCAAAACAAGTCCGATTTTCAGATTTTCTTCAATTTGAGCCTTGGGATATCCTTTTTAATCATTCCTCATCCATTGGGGGCTTTGGTCTTACCAAGTCGGGCCATTTCTGTGATTCTTCCCGATTTCACCGAAATCCATTAAAAACCCTAATTCTCGGTTTTCTCCCGGATTGACTTTTCTTTCGATTTTTCTTGCAAGTGACATCTCCATTACCCGTAGCCAGTGCTTATCTTTCATTTGGAACCTTCAATTTTGACCAATTTGATCGTTTAAGCACTTTTCCCCAAATTTCTCGGATTAGGGTTTCCTTTCTACTAAATCTCCAAATGCCAACTTCCGAACTCCATATCTTTCAATGTAGACCTCGGATTATCAAAATTCTTTCGCCATTTTTCAATTGAGCTTAAAATCTTGATTTTTAAAGCGGGTTGATTTTTTTAGTAGTTGAATTTCTAGGATTGACTTTTTCGGAGTTGACTTTTTCAAGTTTGACTTTTTTGCTCGCCCCTTTAAACTAAATCTCGGAGTACCACCTGCAGGATGAAAAAATTATTTTTACACTCGGAAACATCAATTTAGGAAGAAAACATACATGTTTTAGTGGTCCGGCCAAATTAGGTGTCTACAGCTGCCCCTCTTTGCCTATTGCTAAGCATCAGGAATCAGGCAAAGATAAACCGACACTAATTTTGTACGGTCAGTGAAATCACATGTGAAGGAAAGGGAAAGGGGTTTTCTTTTTCATTCTTCTATCATTTTTTCATTTTCTATTTTTCTCTATTTTTTTCCTTTTTTCTCTTTTTTCATTTTTTTAATTTTTTTTTTAAACAGTAAATTGAAGATTTTGTCCTTAAATTGAATTCCTTGACTAATCAAGGCTTGACCCGTCTTAAGGAAACGAATTCGATTTTCAAAACGGAAAATTGTTGTAAATTGAAGATTTGTCCTTAAATTGAATTCCCTGACTAATCAAGGCTCGACCCGTCTTGAGGAAGCAGATTCGATTTTCAAAAAGAAAAATTGGGCCCAAAGGTCTTAAGAATAGTGTCCGAAGGTCTTTAAAATTGGTTTGAAAATACCTTGACGACGGTCTCCGGTTTGACTCATTTGATAAAACAGAATGAATTCGATTTAAAACAGAAAGGAATACCTCGACGGAGGTCTCAAGGCTCGACTCATTTGATAAAACATAACAAATTCGATTTAAAACAAAAGGAAATACCTCGACGGTGGTCCCAAGGCTCGACTCATTTGATAAAATAGAATGAATTTGATTTAAAATAAAAGGAAATACCTCGACGGTAGTCTCAAGGCTCGACTCATTTGATAAAACAGAATGAATTCAATTTAAAACAAAAGAAAATACCTCGACGATAGTCTCAAGGCTCGACTCATTTGATAAAACATAATGAATTCGATTTAAAACAAAAGGAAATACGTCGACGGTGGTCCCAAGGCTCGACTCATTTGATAAAACAGAATGAATTCGATTTAAATCAAAAGGAAATACCTCGATGGTAGTCTCAAGGCTCGACTCATTTGATAAAACATAATGAATTCGATTTAAAACAAAATGAAATACCTCGACGATAGTCTCAAGGCTCGACTCATTTGATAAAACATAATGAATTTGATTTAAAACAAAAAGAAATACCTCGACGGTGGTCCCAAGGCTCGACTCATTTGATAAAATAGATTGAATTCGATTTAAAACAAAAGGAAATACCTCGATGGTGGTCCCAAGGTTCGACTCATTTGATAAAACAGAATGAATTCGATTTAAAAAAAAAGGAAATACCTTGACGATAGTCTCAAGGCTTGACTCATTTGATAAAATAGAATGAATTCGATTTAAAACAAAAAGAAATACCTCGATGGGGGTCTCAAGGCTCAACTCATTTGATAAAACAGAATGAAGTCGATTTAAAACAAAAAGAAATACCTCGACGGTGGTCTCAAGGCTTGACTCTTTTGACAAGCAAAACGAGTTCTCTTTAAGGAAGTTCAAGTTTCCCTGATTTTTCCACTGTTAGCTAAATGTAATGATGAGAATGTCATGCTTTGCAAATGCTTGCATGTTTTCCTAAAATAAATGCAATCAAATGATTGTGCCATAATTTATAATCCATAGTTTCTTTGAGGTTTTACAGATTATATGACTTCAATGATGGAGTCTTCAGTTGTTCATTGATGCTCCACTTAAAGAATTTTTCACTCAAGATATCTTGTCAAACAGTTTCAACTTCTGTCTCTCACTGAAGTTCACAGATTTTCTGACTTCATGACGGAGTTTCCACCACGTTCATTGTTTTCCTTTTCTTGGTGAACTTTCCAAACCTTTCCCAAGATTTAAATCTATTCCTTAGTAATACTTTGAAATCCCTTCATTTAAAAATTTTTATTACTAATCATTATTCAATTTGATAACAACCATAATGCATCTCAAAAGTATATGAAAGAGAATATGAATCAAGCAAAAACTGTCATGAAAAGGATAACAAGAATTTATTGCAAGAAATGTTTTAAAATGGTAAAAATAAATATCTAGGATATAAGAAACAAATATAAGGTTATAGGCTATAGATGCCCTGGATGCGGAATATCTTGGACCCCTCCTTTTTCAAACCATCAGAAATTTCTCTTGAACGAGCAATTCACTTGGGTAACCCTTAACTTCTATAGTTACATCAGACTGAGTTGTTCCCCTTTCCTCTGATTGTCAGATATTTTCTCCACCTTTACACGGAGCATTGATTCAAACTTTGATTAGTACTTGAGCCGCCTTTTGTAGGTTTTCAACTCAAGTATCCTCCGTTCGGTATTAAGTCGCCCTTTGCGGGTTTTCGGTTTAAACCTCTCCTTTTTCATTCTTTTTTATTTCCATTTTTTTGTATTCTACCATGCATCTAAGAAATCTAAATGCTTCCAAGATAAAAATATCAATTCAAAAGATGGGATGGATTTTGAGAATAACCTTTCAAATTAAAAATCCATGCTTGATCAAAATGGGATTTTAAAGCATGTAATGTAGGCCAAGGTTTAGGTTTAGAAAGAAAGGATTAATAGGCCCAAAATGTGTTTAAGGGTGATAGGATCAAAGATCACTTCCTGAGGAGAAATCATTTTAAAGCATTTGTCCCTTTTTGGTCTTTCTTTTCTTTTTTGCTTTGTTGGCTTTCATTTGCCACATTTTCTGATGGCTTTTTTTTTTTTTTTTGCCATGGTTTTTGATTATCTTTCATCTTATTTGCCCTCCAGTGTAGAGGGTGATCCTTGATCAAGGTTTTAAAGAAAGAAATAATTATTAAGGCTCAAAGGGGTGACTAAGAATAATTTCTTCTTAGTGAAAGGAATATGAAAAACGGCCATTCATCATATCAAGCATAAATATTCTCTTTGAAAAGCAATTCTCAGGGGAAATAGATATATAGAATTTCTATTTTTACACTTGGAATCATTCGAATTTTCATGTGCACAGCATCACACATTTTTTTTCAAGCATAATACTTTTTCAGTTCATCAGCATTCACGGGATGTCTAAAATCATCTCCGTCTATCCGAGTTAGAATCAATGCTCCTCCAGAAAAAGCTCTCTTTACCACATAAGGTCCTTCCCAATTTGGAGCCCATTTTCCTCTCGGGTCCTTCACTATAGGGAGAATTTTCCTCAATACCAACTCTCCCTCTCGGAACTGTCTGGGACGAACTTTCTTGTTGTGGGCTCGAATCATCCTTTTCTGATACAACTGCCCATGACAAATTGCTTTTAGTCTTTTCTCCTCAATGAGATTCAACTGTTCATAACGAGCTTTAACCCATTCTTCTTCCTCTAGGCCAACTTCCATCAAAACCCGAAGTGAAGGGATCTCAACTTCAATAGGTAGCACTGCTTCCATCCCGAAGTACGATATGCATGAAGAGCGAAAGGCAGGATCTCATGCCAATCTTTGAACACATTGGTCATCTTCTCAACAATCCTCTTGATGTTCTTATTAGCTGCTTCTACTGCCCCATTCATCTTCGGACGGTAAGGTGCCGAATTATGATGTGTGATCTTGAATTGAGTACATATTTCTCTCATCATCTTATAGTTCAAATTGAGAGCATTATCCGATATAATTCTTGCTGGCAACCAGTAACGGCATATGATTTCTTTCTTAACGAATCTGCATACCACTGACTTTGTTATATTCGCATATGACGCAGCTTCTACCCACTTTGTGAAATAATCTATGGCCACCAAGATGAAACGATGTCCATTTGAAGCTTTTGGGGTAATAGGCCCGATCATATCCATTCCCCACATTGAAAAAGGCCATGGTGCAGTCATGACATGTAAAGGCGAGGGTGACACATGAATCTTATCTGCATAAATCTGGCATTTATGGCACTTCCTGGAATAACTGATACAATCTCCTTCCATTGTTAGCCAATAGTAACCTGCCCTCATAATCTGTTTAGCAAGCATGTGACCATTAGCATGGGTGCCACATATCCCTTCATGGACCTCTTCTATGATTCTTCGAGCTTCGGTAGACCCGACACATCTCAACAAGACTTGATCTTTCCCTTTCTTGTAGAGAATCTTGCCATATAGACCAAAACCCATTGCTAACCTTCTCAGAGTCCTCTTGTCATTCTATGTTGCTTGTTCTAGATACTGTTAACTCTTGATGTACTGCAAGATGTCATTATACCAAGGGAGACCATCTGCTTCTTCTTCGATACTCAAACAACGGGCAGGAGACTCATATATGCTCATCTTGATCGGCATAACTTCCACCCCTTCATTCACTTTAAACATTGATGACAAAGTAGCCAGAGCATCTGCCATCCGGTTTTCTTCTCGAGGAAAGTAATTGAAATTCACTTATTCAAACTCCTCTAATAAACTCAGTATGAGTTCTCGGTATCAGATTAGCTTTGTATCTCGAGTTTCCCATTCTCCTCATAACTGGTAAATCACCAAGGCTGAGTCTCCATAAACTTCCAATACTTTGATCTTTCTGTCCACTGCAGCACGAAGGCCCATAGTTCATGCTTCATACTCGGCAGTATTGTTTGTACAATCAAAATCCAATCAAGTAGTGAAAGGATAACAGTATTCTTCTAGGGATATAAGAACTGCACCGATTCCATGCCCCATGGCATTAGATGCACCATCAAAGTACATTTTCCATACTTTCTTCTTCAAGGGAATCTCATCTTCTTGCGACACATACATCAAATCCTCATCTGGGAAGTCAAAGTTCAACGGCTCATAATCTTCCACTGCCCGACTTGCGAAGAATTCCGCCACTGCACTGCCCTTGATAGCTTTTTGACTTACATATACAATGTCGTACTCTGACAATAAAACCTGCCATCTTACCGTCCTCCCTGACAAAGAAGGTGCTTCCAACATGAACTTGACTGTATCCACTTGGCAATCAGCCACGTTGTGTGATACAACATATACTGTCTAAGTCTTCGAGCAGTCCAAACTAAGGCACAACACAACTTTTCTACTGAAGAATATTTCAACTCATAATCTGTGAATTTCTTGCTGAGGTAGTAAACTGCCTGTCCTTTCTTTCCCGTTTCATCAAGCTGCCCCAAAACACAACCCATGGATCTTTCAAATACTGATAAATACAGTATCATTGGTTTATTCGAAATAGGTGGCATTAATACTGGTGGGTTTGATAGATAATGCCTAACCATTTCAAAAGCAATCTGACACCCTTCATCCCATTCTCCTGGATCACATTTTTGAAGTAACTTAAATATTGGATCACATTTGTCGGTTAACTGTGAAATAAACCGAGCAATGTAATTCAATCTCCCCAGAAAGCCTCTTACTTCCTTTTGAGTGCTAGGTGGTGGCAAATTCTGAATGGCCTTGACTTTATCCGGGTCAATCTCAATTCCTCTTTTGCTAACGACAAAACCCAACAACTTCCCCGAGGTGACTCCAAAAGTGCATTTTGTCGGATTTAGCTTGAGTCAAAATTTCCTTAATCGTTCAAAGAGCTTCTTAAGATTTGCAATATGCTCCTCTTCTCCTTGTGACTTTGCGATCATATCATCAACGTAGACCTCAATTCCCTTATGCATCATATCATCAAACAAGGTCACCATGGCTCTCTGGTATGTTGCCCCAGCATTCTTCAACCCAAATGGCATTACTTTGTAGCAGAAAGTTCCCCACATTGTAACAAATGTGGTTTTCTCCATATCTTCCGGTGCCATCTTGATCTGATTGTATCCTGAGAATCCGTCCATGAAAAAAATAAAGAACTTTTTGCTGTATTATCCACCAGAGTATCAATGTGGGGTAAAGGGAAATTATCTTTAGGGCTGGCCTTATTCAAATCTCGATAATCAACGCACATCCGCACCTTGCTATCCATTCTGGATATTTTGCCACCTCTAGGAATCCAGCATCAAATTGTTTCTTCACCTCCTCTTTTATCTTTAACAGCATATCAGGCCTCATTCTTCTCAACTTTTGCTGAATTGGCTTTCATTCTGGCCTCAAAGGGAGCTTATGATCCACAATATCCGGATCTAACCCTGGCATATCTTGGTAAGACCATGCAAATACATCCACATACTCCTGGAGCAAAGCCATCAATTCACCTTTTATTGATGGTGACAATGAAGTTCCAATTTTGACTTCTTTTATCTCTTCACCATTTCCCAGATTTATTGTTTCCAATAATTCCTTCTGAGGAAGTACTTGCTTCTCCTCTTGTTCTATTTTCCTCAATAGATCCGGAGGTAGACCATAATCCTTAGTATCTTCATTAGCCTCAAAATCACCCGTGCAAATGGGCCTTTCAAAATCAATTTCAGAATTACTGACAGGAAGGTCCTCATATTCCATATCCGTACACCTGTAAATAGGTGGAGAAAAAACAATATAGGAAAATATATATAGAAAACAAAATAAATAACAAAAATGAAAGAATATGGACACATCAATATGATAATGCATTGTGCTTGTTATTTATTGAATGAAAATAGTTAAAAAAGCCCATTACAGAAAAAAAAAAAAAAACTCTTAATATCTCTGGGTAAAGATAATTAAGATTGCTTTTTTAAAAGTATTACTTAGGAATAGACTTAAAAACTATGGGCAACTCAGTCGCACTCCAGTTGGTTAGTCTATATCCTAGTGGACAAGGTCGCACCATCCAGCTAGTACTCTCTCTTTCAATTCTATCTTTCTCGGTCGTGCAGATCTCCACATCATACATCTGTTCATCACTATTCACCTAGAATCTCTTGAAGGCTTTCTCTATCATTACAAGCACATCATCAGAATTCGTTTTTCCGAATAGAGAACCGGCTGAGTGGAAGCTGTGAAGGATAGGTGGGAATGTCATAGGCTCCTACTCAATATCCATACCTGTAAGACGGGCCATCCTCATTTGTCGGTTATTTTCAACTTGTCTTCTTTTCTCATGGGCCTTCGGAAGATATCCTAGGCTAAATCGGTCCTTCTTTCCTTTTACTTCTATGGCTCGAGCCATCCCCTAAAGATATTTCTCGAGACCCTCTCCAGCCCAGCAGCCTTTTCCTACGGTGGTTCTTACCCCCAGCCTTGTGGTCTTGGACAGCCTCGATTTCAAAATTTTCTGTCCTTCAGCGACAAAAACTACATTTACAAATTCCAAAGACCGGAAAGAACACTCCACGGCCTCTTCATTCGGCTCCACATAAGGAGATTCAGTGGATGCGGAGGCTATTATGTCTTTCTCCCCTGATACCGTGATCAACCGGCCCTCCATCACAAATTTTAGTTTCTGGTGAAGAGACGAGGGTACAGCCCCAGCTGAATGTATCCATGGCCTTCCCAACAAGCAGTTATAAGATGGATTGATATTCATAACCTGGAAATTCACTATATATGTGCACGGGCCTATTTCCAAGGGAACTTCAATGGTTCCCATAACCTCCCTCCTTGTTTCGTCAAAAGCTCTGACCACCGTGCAACTTGGTATCATATAGGATAAATCCACTGGTAACTTGAATAAGGTTGCTAAAGGCATCATATTTAGTGAAGAACCATTATCCAAAAGGACCCTCGGTAATATGTGCCCCTTACAAGTGGTGGTTATATGGAGAGCTTTTGTTGATCCAATACCATTGGGTGGTATTTCCTCATAGCTGAAAAATATGTAGTCATCACTGCGATGTTTCCCACCAACCTATCCAGCTTTTCCACTGATATATTATTGGCCACGTATGCTTGATTTAATACTCTTAATAAAGCATTTCTGTGTGGTTTTGAATTTAAAAGCAAGGATAAGATTGAGATCCTAGCTGGTTGACGTTGCAGTTGTTCAACCATGCTATATTCACTATGCTTTATAAATTTCAAGAACTCACAAGCTTCCTTCTCACATACTGGCTCCTTGATTCTGTTAACCGGGGCTGATCCCCTCTCTGTTTCCTCTGGCAAATCCATCTCAATATGGATTGGCTCGACGACCTTCTTCCCTTTATCAATTCCTCTGTCTTTCCCTGCTACCCCTTGTTCAACGGCCTCCGGAGCATAACACCTCTCGCTTCGGGTTAAATGCCCCACACCTGTAATATCCTGCTGGCCTGAAGACCCGGGCATAACCATGCTGTAGTCATATTTCCATGGTGTAGCCTTGTTTTCCTTGTATGGAAAGGAAACAGGTAAATCAATGATTAATTTGGGCACATTTTCTTCCATGGCTGGCTTAAATTTTTCCTCCGATTCATCATAGTAGATGATTAGGGGTCTTTCTATCCCATAGCCACCTGCATTTTCAATGACTTCTATTTCCCCTTCTATCTCCTCATAGAACTGGGCTACCCCACTATCCATTATCTTCTGGACTTTAACCCGAAAGTCCCCGCAGTTCTGTATATCATGGCCTTCACCCTTATGGAAGGGCACCAATTATGCACCCTTATTGCAACCATTTTTAGACCTTCGGTACCTTCCAACAATCCTACCATGACCATTTCAGCCCATATTGTCATCATCGGAGTCTTAACCTCTCCAATATTCCTTTTTAATCTTCTATCCCCTTCAGTTAATATTGCATTCACCTGATTCCCAGCATGATTAGGCAATGGATTTCCAGCTACGTTCGGCCCATTTTTTGATCCAAACTTCATAACCCCAGCATTAATCAGGCTTTGGACTTTCTTTTTGAAGGCCAGACAATCTTCAATTGAATGTCCTTGGATTCCCGCATGGTATGCACAGTTGGTATTTGCATTGTACCATCTTGGATATGGAGGTGTCAAAGGTTTTAGGTACACAGGTGCAACAAGTTGACCCTGCAACAGTTTTTTATATAGATCACCGTAGGTAGTGGGAATCGGATCAAATTGGGCTTTTTGATCGTTCCTTGGTGAACGTTGGTCATTACGTGCAGGTCCTTGTGTGTTTGGAACAGTATTTTTAGGAAGGGTGATTTGAGGGGATATGCCAGTTGGGAATGGCTGTTGTGGTATATTGGTGTAGGGGAACGGGTTTTGGGTAAGGTGGTTGATATTAGGGTAATAAGGATTATACCCCGAGTATAGTGTGTAAGGTGTCGGAGGTGCATAAGGTGTGGTAGGTGTATAAGGCCTCGGTGGTGTGTATGGTGTAGGAGGTGTATAAGGGTATTGGTTGAAGCTTATTGCATGGGTTTCCTCCTTTTTCTTTGTAGGAAAAGCTCTCTTCGAGATAGCAGACTCACCCCCTTCCATCTTTCCATTTTTAATAGCTGACTCAATCATTTCTCCAGATATTACCATATCCGCAAAATCTTTGGTAGCATTTCCCACCAATCTGTCATAATAAGGTTCTTTCAATGTGTTGATGAAAAGCACCGTGGTTTCTTTGTTGGTTAAAGGGGGTTGCACTTGTGTGGCCAGATCCCTCCACCTCTGTGAATACTCCTTGAAGGTCTCATTAGACCTCTTTTCCATAATCTGTAATGAAAGCCTATCCGGTACCATGTCAGAAACGTACTTATAGTATTCCATAAAAGCCCTGGCCAAATCCGTCCATGAACAAATCTTGGTACGACTGAGTTGGTTGTACCATCGGGTGGCTGACCCTGTTAAGTTGTCCTGGAAGCAATGAATACGCAATTTCTCATTATCCTCATGCCCTGTCATCCTTCTACAGTACATATTCAGATGAGCCGATGGGTTGGTGGTCCCATTATACTTTTCAAAATCTGGTAATTTGAACTTCGGTCGAATTATTAGATCATGTACCAAGCTCATCTCTTTGGCATCTAGACTGCCAAACAACTCTGCTCCTTCCACTGCTCTTAGCCTTTCTTCCAACAACTGATATTTCTTCTCAGATTCAGCAATTTCGACCCTTTTTAATTCAGTCATTTTGGCCCTTTCCTTCTCTGCCATTTCTTCGAAGTATGGAACCTCAATTGCATCAACTCCGATGTTACCCTTTTTTGGACCGAAATTCTGTGCTTCAGCCGCCGGCTGGATATAGATGTAGGATGCTGCTCCAGTTGGGATTTCATTTCCCACAGGGTGGGATGTCTGGCTATTTCTCTGTACCACTTCTGGTCTATCCTCCTGATTCACTGCCCCCATTCCAGCAACTGAATTCTCTCCGGGCCACTTCTGCTTCATCATAGTGCTCATCATCTCCATGAGCTTTGTCATTTGTTCTCGTGTCTCCTCTTGAGACTTAGTCAACTGTTCTTGTAGTTCTTTCTGGATTCTTTCCATTCTCTCAATTCTGGCAAGCTGATCGTTTTCCATGGCTTTTGTTCGAGACCGAGTATTGTAAGAGTGTTGGAAATCTGGTTCTTTCTGAGTGCGACCAATTATACCTTTATTTTTTAAAAACCATGGATTAGAAATTATTGACACATTTCTTATTTTATTTTATAAAAAATTAATAAATGAATGAATGTAGGAATGAATCAGTGTTAATGAATGAACAACTAAGTAAATGACTAAGTGTATGAACATATAATGAATAAATGAATGGACTAATAAATGACTAAGTGTATGAAAAATTTATAAAGAATAAATGAATGAATGATTATGAACAAATAAAATATAAAAGAAAGAATTAGTGAATAATGAATGCATTTAAAGTATTGGCCCCGGGATAATTCCAACCAAACGGTCTTTCATTGATTTCCTGGAACTAAATACATTAAAGAAAAAATCCCTGCTTTAGACAACATAATAACCTATCTCTCCTAAAAAACTATTACAAAACACTGATAATTCTCTCGGATTCTGGACCTTCTTCACTGTCCTCTTTTGATTGACTTGCTCTTCCATTTGATCCCTACTTGTTCACAACCCTTTGACATGTCAGCAGAAGCATCGCCATGTAAGCTTTCCCTAGCTTATTTCTCCAGTTGATTTGCTCGAGCTTCCCCGTGTTTTGCTTTCTCCTTCCAGTAGTTATTCTCCTTCTTGAGGTTTTTGACCTCATCTTCCCACTCCCCGGAAGTTTTGAGAGTCCCCTCAAATCTGAGCTCAAAGCGATACCTCTTGTTCTCTAAATGTAATTCCCGAAGATCGCCCTTAACAGTATCCCTTTCTCTCTTAATCTGGTCCTTCTCTTTTTCCCGAGCTGATTCCCTATCTTTCATGTCCTCAAGCTCTTCTTGCAGTCGGGCAATCTCCTTGCTCATCCGGGCCTTTTCTTTTTCAAATTCCGCTCTTGAAATTTCTAACTCTGATGGCATTTCCCTCGGTGGCGGATTCATGAACTAAACCTCCTCCCCATCTGATGTCAATAGTCTATCATTAACCCTTAATTCTCTCCATACCAGATAATCAGGTGTGAAGGTGTCGGCATATCTGGCCACTTTTATCCGGTAAATTTTCTTCCATGCTTCAGTCGCTGCCCGCACTTTTTCGGAATATCCGTCTTCCCTATAAGTGAACTCTGATGATCCTAGATTATGAGTCATGGGTGTGAATTGCCAGGACTCAACCTGTCTTTGCACCAACAAAGGAGCATAACTCACAGACCCCCAAATTCTGAGCAGTGGAACTCCCGGGTTGTCCCCACATTTGTACATAATAGGCATAGGAATCATCCATGGAGCTCTCCAAGTCACCATCTCTTCTTTTAGATTCCGAAACATGTTGACCCATTTCTCTTCATTCCCGTCTTTAGGCCAATCATTTTGAAGGAATTCGATAATCGGAACTAAAGTCTTCATGTACGGTTTGAAGGAAACATTTTCTATCTTCCAAAAATGACTTTGAATCCAAATATAAAGGAGTTGTACACACCCCTTGATCCTCCCTTGTCTTGCCTTTTTACACAAATTCAAGGATTAGATAGTTTCAGCTATGATAGCAGGAGATGGGTTGATTTTCTGTTCAAACTTTTCAAAGAAATCAAACACGACTATATCCACATGACCCAATATCTTTGGGAATATGATTAACCCGTAGATGGCTAGAGCGAAGATATCCCTGGCTTTTGCTTTGTCGGAACAACCCAATATCAACTGTCGGAGAGTTTCCCACGGAATGCACCCATTTTTTTGCTTCGTGTCCACATGACTCTCAACCCATGTTGTATCCATTCCTGTGATCCTAGCCACTTTCTTTTTCAAACTTGAAGGTTTCATCTCCTTCAGATATACCCAATCAGGATTAGGACATTCAATACGTAACAGTGTTGAATATTCTTCGACCAGTGGTGTCATATCTTCCTTGTTAAAAGTGAAACATCTATAAGCAGGATTCCAAAACTGTACCATAGCCTGAATCAACCCACTATTGACCTGAATTGGAATTAAGAGTGCTATGTCTCCATATTTCTGAGTGAAGGCTTCTTTCTCTGATACATTCCACTGGTTCCAAATGTCGGCTAACCCTCGGAGATTATTCTGTCTAGGATCCACTTTGACCCTTTCCGGCAATACTGACACATAATCTTTCTTGAGGCAATCACCATCCTCTCTCTGATTTTTTTCCGATCGTGCCCTGACTACT
This sequence comes from Fremontodendron californicum, assembly GCA_030761205.1. Taxonomy (NCBI): domain Eukaryota; kingdom Viridiplantae; phylum Streptophyta; class Magnoliopsida; order Malvales; family Malvaceae; genus Fremontodendron; species Fremontodendron californicum. Next base: position 2,685,214 of record JAULJL010000042.1, read on the forward strand.
GCATGATCTTCTATCACTGAAATAACCTGACACTCCATGAAAATCCTTTAGGTTGATAACTATCCTGAGGCCAATAAACTTCAAGTGTATGATGATGTCTATGATGCATGTCAAAGAAAAGAAAATAGAAAGAAATAGATTAGTAAGGAAATGAATTCACAAATATAACATAAATAACAACATGCTTTTTATAAAAAAAAATGTCCCAAAAATTTAAACAGAGCTTCGGCATTACGACGCCTTTGGGACAAAATAATAATAATAATAATAATAAAAATACGAGTGGTATGATGTTCGTTCATCATCATTCAATTTGTATCTAACATATAGAAAGATGGTAAAAGGTTGGAAATGTTCCTCCATGTGTTCTTAAACTTCGAGTATCTAACAGAAATCCGGCATGGCTTCGCCTAGGTTCACTATATGAAGGTGAATTGGTTCTAAGGCCCCGAATTGTTCCTCACTTTCGCCGGTGAAGGCACCCCGATAAAAGTGGGTTCAATTCGTTAGAGTATATTTTCCTATGTCCGTACGGAGGATTATCACGAAGGCATTAGGTACTTTATACTCCGGAAGTGTTTCACTAGCCCATACGAAGGATCAATCACGAAGGCGTAGTTACTTTACTTCCACTTAAAAGGACGGAACCCGGGTAGAGGATTCATGTTATGCAAATGCAAATACAGTGTGTGCGGCGGAACAAAACAAACCTGTGACCACCTATTATACAACCCTTATTCTAAATATCCCACTAAAATCAAACAATGTAAAGCATCAGTCAAACAAACATATAAATATACGCAACAAAATAACCAAAGAACAAATAATAATATGAATGCACATGAATATGGACATATTAAAACATTTTTTTATTTTCAAAATTCTCTTTTATTTTAAAAAATATGGGAATTAAAATTAAATACCAATTAAACTAACAAAACCGAGACTTAGATAACACACGAAAAATTCTAGGCCTGACTCTCTAAAAAATCCCCAGTGGAGTCGCCAAGTTGTCGCAACCTAAAAAATAATGAGTCTCATCGCAAGACTTTATTATTCGTTAAACGTGACATTAAAAAAACCGAGGAAAAGTCGACTTAATTCCTCTAGAAAAATGAAGGTTTTGAAAATGACCTTAAAAAAGACATGGAGTCGCCACCAATCTTTTTTAGCTAGGTGTGATCGGCCACTTATTAAAACCGGTTTTATAAAATATTTTAAAAATTAATTAAAACATTTTAAAAACCAATTTCAAGTATGCGTTTTAAACCACAGAAATCAAAGAAGCGGGTTCGGGAGTCGGTTACGTGTGGGGAAGGATTAGCACCTCCACAACGCCCGTATAAATCGGTACCTTATTAATTGTGTGTTATCTCAAGTCTCGATAAAATGTTGGCTTTATATTTTTTATATCGAGTTAATTCCCAATTTAAAGAAAAATAATTCCATTTTTTATTAAAAATGATCCGGAATTTATAAATTCAAAATTTTCCTATATTCCCCAACAAACGTGGCAAAATATAGAAATTTTTATTAGTTTTGGAAAACTTTCCGAATCATTCTCTTTTTTGAAAGAAAGATATTCCTTTATTAATGAAAATTGATGATATTCCCTCCAGCAAACCCGGTAGAGAACTCATGAATTATTTTAACTCGGGAATATCTTTATTTTTTATTGAAAAATCATTATCCTTTTGAAAACATTTTAAAAGAAATGAATATGTATATGCATGACATACATAAAATGACATAGCAAAATCTAAATAATATAATGCTTCCTAAATGATATGATATAATGTAAATGCCTTAGCATATTCTAAATGAAATGAAATAAATGCCTTAGCATATTCTAAATGAAATAAAATATCCTAAGTTATATGACATATTATAAATGAAATGACCTAGGTAACATAGTATATTCTATATGAGATGCAATATCCTAAGTCATATGATATATTCTAAATGAAATAAAATAACCTAAGTAACATAACATATTCTATATGAAATGAAATAACCTAAGTAACATGATATTTTCTAAATGAAATAAAATAACCTAAGTAACATAACATATTCTATATGAAATGAAATAATTTAAATGACATGGCAAACATGAATGATATGGCATATAAATTAAATGAGATGGAATATGAAATAATGCTATCATATAATATGCATGAAAATGAAAATATTAATGCATGAACATAGTATATGCTAAATAATATGACAAAAAAATAACTAAATAAAAAGCATAGGATATCATGAAATATTCCAAATCATATAATAAACAATATAACATAACTCAAAATCATAACAATATCATAGAAATTATCTTAGCAAGAATCACATATTATATAAAATGCATGAATATGGAAAATGCAATGCATGAAATGTATTTTTTCCTTTAATTAAGGAAATCCGTATATCTAAAAAGATATCCGGCTACCTTAGGAAAATATGTCAAATTAAATAATCTAAAACCAAAATACTTTGTGATTGTTTGAAAACAATTTTGAAAAGCTTGAATTAAAAATAAAAACTGGGCTAATTTCTTTAAAATGGCTCTAATTTTCCAAGTTTAAAAATCCAGACTTGACTACCCTTAACCCGAGACTAGAAAAACCATTTTTAGAGTTTAAAAAGGCTTAGAAACTACCCTAAGTCAGTAGCTAACCCTCCTAATCAGCCCACTCTAAGTAACTTAACCAAAACAGAAAAATGATTTTTCTTTAAATTCAATTCTGACTCCACTGTCCAGTTTTAAGCCACGAATTGTTATCCTATTTTTAAAAATTAAAAAAATTCTGAAAAAAATACTGGAGACTCAGGAAATGTAACACTACACGGGAAAAAATCATCTTAATTTTCTGATTAAAGACGAATGCCCAGAAAAATCAGAAAAGTACAAAAACTGGGTGAAAAAACTGTTTTGCCAAAATACATTTTTGCCTTTGATAAAATCATTTAAAAATCAAAGTAAAAATATTTAAGTCTCACAAAATGACTCACAAACAGTAGCTAGGACTTTTTGAAAGTTAGATAAAAATTGGATAAGTAAAAAAAATCACAAAGGTAGAATAATCAATTTGACAAAACTTAATTTTCCACAAGTGTGCTCAAGAGAGCATGACTTTGAACCATTAATTGGCTCAAGTCATTATTCAAGTGGCATGAACATGAAATGCATGAAAAATTACAGCAAACCTAGTGCATGAGTTTAAACCTAAATTTCATGAAAAAATGCATGGCATTCATATAGTGACCTATAGTGACATGGAAAAATCTAGATGATATAGCAAAATCCTAATGACATGGCAAAATCATAATGACATGGCATAAATCCAATTACATGGCATAAATCATAAAATGGCATAATCAAATAATATCCATAATTATATCATAATCAATACAACAACATGAAATTCAAAATCAATGCAATGACATTACTATGGAATATTCATACATATAACTTAAATGACTAAGATAGCAAAATTAAACATCAAAGAATACGCATGAACATGGAAAATGAAATGCATGAAAGTGTATTTTTTCCTTTAAATAAGGACATCCGTATACCTAAAATGATATCCGACTATCTTAGGAAAATACTAAAATCAAATTTTCTAAATCAGAATACTTTATGATTGGATGAAAACCAATTTAAAAATTTTTGGATGAAAATGGCACCATGGCCGAAACCCCCCTTTAAAAATGCTCTATTTTCCTAAATTTGAAAACTTGGATTTGACCACCCTTGACCCGACTTTTATAAAATCAAAATTTATGATAAAATGACTTAGAAATTAACCTAAGACAGTATCTAATATCCCAAATCAGCCCCCTCTTAATGCCTTAACCAAAACAGAAAATTATTTTCTTCTTGAAAACAAATCTGACTTTTCTGACCAGTTTTAAAACGTGATTTTTTTACCCTTCTAAGAAATTTCAAAAAATCTAAAAAAATAATGGGAGACTTAGAACATGTTCACCTTTATGGAACAAAATCAGCTTAACTTTTGGAGCATGGGAACTATGACCGAATTCACCAAAACAACAAGTTATCAATTCTAAAAAAAACAACTCTAACTCTCACATGCAGTATTGAAAGCCTATTTTTTTTCCCTTCTAGAAAATTTCAAAAAAAAATCTGAAAAATTTATAGGAGACCTAGCACATGTTTATCTACATTTTAAAAAATCATCTTAATTTTTGGAGCAATGGAACCATGATCGAAATTTTACCAAAGTCAGAACAGCGAGTTAAAAATAGCTTTGCCAAAATCCATTTTTTCAGCAGTGATTAAAAATTCTAAAAATCATAAAAAAAAATACCATGGAATCCTCTAAGTGACTTCTAGATGTAATAAAAAAATCAATTTATTTTGATTAAGGATGTGTAGTGAAAAAAAAATCACAAAGTCAGAATACCCAATCTAGACTATTAATTTTTCACAAGCATGCTCAAGAGAGCTTGGCTTTGAGCCATTGATTGGTTTAAGTCAAAAATCAAGTCGGGATGAAATGAAATGCTTGAACAAACAGCAAGGTGGAAAATTCATGAAAGAGAATAAAATAAAAATGAAAATAATAAAATCATATGAACAAAACATGGAGGAGAGCATGAAAGAAAATAGCTACCTTGCTTTAGCTTTCCAAATCAAAGAGTAGTAAGAAGATGCTTTATTTTTTCTCTTTTCTTTTTCCCCTCTCTTTTCTCTCAAGAATAGCTACAGCCCTTGCAAAAAATATGATCTCTCCTCCCCCCAAAAAATGAAACCCCCCTCCAATTTATAGGCCAACCAAATGCTAGGGATGTTGTCATTTTTTTCCTAGCTATCTAGATCCAAAGGCCACTAATCAAAGACGTTAAAAATGAGAATTTACAACCATTAGATGAAGTGATCAGGTCCTAACAAATACAGCTGGCCTAAAATATGTAACCATAATGTTGACATCCTTGCTCTTCATTCATTTGGCCATGTGGCAAGATCACAAAGGCTCAATCAAATAAAGATACCATTTTGCTAACCAATTTTGGCCTTTGGATGAAAGAACTCAGCCACACTTCCCCACTTCATCGGCTGGCCGAATGGACCTTCAAATTCTAGCCACTTCCTTATTTTTTTAATTACAAAAATGGCCATCTTCGGTTTCTTCGATAAAATTGCACTTTAGACCCCAAACTTGATTAAATTTCAAACGGGTCCCAAATTCAGATTTTATTTTTCCAACACTTCCTAAATAATATAAAATTGAGTTCTGGAAGTTTTCATAATTTTTCGAGCTCATTTGCTATTTTTTTCGGAACTATCTTCTGGAATTTCAACTTAATGCATCTGAACTTTGCCATTTTTCTAATGAGCTTCGATTCTGAATTTTTCTTTTCCAATCTCTTCCAAATAATAAAAAATTGGGATCTGGAATTTTTCATAATTTTCCGAGCTCATTTGCTATTTTTCCCGGATTTATCTTCTGGAATTTCAGCTTAGTGCACCCGAAATTTGCCATTTTTCAAATGAGCTCCGATTCTGGATTTTTCCTCGCCAATCACTTCCAAGTGACATAAAACTCAGATCTAGAGGTTTTCATAATTTTTCGAGTTCGTTTCCTATTTTCCCCAGATTTTCCAAGATTGCCCTTTAATCCCAGAAACCTCGGTTTTACTCAAAACATGTCTGATTTCCAGATTTTCTTTTTCCATTACCTTTGTTATATATTGAATTGGAGTTGGTCCAAAAACTCCCATTTTTACGATTAAATTCCACTCCGATTTGATTTTTCCTTTTTTCAGTATCGGGAATTTTCTCATTTTTTGTTTTCCTTCCAATCGGCTCTTTTCTCGGAATTACTTCAAATTGAGCCTTGGGCTATCTTTGTTTACTCACTCCTTATCAATTAGGGGCTTTAATCTTACCGAATCGGGCCATTTCTACAATTTTCCCTAATTTCATAAAAATCACCAAAAACCCTAATTTTCGATTTTCCTTCCAAATTGACTCCTCCTCTGGTTCTGCTACCAATTTGCCTTTCTAATACCCATAGTCATTGAATATATTCCATTTGAAACCTCCAACTTCGGCCAATTTGATCGTTTAAGCATTTTTCCCCAAATTTACAGAATTAGGGTTTCCTTTCCACTAAATCTCCATAGCCCATCTTCCGGACTCCATATCTCTTGTTGTAGACCTTAGATTATCAAAATTCTTTCACCATTATTTAATTAAACTTCAAATCTTGATTTTGAATGAGGGTTGACTTTTTGGTGGTTGACTTTTCAGGGTTGATTTTTTCGGGGTTGGCTTTTTTCGGATTCACTTTTCGCGCTTAATCTCCTAAACAAAGTCTTGGAGTACCACCCGCAGGATGAGAAGAGATTTTTTGCATTCTAAAACATCACAAAGAAGAAATTTACCTGATTTAGGGGTCTGGACAAAATTAGGTTTCTACAGCTGCCCCTCTTTGGCTATTGCCGAGAATCAGGAATCAGGAAAAAATAAATAAACACTAATTTTGTCTGATTAGTGAAATCAATGTGAAGAAAAGGAAAGAGAGTTTTCATTTTTTCATTTTTCTTTTTTTCATTTTTTTCATTTCATTTTTTTTATGATTAAAAGCTGTAAATAGAAGATTTTGTCCTTAAATTGAGTTCCCTGACTAATCAAGGCTTGACACGTCTTAAGGAAACGAGTTCGATTTGCAAAGTGATGACTTGGGCAAAACCAATAGTCGAAAAGTTAACTAGGCAAAACCGTAGATATTTTTCAAGGTGATGACTTGGGCGAAACCAGAAGTCGAAAAATTATCTAGGCGAAACCATAGATAATTTTCAAGGTGATGACCTGGACGAAACCAGATGTCGAAAAGTTATCTATGTGAAACCATAGATAATTTTTAAGGTGATGACTTGGGCGAAACCAGAAGTCAAAAAAGTTATCTAGGTGAAACCATAGATAATTTTCAAGGTGATGACTTAAGAGAAACCAGAAGTCGAAAAGTTATCGAGATGAAACCATAAATAATTTTCAAGGTGATGACTTGGACGAAACCAAATCTAAAATGCCAACTTCACTGGGCTTACTTCCTTTTGCGCTAGCCACATCAGGCTTAATCACATCTAACATGCCAACTTAACTGGGCTTAAACCACAACTGCTAGCTTACATTGAGCTTAATCACATCTAACGTGCCAACTTCACTGGGCTTAAACCATAACCGCCAGCTTACATTGGACTTGATCACATCTAACGTGCCAACTTCACTCGCTTAAACCATAACCGCCAACTTACATTGGGCTTAATCACATCTAACGTGCCAACTTCACAGCTTAAACCATAATCGCCAACTTACATTGGGCTTGATCACATCTAACGTGCCAACTTCACTGGGCTTAAACCATAACCGCCAGCTTACATTAGGCTTAATCACATCTAACATGCCAACTTAATTGGGCTTATTTCCTTTTGTGCCAACTATATTGGGCTTAATCACATCTAATGTGCCAACTTACTTCCTTTTATGCCAGCTATATTGGGCTTAATCAAATCTAACGTGCCAACTTCACTGGGCTTAAATCACTTTTATGCTAGCTTTCGTTGGGCTTAAACAAATTTAAAATGCCAACTTTACTAGGCTTAATCATTTTTGTCCCAGCTTTCGTTGGGCTTAACCAAATTTAAAATGCCAACTTTACTAGGCTTAATCATTTTTGTGCCAGCTTACATTGGGCTTAAACAAATCTTTCTTTTGAGAAACTCCTTTTTCGAGGCTCCAAAACTTTAAAAATATCTCATCTAAAAATCAATTTCATTTTTCGAAAATTTTCATCATCTTGGGATTTTTCAATACTTCATCGTCCCAAAATATCTCAATACTCACATCTTTTCTTTTCAGACAAACTTTTGTTTTTCTTCTTTTCTTCCACAGATTCTTTCCTCTAAATCTAAAGAAGGCCTTTCCCTTTTTAGGAAACCTATTTTTTTCCTTTGTGTCTTTTCAATGCTTGGCAAATGTAATGATCAAATGTATGGATACAAAAACCAATGTACCTGCAAAGTTGCAGATGCACATGTTCATTACATGATGCATGCATGCTTATGACACCTGATAACTCGTATAATTATATAGTTTTTAGTTATGTTTTATTATTGTTTTGTGTCAAATACGAGTTATTATTGTTTAGTCTAATTGTGTTTATGATCTTTTATATTTTTATGTAATTTGGTGTTTTTCACAAGTTTCTTTGAGTGATTTCAGATTACTAGAATTAAGGGCAAATCCAGTTCAGTTCCAGTTCTGACACCTTTTGCCATATCAGCTATATCTGGAGTTTCACTGAAGCAATAAGGCTGAAATTTTAACCGTGCAAATTTAAGAGGCATATCTATCTTTTTCATGTTTTACACTTCTTGAAACGGAGTCGTTTTCCCTAGCGAAATCAACCATCAAGTTGGCTGATGTGCAATGACGTCTGTCCTGAGCAGTTTTCGCATTTTGACCATATCGTCCTATACACATCAGAAAATGAGCTAATTCTAACGGCTATGGATCACTAACTGATAGGGGAACATTTGTCTAGAAGACCATGTGATCAGATAAAGCCTCCAATATTGAAGAAATCGACCATCAAGTTGGCTGATGTGCAATGACGTCTGTGCTGACCTGTTTTCGTATTTTGCCCATATCTTCTTCTCCACATCAGCAAATGAGCTGATTCCAACGGCTATGAGTCAGTAACTCATAGCGAAACATTTTGCTAGAAGACCATGTGATCAGATCAGGCCTCCAAGATTGACAAAATCGACCATCAAGTTGGCTGATCAAAATGGTCATACAATATGACGAAAATTGTTAGAAAAATGCACCCACCTATTATACCTACCTTTGAAATTTGTAAAGCTTGTCTCTTGTCATTTAGCCCTCCAAAATGTGTATAAATAGAGGGCCTTGGATGATTGTAGAGGATCATATTGTACATAGGTAGGATATTAGCCATTGTAATAAAATTCTCTAAGTTTTCTTCTTCTTTCTTTTCTCTAGTTTTCTTTTTCTTTAGAAAGAGCAAGAGGTTGGATAATTAATATTCTTCTTCTTCTTCTTTCTTTCTTTTATTTTCTTCTTAGATTCTATTTAATTTTATGTTTATAATGCCTATGCTAGGCTAAACTTCTATTTGGTTAAGGGTGATTTCAAAGCCCTAGACATGTTTTGTGATTGATTTTCAGATTCTATCTATCATTAATTTTCTATCAAAGTTGCTTATGTTCTTCTACAAGAATTGTTCATGATGTTGTCTTGATTTATTTAGGTGTACAACTAGATAGATCTTGATAATTATCTATTGCTAGTCTAGGAGTCTTGATCCGTGTAATTGTCTTGATTTCCTATTCATAAGTGGCAATTTGTGATTAATGATTATGGTCAAGTTTTCAATAATTGCAAAGTGGAACATAACCTAAGTTGAACAATCCGAGCTTATGTGTTTGTTGCTTAGATCAACCTATCTTTCTCATCATAAAGCTGCCATTAAATTGAATTTAGAGAGCTTATTCTAGGTTGTTTAATAGTTAGAGATTAAATAGAGAGCTTGTTCTATTTAACGACAAACTAAGGAAAGATTGGGATAACAGAGCTTGTTGTTATCTACGGTTGTTAACTTTGATAGTTGGTTGATATTGATAGATCTGAAATTGATTCTTAATGATGTCTAGTGGTGGAGAATGAAACCTTAACCATATTTTTCATATTTGATTCTTCTTACTTACTTGTTTTCTTACTTTTCTAGTTTGCTTATTTTTAAAAGTATATTTATTTTTATTGGCTGGTTATACCGCCTAATTTGTATATTAACTTTGTTTTATTTTTATTGGCTGGTTATACCGCCTAATTTAGTATATATATTTTTATTGGCTGGTTATACCGCCTAATTTAGTATATATATTTTTATTGGCTGGTTATACCGCCTTGCATCTTATTCTTATTATTTACTTTAGTTTAAATCTGGCTTCAAAAACCCCTTTTCTTTTATTGTTTTCTTTGAACGTAAGTTATAAACTAATAACTCATAGATTAAAACCCAATCCCTGAGGACTCGACCCTTGCTAATCATTATACTTACAATTGATCTTTTTAGTGCAAGGTTAAATAAGATACACTCTTTTGGGTGCATCAAATTTTTGGCGCCGTTGCCGGGGATTGCTTTCTTTAGTTTATTTGTTACTTGGTTTATTCTTATTTTCAGTTCTAATTAGTTTTATTTTCTTGTACATACAAGTTTTTCTTTTCAAATTAAAAAAAAAAAAAAAAACGATGGAATTGAGCAATCTAACACTTGAAGAGTTGGTGGCATACATGAACATGGAGAATCAACAAGCCAATCTCACCTTCCCAGTTCAACAATTTGCCATGGGAGGATGTCAAGGCCATCAAGTGTTCCAAGACCAACTGCATGATCATTACTCAAACACTTACCATGAGGGATGGTGGGATCATACTAATTATGGCTACTCAAAAAATTTCCAAGAAGTAGATCCTTATGCCAGTTACACTCATCCATCTATCTTCAATCAATCATGGTCTCAAGAATCAGATCTTTTTCAGCCATCACATATGACTCAAAACTCAGGTACTTCTTTAGAAGATCTTGTCTATTCTCTTGTTACTAATACTTTGCAATTTCAACAGGAAACAAGGGCAAGCATCCAGAGTTTGGAAAAGCAAATGAGCCAATTGGCTAGTAGTATGGTGGGATGGGTAGCACAAAGATCTGAAGAACTCCCTGCCCAAACGATGATTAACCCAAAGGAGAATGCTACTATTGTGACCTTGAGGAATGAGGAACAAGATGAGGATGAGACAAAATTAGAGATGAATTCTATTCTTGAGGATAATGAAGCCAATGATCCAAATAAGAATATTTCGGCACCTGAGGTAACGTTTGAGGTTCCAATTTTTACTAATGTTTCTTCTCCACCTTTTCCTAGTAGATTCGCAAAGTTCAAGGAGGATGAACATGAACAAGACACGCTGGAAACCTTAAATAGTTTGTTTATGGATGTCATTCAACAAGTACCAAAAGATGCACCATTCCTCGATGAGATATGCACCACCAAGGATGATGGAATAATACTTGTAATGGAGAATGCATCCACTGTTGTGCAAAGAAAGCTTCCTCTCAAACGCATAAATTTGGGAAATTTCATGTATGAGCCTGACAAGCCTAAAAAGCCAAGAAGGGGTGTTGGTTAGATTCAAAACACTAACTCAAGTGTTAATTGGGAAGGCAGCCCAATTAAAGATGAAATTGCCGACCTTCCATATTCAGATTTGCTTTCTCTTTCTTTTCCTTTTTCTTTTATTATTTTTATTGTTTTTATTTTTATTTTTATTTCTTATGTTTCTTTGTTAATTGTGTTTACTCTTTTTAAGTTCATTTAGGCTGCATAAGTTTCTTTTGTTTAATAGTTCTTTTCTCTTACATATAATTCTTGCATTGGGGGATAATAGCATTACATTAATGACAATGTAAGAATTATGTGTGGGGGGAAGAATTTAGGATTTTATTTAGAGTGTTTTGTTTTTGAGTTTTTTTTTTATGCTGTTTTTCTTTCTGATCCTTGTTTTGAAAATAACTAGATGTAAATATAATTTTTATTTTTTTAACCCCGGTTAAATGGCGGATAACGGTACTCCGTGATTATTTAAATCGGTTCCATCAGCTACCCAAAAAAAAACTGATATTGTATATAAATTTCTCTTTCAATTTCTCTTTCATTTTTTTTTTCAGGATGGATGATATTCTCACAAGATTGCAGAAACGATTTCCTCATTTTCCTCGAAATATTTTACTGAAGCTTTACCAAGTTCGATTTGAAAGATTAAGAATGCTTATGCACAAAGGGATTCCTGGAGACATACGTTGGATAATTGAAGCCAAGGTACGTGAAGATGAATATCTTCCTATTTTGCATTTACCAGGTACAGGTAGAAGCACTTTTGCAAAGAAGCGACGAGCAAAGCGCATGAGTTCAAATTGCCACAAATGTGCACGATGGACGTGTAACGGTAAATGTCGTTCTATTGGGATTCCGTCCTCTAATCGAGATGATAAAATTGAATTCATTAAGGATGGACTGAGTAAGGAGAATTTGGGTAATATCCAACTTTCTCTTGAGACGCATCCTAGTGGAGACGTACAAAGAGAAATTCTTGATTTATGGCCGCAATTCCAAAGGGAATGGCAACATCTTGGGAATCTGATGTTAAAAGACCCTGTTTGCCAGCTTGTAAGAAAACTGGATGGGAAGCATATCCTCGACTCATAGAAGGCGTTTAAGCCGTTTCTGGACGTAAAACCAGAGGAAGATGTGAGCCACAATCACAACTACAATAAATGACTTCTCAGTTTTTGGTTTGATTTGCAATAACTTTATTTTGGTTTAATTTACGTGTTGTTCGATTTGTGTAATTATTCTCGTTTTTTTTTATTTGTCTTTTACGGTTGATTTTTTCTTCTCTTTTTGATTTTCTTCCTGAAATCACGCAAAAATCTTTTGTTAGGTTAATATTTTCTTCTGACAGGTCAGATACACTTTCGACGACATTATTACTCTTGTCTGATTCACTACTCAGTCCTCTATATATTACACCATGTACTCATTCTCTTTCAGGCACTCGAAAAAGAAAAAAAAAATGGAAAGTACTTCGTCCCAGCGCATTAAAAAAATTTGTGTCTTTGGAGGTGCTTATCCAGGGAAAAATAACATATTCGCTGATGAAGCCATAAGAGTTGGAGTAATACTTGCCCAACAAAAGATCCACTTGATTTATGGAGGCGGTAGTACGGGTTTAATGGGAGCAGTCGCTACAGCAGCACACGCCGGAGGAAGTCCAGTTCTAGGAATCGTGCCAAAACTATTCACAAGTTTTTGTGGACCTACCGTGGGTAAGGAAATACAAGTCTGGAGTATCCCTGAACGGATAACAATCATGTACCATTCTGCCGATGCATTCATTGCTTTACCAGGAGGTCTGGGTACATTGGAAGAAATAGCTTGCGTGGCTTCTTGGTCATCTTTGGTCACAAATAAGAAACCCATTGGTTTGCTTAATATTAATGGTTATTTTAGTAATTTGCTTTCATATTTAGATAATGCTGTGGAAAATGGATTCATGTTTTCAGAGGCAAGGAGAACCATAATTTCTGCTACAACCATTGAAGATTTACTCAAAAAGCTCCAAGCTTATGAGTGTTTATCTGCTACGGTTGTTTCGCAAACGCTCGGAAAAAGAAAAAGAGATATGGACGAGCAAGGAGTGGATTGCACTTTGTCTTTGTGACATTATCTAACATTTTGTTTGTTGTGTCTCAGTTATAATAAGTGGTTAGCAACCTCTGCAGGTAATATCTCCTAAATTCTACCTTTAAAATTTGACATTAGGGACAATGTCATATTTTAGTAGGGGGTAAGGGACATATTTTGCTAATTTAAAAAAAAAAAAAATTGTTGTGTTTTAAGCCATTTAGAAGTATTCATTCTGAACAAGGTCTGAGTAAGGGAGACTTGAGACATACCTTGTCAGTTTGATTTCTTCTTTTCAAAAAAAAAAAGGGTTTGTTATATTTTAAGCAATTTAGAAGTATTCATTCTGAACAAGGTCTGAGTAAGGGAGACTTGAGACATACCTTGTCAGTTTGATTTTAATCTTTTTATGTTTACTTGTTAATTTTTGTTTAGTATTTTAGGATTATATAGGTTGCATGATTTTGTTTTGTTTTGAGTCTTAGTTGTTCCTATTCTTATGTTATTAGTTATTTTCTCTTACACATGATTCTTTCATTTGGGTTAATAGACTTACATTGAGGACAATGTAAGAATTAAGTGTGGGGGGAATGATTTAGGATTTCGTTTATTTTTGTCTATTATTTTTTTTATGAGTCTTTATTATTGTTATTATTATTTTTTTTAGTGTGTTTTAGTTCCTTTTTAATACAATGATGAGATATGAATTGCATAAGTCTAAAACAGATTTATTAGTGAGAAGATTTTCATGAGAATTGAGCTTGATGTCAACCTTTTTATGAGCCAATGTTAATATGATATGTTGATTGAGAAAGAAGCATGTTTAGACTTAATCTGACTTGTATAATCATCCTTGTGAGTTTTTGAGCCTATAATGATTGATGCATTATACAAATCAATCTAATTTCTTTCTTGAGTGCTCTTATGATTACATGATTCTCTAGAACTTGCTTTAAACCGTTTGAGACTATATTGATACATGTGACAACATGAATATGATAGAGGCATTAGGATTATAACCAGAGCCAAACAGCCATCCATTATTAATGTTCTAAGAGAACATCCCCACTAGTGAGCCAATTTGAGCCTACATTAAATATGCTGTTTTATTGGTAACCACAACTTACACCTAGCCTAAATATACTTATATCCTTACCCTTGTTCTAAAGATGGATTATATATTTTGAGACATATTGCAAAAAACAAGGGATATTTTTAGTTGAAAATTTGGGTTAGAAACAAGAAATAAGTGTGGGGGGAAAAGAAAAGAAAAGTCAAGAGAAAAAGAAATGGAATACTGGCAAATACATTCCTAAGTAAAAAATATGAATCATCTCTTGAATTTGTGGAAAAAGAAAAAGATGTTACAAAGTTGTTTAGAATGAAGAAAAGGCCCAACATGAATATTCGGCCTAGGTGACTATGTACTTGTAAAGAGTTTTGAGAAGTTTCTTTGTATAATCTTTTTATGTCTCTAAACTTTATGAACTCTTTGGAACCTTTGTGATATCTTTATCCTTTTGTTCTTCAACCACATTACAAACCCCTTGGCCCCATTACAACCTTGATTAAAGACCTCTTGATTTATGAAGTTGCATGATCTTTTAGTGGAGAATAGGTGGACAAGCAAGCATATGGTAGAAGTGTTTTCATGAGATTGATTGAGTGTAAACACTTTACCACTACTTTAAAGAGTGAAAATCAAGGGAGTATCCCATGTGAGAAGTTGAGATTAAGTTTGAATATGCACTATTTTGATTGAAATATGTTATGTTAATATTGGCTTAACTCAAACTATTTACATTCAAGCAAGATTTTTTGTGAATTTCTTTGAGCTATTGATTAGTTTTTAAGACTTGTCCAATGATTATCTCTAATTTATATTGGAAGGATTAGTTATAATTATTATTTTTAGTTTTTCTTATGTTTTCAATGTTTGTGGGTATCGTCCTAGTAAACCCTCACGAGACTAAACTCGTCCACTAGGGACACCTAGGGGTTTAAAGGCTTGTGTCACATGCTAAGTGCCACCGTGATTTCCTACGAAAATGGATTAGATTAGATTTTCTTATTTTATTTTTATTGAGTCGTTGCTAGGGACTAGCAACAATCTAAGTGTGGGGGTGTGATAACTCGTATAATTATATAGTTTTTAGTTATGTTTTATTATTGTTTTGTGTCAAATACGAGTTATTATTGTTTAGTCTAATTGTGTTTATGATCTTTTATATTTTTATGTAATTTGGTGTTTTTCACAAGTTTCTTTGAGTGATTTCAGATTACTAGAATTAAGGGCAAATCCAGTTCAGTTCCAGTTCTGACACCTTTTGCCATATCAGCTATATCTGGAGTTTCACTGAAGCAATAAGGCTGAAATTTTAACCGTGCAAATTTAAGAGGCATATCTATCTTTTTCATGTTTTACACTTCTTGAAACGGAGTCGTTTTCCCTAGCGAAATCAACCATCAAGTTGGCTGATGTGCAATGACGTCTGTCCTGAGCAGTTTTCGCATTTTGACCATATCGTCCTATACACATCAGAATATGAGCTAATTCCAACGGCTATGGATCACTAACTGATAGGGGAACATTTGTCTAGAAGACCATGTGATCAGATAAAGCCTCCAATATTGAAGAAATCGACCATCAAGTTGGCTGATGTGCAATGACGTCTGTGCTGACCTGTTTTCGTATTTTGCCCATATCTTCTTCTCCACATCAGCAAATGAGCTGATTCCAACGCCTATGAGTCAGTAACTCATAGGGGAACATTTTGCTAGAAGACCATGTGATCAGATCAGGCCTCCAAGATTGACAAAATCGACCATCAAGTTGGCTGATCAAAATGGTCATACAATATGACGAAAATTGTTAGAAAAATGCACCCACCTATTATACCTACCTTTGAAATTTGTAAAGCTTGTCTCTTGTCATTTAGCCCTCCAAAATGTGTATAAATAGAGGGCCTTGGATGATTGTAGAGGATCATATTGTACATAGGTAGGATATTAGCCATTGTAATAAAATTCTCTAAGTTTTCTTCTTCTTTCTTTTCTCTAGTTTTCTTTTTCTTTAGAAAGAGCAAGAGGTTGGATAATTAATATTCTTCTTCTTCTTCTTTCTTTCTTTTATTTTCTTCTTAGATTCTATTTAATTTTATGTTTATAATGCCTATGCTAGGCTAAACTTCTATTTGGTTAAGGGTGATTTCAAAGCCCTAGACATGTTTTGTGATTGATTTTCAGATTCTATCTATCATTAATTTTCTATCAAAGTTGCTTATGTTCTTCTACAAGAATTGTTCATGATGTTGTCTTGATTTATTTAGGTGTACAACTAGATAGATCTTGATAATTATCTATTGCTAGTCTAGGAGTCTTGATCCGTGTAATTGTCTTGATTTCCTATTCATAAGTGGCAATTTGTGATTAATGATTATGGTCAAGTTTTCAATAATTGCAAAGTGGAACATAACCTAAGTTGAACAATCCGAGCTTATGTGTTTGTTGCTTAGATCAACCTATCTTTCTCATCATAAAGCTGCCATTAAATTGAATTTAGAGAGCTTATTCTAGGTTGTTTAATGGTTAGAGATTAAATAGAGAGCTTGTTCTATTTAACGACAAACTAAGGAAAGATTGGGATAACAGAGCTTGTTGTTATCTACGGTTGTTAACTTTGATAGTTGGTTGATATTGATAGATCTGAAATTGATTCTTAATGATGTCTAGTGGTGGAGAATGAAACCTTAACCATATTTTTCATATTTGATTCTTCTTACTTACTTGTTTTCTTACTTTTCTAGTTTGCTTATTTTTAAAAGTATATTTATTTTTATTGGCTGGTTATACCGCCTAATTTGTATATTAACTTTGTTTTATTTTTATTGGCTGGTTATACCGCCTAATTTAGTATATATATTTTTATTGGCTGGTTATACCGCCTAATTTAGTATATATATTTTTATTGGCTGGTTATACCGCCTTGCATCTTATTCTTATTATTTACTTTAGTTTAAATCTGGCTTCAAAAACCCCTTTTCTTTTATTGTTTTCTTTGAACGTAAGTTATAAACTAATAACTCATAGATTAAAACCCAATCCCTGAGGACTCGACCCTTGCTAATCATTATACTTACAATTGATCTTTTTAGTGCAAGGTTAAATAAGATACACTCTTTTGGGTGCATCAACACCATTTCACATTAAGAGAATGTTAAGAGGTTTGGTCATCTCCCTTTTTCCTCGTGTCCTGGCGAGGTTTCCAGTTGGAGGAAATAATTCCTGCCCCTTGTTTATATTTTCCAGTTCATCTTGTTGGAAGAAATCATATGATTTCGTATTCCCAATTTGTCCTTGCCCCAACAGATTCTTTCTTTTCAGTTATCTAGTCAAAATCAAAACACAGAGTCAAACTTCATTCAAACTCAAAATTTCATGCCCCTGAACAATATGAACTTTTTCTAGAGCATATCCACATCAAAATTTTAGTTTGTTATTCCTAAGTCATGTCAATTTCATTTCTTCCAAAATAGGTAAAATTGGAATCTTTCAGAAATTGGTGATCACCATTAGAGATATTTCTAAACGAGATGGGAAATCAGCCTTACTTTTCGAGTGATTTGAATGGTTTAATGTAACAAGGTCAATGGGTTAATGCAAAAAGGTCCGGATTAGTTTAGGAAAGCTTTTCATCTTGACAAAGAGGAGAAGGTGAATGTCCTTTTGTCTCGACTCATGAGTAAGTTTTCTCAAAACATGAAATCCTTAAAACCAAACTTTTTTTGGAAAAAGTTTTAACTAAATCTCATCAATCCTCCAATCTCTAAATATGGCATTTTGATAAGTGTTAACCTTAGTCATGATAAGTTCAATGTTGGAAGGAAAAAGGTTTAACTTTCAAAATCAATTCCAAAGAAAAGGCTGTCCTTTTGGTATGTCTAGGAGTTCCTTGATGCTCCTTGTATTCCTCAAACTGATGGCTTCGGCAATACCAATGTGTGGCATTAGAATTTCTTCTCATTTTGCTCTAGACTGCCCCTTTTTGGGTTTTCACCCTAGAGCTTCATTGTTTCTCTTTTTTTTATTGTTCCACCATGTATCTGAGAATTCTAAATTCTTCCACAATGAAATGATAATTCAATGATATGGGATAAAATCTTAGGAAAATCTTTAAGTCAAATATCCACACTTGATCAAAATGGACTTTTAAAGCAAGTAAAGTAGGCCAAGGTTCGAGGTTCAGAAAGAAAGGATAAGTAGGCTCAAATATGTGTTTGAGGGTAATCAGATCAAGGATCATTTCTTGAGGAGGATTCCCTTTGAAACATTTATCCCTTCTAGACTTCTCTTTCCTTCTTTTGTGTTTTGCTTCTTTTCTTCTTTGTTCTTGGCTTTCAATTTGCAATCTCTTTCACACATTTTTTTGTGTGTGTTTCGTTCTTGGCTTTCAATTCGCCATCTTTTCTCTTTCTTCTTTGCCTTCTTTTTTCTTGTATCTCCATTTTGACAGAGTGGGCCCGTACTTGTTTGGGAGCTCAATTTTCTTTGTTCCTGTCTCCCAGTCGGGACTTATTTCACCATGATTTTTGAGAAAATCCTTCCTCGTATTTGCCCCCTAGTGTAGAGAGTGATCCTTGATCAAGGTTCATAGAAAAAGAATTCCTTAAGCTCAAAAGGGGTAACTATGATTAATTTCTCTTTGTGAAAGGGATATGAAAGATAGCCATTTCTCATATCAAGTATGAATAGTCTCTTTGAAAAGCAATCCTCATGGGGGAATAGATAATCAGAATTTCATTTTGCATTTGGAATCATTCGAATTTTCACATTCATGATGTCACAATTTGTTTTTTTCTTGTTTTTTCCTTTTTGCTGCAAGCCCCAAAAAATTCGTGCATGATTCATTTTCAGCCACAAATGATGTCTTATTTTGATTTTCCATTGAAGTGAAGGTCTTTTGGTTTGCGAGAATCCTGCTATGAAGGAACATCTCAGATTTTATCTTTGAGCTTCTTGCAAAATGAACTTGTTTGGGTTTCAATTTATTCAAAGTGTTTCCAAAACATGGGGAGAGAAAAAGAAAAGTGTTCTGGTTCATCCTTTGGTTCATGTGCTCATAAATCAAGGTTTGGGAAAAGGGCTAGAGATTTGGCATTTGGATTCTTTCCAAGGGATTCGAAGGTTTTGAATATTTGAGTTTTTGCTATGATTTGTAACATGGCATAACTTTAACACGTATCAAACTACCTAATCTAGATCTTTTGGAAGATTGTCATGTTTGCTTGACTTTCAAGAAATCCATAAAAGAATTTTTAAAATTTTCATTACTCATGGCCTCAATAAAGGTTATTCTTTGTGGCTTTTGAGTGGTATTTATTCAACTGGTCTATTATCTATGTAAATGTAGAGACAAAGTTTTTCCTAAGAATCCATCCCCCATGATGATCACCTATACTTTCGAAACTCATTTCACTATTCAAATGAGTATCCTTTTATTTTCAAAATGGAAAATTATCCGTATGGACCTTTATTTTCAGCCTTTTTGTTTTTTCTTTCACAAATCATATAAACAAAACTTGATCTTCTTTCTTCTTCACTCTACGCCTTTACTCTCTTGAAAGAAAACATTTTTCTCTCTAGCAATCCAAGAAAAGGCAAGGAGGAAGTCAAGAAATCATGAAGACACCAAAGCCTCTAAGCATATGACATATGCGGCTAGGGGGCCATAGGGAGGTCGGCTATCACATGTTTCTTTATATAGGGGACGGCAATCACTCCAGGGTTTGGACTATGGACAATAACTCTTATGTATTTGCCCTTAAGTCCTTCCACTTAATTAAACTATTTAATTAAGTCCCTATTGATTAAATTCTCAAATTAATCAATTAGGCTCTTTCCATTTTAATCTTTTAATTCACCTTTCTCTGTGTGACCCATTAGGCTTACAATATGTTGGCAATGAATATAAATTAATCTAATTAATTTATACTCATAGATCATGAGCGGACTCTAGCAAGCCATCATGACCACCCAAATACTAGAGAGTCAAGTTAGTCTCGACATAACCTTTCGTGTTTAGTCTATCAGTGTAATTCGGTCCTTTCACCAAATATCCCGGAAAGACCATGAGCATGGTGCAGTGTCTACTCATGTTCAATCCATATTAGTTCCTGCAGCTATCGGTTAACTTTGTGAACATAGAGAAACTATTTCTCCTAAATTCATCATACTCTGGCAAGAGATTCCATCAAGTTAACTTAAGCCAAGAACATATGAGATATGTCTCTGATGTCACTTGGAGTGGTGAATCATCTCTGGATCACTCATCCATCTTTGTATGGTTCATGTCATACCCAAAACCACCCTACCATAAGCATCACTCATGTTTGGGACCCGTTCGTGATGGAATCAAAGTATGACACTCTCCATACAAGATGACCTGGTATCACAAGTCAGAGGACTACTTACACGACTGACACGTGAGAACGTTTCCATAGATACTTGAGTGACAATACCAAATGGAGTTCTCACAGCGGGCCATGTTTACTGAACTTGTTCAATAGACAAGCACCTACATGTTATCCTAAAGTATCTCTTATATCTCAACACGTGAGATCAGTTGCTTACTAAGTAAGTAGGCTTAACATGTACTAGTCTTTGTGCATTGCCAATGCCCCGTCTTAGCAATACGATGACCAGGAACCATTTGAGGAACATTGCTTTGATGCATAAGGATCTCAGAATTATATATAATTCCTTTGCAAGGCTATTATGTTCCATGGGCTTCATCCGATTAGTACTTAATAACTCCTATCATCATACTAACATGAAGGAAAACTTTGTATCACTAAAACATAGTGATGGGTTTGCATTATTAGTTGTTTATGCCTGACCAAACCGGTTGGCTCTAGGTCATACACCAACAACATGTACTTTATCTTTGCCTTCTGGCATGAAATTGGAACTAAAACATTGTTATTTTGTTCCAGTATTGTCTAGAAATATCATTTTGATTTCATACCTCACTGTTAATGATGGTTTCGAGATAAGAATGAAGAGCAATAGTTGCTCCCTCATTCTTAAAGACATATGCTATGGATCGACAACATTACATAATGGTTTATATGTTTTGGATCTAGAGATGCCTGTGTTCAATATAAATTTCAAGAAAGCAAGAAAGGATGATCCAAGTAAGACCTACATCTGGCACTGTAGACTTAATCATATTAATGAGACAAGGATTTCCAAATTGCATAAACATGGTTATTTGAAACCCTTTGATTATGAATCATATGGGACATGTGAATGTTGTCTCCTTGGTAAGATGACCAAGACTCCCTTTACAGGAAAGGGTGAAAGAGCTGGTGTTTTATTAGGCTTAATACATTTAGATGTATGTGGGCCACTAAACACAGCTGCTAGAAGTGGTCACACATACTTCATAACCTTTATTGATGATCATTCAAGATTTGGTTATGTGTATCTAATGAGATACAAGTCTGAAGCTTTTGAAATGTTCTAAGAGTTTAGAGATGAAGTAGAGAAACATACTTGGAAAAATATTCTGGCTCTTAGATTAGATCGAGGAAGAGAATATTTAACCCATGATTTCTTGGATCATTTGACAGAAAATGAAATTCTATCGTAATGGACTCCACCTGGAACTTCTCATCATAACGGAGTGTCCGAGAGGAGAAATCGAACCTTGTTAGACATGGTTTGATCCATGATGTCTAAGGTTGACCTTCTGATATCCTTTTAGGGATATGCCTTAGAGACTGCAGCTTACCTTCTAAATAGGGTTCCAAGCAAGTTGGCAGATAAGGTACCATATAAGATATGGAATGGCAAGAAGCCATGTTTATCTTTTCTAAACATTTGGGGATGCACGGCTTATGTCAAGCGTGTACCTTCTGATAAGTTGGGAGCTAGATCAGAAAAATGTAAGTTTGTGGGATATCCTAAAGAGACTGTTGGATATTACTTTTATATTCCTACTGATCAAAAGGTGTTTGTGCCAAAACACACTACTTTTCTAGAGAAATAGTTTCTACTAGAAGGATTCAGTGGGAGTAAAGTAGAACTTGAAAAAGTTCAAGAACCACAACCTAACATTCCCTTGGAACCTGAGCCTGTGATTGAGGCATTAGATGCTCAAATCAATGCTCAAGGAACACAAGTGCCCTGAATGTCTAGTAGGGATAGACATGATCCAAAGAAATATGGATTTCTACTAAAATGTGATGAGTTGCATGTTGATTAACGCAAGCATCTCGGAGCTGGAACATCAGAATTGATGAAACGATCCAAGGATATGGTTTTATCTAGAATCCTGATGATCTATGTGTTTATAAGAAGGTAAACGGACTGGCAGTTGTTTTCCTAATGCTACATGTCGATGACATATTGCTTATAGGAAATATTGCACCTATGCTACAGATGATTGAGGTCTGGCTATCCAAACAATATTCCATGATGGATTTGGGAGAAGTAGCAGTTATTTTGGGAATTAAGATCTATAGAGATAGATCAAAAAGGCTGCTTGGATTCTCCCAATCCACTTAAATAGACAAGGTGCTAAAAGGTTTAGCATGGATACCTCCAAAATAGGAAACTTCCCTATGTTACATGGCATACCTCTCTCGAAAGAGATGTGTCCTAAAACTTGTGAAGAAAGGACATGAATGGATAGGATTCCATATGCTTTGGCAATTGGAATTATCATGTATGCTATGTTGTGCACTAGACCAGATGTATCATACGCTCTGACTGTTATGAGCAGATTCAAAAGCAATTCTGGTGAAAGTCACTGGACTGCTGTGAAGAATATCCTTAAGTACTTGAGAAGAACTAAGGATATTTTCTTGGTCTATGGAGGGACTGAACTCCAAATTAGGGGTTATACAAATAATGATTTCTAATCTGAGTAGGATGATAGTAAATCGTAGAGTAATTATATATTTACCTTGAATCTTGGTGCAGTCAGTTGGAAAGGTTCCAAACTAGAGATGACTGTAGATTCTACAAGCAAAGCCGAGTATATCTTCTCGTTTGAGGCAACGAAGGAGGTTGTTTGGATCAAAAAGTTCAATAAAAAACTTAGGTTGTTTTCGAGCATTGCTGATCCAGTACCACTTTACTGTGATAACAATGGAGCCATAGCGTAAGCTAAGGAACCAAGGTCTCATCATAGATCCATAAATATATTATGACAGTTTCACCTGATTAGTGTAATCATTGAAAGAGGTGACATTAATGTAGAAAAGGTACCCACTGAGGATTTCTGTCCCAGCAGAAACACAATTGTCGCATGGAAGGACATGGGCTTAAGTACATCGGCGATTGGCTTTAGTGCTATTGGGAGATTGTTGGTGTAAGCCCTACAAGCCAATCTAGTTGGGCTTCTAAAACACTATTTATATATTCATGTATTGCACATTATAGTTTATTAATTATAATAGATGTATTTCTTTATCCATAAGTTTTGTTATAATTGTTATAAATCATTTGTGAAGATAAAGCCCATGAGACACAATGGCATTGCAAAGGAATAGTAAGGAGTTACAATTATGAGGATCCTTATGCATCAATGTCGTGTTTCTAAAACTGTTCTTGGTCATTGTATTGTCAAGATAGGGCATTGACAATGCTCAAAGATTGGCATATCTTAACCTTCATGCACTTGATGCATGCAACCAATCTCATAGGTTGAAAGTATAAAGATACTTGGGGATAACATATGGGTGCTTGTTAGTTGAACAAGTTCATTGAACATGACCCGCTATGAGAGTTCCATTTGGTATTTCACTCAAGTGCCTATGGAAAATACTCTCATGTGTCAATAGTGTAAGTAATCCTTTTACTTGTGACACCAGGTCATCTTGTATGTGAATTGTCATACTTAGATTTCATCACGAATGTGTCCCAACAAGAGGATGCTTATAGTAGGGTGTTATTGGGTATGACATGAAGCATACGAAGATGAATGAGTGGTCCAGAAAGGATTCATCACCCTAAGTGATATGAGGGGACATATCTCACATGTATCTGGCTTATATTAACTTATGGAAGTCCTTGGCCAAGGCAATACTTAAGGAGTTAATATTAAAGCTGCAGATCTAATATGGAATAGGATTAAGTGTAGACACTGAACCATGCTCTTTCCTATCCTGGGATATTTGATAAAGGGATCGAATTACACAGACATATTGTACACGAAAGGCTTATCGAACCTTGTTGACTCTCTCGACATTTGGGTGGTCATGTTGCATTGCTAGATACCTCTCATGATATATAAATATAAATAGGAAATTCTTAATTGAATTTATTTTATATTTATTGCCAACATGTTGGGGGCCTAATGGGTCACACACAAAAGGTGATTAATGGAATTAAAATGAGATTGGGCAAGATTAAATATTCACTAAGTGTTGTGGGCTTATTGTGAATATTTAATAATACGTATAAGGGCTTTAATGTAATTAGTCCAATAGTTGGCATACACTAAACCTGGCATACACCACTTTTTTTATCCACTGATTTTCACAGATCCGATTTTTTCCAAAGAATTGAATTTTTTATTTTTTTTTATTTTTAATTTTCTTTACTTTTTGAATTAAGAAAAATAAACAATAAAATAATAATACCAATAATAATACTAATTATTATTATTATAATAATAACAATAATAAATGGACCCATCAAATTGATTCCAAAGCCCAAACAAATGGAGGTCCAAAAGCTTATAACGGGCCTAACAGACTTAAATTGGATTTCAAAACCCAATAATCCAAAACTTATAGACCGATCCAAGGTCTACTAAAAACCCAATAACAATTGACATTACAAAAGTCAAATTAATTTTCGGATTAAAAGATCCGAATAAAATCGGGTGTCTACACTTTGGTTTTTAAAATATTGCATTAAGGCTCATTTAGAGGTATTAGGATGCCAAACAAGGGCATTCGAATACCGTCTCTAATCCGAGCAGGATCCATGCCCAAAAATCCATTTTTCTCTAAGTCCAATTAAAGTTTCTTTCAAAGGTATTAGGATACCTCCTTAGGTATTCAGATGCCCTCTCTTCAAGAGAGAAACACATTCCGATAATGGTCTCGTTTTCATGCATTGTGTACTTTGAAAAATTTTATTTCCTAAACCGTCATAAAAAAAAGTGCTTTCTCGATTACATAAGCATTTAGCGAGAATTATTTCTTAATCTTTGTCGAGTTTGCAGGGGAGGTTAGGAAATCCTTCAATGCACGTGTTTATGAAATTGTAAAGTATCGTTTTCGTTTTACCCAAAATTACATACGCGTTAAACGAAAGATTATTTTTCCAAGTTTTGTCAGGTCTGTCGGGGAGTTCGGATAAATTTTTTGATGTTTTCCATTTATGTAATTTCAAATAAATAAATACATGAATAAAGGTTTTTAAAAATATGGTTGTGTGCATATCTTTAATTATGTTCTTAAATAATTGTTGCTTATATAGTGTTATTAATTATGCTTTTTGATGATCATGCCATATGATTTTTGTTTATGATATTAATAATTGATTTTCATGTTAATTTCATGTTCATGATATTTGTTAATTTATGATTCTTTGCTTATAAGTATGATATTGTTTATGACATGCAATATTTGTTGCTTAGTTTAATTTCTTGTTTATGCCATGCAATATTTGTTGCTTAGTTTAATTTTTTGTTTATGCCATGAGATAATTGTTGTTTAGCTTAATTTCTTATTTATGCCATGTGATAATCATTTTCCATATTACTTTTCTCGTGTTGCATATTAATATTATTTCGCATGTTCATGTTCATTTGAATGAGTTTTAATGCACATGAAAAATCACGTTTTAATAATAAACGAGATAATATCTTCGAATTAAAATAATTCATGAGTTCTCTGCTAAGTTTGTCGGGGAGAATATCATCAATTATCGTTAACAATGGAATACGCTTTTCTAAAAAAAGGAAAATGATCCGAAGGATTTCAAAATTAAGAAAACTTATATGTTTTGTCGGATATGCCGGGGAATATAGAAAATTTTGTGTTAATAAATTTCAGATCATTCTTAAAATGATATATATGATTGTTTTTTATTGGGAATTATTTTTAAATACCAAATCTAAAACCAACTTTTACCGAGACTTAGAATAACACATGATTAATAAGGTACCGTTTATACGGGCATTTTGACGGTGCTCATACATTCCCCGCACGTAATCGACTCCCGAATCCGTTTTTTTTTCTTTGGTTTAAAGCGTATATTTCAAAATTGATTTTTAAAAGACTTTAATTAATTTTAAAATGTTTTACAAAAACCGGTTTTAATAGGTGATCGATCACTCCTAGCCAAAAAGATCGGTGGAGACTCTCCTTTTTTAAGGTTGTTTTAAAACCCTAATTTTTATGAGGAACCATTATAAATTTTCGCCCAACGTCATATTAGCGGTTACGAGATCTTTATGACAGATATCACATATTTTAAAACTTAATCATGCAACAATTGATAGCCATGATTAAAACTATGATCATGAAAGTATTTAATGAACTCAAAAAAAAAAAAAAATTGGATAAATATTGTCATCGTCTTTATAGAACTTTGGTGCCCATTCACACACCATTTCATCTTTGTTGCGATCTCTCACACAAATCTTTTTAGGTTGTTTTTCAACTTTTTCTTTCATCTTTACTTGAACATGATATTTTAATCAAATATCAAGTTATAGTAAAATGAAATCTCAATCAATGACCATCCAAAAATATATTTCTCCACTCCTTGAAAAAACTTTAATCAAGATATTTAAAAATAAATATTAAAACACCGACATGCAATTAAACATTTAATCACGTAATATAAATATATCTAACTACTACCACATAAAGTAGTATAATGAATTAATTGTGTACCTTGTATTCCGAAGAAGTATCTTAATCTTTAATAGAATTTAACAATTTGTTTCTTTGTTCTTTGAACATACTTACACTTATTTGCGTTTAAGATTCATAGAAGAAAGAACTTTTAAAGATAATATTGTTTCAGCTCAATCCACGAACAAGAATTTGAAGACTAACCAGAACATAATGTTCCACCAATTCACTTGATTTTCCAAAAAAAAAAAAATTATGATTTTATGAAGAATATCCTTTCATGCCTTGTCTTAGACATTTTTTCAATTCATAAACATGAGGCTCGATTGCAGAAGTCACCATGAAGACGACAATTATTATTCTTAAATTGTTGTATAAAATAAAATGGACTAATGCAATCAAGTAAAAAAAATAAGAAGAAATAAAGAAATGATATGGCAAGGCACTTGCAGGAAACTATATTAAGAATAATAGTTTCTCCACTTAGGTGCAAATGAACTCTTGAAAACGTTATTCTTAGGATACAATGTCAATATGAAGAAAAACTAAATTGCACTTCATGTTCTTCTTAAACACACTTGAACCAAAATCAAAAAATTTGAGAGTGAGAGAGAATGAGTAATTAAATGTAAAGATTATTGAATTCAATGTAAATGAAGGTATTTATAGGCACTAACAGATATTTAAAAAAAACTTTTTTATGAAAAATTAATTATTGGATGAAAAAATCATCACTCTTAGAATGAATACCCTTTCATGAAAAGTCAACTATTGGATGAAGAATATCACTTTTGGAATGAATACCCCTTCATAAAAAAACAACTATTGAATGAAAAATTATCACTCTTGAAATGATTAATGATCACCTCAAACAGATATATATTTTTTTCTTCAAACACATTTAATTTATAAAAATATACAATCTATATGATTTTCTGTTTTTGTTAAAATATAAAAAATATTTAGAATAATTTTAAAACGGTTCATTATTTGGTAATATATATATATATATATATATATATATACACAACATGTGCGTTTATTTCCCTCCCTCATATTGCATGTTTATAATATGCGTTTCTGCACGTCTTTATGCTCCTTTTGACATGAATATCTTGTTGTCTGTCATGTACTCCTAATTCCAATAGAAATACGCGGAGGTTTGGCCAATTCTAATGATTTTGCAATTTAGTCCTTAGTTAAATTCCTTATTTAATTTAATTACGTCCAATTTAATTTCAGTCTAATTTTTATTTTTCCCAATCCATTAAGTTTTTTAATATGTTGACCATAAATATAAGTATTTTAATTTTTAATTAATTTGAATTAGTTGAATCAAACTATTTGAGTTTATCATCAATTGTCTAATTATTAAACTTATCTTTATATTCCAAATGAAAAGGAAAGTCAATGTGGTTAGACTAATCAATATGTGCTTGATTTCTCAGTATAATTAATATCCTTTCATTACATAATATTTCGATTTAAAATTGAGTATGATTTAGTGTCTACTCAATTTTGTTTAACCATGTTAAGTTTTTTATTCATTAACTTATCAAATAAGCTTTTAGAACTATTCTATACCTTATTCGACTTTGGTCAGATTTTTTAAGTTAATTGTTTCAATACAAATTGAGATCTTCTCTCGATCATTCATGATGATGAATCATATACTGATTACTTATGCATCTTCATATGCCTCATGATATACCCAAAAAATTCGACTGTGGTATCCATATGGTTAGTAGTATAAGTAAATAAAATCAAAGTATAACATTCCTCATATAAGATCATTGGTAATCTCAAATTAAAGGATTAATTATACAACCATCACATGAGAATGTTACTATAAACACTAAGTGAACTATCAAATGACATTCTCGTTTGAGTCATGTTCAGTGAACTTTTTCTTGTAACAAGCACCCACATTAGCTCAAGTTTATTCAAACTTTAATTAATGAGATCTCTTGCTTCTTCATAATTAAGAGTATAACCATGTGTCGGTCTCAACAGCTTTTATCAATATAACTTTGATGTAATAATAATCTCATAATTACAATTTCTTGTAATTTCCTTAAAAAAAATTATATTCCAAGAACTTTATCATTTAAACATTGATAATAATATATTTAAAATTTTATAGATAAATTAATTTAGACTTTTTAACAAATAAAACCATAATATAACAATGTATTTTGAACAAATGCGATTGGCATTTAGGTATACCTGCATTCCCTGGCTATTTCTCCCCTTCAATTTGTTTTATTTTATTGTTTTATTTTATCTTTTTCTTAGTTTAGAAACTTCAGTAATTATCCTTTGTTATTAAGATAAACAGTAATACATTATTATTACTATATTATTATACATTATAGTGCTACTCAATAGATTTATTTAAGGATCGAGTTACCCGTTCGGTCTGACAGATTCGGATTATAATGGGCCAGACTTAGACATAGTCTTTTTTTTAATTCGGGTCGCGCCCGGTTCAAATGATTGTTTATTAATAAAAAATATTTTTTAATTATAAAATATATAAATATTAACATAAAAATAATTTTTTAATAATTTAATATTTTTTAAACTGTGAAACGGATTTTTGAATCAACTCGAGTCAAACCTGAATAAAAAAATTTAAAAACAATTCGGGTCACAGCCCGCTCATGAACAGGTCTAAGTGTTAATAATAGTTTGACTACGACATTGGCATTAGATGCTGCATTCCCTAATCTAATCCAATTAACAACAATGCATTTTGGATTGTGTTGTGGGGTTCTGAATTTCAAAACCATCTTTGAATTATCCAGTTTTTAGGCGGGCCTTTTACTTTGAACAAAACAATTCAGGGTAAATTTTATTTATGATTCTTATTTTTTATTTTATTTTATATTCATTCTTATTTTTATTTTTATTCTGATTCATTTTAATTTTTTAATTGTTTTTTATTTGGATCTCTCAAGCTTTTAAAAAAGGTTTCATTTTGATTGTTCTGTCAAATAATTTTATAAAAATTGACATAATGACTTTGTTGTACATTACATTACGTAGACATTTCCGTGACATCTTACATGGATATATTTTTTTTGGGTTAAAAGATAAATTTATCATCGTATTATAAGTGGATATTAAAACTTATCATCGTATTATAAGTGGATATTAAAATTTATCATTATATTTTATTTTGATTAATATTTGTCATTATACTTTTGATTAATATTAAAATTTATTATTATACTTTAACTCAATATTGAATTTTATCATTATATTTTTATTTGATTGAGTTTTATCATTGAACTTTGATTTTTTTATTGAATTTTACTATTAAATTTGTTACTATTGAATTTTGTCACTCAAATTTGATTTTAAATAATTTGAAAATAAAATTTAATAAAAGAAAATTCCTTCAAATATTTTATTTTAATAATTAAAAACATAAAAAATAATTTATAAAAATATTAAAAATTTAAAAATTAATATATAATTATTTTATAAAAATAAAAATTTTATATTTTTCTTTTATTTTTCAAATCATTGATGACCGATTTAACTTTTACCGTATTTTTAAAACATATTTTTTTTTAAGTAAAAATTTTTTCAATTTAAATTTTTAACAAGAATGCTAAACTAATATTTAGTGTAATTTATTGTTGTAGGTTTGGGAATGGGTAGAGCCTAGAGGTGGAAAAGCTGAAAATGATTGATGGGATACATTTACATACAATGACACCAACTTCCATATGTGGGCAGGGATGTCATTGGGCGGCAGAAATGCTGCATTAAATATTTCCTCAAGCATATTAAATAAGGCTCAGAAGATCGATCATGCTTCCTCATAAATGAGGCAACCCTAAATTATCTTCTACCTCTCCCAAGTCCCAACCACACTCAAATTTCCAAATCTTATCCTCTTGATTTTTCAAGTAGAAAATTTAAAACTTTCATATATGTGGTGTTTGATTAGTTATTGAAACTTTTTTAATAATTTATAAAGTAAAAAATTTTAAAACTTTAAAACTTTTAATAAATAACTTATCTAAAAAATTACTTAATGAAAGGTTTTTAAAAACTTGAAACCTACTTATTCCATTAAAAAAAATCATATTTAACTAATATATTTTTTTATTATTAATATTAAACTTTAATGAAAATACCAATAACCTCTTGATCGAAAAATAAAAATAAAAAAAAAATTTATGAGACATGTAACCCACTCCTCATTCCAATATCAAATAAAAAAAACTTATGAAATTATATATATCTTTTATGAGAATAATTAATACTAGATTTGGTTATATTTAATTTTCAATATAAGATCTTATAATTAAAAAAATCAACACTTAAAATTTTAATTTATCAAACAAAATAAAATCCTTATTTTGGGGATAGATAGGACATGTTTATTTCATTTAACTTTTAGTGGAAATGATGGTAATTTGAATAAAGCTATATAAGCAATAAATAATATGTGTACAGCAACGCATGTTCATTGATAAGAGTAATTGAAAGCACAAGAGATGCAAATAAAACTAGAGGCAGCTCTTTAACCACACCTATTTAATGAAACACGTGATGTAACTGATGTTTACACTGACTTTGCTTGATTTTTAAAAAAAAAAAAAAAAAAACTTAATTTACCTTTACAATTATCAGGGATCAAAATACTTTTGAAGTCACTGTATTATATTATATATTATAAATTAATTTTTTTATTATAAAATTGAGTAATTTAGTTTTTATACTTATAAAATTTAAGTAAAAAAGATAAAATCACTGACAAGTATAACAGAAACTGTTAAAAAAGTTGATGTGGCATTTAATTTTGTGTTTATTTGATGACGTGGATATTAAATGTTGACGTGCCACCAATAAAATATATTATTTTAAGCTGACGTGGAAAAAATAACAAACTAAGTTGACAAAAATGACATATCAAATTATTTTTGTCAACTTAGTTTGTTATTTTATCTATATCAGCTTAAAATAATATATTTTATTAGTTTCACATCATCAAATAAACACAAAGTTAAATGCCACGTTAGCTTTTTTAACAGTTTTCGTTACACTAGTTAGTGATTTTATCTTTTTGCTTCAATTTTAAAAATACAGGGACTAAATTACTCAGTTTTATAGTAGAGAGACTAATTTGCATTAGATGATATAATACAGGGACTTTCCAAGTACTTTGACCATTATCAGGCTATATACGTATTAGATCGATTTAAAAATCGAGTGAGCTCGACTTATATTAAATCAGGTTTGAATAATTTTTTTTTTTTAATTTGAATCGGTTTACCTCAATCTGTTTATTAATTTTTTATTTAAATTTAATTATAAATATTAATATGAAAATAATTTTTTAATATTATTTTGGATAATGTTATGGGCTTTTGGATCGACCAGACCCGAACCTGGATAAAAAAAAATTTTGGATCGTAGCCCGACTCATAAATAGATATAATACCTATATGGTAATATCAGCTAGCAATTCTCCCTCCGTTTAATATGGATAAATTTCTCTAACTTTTTATTATGGTTTGACTTCACTCTTCAATTTTTTTTAGATATTATGTTTAAATCTTTAATCTTTTAAAAGTGATTTCGTTTTAATATTTTATTACATTTTTTTAATTAAAAATTGAAAAAAAGTAATCAGGTGTCATACCAAACGAATGTACATGTGGTGGGATCAAGTAAGCTATAACATAAATATTACGTAAATATATTTGAAAACCAAAATAAAATTATTTTAAAAAGTTAGGGAACTCAAATAAAACAATTTAATAGTTGGAAACTAAAGTAAAATCAAAATGAAAAGTTCAGAACCATAGATGAAATTTACGTGTTAAAATTAACAATATTTTTTTTCCATAATTGCAGTCATTTAACAAATTATATTGATAATATGAAATTAAAGAGCAAACAACCATCAGCATGGATGAGCAAATTTTGCAGACTATCTAGCTAGTTGAATTTAATCACATCAGTATTGGAATCAGGTTTAGATCATGTTCATGAAAATAGAATGGGTTATGTAATTATATATATATTTTATTTTATTCATTATCAATGAAGTTTTTAGACTTTACAAACGGAATTAAAAAAATAATACATATTCCTTTAAAGTATATTAAAAAATTAAAAAAAATAAAATATGTGATAGATTCTTAATACCACTTGTAAAATTAATATATTTTAACGTTAATCTATGAAAAATAAATTCATATAAATATCCGTTTAATACATTAGCATCATAATGACAACTAATAAGTTATTTTATTAAATGTGAAAACTAATATTTTCTTAAATACTAGAGAAACGGGGCCCTGTGTTGCAATAGGTCCAAATTTTTTAGTAAAATAGAAAAATATTTGTATTAATTTTTAGAAATATTCATACTTCATTGAAGCTTATATAATAAAAATGTGTTATGAAAGCATGAGCAAAAGATAAAATGATTATTAAAATATAATGTAAAAAAAACTTGATGATAAACTTACTTTTACATATATCAACTAATCAAAATTGTTACAAGGTAATGAGTTTTTGTATTCTGAATTGTACGTAGATAAAAATATAGTAAGGGAGAAAGTAAGATTAGAAGAATACAAAAAAATATGTGGTTCGATTATGGTGACCTACGTTCACAGGAAAAAATTCAAAAAGTTACATTGTTGATATTATAAATTATTTTTTAGTTTGTACAAGAGTATCCTATTTATATAAAAGGTTCTCACCAATTTAGGAAAGAACTAAGTAAGAATATCATATCATAATCTCTAATATATCGTATCGTAATTCCTAATATATCTAATTAGGTTTATTAGTTTAACACCCCCTCTCAAACTCAAGGTGGTATTTTAAATACTAACTTAAGTTTGTTAACTGATAAAGGAAAATGTTGCGGAACACATGACAGAAGAATATGACGCGACGTAACACGCAACAGGAACAGGAAGACGTGACAAAAAAACGTAACGTAACATGTTGTAGGAAAATCTGATGTGATGGAACACGTAACAGGAACAGAAAAATCTAACATGAAGGAAAACATTGCAGGAAAATCTGACGTGGTAGAACATGCAGTAAAAACATGACAAAACACGTAGTAGGAATATGACGGAACACGTAGCAGAAAAAAAAAACCATAGGCAGAAGAATAGAACAGACCTGGCTCTGATATCATGTTAAGCATCCATCCTAAAATCAATTGATAATAGATGGATAGACCCAACTTTATGTTGGATATCAATATATTATTTGGTGTATAAATACGAAATATGTAGGTTGTCATAAGTAGATACACGGTGCATAATTTATGTACACAATTGATATCATGTTTGAATGAGAAATTAATCTCTAAGTACCCATTTGAAGAGGAAAAGGTTGGTTGATGTTAGTGATTGGTGTGGAATCCCACGTAGGATGATCAAAGGTTTAAGCTTGTGGTATTTATAAGTCTTGTTTCCATGAGGGGTTGGGCCCCAAGGGGCACCCAAGTTTTGTGGTGGGTGAGGACCTACACAAACTGGGCTAGACCACACACGCGTGTGCCGTCGAGCCGGGCTTGGGTTGGGTCGAGTTTGGGTCAATAATTAATTTTTTACTATCCAACCAATATATTTATTCGGTCCAAACCGAACCGGCTCAGTATTTTCCAACCAAGAGACTTGTCTATTTAAGAAGTATATTTTCGGACCGAACCTTTTTGTTTGTTAAAAGTTTTGTCTGTTCGGTTTAAACTAAGAACCTTTTTATTTTCAAAAGCTATCTATTTGACCGAACAAGTTTTGTTCCAAATGGTTTGTTCGTTCCGAAAAGTTATCTATTTTTCTATAAAAACCTGAGTAGTTGTTTTGATTCTTTAATGTATGATCATGAGATTTATATATATACTATGATTTATATATATTAATATAAATACTGTTTATGAAATATATATTTATATATTTTTACGTGATATTACATGTTCTGATTTATGACTTATAATTTATTTATAACATTGGGACCATATCGTTATAACATATTGCTACTGTATCTTGTTACATATATTGTGATCGTTTGCACAACGCACACACACATATATATATATATATATATATTACAAACATAACTATATAATATATGCTGCCAATATATATTCAGAACAACAAATATATATATATATATATATCTATATATATATATATATATATAGTGCTTGTGATCTATATATATGTGTTTGATATATATATCACTACAAATAAATTATCATATAGTGACGGTCCAAAAAGCGTTGGTAAAAATCAAAAATCCGTCGCTAAAAGTCCTAAAACCCTATACCGACGGTCAAAATGACTATTCCGACAAAAAATTAAGCGACGGTAAAACCCTCGTCGGTATAGACCTATATTGACGGAAAAAGCGACCGTTGGAATAGGATGTATAACCTATACCGACGGTTTTAGGCGTCACTAATGTTACTACCGTCGGTATAGCCTATGTTAGGTTAGTCCCTTTTGTTTTTACCTATACTGACGGCTCTGCCTTCCGTCGGTATAGATATACCGACGGATTTAGTTTCTGTCGGTATAGATACCGTAGATATACATATACCGACGCTCAGTATAGAGGTCAAAGTGTTGGTAAAAATAAAATTTTACCATATTTTCAATTATTTATATTGATTTGTTTATAATTTAATCCAATATATTTCATATAAAGAAAAAGCATCATAAGAAAGTACAAAATATTTAATAATATTAAAAATAAAATTACAAATAAATTGTCTTAATTATATAACTTTCACAAACTAAATAGAAGTCGCAAACTAAAGTCATAATACAATCTTAAAATTGAAAATTAGCAGTCCAAACACAAAGTAAATAAGCAATCCAAATACATAAAGTGAAATAAGTAGTCCAAATCTCATGAATATTCCTATGGAGCAGCATCTGTATAAAATTGACAAATATTATACAATTAAAAGCAATTAAATAGTGAAGTCAATATAGAAGAATAAAATAATAAAGTAGTTTACCATCTTCATTTTGATTAACTTGATGACTAGAAGTTGAAGACCTTATTATTGGACGTGGTGACAAATTTAGAGCACTAGCAGCATCAGGTACCTAAAAAGTCTTGAAACATTGCACTGGTAAATCAAACCCAAGAAAACTACACAGATTCTGTTTCAAACATAAAACAGTTGTGTGCTTTAAAGAAACCAGTATGTAAGAAGCTCGCTTTTTTTTTTTTTTTTTTTTCGTTTTCAATAAACATTGTTTTGAGCTTCCATACAAATGCATTTCTTTTTTCCTATTAACAGTATAACATGGTGTTTACCGTCCAGAATTAGGTCAGAGATACAAACATAATTCAAAACAGGCATGAATTTCTCATTTAAATGGTCCAGATATTGCATAAGATATATGTTAAAAGTTTCATGAACCTCATAAACAGAAAACATAATAGCTTCTATAAATGAATGCTATAGGATACTTGAATGATAGTAGAGTAGGATCTTATGAGGATGTCAGAGAATTGATCCGATGTATAGATTCTATTGAGTAGAGGATTGATGTAGCAGTTCTGAATATAATCACCGCTTCCTGCACTCAAAATATGTATGGCGCTAGAGAATATGTCATTAGCTTTAGCCACTGACCCTATAGATAAAAGAAGGAATAAGCAGCATAAGTGCTTAAAAGAATTTAAGAAGGTGCATTTGGAACAATGCCAATAAACAATTATTTACTTATGATTGTTATCAGTAAGGAACCTTTTCACGTTAAGAGTAGAAAGTAAGAGATACTATAAATGTCTCAAATCAATCATATTATTTCCTACTCTTTGTTGTACAGGTAATCGAAGTTGACTCTAAATAACAATTTAAGCACATATATAAAAACCTAGCACTGAAATATCTCTTTTGAGAGCATGGTTAATCGTATCATTAAAGGATATTTTCTAACATATGACAAAATGTTGTATGTGCTAATGGTAAATTTGTTGCTTCCAAAGCATTTTTAAGCATGAGAAGCATCATATTGCACTCTTATGATGATAGATTAGGAGCAATAAAAAGTTCTCAACAATACTATCTCCTTGCTAAAATATAAGATCCATATCAAGATATAATGACCTTAAGACAAAATTTGTGGATGTCAAAACAATGGACAATATCTCAGGAACCAGATGCCAACTGTACCAGTATTGAACCAGCCCCCAGCTTACAACAAGAAAGACTAACATGCAGACCTCTCTCCCTTCCTCCATACACACAGTCCCCCTACTATTAAATATCTAGAATGGTAAGTATATGTAAAGAACACACATCCAACTCATTGCAGCTTCAATCTAATTTATTATCTCTCTCAGAGTGTCCATCCAACCAAATTCTCACATGTAAAATCTTTCAAACCACCATAAATATCATATAATTCATAATGTCTTTCCATTAAGATGAGGATGATAACAGAAAAAAGTAATAAGGAAAGGAAAAGAAAAGCAATAAAGCAAGGTCATTGGTATTTAAAGAAAAGTTTTCAAGAGGTGCTCACCGTCTTGCAAGCGTAATTTCAACTCACTATTTTCAGCAGTCAAGCCATTGGTGTCTCTCTGCTCATAAATTACCATGAGAAGAGTCAAATGAATAATTAGACCTAAATAAATAAAAAGAACACAAAAACATAAAAGAAAAAGAATATGTGTATATATATATATGACCAACAAAAACCCTTGAATCTGGACGCCATTTTAGCAAACACACAAGGAGAAGGTGCTGAGTTGATGCAACTACCTGTAATAGAGTCAACTGACTCGGTGAGTTGCGTTATTTTACATCATTGTGACCATTTTATTCCTGTTAATGCTTGCACGCCCGCACGCCCGCATTTCCTCTTCTCTAACTCTCATTCTCGCCCTTTTCCCTTTCCTTTTCATTCAAGTGAATATAGATATAGATACAAATATATAGATATTATAGGAAAAGAATCAATCAGAAATTTGACAAACAAATTAAACAAATTAATCATTTTTATCTCCATTCAAACTTCTTCTATATGTGAAGAGGAAGAGAGAAATGGAATCGACAATGGAGAAGCGAGAGAGAGAGATGGAGAAAGAGAGGAAATATAGAGGGGAAATCGGGGGCAAAATCGAGAAGAAAGAAATGGATCAAAATAAGAAATGGAACTTACAGATTTGAGAAATGGAAAGAGAGAAACATACCGATGGGCAAGGTCGACTGAGTTTAGGGATTCGGACGGAAGAGAAACGCAAGATACCATAAGCGAAAGAGAAAGATAGATCAAAAAACAAAATATATTCCTAAACATAATTTGTCTATACCGACGGTCACAATTAATAATCCGTTGCTATAGGTTCATTTAATTAAAAAAAAAGATAAAAATGAAATTTCCTGCCAATTAAAAAAATGGACCTTTTGAGAAATATACTGACGGAAAAAAGAAAACCATTGGTAAAAGGTATACCTATATCAACGGTTTTTCATTCACCATTGGTATATGTATATCTATACCAACAGATGCTTTGAGCGTCGGTATAGATTGTGTATATTCTGAGCTAACAAAAACCCGTCGCAATAGATACTTTTTACCTACAGATTTCTACCGCCAATATAGGTAAGCGTCGGTATATGGCAATTTGTTTGTAGTGTACATATATATATATATATGTAATTGTAAAATATATATGTAGACACCTAATTTTGTCCGGACCCTCTAAATCAGACAATTTTTTTCTTTTCAATTTCTCGGATTGCAAAAAGACTTCCACTTTTCCATGGATGGGGTCCTCAAGACTTTGTTTCGGAGGTCAGCACAAAAAGTTAACTCGAAAAAAGTTGACCCCAAAAAAGTCAACTCTAAAAAGTCAACCATTAAAAATGTCAACTCTCAATCAAAATCAAGATTCAAGGTTTAATTGAACAATGGTGAAAGAATTTTGATAATCCAAGGTCTACAAAGAAAGATATGGAGTTCGGCAGATGGGTTATAGAAATTCAATGTAGGGGAAGACCTAATTCGACAAACTTGGGAAAAACTACAGAGATGGTCCGATTTGATAAAATTGAAGCCCTCAGTTGATGAAGAATGAATAAACAAAGATAGCCTAAGGCTCAATTTGAAGTGGATCCTAAGTAAGAGCCATTTAAAGGAAAAAAAAGAGGAAATTTTCGATATTTAAAAAAGGAAAAAACCCAAATTGAAGAGGAATCTAGTCATAAAAATTGGGCATTTTCGGACCAACTCCAATTCAATGTATAAAAAAGGCATTGGAAAAAGAAAATTTGAAAATCGGACTCGCTTTGAGTAAAATCGAGGTTTCAGAGGTTAAAGGGAAATCTTGGAAAATCTGGGAAAAATAGAATCTGAGCTCGAAAAATTACGAAAAAACCTATAGATCTGAGTTTTATGTCATTTGGAAGGTATTGGTGAAGAAAAATCCAGAATCGG
This sequence comes from Fremontodendron californicum, assembly GCA_030761205.1. Classification (NCBI taxonomy): domain Eukaryota; kingdom Viridiplantae; phylum Streptophyta; class Magnoliopsida; order Malvales; family Malvaceae; genus Fremontodendron; species Fremontodendron californicum. The sequence continues at coordinate 2,724,842 of JAULJL010000042.1, forward strand.
AGCTCAAATGAAAAATGACAAAGTTTGGGTGCACTAATCTGAAATTCCAAGAGAAAATTCTGGGAAAAATAGGAAACAAGCTCAGAAAAATATTAAAACTTCCAGATCTCAATTTTATATTATTTTGAAGGTATTGGAGAAGAAAAATCCAGAATCGGAGCTCAAATGAGATAGGTGAAATTTGGGAGGTACTAAACCGAAACTTTTAAAGAAAATTCCGGGAAAAATAGGAAACGAGCTCGGAAAATTATCAAAACTTCCAGAACTGAGTTTTATATTGATTTGGAGGTTTTGGAAAAGAAAAATCTCAAATTGGAGCTGATTTGAAAAAAAGGCAAAGTTCGAGGAGGCCTAATCCGTAATTTTAATGAAAAATTCGAGCAAAATGGAAAACGAGCTCCAAAAATTATGAAAATCTCCAGAACTGAATTTTATATTTATTTGGAGAGATTGGATAAAGAAAATCTGGATTTGAGGTCCTTTTGCTATTAATGTAAGTTTGGGGGCTAAAATGCATTTTTACTGAAGAAATCGAAAGAGGCCATTTTGCAAATTAAAAAATGAGTAAGCTGCTGGAATATACCAGGCCATTTGGCCAGCTCATGAAGAAGGGAAGGCTGATCCTTTCATCAAATGGCCAAGATTTGATAACAAGGTGACATTTTTATTGTTTGATTAATGCCTTATGATCATGCCAAGTGGCCAAGGTGATGAAAAAAGATGAGCACATCCTTGTTAAGGGGGTTTCGGCCAGCTCATTATGGTTAGAGGATGATAATTTCATCTAATGGTTAGAATAAGGTTGCAAGATCACATTTTTATTATCTTTGTTTAATAGCCTTTTGATCATGCTAATGGGAAAAAGGATGAGCACATCCTTTCACACCAAGGGGGTTCGGCCAACCAATTTAAAGGGGATGGCTTTTCATTTTTTGGGAGGTTTTTAGTCTTTCTTTAGTGCATGGGCAGTAGCTAACTGAGAGAAAAGAAAGAAAATTTTTGAAGAGAAAGCAAGCTTGAAAGATAGCTTTGAAGGTAGCCATTGGCACCCCTCTCTTGCATTTTTCTCTCCTTTCCATGCTCATTTTTATTTTTCATGTGATTTATTATTCTTTTCTTATGTAAATAAAGGTTTTGAAAGTTTTTTTTTAAGGTTCTCAACTTTGATTTCATCAAAAAATATCAAAAACATTTTTCTACTACTTCTTTTACCATGGCCGAATACTACATTTTTTATGCTCATCTTGTGTTTGATTTTATTCTTACATTGGTTGTGGTAGGTTAGTTTATTTTGATGGTTTAGTTTTCAAAAATAAAGAGGTGGAACGGCTTCATGACCTTGATTCAAATCAAGAGATTATGGTTAAGGGGGGCTATGTCCAAAAGTACCAACCATGGATCTCAACTCTATTTTCTTTATTTGCTTACTTTAATTTTCTGTTTTTATTACTTATTTTCATGTCTATGTTCTTTATTTGTTTACTTTAATTTTTTGTTTTTATTATTTATTTTCATGCTTACTTTCTTTATTTGCTTACTTTAATTTTCTGTTTTTATTACTTATTTTCATGTCTATTTTTTTTATTTGCTTACTTTAATTTTCTGTTTTTATTACTTATTTTCATGTCTACTTTATTTATTTACTTACTTTAATTTTCTGTTTTTATTATTTACTTTCATGTCTACTTTCTTTATTTACTTACTTTAATTTTCTGTTTTTATGTCTATTTTCTTTATTTGCTTACTTTAATTTTTTGTTTTTATTATTTATTTTCATGTATATTCTTTCCATACTATATTGTTAATATCAATTCATTCATGCTTTGCATTATTGCCCTGCCATGTGTTTGTATTTTTGCCGTGCCATGCTTTTGTATTTTCACCATGTTTCATTCGGTTATCATACTTTCATAGTGTTTCCATGACATTTTCCATGTCATTTAGACTTTAGGTCATTTTATCATGCCATGACATTTTCCATGTCATTTAGACTTTAGGTCATTTCATTATACCATGACATTTTCCATGTCATTTAGACTTTAGGTCATTTTATCATGCCATGAAATTTTCCATGTCATTTAGACTTTAGGTCATTTCATTATACCATGATATTTTCCATGTCATTTAAACTTTAGGTCATCTTATCATGCCATGACATTTTCCATGTCATTTAGACTTTAGGTCATTTTATCATGCCATGACATTTTCCATGTCATTTAGACTTTAGGTCATTTTATTATTCCATGACATTTTCCATGTCATTTAGACTTTAGGTCATCTTATTATGCCATGACATTTTCCATGTCATTTAGGCATTAGGTCATTTCATTGTACCATGTCATTTAAACATTAGGTCATTTTATTATTCCATGACATTTTCCATGTCATTTAGGCATTAGGTCATTTCATTATACCATGATATTTACCATGTCATTTAGGCATTAGGTCATCTTACTATCCCATGATATTTTACATGACATTTAGGCATTAGGTCATGCATGTGCCATGCATTCATCTTGCTGATCATTTCATGCATTTATACATTCTCGACTTGATTTTTGACTTAAGCCAATCAATGGCTCAAAGCCAAGCTCTCTTGAGCATGCTTGTGAAAAATTAATAGTTTACATTGGGTATTCTGACTTTGTGATTTTTTTTCACTACTCATGCTTGGTCAAAACAAATTGATTTTTTAACTACATCCAGTAGTCATTAAAGGAATACCATGACATTTTTTTTCATGATTTTTAGATTTACTTATGATGGTTGAAAAAATGGATTTTGGCAAAGCAGTTTTTAACTCACTGTTTTGATTTTGATAAAGTTCAGTCATAGTATCCTTGCTCCAAAAATGATCTTATTTTTTCTCATGAAGGTCGACATGTCCTAGATTTTTCCTAATTTTTCATAATTTTTTGAAATTTTTTGAAGGGTAAAAAAATCAGTTTTCAAAACTGCCTGTGAGAGTTAGATTTGTTTTTAAAGAAAATATATTTTTCTGTTTTGGTTAGAATAATTAAAGAAGGCTGACTTAGGACTTTGGATACTGAATTTGGTTAATTTCCATGCTATTTCAATCATAAAATTTAATTTTATAAAAATCGGGTCAAAGGTGGTCAACCCGGGTTTCAAGGTTAGGAAAATAGAGCCTTTAAAAAAGGGGGGTTCGGCCATGGTGCCAGTTTCATCCAAAAATTTTCAAATTGTTTATAATCCAATCACAAAGTATTTTGATTTAGAAAATTTGATATAAGTTTCTTCCTAAGGTAGTCGGATATCTTTTTAGGTATACGTATGTCCTTACTTAAAGGAAGAAGTACACTTTCATGCATTGCATTTTCCATGTTCATGCATATTCCATGATATTTAATTTTGACTATCTTAGTCATTTAAAATGTATGAATATTCCATCATAATGTCATTTCTTTGATTTAAATTTCATGGTGTTATCATGGTTATTATGTGATTGTGGTTATTCTATGTTATTTTATGCTTCTTGCTATGTCATTAATTAGTTTGCCATATCATCTAGGTTTTGTTATGTTCATGCGTTGTCTTTTTTATTTTCATGCATATTCTATGATAATGTTATTTTATGTTTCTTACCATGTCATTAATTCTTTTACTATGACATTTAGATTATGCCATGTCATCTAGATTTTGCCATGTCAAGCATATCATGTCATCAATCCATATGCTATGTCATTCACTCTTTTGCTATGTCATTAGTAATGATTTGCATATTCATAACCTTCTTTTTAAAATGTTTTCTAAAGATCATGTTTTTTTTTTTAAAAATAAGGATATTCCCGAGTTAAAATAATTCATGAGTTCTCTACTGGGTTTGCCCCCGAGGATATCATCAATTATCATTAACAACAAAATATTTTTCTTTCATAAAATGAGAGTGATTTGGAGATTTTCTATATAAATAAAAATTTCTATGTTTTGCCGGGTTTGTCAGGGAATATAGGAAAATTTTAAGTTAATAAATTTGAGATCATTTTTGACTAAAAATGGGACTATTTTTCTTTAATATGGGAATTATTTTAAAATGCTAATTTCAAAACCGACTTCTACCGAGACTCGAGATAATACACGACTAATAAGGTACCATTTTATATGGGCATTGTAGGGGTGCTAATCCTTCCCCGCACGTAACCGACTCCCGAACCTGCTTCTTTGATTTCTCAAGTTTAAAAGCGCAGACTTCGAAATTGGTTTTTTATAAAATGTTTTAATTAATTTTAAAATGTTTTACAAAATCGATTTTAATAGGTGGCTGATCACACCTAGCCAAAAAAGATTGGTGGCGACTCCATTTTTTCTTTTTGAGGTTGTTTTCAAACCGTCATTTTATTTCAAGAGGAATTAAGTCGTCTTTTCCTCTATTTCCCCTAATGTCACACTTAAAGAGTAATGTCTCGCGATGAGACTTATTATTTTTTAGGTTGCGATAGCTTGGCGACTCCGCTAGGGACAATTAGAGAGTTAGGCCTAAAATTAGTCATGTGTTATCGAAAGTCTTGATTTTATCGATGTTTAATTAGTATTTAATTATGATTCCCACATTTTTTTAATAATGAGGAGAATTTTTTGAAAATAATAAAATGTTTTTGAATATGTCCATACTCATGTACATGCATATTGTTATTGTTCTCTGATTATCTTGTTGAATATTATTGTTCTCTGCTTAATTAATGCTTTGCATTGTTTAATCTTGTCCTTAATAAATTGTTAGGGTATTTAGAATAAGGGGTATAGAATAGGTGGTGAAAGTTTGTTGTTCCTCCTCACACACTACACTTACATTTGCCTAACATGAGCTCTCTACCTGGGCTCCATCCTTTTTAAGTGGAAGTAAAGCAGCTACGCCTTCGTGATTTATCCTCCGTATGGGCTAGTGAAACACTTCCGGAGTATAAAGTACCTAAGCCTTCGTGATTGATCCTCCGTATGGGCTTAGAAAAATATACTCTAACAAATTGAAACCGCTTTTATCGGGGTGCCTTACTAGCCTTCACCGGCGACAATGAGGAACAATTTAGGATTGAACCTAGGCGAAGCCATGCCGGATTTCCGTTAGATACCCAAAGTTAGGAACACATGGAGGAACATTTCCAACCTCTTACCATCTTTCTGTATCTCAGATCATGTAAATTGGGTGATGATGAACGAACATCGTATCGCCCGTAATAAGCTCATTATTTATTCCCAAAGGCATTATAATGCCAAAATTCTGTTAACATTTCTTGGACAATTATTTGTTTAGTATACATTATTATTTGTTTCATACGTGTGAATTCATTTCTTTACTAATTCCTTTCTTTTTCTTTGTCATGCATCATTTATACCATCTTGCATTGTTAGTTTATTGGCCTCGGGATAGTTTTCATCCTAAAGGACTTTCATGGAGTGTCAAGTCATTTCAGTAACTAAAGAGCAAGTAGTGGTTAGGGAACGAGCGAAAAAAGCTCGGAGAGAGGAAGGAGATTGCTTAAAAAAGGGTTATGTGTCGGTGTTGCCAAAAAGGGTAGAGATGAATCTTTCACAGAATGATCTCCAAGGTTTGGCCGACATTTGGAATCATTGGATGTATCAGAAAAAAAGTCTTCACTCAAAACTATGGGGACATAGCACTGTTAATCCCGGTCAGGGTCAGTAGTGGTTTGATCCGAGCCATGGCACAATCCTGGAATCCTGCTTATAGGTGTTTTTGCTTTCAACAATGAGGATATGACCCCAACCATTGAAGAATACTCGGCCTTGTTACGTATTGAGTTTCCTAGTCCATATCGGATATATTTGAAAAATGTGAAAACCGTAGGGTTCAAGAAGAAAGTGGCCAAGATCACGGGAATGGATACAAAAAGGGTTGAGAGTCATGTGGATAAGAAGTAGAAAAATGAGTGTATCCCATGGGAGATTCTCCGACGATTGATATTGAGTCACTCTGATAGAGAGAAAGCCAGGGACATCTTTGCTTTAGCCATTTACGGTTTAATTATTTTCCCAAAGATATTGGGTCATGTGGATGTGGCCATGTTTGACTTCTTCGAGAAATTGGAACAGAAGATCAATCCATCTCCGGCTATCATAGCAGAAACTATCCGATCACTGAACTTTTGTAAGAGGGGAGGAAAAGGGAGATTCAGGGGATGTACACAACTACTCTATGTTTTGATCTAGAGTCACTTCTAGAAAAGAGATGATGTTTCTTTTAAATCGTATATGAAATCTCTAATACCGATCAACGAGTTTCTTAAGAAATATTGGCCCAAGGATAGAAATGAAGGGCAATGGATCAACATGCTCCAGAACCTTAAAGGTGAGATGGTAACATGGAGAGCTCCGTGGATGGTTCCTATGCTGATATTGTACAAATGTAGGGACAAGTCGGGGGTTCCACTACTTGGGATTTGGAAGCTGTGAGTTACGCACCTCTATTGGTGCAAAGAGAGGTCGAGTCTCGGCAATTCACGCTCGCAACTCATGGACTGGGTTTATTAGAGTTTACCTACGGAGAGGAGGGATATTCAAGAAAGGTTCAGGAAATAGTTGAAGCATGGTAGAAGACTCATCGAATAAAGGTGGCTCGATATGCCAACATCGTCACACCAGATTACTTGGTATAGAGAGCCAGGAGAGTTAATGATAGACTATTAGCGCCCGACGGGAGAGATGTCTCACTAACAGATCTATGACTGGAAGAAGTGCCATCGAATTTAGAAATCGCGAAGTAGGAATTTGAAAAAGAAAAGGCCCGAATGAGTAAAGAGGTTGCTTGACTCCAAGAAGAGATCGATGACTTGAAGACTAGGGAATTGATTCGGGGAAAGGGAGGTGGAAAAGGTCAAGAGAGAAAGGGATACTGTCAAGGGTGATCTCGAGGAACTACACTTGGAAAATAAAAGGTTCCGTTTTGAACTAAAATTTGAAGGGACCGCCAAGTCTTCCAGGGTAAGGTAGAAAGAAGTCGACTACCTCAAAAAATAGAATGACTACTAGAAAAAGAGAGTGAAATAGGATGAAGCCCGAGCAAGAAAAGCAAGTCAAGGAAAGCTCACACACTGCTATTTCTACTGAACTATTGAGATGTCAGCTGGAAAATGAAAGATAACGGGCTAGATTGAAAGGCAAGGCAATCCAAAAGGGGACTATGAAGGAAAGTCCGAGATTCAGGGAGGTTACTTTAGAACCATCACTTTGTAATGACACTTTGAAATAGATGGGCGAACTATTGGATTGCCTTAGAACAGATTTTGTTATTTTATCCTTGATGTTTTTAATTTCAGAAATCAATGGAAGACTGTTTGGTTGAAATTATCCTAGGGCCAATACTTTCAAATGCATTCATACATTTATTTATTATACATATTCATGTACTTAGTCATTCATTTATTCATTCCATTATGTATTCATTCATTCATAATAAAACATAAAGAATATTGTCAATAAGTTCTGATTCATGGTTTTTAAACTTAAGGTATAAAGATTGGGCATCCTGCGAGAGACTCAGAACTCCCGCACAAATACAATACCAAATCTCGAACCAGAGCCTTGGATAGTGAACATATAGCTCGTATTGAAAGAACGGTAAGGGTTCAAAGAGAATTACAGAAACAGTTGGCTAGGTCGCAGGAGCAATTAGTGAAGTCCTAGGAAAAATCCAGGGAACAAATGAAAAAGATGATGGATATGATGTCTGCTGTGTTACGGGAAAAGGGGCCTATAGAGAATCCAGCTGTTAGAAGAGGGGCAGGGGTTTAGCTAGAGACTGTACTGTTAAGCGGTCAATCTTCACAGAATACTGAGAATCCACCCCGGCAGCTGCCATGCCGTTTATTTATGTTCAACTCCATGTGGGAGTACAAAATCAAGTTCCTATTGGCATAAATACTGGAAATATCCCGGCCGACCCTATTGACGTCCCTGACTTGGATGAATTGGCTGAACAAGAAAAACTAAAAATGGCCGAGATGAAAAGGGCCAAATTGACAGCCACACGGAGTAAATTTTGTTTATTGGAGGATAGACTACGATTAGTGGAAGGAGCTGATCTGTTTGGTAGTCTGGATGCCAAGGAATTAAGCCTAGTCCCAGGTCTTATAATCCCACCTAAGTTCAAGGTGCCGGATTTTGAGAAGTACGATGGATCTCGTAACCTCTCGACACATCTGACAATGTAATGCCGATGGATGACCGGATATGATGAAAATGAGAAGCTATTGATCCATTGTTTCTAAGACAGTTTGACCGGATCAGCAACTCGCTGGTATAACCAACTCAGTTGGAACAAGATCAAGACATTGATGGACTTGACTAGGGCTTTTATGGAACAATACAAGCATGTAACAGATATGGTCCTGGATCGGTTGTCTCTACAGAATATGGAGAAAAAGTCAATAAAAAGTTTCAAGCAGTATGCCCAAAGGTGGAAAAATCTAGCTACTCAGGTCTAGCCCCCTCTTACCAATAAAGAGACCACGGTTTTCCTCATCAACACTCTGAAAGCCCCATTTCATGACAAGTTGGTGGGTAATGCCACCAAGAATTTCGCCAATATGGTCATCTCCAGGGAACTGATTGAAACAGCCATTAAGAATGGAAAGATGGAAGGCAGTGAATTAACCATTTCCAAGAAAACAACCTCTGTCAAGAAGAATGAAGGTGAAACACATGCGGTAAGTTTTGGCAACCAACCGTTCACAAACCTGACCCCATATACACCTTATCCAACCTATAATCCATACTACCCAGCCATAAACAATCTCACCAAAAATCCCTTCCCATACACAGCCATAACCCAACAACCTTATCCAACTGGCATTTCACCATAAATCGCTACACTATCAAACACTACCCCTAATTTCCCAAATGCTGCTCCAAGAAACGATTCAATATTACCTCAAAATAACCAAAGATGACAATTTGACCCAATCCCCACCACTTACGGGGAGCTGTATCCTAAACTCTTATAGGGTCAGCTCGCTGTACCGGTACACCTTCAACCTTTGAAGCCACCCTATCCCAAAAGGTATGATATTAATGCCCACTGCACGTACCACACAGGAATTCAGGGGCACTCCATTGAAAACTGCACTGCGTTTAAACATAAGGTCCAGAATCTCATTGATGCTAGGGTATTGAAATTCGGACCTAGGAATGGACCTAATGTTGCAAGCAACCCATTGCCCATCATACATATGCTAAGGTGAATGCAGTTTTGTCAAAAGAAGGTGGCAGGTTAAGAGGGATATCAGTGAGGTGAAGACACCGATGTTAAAAGTCTGGTTTGAAATGGTTAAGGCTGGGTTGGTTCAGGCTGAAGCAGGTTTGAAAGAGATCGCAAGCAAGTCAGAGAACTTTTGTCTATTTCATGAGTGTGAAGTGCATGCCATTCAAGACTGTGAAGAGTTTTTGGCAAGGATTCAAAGGATGATGGATACAGGGGAAGCCCAATTTTCTGAAAAGATAGAAGATCTTGAGGTTAGCATGAACGAAGCTGGTTATGGGGTGGGTAGACCTCTAATCATATATTATGATGAACCAGAAGTAAAGCCTATTCCAGTAGACGAGGGACCTGTTTTGAAAGTGATCATAGAATTATCGTCACCTTTTTCTTACAAAGGGGACCAGACGATTCCATGGAAATATGAATGCAGTATGGCAATGCCGGGATCCTCGAACCATCAGACAACTGCTGTAGATGTAACTAGAGTAGGGCATTTAACCCGAAGTGGTAGATGTTATGCCCCGAGAATAGTTGAGCATTCAGACGAGGAAGACTAAAGGACTTGACAAAGGGAAAAGAATAGCAGAACCAGTCTGTGTAGAGGTAGAACCGTCAGAGGAAGTAGAGAAGAGATCATCCCTAGTTAATAAAGTAAAAGAGCCTGTGAATGAGAAGGAAGCTTGTGAGTTTTTAAAGTTTATCAAACATAGTGAATACAGTGTAGTGGAACAATTGCACTGCCAACCGACAAGGATTTTGGTCCTTTCACTGCTGCTAAACTCAGAACCACACCAAAATGCTCTGCTAAGAATTTTGGACTAGGCTTATGTGGCTAATAATATATCGGTAGAAAAATTAGATTGACTAGTGGGAAACATTACAACTAATGATTATATCTCTTTCAGTTATGATGAGATACCGCCAAATGGAATAGGATCCACTAAGGCTCTTCATATCACAATTACCTGCAAGGGGCATGTTCTTCCACGAGTGCTCCTAGATAACGGTTCTTCCTTAAATGTGATGCCTTTGGAAACTTTTTCCAAATTGCCAATTGACATGTCTTACATGCTGCCAAGCCATAATGTTGTTAGTGCCTTTGATGGCACCCGTCGAGAAGTGATGGGGAGTATTGAAATCCCACTTCAAATAGGTCCATGTACTTATGAAGTCAAATTCAAAGTATGGACATCACCCCATCTTATAACTGTTTGTTAGGGAGGCCGTGGATTCACTCTGCTGGATCTGTGCCATCATTGCTTCATCAAAAGCTGAAATTTGTGATGGATGAACATTTAGTCAGCATATCAGGAGAAGAGGGTATCATAGCATCTGCGTCCACTGATTCCCCTTATATAGAAGTGAATGAGGATGCTGTAGAATGCTCGTTTAGGTCTTTGGAATTTGTCAACGCGGTATTCATCACCGAAGGACACAGAAGCCCCAAGCCCAAGCTATCCAGGAACACCAGGTTGAGGGTAAAATCGATAGTAGGAAAAAACTGTCGTGCGAGAAAAGGATTAGGAAAATATTTGCAAGGAATGACCGCAATAGAAGTGACCGAAAAGAAAGACCGATTCGGTCTTGGGTACCTCCCTAAAATCTATGAGAAAAGAAAACAGATTGAGAAGAACAGGAAGAGGAGATTGGCCCGACTTTCGGGTAAGGATATGGATTGGGAACCTATGACATTTCCTCCGATCCTTCACACTTTTCGCTATGGAGGATTCGAATATGGAAGGAAGAATTTTGATGATGTGATGGTAACGATAGAACAAGCCTTTGAGAGGTTCTATGTGAATGAGAATAAACAGTTGCATGAAATGGTAATCGGCATGATTGAATTAGAAGGAATAGGGAATGAAAACTCAAGCTGGATGGTGCGTCCATGTCCTCCGTGGTATAAATTGATGAACTGGAGTGTGACTGAACTGCCTCTAGTTTTTAGGTCTACTCCAGAGTAATACTCTGAAACACTCTTAATTGCCTCTACCTAAGGGCATTAAGAATCTTTATGTACGGGCTTATGTTTAAGACTTTTAATTCAATAAATAACAATCACGATGCATTTTCTTCATATTGATATGTTCATGTTCTTTCATCATTACATTTTTATTCTTTCTCGAATATTGCCTATATGCTTTCCTATATTGTTTCTTCCCCACTTATTTATAGGTGTCCGGATGAGGAATATGAGGACTGTCTTGTCAATAATTCTGAAATTGATTTTGAAAGACCCATTTGTACGGGTGATTTCGACGTCAACAAAGATATAGAGGATTATGGTTTGCCTCAGGATCTGTTGAGAATAATAGAATAAGAGGAGAAGCAAGTAATACCTCATAAGGAACCGTTGGAAGTGATAAATTTGGGGAGTAGAGAGGAGATAAAAGAGGTCAAGATTGGGACCTCAGTTTCATCATCAACAAGGCATAAGTTGGAGGCCTTACTTTAGGAGTATGTTGATGTATTTGCATGGTCATACCAAGACATGCCAGGGTTGGATTCTGATATTGTGGTTCATAAACTCCCTCTAAAACCAGATTACAAGCCAATTCAGCAGAAATTAAGAAGGATGAGGCATGAAATGCTACTAAAGATAAAAGAAGAAGTGAAAAAGCAGTTTGATGCTGGATTCTTGGAAGTGGCAAAATATCTGGAATGGGTAGAGAATATTGTTCTATTTCCAAAGAAGGATGGCAAAGTACGGATGTGTGTTAATTATCGAGATTTGAATAGGGCCAGCCCTAAAGATAATTTCTCGTTACCTCACATCGATACCTTAGTGGACAATACTGCAAAGAGTTTTGTGTTTTCCTTCATTGACGAATTCTCAGGCTACAATCAAATTAAGATGGCACTGGAGGATATGGAGAAAACCACGTTTGTAACAATGTGGGGAATATTTTGTTATAGAGTGATGTCATTTGGATTGAAAAATGCTGGGGCAACATATCAAAGAGCCATGGTAACTTTGTTTCATGATATGATGCATAAGAAGATTGAGGTCTATGTTGATGATATGATCGCGAAGTTGCAAGGAGAAGAAGAGGATGTTGCGAGTCTTAAGAAGCTTTTTGAAAGATTAAAAATGTTTCGACTCAAACTCAATCCGACAAAATGCATTTTCGGGGTCACTTCAGGAAAGTTGTTAGGCTTTGTTGTTAGTAGGAAGCGAATCGAGACTGATCTAGATAAAGTGAAGGCCATTCAGAATTTGACACCGCCTCGTACTAAAAAAAAAAAGTGAGAAGCTTTCTGGGAAGGTTAACTTGCACTGCTCATTTTATTTCTCAATTAATTGATAAGTGCGATCCAATATTTAAGCTACTCCGAAAGCGGGATCCGGGAGAATGGGATAAAGGATGTTAGATAGCCTTTGATATGGTTAAGCATTATCTATCAAATCCACCAGTGTTGGTGCCACCTGTACCAGGAAAATCGATGATACTGTATTTATCAGTATTTGAAAGATCAATGGGTTGTGTATTGGGGTAGCATGATGAGACGAGAAAGAAAGAACAGGCAATTTATTACCTCAGCAAAAAGTTCACAGAGTATGAGTTGAAGTACTCATCGGTAGAAAGGCTTTGTTGCGCTTTAGCTCGGACCGTCCAAAGACTCAGACAATACATGTTGTATCACATGACATGGTTTATTGCGAAGCTGGATCCCATCAAATATATGTTGGAAGTGCCCTCCTTTTCAGGAAGAACGACAAGATGGCAGGTTCTGCTTTCTAAATATGACATCGTGTATCTGAGTCAAAAGGCCATAAAAGGTAGCGCGTTAGCCGAATTCCTAGCAAGCCGGGCAGTAGAAGATTATGAGCCTTTGAATTTTGATTTCCTCGATGAAGATCTGATGTGTGTCTCACAAGAAGATGGGACTTCCTCTAAAAGGAAAACATGGAAAATGTATTTTGATGGCGCCTCTAATGCCATGGGGCACGGGATTGGTGCGGTACTTATATATTTGAGGAAGATTATTATCCTTTCACTGCCAGACTGGATTTTGATTGTACAAACAATATAGCTGAGTATGAAGCAAGTACCACGGGTCTTCGTCCTGCAATCGAAAGAAAGATAAAGATATTAGAAGTTTTTGGAGATTCAGCTCTGGTGATATACCAATTGCGGGGAGAATGGGAAAACCGAGATGCAAAGCTGATCCAATATTGAGAGTTTGTACTGAGCTTGATAAGGTCCATGAAGGGATATGCGGCACTCACACATTAATTATTCCCGAACGTGCCATAAATGGCAGATATATGCAGACACGATTCATGTGCCACCATCGTCGTTGCATGTCATGACAGCTCCATGGCCATTTTCGATGTTGGGAATGGATATGATTGGACCCATAACCCCGAAAGCTTCGAACTGACACCGTTTTATTCTAGTGGCCATAGATTACTTTACAAAATGGGTAGAAGCAGCTTCTTACGCCAATTTAAAAAAGACAATGGTGTGCAGATATGTCGGTATGGATTTCCAGAGAGAATTATTTCGGACAATGCTCTCAATCTAAACAATAAGATGATGAGGGAAACATGTACTCAGTTCAAGATTAACCATCATAATTCGGCACCTTATCGTCCGAAAATGAATGGGGCAGTAGAAGCAGCCAATAATAATATCAAGAAGATTGTTGAAAAAATGATCGATGTATACAAAGATTGGCATGAGATCTTGCCTTTTGCTCTTCACGTATATCAAACTTTGGTTCTCACATCTACTAGTGCCACGCCATTTTCACTAGTATACAGGATGGAGGTAGTGCTGCCTATTGAAATGGAGATCCCTTCTCTCCGTGTTTTGATGGAAGTTGGCCTAGAAGAGGCATAATGGGTTAGAGCTCGCTATGAATAGTTGAATCTCATTGAAATGAAAAGGCTGAAAGCAATTTTCCATGGGCAGATGTATTAGAAGAGGATGATCTGATCCCACAACAAGAAAGTTCACCCCAGGCAATTCCAAGAAGGAGAGTTAGTACTGAGGAAAATTCTCCCTATTGTGAAAGATCCTCGCGGAAAGTGGGCTCCAAATTGGGAAGGACCCTATGTGGTGAAAAGAGCCTTTTTTGGAAGAGCATTGATTTTAACTCGGATGGACGGTGATGACTTGAGAAATCCTGTGAACGCAATGAATTGAAGAAATACAATGACTGAACAAAAAAAGAAAAAAGAAAAGTGTGGTAATATGCGTATGAGAATTTGAATGATTCCAAGTATAAAAATGAAAATTCTATTTATCTATTTCCCATGAGGATTGCTTTTTAATAAGAATATTCATCCTTGATATATGAGAATTGGCCATCTTTCATATTCCTTTCACTAAGAAGAAATTATCCTTAGTCACCCCTTTTGAGCCTTAGGAATTCTTTCTTTCTTTGAACCTTGATCAAGGATCACCATCCGTACTGGGGGTAAAAGTGAGGAAAATTTCCTTCAAAAGTCATGGTGAAACGAGCCATAAAAAAAACAAGAAAAAAAAAACACAAAAAATATGTGAAAAAAGTATGGCTAATGAAAGCTAAGAAGGAAAAAGAAACAAAAGTCAAAGTCCAAAAATGATGAATGTTTCGAAAATAATTCTCCTCAAGAAATGATCCTTGATCTGATTACCCTTAAATACATATCTTGGGCCTACTTATCCTTTCTTTCTAAACCCGAACCTTGGCCTACATTACGTACTTTTAAAGTCCATTTTGATCAAGCATGGGTATTTAACTTGAAGAGTTTTTTTATCAGATTTCATCCCATCTTTGAATTATCATTTTTATTATGGAAAAGTTTAGAATTTTCATTTGCATAAAAAAAAGGAGAGGTCTAAGTCGAAAACCCGAAAAGGGCGACTTAAACTGAATGGGGGACATTTGGGTTGAAAACCCGCAAAGGACGGCCTAACTACTGATCAAAGATTGAATCAATGCTCCGTGAAAGAGGGAGAAAGTATCAAAAATTCAGAGAAAAGGGATAATGCTTAGTCTAACGCAACTATTGAAGCCGAGAAATTACCCAAGCAAATTTTTTATTCAATTTTTTTTAGATGAATTGAAGAAGGAAGGGTCCAAGATATTCCGCACCTGGGGCATCTACAGTCTACAACTCTACATTCGCTTCTTGTATCCTTGATATTCATCTCTGTTATCTGAAACATTATTGCAATGAACTTTTGTTATCTATTTTATGACATCTGGCTATTTCACACCATCTTTGATACATTCTATGATGCATTTTGAGTTTTATTGAATTGAATGATGATTAGTCAACATAAAAATTTTCAAACATAAGGATTTCTTTGTATTACTATGGAGTAGGTTTAAAATTTCAAAGGAAGTTTGGGAAACCACTAAAATCTGAAAAAGACTAGTCATGAAGGATAAATGGTTGATGGATTGAAGTCACCATCATGACGTCAGATTGAAGATCTTGGTGAAATCATAAGTTAGAACTCATGACAGTTTGTAAGGACAAAAGATTTTTCAAGTAGAGCAGATAGGAAAAAATCAAGGACGTTCTGCATAAATTTGGAAAAATCCGTGAATCCCTGTGAAATCATGGATTAATACTTATGACATGAACATATAATTGCATTTATCTAGGAAACATGCATTATACAAGCATTTGCAAAACATGTCATCAACATCATTGCATTTGACTAACCTTGCTGGAATCACACAGAATTTGCTTTAAAATCGAACTTGCTTTTCAATGAGTCGAGCCCTGAGAATGATGTTGAGGTATTTTTTTTTCTTTTAAATCGAACTTTTTTATCAAATGGGTCGAGCCCCGAGAATGATGTTCAGGTATTTTCTTTTCTTTTAAATCGAACGTGTCTTTCAAATGAGTTGAGCCCCGAGAATGATGTCGAAGTATCTTCTTTTCTTTTAAATCAAACTTGTTTTTCAAATGAGTCGAGCCCCAAGAATGATGTCGATGTATTTTCTTTTCTTTTAAATCGAACTTGTTATTCAAATGAGTCGAGCCCCGAGAATGATGTCGAGGTATTTTCTTTTCTTTTAATCAAAATTGTTTTTTAAATGAGTCGAGCCCCGAGAATGATGTCGAGGTATTTCCTTTTCTTTTAAGTCGAACTTGTTTTTCAAATGAGTCGAGCCCCGAGAATGATGTCGAGGTATTTTCTTTTCTTTTAAATCGAACTTGCTTTTCAAATAAGTCGAGTCCCGAGAATGACGTCGATGTATTTCCAATTCGAAACCTAAATCTTTTATCTGTTTTTTTACTTTATAATTTTGTTAAAAAAAATCCTTTTTTTTTTTGTGAGCAGCCTCCATACCTAGACAAAATGGTTGTCTATTGGTCTTTGTCTGATTTCTGATTCTCAGCAATAGTCAAAGAGGGGCAGCTGTAGACACCTAATTTTGTCCGGGCCCCCTGAACCAGGCAATTTCTCCTTTTCAATTTCTCAGATTGCAAAAAGACTTCCACCTTTCCATGGATGGGTCCTCACAAAAAGTCAAATCGAAAAAAGTCAACGCCAAAAAGTCAACCATTGAGAAAGTCAATGCTCAATCAAAAACAAGATTCAAGGTTTAATTGAACAATGGTGAAAGAATTTTGATAATCCGAGGTCTACAAAGAAAGATATGGAGTTCGGGAGATGGGTTACAGAAATTCAGTGTAGGGGAAGACCAAATTAGTCAAATTTGGGGAAAACTACAGAGATGGTCCGATTCGGTAAAATTGAAGCCCCCAGTTGATGAAGAATGAATAAATAAAGATAGGCCAAGGCTCAGTTTGAAGTGGATCCTAAGTAAGAGCCGTTTAAAGGAAAAAAGAGGAAATTCTCGATATTGAAAAAAGGAAAAAAAAAACAAATTCAAGAGGAATCCGGTCGTAAAAATTGGGCGTTTTGGGACCAACTCCAATTCAATTTATAACAAAGGCAGCGGAAAAAGAAAATTCAAAAATCAGACTCGTTTTGAGTAAAACCGAGGTTTCGAAGGTTAAAGGGCAATCTTGGAAAATCCGAGAAAAATAGAATCCGAGCACGAAAAATGACGAAAACCTCCAGATTTGAGTTTTATGTCATTTGGAAGGTACTGGTGAAGAAAAATCCAGAATCGGAGCCAAATGAAAAATGACAAAGTTTGAGTGCACTAATCCGAAATTCCAAGAGAAAAGTTTGGGAAAAATAGGAAACGAGCTTGAAAAAATATGAAAACTTTCAGATCTCAATTTTATATTATTTGGAAGGTACTGGAGAAGAAAAGTTTGGAATCGGAGCTCAAATGAGATAGGTGAAATTTGGATGGCACTAAATCGAAACTTTTAAAGAAAATTCTGGGAAAAATAGGAAACGAGCACGAAAGAATATGAAAACTTCCAGAACTGAGATTTTTTTTTTATTGATTTGGAGGTATGGGAAAAGGAAAATCTCAAATTGGAGTTAATCTGAAAAAAGGCAAAGTTTGGGGAGGCCTAATCCGCAATTTTAATGAAAAATCCGGGAAAAATGGAAAACGAGCTCCAAAAATTATGAAAATCTCCATAACTAAATTTTATATTTATTTGGAGAGATAAGAAAGAAAGTCCAGATTTGGGGTCTATTTGCTACTATAGTAAGTTTGGGGGGCTAAAATGCAATTTTATCGAAAAAATCGAAGGGGGTCATTTTGCAAATTAAAAAATGAGTAAGCTACTGGAATATACATGGCCATTTGGCCAACTCATGAAGAATGGAAGGGAAGGCTGATCATTTCATCAAATGGCCAAGATTTGATAACAAGGAGACATTTTTATTATTTGGTTAATGCCTTATGATCATGCCAAGTGGCCAAGGTGATGAAAAAAAATGAGCACATCCTTGCTAAAGTGGTTTCGGTAAGCTCATTATGGTTAGAGGCTGATCATTTCATCTAATGGTTAGAATAAGGTTGCAAGATCACATTTTTATTATCTTTGGTTAATAGCCCTTTGATCATGCTACATGGGAAAAAGGATGAGCACATCTTCTCACACCAAAGGGGTTCGGCCATCCTATTTAAAGGTGAGGGGTTTTCATTTTTTGGGAGGTTTTTAGTCTTTCTTTAGTGCATGGGCAGTAGCTAACTTAGAGAAAAGAAAAAAAAAATTGAAGAAAAAGCTAGCTTGGAAGATAGCCTTGAAGGTAGCAATTGGCACCCCTCTCTTGCATTTTTCTCTCCTTTCCATGCTCATTTTTATTTTTCATGTGATTTCTTATTCTTTTCTTATGTAAATAAAGGTTTTGAAAGTTTTCTTATAAGGTTCTCATCTTTGATTTTCATCAAAAAATATTAAAAACATTTTTCTACTATTTTTTACCATGGCCGAATACTACCTTTTTTATGCTCATCTTGTGTTTGATTTTATTATTACATTGGTTATAGTAGGTTAGTTTATTTTGATGGTTTAATTTTCAAAAATAACAAAAATAAAGAGGTGAAAAGGCTTCATGACCTTGATTCAAATCAAGAGATTATGGTTAGGAGGGCTATGTCTAAAAGTACCAACCACGGAGCTCATCTCTATTTTCTTTATTTGCTTACTTTATTTTTCTGTTTTTATTACTTATTTTCATGTCTATGTTCCTTTTTTGTTTACTTTAGTTTTCTATTTTTATTATTTATTTTCATGCTTACTTTCTTTATTTGCTTACTTTAATTTCTGTTTTTATTACTTATTTTCACGTCTATTTTTCTTTATTTGCTTACTTTAATTTTCTGTTTTCATTATTTATTTTCATGTCTACTTTATTTATTTATTTATTTACTTACTTTAATTCTTTGTTTTTATTATTTACTTTCATGTCTAATTTCTTTATTTACTTGCTTTAATTTTCTGTTTTTATTATTTACTTTCATGTCTACTTTCTTTATTTACTTACTTTAATTTTTTGTTTTTATATCTATTTTCTTTATTTCCTGTTCTGCTTTTATATCTATTTTCTTTATTTGCTGTTCTGTTTTTATATCTATTTTCTTTATTTGCTTACTTTAATTTTTTTTATTATTTATTTTCATGTTTACTTTTTTTATTTGCTTTCTTTAATTTTCTGTTTTTATTATTCATTTTCATGTATATTCTTGCCATACTATATTGTTCATATCAAGTCATTCATGCTTTGCATTATTGCCATGCCATGTGTTTGTATTTTTGCCTTCCCATGCTTTTGCATTTTCACCATGTTTCATTTGGTTATCATACTTTCATAGTGTTTCCATGATATTTTCCATATTATTTAGACTTTAGGTCATCTTATCATGCCATGATATTTTCCATGTCATTTAGACTTTAGGTCATGTTATCATGCCATGATATTTTCCATGTCATTTAGACTTTAGGTCATTTTATCATGCCATGACATTTTTCATGTCATTTAGACTTTAGGTCATTTCATTATACCATGACTTTTTCCATGTCATTTAGACTTTAGGTCATTTTATCATGCCATGACATTTTCCATGTCATTTAGACTTTAGGTCATTTCATTATACCACGATATTTTCCATGTCATTTAGACTTTAGGTCATCTTATCATGCCATGACATTTTCCATGTCATTTAGACATTAGGTCATTTTATCATACCATGACATTTTCCATGTCATTTAGACTTTAGGTCATTTTATCATGCCATGACATTTTCAATGTCATTTAGACTTTAGGTCATTTTATTATGCCAGGACATTTTCCATGTCATTTAGACTTTAGGTCATCCTATTATGCCATGACATTTTCCATGCCATTAAGGCATTAGGTCATTTCATTATACCATGTCATTTAAGCATTAGGTCATCTTTTTATTCCATGACATTTTCCATGTCATTTAGGCATTAGGTCATTTCATTATACCATGATATTTACCATGTCATTTAGGCATTACGTCATCTTATTATCCCATTATGTTTTACATGACATTTAGGCATTAGGTCATGCATGTGCCATGCATTCATCTTGTTGATCATTTTATGCATTTATACATTCTCCACTTGATTTTTGACTTAAGCCAATCAATGGCTCAAAGCTAAGCACTCTTGAGCATGCTTGTGGAAAATTAATAGCTTTGATTGGGTATTATGACTTTGTGATTTTTTTCACTACTCATCCTTTGTCAAAACAAATTGATTTTTTAACTACATCCAGTAGTCATTAAAGGAATACCATGATATTTGTTTCATGATTTTTAGATTTACTTATCATGGTTGAAAAAATGGATTTTGGCAAAGTAGTTTTTGACTCACTATTTTGGTTTTGGTAAAGTTTGGTCGTAGAATCCTTGCTCCAAAAATTAAGATGTTTTTTTATCATGAAGGTCGACATGTCCTAGATTTTCCCTAATTTCTTCAGAATTTTTTGAAATTTTTAGAAGGGTAAAAAAATCAGTTTTCAAAACTGCATGTAAGAATCATATTTGTTATTAAAGAAAATATATTTTTCTGTTTTGGTTAAAATAATTAAAGAGGGCTGACTTAGGACATTGGATACTGACTTTGGTTAATTTTCATGCTATTTCAATCATAAAATTTGATTTTAAAAAATTCGGGTCAAAGGTGGTCAATTCAGGTTTAAAAGTTAGGAAAATAGAGCTTTTAAAAAGGGGGGTTCGGCCATGGTGCCATTTTCATCCAAAAATTTTCAATTTTTTTTTAATCCAATCACAAAGTATTTTGATTTAGAAAATTTGATTTAAGTTTCTTTCTAAGGTAGTCGGATATCTTTTTATGTATACATATGTCCTTACTTAAAGGAAGAAGTACACTTTCATGCATTGTATTTTTCATGTTCATGCATATTCCAAGATATTTAATTTTTGCTATATTAGTCATTTAAAATGTATGAATATTCCATCATAATGTCATTGCTTTGATTTAAATTTCATGGTGTTATCATAGTTATTATGCGATTGTGGTTATTCTATGTTATTTTATGCTTCTTGCTATGTCATTAATTATTTTGCCATATCATCTAGGTTTTGTTATGTTCATGCATTGTCTTTTTTATTTTCATGCATATTCTATGATAATTTATTTTATGTTTCTTACCATGTCGTTAATTCTTTTACTATGACATTTAGATTATGCCATGTCATCTAGATTTTGCCATGTCAAGCATATCATGTCATCAATCCATATGCTATGTCATTCTCTCTTTTGCCATGTCATTAGTAATGATTTGCATATTCATAACCCTCTTTTTAAAATGTTTTCTAAAGATCATTTTTTTAAAAATAAAGATATTCTCGAGTTAAAATAATTCATGAGTTCTCTGCCGAGTTTGCTGGGGAGGATATCATCAATTATCATTAACAACGGAATATTTTTCTTTCAAAAAATGAGAGTGATTCGGAGATTTTCTAAATAAATAAAAATTTCTATGTTTTGTCGGATTTGCCGGGGAATATAGAAAAATTTTAAGTTAATAAATTCTGGATCATTTTTGACTAAAAATAGGATTATTTTTCTTTAGTATGGGAATTATTTTAAAATGCTAATTTCAAAACTAACTTCTATCGAGACTCGAGATAACACACGATTAATAAGGTACCATTTTATATGGGCATTGTGGGGGTGCTAATCCTTCGCCACACATAACCGACTCCCGAACCCGCTTCTTTGATTTCTCTGGTTTAAAAACGCAGACTTCGAAATTAGTTTTTTTAAAAATGTTTTTATTAATTTTAAAATGTTTTACAAAACCGATTTTAATAGGTGGCCGATCACACCTAGCCAAAAAATATTAGTGGCGACTCCATTTCTTTTTTTGAGGTTGTTTTCAAACCCTCATTTTATTTCAAGAGGAATTAAATCGTCTTTTCCTCTATTTCCCCCAATGTCACACTTAACGAGTAATGTCTCGTGATGAGACTTATTACTTTTTAGGTTGCGATAATATATATATATATATATAGTTGATCTTGTTATTTTTAAAATAATAGATGGCTAAAAAGTCTACCGATAATGCGCGCCTGTAGTGCCACAACCTCTACATGTTACACATGGTGAGAGACCCGAGAAGTACAGTAGTCTGGACTTCAAACGATGACAGCATAAGATGCTGTTTTATTTGACTACTCTGAATCTAGCCAAGTTCTTACGGGAAGAGGCCCCAACTCTGAACGAGGGAGAGAACGATAATACGGTTGTAGCTTCGGTGCAAGCATGGAAATATTCTGACTTCCTATGCAAGAACTATATCCTCAAAGGATTGGGCAACACATTATACAACGTGTATAGCCCAATAAAGACAACGAGCGAGCTGTGGGAGTCCTTAGAGAGAAAGTACAGAACCGAGGATGCCGGCTCAAAGAAATTTGTGGTTGGCAGATTTTTGGATTTCAAAATGGTGGACTCGAAAATCGTGATAAGTCAAGTCCAAGAGTATTGTTGTCGAATTTCAATACGCAAGTGCACGCTATCGCAAACAAGTAATAAAGTGGAAGTGGAGTGTCGTACCCACGAGGAATTGTTATTAATTTTGTTAAATACTAAAATTAAAATAATTTACTCTTATCCAAATAATTAATTAAAAGGTGTGTAATTTAAAACTGAATTAAAGAAAACAATAAAATAAAGAAAGCAAATAAAAATTGGATTAAAATCAATAGAGAAAAGCCTAGGATTACAACTTCCCTCAACACTTTGCTTGAACGTCTTTTACCCTCTTAATTTGATTAATGATCTTGAGTTGTTAACCTAGAGTTCTAATCTATTTATAAGGATCTTCCGATGGTCTTATAAAAATATCCTTCTTAACCAATTAACTATATTCCTATGTTAATTGAATTAAAGAAGAACTCATTAAGTCTAGGCTCTAACAATGATTACACATGACAAGTAAGTGTATTCTACCCTACCTGCAGATCAATTCATCCTAATAAATGAATATGAAACATGTGTTATGCAATCCATGTCTAAGACTAAACTCCCTTTTCCAAGTTATATTTAGGTTAACAAATCAGTTTAATTGGTGATCAAGCAATTAAAAGCATTAAGTACAAGAATGCATAAACAACTCAAATATCATTAAATCAAATTAGAGAATAAAATAATCCAAACTATGTGTTGAGTTCCATTGCAATCCTAGAAAAGAAATTTAGTTCATGCTTGATATTAAAAACAATAACCAAAGGAGTTTCACCAACATCAAATTACAAGAAAATAAAAGAAGATTAAGGAAGAAGAAAAAAACTAGAGGTTGTCAGTTCTTCAGTCTTCTAGTTTCAAAAACTGTTCTTGGCTTCTTGCAAGATGGTGGTGGCTGCTCTCTTCTTTGGAAAACTAAAACAAAAACTAACTAAGAAACCTAAAATAAAGCCTAGGGGTTCCTATTTATAGAGCCTTGAAAGCCTGAAGAAGGGAAACTTAATGGCCAAGTAACTGCCTCCAGCTTGGACTTTCCATATATCAGTTGAGCTTTTCCTTCTAGCTTTAGGACTCTACAAAATTACAAAAGACATTAATTAATAACTAAAATAAAACATAAATAAGAAATAAATAAATAAATAAAAATAACTAAAAATAGTAAATTAATAGTTTAAACTACAAGGACTTAGCTATTTTAAAAGCACAAAGTAGGATTAAATAACTCTACTTTATAGAGTTATCACACCCCCAAACTTAAAATTTTGCTAGTCCTCGAGCAAAACTAAACTAAACAAACTAAACAAAACAAAACGACATAAAGCAAAGCTTAATATGAATGCGCTTAACTAATGATTTCCTTAATTTTCCTCAAAAGCTATCTCAAAATCTGAATTCAAAGTTAAACACAAACATAATTCAACTTTATGATTCAATTCAATCATATGTTTCATGCTTGAATGGATTTCCAGTGTGTGTGTGAATAATCTCTTGACAAATCATTGAATGCAAACCGAATAAGTTTATGTCAATGCAAAATACGAATTGTAGTACTAGATTCTCATATGTTTGCTTTTCATCTTTCTCTCCACTAATGTAGACTAACACTTTGTCAAGGTTCAATTAGGTCTTTATTAAACTTGTAATGTAAGGCTAGGGTCAAGGTATGATAAAGGATATATTTCGGTTAAATTCACCCATAGACACTTTACATTTTTATCAGTATTTTTGAGAGCCATAGTCTTTTCCTCAAATTATATTCTCCATCCTTTCTTTGAATACACTTCCTTTTTGCTTCACCAATTTATTCACTTTTTTTTTGTTTTCTGTTCTTTGTTTTTGAAGAATCATAACTCTTTTTTTTTTCTTTTTTTTTATTCACCACCAATTCTCTCAAATTCAACATGGCTCATGATTGTTTCCTGTAATATCATCACATGCCTATGTAGTGAGGGTTAATCATGGTTTTCTTATTTGGCTAGGCTAAAAGATGCGGCAATCAAAGAAAATAGATATATATATCAATTAGGCTCAAAGAGATAGACTAAGGATATTAATATATAAAGGTAGGCTCGAAAGGCTCAAAACGATCCAAAGATGGCCTAAATCACTTCCTTCACTTAGTGTTGTCTAGGATTTCGCCTCGAGAGAGAATCAAACAAATTCTAGGTTCTAGACATAATCGTAATTCACAACATAATCAGTCTTTAAATAAGCAATGCAAATCTAAGCAAGAGATTAAGAGCTCAATTTGTTGAAAATCACATCATAACATGAAACTAAAAAAAGAATTTAACACAAATTCTTCCCATGCTTATGTTTTCCCAAGAATCAAGATAAATCAATAACTAAAATTCATCATTGGATAAGGATTTCATCATGTTAAAGTGCATTATCTCTCTCTCTATATATATATATATTTTAAGACTCCTAAACATAACTAAATAAAATATGCAAAATAAACTAAAAATAAAGCATAAGACACACAAAACATAATAAAACTAAAAACAAATAAACACCCCCCAAACTTAAATCAAACATTGCCCTCAATGTTGGAAAAATAAAAGAGTTAGAATGAGAGAACTCCCCTGTCAATGAAGAAAACCCGAGAGCACTCTAATCTTCCTCTTCCTCGTCCGTTGCTTCTTCCTCATCATCAAAAAGTGGTGGTGGTGGCATAGCGAGGCTTGGTGCATGTTAGCACCCAGATGATGACCAAGGAAATGGAACATTTGATCGAGGGCCTAAAAGCAGTTATCGTGGTGAGCACTACAAGCTTTCAATCGAGCTATGCGTTCCATCATGGTCAATTGTCGAGGTTGAAAAAGCCTGGGTAGAGGAGGAGCTTGTAATGAACTCGCACCGGGTCTTGAGGGTGGACCCTCAATGTATAATAGTACCATTTATGGGACCCTTTGGATGTAACAGTCTTCACTATTGCCCATTCGGACCCCTGCCTGGTCACAAAATTGAGTGAATAAAGAAGGAAACCAAAGGCCTTCTCTTGGAGATCGAACACTATGCAACACAGTCTGATAAATGAGCTGGCCAATGTCAATTGTCTTGCCCGTGGTGAGAACATAGAGCAAGATGGCTCGATCTTTGGTGACATCACTAACATGCTTACAAGGAAGCATATTGGCAGCTAAAAATGCAACCAAACTGAATCTCTCGGTTTAAAGTGTTGGCCATGAATGAAGCAAGTTCCCTATCCTTCGAAGTCTTCCAAGTCGTCCCATTGGGGCATAAATATGCTGTGACAGCATCCATGTCAATTGGCCCATCCAAATACTGAGTATATTCATCAGTCTCAATATCCGGGGTTTGGTAATACCAATTAATGGTCTATGGATCAAACGGAACTTGGCACCCATGGACAAAAATCGTATTATCGCTAAGTTCAAAGGCATTGGCATAAAACTCTCTGACAATCGAGAGTACGAAAGATGGCGGTAGAGCACAGAATTTCTGCCAATGATGTGAATTGATGACTTGTTGAAACTCAAAATGCTCATGTGGATCAATATGAAACCCCCTCTTCGGAATAGGGCTTTTATGTAGGAGAGAGTGGTTATGCCGTTGAACCGCTGCATCAGATACAAACTTGCTTATATCAAAATTGGGTGCACTAGTGCCAGTTCGGGTTTTCTTCCTTGGTCCCATATTCTAGTTCTTGTTCAACAATTGACCCAAATCCAACTATTATTTCTCCAAGCACACAACCTAAGATAGAATTACTAGAAAATTCTCCAATTCCCAAATATGCTCACCCAATCCACAACAAGCAAAGCAAATTCTCCAATTCTCAAATATGCTTAACACACCCCAATCCACAACAAGCAAAAAAGGGAACTTTTAATTTGGACTAATTCTAAAATTAAAAAAAAAAAAAACACAAAAATCAACAAGCAACCCAATCCTCCATAAAAGACTATTGGAAGCAAGAACAATTTTCAATCACAAAAAATCAACCAATAACCCTCAAACTAGTATAATCTTTATGGAATTTGAAAGACTTACTTGAAGAACTTGAGGATGATGGGAGATTCCTTACTTAATGGTGAGTAGAAAATATGTGGTTGATTTGTGTAGTGGTTGTGTGAAAGAAATTGAGAAGAAAGTGAGCAATGGGGTTTTATGAAGATGGGTAGTGAATATAAATGAGAGATTTGTAGAAGAAGAGAGAGTTGATAGTTAAGAGAGAGAGGAGAGGGTTTGGGAGAGAAAAGAGTTTTTGGTGGCTGCCAAAAAGATGAAAGGGTTTAGGGGTTAGCTTTTTCTAAATCCCAAAAAATAATAATTTTTTTACGAGTTGGCACCACGGCGCCAGGATTCGGCACCATGGTGCCAGCTACACTGACTCTAATTTGAATTTTTTTCGAGGTTTGGCGCCGCGGCGTAAACCTCTCTGACTTTAAAAAGAATTTTTTTTTGCGTTTTTGGGCGCCGCGGCGCTGACCTCTCTGCCTTTTTTTTATTTATAAAAAACTGCAAAAAAGAAGAAGATGAAATTAGTAAAATAAAGTTGAAATCAAAAATAAATAAGAAAAATCAAGCAGTAAAGATTAGAACTTGGGTTGCCTCCCAAAAAGTGCTTGATTTATAGTCGTCGGCTTGACTATCTCGAGCCTATTC
Source organism: Fremontodendron californicum (assembly GCA_030761205.1). Taxonomy (NCBI): domain Eukaryota; kingdom Viridiplantae; phylum Streptophyta; class Magnoliopsida; order Malvales; family Malvaceae; genus Fremontodendron; species Fremontodendron californicum. The sequence goes on from JAULJL010000042.1 coordinate 2,752,057, forward strand.
TGGGTCGGCTAAGATGATTGAGGACTTGTGGCATTCAAAATCGCCTCTCGAGTAATGCTTGAGCCGTTGGCCATTGACTCTGAATATTCGATTGGAACTCTCTTCAACCACTCCATGAGGAAAAACTTTAATGACTTTGAAAGGTCCGGACCATCGAGACTTGAGTTTTCCCGGAAATAGCTTTAAGCGGGAGTTGTAGAGTAAAACCTATTGGCCTGGTTCAAAATGTCTCTCAATAATCTTCTTAACATGCTATCTCTTGGTCTTTTCTTTGTAAAGCTTGGCATTTTCATAGGCTTGAAGACAAAATTCATCCATCTCATTAAGTTGCAATAGACGCCTCTCTCATGCTACTTGAAGATCGAAGTTCAACTTTTTGATGGCCTAATATGCATTGTGCTCCAACTCTACCGGAAGGTGACATGCTTTTTTGAATATCAATTTGTATGGAGAAATCCCAATCGAAGTTTTATAAGCAGTTCGGTATGCCCATAATGCATCATCCAATCTCTTGGACCAATCTTTTCTAGTTGGGCTAACTGTTTTCTATAAAATCCTCTTGATTTCTCTATTACAAACTTCGGCTTGACCACTTGTTTGTGGATGGTAGGCGGTGGCAATCTTGTGGTTGACCCCATATTTAGCAAGGAGGGCTTCAAAGTATTTGTTGCAAAAGTGAGACCCCTCATCACTAATGATTGCTCTTGGAGTGCCAAAGCGGGTGAAGATATTCTTTTTTCAAGAAGTTTAGAACCACATTGGAATCATTAGTTGGCAAGGCTGTTGCTTTCACCCACTTAAATACATAATCAACTGCAACAAGAATGTAAAGATTGTTGTAGGAGGAAATAAATGGACCCATGAAATCAATTCCCCATACATCAAAAATCTCTATTTCGAGAATGCTGTTGAGAGGCATCTCGTTTCTCCTTGAGATGTTGCCCACTCTCTGACATCTATCACATCTGGCAACAAACTGGTGAGCATCTTTAAATAGAGTGGGCCAATAAAAACCGGATTGTAGCACTTTTGTCGCAGTTCGTTCTCCTGCAAAAAGCCCTCCATAGTCCGAAGAGCGATACTGTTGCAGAATATCTTCAACTTCTTCCTTGGGCACACACTTTCTAAGAATCTGATCCTTGCATTGCCTAAACAGGAAAGGTTTATCCCAATGATAGCACTTCACATCATGCAAGAAATTCTTCTTTTGTTGAGAATTTAAATCAGGTGGAAAGATTCTACTTACAATATGGTTCACATAGTCGGCTTACCATGGTTATTCCTATTGATGAACTAGAAAGAGTTGCTCATCAGGAAAAGTCTTATTGATTTGGATTGCATCGCCAACTTGTGCCCCATTATCCAATCTTGATTAATAATCTGCCACTTGATTTTTTGTTCTTTTTCTATCTCGGATTTCTAAATCAAACTCTTGCAAAAGAAGTATCCAACGGATCAAGCGAGGTTTTGCATCCTTCTTATCAATCAAGCACTTGATAGCTGAATGATCTGCATAGACAATGACTTTGGTACCAACAAGATAAGATCGAAATTTATCAAAAGAAAATACTACTACAAGCAATTCTTTTTTAGTGGTGTTGTAATTCAACTGAGCATCGGTCAAAGTTTTGCTTGCATAGTAGATAGAATGAAATATCTTATCTTTTCGTTGGCCTTAAGATTGCACCAACTACAAAGTCACTAGCATCGCACATGAGCTCGAATAACAGGTTCCAATCTGGAACAATAAAGATAGGTGCTAAAATCAATCTCTCTTTCAATGTCTTAAAAGCTGTTGGACATGCATCATCAAACTTGAAAGGGACATCTTTTTCAAGGAGGTTGCAAAGTGGCTTTGAGATCTTGGAAAAGTCTTTAATGAACCTCCTATAGAACTCGGCATGACCAAGGAAACTTTGAATACCTTTGACAGAGATTGGAGGTGGGAGCTTCTCAATTGTTTCAATCTTTGCTTTATCTACTTCAATCCCTCTACTAGAAACTTGATGTTCTAAAACAGTGCCTTCTTGAACCATGAAGTGGCATTTTTTCGAGTTTAACACCAAGTTTGTTTCTTCACATCTCTTAAGCACTCTAGCAAGGTGATGTAGACATTCATCAAAAGAATCTCCAAAAACTTAAAAAGTCATCCATAAATACCTCTAAACCTTGCTCCACCATGTCGGAGAATATGGCCATCATGCATCTCTGAAAGGTAGCAGAAGCGTTGCAAAGTTCGAATGGCATTCTCCGAAAAGCATAAGTTTCATAGGGGCAAGTGAAGGTAGTCTTTTCTTGATCTTTAGGAGCTATTGCAATTTGATTGTATCCTGAATATCCATCCAAAAAACAATAAAACTCCTTACCAGCCAATTTGTCTAACATCTGATCAATGAATGGCAAAGGAAAATGGTCTTTCCTAGTGGCCTTGTTAAGCTTTCGATAGTCCATGCAAATCTGCCAACCAGTCTGTTCTAGTTGGAATGAGCTCATTATTAGCATTGGCAACCACCGTCATTCCTCCTTTCTTAGGCACACATTGAACTAGACTTACCCATGAACTGTCGGAGATAGGATATATGATGCCTTCACCCAACCACTTAATAATCTCTTTTTTTACCACTTTTTTCATGATGGATTAAGTCTCCATCGATGCTCTATGGTAGCCTTGTGATTGTCTTCAAGAAGGATTTTATGCATGCAAATTGAAGGACTAATCCCCTTGATGTCGGCAATCGATCAACCCAATGCCCTCTTGTGTTCTCTAAGTACTCTAAGGAGTTTATTTTCCTGCTCAACACTAAGAAAATATGAGATAATAACAGGTAATTCAAAATTTTCACCAAGAAAAGCATACCGCAAATGTGAGGGTAACTGCTTAAGCTCAAAGGATGGTGGCTCTTCAATGGATGGCTTGGTAGATGATGTTTCACTTGTCTTAAGTCCCAATGGTTCAAAATGATGAATAGATCTTCCAATACGTGGATAAGCATTCAACAAATTTACACATTCAATAAAGTCATCATCCTTTTCTGAAGTACTTATCAAGAATGCCTCAAGTAGATCAACTGGATAGCTATTTTCAAAAATGTTTTTTGTAGCACTATCCACCACATTAACTACAAAACACTCATCAGATTTAGGAAATTTCATAGCTTTTAAAAACATTAAAAGTTACATCTTGATCTTGAACTCTCATGGTAAGTTCGCCTTTTTTCATATCGATGAGAGTTCTACCGGTAGCTAAGAAAGGTCTCCCAAGAATAATTGGTATTTCGCGATCTTCCCCCATATCCAATACAATGAAAACAATTGGGAAGATAAATTTATCTACCTTCACTAATACATCTTCAACAATGCCTCTTGGATATGTGTAAGATCTATCCGCCAATTGTAGTGTGACTGTAGTAGGCTTAACTTCCCCCAAACCCAGTTTCCCATAGGTTGATAAAGGCATAAGATTAATGCTTGCTCCCAAATCACATAAAGCTCTACCAATGAACTGATTTCCAATTGTGCATGGAATGGTGAAACTTCCCGAATCTTTAAGCTTTGGTGGAAGTTTCTTTTGGAGGATAGCACTGCACTTCTCAGTAAGTGCAACAGTCTCATATTCACCCAATTTCCTTTTCTTAGACAATATGTCTTTCATAAACTTGACATATTTTGGCATTTGTTCCAAAGCTTCAGCAAAAGGTATATTAATATTAAGCTTTTTAAATACCTCAAGAAATTTCTAGAACTACTTATCAAGCTTATTTTTATGAAGGCACTGAGGAAAGGGTGGTGGTGGATAACATTGCTTCTTTTTCTCTTGAGTCTTTTCAACTTCTTTTTCCACCATATCTTTTTCTTTAAGAGGCTTGGTTGGGAATTCTTACTTCTTGTTTTCCTCTTCTAACCCCCTTCCATTCCTAAGTGTGATGACTTTGCAATGTTTTTTTGTCTCCCCTAGGATTAGTTTCTGTATCACTTGGAAAAGATCCCCTAGGACGATTGTTAAGTGCATTAGCAAGCTGGCCCACTTGTGTCTCAAGATTCTTAAGTGATGCTATTTGAACTTGAAGTAATTGAGTTTGACCTTGAAGTATTTTAGCATGACTCCGAAGTGTTTCAGCTTGACTTGGAAGTGATGTTTTATGCTCCTGAAGTGATTCTGAGTGATTCTGAATGAAATTATCAACTCTTGCCATGAATTGCGTAAACATCTCTTCCATAGATGTTTTCTTTTCTTGGACAGGAGCCCGATCTTGTGATGGAAAACCAGGAGGGTTTGCTGGTTTAGCAGAGGATGAAGACTCTTGATTGTTATTCCAGGAAAAGTTTGGGTGATTTTTCCAACCCGGATTGTAAATGTTGGAATAAGGATTGTTTTGCTGTCTATTATAGTTTCCAACATATTGCACTAACTCGGCATTGGTTGGGCAACTATTACTAGTGTGTCCTTCTCCACATAATTCACAAGTTACTAATGGGCTCTGGATTGAATGCACACTCATAGTGTCAAATTTCTTAGACAAAGTAGCCATCTGTGCCGATAAGGCACTAATCTCATTCAGCTGATAACCGCCTGGAGCTTTCTTTGGCAAAATTTGCTCAGTGGACCATTAATAACTATTGAACGCCATCTCCTCAATTAAATTATAAGCCTCATCAATTTCTTTTCCCATGAGTGCTCCACCTGCTGCAGCATCTATAGAACTTCTACTAGGACCCATTAACCCATTGTAGAAGGTCTTTACCTGAAGCCAGTAAGGTATCCCATGATGAGGACATCGTCGGAGCAGATCTTTATACCTTTCCCAAGCTTCATATAATGATTATGAGTCATATTGCATAAAAGATGTGATATCATTTCGCATCTTAGCTGTCTTGGCTGGAGGAAAATATTTAGCAAGAAATTTCTGGGAGTGGTAATGGAGCCAGCAAGAAGAGAGTTCAACCAACTCTTGGCCTTTATCTTGAAGTGAGAAAGGGAAGAGTCTCAATCTAATTGCATCATCAGTAACACCATTTTGTTTGAAAAGATTGCAAACTTCCAGGAAATTCATGATGTGAGCATTCAGATCATCGTTCGGTAAGCCGCTGAACTGAACTGATGTATTGATCATCTGAAGGATGGCTGGCTGGCTTTATCTCGAACGTATTGGCCTGGATGGCAGGCCTTTGAATACTAGTCTGAAGGTGTTGCATGAGAGGAACCCCATACTCTCGCAGAGTCTTTGTCTCGTTAGCTTCGGCCATTGTATGGTTGTTAGTTGCGACTTGTAAATTATCCCTTTGGTGTCGATGAAAAGTTCTTTCTGGTTCTGGATCAAAAGGGACAAGTTCAAAACTTCTAGATCTCCATATTCAACAACCAAAATTACATGAGAATAAGAAAAAGAAAATTTGAATTAAGAGTAAGTATGCTTGGTATTAATATTAACAAAAAATAATAAAACAATTCCCCGGCAACGGCGCCAAAAACTTGTAGTCGAATTTCAATACGCAAGCGCACGCTATCGTAAATAAGTAATAAAGTGGAAGTGGAGTGTGGTACCCACTAGGAATTGTTATTAATTTCATTAAATACTAAAATTAAAACAACTTACTCTTATCCAAATAATTAATTAAAAGGTGTGTAATTTAAAACTGAATTAAAGAAAACAATAAAATAAAGAAAGCAAATAGAAATTGGATTAAAATCAATGGAGAAAAGCCTAGGATTATAAATTCTCTCAACACTTCGCTTGAACGTCTTTTACCGTCTTAATTTGATTAATGATCTTGAGTTGTTAACCTAGAGTTCTAATCTATTTATAAGGATCTTCCGATGGTCTTATAAAAATATCCTTCTTAACCAACTAACTATATTCCTATGTTAATTGAATTAAAGAAGAACTCATTAAGTCTAGGCTCTAACAATGATTACACATGACAAGTAAGTGTATTCCTACCCTACCTGCAGATCAATTCACCCTAATAAATGAATATGAAACATGTGTTATGCAATCCATGTCTAACACTAAACTCCCTTTTCCAAGTTATATTTAGGTTAACAAATCAATTTAATTGGTGATCAAGCAATTAAAAGCATTAAGTACAAGAATGCATAAACAACTCAAATATCATTAAATCAAACTAGAGAATAAACTAATTCAAACTATGTGTTGAGTTCCATTCCAATCCTAGAAAAGAAATTTAGTTCATGCTTGACATTAAAAGCAATAACCAAAGGAGTTTCACCAACATCAAATTACAAGAAAATAAAAGAAGATTAAGGAAGAAGAAAAAAACTAAAGGTTATCAGTTCTTCAGTCTTCTAGTCTCCAAAACTGTTCTTGGCTTCTTGCAAGATGGTGGTGGCTACTCTCCTCTTTTGAAAACTAAGACAAAAACTGATTAAGGAACATAAAATAAAGCGTAGGGGTTCCTATTTATAGAGCCTTGAAAGCTTAAAGAAGGGAAACTTAGTGGCCAAGTAACTGCCTCCAACTTGGACTTTCCATATATGAGTTGAGCTTTTCCTTTTAGCTTTAGGACTCTACAAAATTACAAAAGACATTAATTAATAACTAAAATAAAACATAAATAAAACTAAATAAGAAATAAATAAAAATAACTAAAAATAGTAAATTAATAGTTTAAACTACAAGGACTTGACTATTTTAAAAGCACAAAATAGGATCAAATAGCTCTATTTTATACAGTTATCAAGTATCAGCTGATCCCCCATGAGATTACTACCGAAGGAATGATTCTTAGTGAATCATTTGAAACAACGGCTTTGATAGAGAAATTGCTTCCTTCGTGGAAGGATTTCAAGAACTATCTAAAGCACAAGAGAAAGGAGATGACTTTAGAGGACTTGATTATTCGGTTAAGAATAGAGGAGGATAACCGTGGTTAAGAAAAGAGGGTTAAAGCTCAGACCATGGAAGCCAAGGCAAATGTTGTAGAACATTCGCACAAGACCAACAAAAAGAAATTTATTGGTTCTAGTTCTTCCCAAGCTAATAAAGGAACGGATTTCAAAAAGTTTACTGGAACTTATTTCGTATGTAACAAGCCCGGTCATCCAGCAAAGGACTGTCGTTAGAACAAGAAAAAAGCTAAAGCCAACTTAGTTGATGATAATGAGATTGAGCTCGTTGCTGTTGTAACACAAGTGAACATGGTAGAAAACCCTAAGACATGGTGCGTTTATACATATGTCACTTGTCACGTTTGTTCTGATAGAAAGAGTTTCTCTAAGTATAAAGAAACAAATATTTATGAGAAACTCTTCGATTTACAAGGTACGAGGCCATGAAAAGGTGGTGCTCAAGATGACATATGTTAACGAACTAACTTTGAACAATGTAATTCATGTTCTTGAAATTCGTAAGAATTTGGTTCCCGGCTCTCTGTTGAGCAAGAATAGGTTTAGACTCGTATTTGAGTCTGATAAATTTGTACTCACCAAAAATGGTATGTTTGTGAGTAGAGGATATTTTTGTGATAGGTTTTTTAAGCTCAATATAATGGTTATTGTGCCAAAGAACATAAATAATAATTAAATTATTTCTTATGTTTATTTGGTGGTATCCTCTAACATATGGCATGGTAGATTAGCTACAGGTGTTTTACAAGACCTTGCAGAGAATCAGCAATTTGGATTCGGATTTGCTTCCGCAAATTGTTATTGATAAAAATCACAAATGGGAAATTTGTATGGAATCCAAATTGGCTAAGGCTATTTTCTATTCGGTAGAAAGAAGTAGTAAACCTCTAGATTTAATTCACACTGATATATGTGACTTAAAGTTTGTGCAAACTAGAGGTGATAAAAAGATATTGTTATGTCTATTTGCTAAGAAGCAAAGACGAGGCCTTGGAAGCTTTTAAACTCTTTAAAACTGAGGTCGAAAATCAACTAAGCAAGAAAATAAGGAATGATATGGGTGGTGAATATGATTCAATGTTTAATGAATTCTCTTCAAAGTATGGAATCAACAGTCAAACCACTTCTCCTTATTTACTTGAACAATATGGTATTGCGATACGTAAGAACCGATCTTTAAAAGAAATGATGAATCCTATGCTTTGTTGATTAGTTCAGGGTTATCTCAAAACTTGTGGGGGGAAGCTATTCTAATAGCTAATTATTATTTTTAAATAAAATATCCAACGAGAAATAGGACAAGACACCGTATGAATTATGGAAGGGTAAAAGACCATCCTACAAATACACGAAAGTATGGGGTTGTCTTGCGAAGGTATTGATTTCTCCAGCTTAAAAGGTCATAATAGGACCTAAAACTATTTTCGGTGCCTCATTCGAAGGGATCACGACCCAGTTCTTGAGGGCAAGAGAAGGACATGTGAGAAAATGTCAACTTTATGCAACAAGGGTACTCGGGTGTGATCTTGTCGTCAATGAGTGTATCGACATAGTAAGTGGGGAAGAGTTTCATGGTATGGTATCGACATGCCTTGGTGCTACCATGACTACCCCATTGTGAAACGGAGGATGAGACCTTGTCCATGGGATTGATGATCCCTGATAGTGCCAAAAGTGGCACAAACCCTGGAAGCAAACCATTAAGTTGTAAATGAATGTAAAGACATAACATACTTAGTAAGCAAACTGAGTAGATTTACAAGTAATCCTGGAAAAAATCACTGAAAGGCCATAGTAAGGGTACTCAGAAATTTGAGATACACCTAAAGTTATGGACTGCACTATACAAGATATCCAGCTGTGCTCGAAAGGTACAGTGATGCAAAATGGATATTCGATACTAAAGATTTTAAATCCACTTATCTTTAGGAGCTGCAATGTCATGGAAATCTTCTAAACAAACATGTATTTCCAGATCCACTATGGAATCTGAATTTTTAGCTTTAGATAAAGCTGGAGAAGAAGCGGAATGGCTTCGAAAGTTTAGAAGATATTCTAATTTCGCCGAAACCTGTGCCTGCAATTTGTATACATTGCGTTTGCCAACCTACAATTGGTAGGGCACAGCGTTGTTTGTATAATGGTAAATCTCGACACTTTCGTCGAAGACATAGTAACGTTAGACAGTTGCTCTCAAATGGAATTATCTCTATTGATTATGAAAAATCAAAGGATAATGAAGCGTGCTTATGAAAAGTTTTAACAAGAGAGCAAAATATATCATCGAGGGGAAAAGGTCTTAAGCCTATAAATTAAAGTTACATAGTGGCAACCCAACCTAGCTGACTGGAGATCCCAAGATCTAGGTTCAAAAGGGACAACTGAATTATGTTAACTGAGTGTGAGCACTAAAGGAGTTAAACACTCTTATCCATTCCTATGATGATTTAGTGCTGTCTGCAAAGGAGTTAGGATAAGCTATGCTTCTAATGATTCTTATAGCTTGATAAAATCAAGTGGGGTATTGCAGGATACTCTTAATAAGCAATCACCTATTATGAGTAAGAAACGTGGCTATTTCTATGAGAATTGATCAGGCTAAATTCTCTAGAGTACTCATAAGAAACCAGGTAGTGTTCGGGGCCAAAATGGACACAATCGTGAGAACCAAAGATGCTCGAAGAGGTATTGTGTGATTCCTATTGTCTTGGTTTACACAAAAGGCTGAATAGTTCAAGACATCATGTTCACTCGTTAGCCGAGTAAATCCGATAGTTGTCACTATGGACGGTTCAAAGCCAAAAGCTACCTATCTTGATGCAATAACTCTTCAAGGTTAAACTCTCTCATATTTCGAGTCAGTTTGTCATTTTAATCAGACAATTTCCATTCATGTGGGGGATTGTTGGAAATCAATATATTATTTGGTGTATAAATACAAAATACGTTTACTAATACATAAGTTGTCGTAAGTAGATACACGGTGCATAATTTATGTACACAATTGATATCATGTTTGAATAAGAAATTAATCTCTAATTACCCATTTGAAGAGGAAGAAAGTTGGTTGATGTTAGTGATTGGCGTGGAATCCCAAATAGGATGAACAAAGGCTTAAGCTTGTGGTATTTATAAGCCTTGTTTCCATGAGGGGTTGGGCCCCAAGGGGCACCCAAGTTTTGTGGTGAGTGAGGACCTACACAAACTGGGCTAGACCATACACGCACGCGCCGCTGAGCCGAGCCAGGCTTGGCTAGGTCGGGTTTGAGTTTGGGCTAGTATTTTTTTTTACTACCCAACCGATATATTTATTATGTCTAAACCGAATCGCTTCAGCATTCTCCAACCAAGAGACTTGTCTGTTTAAGAAGTATCTTTTCGGACTGAACCTTTTTGTTTGTTAAAAGTTTTGTCTGTTCGGTTTAAACTAAGAACCTTTTATTTCAAAAGCTGCATGTTTGGCCGAACAGGTTTTGTTCCAAATGGTTTGTCTGTTCCGAAAAGTCATATGTATTTCTATAAAAATCTGAGCAGTGCCTGTCATTTTTTGTACCAAAAATTAGTCTTAATTTTTACTTTTCTGCTCTTGTTTTTCTTGTGTCTTCTATGAGAGAGATCGACATTTTTCTGGTTCGCCATGTTGCTAAGAGTATGCTCTTGACTACAACGTAATCGAGGAGGCCTGGGAGACGAATTGCAATATACTGTAAGCACCTGTGAGACAGGCAATAATCGTCTTAAGGTCAAAGGTGAAACCTTGACTCGATTAATATTTTCTGTATTCGGATTAACCTGTAAGTGTTCGTATTTTCAATATTCTGTTCATAATATGTTTATATATTTTAGTATGCAGTAATGAAATTTGTTAAATGCTTACAAGATTGCCAACACTTTAATATAAGACCACAAGAAACTAGTATTTATATGAGTTACGAAAATAATGAAAGGTTAAAATGTCTCATTATTGAAAATTTGAAAGAAAAAATATATATATGATCACTTGTCAAATAATGGTTAAACAGGTACTTATATAAGTTCTACTTACTCCTGTTTAACATTGCTATTGACATAATTTTTGAAGTGCTAAACGAGTAAATTTTTTTGGCTTTTGCGGTTAAAATCATGATTTGACAATTCAAATAAAAAAGATAAGAAAATAGAGTTTTTGCAGTTTGGAAGCTGATTTTTGGATAAAGTGATTTTATTATCCTCACATCTATAAATTTTTGTTATTTTAAACATATGTTTTTTTTTATATATATATATATGTTTCAATTCCTCATAGCATTTTTTCATAATAATGCCAAACATTTAAAAATTCTTAAACCACAATTTTCACCACACTTTTTAAACACATTTTTTCAGGTCAAAATTTTTTTAACCCAAACTTTTTTAAACAATAATATTAAACTAACCTTTAATAAGTTCACAAATAGAAACAAAGAATATAAGACAAGTACACCCTCTATTTTGTAACTAGCAAAAAGAATCCAAAATTTTTTGGAAAGGAAGGACAAAATATGAAAGCTTTGGTGGGTTAACTTAGCTTAATTTAGCTGCTACTTATAATTTAATTTAATAAAAAGTAGTAAGTATTTCAGTATTTCTATTTGTAAGAAAACATTAATTACATTTATAGCTTTTTGATTTGATCTTTTAGTTTCTGAAAGCAAACAAACATGTATTTTCGTTTCCAAAAGACAAGACTGCTACTTTTTCTAAATTTAAATGTTATAAATAAATAAACAAATAAATTAAAACATCAAATATGTATAATATATTATTTCTGATAATCTATTTGTATAAATAATTTGATAATTCGTATATCTGTATCGTGATCGTATATTTTTTCGTATCATAATTGTATTTAAGGTGTTTTATATTTATATAAATTTTGACGTGTTAATAATTTGTGTCATACAAATTTTTATATGTTCGTGTATTCGTATCGTATCGTATTGTTTTGTATTTCATATCATAATTTAAATTTTTTTTTTTTGTCGTATAATCGTACTTTTTCAGGTTAATAATGTAAATGATCTCATTATATTTGTTATATATTGTAGCACAACACATGAAACAAGGCAACTCTTCTTAATATTAGTATGAAATGTGATGATCAAATATAACAAAATTAATTAAGAAGGCTCTTATTCTTCCTCTGTAGATTAAAAATATTAATTGCTACAAGTTGTACTACAAGACTCAATGTTGCAATGCAATAATCCATTTCTACAATATTAGCTCAAACTCTACTGATTACCATTTTTAATCTGCCTAATATATATAATACAATATTACACACACCCGGCCAGTACTACTGTAAGTCTATAAGCAAGAAATTAACAGCCCTAAGGGAAAGAGATATGATTGTAGAGAGAAGATATACTGATAAATTTGGCGTTTCATCATGCAGCAGGAGTAGTAGCAGCAGTGGCGGTGGTGGAAGAAGGGTTTTTCTTGGCTAGATTGTGCTTGTTATTGTGCATCCACACCTTGAGGACTCTTCTTTTCACTCCAATCTCTTGGCAAAACTGTTGCAGCACAGCTTCTCCTTGCTTTTGGATTTTCCACCCAACTTTCTCTGCAAAGTTAACCATTTTCTCTTTCTGTTCCTGGGTGAACTTTGTCCTAAACCTTTTCTTCATTAGCAGGGGTGGCCTGCCCACTAAGCCACCACCATCTTCGGCCTTTTCATCAGACTCTGAAGGGAGGGAGCCCATTTTGTAGGACATCATCATCTGGTGGGGTGTTGGTGTTGGTGGTGCTGCTCTTGAGTGTATAAGAGTACCTGTAGGGTACCCTAGAGTCTCAGGAGGTAGGATACTATTGTGGTGACCTAAGATGATTTTCCTCCCAACCCTGCTGAGATATTGTGGGCTATGCAATGGGTAACAGTCACCTTCAATTTCTTTTCTGTGGAAGTTTCTGTGGCAGTTACAGGCTGAGCAATTCAGGGCTTCAATGGTACCCTCCTCACCGCTGGCACTGGGCATGAACTCACCACAACCATCAGTGGCATTGCCTCCCATGGCTGCTGCATGGTTCTTGAGGCACTCTCTGTACCTCACCACTTTCTTGTAGGGCACATGATCATCTAGGTTTATCGACAAGGAGGCGCCAGTACTGGAAGGGATTTGGGGTGCTGAGGAAGGTATCATATGGTTGTGGGGTACTGCAGGATCATGATGGATCATGTGCCCATGTCCCCCGCCATATGTACTGTTCAATGGAATTGGGATCTCCCCTTCTTGACTGGAAAGTTCCATTTGTAGGTAATATATATATATATATATATATATATATATATATTATTTGTGTTTGGACTTTGAGACCAAAAGAGGAAGAAGTAGAGAATGTTTGGGTGAGTGTTAGGATAGGAGGCCAAAATGATAAAAAAAATAAATTTCTGAAGAACTTGCTTGCTTTCTTTCTTTCTTTCTTTTAAAATCCTAGGAGTTTTCTTGACAATTTGTCAACTATTTCCGCAGCAAGACAATAGAAAAACTATAACCTATCAAATTTTGACACTGAGTCTGAGAAAACCTTCTTTCATGAAATTCCACCCCAAAAAAAAGGAAAAATACTAGTTAATAAAGAAAAGGAGGCAGAGAGAGAAGGATGACCCACTATGAAATTGCAAATAAAAGCTTTGGCTTTCAGGTTATTTGAGAAGCAGCTGAGAGAGAGAGAGAGAGGGATAATATGATATCCGAAGGCCAGCCCAACACTTTTTGATGATCCAAAGGACAAAGGAAGAAAAAAAACAAATAGTCATCAAGCGCCTAGGCTTTGAATGTCCATTCTCAAAGGTCAACTGGGAAACAAGAAAAAGAAAAGAAAAGAAAACTCAGAAAGAAGCAAATTCAGTATCACTGTAGACAGGTGCTGGCAACGAGAGCAGGCAGACCGGTATAATAATTAATAAGCAAGAAAACTAGCTAGTCAAGTGTTGAGTCATTGTCTCCCTTAGAAAGAAAATGATGGCTGAAGGAACATCAACTTCGTTTATCTTTTCTTTTCTCTTCACGCTAGAAATAAATAGAAATTAATAAAGCAAAAACCAAGGAATGCTAGAACAATGGAAATCAGAGCTTAAAATTTGGCTAAGGAAAGAAGAAAAGAGAGAGAGAATAGAGGATCTGAACTTAAAAAATAAAAAATAAAATGAGAATATAGAACAAGGTGGTGAAGGGAGAAAGAGGTGAAGAAAAGAGAGTTTTGGGTGATAGGTTTTGGTAGTGAAGCACTATAAACAAGCGCTTATACCAGTAGTGACTAGTGAGGGCCAAAAAGAAGGAGAGAGAGAGAGAGTAAGAAAAGCAGATTTTTCACAGACAAAGAGGAAATAGAGTCAGTTTAAGGGAATTGCACTAAAAATAAAGAAATAAAAACAAACAAGCAAAAAAAAAAGGGTGGGTTGCTTTGCTTTGCTTGCACTATCAGCCATCAAGGTTACGCCATTTAGAGAGCAGTGTGTCAGAGGGTGCAGACAACAAAGGAAGGAGAGAGAGAGAAATAAAAAGGAAAAAAGGAAATTATGATAGAAAACAAATGTTTGGTCAAAAGAAATTAATTAGCAAAATCTAAGCCTCTGCTTTCTTTTTGTTTGTTTAGGTAAGTTTGGTGTTAATGAAAGCTGAATCCTTTGCTTCAGAAATTATTCATTCAGGCACATGTCTTTGCCCATACCCTCCCCCATGTTCTTAAAATCTTTAATTATAATATCTTGATGGAAGAATGTTTATTCTAGACATTGCTTCATAAAATAAAAAGGTTCAAGAGTAAATTTATTTATATTTTTGAGATTAATGTCAAATTTATCATTATATTTTAACTCAATATTGAATTTTCTCACTCTACTTTTTTTTTATTTTATTGAATTTTACCATTCAACTTTGATTTTGAATGATTTGAAGATAAAATTTAATAGAAAAAAATAATATTTCTTCAAATATTTTATTTTAATAATTAATAATAAAATATTTATTAATAAAAAATATTAAAAATAAAAATTAACATAACATGACATTTTTATTTTATAAAAAAAAAATTTATGCCATTTTTTTGTCTTTCTTCTATTCTTCAAGTCGTTGGTGACTAGTGATGACATTATTCAGTAGTAATGCTGTAAGATCAAATTTGATCACCGAGCATCAAATCCGACATATCTCTTCCACAATGTTGTTTTTTCAAACTTTTTCTATGTTAGCAATTTTTTTTTTAAATTTAACAAAAATAGAATATTTTATAAAATATTTCCTTTGTATCAAATTAAAAATTAAAAAATGATGTTTATAAGGAAGAAAATGTAAACTATTTAATCTAATATTATGTTTGTATCAAATTAAAAAATAAAAATAATATGAAAAAGAAAAAAATACTAAATTTTTTTAAAAAAAAAGTTTTAAAAAATGGCATATATATGTTGGATTTGGTGTTTGACGGTCAAATTTCACCTTTGAGTATCGCTACTAACTAGACTTGTCCAAGGGTCGGACTACCCGTCTAAGCCCGAAAGTCCGCTCATATTCAAAAGGACTTGGACAAAAATATTAGGTCCGAAAAATAGGCTTGGGCAAAAAAATGAGGCTCGTTTAAAAAATGGGTCAGGCCTTGGCTCTAACATTCAAGGCCCGGCCCATTCCGTTTTTCAATTATATAATATATTATTTTTATTTATATTATGTAATTTATATCATATAAAGATTAAATATATATAATATTATAGTGTAAACATTAAAAAATATGTTAAGTTGTCCATGTTTAAGAACTTAATAAAAGAAAAAAAATATAAAATTACTAAAGATTAAATAAAAATAAAATATTTAAAAAAATAGAAAAAAAAATATGGGCCGTTCTAAACGGGCTTAGAGACTATCCATTTACAAATATGAGCAGACTTGGGCAGAACTTGATACCCATATTTCGGGCCGGGCCGGGCCGGGCTTGGCAAGCGAATATAGTGTTGATACCACACATAAACCCGGTCTGAACCTGGCTCGGCCCGGCCCATGGACACCTCTACTACTAACCGATGCCATTATCGGACACCAAAAACTTAAATAATAAAAGAAAGACCAAAAAAAGAGAAAAATATTTAAGTTTTTGTTTTTATAAAATAAAAATTCTATATTAATTTTTTAATTTTTAATCTTTTATAAATTAATTGATTGTTGTTAATTAACAAAATGAAATATTTGATGGAATTTTTTTTCTTAAATTTTATCTTTAAATCAACTAAAATCAAAGTTGAGTGACAAAATTCAATCAAAAATCAAAATTGAGTGGCAAAATTCAATCAAAAAACAGAATTTTGTGTCAAAATTCAATCAAAAATAAGAATTTTGGCAAATTTGCCCTTAATCCCAAAAATGCATAGACAAATATCAATCAAAATAAAGTATAATGACAAATTTCAATATCCAATTAGGGTTTAAATTACCATTTTTTAATTAGTTTAAAAATCAAGAATGGACTTTGAACAAAATAAAGGGTGATTTCTATGGTTTATATCTATAATATATATTAAAGCACAAATGTGAAAAATCTTTTGAAACGATAAAAATATCCATTGTTATTCATTATATTACTAATTTTCCATTTTAAATATTTTTTATTAATAGAATTTATCCAATTTATAAATAAGAATTCTAATTCTATTGAAAGACTTTAATTAAATGAATTTATTTGATAATAAATAAATAAAATTTAAAATTTATATTGAATTACTTTATCTTTAAAGTTATAATTTTTCATTATTAACCTTAAAAAGCCAAAAAAAAAAAGTTACATTAATCTATTTTAAATCATAATGCAAATATTGATTATTTATATAATATGTAACTTTATTCTCAATATATAAATTTTTTATAAATAAATAAGTTTTTATAATATAAATATTTTATATTATAAATAATAATAAGATTTATTTTATTATTATTTATGATTTTGTATTATAAATATCAATAAAATTTATCATTGAAAATTTGAATATAATGATAGAATTTATAAATTAAAAAAATAAAAACAGTTATGAGAACATTTTAGATAATTCTTTTAGCATTAAATATAATAAAATAATATTTTATTTTATTCATTTAAATTTTATTAATTTTTATCATTTTACTATTAATTATTCTTTATTTATGATTTTATTTTATTTTTCCAATCTTATAATTTTTTTAAACTAGTACTGTCAATTAATGAACGATGGATTATTTTCAAAGTATTTATTATCTATCATGTTCGTCTATAATCCTGCTATAGTTTTAATCTACTTTTACCAAAAACTTCATTAATTTTTTGGAAAATTAAAATTGTCAAACTTAATACGACTTAATTTAGTTTTTACAGTTATCCTACAAAAGTTAAGTTAAAAGTTTCAAAATAGTAGTGTTATCATTCAGAAAAATATTACAATATGTTTAGAGATAAAGTGTTTGTCAATTTCTCTATTTATTTTAGTAATTATATTTTGTCTTTTTTTATTGCTTTTAATTACTTCTTTTTTTGTATTAAGAGTTTGCTTTGCCTTGCATTATTTTTTTGTTGGTTGATTGATTAATATTATTAGTGTAGTGATAACTCGTATAATTATATAGTTTTTAGTTATGTTTTATTATTGTTTTGTGTCAAATACGAGTTATTATTGTTTAGTCTAATTGTGTTTATGATCTTTTATATTTTTATGTAATTTGGTGTTTTTCACAAGTTTCTTTGAGTGATTTCAGATTACTAGAATTAAGGGCAAATCCAGTTCAGTTCCAGTTCCGACACCTTTTGCCATATCAGCTGTATCTCGAGTTTCACTGAAGCAATAAGGCTGAACTTTGTATCCCTGCAAAGCTAAGAGGCATATCTATCTTTTTCATGTTTTACACTTCTTGAAACGGAGTCGTTGTCCCTAGCGAAATCGACCATCAAGTTGGCTGATGTGCAATGACGTATGTTCTGCACCGTTTTGGTATTTTGACCATATCTCCCGATCCACGTGCGCAAATGATCTGATTCCAACGGCTATGGATCCGTAACTGATAGGGGTATATTTTTCTAGAAGACCATTTTATCAGATCGAGCCTCCAACATTGACAAAATCGACCATCAAGCTGGCTGATCAGAATTGTCATACAATATGACGAAAATTGTTAGAAAAATGCACCCACCTATTATACCTACCTTTGAAATTTGTAAAGCTTGTCTCTTGTCATTTAGCCCTCCAAAATGTGTATAAATAGAGGGCCTTGGATGAGTATTGGGATACATTATACATTGGTAGGATATTAGCCTTTGTAGTAAAATTCTCTAAGTTTTCTTCTTCTTTCCTTTCTCTAGTTTTCTTTTTCTTTCTTTTTCTTTTCATTTTCTTCATATCTAGTATGTGTTGCTAATCATATTGTTGAGGTGATGAGGTGAAGCTCTTGGTAAATGCTAAGGTTAGTCTCTTAAACATGAGCTAAAATGAATCATCATTTATAAACACTAGTATAGATAATATTTTCTTTTGGTTTAAAATCATACTTGCAAAGTAGAGATCTTGATTCATTATTGACAATGAAAATGGCACAGTAAATGCTTGGTTTCATAACCTTGATTTGTTGTAGACATATACCTTGGCATAAGGAATGCTTGGACTCTTTTTGTGAGTTTTGAGGACACCAAATGAACATAATATCATATGCTATGGACGTTGGACAATTTGGACTGAATTGCTAAACCTTCCGGTTGGAACCTCCCTTATGTGTGGATTTCAATTGTGTAATAAAACAAGATTAATCTTAGCATAACACCAAGAGTGGATTCTCTAACCTCAACATCTTTTCTTATTGTTTTTTTTATATCTTGTTTAATTGCTTTTATGTTATTTTGTTTATTTTGTTCTCTAATATCTTGTTTACTTTCTTTGTTATTGATTCCCTAATATCTTGTTTATTTTCTTTTTCTTATATATTTATAAACTTATACTTACTAATACGCTTCCCTGTGGTTCGACCTCGGACACCCGAGAATTTATTACTTGAACATAACCTGCACTTGGGTTTACAACTCTTAATTGAGTTTCCATCAAGTTTTTGGCGCCGTTGCCGGGGAAGCAATACTAAGTATATAAGTTTATAAGTATATTTATTTTTATTGGCTGGTTATACCGCCTATATTTATTTTTATTGGCTGGTTATACCGCCTATATTTATTTTTATTGGCTGGTTATACCGCCTAATCTGTATATTAATTTTGTTTTATGCTTGTTTGGCGACGTGATTTTAGATCTCGTCGTTTAGTCATATTTTATTGTGAAACTTTTTCAGGTAATCTTTCTAATACAACTCCTACCATGGCTGACAATGAAAGTGTTCACGCTGAAGATGAGAACAGACAAGTACGCACCATGCGTGACTACTTGCAACCAACTCGAAGCTCATCACCCTCTTGTTTTATTTTTCCTCTCAATGCAAACAACTTTCGTTTTAAACCAGGTATGATAGCTTTGCTTCCAAATTTCTATGGGTTGGAATCGGAAAGTGCTTACTCGTTTCTAAAAGACTTCGAAGATGTATGTGTCACCTTTAATGACCAACAATGTACAAATGAAATTGTCAAGCTAAAATTATTTCCTTTTTCTTTAAAAGATAAAGCAAAAATTTGGCTTCATAATTTAAAACCAAGGTCAATTGGCACATGGCAAGAATTACAAACTGAGTTTCTAAAGAAATTTTTCCCAGCACATAAAACTACTGCTTTGAAAAGACAGATTCAAAATTTCAATCAAAATCAAAATGAAGCATTTTTTCAGTGCTGGGATCGTTTTAAAGATTTGTTAAGTTCTTGTCCACATCATGGTTTTGAAAAATGGCGTCTTATTAGTTTCTTTTATGAAAGTTTAACTCCCGAAACTAATCAATTTGTTGAAACAATGTGTAACGGTGAGTTTCTAGAAAAAGAACCTGAAGAAGCCTTTGACTACTTAGACCATTTGGCAGATAACTCTCAAGCCTGGCACACAGATAATTCCTCTGAAAGTTCCAATAGATCTAATGTTGTTTCTAACAGAGGAAAATATCATTTTAGTCAAGAAGATGAGATAAAAGCTAAAGTAGCTAATTTGGCTAGAAAGATTGAAGCCATGGAACTTAGAGAAGTAAAAGAAGTCAAAACGGTTAAAAATGAAGAAAGTTGTGGAATTTGTGAAATCATAGGACACCCCACTTCTGAATGTCCAAACATTCCCATTCTTAAAGAAGCGTTGCATGATCAAGTAAATTCCATAAACACATTTAAAAAGCCTTTTCCTTCTTCTTACTCTGAAACGTATAACCCTGAATGGAGAAATCATCCCAACTTCAGTTGGCGGAATAATAATCATGTTCAGGTACCACAATCTCAAAAGCCGGGCAACACTTTTTCCTATCAACCTTCACGTGTACAAACCTTGGAAGAGACATTGCAAGCATTCATGCAAACACAAGCAAATGTGAATAGCCGGACTTCACAGGACATCAATGAGATCAAAAACACCTTGTCCACATTGACAGCTTCATTACGCACTCAAGAAAAAGGTAAGTTTCCTGCTCAACCTCAGCCTAACCCTTCTACTCAATGTCTTGTTTCTTGCTCCAATGAAACTCAACAGGAAAATGCCAGTTCTATCACAACTCTTCGAAGTGGAAAGGCAATTGACAAAAACATTCCATCAAAAGACCAAGATCCTCTTTCCGTTCCGAAAAGTAATGGTAAGGATGATGGTAAGTCTGAACTTCTTGAAAATTTGGACAAAGAAAAAGGTATGCATCCTGCTCCTTTTCCTCAAAGGTTGCAAACAATAAAGAATTTGAATCAAAATGCAGAAATTTATGAACTTTTCAAACAAGTTAAGATTAACATTCCTTTATTGGATGCAATCAAACAAGTTCCATCTTATGCTAAATTTTTGAAGGACATGTGCACAGTTAAAAGGAAACATAATGTACAAAAGAAAGCATTTCTGACGGAAAGTGTGAGCTCAATCATTCAGCACCTTACTCCACCAAAATTCAAAGATCCTGGATGTCCAACAATCTCATGCATCATTGGAAACACTAGAATAGAACGTGCATTGCTTGATCTTGGTGCTAGTGTTAATCTTTTGCCTTTTTCTGTTTATCAACAGTTAGGTTTAGGTGAACTCAAGGAAACACCTGTTACACTTCAACTAGCTGATCGTTCTGTAAAAATTTCTCGAGGGATAGTTGAAGATGTTTTGGTTCAAATTGATAATTTTTACTTCCCTGTTGATTTTATTGTTTTAGACACACATCCTGTTTCAAATCCAAATGTTCAAATTCCTGTTATATTAGGCCGTCCATTTCTTGCAACTTCTAATGCTCTGATAAATTGCAGGAATGGTATTTTGAACATTTCTTTTGGAAATATGACTTTAGAATTAAATGTGTTCAACATTTGCAAGCAACCTGGTGATGATTCAGAAGTACATGAAGTGGATTTCATTGAAGAACTTGTTCATGAACATCTCACCACTACCACATTCCATGATCCTTTAGAAGCTTATTTAATTGAATGTGAGTTTGATAATGCTTCAGAAATTTCACACACTGATTCTTTGTTAAATTCTTTTCAGGTTAAGCATTGTTGGAAACAAAAGTTTGAGGAACTTCCATCACTCACAAATGTCACTGTACCATCAACTATTGAACCACCAAAGCTGGATTTAAAACCATTGCCATCCGAGCTAAAATATTCCTTTCTGGGTGAGAATGAAACTTTTCCAGTCATAAATGAACTTGAGAAACTCAGAAATGATGCATATGAGAATTCTAAAATTCATAAAAAAAGAACTAAAGCCTTTCATGACAAGTTAATTTCAAGAAAAACATTTGATGTTGGGCAAAAAGTTCTACTTTATAATTCTAGACTTCACATATTTCCTGGTAAGTTGAGATCAAGATGGACTGGCCCATTTGTGGTTAAGCATGTGTATCATTATGGAGCAGTTGACATTGAGAATCCTAGAAATGGTAACATATTCAAGGTAAATGGACAAAGACTCAAACTCTTTTTGGAAAATCATGTTACTCAAGAAGATGTTGTTTTTCTTTCTGATCCTTGTTTTGAAAATAACTAGATGTAAATATAATTTTTTCTAATTTCCAAAAAAAAAACAAAAAAAAAAAACATTTTTTTTAAACCCCGGTTAAATGGCGGATAACGGTACTCCGTGATTATTTAAGTCGGTTCCATCAGCTACCCACAAAACTGATATTGTATATAAATTTCTCTTTCAATTTCTTTTTCATTTTTTTTCAAGATGGATGATATTCTCACAAGATTGCAGAAACGATTTCCTCCTTTTCCTCGGAATATTTTACTGAAGCTTTACCAAGTTCGATTTGAAAGATTAAGAATGCTTATGCACAAAGGGATTCCTGAAGACATACGTTGGATAATTGAAGCCAAGGTACGTGAAGATGAATATCTTCCTGTTTTGCATTTACCAGGTACAGGTAGAAGCACTTATGCAAAGAAGCGACGAGCAAAGCGCATGAGTTCAAATTGCCACAAATGTGCACGATGGACGTGTAACGGTAAATGTCGTTCTATTGGGATTCCGTCCTCTAATCGAGATGATAAAATTGAATTCATTAAGGATGGACGGAGTAAGGAGAATTTGGGTAATATCCAACTTTCTCTTGAGACGCATCCTAGTGGAGACGTACAAAGAGAAATTCTTGATTTATGGCCGCAATTCCAAAGGGAATGGCAACATCTTGGGAATCTGATGATAAAAGACCCTGTTTGCCAGCTTGTAAGAAAACTGGATGGGAAGCATATCCTCGACTCATAGAAGGCGTTTAAGCCGTTTCTGGACGTAAAACCAGAGGAAGATGTGAGCCACAATCACAACTACAATAAATGACTTCTCAGCTTTTGGTTTGATTTGCAATAACTTTATTTCAGTTTAATTTACGTGTTGTTCGATTTGTGTAATTATTCTCGTTTTTTTTTTTTTGCATTGGTCTTTTACGATTGATTTTTCTTCTCTTTTTGATTTTCTTCCTGAAATCACGCAAAAATCTTTTGTTAGGTTAACATTTTCTTCTGACAGGTCAAATACACTTTCGGCGACATTATTACTCTTGTCTGATTCACTACTCAGTCCTCTATATATTACACCATGTACTCATTCTCTTTCAGGCACTCGAAAAAGAAAAAAAAAATGGAAAGCACTTCGTCCCAGCGCATTAAAAAAATTTGTGTCTTTGAAGGTGCTTATCCAGGGAAAAATAACATATTCGCTGATGAAGCCATAAGAGTTGGAGTAATACTTGCCCAACAAAAGATCCACTTGATTTATGGAGGCGGTAGTACGGGTTTAATGGGAGCAGTCGTTACAGCAGCACACGCCGGAGGAAGTCCAGTTCTAGGAATCGTGCCAAAACTATTCACAGATTTTTGTGGACCTACCGTGGGTAAGGAAATACAAGTCTGGAGTATCCCTGAACGGATAACAATCATGTACCATTCTGCCGATGCATTCATTGCTTTACCAGGAGGTCTGGGTACATTGGAAGAAATAGCTTGCGTGGCTTCTTGGTCATCTTTGGTCACAAATAAGAAACCCATTGGTTTGCTTAATATTAATGGTTATTTTAGTAATTTACTTTCATATTTAGATAATGCTGTGGATAACGGATTCATGTTTTCAGAGGCAAGGAGAACCATAATTTCTGCTACAACCATTGAAGATTTACTCAAAAAGCTACAAGCTTATGAGTGTTTATCTGCTACGGTTGTTTCGCAAACGCTCGGAAAAAGAAAAAGAGATATGGACGAGCAAGGAGTGGATTGCACTTTGTCTTTGTGACATTATCTAACATTTTGCTTGTTGTGTCTCAGTTATAATAAGTGGTTAGCAACCTCTGCAGGTAATATCTCCTAAATTCTACCTTTAAAATTTGACATTGGGGACAATGTCATATTTTAGTAGGGGGTAAGGGACATATTTTGCTAAAAAAAAAAAAAAAATTGTTGTGTTTTAAGACATTTAGAAGTATTCATTCTGAACAAGGTCTGAGTAAGGGAGACTTGAGACATACCTTGTCAGTTTGATTTAATCTTCTTCTTCAAAAAAACAAAAAAAACAAAAAACAAAAAAAAAAACAAAAAAAAAACAAAAAAAAAAAAAAAAAAAAGCATGTTTAGACTTAGTGTGTTTTTTTTTTTAGTTACTTTCAATACAATGATGAGATATGAATTGCATAAGTCTAAAACAGATTTATTAGTGAGAAGATTTTCATGAGAATTGAGCTTGATGTCAACCTTTTTATGAGCCAATGTTAATATGATATGTTGATTGAGAAAGAAGCATGTTTAGACTTAATCTGACTTGTATAATCATCTTTGTGAGTTTTTGAGCCTATAATGATTGATGCATTATACAAATCAATCTAATTTCTTTCTTGAGTGCTCTTATGATTACATGATTCTCTAGAACTTGCTTTAAACCGTTTGAGACTATATTGATACATGTGACAACATGAATATGATAGAGGCATTAGGATTATAACTAGAGCCAAACAGCCATCCATTATTAATGTTCTACGAGAACATCCCCACTAGTGAGCCAATTTGAGCCTACATTAAATATGATGTTTTATTGGTAACCACAACTTACACCTAGCCTAAATATACTTATATCCTTACCCTTGTTCTAAAGATGAATTTTATATTTTGAGACATATTGCAAAAAAACAAGGGATATTTTTATTTGAAAATTTGGGTTAGAAACAAAAGATAAGTGTGGGGGAAGAAAAGAAAAGAAAAAGTCAAGAGAAAAAGAAAGGGATCATTGTCAAATACATTCCCATATTAAAAAAAAAAAAAAAAAAAAATCTTCTCTTGAACTTCTAGAAAAAGATGTTACAAAGTTGGTTAGAATGATGCAAAGGCTCAACATGAATATTTAGCCTATGTTATTATGTGCTTTATAAGAGTTTTGAGAAGTTTTATTTGTATGATCTTATTATGTCTCTAAAATCTATGAACTCTTTGGAACCTTTGTGATATCTTTATCCTTTTGTTCTTTAACCACATTATAACCCTTTGGCCCCATTACAACCTTGAATAAAGACCTCTTGATTTATGAAGTTGTATGATCTAAATAGTGGAGAATAGGTGGACAAGCAAGCATATGGTAGAAGTGTTTTCATGAGATTGATTGAGTGTAAACACTTTACCACTACTTTAAAGAGTGAAAATCAAGAGAGTATCCCATGTGAGAAGTTGAGATTAAGTTTGAATATACACTATTTTGATTGAAATATGTTATGTTATTATTGGCTTAACTCAAACTATTTACATTCAAGCAAGATTTTTTGTGAATTTCTTTAAGCTATTGATTAGTTTTTAAGACTTGTCCAATGATTATCTCTAATTTATATTGGAAGGATTAGTTATAATTATTATTTTTAGTTTTTCTTATGTCTTCAATGTTTGTGGGTATCGTCCTAGTAAACCCTCACGAGACTAAACTCGTCCACTAGGGACACCTAGGGGTTTAAAGGCTTGTGTCACATGCTAAGTGCCACCGTGATTTCCTACGAAAATGGATTAGATTAGATTTTCTTATTTTATTTTTATTGAGTCGTTGCTAGGGACTAGCAACAATCTAAGTATGGGGGTGTGATAACTCGTATAATTATATAGTTTTTAGTTATGTTTTATTATTGTTTTGTGTCAAATACGAGTTATTATTGTTTAGTCTAATTGTGTTTATGATCTTTTATATTTTTATGTAATTTGGTGTTTTTCACAAGTTTCTTTGAGTGATTTCAGATTACTAGAATTAAGGGCAAATCCAGTTCAGTTCCAGTTCCGACACCTTTTGCCATATCAGCTGTATCTCGAGTTTCACTGAAGCAATAAGGCTGAACTTTGTATCCCTGCAAAGCTAAGAGGCATATCTATCTTTTTCATGTTTTACACTTCTTGAAACGGAGTCGTTGTCCCTAGCGAAATCGACCATCAAGTTGGCTGATGTGCAATGACGTATGTTCTGCACCGTTTTGGTATTTTGACCATATCTCCCGATCCACGTGCGCAAATGATCTGATTCCAACGGCTATGGATCCGTAACTGATAGGGGTATATTTTTCTAGAAGACCATTTTATCAGATCGAGCCTCCAACATTGACAAAATCGACCATCAAGCTGGCTGATCAGAATTGTCATACAATATGACGAAAATTGTTAGAAAAATGCACCCACCTATTATACCTACCTTTGAAATTTGTAAAGCTTGTCTCTTGTCATTTAGCCCTCCAAAATGTGTATAAATAGAGGGCCTTGGATGAGTATTGGGATACATTATACATTGGTAGGATATTAGCCTTTGTAGTAAAATTCTCTAAGTTTTCTTCTTCTTTCCTTTCTCTAGTTTTCTTTTTCTTTCTTTTTCTTTTCATTTTCTTCATATCTAGTATGTGTTGCTAATCATATTGTTGAGGTGATGAGGTGAAGCTCTTGGTAAATGCTAAGGTTAGTCTCTTAAACATGAGCTAAAATGAATCATCATTTATAAACACTAGTATAGATAATATTTTCTTTTGGTTTAAAATCATACTTGCAAAGTAGAGATCTTGATTCATTATTGACAATGAAAATGGCACAGTAAATGCTTGGTTTCATAACCTTGATTTGTTGTAGACATATACCTTGGCATAAGGAATGCTTGGACTCTTTTTGTGAGTTTTGAGGACACCAAATGAACATAATATCATATGCTATGGACGTTGGACAATTTGGACTGAATTGCTAAACCTTCCGGTTGGAACCTCCCTTATGTGTGGATTTCAATTGTGTAATAAAACAAGATTAATCTTAGCATAACACCAAGAGTGGATTCTCTAACCTCAACATCTTTTCTTATTGTTTTTTTTATATCTTGTTTAATTGCTTTTATGTTATTTTGTTTATTTTGTTCTCTAATATCTTGTTTACTTTCTTTGTTATTGATTCCCTAATATCTTGTTTATTTTCTTTTTCTTATATATTTATAAACTTATACTTACTAATACGCTTCCCTGTGGTTCGACCTCGGACACCCGAGAATTTATTACTTGAACATAACCTGCACTTGGGTTTACAACTCTTAATTGAGTTTCCATCATGTAGTGATTTTATTTTGAAATATATTTAGTTGTAACATATTAGTAGTATTATTTGTCAATAGAATTAAGGTAATGAAACGAATATATGAAATTAAATAGGTATTAGGTTATAGAGATGAAATTACATGATCTTAATACCTTGGAGAATCTTTCATTTTCAGAGATGTTAATCAATTTATAAAAATTATCGTCCTTACTATTTACTTTTTTTTTTGGATAAATGGACATTTTACCATTCAAAAAAATGACAAATAACTTGTTACAAAATAAATTTTCTTACCATGTTATCTTTTACTAAAGATTTGTTATTTAATTGTTAGATGTTTGGCTTATAAGGAGTTAAAATTGCTTGCATCTCTTTAAAAAAATATATATATTTAGGATATGCAATATGATAATTGTTTTCATGATTTTTTATTATTAAACATAAATTATTTAACAAATACAATATAATTAACGAGTAACATCACATGCAAGGCATGGGACATTACTATGAATGTACTTCACTTTCCTCTTTATTTAATTTTTATATACTAGTACTACATTTATTTGCAAAATTAATTAGGGTTTAAATTACCTTTTTTTTTCAATTAGTTTAAAAATCAAGAATGGACTTTGAACAAAATAAAGTGTGATATATATGGTATATATTGACTTAAAATGTGGAGTTGGGAGGTGCCATGCTTATCACGTGAAGGATTAATTTATTATCAAAAACCCTTTTTTTTTAGACAAGATCAAGATTTTAAATATGAACTGCCGTAAAACTTACTCTTAAACAATATATATATATATATATATATAATTGAAAACAAAATTAATAACTTATAATATCCTCGTTATATATATTTTTTGAAAGCCATGACTTAAAACATATAAACTGAATAATCATGTTTTTGGTATTATTAAGCCCCCTCATGCGAAATTCAAGAGGAACCAAACATTGTATCTTCTTATAATTGAAGAAAAACAAAAGGGTAAACTGCATATATAATCATCTAATTATTTAGAATTTTTTATTTGGTCATTCAATTATATGAAAAATATCAATTTAATCATCACGTTACAGACTAACATTTGGATGACGTAGCAGTGTCATGTCATTTGTCAGATACTTGTTTATGTGGCATTATAAATTAAAAAAAAAAATAGAAATTAAAAAAAAAAGTTACACTTTTAATCACTTCACTTTACGAGAATTTCTATTTTGGTCACTCAACTTTGAAAATTACATAATTTGGTCACCAACGTTTGTCAAAACTTATTTTACTAATATTTTGGTCTCCATTATCAATGGTTTGTTGTCGACATGGCTTTTATAAGAATTTGATCACCAACATTTTTTAAATTCAATAGAATTATTTTATTATTTTTGTTATTTATATTAAAATATCTTGAGATAATACTCAAATAAACTTTCAAACTTTATAAAAAATAAGAAATAAGCATTCAATTTTTTTAATTTATGGAATTAAAACTATAAAATTTTATTTTTATTGTAATTATACCCTTTAAATTTGAAAAATTAATGAATAAATCCTATTAAAATGCATTACTTCAAGTATTTAACATGATGTTCCTCGTGTATTCATTACTGCATATAAATATATATATATATATCTATATAGGAACATTAAAATAAATAGAACTTATAAATACTCAAATAACCATAACGAAATATGAATATAAAAAATGTCACAAAGAACACTTACATATTTAATTCGAACAAAAAATAATATCGAGTCAAGGTAGAACCTCTGACCTTAAGACGATTATTGCCTGTTGTCGATACGTGATCCTGTCGGGGGGAAGGACCCATTCGAATGAGGAGAAAAACCAGGAAGAGGAAAAGGCGATTTAATTCCTCTAAAATAAAAGGGTCGAGGGTATGAAAACGACCTCTGAAAAAGAAATGGAGTCGCCACCAATCCTTTTTGGCTAGGTGAGATCGGCCACCTATTAAAACCAGTTTTTATAAAATATTTTAAAATTAATTAAAATATTTTTTAAAATCAATTTCGAAGTCTGTGCTTTCAACCAGAGAAAACAAGTGCGGGTTCGGGAGTCGGTTACGCGCGGGGAAGGATTAGCACCCCACAACGCCCGTATAAAACGGTACCTTATTAGTTGTGTGTTATCTTGAGTCTCGGTGAAAAGTCAGTTTTAAATTTGGTGTTCGAAAATAATTCCCCTAAAAAATTCATATTTTATTTGAAAATGATCCGGAATTTACTAGCATAAAATTTCCCATTTTTTTCGACAAACTTAACAAAATATGAAAATTTTCCTTGATTTTGAAATTCTTCGAATCATCCTCTTTTTCTTTTTTTTTTTAAAAAAAAAAAAAGATATTTCGTTGTTAATTATAATTGATGATATCCTCCCTGGCAGACCCAGCAGAGAATTGATGAATTATTTTTACTCAGGAATAATTTTGATTTATAAAAAAATATTATTTATTTTCCATGTATTTGAAAAAATTATTGAGAATAACCATGAGTATGCAGAAATGTTACTAAGATAAAAATTAAATGAGCATGCGTGTTTATCATGGCATGGTAAGCAAAATGACATGGCATAAGAATGAATGTCATGCGAGTGAAATCGACATGGCAAATAAAATGACATGGCATGACAAGATGACATGGCACGAAAATGACATAGCATGAGAATGAATGTCGTGGCATGAAAACGATATGGCAAACGAATGACATGGCATATAAATGACATGGCATAAGAATGAATGTCATATGAATGAAATCGACATGGCAAACAAAATGACATGGCATGTAAATGACATGGCATAAGGATGAATGCCACGTGAATGAAATTGACATGGCACACAAAAGGACATAGCATGAGAATGAATGTCATGGCATAATGATTAATGTCATGTGAATGAAATCGACATGGCAAAATAATGACATGGCACATGAATGACCTGGCATAAGAATGACATAGCATGAACATGAATGACATGACATGTACATGAATGACACGACATATACATGACTGAATGACATGGCATGAGCAAATGGTGACATGGCTGAATGACATGGCATGTGAATGGATTACATGACATATGAATGACATAGCATAGGAATGAATGCCATGGCATATGAATGTACGATTTAGCATGTTTCTAAATGAGATGGAATCATGTTTCTAAATGACTTAGTAAATGAGTGACATGGTATAATGAATGACATGGCATGTGAATGAATGACATGGCATATGAATGTCATGGCATGGTGAATGTCATGTGAATAAAATCGATATGGCATACGAATGAATGACATGGCATGTGAATGAATGACATGGCATAATAAATGACATGGCAATATGAATGATATGGCATGAAAATGAATGACGTGGCATAATAAATGACATGACATAGTGAATGACATGGCATGTGAATGACGTGGCATAATGAATGACATGGCATGTGAATGACATGGCATAATGAATGACACGGCATGTGAATGACATGGCATAATAAATGACATGGAAATATAAATGACATGGCATGAAAATGAATGACATGGCATAGTGAATGACATGGTATGTGAATGACGTGGCATAGTGAATGACATGGCATGTGAATGACATGGCATATTGAATCACATGTGTTGCAACCTAAAAATTAACAAGTCTCATCGCGAGACTTTATATTCATTAAGCGTGACATAAAAAAAACTGAGAAAAAGTCGACTTAATTCCTCTTGGAAAATGAAGGTTTTGAAAATGACCTTGAAAAAGACATGGAGTCGCCACCAATATTTTTTTAGCTAGGTGTGATCGGCCACCTATTAAAATCGGTTTTGTACAACATTTTAAAATTAATTAAAATATTTTTTAAAACCAATTTCAAGTTTGCGTTATAAACCAGAGAAAATCGAAGAATCGGGTTTGGGACTCGGTTACGTATGGGGAAGGATTAGCACCCCCACAACGCCCGTATAAAACGGTACCTTATTAATCGTGTGTTATCTCAAGTTTCAGTAAAAAGTTGGTTTTAAATTTGGTATTTTAAATTAATTCTCAATTTAAAGAAAAGTAATTCCATTTTTAATTGAAAATAACCCGAAATTTATTAATTCAAAATTTTTCTATATTCCCCAACAAACGTGGAAAAATATAGAAATTTTTATTTGTTTGGAAAACTTTCCGAGTCATTCTCATTTTTTGAAGGAAAGATATTCCTTTATTAATGATAATTGATGATATCCTCTCCAGCAAACCCGATAGAGAACTCATGAATTATTTTAACTCAGGAATATCATTATTTTTATTGAAATCATTATCTTTTTCAAAAAAAATTTAAAAAATATGAATATGAGTGACATAGTAAAGATGATATAACAAAGTCTAGATAATATAATGCAACCTAAATGATATGATATAATTTAAATGGCATAACATATTCTAGATGAAATGAAATATCCTAAGTAAGATGATATATTCTAAATGAAATATCCTAAGTGACATGATATATTCTAAATAAAATGAAATATCCTAAGTGACATGCTATATTCTAAA
Organism: Fremontodendron californicum; assembly: GCA_030761205.1. NCBI lineage: Eukaryota > Viridiplantae > Streptophyta > Magnoliopsida > Malvales > Malvaceae > Fremontodendron > Fremontodendron californicum. Next base: position 2,783,620 of record JAULJL010000042.1, read on the forward strand.
TGAAATAAAATAACCTAAATAAAATAATATATTCTAAATGACATGAAATGAATATGAAACATAAAATAATGTTATCATGAAATATGCATGAAAATAAAAATAATAATGCATGAACATAATATATGTTAAATGATATGACAAAAATAAATGACTAAATAAAAAGCATAGGATAGCATGAAATATTCAAAACCATATAACAAACAACATGAAACCATAAAATATAAATCAAAATAATAACAATACCATAGAAATTATCATAGCAAAAAAAAAAATCATATATTATACATTATGCATGAATATGAAAAATGCAATGCATGAAAGTGTATTTTTTCCTTTAAATAAGGAAATCCGTATATCTAAAAAGATATGTGGCTACCTTAGGAAAATACATCAAATTATATTTTCTAAAATCAAAATACTTTGTGATTGTTTGAAAACAATTTTGAAAATCTTGGATGAAAAATAATTCATGGCCGAATTCCCTTTGGAAAAGGCTCTAATTCATAAGTTTGAAAACCCGGACTTGACCACCCTTGACCCGAGCTTTATAAAATCATTTTTAAAGATTAAAAAAAGGCTTAGGAACCAACCTAGGATAGTAGCTAAGGTTCTTAATCAACCCCCCTAAATTCCTTAGCCAAAATTAACAATTGTTTTTCCTTTTAATTCTAATCTGACTCTACTGTCCAATTTTAAAACGTGATTTTTTAACCTATTTTTAAAATTTCAAAAAAATATATAAAAAAATTACTGTAGACTCAGAACATGTAAAACTACACGAAAAAAAATTGGCTTCATTTTTTGATTAAAGATAACTTCCCAGAAAAATCAGGAAATTCAGAACACTGGGTGTAAACTATTTCGCCAAAACATATTTTTTTGCCTTTCATAAAATCATTTAAAAATCTAAGAAAAAATGTTGGAGACTCATCTAAAGACCTAAAAACAGTTGCTAAATTTTCTAAAAAATTGGACAAGATTTGCCTAAGTAAAAAAAAAATCACAAAGGTGGAAAAATCAACTTGAAAACTCTTTAATTTTCCACAAGTATGCTCAAGTGAGCATGACATTGAGCCATTGATTGGCCTAAGTCACAAATCATGTGGCATGACATGAGATGCATGAACATACAGCAAATTGAATGCATGAAATGCATGATTTAAAACCTAAATGTCATGGAAAATGCATGGCATAAAGAATATGGCCTAGACCTAACATGGACTTGCATGGCAATAAATGCTATCCTAACCTAAATATGCGTGAGATGCATAGTAATGCAAATGAGACTTAGACCTAAAGTGACATGAAAATGCATGGCAATACAAAGGGACCTAAGACCTAAATAGCATAGCAATGCATGGCAATACCAATATGATCTAAGGCCTTATATGCATGGGAATATGCTTGACAATACAAAGATGGCCTAGACCTAAAATGTCATGAGAATGCATGAAAATATCATGAACATATAATGATCAAATAAACCTAATACTAATGCATGATCAAATAGCAACTAATACACAATCTCATGGCATAGTAATGCAAAGCATGGTACCTAAACAAAATGCAAATGCACACACAAGGCAAGGAGCACATGTAAAGGCCGAATGGCCATAAATAACCTAGTGCAATCCTAGCTAGCAAATAACACAAACACATGGAAAACTAAATCAAAATACACAATGTTATGGCATGAAATGCAAACCTATCAACTAAATAAAATGAAAATGCACACACAAAGCAAAATGGGTCATGTTGGCAGAATGGTCATCAAATAACATAGTACAATCCTAGCTAGCAAATAACACAAACACATGGTAGCAAGTATGATAATAATGCAAACATGGTGACTAACATAACTCATGAACATAGCAATGACAATATAATAAACACATGGCATGGTCTAAATATATGAACATAAATGGAAGCATATTAAGCAAGTAAACATAAAATAAATAAATAAATAATGCAAACACGGTAACTTAAACACCTCATGGCTGAATGGTCTCATTAACCTAGCATGGTATTTCCACAAACACATGACATGGTGTATAGCTAAACCACCACAATCAAGCTAACCTACCACAAGTCAAGCTAATCTAACACAAGTAAGCTAACCTACCATAACAAATCTCATGAACAAGATGAAAAATAAAATCATCTAAACAAAAGTAATACCATTTTGGAATGATGTAAAAAATAGGAAGAAAACTTGTTATTTTTTTATTTTCTTTAAAAACAAAGTAGAAGCTCCTTAGAAACAAGTTTATTATATAAATAAGAAAAGAAAATAACAATCAAAATTGCAAAATCATGTCAACAAAGTATGAAAAAAAAAACCATGAAAGAACATAGTTGCCTTGCTCTAGCTTTCCAAATCAAGAAGAAGCAAGCCAAAACCTTTCTTTTCCTTTTCCTTCTCATTTTTTCTCCTATCTTTTCCTTTATTTTTTTTTTCTCTTTTTCCCTTTAGTTGCTGCCTCCTTTTCAGCCTTCCCGACTTGTGAAAAAAAAAATGAATTCAGCCCCCCCAAATGCCCTTGGTCGAATGGTGTAAAGAATAGTCTAGAAGGTTGTAGTTTTTTTCCTAACCAATTTTCATCCAATGGCCTTCAATTCAAGATGCTTTCTATGTAAAATTCACATCCTTGGATTGGAATAATCAGCCCCTAAATATGATTTCATGAAGATGATGTCATAAATATGACAACATCCCTCTCCATCCATTGGTCCATGTGTCATAATTTCAAAGGCTTGATCAAGAAAAATAACTATCTTCCTATCCACTCTTGGCCCTTTGATCTAAAATCTTAGAAAAATCATTCTCCATTATGGGCTTGGCTGATTTCCCTTTGAATTCCAGCCCAAACTCCAAATTTTAAAAGGCCTTTTTCGGTTTCTTCGATGAAATGACTTTTTTGACCCTCGAACCTAAATAAATAGCAAACGGACTCCAAATTCAAATTTTATTTTTTCAATACTTCCAAAATGATAAAAAAACTGAATTCTGGAAGTTTTCAAAATTTTTCAAGCCCATTTGCTATTTTTTCTTCCAAAATTGCCCTTTTGTGCACCCGAACTTTTACCATTTTTTAAACGAGCTCCGAATCCAAATTTTTCTTCACCAATCTCTTCCAAATAATTTAAAAGTGTGATCTGGAAGTTTTCATGATTTTTGGAACTCATTTACTATATTTTCAGAACTTATCTGCTTGAATTTTTACTTAGTGGGCCCGAGATTTACCATTTTGCAAACGAACTCCGAATCCAAATTTTATTTTTCCAATCTCTTTCAAATGATTTAAGAATGAGATCTTCAAATTTCCAGAATTTTTGGAGCTCATTTGCTATTTTTCCTAAATTTTCCAATTTTGCCCTTTTGTCTCCGAAGCCCGATTTTGCTCAAAACAAGTATGATTTTTAGATTTTCTTTTTCTGTGCCTTTTTCATATATTTAATTGGAGTTGGTCCAAAAAGGCCCAATTTTTACGATCAAATTCCCTTTCGATTTGATTTTTCATTTTTTTCACTATCGAGAATTTCCTCTTTTTCCTCTAGTCGGCTCTTTTCTCGGAATTTCTTCAAATTGAGCCATGGGTTATCCTTTTCTAATCACTCCTCATCAATTATGGGCTTTAGTTTTATCGAATCGGGCTATTTCTGTAATTTTCCCCAATTTCACCAAAATCCACCAAAAATCCTAATTCTCGATTTTCTTTCGAATTAACTTTTCTTTCAGTTTTGCCTCCAAATGGCCTCTCCATTACCCGCAATCATTGCTTATCTTTCATTTGGAACCTCCAATTCTGACCGATTTGATCGTTTAGGCACTTTTCCCCAAATATTTCGAATTAGGGTTTCCTTTCTACTGAATCTCCGTAACCCATCTTCCGGACTCCATATCTTTCATTGTAGACCTTGGATTATCAAAATTATTTCACCATTGTTCAATTGAACTTTGAATCTTGATTTTGAAAGTGGGTTGACTTTTTTAGTAGTTGACTTTTTCCAGGTTGACTTTTTCAAGAGTGACTTTTTATGTCTGCTTTCTTAAACTAAGTCTCGGAGTACCACTTGCAGGATGAAAAGAACCTTTTTGCGTTTTGAAACATCACTTTAGGAAGAAAACATACCTAATTTAGTGGTCAGGACAAAATTAGCTGTCTACAGCTGCCTCTCTTTGGCTATTGTTGAGAATCAGGGATCAGGCAAAGATAAAAAAACACTAATTTTGTCTGGTTAGTTAAATCACATGTGAAGGAAAAGAAATGGATTTTTAATTTTTTCCATTTTTTTCTTTTTCCATTTTTTTTCATTTAAAAAAAAATAAAAGCTGTAAATAGAAGATTTTGTCCTTAAATTCAGTTCCTGACTAATCAAGGCTCGACTCGTCTTAAGGAAACGGGTTCAATTTGCAAGAGAAAAAAAGACCTCGACGATGGTCTCGAGGTCTTATCCTTTCTTGTGCTAACCATACTGGCATGGGTGAAACCAAAATTTGAGAAAAATCTGGATGAAACCAGAGATTAAAAAGGCATGCATGAAACCAGAAAATTGAAAAATATCTGGATGAAACCGGAGATTAAAAAGGCATGGATGAAACTAGAAAATTAAAAAAGATCTCGATGAAACTAGAGATTAAAAAGGCATGGGTGAAACCAAAAAATTGAAAAAGATCTGGATGAAACAGAGAATAAAACGGCATGGGTGAAACCCGAAAATTGAAAAAGATCTGGATGAAACCAGAGATTAAAAAGGCATGGGTGAAACCAGAAAATTGAAAAAGATCTGGATGAAACCAGAGAATAAAAAGGCATGGGTGAAACCCGAAAATTGAAAAAGATCTCGATGAAACTAGAGATTAAAAAGGCATGGGTGAAACCAAAATATTGAAAAAGATCTGGATGAAACCAGAGAATAAAAAAGGCATAGGTGAAACCAGAAAATTGAAAAAGATCTGGATGAAACCAGAGATTAAAAAGGCATGGGTGAAATCAGAAAATTGAAAAAGATCTGGATGAGACCAGAGAATAAAAAGGCATGGGTGAAACAAGAAAATTGAAAATGATTTGGATGAAACCAGAGATTAAAAAGGAATGGGTGAAACCAGAAATTAAAAAGGCATGGGCGAAAACCAGAAAATTGAGAAGATCTGGATGAAACCAGAGATTAAAAAGCATGGGTGAAACCAAAAATTTGAAAATGATCTGGATGAAACTAGAAAATAAAAAGGCATGGGTGAAGCCAGAAATTTGAAAAAAGATCTGGATGAAACCAGAGAATAAAAAGGCATGGGTGAAACCTAAAATTGAAAAAGATCTGGATGAAACCATAAATTAAAATGAACTTGAAATTAACCTGAAGGATTTGAGAGAGGATGCAAATGCTTCATGGTGTAAATGCAAATGTCTTAGATTGATGCAAATGCTTCTTGAAATGATACATAATAAGATGCAAATGCTTCATGGTGCAAATGCAAATGTCTTGGATTGATGCAAATACTTCTTGACGCAAATGAAGATGTAAAGTTCAATAAAGAGATAAATGCTCATAAGTAATGCAAACGCCCCCGATCATTTTTTCCAAACTTTGGCTTAGCCTCTCTAATTCATTTTTCCTCTTCAAAACAGAGTATATCTTCAATTCATTTTTCAATCTTCAGCTATTCTCTTTGCACCACCAGTTTTCAAACTCTTCTTGACAGAAATTTGTTTGCCGAGTTCTATTTCTTATTCTCATATTTGGAAGTTAAGGTTAACCCTAGTAGTTCCATACCTTTGGTTAGAAAATTCCTTGTCTGATGTCAACAACAAAAATAGTTGTTTCAAAAATATTTTTACTTGTTTTCCCATTCTGAAAACTTCTGAACAAAAAAATTAACCCTACAGTGTGTGATGTACAAATCTTTTAAAGACTAATGATCACTTTTAGAAAATTTTCTAAGTGTCAACCTGTGTTTTTCAATTTGAATTGGCAGTGCTTGGTATAACAAGATTTTGGTTGATCAAAGAAATTTTCATAACAAAAATGTATGTCCCTTCTAGGCTTACAAATGGAATAGGTTTTATAAAACACAAATTCATTGAGAACCAAACAAATTCAACATTCTTTTAGTTTCCATATCAAGGTATTTAAACTAGAAAGTTGATTTTGGAGGGAAAAAAGTTTCAGTTTTTTTGAAATCAATCCTCCAAATGGGAGTTGACAATTTAGGAGGTTTAGGAATTCCTAGAGGTTCCTCGATGACCACTTCTTCTAGATTACCTTCTCTTTTGTGGTATTGACATTATCATAGATGGCATCTGAAATTCTCATTTTACTCTAGACCGCCCGTTTTTGGGTTTTCGTCCTAGAGTCCCATTTTTTCCAATTTTTCTTTTTTCTCTTTTTTTCCTTTTTTTTCATTGTTTTACCATGCACTTGAGAATTCTAAATTCTTCCTTAGTGAAATGATAATTCGATGAGATGGGATAAAATCTAAGGAAAAACCCTTCAAATTAAAAATTCATGCTTGATCAAAATGGACTTTTAAAGCACATAATGTAGGCCATGGTTCGGGGTTCAGAAAGAAAGGATAAATAGGCCCAAAATATGTGGTTGAGGGTAATCAGATCAAGGATCATTTATTGAGGAGGATTCCCTTTGAAGCATTTGTCCCTTTAGGACTTTTCTGACTTTTTACTTTGAGTTTTCCTTTTTTTCTTCTTTGTTCTTGGCTTTCATTTGCCACACTTTTTCATATTTTTTCTTTTTCTTTTTCTCTTGCATCTTCATTTCGACAGAGTGAACCCATATTTATTTGGGAGCTCGATTTGTTTTGTATCTATCTTTGAGTTAGGACTCTTTTTTTCGTGATCTTTGAGAAGATCTTTACCCGCATTTGCCCCCAGTATAGAGGGTGATCCTTGATCAGGGTTTAAAGAAAAAGAATTCCATAAGCTCAAAAGGGGGAACTATGGATAATTTTCTCTTTGTGAGAGGGATGTGAAAGATGGCCATTTATCAAATCAAGAACGAATATTCTCATTGAAAAGCAATCCCTAGTGGAAATAGATAATCAAAATTTCATTTTGCACTTTGGAATCATCCGAATTCTCATATGCATGATATCACAAATTTTATTATTTGCTTTTTTTTTGGTCGCATGCCCCACTGATTCATGCGTTAGTTCTATCCTTTTGCATCATGTATCCATCATTTCCACATATGATGCCCCAATTTGATTAACCATGAGGATTTGTATCATTGCGAGGAACATCACAAGTCTATGTTTACACTGAAAATGCCGAGTTTCAATCTTGGGTTTGTTTGAAGTGCCAAGGAAAATATTACCCAAAAACAGGTTTTCTCTAGGACATGGGATAATCTGGTTTGGTCATTGTGCCCCGAGGTGTCAATCATGAAGTGATGTTTGAGCAATTAGTGTTTTATGGTTATTGGAAAAGGTCAAGAATGGTTTTAGAGCAATCTTGACACACATAGAATTACCAAAATCTAGATTCTTGAAAGAATGTCTCATTCGTTTGAATTTCAAGGAATTCGAAAAAATTTCAAAATGTTCATTCCTTTGTTCATAGCCTAGACTAGGATTTACATCTTTGCTTATTTTGCAATGACAATAGTTTTTATGAAGTTTAATCATTCATATTTTTTGAAGCACTAGGTTTTCCATATGGTCTCAGTTTCAGGATTTTAGACATATGGAATCCCCAAAAGTATTGGGTCATTTCTAACAATGATCATCAAAATTCTCGAGACTATCCATTATTAGTGTAGACACCTAATTTTGTCCGGACCACTAAACATGTATGTTTTCTTCCTATATTGATGTTTCCGAGTGTAAAAAGACTGTTTTCATCCTGCAGGTGGTACTCCGAGTCTTAGTTTAAGAGGGCGAGCACAAAAAGTCAAACTTGAAAAAAGTCAACCCCAAAAAAAGTCAACCTCGAAAAAGTCAACCCCAGAAAGTCAACTACTGAAAAAGTCAACCCACTTTCAAAATCAAGATTTTAAGTTCAATTGAAAAATGGCGAAAGAATTTTGATAATCCGAGGTCTATATTGAAAGATATGGAGTTCGGAAGTTGGGATTTAGAGATTTAGTAGAAAAGAAACCCTAATCCGAGAAATTTGGGGAAAAGTGCTTAAACGATCAAATTGATCAAAATTGAAGGTTCCAAATGAAATATAAGCACTGACTACGGGTAATGGAGAAGTCACTTGCAAGAAAAATCGAAAGAAAAGTCAATCCGGGAGAAAACCGAGAATTAGGTTTTTTAGTGGATTTCGGTGAAATCGGGAAGAATCACAGAAATGGCCTGACTTGGTGAGACCAAAGCCCCAAATGGATGAAGAATGATTAAAAAGGATAGCCCAAGGCTCAGATTGAAGAAAATCTAAAAATCGGACTTGTTTTGAGAAAAACCGAGTTTCGGAGATAAAAGGGCAAAATTGGAAATTTTGGGAAAAATAGCAAATGGACTCCGAAAATTCTGAAAAATTTGTCAATCTCATTCTTAAATCATTTGAAAGAGGTTGGTAAAAAAAAAATATCTTGATTCAGAGTTCGTTTGCAAAATGGCCAAATCCCGGGCTTCTTATGCAATAATTCAAAAAGGAAAATCCCAAAAAAATAGCAAATGAGCTCCAAATCTTTTGAAATTTTGCAGATATCATTTTTAAATAATTTGGAAGATATTGGCGAAAGAAAATCTTGATTCCGAGTTCGTTTGCAAAATGGCCAAATCCCGGGCCTTCTATGCAATAATTCAAAAAGATAAATCCCGGAAAAATAGCAAATGGACTCCAAAAATTCTGAAATTTGGAAAATATCATTTTTAAATTATTTGGAAGAGATTGGTGAAAGAAAATCTTTATTCGGAGTTCGTTTGCAAAATGGCCAAATCTCGGGCCTCCTATATAGTAATTCAAGCCGATAAATCCCGAAAAAATACTAAATGAGCTCCAAAAATTATGAAAACTTCCAGATCACACTTTTTAAATATTTTGAAGAGATTGGTGAAGGAAAATCTTGATTTGGAGCTCGTTTAAAAAATGGTAAATTGTAGGGGCATAAAAGGGCATTTTGGGAAGAAAAAATCCAAATAAATAGCAAACGGACTCGGATAATTTTGAAAACTTCCAGAACTCAATATGTTATTATTTTGGAAGTATTAAAAAAAGAAAAATTGAATTTGGAGTCCGTTTGATATTTATTTGCATCCGGGGGGCAAAATGGTCATTTCACCCAAGCAACCGAAAAGGGCTTCTTTGGGCCTTTCAAAAAATCAGAGTTGGGCTGGAAAAGAGAAGTGCTGGCCTGCCCAAGCCCAAAGGAAGGAGGAAGCTTCTGATTTTTCAATCAAGTGGCTAAAAATCAAGAGGTAGTTAGAGATTCTCTTTGATCAAGCCATGGTGATTAAGCCACATAGGCTAAGAAAGATGTCAACATTATTCTTGGACAGCTGTAATTTGAGAGGGCTGAGATGCTAATCTAAAGGTGGTAATTTCATGATTTTGCATCTTGAATTATTAGCCATTTGATGGAAAATTGGTTACACAAAAAATGACAACATCCTAGGGGAGGAGAGAGGTAAAATTCTGCCACCATTAAGGGGAGGGGCAGAATTTCGAATTTGGAGGTTCATTTTGGCTGATTTCTCTTAGTTTTTCTTAGTTTTTATCTTCTTGGTTGAGAGCAAAAAAGAAAAGTTTAGAAAAAAAGGAAAGTTTGAAGAGAAAAGCTTGAAATATTAGCTTCTTGAGGTTGCTCTTGAGCACCAACTCTTGCACTTTCTTCATTTTCTATTCTTGTTTTTGCTATTTTAATCTCTACTTGGTGAGTTTTCATTTTAAAATAATGTTTTTTGTTCTTCCTTCATCTCCTTTCTTAAGTATATTTTTTTTACATTTTGTTTTTACAATAAACTCACCATGGCCAAATGGCCTACATTATTTATTTTGAGTTGCTGTTTTGAGTTCATTTTACCATATTGTTTATGCTATTTTTTTTTTTATTTTGATGTTTTAAATGTTATGTTACTTCATGTTCTTGAGTTATATTTTAATTTGGTTGCTTTGTTTGTTGCCATTTATGTCTTAGATATCATGTTTTTGCATTTTTAATTTTCTGTTTTCATGTTGTTTAAATTTGAGCATGTTTTAAAGTTAGCATATTAAGTGTTTGTGAAAATGCTTGTGTGATTCTTTGCATGATTTTTGTTTTATATCTTAGTTGAGCATGTTTTAGAATTAGTATATTAAGTGTTTGTGAAAATGCTTGTATGATTTTTGCATGATTTAAGTGTTATGACTTAGTTTTTCATGCTAGTATGCCAAGTGTTTGTGAAAATGCCATGCTTGTTGGAGCTTGCGGCCATTTGGCTACTCCATGTGTTTTGCATTGTGTGTTGCATTTTTTGTCATGCTAGTTGTTAGGTTTTTGCATTTGCATGATATTTGGTTGGATTTTTTAATTAAGCATGCCTTGTGTTTGTGAAAATGCCATGCATATTTTAGGTCTAGGTTACATTAAATGCCATGCAAGTTCATTTAGGTCTAGGTTACTTTATGAATGCCATGCATTTTTTCATGACATTTAGGTTTAAATCCATGCATTTCATGCATTATGTTTGTTGTATTGTTTCATGCATTTCATGTTCATGCCACTTGAATAATGACTTGAGCCAATTAATGGTTCAAAGTCATGCTCTCTTGAGCACACTTGTGGAAAATTAAGTTTGTCAAGTTGATTATTCTACCTTTGTGATTTTTTTTTTTTACTTAGCCTACTTTTATCTAACTTTCAAAAAGTCTTAGCTACTGTTTGCAAATCATTTTATGAGTTTCAAATATTTTTACTTTGATTTTTAAGTGATTTTATCAAAGGCAAAAATGTGTTGGCAAAGCAGTTTTTTCTTCTTCCAAAACTCGTACATCTCTGATTTTTCTGGGAATTCATCTTTGATCAGAAAATTAAGCCGATTTGTTCTCGTGTAGTTTTACATGTCTTGAGTCTCCAGTATTTTTTTCAGAATTTTTGGAATATTTAGAAATAGGGTAAAAAATCGTGGATTAAAACTGGACAGTGGAGTCAGAATTGAATTTAAAGAAAAACCATTTTTCTGTTTTGGTTAATTTCCTTAGAGTGGGCTGATTAGGAGGGTTAGCTACTGACTTAGGGTAATTTATAAGCCTTTTTAAACTCTAAAAATGGTTTTTCAAGTCCCGGGTTAAGGGTAGTCAAGTCCGGATTTTTTAAACTTAGAAAATTAGAGCCATTTTAAAAAATTTAGCCCATTTTTTATTTTTAATTCAAGCTTCTCAAAATTGTTTTCAAACAATCACAAAGTATTTTGGTTTTAGAATATTTAATTTGACATATTTTCCTAAGGTAGCCGGATATCTTTTTAGATATACGGATTTTCTTAATTAAAGGAAAAAATACATTTCATGCATTGCATTTTTATATTCATGCATTTTATATAATATGTGATTCTTGCCATAATAATTTCTATGATATTGTTATTATTTTGATTTATATTTGTTTGATGTTACATGGTTTATTATATGGTTTTGAATATTTCATGATATCCTATGCTTTTATTTAGTTATTTTTATTTAGCATATACTATGTTCATGCATTATTATTTTTATTTTCATGCATATTATATGATAGCATTATTCTATTCCATGTCATTTAAATTATATGCCATACCATTCATATTTGTCATGTCATTTAAATCATTTCATTTCATTTAGGATATATTATGTCATCTAGAATATTTTATTTCATTTAGATTATATCATATGACGTAGAATATTGCATTTCATAGAGAATATACTATGTTACCTAGGTCATTTCATTTTATTTAGAATATATTATATAACTTAGGATATTCCATTTCATTTAGAATATGCTAAGGCATTCAAATCATGTCATGTCATTTAGGTTGCATTATATTATTTAGATTTTGCTATGTCATTTTATTTATGACATGCATATACATATTCATTTATTTTAAATGTTTTAAAAAAAAAAGATAATGGTTTTCAATAAAATAAAGATATTCCCGAGTTAAAATAATTCATGAATTCTCTGCCGGGTTTGCTGGGGAGGATATCATCAATTATTATTAATAACGGAATATCTTCTTTAAAAAGAGAATGGTTCGGAAAATTTTCCAAAACTAATAAAAATTTCTATATTTTGCCACGTTTGTTGGGGAATATAGGAAAATTTTGAATTTATAAATTCCGGATCATTTTCAATAAAAAATGGAATTATTTTTTCTTTAAATTGGGAATTAACTTGAAATACTAAATTTAAAACCAATTTTTACCGAGACTTTAGATAACACACGATTAATAAGGTACCGATTTATACGGGCATTGTGGGGGTGCTAATCTTTCCCCGCACGTAACCGACTCCCGAACCCGCTTCTTTGATCTCTCTGGTTTTAAAACGCAGACTTGAAATTGGTTTTTTAAAATGTTTTAATTAATTTTTAAAATATTTTATAAAACCGGTTTTAATAGGTGGCCGATCACACCTAGCTAAAAAAGATTGGTGGCGACTCATGTCTTTTTTAAGGTCATTTTCAAAACCTTCATTTTTCTAGAGGAATTAAGTCGACTTTTCCTCGGTTTATTTTGAATGTCACATTTAACGAATAATAAAGTCTTGCGATGAGACTCGTTATTTTTTAGGTTGCGACAGCTTGGCGACTCCACTGGGGACTATTAGAGAGTCAGGCCTAGAATTAGTCGTGTGTTATCAAAGTCTCGGTTTTGTTGGTTTAATTGGTATTTAATTTTAATTCCCACATTTTTTAATAAGGAGAATTTTGAAAATAATAAAATGTTTTTAAATATGTTCATTCTCATGTGCATACATTTTATTATTGTTCTCTAGTTATTTAGGTTGTATATTATAATTGCTTGTTGGTTAATGCGTTACACTATTCTTGAATGTTTTAATTGCTAGGGCATTTAGAATAAGGTTTGTAGAATAAGTGGTGAAATGTTTGTTGTTCCTCCACACACACTACACGTGCATTTTCATATCATGAGCCCTATACTCGGTTTCGTCCTTTTAGGTGGGAGCAAAGTAACTAAGCCTTCGTGATTACCAATCTGCATGGGCTAGTGAAACACTTCCGGAGTACTAAATTACCTAAGCCTTCGTGATTAACAATCCGCATGGGCTAGGGAAATAGACTCTAACAAATTGAACCTGCTTTTATCGGGGTGCCTTACTAGCCTTCACCGGCGACAGTGAGGAGCAATTCGGGGCCTTTAGATCCGATTCACCCTCATATAGTGAACCTAGGCGAAGCCATTCCGGATTTCAGTTAGATATACCTAAAATAGGAACACAGGGAGGGACATTTCTAAACTTTTGTTACCTATTTTACATTCTGAAGAAGTTTTGTAGATTGGGCAACGATGTACGTACATCGCTCGTAATAAATGTGTTAATCCGTCCCAAAGGCATCGTGATGCCTAAATAAGCAGATATTGTTGGGGCAGATGTTCATTAGCTGTTTAAAAAAAAAAAAATCCTTTTTCAAGCATTTTTGCATTTTGCACATTTCATACATGTGTGAATAGAGCATGTACATTTTGGTTGTATTATTGATCTCGTTTTTGCAAAAAATGGATGGTGATAATAATTTCATTTGATGATTTCATAAAACCAATAGTGTTGCATGAACATTTTGAATATTGTACCATAGTAGGATCCATTATTCCAAAGTTCTTTTGAAAATAACATGGTTGGTTTTTCATAGAAAAAACATGTTTAAAAAAAAAATTCATAAATTAGGAGGCAAATCTTGCATAATGAGATTTTTGAATAATCAAGATTTAGGTCCCACCAATTTCGTGTAATCATTGGTTAATTTATTTGTGTCATTTTGACATCGTGTTACAGTCATAACATGCATGATTATTCATTGTAGAATACATTTGTGATATACATGGTCATTCTTTGTACCTACCTTTGTATTAATTCATTTATTCTTAGCATGTGTCATTTTGACATCATAGCATGCATGGTCATTCATTGTAGGACACGTTTATGACATGCATAGTCATTATCTGTATATACCTGCCATTAGATTGCATCCATAGCATACATAGTCATCATAATTTCTCTGTATATGTTCATGCATTAATCATCAGTTTATTCATGCACATAGGAATAGAGCATGTACATTCATAATTGTATTCTTAATCTCATGACATTTTCATTTGCATGAAAGGGGTTCGAGATATGAGGAATGAATCGGAGGAACGATTGGGTGCTTTGGAACGCAATCAAGAGGAATATGGACATGAAATCCGAGAGGTGAAGGAACAACTTGCCAAATTACTGAAAATGGTTGAGGATATGGGTAAAAGTAAAAAAGAACTTTCTCAGGGCTCTGCATCGCCTTCGGATCAACCAAAACCCTTAGGTCTAGAACATACAATCCTTGCTGGATCCTGCGCTTGCCAATGCCACAAAGGTTGCAATCCTGATGAAATTGGGGACAAAATCATGAAAATAATTAAACCTGAAAGCCTGATACCAAAGATAGAAACCTTGGATCCTGTACCATACCTGCAAACTGTGCTAGGTCCAAACCAGTATCCCCACCCAACTATGGTCCAATCGTCCATTGGGATGACCACTACTGGATTCCAGAATCCTACACCATCACCAACAACTGCCAGTTCATACTATTTCCCTCATCAATCACCTTATCCAGTACCTGGGATAGGAACCTCGAGCTATGTACAACCTCCAAAGGCCTCGTGTCCAAATCCATACCCTTACAATGCTGTTTCGCCACAGCTCCATGTAAACACACTGGTTCGAACCTTAGTCCCACCACCAAGTGCCCCAACTCCTAGGCCATGTGTGACTAAGAAAGGACCCCAGGATAAGACCCAAATGCCTTTTGATCCCATTCCAATCAGCTACCGAGAGCTTCTCCCTATACTGATCCAAAATCACATGGTTGCCTGTGTCCCATTGAAATCCCTGTCACCACCATATCCAAAGGGATATAATCCAAATGCAAGATATGAGTATCACTGTGGAATTGTAGGCCATAGCATTGAAGACTGTATGGCCTTCAAAAAGAAAGTGCAAACTCTCATAGATGCCAAGTGGTTGGATCCAACGACATTGATTGATAAAGGACTGGGAAAACGCCATTAGGATTGGGAGATTTACAGCATTGAGGTGGAAAGACTTCGGTCTTATATGATGTAATAGGATTTCACTTTTTCAGTAGCCGGCTCTTATAGCCTTAGGATGCTAGGAAGAATAAATTTCTTGTAAAAGACAGTTTTAACTACTGCTCAAATTTTGTAAAACATGGTTTATACCATTGTGAACATTGATATGGGAATGAATTGGCTATGCTTCAAATTTATGAGATGTTGATGATTAAGTTCCTCTGATTCTTATTTCCTCCGTGATATCTTCCCCTTTGCATTTTGCATCCCATCAATTATTTGTCAGGTTGCATTCATGCATTCATGATCAGCATGATTTTTCTGTATATATCCATGCATTAATTTGCTTATTCTTTACATGCATCATGTTGACTTTGGGTTGCATTCATAACAAACATAGTCAGTATGATTCCTTTGTATATACATCATGTTAGCGTTAGGTCACATTCATGACACACATGGTTAGCATGATCTTCTTGGTATACTCTATATCAATCATTCATTGTTTGCATAATTAACACCGTGTTGCATTCATAGTGTATGTGATCATTCATTGGGAAACATGCTAAAATACATGATCAGTCATTGCATATATTCATGTGTTGATTTGTTTATTCTTTGTTTGCAACATGTTGGCATTGTGATTGCATTTATTACATATATGGTCAGCATGTTTCCATTGTACATGTCCATACATCATATTGTTTAGGCTTCACATACATCAAATTGCATTCATGGCTCATTCATAATGACATACATTTGGGGGAAATAAAACAGAAGTTGGCTTGGCTTTAAGAGTCTTTGAAAGAATTTCCATTTCAAATCAGTGGTATAAGAAGTACTGAGTACCCTTTTAATACAGGCTAGTGCTATGGAGGATGAACAAGTTGCCCGAATAGAAAAAATGGAAAGGGAACAGAAAGAATTACGAGAACAGCTAGCAAAGTCTCAAGCAGAATCTAAGGGTCAGATGACTAAATTGATGGAGCTGATGTCTGCCGTAATCAAAGGAAAAGGATACACCGAAAACTTTGTCGCCAGAGAAGGGTTAGAGGCACAAAAGGGCCAGGATGAGGTCGTAATAAGTGATGCCCAGAACACTGTTAACCCCGTCAATATCCTAAACTCAGATGATCCAGCTGAACAGGCAAAGTTGAAAAGGGTTGCAGTAAATGAGGTTGAGTTGGCAGATTCCCAAGGGAAATACCAGTTGTTAGATGAAAGGCTCCGGGCAGTAGAAAATACAGACGTATTCAATAGTGTGGAGGCAAAAGAACGATGCTTGGTCATCGATTTAGTCATTCCTCCTAAGTTCAAGATCCCTGACTTTGTGAAATATGACGGGACGACCGATCCATCAGCCCACATCACTATGTTCTGCCGGAAGATGACAAGTCATATAGATAATGATAAGCTTTTGATTCACTGTTTTCAGGATAGCCTCAGCGGGTCCGCAATTAGGTGGTATAGTCAGTTGAGCAAGGACCAGATTCGCTCTTGGAATGATTTGGCTAGGGCTTTTCTAAATCAGTACAAGCATATGACCGACATGGTGCCTGACCGTCTCACCTTGCAAAATATGAAGAAAAGAGCTACTGATAGCTTCAAAGAATATGTGCAACAGTGGATGAGCCTGGCCGTCCAAGTACAACCGCCCTTAACTCAGAAGGAAACCACTGTCCTTTTTGTGAATACACTACAGGCCCTATACTACGATAGACTTGTTGGCAACACCACGAAGAATTTTTTGGACATGGTAATTTCAGGGGAGATGATTGAGAATGGTATCAAGGATGGGAAAATTGAAGGAGAAAGAACATCCAATACCAAGAACAATGGGGCATCTGAAAAGAAAAAGGAAGATAACCAAGTCGTGGAAGACTTTGCCCCACCTCCCCAATTCTCCTCGTATCAGCCATTTTACTCTACCATGAACAATGTCTCTCAAGGTTTTTATCCTTACCAACCAATGACTGCAACTACACCAGAATTTACATCTGTCTATCAATCGAACACCCTTGGGAATAATCGAAGGAGGCATAAAAAGCGAAAAGAAATCAGGTTGACCCGATTCCTGTGACATACAGTGAACTACTACCTCAACTTATCCAGAATCACCTTGTGACACCCATGCAAATAGAGCCTCTGAAGCCCCCTTATCCGAGCTGGTATGATGTTAATGAGTGTTGTGGTTATCATTCTGGCAATCAAGGTCACTCAATAGAGAACTGCCCCGCTTTGAAGTACAAGGTCAGGGATCTCATCAAGGCTGGTTCGATAAGTTTTGAAGATGGGAAAGCCAAGTGTCATAAGAAACATTGTGCATGATCATATTAGGTTTTTGACGCATGTAGTTCTATACACTGTGATGATGAAAGCACTTGTCTCATGTTAACATCTACATGAATTAAATGAATTTTGAATTTTAAATGCTTTGTGTTTGTTGTGTTTTAACAATAACATGAATTTGCAAAAACAAGCATTAAGGAATTTTTAATAACGGATAGTCTTAAGAAGATTGATGATCAGTGTTACAAATGATCAAATACCTTTTCCCCTCTCTTTAAGTTTTCCTAAGCCTAAATCTCTTAAACCAAGAACACTTGAAAGACTTAATGCTTCAAGGAACATGAATGATTTGACTTCATAAAACCATTGTCATCACAGAATAAGCAAAGACGTAGATCTTAGTCTAGGCTATGAACAAAGGAACGAACTTTTTGAAAATTTTCAAATTCCTTGAAATTTAAACAAATGAGACATTCTTTCAAGAATCTAGATTTTGATAATTTGGTGTGTGTCAAGATTGTGCTAAAACCATTCATGACCTTTCCCAATGATCATAAAACTTCAAATACCCAACATCACTTTATGATTGACACCCTCGGGCACAATGATTAAACTAGATTATCCCTTGTCCTAGAGAAAACCCGTTTTTTGGGTCATATTTTCCTTGTCTCTTTAAAGAACTCAGATTTGAAATTCAGCCTTTTCAGTACAGACCTAGACTTGCTATGTTCCTCGTTGATACAAATTCTCATTGGTTAATCAAATTAGGGCATCATATGTGGAAATGATGGATACATGGTGAACAGGATGGACTAAACGCATGAATCATTGGGGCATGCGATGAAAAATGAAAAATGAAAAAAATTGTGATATCATGCATATAAGAATTCGAATGATTCCAAAGTGCAAAATGAAATTCTGAATATCTATTTCCCCTGAGAATTGCTTTTCAAAGTGAATATTCGTGCTTGACATGAGGAATGGCCATCTTTCATATCCCTTTCGCACAAAAAAAAATTATCCATAGTCACCCCTTTTGAGCCAAAAGAATTTTTTCTTCTTTGAACCCTGATAAGGATCACCCTCTACACTGGGGGGCAAATGCGAGGAAAGATCTTTTTAAAGATCATTGATAAATGAGTCCTAGTTCAAAGACAGATACAAAGCAAATAGAGCCCCGAATAAAGACGGGCTCACTCCGTTGAAAAAAAAAGGGGCAAAATGAAAGCAAAAATGTGTGAAAGACATGGCAAATTGAAACCCAAAAGCAAAGAAGAAAAAGAGCAAATTCAAAAGGAAAGAAATGTCCAAGAATGGACAAATGCTTCAAAGAGAATCCTCTTCAAGAAAGGATCCTTGATCTGATTACCCTCAAACACATATTTTGGGCCTACTTATCCTTTCTTTCTGAACCCTGAGCCATGGCCTACAGCTTTAAAAGTCCATTTTGATCAAGCATGAATATTTAATTTGAAAGGGTTTTTTTTCCTCAGATTTTATCCCATCTCATCGAATCATTTCACTAAGGAAGAATTTAGAATTCTCAAGTGTATGGTAGAACGAAAAAAATGAGAAAGAAAATTGGAGAGAAAAGGGACTTTAGGGCGAAAACCCAAAAACGGGCGGTCTAGAGTAGAATGGGAATTTTCGATGCCATCAATGATAGTGCCGATACCACAAAAGAAAAGATCTTCTTAAAAAAGTGGTCATCGAGGAATATCTAAGAATTCTTGAACCCCAAATTGCCAACTCTCATTCAGAGGATTGTCTTCAAAAAACTGAAACTTTTTCTCCAAGATTAAACTTTTCGATTTAAACATCCCGGCCAGTCTTGACGCTTGTTAAAATTCCTTGATATGGAAACTAAAAGAATGTTGAATTTGTTTGGTTCTCAATGAATTCATGATTTATAAAACCTGTTCCATTTGTGAGCCTAGAAGGGATATACATTTTTGTCATGAAGTTTTCCTGGAAAAGACAGAATCTTGTTATACCAAGCCTTGCCAATCCCAGTTAAAAAAACCCAGACGGACACTTAGAGAAATTTCTAACAATGATCATCAGTCTTCAAAAGATTTGTACATCACACATTGTGGGGTTAATATTTTTTTTTGTTCAGAAGTTTTCAAAATAAGAAAACAAATAAAGAGATTTTTTGAAATACCCATTTTGATGTTGACATGAGACTAGGATTTTTTCTAACCCAAAGGTATAGAACTGCCAAGGTAGGTCCTGACTTCCAGATATGAGAAGAAGAAATCGAACCCAGTGCAGATCTCTGTTGATGAAAGTTGGAAAACTGTTGGGGCAAAGAGAATAGCCAAAATGAATTGAAGATATACTCTGATTTGAAGAGAAAAAATGAATTTGAAAGGCTAAGCCAAAGTCTAGAAAAACAACCGGGGGCATTTGCATCACTCATGAGCACTCATCTCTTTATCGAGCTTTTGCATCTGCACAGTGTCGGCAAGCATTTGCATCATTCATGGGTATTTGCATTGGCATTATTCCATAAGCATCTGCATTTTACATTTACATTCTTCATGGAATTCGCATTTGTGTCATCTCAAGCAATTGCATCATTTCTAGAATCATTGCATTTTCATTATTGTGTGGTAATTGTAGTTACACCATTCATAAACCAGTTACATGAACACAATTAGTAGGGGCATCTGCATCATGAAACATGGGCATCAATCCAGGCCATTTGCATTTGCATAAAGAAATATTTTGCATTTGCATCATGAAGCATGAGCACCTTGTTAAAAGACATGTGCATATGCATCATTTCCCAAAGCTTCTGGTGGGGATATCCAGAATTTTGCAGTTTTAAAAGTGAACAAGTCTTCGGTGGTGATAGCTGAAGCCTCTGGTAGAGATATCCAGGGTTTTATAATTTTGAAACATGAGAAATCTTCTTCTGGAGGAGTTATCCAGAATTTTACAATGAGCAAGTCTTTGGTGGTGATAGCCAAAGCTTCTGGTGGGGATATCCAGAATTTTACAGTTTTAAAAGTGAACAAGTCTTCGGTGGTGATAGCTGAACCTCTAGTAGAGATATCCAGGGTTTTATAATTTTGAAACATGAGAAATCTTCTTCTGAAGGAGTTACCAAGAATTTTACAATGAGCAAGTCTTTGGTGGTGATAGCCAAAGCTTCTGGAGGGGATATCCAGAATTTTACAGTTTTAAAAGTGAACAAGTCTTCGGTGGTGATAGCTGAAGCCTCTGGTAGAGATATCCAGGGTTTTATAATTTTGAAACATGAGAAATCTTCTTCTGAAGGAATTACCCAGAATTTTACAATGAGCAAGTCTTTGGTGGTGATAGCCAAAGCTTCTGGTGGGGATATCCAGAATTTTACAGTTTTAAAAGTGAACAAGTCTTCGGTGGTGATAGCTGAAGCCTCTGGTGGAGATATCCAGGGTTTTATAATTTTGAAAAATGAGAAATCTTCTTTTGGAGGAGTTATCCAGAATTTTATTCAACATGTGCATCTACATCAAGAAGCATTTGCATCAATCTAAGTTAGTTGAATCTGCATCAAGAAAATTTGCATCAAATCAAGTCATTTACATTTGCATCAAAGATATTTGCACCAATCTAAGTCATTTGCATCTACATCAAGAAGCGTTTGCATCAACAAAAGACATTTGCATTTGCATCATGAAGCATTTGCATCATCTCTTAAAGCTTTCAGGTAAAATCGAATTCGTTTCCTTAAGACGAGTCGAGCCCCGAGATCATCGTCGAGGTACTTTTTTTATTATTATTATGAACAAGTCTTCGGTGGTGATAGCTGAAGCCTCTGGTGGAGATATCCAAAGTTTTAAAATCCTTTGAAAAGGTATAAAGTCTTCGGTGGTGATAGCTGAAGCTTCTGGTGGTGTTACCCAGAATTTTTACATTTTAAAAAATGAGCAAGACTTTGGTGGTGATAGCCGAAGCTTCTAGAGGAGATATCCAGAATTTTAAACACAGCTGAGAACAAGACAGGTTAAGGCCCCGAGACCATCGTCGAGGTCATTTTCTTTCTTGCAAATCGAATTCGTTTTCTTAAGACGAGTCGAGCCCCGAGATCATCGTCGAGGTACTTTTTTTTATTATTATGAACAAGTCTTCGGTGGTGATAGCTGAAGCCTCTGGTGGAGATATCCAGAGTTTTAAAATCCTTTGAAAAGGTAAAAAGTCTTTGGTGGTGATAACCGAAGCTTCTGGAGGTGATACCCAGAATTTTTATATTTTAAAAAAATGAGCAAGACTTTGGTGGTGATAGCCGAAGCTTCTGGAGGAGATATCCAGAAGAAACACAGCTGAGAACAAGACAGGTAAGGCCCCGAGACCATCGTCGAGGTCATTTCCTTTCTTGCAAATCGAATTCGTTTCCTTAAGACGGGTCGAGCCTTGCTTAGTCAGGGAATTCAATTTAAGGACAAAATCTTCAATTTACTGTTTTTAAAAATAAAAAAAAATGAAAAAAATGAAAATGAAAAAAGACAAAAAAATAGAAAATGAAAAAAAATGAAAAATTATAGAAGAATGAAAACCCCTTTCCCTTTCCTTCACATGTGATTTCACTGACCGTACAAAATTAGTGTCGGTTTATCTTTGCCTGATTCCTGATTCTCAGCAATAGCCAAAGAGGGGCAGCTGTAGACACCTAATTTTGTCCGGACCACTAAACAGGTATGTTTTCTTCCTATATTGATGTTTCCGAGTGTAAAAAGACTGTTTTCATCCTGCAAGTGGTACTCCGAGTCTTAGTTTAAGAGGGCAAGCACAAAAAGTCAAACTTGAAAAAAGTCAACCCCGAAAAGTCAACTACTGAAAAAGTCAACCCACTTTCAAAATCAAGATTTTAAGTTCAATTGAAAAATGGCGGAAGAATTTTGATAATCCGAGGTCTATATTGAAAGATATGGAGTTCGGAAGTTGGGATTTGGAGATTCAGTAGAAAAGAAACCCTAATCCGAGAAATTTGGGGAAAAGTGCTTAAACGATCAAATTGATCAAAATTGAAGGTTCCAAATGAAAGATAAGCACTGACTACAGGTAATGGAGAAGTCACTTGCAAGAAAAATCGAAAGAAAAGTCAATCCGGGAGAAAACCGAGAATTAGGTTTTTTAGTGGATTTCGGTGAAATCGGGAAGAATCACAGAAATGGCCTGACTTGGTGAGACCAAAGCCCCCAATGGATGAAGAATGATTAAAAAGGATAGCCCAAGGCTCAGATTGAAGAAAATCTAAAAATCGGACTTGTTTTGAGAAAAACCGGGTTTCGGAGGTAAAAGGGCAAAATTGGAAAATTTGGGAAAAATAGTAAATGGACTCCGAAAATTCTGAAAAATTTTTCAATCTCATTCTTAAATCATTTGAAAGAGGTTGGTAAAAAATAAATCTTGATTCAGAGTTCGTTTGCAAAATGGCCAAATCCCGGGCTTCTTATGCAATAATTCAAAAAGGAAAATCCCAAAAAAATAGCAAATAAGCTGCAAATCTTTTGAAATTTTGCAGATCTCATTTTTAAATTATTTGGAAGATATTGGCGAAAGAAAATCTTGATTCCGAGTTCGTTTGCAAAATGGCCAAATCCCGGGCCTTCTATGCAATAATTCAAAAAGATAAATCCCGGAAAAATAGCAAATGGACTCCAAAAATTCTGAAATTTGGCAAATCTCATTTTTAAATTATTTGAAAGAGATTGGCGAAAGAAAATCTTTATTCGGAGTTCGTTTGCAAAATGGCCAAATTCCGGGCCTCCTATGTAGTAATTCAAGCCGATAAATCCCGAAAAAATACTAAATGAGCTCCAAAAATTATGAAAACTTCCAGATCACACTTTTTAATTATTTTGAAGAGATTGGTGAAGGAAAATCTTGATTTGGAGCTCGTTTAAAAAATGGTAAATTGTAGGAGCATAAAAGGGCATTTTGGGAAGAAAAAATCCAAATAAATAGCAAACGGACTCGGATAATTTTGAAAACTTCCAGAACTCAATATGTTATTATTTTGGAAGTATTAAAAAAAGAAAAATTGAATTTGAAGTCCGTTTGATATTTATTTGCATCCGGGGGGCAAAATGGTCATTTCACCCAAGCAACCGAAAAGGGCTTCTTTGGGCCTTTCAAAATATCAGAGTTGGGCTGGAAAAGAGAAGTGCTGGCCTGCCCAAGCCCAAAGGAAGGAGGAAGCTTCTGATTTTTCAATCAAGTGGCTAAAAATCAAGAGTTAGTTAGAGATTCTCTTTGATCAAGCCATTGTGATTAAGCCACATAGACTAAGAAAGATGTCAACATTATTCTTGGACAGCTGTAATTTGAGAGGGTTGAGATGCTAATCTAAAGGTGGTAATTTCATGATTTTTTATCTTGAATTATTAGCCATTTGATGGAAAATTGGTTACACAAAAAATGACAACATCCTAGGGGAGGAGAGAGGTAAAATTCTGCCACCATTAAGGGGAGGGGCAGAATTTCGAATTTGGAGGTTCATTTTGGCTGATTTCTCTTAGTTTTTCTTAGTTTTTATCTTCTTGGTTGAGAGCAAAAAAGAAAAGTTTAGAAAAAAAAGGAAAGTTTGAAGAGAAAAGCTTGAAATATTAGCTTCTTGAGGTTGCTCTTGAGCACCAACTCTTGCACTTTCTTCATTTTCTATTCTTGTTTTTGCTATTTTAATCTCTACTTAGTGAGTTTTCATTTTAAAATAATGTTGTTTGTTCTTCCTTCATCTCCTTTCTTAAGTATATTTTTTTTACATTTTGTTTTTACAATAAACTCACCATGGCCAAATGGCCTACATTATTTATTTTGAGTTGCTGTTTTGAGTTCATTTTACCATATTGTTTATGCTATTTTTTTTTTATTTTGATGTTTTAAATGTTATGTTACTTCATGTTCTTGAGTTATATTTTAATTTGGTTGCTTTGTTTGTTGCCATTTATGTCTTAGATATCATCTTTTTACATTTTTTATTTTCTGTTTTCATGTTGTTTAAATTTGAGCATGTTTTAAAGTTAGCATATTAAGTGTTTGTGAAAATGCTTGTGTGATTCTTTGCATGATTTTTGTTTTATATCTTAGTTGAGCATGTTTTAGAATTAGTATATTAAGTGTTTCTGAAAATGCTTGTATGATTTTTGCATGATTTAAGTGTTATGACTTAGTTTTTCATGCTAGTATGCCAAGTGTTTGTGAAAATGCCATGCTTGTTGGAGCTTGAGGCCATTTGGCTACTCCATGTGTTTTGCATTGTGTGTTGCATTTTTTGTCATGCTAGTTGTTAGGTTTTTGCATTTGCATGATATTTGGTTGGATTTTTGAATTAAGCATGCCTTGTGTTTGTGAAAATGCCATGCATATTTTAGGTCTAGGTTACATTAAATGCCATGCAAGTTCATTTAGGTCTAGGTTACTTTATGAATGCCATGCATTTTTTCATGACATTTAGGTTTAAATCCATGCATTTCATGCATTATGTTTGTTGTATTGTTTCAAACATTTCATGTTCATGCCACTTGAATAATGACTTGAGCCAATTAATGGTTCAAAGTCATGCTCTCTTGAGCACACTTGTGGAAAATTAAGTTTGTCAACTTGATTATTCTACCTTTGTGATTTTTTTTTACTTATCCAATTTTTATCTAACTTTCAAAAAGTCTTAGCTACTGTTTGCAAATCATTTTATGAGTTTCAAATATTTTTACTTTGATTTTTAAGTGATTTTATCAAAGGCAAAAATGTGTTGGCAAAGCAGTTTTTTCTTCTTCCAAAACTCGTACATCTCTGATTTTTCTGGGAATTCATCTTTGATCAGAAAATTAAGCCGATTTGTTCTCGTGTAGTTTTACATGTCGTGAGTCTCCAGTATTTTTTTCAGAAGTTTTGGAATTTTTAGAAATAGGGTAAAAAATCATGGATTAAAACTGGACAGTGGAGTCAGAATTGAATTTAAAGAAAAACCATTTTTCTGTTTTGGTTAATTTCCTTAGAGTGGGCTGATTAGGAGGGTTAGCTACTGACTTAGGGTAATTTATAAGCCTTTTTAAACTCTAAAAATGGTTTTTCAAGTCCCGGGTTAAGGGTAGTCAAGTCCGGATTTTTTAAACTTAGAAAATTAGAGCCATTTTAAAAATTTTAGCCCATTTTTTATTTTTAGTTCAAGCTTCTCAAAATTGTTTTCAAACAATCACAAAGTATTTTGGTTTTAGAATATTTAATTTGACATATTTTCCTAAGGTAGCCGGATATCTTTTTAGATATACGGATTTTCTTAATTAAAGGAAAAAATACATTTCATGCATTGCATTTTTATATTCATGCATTTTATATAATATGTGATTCTTGCCATAATAATTTCTATGATATTGTTATTATTTTGATTTATATTTGTTTGATGTTACATGGTTTATTATATGGTTTTGAATATTTCATGATATCCTATGCTTTTATTTAGTTATTTTTATTTAGCATATACTATGTTCATGCATTATTATTTTTATTTTCATGCATATTATATGATAGCATTATTCTATTCCATGTCATTTAAATTATATGCCATACCATTCATATTTGTCATGTCATTTAAATCATTTCATTTCATTTAGGATATATTATGTCATCTAGAATATTTTATTTCATTTAGATTATATCATATGACTTAGAATATTGCATTTCATAGAGAATATACTATGTTACCTAGGTCATTTCATTTTATTTAGAATATATTATATAACTTAGGATATTCCATTTCATTTAGAATATGCTAAGGCATTCAAATCATGTCATGTCATTTAGGTTGCATTATATTATTTAGATTTTGCTATGTCATTTTATTTATGACATGCATATACATATTCATTTATTTTAAATGTTTTAAAAAAAAAAATAATGGTTTTCAATAAATAAAGATATTCCCGAGTTAAAATAATTCATGAATTCTCTGCCGGGTTTGCTGGGGAGGATATCATCAATTACTATTAATAACGAAATATCTTCTTTAAAAAGAGAATGGTTCGGAAAATTTTCCAAAACTAATAAAAATTTCTATATTTTGCCACGTTTGTTGGGGAATATAGGAAAATTTTGAATTTATAAATTCCGGATCATTTTCAATAAAAAATGGAATTATTTTTTCTTTAAATTGGGAATTAACTTGAAATACTAAATTTAAAACCAATTTTTACCGAGACTTGAGATAACACACGATTAATAAGGTACCGATTTATACGGGCGTTGTGGGGGTGCTAATCCTTCCCCGCACGTAACCGACTCCCGAACCCGCTTCTTTGATCTCTCTGGTTTTAAAACGCGGACTTGAAATTGGTTTTTTAAAATGTTTTAATTAATTTTTAAAATATTTTATAAAACCGGTTTTAATAGGTGGCCGATCACACCTAGCTAAAAAAGATTGGTGGCGACTCCATGTCTTTTTTAAGGTCATTTTCAAAACCTTCATTTTTCTAGAGGAATTAAGTCGACATTTCCTCGGTTTAATTTTAATGTCACACTTAACGAATAATAAAGTCTTGCGATGAGACTCGTTATTTTTTAGGTTGCAACAATTAGAACTTCCTTAATGCTTGTTTTTGCACATTCAAATAATAGTTAAAACACAACAACCATAAAAACATTCAAAATTCATTTATTTCATACAGATGTTAACATAAGACAAGTGTTTTCATCATGAGGTATGAAACTAAATGCATAAAAACTTCCCGCTGACATGTTCTCCCTAATTCAAACTGGTTATTCCTCGATACTCTTTTCGACCTTTCCATCTTCTTCCGTTATTATGACATCCACAATTGTCTCATCATTCCCATTCAGTAGATTTTCCACGGTGTCTGACCTTTGTTTCTTCCCCACATCTAACTGCCCTTTATTGATGAGTGCTTAATCCTTCCATTTTAGACATAAGCAGTTTTTTATGGAATGTCCCCGAATCCCAAAATGATAATCACAATATGCATTCTCGTCATACTAGCTCGGATATTGGGGTTGGATAGGCTCCACTGGAACTTTAGTGAGGAGTTGCTCTTCAACCAGCTGGGGCAATAGTTCATAGTAGACATGGGGAGTGGTTCAAATTGATCTCTTTTTCAGATATTCTTCGATTTCCTCTGGCTGACAAAAGGTTGAAAATTTACTGGATTCTGGGAGGCCATCGGGTATAAGTATGAACCATGGGATACATAGTTCATAGAAGGATAGGGTAGTTGGTATGAAGTAGCCAGAATATACAGGGCAAAGTCTCCCACAACTTGGACATCTTCCTCTTTCTTTTTGGGCGTCCTGTTTCTCTCTGCATTAAATGTTTTACCTCCTTCGAGTTTCCTAGCCTTGATAGCATTTCAATCTTTTCCCCAAAGATTACCATGTCCGAAAAATTATTCGTGGTGTTGCTGACAAGTCTATCATAGTACGAGGCATGTAGTGTATTCACAAAAAGGACAGTGGTTTCCCTCTGTGCTAGGGGCAATTGTACTTGAGTGGACATGTTCCTCGACCTCTGAGCATACTTTTTGAAGCTCTCAGTGACCTTTCTCTCCATATTTTGCAAGGTGAGACGGTCTACACCATATCAGTCATATGCTTGTACTGGTTTAGAAAAGCCCTAGCCAAATCATCCCAAGAGTGAATCTAATCCTTACTCAACTGACTATACCACCTAATTGCGGGCCCACTGAGGCTATCTTGAAAACAATGGATCAAAAGCTTATCATTATCTATATGACTCATCATCTTTCGGTAGAACATAGTGATGTGGGCTGACGGATCAGTCCACCCGTCATAGTTCACAAAGTCAGGGACCTTCAATTTAGGAGGAATGTCTAAATCGAGGACCAAGCATCGTTCTTTCGTATCCACACTCCCGAATACATCTGTATTTTCTACTGCCCGGAGCCTTTCATCTAACAACTGATATTTCCCTCAGGAATCTGTCAACTCAACCATATTTGACTCAACCATTTTCAACTTTTCCTGTTCAACTGGGTCGTCTAAGTTCAGCGTGTTGCTGGGGTTAACCGTGTTCTAGCCATCCAACATCATGACCTCACTCTGACCCTTTTGTGCCTCTAACCCTTCTCTGGCAGCCAAGTTTTCAGTGTATCCCTTTCCCTTGATTACGACAGACATTAGCTCCATCAATTTAGTCATCTGACCCTTAGATTCTGCTTGAGACTTTGCTAGTTATTCTCGTAATTCTTCCTGTACCCTTTTCATTCTTTCCATTAGGGCAACTTGTTCATTCTCCATAGCACTAGCCTGTACTAAAAGGGTACTCAGTACTTCTTATACCTCTAATTTGAAATGGAAATTCTTTCAAAGACTCTTAAAGCCAAGCCAACTTCTGTTTTATTTCCCCAAATGTATGTCATGATGAAGGAGCCATGAATGCAATTTGATGCCAATATGATGCATGTAAAGAATGAATAAATTGATACATGGATATATACAGATAATGAACATGCATGTAAATAATGTATTCTGTAATGAATGAGCATGCATGCTATGACTGTAACATGATGTCCATATGATAAATGTAAAGAATTCATAAATTAACACAAGGGTATGTACAAAGAATACCATGTATATCACAAATGTATTCTACAATGAATGACCATGCATGTTAGGACTATGACACAATGTCAAAATGATACATGTAAAAAATAAATGAATTAACACAAAGGTATATACAAAGAAATCATACTGACATGAAATTGGTGGGACCGAATTTTCATTATTCAAAAATCTCATTATGCCAGATTTGCTCCAAATTTAATCTATGATTTTTTTGAAACAAGTTTTCTCCATGAAAACCCAATCATATTATTTTCAAAAGAATTTTGGGGTAGTGGATCCTACAATGGTACAATATCCAAATGTCCTTGTAACACTACCGGTTTTATGAAATCATCAAATAAGATTATTATCAGCACCGTTAATTGCAAAAAATGAGATCAACAATACAACTATAAATGTACATGCTTTATTCACATATGCATGGAATGTGAAAAATGCAAAATGTTTGAAAAAGAATGTTTATATTTTCAATCTCAACAAGTTAGTGAACATTTGCCCCAACAATATCTGCTTATTTAGGCATCACGATGCCTTCGGGGTAGGTTATTTATACTTATTATGGGCAATGTACGTACATCGTTGCCCAATCTACAATGCTTATTCAGAATGTAAAATAGGTAACAAAAGGTTAAAAATGTCCCTCCATGTATCCCTAACTTTGGTATATCTATCAAAAATTCGGCAGGGCTTCGCCTATGTTGGCTCTATGGTTCACTATATATGGGTAAACGAAGTTCTAAAAGGCCCTGAATTGCTCATCACTGTCGCCTGTGAAGGCTAGGAAGGCACCCCGATAAAAATGGGTTCAATTCGTTAGAGTATATTTCCCTAGCCCATACGGAGGATCATCACGAGAGCTTAGGTAATTTATACTCCGGAAGTGTTTCAGTAGCCCATACGGAGGATCATCACGAAGGCGTAGTTACTTTACTCCCACTTAAAGGACGGAACTCGAGTAGAGAGTTCATGTTATGCGAATGCAAGTGTAGTGTGTGTGGATGAACAACAAACCTTTCACCACCTATTCTATAATCCTTATTCTAAATATCCCAACAATTTATTAAAACAAAGATCAAGAATAGTGTAACGCATTAACCAACAAGCATAATATACAACATTAAATAACTACAGAACAATAGTAGACATATTTTTAATCGACAGAAAACTAATTTAACCAATAAAAATCAAATAAAATCGATTATATATATATATTTTTTAAAAAATTGTTTGTAATTGATGGAATTTGAACTTTTAATCTTTTAGTTTTAAATTAAAAACCATATGATAACTCTATAAAATAGAGTTATTATATCATATTTTGTGCATTTAAATTAGTTAAGTCCTTGTAATTTAAACTATTAATTAATTATTTTCTAATTATTTTTACATTAGTTTTATTTAGTTTATGTTTAATTCAGTTATTAATTTAATATCTTTTGTATTTTTGTAGAGTTTTAAAGCAAGAAAGAGAAAATCAGCTCATATATGGAAAGTCCAAGCTAGAAGCAGTTACTTGATCACAAAGTTTCCTTCTTCATGTTTTTGGAGCTCTATAAATAGAAACCCTTTAGAACATTAGTTACACTTCTTCCTAGCTTTTACACTTCTTCTTAAGTTCTAAATACCTAATTTTATTAAAAGGAGAGTAGCCACCGGAAGATTTCAAGGAGCTAAGGAGATTTTGGAGGATTGAAAACTGAAGACCTAACAAACCTTAGTTTTCTCTTTTCTTTTACTCTTCTTTATATTTCTTGTAATATTGATGATAGTAAAACTCCTTTATTATTTGTTTTTATTAATTAGCATGAACTAATTTATTTTTCTAGGATTTCAATGGAACTCAACATGTAGTTTGAATTATTTTACTCTCTTTCTTGATTTAATTATATTTGATGTTGTTTATTCAATCATGTGCTTAATGCTTCTAATTGCTTAGCTACCAATTAGATTGATTTGGTAACCTAGATACAACTTTGAAAAGGGAGTTTAGTGTTAGATATGGATTGAATAACACATGTTTCAGATTCATTTATTAGGATGAATTGAGTTGCATGTAGGGTAGGAACACACTTACGTGTCATGTGTAATCAATTTTAGAGTCTAAACTTAATGAGTTTCTCTTTAATTCAATTATCATAGGAATATAGTTAATTTGTTAAGAGAGAAATTTTTATAAGACCATCAGAAGATACTTATAAATAGATTAGAACTCTAGGTTAACAACTTAAGGTCATTAATCAAGTTAAGAGGGTAGGAGAAGTCCATATAAAGTGTTGAGGGAAATTGTAATCCTAGGCTTTTCTTAATTTATTTATTTAAGTTTACATTTGTTTTCTTTGTTATTTATTTATTTGTTTTCTTCTTTTATTTAGTTTTTAAATAACAATTTTTAATTAAGTGTTTGAATAAGATTAAGTTGTTTAAATTTTAGTACTTAACGAATTTGGTAACAATTCCTCGTGGGATCGACACTCTACTTTTCACTTTATTACTTGTTAACGATATGTGCACACCATACCATTAAGCTAAATGCATATTTTTATTAATTATTTTCTATATTTAATATTTATTTAACATTAAAAAAAATTTATAAATAATTTTAACTAAACCGACCGATCTACTCGACTTAGGGTCCATTTAGATCCCACCGCACCGGATCCAAAGCATTTTTTGGGGGGATTTTCCCCCGAACTGGACTGCACCTCCACTGGAGGTGCAACCAGACTGGAGCTCCAAGGTCCAGTCATGGACTAGACCTCTACTGTTTTTTCTTTTTTTTTATTAATTTTTTAAAATTATTTATTTTTAATTTTAGGTATTTTTTAATTTACTTTTTAACATAAATATATTTTAAAACTTTTTTAATTATTATTTAACATAAATATAATTTTAATATATATTTTATTATTTAATATAAATATAATTTTAATTATTTATTTTATATATATACACATTTTAATCTAATGCCCATAATGGTCATTTTTCTTTCCCACTATAATTCACCTCACCGTCACCGCTGCATTTGAATCCAAACACATATCCCACCACTGATTTTAATCTCATCGCTATAGTACCCAATCTCACCGCCATCACTGTTTTTCATCTCAGCGAGCCAATCTCACTACCCATCCAAATGGGCCCTTAACCAATTGATCGAAAATCACTAATTTGACCTCTAATTCAATTTTTTTAACCTTGGCCGTGGGGTGTTGTTTGTGTTATTGTAGAGATTGTAGAAGCTTTTGCTGATTATTTGTATAAATATAAATAAAGCCTTTTATTGATATCCTTTCGGGGCGAAGTAGTTGCCTTGGTGGTCTGAGATCCTCTAAAGGAGGAGAAAGGTCAGAGAGCGCCAGAGTTTGGTCTCCAGAACGTGCTCCAATGCTTAAATCAGTATATGGAGGAGAGAGAGGGAAAGCAGAATAACAGTAGTGAGAGTGTTTAGAGTGTAAAAAGTGTATACCGTTGGTTAGCCCCTATGAGGACTATTTATACTTGTTTGGGCAACCTACTCAGTGTCATGTGTCTGAAGCTGGCTGGAGTTTGGTGGTCAACGGTATGGGCGGCCTCGCCATAGTGGTTACGGAGTCCCACGTGGTTCATGAGGTGCCAGGTGACATGACCTCTGAAAGACTGAGGGGCGCCCACGTGTCCTCCTGGATGCTGATCTGGGTTGTCGGGCCTAATGGATTGGGTCCAGAGCTTGGTGGACCTGGCGGGTTTTACAGGCTTAGCAATTGCCCCTAGGTGAGGCGGCGGTCATAAAGTGGCTGGTGGCCAGCTTGTTTATTCTAGAACATTGTCTACAGCTATGGCGAGCCTGTTCCTGGTGGCGAGGTTCAACACTTTAGCGTTTTCTTCTGTTTTTGGTGTTGGCCGAGAAGCATGTGACGTTTGACGTGCCTGTAATTAATGACAGACCTAACTTCTGGATGCGCTGTACGAGGCGTTGCCGAGTGTTGAGCATTCACTAGCGAGACGTGTGGCACGGTATGACTTCCTGAGTACGCTTCATCTGCTCTTGGCTATAAATAGGGGGTTTGATAGATGGTTAAGCTTACTTGTGCTCTGACTGTCGAAGTGCTGTCGGATTCTTGCTAGATCTGTTATGGTTTTTGATCTTCATTTTCTTCAGTCTGACGAAGTTTTTCAGAGGTTTTTAGGTATTTCTGGTGTTCTTTTCTCATTTCTGTTACTGTTGTTTGCGTGTGAGTAGGGGTAGATGCCTAATTTTTATAAGATGGTGATGAGTGATAATGAGGCGGAGGGGAGTTGGAGGGAAGGTCTTGGGCTAGTGATGTCGAAGAGCTGAATCCTGAGTTGGCTGAGATCGATCGGATGATTGGGGAGGGATTTAGGGTGGCTGTAGGTAAACCGGGCAATATTAGACATGACACGATTATACGACATGAAAGAATAACTAAAACACGACATGACACAAAAAATAAACACGGACGCGATACGAATATACAAATGTGTCAAAATCTATATAACACAAATTATTAACACGTTAAAATTTATATAAATATAAAACACCTTAAACACGATTATGACACGAGAAAATACATGAATGCGACACGAATACACAAATTGCCAGGCTTAGCTATGAGTGGGGATGCTTCGGCTAGCGGTAGTAGTGGAAAAGTTGGCGGTGGTGCTGAGAATGTGGCTCCTGCTATTGCTGAGGGAAACGACGGTGCCAAAGGTATCGAGAAGGATTGGGGTCATTAGAGTGTGTTAAAAATAACGAGAAAGCTTTTTTATTTGTTTTGTTTACTCAACTTGTAAAGGCAAACAAAAAAGGGATCCTAACATCCCTTGCATCATTACTGCCCAGGATATTGAATCGTTGCTAAGGTTGCATGGTATGCACATCCCCAACTATCGCTACGAGTTCTTCATCCTTGGAGAGGGTCGTCGTCCGAGTCAGGTGACAAAGGCTGGAAGGAACGTGCATTTTTTTGAGCACATGTTCAAGGGTGGATTCCACATTCCATTAAATCCCTTCTTCGCCACATGCTTGGAAGGCTACTGGATCGGCGCTGCTCAGATGACGGGAGTGTCGTGGCCTATCATAGTGGATTACGACATTGATTACCGCTTGAAAGAGGAGTCTCCATACTTAGCCGCGCTCCAAAACCTGTATCTGGCGAACATGTTGGGCTCGTATGCCTACTTAACTGCCCGAAAGAAGAGGGTGGTGGTGAATGCCCCTAACAATCATCATATTGAACGATCCAAGTTATTTTCCATTGAGCTAAAGCTGGAGGACAGCTAGCCTCTTAAGGTGGAGTGGTCCCTGCCTTCTAAGGCTTTGAGGAAGAACACGTTGCCCCTAGGCCCTGCTGAAGTGGAGCAGTACAACTACTACCTTTGGAATACCATTGACTGAGAGGTGGTGGGGCAGCCAGTAACATTTATCATTATTGACTCACTAACATCAATCTCAATCGTGTGGCCGCTCAATTTGACTATCTTCAGCTGCAGTAGGAGGCTGAGCTCTGGCCTGAAGGGGGGACCAACATGATGGCGATGCTTTTAACAGGTCACCTCACTAGGGAGACGGGATCCTATAGTCGTGGTGATGCTAGTCCTTCAGCTCTTGTGGGTGGAGCAAGTGTTGTCTCCGTGGGTAGGGAGGGAGCTACTGTTATTGCCGAGCCACAGGTGGTGGCAATAAAGGTGATGAGATAATCTAGTCCCAAATTTTGGCAGACAATCTTTCAGGTCACGATCCCTTTTTCGTGTTTTCTTGTTTTGTTGAGTTTATGACATCTACTTGTCTTTCTAAAAGTTTGCTTCTGCTGTGCAATGGATAATGCTATGGCTGGTGAGCCTCTTGCCTCTCTAGGGGACATGCCACTTCCATATTTTAAAAGGTTGTGGCATAGTGAGTT
The DNA here is from genome assembly GCA_030761205.1 of Fremontodendron californicum. Lineage (NCBI taxonomy): Eukaryota > Viridiplantae > Streptophyta > Magnoliopsida > Malvales > Malvaceae > Fremontodendron > Fremontodendron californicum. Next base: position 2,818,619 of record JAULJL010000042.1, read on the forward strand.
TCGACAAACCCCCACTCCTGATAATAATATGGAGGCCTTCGGGGACCTGCTTGCCATGGTACCTTGGCATCCTACTCCTGCTGCTATCTTTGTGGCTCCTCCTGTGATAGAGCTATCCTCATCTTCGAGTACACGTAGGAGTAGTGTTGGTGGGGTCAGCGAGTGGATGTCATCGATTTGGAAGATGAGGGGGAGTTAGGGTTTGGTTCCCGGATGATGGAGGGTAACTTATACTTTGAGAGTGAGGTTTCGGGGAGCAATCTTTCTACCTCAAAGGAGCTTAGAGATTTGGCGATCTTAAAGGAGTTGTATTTAGGGATAGGTATTTTCCTTTGTGTTTTTGTTTAGTGCTTTGATGTTGTCTCATCTTATTGTTTGCTCTTTTGTAGATATAGTGGCCAATCCGTGTTGGTATAAGCCCTAGAGCCAATCAGATTGGACAAGGGATATTGTAAGACCCTCATAAGACAGAGATCGACTCGAGTATCTTTAAATGATTCACAGACGGTGGATCAAGTTTACGTATGCTTGTAGACAAAGCACACTACCATCTAGTCTTATTGTTATATTAATAATTTTTAGAGTAAGGGGTTAATCGGCAATTTGAGAGATTTAGCCCTAAAGTGACCATGAGTCAGGAATCACAACCGGGACAATGTAAAGCCCGTAAAATTTTGTATTTTAACTTCACATAGTGTTAAAATATGATATATTACTGATCAGGATTATTGAAAAATCTAATTGGCACAAAATCGATAAAATATGAACTAGGGGTATTTTGGTCATTTTATCCAAAATTTTATTTTTGGTTCAAATATGGTAACAATAGACTCCATTGATCATAGAGGATCTCAATATTATGCTTAGATTTAAAATTTGACATTTTTTAAAACTCAAATTAAGTGGAAATTGGGTACGCCTTTAATTAGCTTAAAAGAGTGAAAAACTGAAACTGGTCGCAGGAAGGTCCGAAAAAGGTTTTAAGTAAATAAATGGATTCATATGGACATAAAATGATGTTAGAAAGTTGTTGGTGAAATCAGAATAAGAATCTGAGCTAAAACCGAAAAAGTCTTAATGTTGACCCGTAAGAGGTCTGGGGCCCGGATTTGATGTTCGATATATCAAAAAATTATGAAAACTTGTGTATTAGTGTAAAATGATATTTTAAACATATATATGCTGAGACAAGTGAAAAATGATCTTCAAAACATAAAAAGTTCATGGGGATCCATTTAGGCACTAAAAGATAAAATGTGGGCTAAAAGGGGTATTTTTGTTATTTGGCATGGTAAATGGCCATAAAAATCAGCCAAGAAACCCCTTAATCTGCCCTAACCTTCATTTTTCATGCCTTAAGAGTTTCTTCTTCTTCAATCTTGAGAAAACCTAACCAAAATGAAGAAAACTCCATAAGCAAAAGCTTGTAAGCTTGATCTCTTAATTTCTACTCATCACCAAGCCAACAAAATACATATTTTTACTATTTAGAAGGTAAGGATTACTTATTTGGTGTTAGTTTTTCAAGAAATCATGAGAAACTATATGTTTCTCTTTATGACCATTTTTGCCTTATGTGGTTTCCAACATAGTCACCACCTTAAACCACCACCATGGGTAGTCCTAAATCAACCTCTACATCTATTATTTGGGGTTGGTTGAGTGAAAAAGTGGCTTGGAGTTAGAAATCTAAGCTTAGCCGAATTCACCATGTTGGCCAACTACCTTGTGTCGCCACTTCCACCACCATCTGAGTCCACCGTTCGCTTTGCTAGGCTCGGCGGAGCAACTTTCTAGTTGATCATTGCTCCGAATTTCCATCCGAGCTAGGTGTAAAAATTATAAAGTTTAAATAGCTAAGCGGTAGATTTTCGGATTGTAGCGAATTAGCAACAATTTGGATATTGTGAATGTTTCCAATTTATAAAATATTTATGAAATTATAGGTTATGTACTAGGAGCGCGGATTAGCTGAGTCCGTAGTTGGAAGAGCCCTGGAGCACGAGGATCCAATTTCTCCTGCTTAGCGCACTTGTGAGTAAACGTGTAGTGATAGACGTAGGATCGTTAGATTATGTTATGACATACTGATTGTGATTGTATGAATGTATGATGAAGAATTACCTTTTGATATCGAATTCTCGTAAAGACGTGAGAAAAAGGTCCAAGGAATGGACAAGTGATGATTACGTAATAATCCGGGATTGTCATATGAGTGGTCGATCGTATGGCGCCACATTGTTCCTTTCTAGTATGCTTATTTAAATGCTATGTGATGCATGTTTATTGTAATGTTAAGCTATACCGGATTTGTAGGCTGCCATTGTGCCCTACCGAATTTGTAGGCTGCCATTGAGCCCTACCGGTTTTGTAGGAGCCTTCGTGCCCTATCGATTTTGTAAGAGCCTTCGTGCCTTACCAGTTTTGTAGGAGCCTTCGAGCCCTACTAGTTTTATAGGAGCCTTTGAGCCCTACCAGTTTTGTAGGAGCTTTCGAGCCCTACCTATTTGTAGGAGTCTACGGACGCTACTGGATGTTATAGTTGTTTGTGATATTGGATAGAAACATCCAGGTGATATTATATAACTTGCCTTTTCTCACTGGGTCCTCATGACTCACTCTTTAGTTATTTTTCTTTTTCGGATACTGATCGACCTGGTCCCTCATCCACCCCGCAGGCTTAGTTCGTGATGCTAGTTGGTGAGCATGACATGTCTTTTTGACAAGGTGATCCGTTACTTGATGGAGGAGCCGTGCACAGTCACCTAGGGATGTCATATGTTATTTTGTCTAAGTATGTTGTATTATGTGTCATGCAGTTATCCGGTCAGAGACCGAGATTGTTGTGTATATTTTTGGTATTGTATATAAATATATGCACTTTGGTTCACTTTGTGCATCTACTGTGGGGCATCTCGGTTGCTCCCTAGTTGGAGGTGTCCTAACCAGGATGTCATGTGTTATTATTATTGTGTTGCATGTTTTGCATGTTCGGTAAACCCCCCTTATCGGACGAGGTCATGCCGAAATTTCTTTAGGTAGATGATTGGTTAAGGCTTTGGAGGAAAGGGTACATACTTGTCTCTGGCCGGTCACACTCTCAGATTTAGGATGTGACAAATATAGTTAATAATGATGCAAACCCAGTAATATTCGATAATGATACAAGGTTTTCCTTCACGTGATGGTATGATGATAATTAGTTATTAAGTACTAATCGGATGAAGCCCATGGAACAAACAGGTCTTACAAAAGAATTATAAAGTGTTATAATTGTGAGATGAATTATAAAGTGTTATAATTATGAGATCCTTATGTATAAAAGCCTTGTTCCTTAAACTGTTCCTGGTCATCGTATTGCCAAGACGGGGCATTGCCAATGCTCAAAACTAGTATATGATAAGCTTTCTTACTTATGAAGTAAGCAATTGATCCCATAGGTTGAAGTATGAGGGATACTTGGGATAACATATAGGTGCTTGTCTGTTGAACAAGTTCACTGAACATGGCATGCCGTGAGAACTCCATTTTGTATTGTCACACTAGTGTCTATGGAAATATTCTCACGTACCAGTCGTGTAAATTAGTCTTCAAACTTGAGATACCAGGTTATCTTGTATGGAGAGTGTCATACTTTGATTCCATCAAGAACGGGTCCTAATATGGAATGCTTATGGTAGGGTGATTTTGGGTATGACATGAACCATACAAAGATAGATGAGTGATCTAGAGAGGATTCACCACTCCAAATGACATTGGAGACATATCTCGTCTGTTCCTGGCCTCAGCTAACTTGATGAAGTCTCTGGCCAGAGCGTGATGGATTTAGGAGGAATTGTTCCTCTAAATTCATAAGGTTAACCATAAGCTGCAAGAAATAATATGGATTGAAAATGAGTAGACACTGAACCATACTCATGTACTATCCGAGATATATGGTGAAAGGACCGTATTACACTGATAGGTTGGTTATTGAAAGGTTTCTAAAAGGTCACATCGACTTCACAATAATTGGGTGGTCATGATGGGTTGCTAGATCCCGCTCTTGATCTGGGAAGATAAGTTAATGGGATTAACTTATATTCCTTGCTAACACATTAAGAACCTAAAGGCATGTGAATGTCATGGCATAATGAATGACATGACATGTGAATGACATGGCATAATGAATGATATGGCATATGAATGACATGGTATAATAAATGACATGGCAATATGAATGACATGGCATGAAAATGAATGACATGGCATAGTGAATGACATGGCATAGTGAATGACGTGGCATAGTGAATGACATGGCATGTGAATGACGTGGCATAGTGAATGACATGTGTCGCAACCTAAAAAATAACAAGTCTCATCGCGAGACTTTATATTCGTTAAGCGTGACATTAAAAAAACCGAGAAAAAGTCGACTTAATTCCTCTTGGAAAATGAAGGTTTTGAAAATGACCTTGAAAAAGACATGGAGTCGCCACCAATATTGTTTAGCTAGTTGTGATCAGCTACCTATTAAAACCGGTTTTGTACAACATTTTAAAATTAATTAAAACATTTTTTAAAACCAATTTCAATTTTGCGTTATAAACCAGAGAAAATCGAAGAATCGGGTTTGGGACTCGGTTACGTGCAAGGAAGGATTAGCACCCCCACAACGCCCGTAAAAACGGTACCTTATTAATCGTGTGTTATCTCAAGTCTCGGTAAAAAGTTGGTTTTAAATTTGGTATTTTAAATTAATTCTCAATTTAAAGAAAAGTAATTCCATTTTTAATTGAAAATAACCCGAAATTTATTAATTCAAAATTTTTCTATATTCCCCAACAAACGTGGCAAAATATAGAAATTTTTATTTGTTTGGAAAACTTTCCGAATCATTCTCATTTTTTGAAGGAAAGATATTCCTTTATTAATGATAATTGATGATATCCTCTCCAGCAAACCCGATAGAGAACTCATTAATTATTTTAACTCGAGAATATCTTTATTTTTATTGAAACCATTATCCTTTTCAAAAACATTTTAAAAAAATATGAATATGAGTGACATAGTAAAGATGATATAACAAAGTCTAGATAATATAATGCAATCTAAATGATATGATATAATTTAAATGGCATAGCATATTCTAGATGAAACGAAATATCCTAAGTAGGAAGATATATTCTAAATGAAATGAAATATCCTAAGTGACATGATATATTCTAAATAAAATGAAATATCCTAAGTGACATGCTATATTCTAAATGAAATAAAATAACCTAAATAAAATAATATATTCTAAATGACATGAAATGAGTATGAAACATAAAATAATGTTATCATGAAATATACATGAAAATAAAAATAATAATGCATGAACATAATATATGTTAAATGATGTGACAAAAATAAATGACTAAATAAAAAGCATAGGATAGCATGAAATATTCAAAACCATATAACAAAAAACATGACACCATAAAATATAAATCAAAATAATAACAATACCATAGAAATTATCATAGCAAAAAAAACATATATTATACAATATGCATGAATATGAAAAAAGCAATGCATGAAAATGTATTTTTTTCCTTTAAATAAGGAAATCCGTATATCTAAAAAGATATCCGGTACCTTAGGAAAATACATCAAATTATATTTCTAAAATCAAAATACTTTGTGATTGTTTGAAAACAATTTTGAAAATCTTGGATGAAAAATAATTCATGGCCGAATTCCCTTTGAAAAAGGCTCTAATTCCTAAGTTTGAAAATCCGGACTTGACCACCCTTGACCCGAGCTTTATAAAATCATTTTTAAAGATTAAAAAAAGGATTAGAAACCAACCTAGGATAGTATCTAAGGTTCTTAACCCCCCCGGTAAATTCCTTAGCCAAAATTAACAATTGTTTTTTCCTTTGAATTCAAACCTGACTCTACTGTCCAGTTTTAAAGCGTGAGTTTTTAACCTATTTTTAAAATTTCAAAAAAGTATTAAAAAAAATTATTGGAGACTCAGAACATGTAAAACTACACACAAAAAATTGGATTAATTTTTTGATTAAAGATAACTTCCCAAAAAAATCAAGAAATTAAGAACACTGGGCGAAAACTATTTCGCCCAATCACATTTTTTTGCCTTTGATAAAATCATTTAAAAATCCAAGTAAAAATGTTGGAGACTCTTCTAAGGACCTAAAAATAGTACCTAAATTTTCTAAAAAATTGGACAAGATTTGCCTAAGTAAAAAAAAAAATCATAAAGGTGGAAAAATCAACTTGACAACTCTTTAATTTTCCACAAGTATGCTCAAGTGAGCCTGACTTTGAGCCATTGATTGGCCTAAGTCACAAATCATGTGGCATGACATGAGATGCATGAACATGCAGCAAGTTAAATGCATGAAATACATGATTTAAAACCTAAATGACATGGAAAATGCATGGCATAAAGAATATCGCCTAGACCTAACATGGACTTGCATGGCAATATATGCTATCCTAACCTAAATATGCATGAGATGCATAGTAATGCAAATGAGACTTAGACCTAAAGTGACATGAAAATGCATGGCAATACAAAGTGACCTAAGACTTAAATAGCATAGCAATGCATGCCAACACCAATATGATCTAAGACCTTATATGCATGGGAATATGCATGACAATACAAAGATGGCCTAGACCTAAAATGCCATGAGAATGCATGAAAATATCATGAACATATAATGATCAAATAAACCTAATACTAATGCATGATCAAACAGCAACTAATACACAATCTCATGGCATAGTAATGCAAAGCATGGTACCTAAACAAAATGCAAATGCACACACAAGGCAAGGAGCACATGTAAAGGCCGAATGGCCATTAAATAACCTAGTGCAATCCTAGCTAGCAAATAGCACAAACACATGGCAAACTAAATCAAAATACACAATGTTATGGCATGAAATGCAAACCTATCAACTAAACAAAATGAAAATGCACACACAAAGAAAAAAGGATCATGTTGGTAGAATGGTCATCAAATAACATAGTACAATCTTAGCTAGCAAATAACACAAACACATGGTAGCAAGTATGGTAATAATGCAAACATGGTGACTAACATAACTCATGAACATAGCAATGACAATATAATAAACACATGGCATGGTCTAAATATATGAACATAAATGGGAGCATATTAAGCAAGTAAACATAAAAAAAAAAATGCAAACATGGTAACTTAAACACCTCATGGCCGAATGGTCTCATGAACCTAGCATGGTATTTCCACAAACACATGGCATGGTGTATAGCTAAACCACCACAATCAAGCTAACCTACAACAAGTCAAGCTAATCTAACACAAGTAAGCTAACCTACCATAACAAATCTCATGAACAAGATGAAAAATAAAATCATCTAAACAAAAGTAATACCATTTTGGCATAATGTAAAAAATAGGAGGAAAACTTGTTGTTTTTTTATTTTCTTTAAAAACAAAGTAGAAGCTCCTTAGAAACAAGTTTATTTTATAAAAGACGAAAAGAAAATAACAATCAAAACAGCAAAATCATGTCAACAAAGTATGAAAAAAAACCATGAAAGAACATAGCTACCTTGCTCTAGCTTTCCAAATCAAGAAAAAGCAAGCCAAAACCTTTCTTTTCCTTTTTCTTTTCCTTTTTCTCCTCTCTTCTCTTTTTTTTTTTTTTTCTTTTTCCCTTTAGCTGCTGCCTCCTTTTCAGCCTTCCCAACTTGTGAAAAAAAATGAATTCAGCCTCCCCAAATGCCCTTGGCCGATTGGTGTAAAGAATAGTCTAGAAGGTTGTAGTTTTTTCCTAACCAATTTTCATCCAATGGCCTTTAATTCAAGATGCTTTCTATGTAAAATTCCCACCCTTGGATTGGAATAATCAGCCCCTAAATATGATTTCATGAAGATGATGTCATAAATATGACATCATCCCTCTCCATCCATTGGTCCATGTGTCACAATTTCAAAGGCTTGATCAAGAAAAATAACTATCTTCCTATCCACTCTTGGCCCTTTGATCTAAAATCTTAGCAATATCATTTTCCATTATGGGCTTGGCTGATTTCCCTTTGAATTCCAGCCCAAACTCCAAATTTTTAAAGGCCTTTTTCGGTTTCTTCGGTGAAATGACATTTTTGACCCCCGAACCTAAATAAATAGCAAACGGACTACAGATTCAAATTTTATTTTTTCAATACTTCCAAAATGATAAAAAAAAAATGAATTCTGAAAGTTTTTAAAATTTTCTGAGCCCATTTGCTTTTTTTTTCTTCCAAAATTGCCCTTTTGTGCACCCGAACTTTTTCCATTTTTTAAACGAGCTCCGAATCCAGATTTTTCTTCACCAATATCTTCCAAATAATTTAAAAGTGTGATCTGGAAGTTTTCATAATTTTTGGAACTCATTTACTATTTTTTCAGAATTTATTTGCTTGAATTTCTACATAACGGGCCCGAGATTTACAATTTTGCAAACGAACTCCGAATCCAAATTTTCTTCCGCCAATATCTTCCAAATGATTTAAGAATGAGATCTGCAAATTTCCAAAAATTTTGGAGCTCATTTGCTATTTTTCTTGAATTTTCCAATTTTGCCCTTTTGCCTCCGAAGCCCGATTTTGCTCAAAACAAGTCTGATTTTCAGATTTTCTTTTTTTGTGCCTTTTTCATATATTTAATTGGAGTTGGTCCCAAAATGCCCAATTTTTACGATCAAATTCCCTTCCGATTTGATTTTTCATTTTTTTCATTATCAGGAATTTCTCGTTTTTCCTTTTTCCTCCAATCGGCTCTTTTCTCGAAATTTCTTCAAACTCAGCCCTGGGCTATCCTTTTTTAATCACTCCTCATCAATTAGGGGCTTTAGTTTTATCGAATCGGGCTATTTCTGTAATTTTTCCAATTTCACCAAAATCTACCAAAAATCCTAATTCTCGGTTTTCTTTCGAATTAAATTTTCTTGCAGTTTTGCCTCCAAATGGCCTCTCCATTACCTGTAGTCATTGCTTATCTTTCATTTGGAACCTCCAATTCTGACCGATTTGATCGTTTAAGCACTTTTCCCCAAATATTTCGAAGTTGGGTTTTCTTTCTACTGAATCTCCGTAACCCATCTTCCGGACTCCATATCTTTCATTGTAGACCTTGGATAATCAAAATTATTTCACCATTGTTCAATTAAACTTTGAATCTTGATTTTGAAAGTGGGTTGACTTTTTCAATAGTTGACTTTTTGGGATGACTTTTTTTAGGGTTGACTTTTTCAAGAGTGACTTTTTATGTCTGCTTTCTTAAACTAAGTCTCAGAGTACCATTTGCAGGATGAAAAGAACCTTTTTGCATTTTGAAACATCACTTTAGGAAGAAAACATACCTGATTTAGTGGTCAGGGCAAAATTAGGTGTCTACAGCTGCCCCTCTTTGGCTATTACTGAGAATCAGGAATCAGGCAAAGATAAACAAACACTAATTTTGTCTGGTTAGTGAAATCACATGTGCAGGAAAGGAAAGGGAGTTTTCAATTTTTCCATTTTTTTTTCATTTTAAAAATATAAAAGCTGTAAATAGAAGATTTTGTCCTTAAATTCAGTTTCTAACTAATCAAGGCTCGACTCGTCTTAAGGAAACGGATTCAATTTGCAAGAGAAAAAAAGACCTCGACGATGATCTCGGGGTCTTATCCTTTCTTGTGCTAACCTTACTGGCATGGGTGAAACCAAAATTTGAGAAAGATCTGGATGAAACCAGAGATTAAAAATGCATGCATGAAACCAGAAAATTGAAAAAGATCTGGATGAAACCAGAGATTAAAAAGGCATGGGTGAAACCAGAAAATTAAAAAAGATCTGGATGAGACCAAAGATTAAAAAGGCATGGGTGAAACCAGAAAATTGAAAAATATCTGGATGAAACTAGAGGTTAAAAAGGCATGGGTGAAACTAGAAAATTGAAAAAGATCTGGATGAAACCAGAGATTAAAAAGGCATGGGTGAAACCAGAAAATTGAAAAAGATCTGGATGAAACCAGAGAATTAAAATGCATGGGTGAAACCAGAAAATTGAAAAAGATCTGGATGAAACCAAAGATTAAAAAGGCATGGGTGAAACCAGAAAATTGAAAAAGATCTGGATGAAACCAGAGAATAAAAAGGCATGGGTGAAACAAAAAAAATTGAAAAAGATCCGGATAAAACCAGAGATTAAAAAGGCATGGGTGAAACCAGAAAATTGAAAAAGATCTGGATGAGACCAGAGAATAAAAAGGAATGGGTGAAACAAGAAAATTGAAAAAGATTTGGATGAAACCAGAGATTAAAAAGGCATAGGTGAAACCATAAATTAAAAAGGTATGGGCGAAACCAGAAAATTGAAAAAGATCTGGATGAAACCAGAGATTAAAAAGCATAGGTGAAACCAAAAATTTGAAAATGATCTGGATGAAACTAGAAAATAAAACGGCGTGGGTGAAACCAGAAATTTGAAAAAGATCTGGATGAAACCAGAGAATAAAAAGACATGGGTGAAACTAGAAAATTGAAAAAGATCTGGATGAAACCAGAGAATAAAAAGACATGGGTGAAACCAGAAAATTGAAAAAGATCTGGATGAAACAAAAAATTAAAAAGCATGGGTGAAACCAAAAATTTGAAAAAGATCTAGATGAAACCAGAGAACAAAAAGGCATGGGTGAAACCAGAAAATTGAAAAAAGATCTGGATGAAACCATAAATTAAAATGAACTTGAAATTAACCCGAAGGATTTGAGAGAGGATGCAAATGCTTCATGGTGTAAATGCAAATGACTTAGATTGATGCAAATGCTTCTTGAAATGATACAGAATAAGATGTAAATGCTTCATGGTGCAAATGCAAATGTCTTGGATTGATGCAAATACTTCTTGACGCAGATGAAGATGTAAAGTTCAATAAAGAGATGAATGCTCATAAGTAATGCAAATGCCCCCGATCGTTTTTTTCAGACTTTGGCTTAGCCTCTCTAATTCATTTTTCCTCTTCAAAACAGAGTATATGTTCAATTCAATTTTCAATCTTCGTCTATTCTCTTTGCCCCACCAGTTTTCAAACTCTTATTGACAGAAATCTATTTGCCGAGTTCTATTTCTTATCCTCATATTTAGAAGTCAAGGTTAACCCTAGTAGTTCCATACCTTTGGGTTAGAAAATTCCTTGTCTGATGTCAACAACAAAAATAGTTGTTTCAAAAATATTTTTACTTGTTTTCCCATTCTGAAAACTTCTGAACAAAAAATTTTAACCCTATAGTGTGTGATGTACAAATCTTTTGAAGACTAATGATCACTTTTAGAAAATTTTGTAAGTGTCAACCTGGGTTTTTCAATTTGAATTGGCAGTGCATGGTATAACAAGATTTTGGTTGATCAAAGAAAACTTCATAACAAAAATGTATGTCCCTTCTAGGCTAAATGGAACAGGTTTTATAAACCACGAATTCATTGAGAACCAAACAAATTCAACATTTTTTTAGTTTCCATATCAAGGTATTTTGACAAGCGTCAAGATTGGTTGGGATGTTTAAACTAGAAAGTTGATTTTGGAGGGAAAAAAGTTTCATTTTTTTTTAAATCAATCCTCCAAATGAGAGTTGACAATTTGGGAGGTTCAGGAATTCCTAGAGGTTCCTCGATGACAACTTCTTCAAGATGACCTTCTCTTTTGTGGTATTGGCACTATCATAGATGGCATCTGAAATTCTCATTTTACTCTAGACCGCCCGTTTTTGGGTTTTTGCCCTAGAGTCCCATGTTTTCCATTTTTTCCAATTTTTCTTTTTTCTCGTTTTTTCCTTTTTTTTTCATTGTTTTACCATGCACTTGAGAATTCTAAATTCTTCCTTAGTGAAATGATAATTCGATGAGATGGGATGAAATCTGAGGAAAAACCCTTCAAGTTAAAAGTTCATGCTTAATCAAAATGGACTTTTAAAGCACATAATGTAGGCCATGGTTCGGGGTTCAGAAAGAAAGGATAAATAGGCCCAAAATCTGTGTTTGAGGGTAATCAAATCAAGGATCATTTATTGAGGAGGATTCCCTTTGAAGCATTTGTCCCTTTTGGACTTTTTTGACTTTTTACTTTGAGTTTTGATTTTCTTCTTCTTTATTCTTGGCTTTCATTTGCCACACTTTTTCATATTTTTTCTTTTTTCTTTTTCTCTTGCATCTTTATTTCGGCAGAGTGAGCCCATATTTATTTGGGAGTTCGATTTGTTTTGTATCTGTCATTGAGTTAGGAATTATTTTTTCGTGATCTTTGAGAAGATCTTTCCTCGTATTTGCCCCCTATGTAGAGGGTGATCCTTGATCAGGGTTTAAACAAAAAGAATTCCTTAAGCTCAAAAGGGGTAACTATGGATAATTTTCTCTTTGTGAGAGGGATGTGAAAGATGGTCATTTATCAAATCAACAACGAATATTCTCATTGAAAAGCAATCCCCAGTGGAAATAGATAATCAAAATTTCATTTTGCACTTTAGAATCATCCGAATTCTCATATGCATGATATCACAATTTTTTTTTTTGCTTTCTTTTTTTGTCATATGCCCCACTGATTCATGCGTTACTTCTATCCTTTTGCATCATGTATCCATCATTTCCACATATGATGCCCCAATTTGATTAACCATGAGGATTTGTATCATTGCGAGGAACATCACAAGTCTAGGTTTACACTGAAAATGCTGAGTTTTAATCTTGGGTTTGTTTGAAGTGCCAAGGAAAATATTACCCAAAAACAGGTTTTCTCTAGGACATGGGATAATCTGGTTTGGTCATTGTGCCCCGAGGTGTCAATCATGAAGTGATGTTTGAGCAATTAGTGTTTTATGGTTATTGGAAAAGGTCATGAATGGTTTTAGCACAATCTTGACACACATAGAATTTCCAAAATCTAGATTCTTGAAAGAATGTCTCATTTGTTTGAATTTCAAGGAATTCGAAAAAATTTCAAAATGTTCATTCCTTTGTTCATAGCCTAGACTAGGATTTACATATTTGCTTATTTTGCAATGACAATAGTTTTTATGAAGTTTAATCATTCATATTTGAAGCATTAGGTTTTCCATGTGGTCTCAGTTTCAGGGTTTTAGACATATGGAATCCCCAAATGAGGGAAAGTATTGGGTCATTTCTAACGATGATCATCAAAATTCTCGAGTTTTTAGAACTTCCTTAATGCTTGTTTTTGCATATTCAAATTATTGTTAAAACACAACAACCATAAAAACATTCAAAATTCATTTATTTCATACAGATGTTAACATAAGACAAGTGTTTTCATCATGAGGTATGAAACTAAATGCATAAAAACTTCCCGTTGACATGTTTTCCCTAATTCAAACTGGTTATTCCTCGATACTCTTTTCGACCTTTCCATCTTCTTCCGTTATTATGACATCCACAATTGTCTCATCATTCCCATTCAGTAGATTCTCCATGCTGTCTGACCTTTGTTTCTTCCCCACATCTAACTGCCCTTTATTGATGAGTGCTTGAACCTTCCATTTCAGACATAAGCAATTTTTTGTGGAATGTCCCCGAATCCTAGAATGATAATCACAATTTGCATTCTCGTCATACCAGCTCAGATATGGGGGTTGGATAGGCTCCACTGGAACTTTAGTGAGGAGTTGCTCTTCAACTAAGCTAGGGCAATAGTTCAGAGTAGACGTGGGGAGTGGCTCAAACTGATCTCTTTTTCGGATATTCTTCGATTTCCTCTGGCTTACAAAAGGTTGAAAATTTACTGGATTCTGAGAGGCCATCGGGTATAAGTATGAACCCTTGGATACATAGTTCATAGAAGGACAGGGTGGTTGGTATGAAGTTGCCATAATATACGGGGCAAAGTCTCCCACAACTTGGACATCTTCCTCTTTCTTTTTGGGCATCCTATTTCTCTCTGCATTAAATGTTTTACCTCCTTCGAGTTTCCTAGCCTTGATAGCATTTTCAATCATTTCCCTAGAGATTATCATGTCCGAAAAATTATTCATGGTGTTGCCGACAAGTCTATCATAGTACGAGGCCAGCAGTGTATTCACAAAAAGGACAGTGGTTTTCCTCTGAGTTAGGGGCGGTTGTACTTGAGTGGACATGTTCCTCCACCTTTGAGCATATTCTTTAAAGCTCTCAGTGACCTTTTTCTCCATATTTTGCAAGGTGAGACGGTCAGGCACCATATCGGTCATATGCTTGTACTGGTTTAGAAAAGCCCTAGCCAAATCATTCCAAGAGCGAATCTGATCCTTACTCAACTGACTATACCACCTAATTGCGGACCCACTGAGGCTATCCTGAAAACAGTGGATCAAAAGCTTATCATTATCTATATGACTCATCATCTTTCGGTAGAACATAGTGATGTGGGCTGACGGATCAGTCGTCCCATCATAGTTCACAAAGTCAGGGACCTTGAAGTTAGGAGGAATGTCTAAATCGAGGACCAAGCATCGTTCTTTCGCATCCACACTCCCGAATATATCTGTATTTTCTACTGCCCGGAGCCATTTTCAACTTTTCCTGTTCAACTGGGTCGTCTAAGTTCAAGGTGTTGCTAGGGTTAACTGTGTTCTAGCCATCCAACATCATGACCTCACTCTGACCCTTTTGTGCCTCTAACCCTTCTCTGGCGGCCAAGTTTTCAATGTATCCCTTTCCCTTGATTACGGCGAACATTAGCTCCATCAATTTAGTCATCTGATCCTTAAATTCTGCTTGAGACTTTGCCAGTTGTTCTTGCAATTCTTCTTGTACCCTTTCCATTCTTTCCATTAGGGAAACCTGTTCATTCTCTAAAGCACTAGCCTGTATTAAAAGGGTACTCAGTACTTCTTATACCTCTGATTTGAAATGGAAATTCTTTCAAAGACTCTTAAAGCCAAGCCAACTTCTATTTTATTTCCCCAAATGTATGTCATGATGAAGAAACCATGAATGCAATTTGATGCTAATATGATGTATGTAAAGAATGAATAAATTGATACACTGATATAAACAGATTATGGCCATACGTGTCATGAATGTATTCTACAATGAATGAGCATGCATGATATGACTGTAACATGATGTCCATATGATACATGTAAAGAATTCATAATTAACACAAGGGTATGTACAAAGAAGACCATGTATATCACAAATGTATTCTACAATGAATGACCATGCATGTTAGGACTATGACACAATGTCAAAATGATACATGTAAAAAATAAATGAATTAACACAAAGGTATATACAAAGAAATCATACTGACATGAAATTGGTGGGACCGAATTTTGATTATTCAAAAATCTCATTATGCAAGATTTGCCTCCAAATTTAATCTATGATTTTTTGAAACATGTTTTCTCCATGAAAAACCAATCATATTATTTTCAAAAGAATTTTGGGGTAGTGGATCCTACTATGGTACAATATTCAAATGTTCATGTAACACTACCGGTTTTATGAAATCATCAAATAAGATTATTATCAGCATCCGTTTATTGTAAAAAATGAGATCAACAATACAACTATAAATGTACCTGCTTTATTCACATATGCATGGAATATGCAAAATGCAAAATGTTTGAAAAAGAATGTTTATATTTTCAATCTCAAAAAGTTAGTGAACACTTGCCCCAACAATATCTGCTTATTTAGGCATCACGATGCCTTCGGGGTGGGCTATTTATACTTATTATGGGGCGATGTACGTACATCGTTGCCCAATCTACAATGCTTATTCAGAATGTAAAATAGGTAACAAAAGGTTAAAAATGTCCCCCCATGTGTCCCTAACTTTGGTATATCTATCAAAAATCCGGTAAGGTTTCGCCTATGTTGGCTCTATGGTTCACTATATATGGGTAAATGAATTTCTAAAAGGCCCTGAATTGCTCCTCAATGTCGCCTGTGAAGGCTAGTAAGGCACCCCGATAAAAGCGGGTTCAATTCGTTAGAGTATATTTCCCTAGCCCATGCGGAGGAACATCACGAGAGCTTTTGTAATTTATACTTCGAAAGTGTTTCACTAGCCCATATGGAGGAACATCACGAAGGCGTAGTTACTTTACTCCCACTTAAAGGACAGAACTCGGGTAGAGAGTTCATGTTATGCAACTGCAAGTGTAGTGTGTGTGGAGGAACAGCAAACCTTTCACCACCTATTCTACAATCCTTATCCTAAATATCCCAACAATTTATTAAAACAATGATCAAGAATAATGTAACGCATTGACCAACAAGCATAATATACAATATTAAATAACTAGAGAACAATAATAGACATATTTCGAATCGACAGAAATCTAATTTAACAAATAAAAATCAAATAAAATCGAGTTTATATATATATTTTTTTAAAAATTTGTTTGTAATTGATGGAATTTGAACTTTTAATCTTTTAGTTTTATATTAAAAACCATATGATAACTCTATAAAATAGAGTTATTTTATCATGTTTTGTGCATTTAAATTAGTTAAGTCCTTGTAATTTAAACTATTAATTAATTATTTTCTAATTATTTTTAGATTAGTTTTATTTAGTTTATGTTTAATTTAGTTATTAATTTAATATCTTTTGTATTTTTGTAGAGTTTTAAAGCAAGAAGGAGAGAATCAGCTCATATATGGAAAGTCCAAGCTAGAAGTAGTTACTTGGTCACAAAGTTTTCCTTCTTCATGTTTTTGGAGCTCTATAAATAGAAACTCTTTAGAACATTAGTTACACTTCTTCCTAGCTTTTACACTTCTTCTTAAGTTCTAAAAACCTAATTTTATTAAAAGTAGAGTAGCCACCGAAAGATTTTAAGGAGCTAAGGAGATTTTGGAGAATTGAAAACTGAAGACCTGACAAACCTTAGTTTTCTCTTTTCTTTTACTCTTCTTTATCTTTCCTGTAATATTTATGATGCTAAAACTCCTTTATTATTTGTTTTTATTAATTAGCATGAACTAATTTATTTTTCTAGGATTTCAATGGAACTCAACATGTAGTCTGAATTATTTTACTCTCTTTCTTGATTTAATTATATTTGATGTTGTTTATTCAATCATGTGCTTAATGCTTCTAATTGCTTAGCTACCAATTAGATTGATTTGGTAACCTAGATACAACTTGGAAAATGGAGTTTACTGTTAGATATGGATTGAATAACACATGTTTCAGATTCATTTATTAGGATGAATTGAGTTGCATGTAGGTAGGACTACACTTATGTGTCATATGTAATCAATTTTAGAGTCTAAACTTAATGAGTTTCTCTTTAATTCAATTATCATAAGAATATAGTTAATTGGTTAAGAGAGATATTTTTATAAGACCATCAGAATATACTTATAAATAGATTAGAACTCTAGGTTAACAACTTAAGGTCATTAATCAAGTTAAGAGGGTAGGAGAAGTCCATATAAAGTGTTGAGGAAAATTGTAATCCTAGGCTTTTCTCGATTTATTTATCTAAGTTTAAATTTATTTTCTTTCTTATTTATTTGTTTTCTTCTTTTATTTAGTTTTTAAATAACAATCTTTAATTAAGTGTTTGAATAAGATTAAGTTGTTTTAATTTTAGTACTTAACGAATTTGGTAACAATTCCTCATGGGATCGACACTCTACTTTTCACTTTATTACTTGTTAACGATACATGCACTTTCATGGTTAAAACTGACAACACCATACCATTAAGCTAAATGCATATTTTTATTAATTATTTACTATATTTAGTATTTATTTAACATTAAAAATATTTTTTATAAATAATTTTAATTAAATCAACCGATCTACTCGACTTATGATCCATTTAGATCCCACCGCACCGATCCAAAGCATTTTCTGGTGGGATTTTCCCCCGAACTGGACTGCACCTCCACTGAAGGTGCAACCAGACTGGAGCTCCAAGGTCCAGTCATGGACTAGACCTCAACTATTTTTTCTTTTTCTTTTTTTATTAATTTTTTAAAATTATTTATTTTTAATTTTAGGTTTTTAATTTATTTATTTTTTAATTTACTTTTTAACATAAATATATTTTTAAACTTTTTTAATTATTATTTAACATAAATATAATTTTAATATATATTTTATTATTTAATATAAATATAATTTTAATTATTTATTTTATA
Source organism: Fremontodendron californicum (assembly GCA_030761205.1). NCBI lineage: Eukaryota > Viridiplantae > Streptophyta > Magnoliopsida > Malvales > Malvaceae > Fremontodendron > Fremontodendron californicum. The sequence goes on from JAULJL010000042.1 coordinate 2,836,772, forward strand.
TATATACACATTTTAATCTAATGCCCTTAATGGTCATTTTTCTTTCCCACTATAATTCACCTCACCGTCACCGCTGCATTTGAATCCAAACACATATCCCACCACTGATTTTAATCTCATCGCTATAGTACCCAATCTCACTGCCATCGCTGTTTTTCATCTTAGCGAGCCAATCTCACTACCCATCCAAATGGACTCTTAACCAATTGATCGAAAATCTAACTAATTTGACCTCTAATTCAACTTTTTTAACCATGGGTGTGGGGTGCTGTTTGCGGTATTGTAGAGATTGTAGAAGTTTTTGCTGATTATTTGTATAAATATAAATAAAGCCTTTTATTGATATCCTTTCGGGGCGAAGTAGTTGCCTTGGTGGTCTGAGATCCTATAGAGGAGGAGAAAGGTCAGAGGGCGCCAGAGTTTGGTCTCCAGAACATGCTCCAATGCTTAAATCAGTATATGAAGGAGAGAGAGAGAGAGAGAGGGAAAGTAGAATAACAGTAGTGAGAGTGTTTACAGTGTAAATAGTGTATACCGTTGGTTAGCCCTTATGATGACTATTTATACTTGTTTGGGCAACCTACTCAGTCTCATGTGTCTGAAGCTGACTGGAGTTTGGTGGTCAACGGTATGGGCGGCCTCGCCATAGTGGTTACGGAGTCCCACGTGGTTCATGAGGTGCCAGGTGACATCTCTGAAAGACTGAGGGGAGCCCACGTGTTCTCCTGGATGCTGATCTGGGTTGCCGGGCCTAATGGATTGCGTCCAGAGCTTGGTGGACCTGGCGGGCTTTACAAGCTTAGCAATTGCCCCCAGGCGAGGCGGCGGTCATAAAGTGGCTGGTGGCCAGCTTGCTTATTCTAGAAAATTGTCTACAGCTATGGCAAGCCTGTTCCTGGTGGCGAGGTTCAACACATTAGCGTTTTCTTCTGTTTTTGGTGTAGGCCGAGAAGCATGTGACGTTTGACGTGCTTGTAATTAATAACAGACCTAACTTCTGGATGCGCTGTACGAGGCATTGCCGCATGTTGAGCATTCACTAGTGAGACGTGTGGCACGTTATGATTTCCTGAGTACGCTTCATCTGCTCTTGGATATAAATAGGGGGTTTTATAGATGGTTAAGCTTACTTGTGCTCTGACTGTCGAAGTGCTGCCGGATTCTTGCTAGATCTGTTATGGTTTATGATCTTCCATTTTCTTCATTCTGGCGAAGTTTTTCAGAGGTTTTTAGTTATTTTCTAGTGTTCTTTTCTCATTTCTGTTACTGTTGTTTGCGTGTGAGTGGGGGTAGATGCCTAAATTTTATAAAATGGTGATGAGTGATAATGAGGCGACAAGGGAGTTGGAGGAAAAGTCTTGGGCAGTGATGTCAAAATGCTGAATCCCGAGTTGGCTGAGATCGATCGAATGATTGGGGAGGGATTTAGGGTGGCTGTAGGTAAACCTGGCAATATTAGACACGACACGATTATACGACATGAAAAAATAACTAAAACACGACATGACACAAAAAACAACACGGACACGATACGAATACACAAATGTGTCAAAATCTATATAACACAAATTATAAACACGTTAAAATTTATATAAATGACACGAGAAAATACATGAACACGATAGGAATAGACAAATTGCCAGGCTTAGCTATGAGTGGGGACGCTTAGGCTAGAAATGGTAGTGGGAAAGTTGGCGATGGTGCTGAGAATGTGGCTCCTGCTATTGCCGAGGGAAATGACGGCACCAAGGGTATCGAGAAGGATTGGGGTCATTAGAGTGTGTCAAAATCAACAAGAAAGCTTTTTTATTTGTTTTGTTTACTCAACCTGTAAAGACAAACAAAAAAATGATCCTAACATCCCTTGCACCATTACTGCCCAGGATATCGAATCTTTGCTAAGGTTGCATGGTATGTACATCCCCAACTATCGCTACGAGTTCTTCATCCCTGGAGAGGGTCGTCGTCTGAGTCAGGTGACAAAGGGTGGAAGGATAGTGCATTTTTTTGAGCACATGTTCAAGGGCGAATTCCACCTTCTATTAAATCCCTTCTTCGCCACATGCCTGGAAGGCTATGGGGTCATCGCTGCTCAGATGACGGGAGTGTTGTTGTCTATCATAATGGCTTACGACATTGATTACTGCTTGAAGAAGGAGCCTTCATACTTAGCCATGCTCCGAAACCTATATCGGGCGAACATGTTGGGCTCGTATGCCTACTTAACTGCCCGAAAGAAGAGGGTGGCGGTGAATTCCCCTAACAATCGTAATATTGAATGATCCAAGTTATTTGCCGTTGAGCTGAAGCTGGAGGATAGCTAGCCTTTTAAGGTGGAGTGGTCCCTGCCTTCTAAGGCTTTGAGGAAGAACACGTTGCCCCTAGGCCCTGCTGAAACGGAGCAGTACAACTACTACCTTTGGAATACCATTGACTGAGAGCTGATGTGGTAGCCAGTAACATTTATCGTTTATGACTCGCCAACATCAATCTCAATCATGTGGCCACTCAATTTGAGTATCTTCAGCTGTAGTAGGAGGCTAAGCTCTGGCCCAAATGGGGGACCAACATGATGGCGATGCTTTTAACAGGTCGCCTCACTTGGGAGACGGGATCCTATAGTCGTGGTGATGCTAGTCCTTCAGCTCTTGTGGGTGGAGCAAGTGTTATCCCTGTGGGTAGGGAGGGAGCTACTGTTACTGCCAAGCCACAGGTGGCAATAAAGGTGATGAGATAATCTGGTCCCAAATTTTGGCCGACAATCTTTCAGGTCATGATCTTTTTTTCATGTTTTCTTGTTTTGTTGAGTTTATGAAATCTACTAGTCTTTTTAAGAGTTTGCTTCTGCTGTGCAATGGATAATGCTATGGTTGGTGAGCCTCTTGCCTCCCTAGGGGACATTTCATTTCCATATTTTAAAAGGTTGTGGCATAGTGAGTTTCGACGAACCCCCACTCCTGATAATAATATAGAGACCTTCGGGGACCTGCTTGCCATGGTACCTTGGCGTCCTACTCCTGCTATTATCTTTGTGGCTCCTCCTGTGATAGAGCTATCTTCATCTTCGAGTACACGTAGGAGTGGTGTTGGTGGGGTCAGCGAGTGGATGTCATCGATTTGGAAGATAAGGGGGAGTTAGGGTTTGGTTCCCAAATGATGGAGGGTAATTTATACTTTGAGAGTGAGGTTTCGGGGAGCAATCTCTCTACCTCAAAGGAGCTTAGAGATTTGGCAGTCTTAAAGGAGTTGTATTTAGGGATAGGTATTTTCCTTTGTGTTTGGGTTTAGTGCTTTGATGTTGTCTCATCTTATTGTTTGCTTTTTTGGAGATATAGTGGGCAATCCGTGTCGGTATAAGCCCTAGAGCCAATCAGATTGGACAAGGGATTTTGTAAGATCCTCGTAAGACAGAGATCGACTTGAGTCTCTTTAAATGATTCACAGACGGTTAATCAAGTTTATGTATGCTTGTAGACAAAGCACACTACCATCTGGTCCTATTGTTATATTAATAATTTTTAGAGTAAAGGGTTAATCGGCTATTTGAGAGATTTAGCCGTAAAGTGACCACGAGTCAGGAATCGCATGTATTTTAACTTCACATAGTGTTAAAATATGATATATTACTGATAAGGATTATTGAAAAATCTAATTGGCACAAAATCGGTAAAATATGAACTAGGGAATTTTGGTTATTTTATTTAAAATTTTATTTTTGGTTCGAATATGGTAACAATAGACTCCATTATCATAGAGGATCTCAATATGATGCTTAGATTTAAAATTTGACATTTTTTAAAACTCAAATTAAGTGAAAATTGGGTACGCCTTTAATAAGCTTAAAAGAGTGAAAAATCGAAACTGGTCGCGGGAAGGCCCGAAAAAGGTTTTAAGTAAATAAATGGATTCATATGGACATAAAATGATGTTAGAAAGCTGTTGGTGAAATCAGAATGAGAATCGAAGCTAAAACCGAAAAAGTCTTAATGTTGACCCGTAAAAGGTCTAGGGCTTGGATTTTATGTTCGATATATCGAAAAATTACGAAAACTTGCGTATTAGTATAAAATGATATTTAAAACATATCTATGCTGAGACAAGTGAAAAATGATCTTCCAAACGTAAAAGTTTCATGGGGATCCATTTAGGCACTAAAAGACAAAAAGTGGGCTAAAAGGGGTATTTTTGTCATTTGGCTTGGTAAATGGCCATAAAAATCAGCCAAGAAACTCCTTAATCTGCCGTGACCTTCATTTTTCATGCCTTAAGAGTTTCCTCTTCTTCAACCTTGAGAAAACCTAACCAAAATGAAGAAAACTCCATAAGCAAAAGCTTGTAAGCTTGATCTCTTAATTTCTACTCATCACCAAGCCAACAAAATACATATTTTTACTATTTAGAAGGTAAGGATTACTTATTTGGTGTTAGTTTTTCAAGAAATCATGAGAAACTATGTGTTTCTCTTTATGACCATTTTTGCCTTATGTGGTTTCCAACATAATCACCACCTTAAACCACCACCATGGGTAGTCCTAAATCAACCTCTACATCTATTATTTGGGGTTTGTTGAGTGAAAAAGTGGCTTGGAGTTGGAAATCTAAGCATAGCCGAATTCACCATGTTGGCCAACTACCTTGTGCCGCCACTTCCACCACCATCCGAGGCCACCGTTAGCTTTGATAGGCTCGGGGAACAACTTTCTAGTTGATCGTTGCTCCGGATTTCCATCCGACCTAGGTGTAAAAATTATAAAGTTTAAATAGCTAAGCTGTAGATTTTTGGATTGTAGCGAATTGGCTACAAATTGGATATTGTGAATGTTTCCAATTTATAAAATATTTATCAAATTATAGGTTATGTACTAGGAGCGCGGATTAGCTGAGTCCGTAGTTGGAAGAGCCCCGGAGCACGAGGATCCAATTTCTCCCGCTTAGCACACTTGTGAGTAAACGTGTAGCGATAGACGTAGGATCGTTAGATTATGTTATGACATACTGATTGTGATTGTATGAATGTATGATGAAGAATTACCTTATGATATCGAATTCTTGTAAAGACGTGAGAAAAAGGTCCAAGGAATTGATAAGTGATGATTATGTAATAACCCGGGATTGTCATATGAGTGGTCGACCGTATGGAGACACATTGTTCCTTGCTAGTATGCTTATTTAAATGTTATGTGATGCATGTTTATTGTAATGTTAAGCTATACCGGATTTGTAGGCTGCCATTGTGCCCTACCAAATTTGTAGGCTGCCATTGAGCCCTATCGGTTTTGTAGGAGTCTTCGTGCCCTACCGATTTTGTAGGAGCCTTCGTGCCCTACCAGTTTTGTAGGAGCCTTCGAGCCCTACCGATTTTGTAGGAGCCTTTGTGCCCTACCAGTTTTGTAGGAGCTTTCGAGCCCTATCGGTTTATAGGAGTCTACGGACCCTACCGGATGTTATAGTTGTTTGTGATATTGGATAGAAACATCCAGATGATATTAGTTAATATAACTTGCGTTTGCTCATTGGGTCCTCATGACTCACTCTTTAGTTATTTTTCTTTTTCAAATACTGATCGACCCGGTCTCTCATCCACCCAGCCGGCTTAGTTCGTGATGCTAGTCGATGAGCATGACATGTCTTTTTGACGAAGTGATCCGTTACTTGATGGAGGAGCCGTGCACAGTCACCTAGGGATGTCATATGTTATTTTGTCTAAGTATGTTGTATTATGTGTCATGCAGTTATCCGGTCGGAGACCAAGATTGTTGTGTATATTTTTGGTATTGTATATAAATATATGCATTGTGGTTTACTTTGTGCGTCTGCTGCGAGGCATCTCGATTACTCCCTAGTTGGAGGTGTCCTAACCAGAATGTCATGTGTTATTATTGTTGTGTTGCATGTTTTGCAGGTTCGATAAAACCCCCTTATCAGGCGAGGTCATTCCGAAATTTCTTTAGGTAAATGATTGGTTAAGGCTTCGGAGGCAAGGGTACATACTTGCCTCTAGCCGGTCACACTCCCGGAATTAGGATGTGACAGATATAGTTAATAATGATGCAAACCCAGTAATATTCGATAGTGATACAAGGTTTTCCTTCACGTGATGATATGATGATAATTAGTTATTAAGTACTAATCGGATGAAGCCCATAGAACAAACAAGTCTTGCAAAAGAATTATAAAGTGTTATAATTGTGAGATGAATTATAAAGTGTTATAATTATGAGATCCTTATGCATAAAAGCCTTGTTCCTTAAACTATTCTTGGTCATCGTATTGCCAAGACGGGGCATTGCCAATGATCAAAACTAGTATATGTTAAGCCTTTTTACTTATGAAGTAAGCAATTGATCTCATAGGTTGAAGTATGAGGGATACTTGGGATAACATATAGGTGCTTGTCTGTTGAACAAGTTCATTGAACATGGCATGCAGTGAGAACTCCATTTTGTATTGTCACACTAGTGTCTATGGAAATATTCTCACGTGCAGTCATGTAAATTGGTCTTCAGACTTGAGATACCAGGTTATCTTGTATGGAGAGTGTCATACTTTGATTCCATCACGAACGGGTCCCAATAAGGAATGCTTATGGTAGGGTGATTTTGGGTATGAAATGAACCATACAAAGATGGATGAGTGATCTAGAGAGGATTCACCGCTCCAAATGACATTGGAGACATATCTCGTCTGTTCCTGGCTTCAGTTAACTTGATGAAGTCTCTGGCCAGAGCGTGATGGATTTAGGAGGAATTGTTCCTCTAAATTCATAAGGTTAACCAGAAGTGCAAGAACTAATATGGATTGAAAATGAGTAGACACTGAACCATACTCATGTACTATCCGAGATATATGGTGAAAGGACCGTATTACACTGATAGGCTGGTTATTCAAAGGTTTCTAAAAGGTCACATCGACTTCACAATATTTGGGTGGTCATGATGGGTTGCTAGATCCCGCTCTTGATCTGGGAAGATGAGTTAATGGGATTAACTTATATTCCTTGCTAACATATTGAGAACCTAAAGGGTCACACACATAAGGACAGTAATGCATAGATGAAACATGGTATTCTTTTGAGGTAAAACTTAATGGAATAAAAGATCTATTTTGAGGACTTGATTGAAGTGTTCAATTAAGTTTAATTGAGACATAATTGTGATTTGTGAAATCCAAAGATGATGTCTTAATATATAACAAGAAGAATTAACTAGTCTTGTGAAGACAAATTTAAATGAGGTGTTCATGGATATATGGTTGACTATGCAATAGTTTGGTTTAATATCATATGATGATATTGATTGATCAAAGATATGAATTGTTCATAATGAGCTAGTAGTTTAATTGAGAATTAAATTTCTAGGCACGAATCATGATCTAGCTGAATGGTTTATGAAATTAGAATAGATCTACAAGGCTATTCTAATTTAAGTCTGTTTACTAAGGATGATAGGCCCAACTTAAAGAGTTGAGTTAGAAGGCCTAATGTTACTAATTGTTAGTATATTGGACCTCTTAATCTATCTAGCACAAGCCTTAGGTGGATTAATGAAAGACTTGTAGCATAAGCTACAAGTGTTGGCCGGCCACCCTTAGGGAGATAGGTTAGGGTTTGTACTTGTATATATATGATATATTCAAGCCTTGCCACATATGGAAGTGTTCTTCAATCTTTGAACGTTCTGATTTTTTATAGTGAGAAACCTTATTTTGAAAGAAAAAGTTTCCCATCCACAAACCTTTGTCTCTGTGAGTGTGTTTGTCGATTCTTCACTACTTCTTAGTGATATCTGGATTAAGAGAAATACACTGAGAGTTATATCTTTTGATTGTGATCTGAGGATCAACTTGTTAGCAAAGTGAATCGCCATACCTTGTAGAAGGATCCATCACCTGTTCGTGTGGACTAACCTTAGAGAAATGACAATTGTGCTTCTCGTGATCTTATGCAACTCGCAGGAGATCTTAAAGATCAGAGTCCGTTGCTGATTGGATCTGCAACTTAAGACTACAATATCTTAAGCATGTAATCTCTAAACATATGGTTGATTTAAAAGTTTTATTAGCCATTAGACCCATGTTAATCACAATCTGTAGATCTTGAGTTATCCGGGTGCTTCTATGTTTACCTTCCACTGCACTTATCTTAATATTTATGTTTAAGCATGAGCCTGGATTGCTGAAGATGGACCAAATACGACAACATCAAAGAAGGCTACTGATGGCGGGAAGGAACCCCCAGCTAGAAACAGAGGATTACAGGGGGGAAGTAACAATAAGGGAGCTAGTTGGGGAGGCTCGACCTGCAATTGCGGTCAAGAGTCAGGTCGCCAATAAAAACGTCGTCGGGTTCAGCCTCTGGCTTTCTGGACAAAGATAACGGCATGCAAAGAGAAAATTGCTCGAAGAATAATGAGAAGAGCAAGGAGAAGAGAAAAGGGGAAGGATAAGAGGGATAAGCAGAAGTCTGTCCCTCGGGGATACTCCTCGACCACCCCAATAGAGGGTTACAATTTGCTCAGGCGTTCTCCTTCATTTTCTCATTCTCGGTGCAGCGGAGTCTTGGCCACGGTTTCCTGGAGGGAACGTCTGCCCAGGAATTCTATCCCTATGGATGTCGACAGGACCATTTCCTGGGTCCATGACAATGTTCCCCTTACTACTCTTAAGGCGGTCGAGGAGCAGATCGTTTCTAGTATCCAACACTCCTTGGTGACCCTTCAAATGGAGGTACTTTCTGGCGAGCTTTATCTTTTTGTTTGTTGTGCTTTAAGTGATGCTAACGTTGCTTTCTATGTTGTTGGGTTTAATAGGAACCATGGCCCTATACAATCAAGGCAAAGAGACGGACCACCTCATGAGCAAGATTGAGAATAAGTTCAAGGCCCAAGCTACAGACGTAAGCATTCCAGCTACTCGTATTAAAGATCTTAAGGTGAAACTTAAGGTTGCCAAGGAAAAAGCTATCTCTGTAGAGAATAAGGCCGTATATGCAGAAAATAAAACGATCTTTGCTGGGAAGACTTGTGAGGCCAAGGTTGCTGAGGCTGAATGGCATAAGAGCATTGTTCAGGGGCAGTTGGAGTCTGCTAAGAAGAAGCTGGGATCCATCAAGGATCGACTATCCGTGGCAAAAGACGAGATGGAGGTGTTAAGGCAGCGCATCCTGGAGGCGGGGCAAGAAATGATCAGGGCCCTTGAGGAAGAGAAGGAGAAACATAAGGCCCTTGTAGTGGAGGAGAAGGAAAAAATTTGGGTAGAGGCATTGGAGTACTGTAGCGACTTCAGAAAGAATGCCTTAGCTAGGGTACAAATGCATTACGACCCCATCAATTTCAAAATGATTAACTTCTCCGCCATCGAGGAGTTGCCCGAGGGGTTCAACCCTGTCTTTCTTTATACTGCTTTCATTGAGGCTCTGAAACAAGCTACAAAAGTGCCTCCTACTTCGAGTGAAGTGTCTCTTGTCACGTTTGCTGAGGAGGTTGCTGATGATGATGCTTCTGTCGGGGACCTCATGTTGAAGGCCACCAGGATGTTGGTGGTGAAATAAATAATATAAATATTGATGCTGAAGTTGAGGATCCTGTAAATGTTGTTTAGAGTTCTACTTCTTGTTTAGTTTGTACAGATTATTTCAGTAAATGGAATGCTTCTCTTTCATTTTATTGTTTACTTTTGAGTAATATTTCCCTAAGTTAACTGTTGTGCATTAGACTATTGTTGGACTTGGCGAGCTGATGAGCTCTTAATAACTATGTAAATGAAAATGAACTCTAGGATGACCTTTGAATTATGACTGTTCACAGAACGTTTTGAGTTATATGACATATATATGATTCTTTGCAAAGTGTTACGCATAAATGTATGCAAGTTGTTTTTTCTTTTGTTCTTGCAAAACGTTCTACAATCATTTGTGGTTCGACGAGCCTGAAGAGGCTTATTGGGGCTTGAAGAGGCTGTTAAGCGTGTTACATGGTGTCACAAGGCGAGCACTCGTGCGTGAATGCATAAGAGAGCCAGTTATAGGCTGTTGAGCATGTTACATAGTGTCGCAAGACGAGCACACGTGCGTGAATGCATAGAAGAGCCAGTTAAAGGCTATTGAGTGTGTTACACAGTGTCGCGAGACGAGTACAAGTGCGTGAACGCATAAGAGAGCTCGTTAAAAGCTGTTGAGCGTGTTACACGGTGTCCCGAGATGAGCAAACATGAGTGAAAGCATAGGGGAGCCGTTAGAGGTTGTTTAGGAGTTAGAGGGGCTGAAGAAGATTGTGTGATAGTGAGGCAGATGATGCTTGCAAAATACAATTTGAACTTGTATTATATTGTGATGGAAATATATACAAGATTACAAGAAATACTTCTTTAGGTGAATTGCATTCTAGGTCCTTGGTATTGGGCTTTCGTCCAGTCGTTCTAGCATGTAGGCTCCAAAATCGATCTTATTTGCTATTATGTACAGGCCTTCCTTATTTGGGGCCACCTTTCCCTGCTCGCCCGTTGGTTGGCTTGCCTTATAATTCCTAAGGACGAGGTCACCAACTTGAAACTATCTACTCTTCACTCTGGAGTTGTAGTACTTGGCGACCTGTTGTGATCTGACAGCCTACTTCACTGGTGCCCAGTCTCTGGTTTCTTTGAGGAGATCCAAGTTCGCCCTTAATACTTCCTCGTTTAGGGCCGTGTCATAGTGGGTCGTCCTCAATGAGTTGATATCGATCTCCGCTAGTATGACAGCCTCCGTCCCGTACATCAGATTGAAGGGCGTCTCGCCTATGCCCGAGTGGGACGTGGTCCTGATTGGCCATAGGATCCCTAACATTTTTTCTAGCCATACCCCTTTTGCATCATCTAGCTTCTTCTTTAACCCCTAGATGATCTTCTTATTCATTGATTCAACCTGGCCATTTGCCAGAGGATGCTTCACTGAGCTGTGTGTTAGCGCAATCTTAAAGTTGGCTCAAAATTTCTTTAGCTTGCCCCATGGAACTGTGCACCATTGTATTCAGGACCTCATAACTGCACACAATGAGCTTCTAGATGAAGTTTTCTATAACTCTTTTCATGATGGTCACTACGGCTTCCGCCTCAACATATTTGGTGAAGTATTCGCAGGCAACTACCAAGAACTTCTTCTGTTTGATTGCTATGGAGAATGGTCCAAAGATGTCGATGCCCCACATGGCAAAGGGCCAAGGGCTCGAGAGCTGGTTAAGAAACTCTACAGGCTATCTTGGAACTATGGCGAACTTTTGACATTTGTCACATTTCTTGAACATCTCTGTGGCATCCTTCTTTATGGTGGGCCAGTAGAACCTCTGCCTTAACACCTTCTGTGCTAATGCTCTGTCCCCATGTGATTCCCACATACTCTTTCATGGATTTCTCGAAAAACATAGTCGACTTCCTCCTGTGCTAAACACCTCAGCAAGGGCGAATTAATGACCTCTTGTGCAAAACCCCATCAATTATAGTGTACCTAGCCGCTCTTATTCTCAACCCCTCGCCTGTTCTTTCGGGTTGTCTGGCGAGGTCCCACTTGTGAGATAATTAGTGATAAGAGTCATCCTACTAGGCCCTAGGTGATGCAGAAGGTTTCTTCCCCAGTCTGATAGCTTGGCGTGGGGCAATGCTCCAACAGGATTTTTCCTCTCTTTTTGATTTTGATGGCTGAGGTGAGCTTGGATAGTGAGTCGGCCCTGATATTTTTTTTGCTCTTGCGATTTGTTTTACAATCAACTGATCAAATCGCTTCTTCAAAGTGAGTACCAGCTTGTGATATTTTACCAAGGCTGATTCCTTAACTTCATATTCTCCGTTTACTTGTCTCGTCACTAGCTGTGAGTCTATAGGCACAAGCAGCCTTGTTGCGCCAAGCTTCCATGCTAACTCTAGCCCCACCAAGAGGTCTTCGTATTCTACGACATTTTTGGAGGCGAGGAAGTCGAAAGACAGCCCATACAACCACTCATTTCCTTATGGGTCTGTTAGTAGGATGTCAGCTCCTAATCTTTCTTTTCCTAAAGATCCATCCATGTATAACATCCAGGTGTTCTTGGGGGCCAGATTTGTTACTTTAGGTTTCTGTATCAGTGCGGCTCTAGAGTCAGTGATGGCTCTTTCTTTTCTTCAGGTTTTGGTGAGGGCTCTTCTAGGTATTGGATTGGTGTAGTGATGACACTGATGAATGAGAACTCAGCTATGAAATCTGCAAAGACTTGGGCCTTGATAGCCTTCCTTGGTTTATACTCCAATCCGAACTCTCTAAGCTCTATACTCTACTTTCCCATTCTACTCGAGGTATCCACCTTTTACAAAATTTTCTGAAGGGGTTGACCCACTAACACGGTGATCAAGTGGGCTTGGAAATACTCTCTCAGCCTCCTTGCCGCTATTATGAGGGTGAAAGCTATCTTCTCTATCCTTGTATAGTTTATTTCGCCATTCTACAGGGCTCTGGTGATGTAGTACAGTGGTGTCTGGTGGGTCTGTTCTTCTTTGACCAATACCGTCGCCACTGTTTGATCGGATGTGGCCAGGTAGATTCATAGTGTGTCATCGGGCGAAGCGTTGGCCAAGAGAGGTGGCGAGCAGAGATACTTCATTAATTCTTCTAGTGCTCTCTGGCAGTTCTCATTCCATTGATACCATGAAGCGCTCTTAAGAACCTTGAAGAAGGGCAAGCATTTGTTTGCCAGTTTGGAAACAAATCTATTTAGGGCAACCATTCCACCCGTGAGCCTTTGCATTTCTTTGGTGTTTTTATGGGGTTGCGTATCTAAGATCCCCTGGATCTTTTCTGGGTTGGCTTCAATTCCTCTATTTGACACCATGAAACCCAAGAATTTCCCTACCTGCCCCCTGGTCCCCTCATTCTCGGCATCTATTTCTATAGTCGATTGTTGTTTGACCTGTGTCTTTTTGGTGTGCTGTATAGATAGGATGTGGCATTGGCATGCTGTCTACTGATCTGCCTTCATGTAACCAATTCTCATGAAGGCTGGGAATTTCACTATCAAGGGCTGGTCCACCACCAAGAAGCCTGTCATTACTGTGAGGGTATGGTCGCCATCCCCTATAGTAACTAGCAACGCGATCGAACCATTGATGTTTATTGGCTAGATGGGTTCAATTCACTTTTCGAAAGACCTATTTTTTGGAAAACATCTAACTGGATGACCTCCACTACGCTGTCGCTCTCGACGATAACCCATTTGACTTTAAAGTTTCCAATGGTGGCTGACATAACGATCAGGTCATTTCCATTGTCCTTTAAGATGTTGATGTCATTATCCGTGAAGTCGATCATCCAGTCTTCATTCTGCTTTACTCTTTTTGGGGCCACATCCACTGCCATTATACTTCGGAAGTGTGCCTTTCTCTTAGAGTTGTTGATCACCCATTCTTCTATTCCCCCTATTATCATGTTTATCACCCCCTGGATAGGCTTCTTCCCTTCTGCTCTGATTTGGCTCCTTTGATTTCCTGCTAATGATTGTCCCTGCTGAGTACTCGTTTGCTTCACAAACTATTTCATCTATCCCCTTCTAATGACACTTTCAATTGCGTCTTTTAGAGACCTACAATCTTCGGTGCTGTGCTCCACATCTCCGTCGTATTGGCACCTTTCTTTCGAAGTCTGGTGAGCCGGATTACTCTTCATGGGAAATGGTGTGCACAGGATGCCCTCATGGGCAACTGCATTCAGAATGTATGTCTTGGAGGTCTTAAGGGGGGTGTAGTCGTCGAACTTTGAGCATGGGGCTTTTTTTGTTCTACGTCCTTGACTGTAGCCTTGATGGCCTGTCTCGCTATGATTCTGTCGAGGAGTCCTTTCAGGCGACTTGGAACGCTCTCGACGTTAGGACTCAAACCTAGAGTGGTTTTTGTTTTTCTGCTGCCCCTGCATGTTCTTTTGGAATCTGCCCTGATTCTGTTGGTGGTCTGTCCTTTCCCCAGTTCCTTCCGCCAACTTCATTTCCTTCATTTTGGTGTACCTTTGGATCTTTTAATACAAGTTGTAGAGCTTTTCTAGCTTCTTGCCTGTCAAGGTGTACCGCAAATGCTCATGGCGATTGCTTGAAATGAATGTCTATATGGCCCAGTCATCATGTAAATCCTTCCTTTCCATTGTGGTGGAGTTAAAACGCCGAATATACTCCCGCAAGGTCTCATTCTCTCTTTGTCTTACTGCGAGGAGGCTCGTTGAGGTATTGAAGGTCGCCTTATTGGCCAAGAAGTGGGCTATGGATCTTCTTCCTGGCTTCTCAAAACTATCAATGGACCCCGCTGGTAATGATGATACCAGGTTATGGCGTGCACTCAGAGTGTCATAGGAAACACTCGGCATTTGAACGCGTCGTTTGCCCCCAATAAGTCCATGTAGTTGTACTGGACCAGGTGGTCTATAGGGTCCTTGGTACCGTCATAGGTTTCTTTTGGCAGCTTCATTGACGTGGGCACCTGCTCTCTCCGGACTTCCAAGGTCAAGGGGTTGTTGTGGTAGTCGCTAATCCACTCCGTTTCGTCAGTCTTGTCCTGCATTAGGCTATGGAATTCTTTTCTCAGGGCCGCCATCTGGGCCTCCACATTAACATTGGCAGGGTCCTTTACGCCTGGTTGGCTCAGGGTCCTGTGTTCGAAGTGTCGGCTTCGGCTCTGCCTCAATGTTTGGGTGGATGTCGTCTGACGATTGTCTCGCTAAAACAAACTTAAACTGTCCTCCTCTTGGTTTTTGTTTTGGCTCCTTTTGTGTCATGGAGCTGCTGCGTGGTTTGTCGCATGGCTAGCTGTTTCTTTGCCAACTGAGTTTGAAGTGTCTGTATCTGGCCTAGAAGGACTTAGTGTATCGGGTCCATTTATGGTAAAGGTGAGGGGAAATGTGGGGTATTCGACAGTGGGGGGATTGGGTCAACAACTGGTTGTTAGACTGATAAGGTCACAGGCGGCGCGGGCGGTATGGGTGGTAGTAGGGGTATTATCAATCGTTGGTTGGTCTATGGCAGAGAGATGTCAGGTGTAAAGGTGATGTTTGTGTGTTTCATGGCACTAGACTGGGTGTCCATTGGGTGCTGTGTGGAGGCTACAACTTATCAGCCTGGGTAGGGACTCCGTTGGGTGGCCAGGACCGTATCTTACACCAAGTTGGGGGGTTAGAATATATCGGAGATAAAATTCCAAGGAGATTTTGGTAGTAATTATGGTGTAGGTACGATTAGTGTTGGAACCATGGGTTGGGTGGTGAGGGTAGTTGGTAGCTGAAACTCGATCCTGGTTGATGGAAAGGGATCCTTGGTCGTAGGGAGTCGTAGCTGTTTATGGCTGGGGGTATGGGTAAGGTAATGTTGGGGGTCCTGGCGGCTGAGTTTTCTGTTTGGGATGTTGGTTGTGATTGCGCTAGAGATATGACTGTCGTTTCCCACATACAGCACCAAATGTTGATGTCATTTCGGGGCGAAATGGTTGCCTTGGTGGTCTAAGATCCTATAGAGGAAGAGAAAAGTTAGAGGGCGCTAGAGTTTGTCTTTGGTGCGCGTTCCGATACTTAAGTTAGTATATGAAGGAGAGAGAAAGAGGGAAAGCAGATTAACGGTAGTGAGAGTGTTTAGAGTATGTACCGTCGGTTAGGGCTATTTATACATGTTTGGGCAACCTGCCTAGTGCCACATGTCTGAAGCTAGTTGGAGTTTGGTAGTCAACGATATGGGCAGCCTCGCAATAGTGGTTATGATAGTTGGAATCTCACGTGATTCTTGAAGTTTCATACGACGTGACATCTGAAGGACTGAGGAGCACCCACATGTCTTCCTAAATGTTAATCTGGGTTGCTCGACCTAATGGATTAGGCCTAGAGCCTGATGGATTTGACTGATGGACCTGGCGGGCTTAATACTTTTATTTAAAAAAATTATAAATTATAGATATAGTTATATATCATAGATATGGATAGTTGTATATTATAAATATATAATATAATAGATCAATATAATTTAATTTTATAAATAGGTTATAGATATAGTAATTTGAAATGTAGAAATCGAAATCCTAGCTTAAGGAAACACGACTGACTCTAATTTTTTTTTTTTCCTTTCTACTTGGCAATCTTTAATTCCAGTTTATTTATTTATTTATACAAATATAAATAAATGTAACGTCAAACAAATTTAATGAATAGGAGAATAAATATAAATAATTAGTTATTTTTAATTTTATTTTTCCAAAATCCCAGCACACATGAGAACATAACACCCCTCAGCTGGGCCTGGGTGGCCACAAATAGTCAAATACAAGCGGTTGGTCGGTAAAACCACCTTAGCGAAAACAATATCAGAGAGGTGAAAGTGGAAAGCTTGAAAGAAAATGGGTGGCAACAGCGGAGAGATCCTTATGTTAGAGGCACCGCCGGAACCTGCTCGGCCCTGGGCCTCTGCTTCCAATGCGAACACTTTGGACGCATTACCCTACGTTGACGACGACTACGGGAACCCAAAGGTCAAGGAAGAGGTTGATCGATTGGTCGAGGAAGAGATGCGTAGGAGTACCAAGAAGCCCGCCGACTTTCTCAAGGATTTGCCCCCTCTGCCCAGCTTCACTTTTCAGGTTTTTCCCCCTATTTAGGCTTTCCTTTGGAATGTTGAGGTTTTTCTTTATTCAATTATATATATGCCGTGTTTGGATCTCAGAATCACCCCATGATTGGCAAAGAGTATGAGCGCGTGAGAGCGGGGAGGCCACCCGTGACCCTTGATTTTTCCTCACGCTATCAAGTTGAAACACCGTCCATAAATAAGAGAAACGATGAAAGTGCTTGGAAGCAGGCACTTCACAGAGCTCAGCGCTCATTACAACATCAAGTCATTAGGTCAGTTTGTTCTCTTAGTTGTTTGAGTTAGCAAGAATAGTAGATTATTATTTCTAAGAAATTTATATTTTGGTATCATGCTATTATTATTATTATTATTATTAATTTTTTTTTGGACAGGCGCTTCTGTGAATTGTTAAGAAATTAATTACAGGAATTTGATGTTTATTTTGTTCTCACTCCTTATTCTCTTCCATTTTACTATGTAATCTCGCTAAGCATTCTAGTTTCCTGGCAATAGTTGCTTTTTATTGGAGTAGCGATGAAAGAAAATCCTACATCAGTTAAGGTTGGGGGGCCACTCCACCTATTGTCAATTGGTTCTACGTTGGATGCTCGTCCTAAATATTTAACACTTTTATACATATTTGTTGTATGCTGTTTGCCTGCAGTGTTGAAACTATTGTCTTTAAATGGCTGTTTGGGTTCAGGTTGGAAAATTTGGAGTTGATGCTAAAATATGGCCCTGATGTTTGGAAACAGAACAACCAACGATTGGAAGGGTTTTTGGCCAGGTTCTTTCCTAACATCGTATTTGAAGTGCAACATCGATGTTATTGTCATCACAAATTAAAAGTGTTTTTTTTTTTCTTGCTGTTTGAATTGTTACATTTTTGCTCAGAAGCTTGGCCTTTTTCATTTTGGAAAGATAAGGCTTATGGCAGCAATGGACTCTATTTGATCTGATGCATATATATTCCAGTGTTGTCAAAGCGTGCGCCTAGTCACGCCTACGCCTTGTGCCTTATCGCTAGATAACAAAAGCGCCTCAGACCCTTTCGGACAAGGCGCATTTGATCAGACGCACACCTAGTGCGCCTAGGCGTGCTTTTTTGTAAGGCGATAAGCGTAAAAACAACCCGCCTGATTGAAGTTCTCTTTAATTTTAGTTTTTTTCATTAGATGTACCTTTATTAGTAAGAAAATGGATCAAACTCTCTACTTCTCAATATTTGAGTAATCAACAATAGACATAGGACCATAAGGAAATCAATGCATATTGGCCAACAAAAAAAATTGCATGTTTTGTAGATAAACTGGATCACTCTTTAGAGTTAATTATCATAATTATATGTCTTAAGCTTATTATATATATATATATATATATATATGTATATACACACACACACACACAGACACATACAAAAACACACACATATACATATTGCGTCTTACTTCACTCAGGTGAGTACTTTTTTTGCGCCTTGCGCCTGAGGCAATATAAGAGTTCTAGCACCTAGAGTGCATCTTGCGCCCTTGACAACACTGATATAGTTCACATGCCTTGAATAAGTATGACACTTGGTTAGGTTTGTGCTGTGCATACAGTGCGATTTTGAAGTTCTCAATCTATAGAGGTCAAGCTTTAGATGTTTTTCTTGGCTGAAGT
Organism: Fremontodendron californicum; assembly: GCA_030761205.1. Taxonomy (NCBI): domain Eukaryota; kingdom Viridiplantae; phylum Streptophyta; class Magnoliopsida; order Malvales; family Malvaceae; genus Fremontodendron; species Fremontodendron californicum. Next base: position 2,855,020 of record JAULJL010000042.1, read on the forward strand.
AAGAGCCTTTGGCTAGATTTGGGTTTGCCTCGAATAAGTATCCTTGCTTGTTAGCATTCTTTTCAGGGCTCAGCATCAGTTTGTGTTAGGCAAGATTATTGCTATTAGGAAGAAGAATGATCCAAGAAAATATGTGATGTTTAACAAATAACCCAGAATAAAATACTCAATAATTGTTTGCAATCTCAATAGTGTAAACTCAGAAATCTCAATATTAAAAAAATGTCAATAATCAAAACCTAACATCCAGACATAATAAAAGCCTATATATGTAAGCTTTATAAAACAGGTTCTAAGCCGATGGGAAAATAAAGCCCATCTAACCCAAACAAAGACTAATGAAATAAACCAAACAAACAAGTCCACTAATAAATCATATCCTACTTCCTAAATTTACGTCTAGAATAAGCATTCTTCCAAAACTTGTAAGAATGTTCTCCATCAATATGCTGATAATGGTAACTTATCTTTGGGAATAGTTTGAGTCAATAGTCTTTATAGAAGCATAGCTTATGTCCATCAAGTCATTAACAAATCATAAATAGCAAAAGAATTTTTAAATTTTTTTTTTGTGTGGGAAAAGAAGTTTATATAATGCTAACTGGTGTTCTTCTTAGAGCTGAACTCTGGTGAGACCAAAACTATTATAACGGTACTGCTGCAGAATAGGTGTAAACTGCTTCTTTGTAAAGTGTTGTATCAGTCTTGGACCAAAGAAAAAAAAAAAGGGGTGGGGGGGGGGGGGGGGGGGAAGGGGAGGATAAAGAAAGAAAGAAAGACAACCGAGAGAATGTTCTGCCACTTATTTTCTTAAACCATCTAAATGTTCTTGAAACAATCTCAATTTCACATTTTGTCCATCAAATCAAAGTTTGAGGTTCCCTTGAAGAGTCTTTTAGCTTTTGAAATGATGTGATGATATACCTATGACCCCTACCATCTGCATATTTTGTTGTTTATATTCACATATTCACTATGTTCTTTTCTTTTTCTTCCTCTGCATTTTTTGGCAGTATGCAAAAATTAGCTCAGCAGCAAAATGACAAAATTGAAACTGTAAACCGTGAAAGAAAATATCATCAGGTGATATCAATTTCTATTGCGCCCAATTCTGTTAATGGTTTGGTGCAATCTTAGATTAAAGCTTATAAGCATATTAATTCTTTGACTGTTCAGCAAAATACTGCTTATGAGCTCAATGCTTTGTCCGCACAATGGAAGGAGCTTTGTCAGAAAAACATAGAAATTCATTCTGCATGTGCTCATATTGAAAATCATATAGAAGAATTGAGGAGAGAAGCTGCTGAGAGGTAATCTACCTTTTCATATTAGTGTGCATTTGCTTACTACTAGCCTTTCCCTAGTTTGGAGCCTAATTAAACTTACCTATTCAGAGGCTGGAACTTGGAAGCTAATTTAGAGAATGGTGCTTTGTCACCTTCAAGATAGCAAGGTATGCTTCGTGTCATAGTAGCATTTATTTCAAATTAGTTTTTAAGTCATATTTTTCTATTCCTAACTTTTTTTTTTTTCAGTGTATAAAACTTTTTCTTGTACATTGAGACACGACCAGGAGGGAAATGCAGGAGAAAGGTTGAACTCGAGACCTTGACCTTCCATTGGTGGTATGAGCCATAACAACCTCCAGGTCAAACTTAAGTTGCTATGATATTCTGTATTTCTATAAAACTATTGTGTGTTCAGAGGGTGTTGTCATCGTGGATTCAGTCAGATCTATTTATTGCCTAGCAGTCCACTTATTTTGGCTGTTAATATTGTTTTAGAATAGCTTAATCTGTATCATGTTCGTATGATCTGAAGAGACTGATATTGATTGCTATGATATGTTTAAAAATTATGATTTTTATGATAACTACTGTAATTTCTGAACCTTATCAAATTTGTTGATGAGATAGATCAGTTTTGATGTCTAGAAGTGAAAATTCAATTCTCAAGAAAAAAAAGAGGTGAAAAGTTACTATTTGAGTATATCATGGCGAAACAAAAGAAGGATTTCAGTGAGTTAATTGCATAATTCAAAGTTTTAGAGTACATGTTCAAGTTCATTTGTGATTGGAAAGCTAACTTTGAATTGCTAGGGTTTTGTTTTTTGAGTCCTAGAAGTTGCCAATGTTGTGATTTATATGTATGACTATTGATTTGGTTAGATGTACCAAGCATAAGTGCCATAAATTTTTTTGTCAAAATTCCTGAATAAAGCTACAAAATGGTATACTGGTGGGGATGCTGTTTCTGAAATCATCTGTCATATACAATAGTAACAGTAGTGTACTTGAGAGAGAGAAGGTGGAGAGGAGGGCTCATGTGCCTTGATAATGGAAGTCAGCTTTTTAGTATTGACTTGGAAGTGTAATTTTCGAAATAAAAAAAAAAAAATCAGAAAAAAAGAAAAAATATGAAAAAGAAAAAAAAAAAGAGTTGGAATCCAATCCAGACTCCTTTTTGGATCATATTCAAACTCTTAGGAGTTTGATAAGAGATGATTTTCCAATCTTGATTAGATCAAAATTCCAGATTAAAACACATCAGGACTCTCTAGACTTTTCTTATTTAAATAACCTTGAGACTCAAACACCAAAATCATCATAGAATTAGGGAATTTCGGAGTACAAAACAACAAGCATAATTTTGAGAAGTCAGTAGCAAAAAAAAAAATATTTTTTGTGTGGGAGAATTTCGAAACTTTTAAGATTTGTGGGGTTTGGGTAGATATTTCGAAATTCCGAACGTTGAATATTTAGGCAAGGGTGAGAGGAGTGCTTGGTTGAAATTTGGTGACCATCGAACGGTGAATGGAGTCGGATCGAAGAATTTTAATTTTAGGATTTTGAATTGTCAAATTCAGATCTACGATTTTCGAGTTTCATTTGGGAAAAACTAAGTTGATTTTTGAGTAGAGGAGGAAAAAAAGAATTTTTGGTGATTTTTTGGGAATTTTCTGAGTTCGACGATTGGCGACAGTGGCAGCGGTCGGCGGCGATGGTGAACAACGACGGCAGCGATGGACGGTGATTGGAATTTGAAAATTTGTTCTTGATGTTCTTAGGGAGAGGTCAGAGAGAAAAAAGAAGTTTTTTTTTTTTTTTGAAGAGTTGAGCAAATGAAGCAAAAAAAAAGTGCTTAGGGTAAAGGGGGGACCAGCAGTCGGGTTTGGTCAGGACTCGTGCGCTAACCCGTGCCAGGGCCCGACCCAACTGTTTGTTGGGTTTGTTTCTTTCTTTGTTTCTTTTTTATTTTTTATTTTTTTATTCTAGAGTTGTTTTATTTCATTTATTTGTTTTGTTTTTTTTTGTACATGTTTTTTTTAATCTTTATTTATTTAATTTAATTGCATTATTATTATTATTTATTTATTTAATTTTTGACTAATTTTGTTTTAGTTTTGATTATTGTAGGTATATTTTTAGGACTAATTTTATTTGATTTTTTTTTTATTATTCATGTAATTTATTGTATATTAATTATTATATAAATTATTTATTATTATTAGGATAAGTTTAAGTTTAAGTTTAAGATTTTTTTTTTTTTACTAATTAAATTTTTATAATTGATGATCAATTAATTTAAAATAATAAATTGAAATATTTTCCAATGATGAAATTTGAAGAAGTCACGATTAGTTGATTTTTAAGAATTTTTAGGTGAGAGAACTCTCTTAAATTTTTTTCAGATTGATGGAAAGACTTTTAAAGGATGCTTTTCGATACAAAAAGGGTACAAAATTTATTTGCTTTAAAATAATTAATTTTTAATGAATTTTTTAAGTCATAATTTTCATAATTGATGCTTAATTAAATCAAGAATAAATTAAGATTTCTTCCAAAGATTAAATTCAAGGAAATCGCGATTGATTAATTTCTCAGAAATTTTAGGTGAGAAAAATATCTTAAAAATTCTCCAGATCGATGGAAAGGTTTTTAAGAGATAATTTTCGATATTGAGATCGAAATTTATTTTTGAGTAAACAGGAATAAATTATAAGTTTTTAATTATGAAAATTAGACTAGGTTTAAATAACTTGCATAAAATTTAACTTTTCCGACGACAAATGTTCTTCAATAGAAAGATCGATTTCTTTTGAATACTCTCGAGGTGAGAAAACTTTTTTAGCAATTCATCCCGATTGATGGAAGGGAGACCTAAAAAATGATTTTCGATATTTCTAACTTGAATAATTTAAAATAAAAATAGGATAGATAAGACCATTTAATTAAGATTTTTTAATATCACAAGACTAATTAGGTATTATCTTTAGGATAGGCATTGTGGGGTAGAGGTGCTAATAGGCTGGGTCGGGCCGCGGCTCGATTTTTTTTCAACTTCTTTGCCCAGGCCCGGCTCGTGGGTCCAAATTTACTGTTCATTATATAAATAATATTATTTTAATAGTTTAACAATGATCCGAGCTGGGTCGGCTCGGATCACGAAATTCCCTGCCCAGGCCCGGCTCAGTACGGGCCGGGCCGGGCGGGCTGTCCGGCGCGTGAGCAGGTTTATTGTGAGGGTGCTAATCCTTTCTCACACGTAAGCGAACTCCCGAACCTAGTTTTGATATGTAGACCAGAACCTATTCTTTTTAAGGTGCGTTAGTTAAGCTTAGGATTAGTTTAAAGAGGATAGATTCGTATAGGTGACTAATCACACCTACATTAGATGATTGGTGGCGACTCCATGATTTGTGTCTAGCATGCTGAATTCGTATTTGACACGTTATAACAACTGCCCATTTTGGGTTTTCACCCTAGAGTCCCATTTTTTCCATTTTTTCATTTCATTTTTCATTGAATGTTTCACTAGCATTTAGAAAATCAAGACATATCCAAAAAGGATTGTTAGCCAAAAAAGAGATTGAAGCCTCGTCCATTTCCCCAAGAATAAACTCATCAATTCGAATAGCCATGTTTGACCAAAATGAGGTTTTCAAGGTATGTAATGTAGGCCAAGGTTCTGGGTTCAAAAAGAAAGGAAAAATAGGCCCAAAATGTGTTTAAGGGTGATCAAATCAAAAATTCCTGAGGAGGATTATCTTTAAAATATTTGTCTCTTCTAAGCTTCTTCCTTCATCTGATGATTTTTCATCTTTTTTTTTGGGCTTTCATTTGCCCTCTTTTACACTTTTTTTTTTATTATTTATTTTTGATTTGTCAGAGTAAGCTCGTATTTATTTGGAAACTCAATTCTCCTTGTATTTGTCTTTAAGCTAGGACTCGTTTATCCATGATCTTTGAAAAGATCCTTCCTCACTTTTGCCCCCCGTGTGGAGGGTGTTCCTTGATTAAGGTTCAAAGAAAGAGATTCCTTCAACTCAAAAGGGGTAGCAAAGGCAATAATTTTTAAATTTGTGAAAGAGTGATGAAAAATGGCCATTCTTTTTTTTATCTCAAACACGACCATTTAAACTGAAGAGTCATTCTTTAAAGGAAAACATGTTGAAAAGGGCTTTTCTTGAAACCATCTTGAATTTCGTGAATGCATGTGTTGTCGATTTTCACCACGCAAGTGCACGTATCGTAACAAGTAATATAATGAAAAGTAGAGTGTCGAACCCACAAGGAATTGCTACTAAATTTGCTAAGTACTAAATTTAAACAACTTAATCTTATCTAAACAACTAATTAAAGATGGTAATCAAGAATAAATTAAAAGAAACTAATAATAAAAGCAAGTAAATTAAAAAGATGAATTCAATCAAATGAGAAAATCCTAGGATTACAATTTTCCTCAATACTTCGCTTGAACCTCTCTTACCCTCTTAACTTGATTAATGACTTTGAGTTGTTAACCTATAGTTCTAATTTATTTATAAGGATCTTCCGATGGTCTTATAAAAATATCTCTCTTAGCTAATTAACTATATTCCTATGATAATTGAATTGAAGAGAAACTCATTAAGCTTAGGCTCTAACAATGGTTACACATGACACGTAAGTATATTTCGACCCTACATGAAGATCAATTCATCCTAATAAATATATATGAAACATGTGTCATTCAATCCTGTATAACACTAAACTCCCATTTTCAAGTTGTATTTAGGTTACCAAATTAATCTAATTGGTGGCCAGTCAACTAGAAGCATTAAGAACAAGATTGAACAAATAACTCAAAAACCATTAAATCAAGCTAGAGAGAGAAAGTAAATTCAAACTACATGTTGAGTTCTATTGCAATCCTAGAAAGATAAATTTAGTTCATGATAATTAAAGAAAACAAATATCCAAAGAATTTCACTATCATTATCAATACAAGAAAAATAAAGAAGAGAATATAGAAAACTAGGGGGTGTCAAGTCTTGAGTCTTCAATCTTCACAAATCTTCTTATCTTCTTGAAAGCTTTTGGTGGCTACTCTCCTCTCAAGAGAGTTAGGTTTATAGGACTTAAATCCCCCTTGTTTCAAGCTAAAAGAGTCCTATTTAAAGTGTCCAAGGCCCATAGAGTCAGAAACTTTCCGTGCAAACAAACAGGTAAGCATCAGGTTTTTAATTTTTTTCCCGCAATTTGGCGTTGCGGTGCCAACTTTTTGACCCTGTCGACCTTCTGGTTGGCCGCCTACTGGTTCCTCCGTTTTCTCGCACTTCTTTAGTTGTTTTCGATGGGCAAATCTCGTCCGATTTTGACGAGTAAACTACCGTTGGAAAGATATGAAAATTAGTTTCAAAAGTCATGAAGGAAGTTTTCTCAAATGAAGACTTTAAGATCATGTTTTCCTAGAAACAAGCTCTGGAGGTCTGATCTGCCTGCACGTTGCTTTGCACTATTTTTCGTCGTTTCACACCACGAAACTCCTTCTCACTTTGGACCTATAAAAACACATAAATACTAACTAAATAACTATTTTAAACATGAAATGGATAAATAGAATTAATCTAAAAACATCTAAAACTAATCAAATCCAAATAAAAGCATCAAGGATTTTGCTGATTTAAATGCATAAAAGGTGACAAAATAACTATATTTTTTAGAGTTATCACACCTCCAAACTTAAGATTTTTCTAGTCCTTGAGCAAAACAAAACAAAACAAACTAAATAAACTGACTCAAACACAACTTAAATAAATGCACTCAAACAATGATTCCCTTAATTGTCCTCAAAAGTTATCTTAAAATCCTATCTCATAGTAGAACACAAACATAATCCAAATTTATGATTCAATTCAATTGTAAACTTCATGCTTGAATGGATTTTCAGTGTGTGTGTGAATAATCTCTTGTCTAATCAATGCATGCAATCTAAATAAGTTTATATCAATGCAAAATACGAATTATAGTACTAGAATCTCATATGTTTTCTTTTCATCTCTCTCTCCACTAATGTAGACTAACACTTCATTAAGGATCAAGTAGGTCTTTATTAAGCTTGTAATGTAAGGCTAGGGTCAAGGTAGGTAAAGATATATTTCGGTTTAAGTCACTCATAGACACTTTATATTTTTTTCAAGATCTTTGAGAGCCATAGTCTTTTCCACAAATTACATACTTCCCTTCTTTGAATGCATCTTCCTTTTCGCTTCACCACTTTATTCTTTTTTTTAGTTGCTTCGTTTTCGAAGAACCATAACCCTTTTTTTTTTCACATTACTATTTCACCCAAATTTGACATGGTTTTTCTTATTAGGTTGGGCTAAAAGATGTGACAATCAAAGAAAAGAGATATATCAATTAGGCACAAAGAGGTAGACTAAGGATAATCATATATAAAGGTAAGCTCGAAAGGCTCAAACGATCTAAAGATGGCCTAAATCATCTCCTCAACTTAGTGTTGTCTAGGATTTCGCCTCGAAAGAGAATCAAACAAATTCTAGGCTTCTTGACATAATTGCAATTCACATCAACATAATCAGTCTTTAAATAAGCAATGCAAATCTAAGCAAGAGATCAAGTGCTCAATTTGTGAAAATCACATCCTAACATGAAACTAACAAAATAATTTAACATAAATGATATCATGCTTAAAAGAATTTAACATAAATCAAATCATGCTTATGTTTTTTCCAAAAATCAAGATAAATCAATAACTAATTCTCATCACTAGATAAGGATTCCATCATAATAAGTGCATCATATCTCAAGCAAAACCAAAATTATTATTTTTTTGGACTCCTAATAAAATTAGACAATCACACAAACTAAAATAAATTTAAAGACACAGCCCAAAACTTAAAACAAACATTGTTCTCAATGTTTAGAAATAAAAAGAGTAAGAACAAGAAAACTCCCCTATCAATGAAAGCAACGCAGGAGAAGCTTTAGTTTTCCTCTTAGACCTCATCATGCTTGTCCAAGTTGGGTGAGTAGTCAGTACAAAAGAAAACAAAGTAAAAAAAAAAATAAAAATATCCTAAAAAATTAAAATTGAAAAAGAAAAAGTTTAGAAATTGGATTGCCTCCCAAGAAGCGCTTGATTTAAAGTCATCGACTTGACTATCTCATGCCCGTTAGCCGACATCCTTCCACTTGACAATCTTCTTATCATGCCCCCCAAACTTTCCCATTGCTTTATGAGGCCTGACATTCATATAATTGTGGCTTCCATGCATCTTAGAAGTAGAAATTAAACTTGTCTCAAGTGGTTTAGTGGAACAATTTTCTGTGAATGCTTCTTTGGAATCACCATTCACCACTTTGACTGCCAAACATTCATCAAATTCATTAGGAAATTTCATAGCTTTAAACATATTAAAAGTTACCTCTTGGTCTAGAACCCTCATGGTAAGTTTTCCTTTTTGCACATCAATGAGAGTTCTACCGGTAGCTAGGTTGGTCTCCCAAGAATTATAGGTATTTCACTATCCTTTTCCATATCAAGCATAATAAAATCAACAGGAAAGAAAAATTGTCAACCTTGACTAGCACATCTTCAACAATACCTCTTGGATGTTTGTAGGATCTATCGGCTAGTTGCAACATCATTGTAGTGGGTTTTATTTCACCCAAACCAAGTTTGCGATAGATAGAAAAAGGCATTAAATTGATACTCGCCCCCAAATCACATAAAGCTTTACCAAAAAATTTATTATCAATAGCACATGGAATGGCGAAGCTTCTCGGATCTTTGAGTTTGGGTGGGAGTTTCTTTCAAAGGATAGCGCTGCACTCTTCAATAAGTGCAACTGTCTCAATTTCATCCAATTTTCTCTTCTTGGATAATATTTCTTTCATAAATTTGACATATTTAGGCATTTGTTCTAAAGCTTCAGCAAAAGGTATATTAATATAGAGCTTTTTAAATACCTCAAGAAACTGTTGGAACTGCTTGTCAAGCTTTGGCTTTTAAAGGCGCTGAGGAAAAGGTGGTGGTGGGTAGACTGGAGGCTTCTTTTCTTCTTCTTGAGTCTTTTCAATTTCTTTTTCCCCTAAAATTCTCGCTTCAAGAGGCTTAGGTGGCAATTCTGGCACTTTGGTTTGAAGATGCTGAGGAAAGGGTTGTGGTGGGTAGATTGGAGGTTTCTTTTCTTGAATTTTCTCATTATCCTTCTTGCTACCCACCTCTACTTCTTTTCCACTCGTGAGTGTAATTGCATTGCAATGCTCTTGTTCGTCTTTCCTAGGATTGGTTTTAGTATCACTTGGAAAAAATCCCCTAGGACGGTTATTAATTGCATTTGCAAGCTGGCCTATATGTGTCTCAAGATTTCTAATTGCTGTCGCTTGACCCTGAAATGTTGTTGCATTGGTCTGATTTGTCGCTTCTTGACTAGCCATGAACTTTGTAAACATCTCTTCCAATGATGTCTTCTTTTCTGTAACAGGAGCACGGGCTTGTGATGGAAACCCATGAGGTATTGCTGGGTTAGCAGAGGATGAAGACCCTTGATTGTTCTCCCACGAAAAGTTTGGGTGATTTCTCCAACCAGGATTGTAATTGTTGGAATAAGGATTATTTTGCTGTCTATTATAGTTTCCAACATATTGCACTGATTCGGAGTTGGTTGGGCAACTATCACTGGGATGTCTTTCTCCACATAATTCACAGGCTACAAATGGGCTCTGGACAGCATGAACACTTACAGTATCGAATTTCTTAGCTAATGCAGCTATTTGGGCACTTATGGTACTCATTGCATCCAAATCATGAATCCCTGTAGCTTTCCTTGGTACAAGTTTTTCTGATGGCCATTGATAATTATTGGATGCCATCTCTTCAAGCAAATCGTAGGCCTCAATCATTAATGCTCCACCTGTAGCGGCATCAATAGAGGTTCTAATTGGTCCTAACAATCCACTATAGAATGTTTGCACTTGAAGCCATTTGGGTAGTCCATGGTGAGGACATCTTCGAAGTAAATCCTTGAATCTCTCCCAAGCTTCATATAGCGATTCAGAATCAAATTGCATAAATGATGTGATATCATTACGCATATTTGCAGTCTTGACTAGAGGAAAGTATTTGGCTAGAAACTTTTGACCCAAGTCATCCCATGTAGTAATAGAGCCAGCTGGGAGTGAATTTAACCAACTCTTGGCCTTGTCTCGAAGTGAGAAAGGGAAGAGTCTCAATCTGATGGCTTCATCCGAAACTCCATTATGCTTGAAAGTATCGCAAATTTCCAAGAAATTCCCGATATGAGTATTCAGATCATCATTAGGCAATCCCCCAAACTGTACTTGTCGCAACCTTAAAAAATAACAAGTCTCATCGCAAGACTTTATTATTCGTTAAGCGTGACATTAAAAAAAAGGAGGAAAAGTCGACTTAATTCCTCTAGAAAAACAAAGGTGTCGATACGTGATCCCGACCGCGGGGACCCGTTCGAGTGAAGGGGAAAACAGAAGTAGAGGAAAAGATGACTTAATTCCTCTCAAAATTGAAATAAAATAAACGATCGAGGGTATGAAAACGGCATCGTAAAAAGACATGGAGTCGCCACCGATCTTTTTTAGCTAGGTGTGATTGGCCACCTATTAAAATCGGTTTTATAAAATATTTTAAAATTAATTAAAAGATTTTTAAAACCAATTTCAAGTCTGCGTTATAAACCAGAGAAATCAAAGAAGCGGGTGTAGGAGTCGGTTACGTGCGGGGAAGGATTAGCACCCCTACAACGCCCATATAAATCGGTACCTTATTAATCGTGTGTTATCTCGAGTCTCTGTAAAAAGTTGATTTTTAATTTAGTATTTCAAGTTAATTCCCAATTTTAAGAAAAATAATTCCATTTTAATTGAAAATGATCCGGAATTTATTAATTCAAAATTTTCCGACATTCCCCGACAAAATCGGCAAAATATAAAAATTTTAATTCATTTGGAAAACTTTCTGAATCACTCTCGTTTTTTGAAAGAAAGATATTCCTTTATTAATGATAATTGATAATATTCCCTCCAGCAAACCCGGTAGAGAACTCATGAATGATTTTAACTCGAGAATATCTTTATTTTTATTGAAAATCATTATCTTTTTCAAAACATTTAAGAATATGAACATGAACATTTATGACATAAATAAAATGACATGGCAAAGTCTAGATAATATAATGCAACCTAAATGATATGACATAATTTAAATGACATAGTATATTCTAGGTAAAATGAAAAATCCTAAGTATCATGGTATATTCTAAATGAGATAAAATGATTTAAATGACATGGCAATTTTAAATGATATGGCATATTATATTGAAATAACCTAAATGACATGGAATATGATCTAAATGACAAGAAATTACATGAAATTAAAATAATGCTAACATATAATATGGATGAAAATGAAAATAAAAATAATAATGCATGAACATAGTATATGCTAAACAATATGACAAAAATAACTAAATAAAAAGCATAGGATATCATGAAACATTCAAAATCATATGGAAAACAAATATAAGATCATAAAATGTGAAAATAATAATAATATCATGGAAAATATCATAGCAAAAATCACATATTTAAATAAAATGCATGAACATGAAAAATGCAATGCATGAAAATGTATTTTTTCCTTTAAATAAAGAAATCCGTATATCTAAAAAGATATCCGGCTACCTTAGAAAAATACGTCAAATTAGATTTTCTAAAAAAAACAAAACTTTGTGATTATTTGAAGACAATTTTGAGGAAAACTTTAATAAAAATTAAAACCCTTACCAAACCCTTTTAAAATGGCTCTAATTTTCTAAGTTTAAAATCCTGGACTTGACCACCCTTAACCCGAGATTTATAAAATCACTTTTAACGTTTAAAAAGGCTTAGAAACTACCCTAAGGCAGTAGCTAAAGCTTCTACCCAACCCACTCTAAATGCCTTAGCCAAATTCAACCCTTATTCCTCTTTTGATTTCAAATCTGCTTTTACTGTCTGGTTTTACCACACGATTTTTTAGCCTATTTTTAAAAATTCAAAAAAATCTAAAAAAAATACTGGAGACTCAGAACATGTAAAAATATACGAGAAAACATTGGCTTAATTTTTTGATTAAAGATGACTGCCCAGATAAATCAGAGAATTTTGAGTACTGGGTGAAAAAAACTGTTTTTTCAAAACACATTTTTTGCTTTTGATAAATTCATTCAAAAATCAAAGTAAAAATTGTTGGAGATCATCCTAAAGACCTAAGGACAGTAGCTAAAAATTTTAAAAACCTTGGACAAAAATTGGCGAAGTAAAAAAAATCAAAAAGGTAGAATAATCAATTTGACAATTCCTTAATTTTCCACAAGTATGCTCAAGAGAGCATGACTTTGAGCCATTAATTGGCCTAAGTCACAAATCAAGTGGCAATGACATGGAATGCATGAACATACAACAAATGAAATGTATGAAATGCATGGTCTAAAGGTCTAAATGGTAAAGAAAATGCATGACAATTCAAGACAACCTAAATGCCTAGCATGAATTTGCATGGCAATAAATGCTATCCTAAATCAATATGCATGCAATGCTTGATAATGAAAATATGATATGGACCTAATATGTTACGAATATGCATGAAAATGCTAATGTGACCTAAGACCTAAATAGCATAGTAATGCATGTCAATACCAATGTGATTTAAGACTCAATATGCATGGCAATACCAATATGGCCTAGACCTAAAATGTAATGAACATGCATAGCAATACTATGAACATACAATGACCCATGAAACTAATGTCAATTCTGGAACAAACAGAAATTAATACACAATTTCAAGATATGATAATGCAAAGCATGTTACCTAGACAAAATGCAAATGCATGACAAGGCAACGGATGCATGAAGAGGCCAAATGATCACATGAGACTCTAATGCAATCCTATTTAGTAAATGTCACAAGTACATGACAAATCATATTAAGATGCATAATGTCATGACATTTTCGTAAGTATATAACATACTAAAATAAAAAAATGCACAAGCTCATGGCATGTAAATGCAAACAAGTTAAGACACAAAAGGAAAATGCACATACAAGGCACACAAAAAGGAGTTGTCGAATGGTCATGAAAAAAAAAGAATGATGGCATTTTATCATAGCATTTCATAAGCACATGGCGTACTAAAATCAAAATATACTAGTTCATGGCATGGAGATGCAAACAAGTTAAGACACAAAAGGAAAATGCACATGTAAGGCACACAAAAAGGAGTTGTCGAATAGTCATGAAAAAAAAATGATGGCATTTTATCATAGCATTTTCATAAGCACATGGCATACTAAAATCAAAGTATACAAGTTCATGGCATGGAGATGCAAACAAGTTAAGAAGTAAAATGAAAATGCACATGCAAGGCATACAAAATGGAGTTGCCGAATGGTCATGAAACAAAACCAAGAAAATGCAAACATGTAGGACATGAAACATAAAAAAAAATGCACAACATGAGTATATGAACAACAATTGCCGAATATGCAAGGATGCAATATCAAGCATGGGAATGAAATATATAAGTAAATATAGCATAGAAAATAATGTAAAGAACATATATATAAAAGATTAACATAGACATACAAAACAAATAACAAGCAAAACTAGTAAGTAAAACAAGGAAAGTTAAGCTCCATGGTTGGTATCAAATGGGAATAGCCTCTCACCTAACCATAATCACTTGGTCTTGCCAAGATCATGAAGCCTTTCCATCTCAATAAAACAGAAAATAAACCATGTAAAACAGAAAATAAGGTGAGCTTCATGGTAGGTAAAAATGGGCATAGCCTCTCTCCTAACCATGGTCACTTGGTCTAGCCAAGATCATGTAGCCATTTCAACCTTTTTTGCTTCATATTTTGTAAAGAAATCAGAACCTTAGAATACTCTAAAAACCTTGTAAAAATCAATTTTCACAACCACATACAAGGAAGAAAAACAGAAAAACGAAGACAAGTAAAATAGCCACATTCGGCCATAGCATGAAACCATAAGAAAAAAAATTGCTTTCCACCATTTTAAAGAAGAAGAAGAGATGAAAACATAAGTAAACATTAAAAAACTTTATTTCTATGAAAAATGTACTAGGAAAACATGATAGAAAATCAAGAAAAACACCATGGAAATCAAGAAGAAAGCTATGCTAGAGTTTGGTAGAGATGACTACCTTCAAGCTCTCTATTGAAAACCTTTTTTTTTTCTTTCTTTCAAAACCTTTTTTTTTGCCAAATTAGCTACTGTTTCCAGCCAAAAAACCTCTGAAAAATGAAATCCTCCTCCTCCCTTTAACCATGGCCGAATGGCCGTCTAGCCCTTGGATGGGAATTGCATTTTTTCTCCTCCAATCTTGGCCTTTAGATTAAGATATTTTGATGACAACATAAAAATGTCATCTTGCCAATTGATAACATCCCTTAAGATGTGTACTTAGCCCTTGTAGTAACCTTAGCCATTAGATGCAAAAGAGGACCAATCCCATGCACTCCCTTGCTTGCCCCCCTTGAGTGCCTATCCTTGGATGAGTTGTGCTCTTCCATTCTTGGTCATTGGATGAGGACAACATAAAAATGACATCTTGTAGATTAAATCCAGCCCTCAACATGTGTACTCAGCCCTTGTAGATGGCCTAAGCCATTGGATGAAAAGAGATAATCCCATGCACTCCCTTGCTCAACTGAATGGATGCTCATCCTTGGATGAATTGTGCTCATCTTTTTTCTTCCATTCTTGGCCATTAGATGAGGATTCTTTTATGAAAAATAAAAATGTCATCTTGGCATTTAAATTTGGCCATTGGATGGTGCATTCAACTTTCCTACAAGGCACTTAAGCCATTGGATGAAGGGGGGACCATTTGCAAGGTGTTAGTGGTAGCATGTGGCTTGATAGTGACTAAGGAATTAAATTGTTCAAGCTTCCTTCTTCTCCTTTATGTTGGCTGACCAAGCGAAGAAGAAATCCCAGCAATTCCTTCTTATTTCAAATTTTCATCAATTACAAACTTGCCTTTTTTGGTTTCTTTGGTGAAATGACCTTTCTGCCCCCCGAACCAAAATAAATAGCAAACGGACTCCAAATTCGAATTTTCTTTTTTCATACTTTTGAAATAATAAAAAATTGAATTCTGGAAGTTTTCAAAATTTTCCAAGTCCATTTTCTACTTATTTCGGATTTATTTATGAAATTACCCCTTTTATGCACCCGAACTTTACCAATTTTTAAACGAGCTCCGAATCCAGATTTTCATTCACCAATATCTTTCAAATAATTTAAAAATGTTATCTGGAAGTTTTCATATTTTTTGGAGCTCATTTGCTACTTTTTTGGGATTTATCTGCTTGAATTACTGCATAGGAGACCCGAGATTTGGCCATTTTGCAAACGAATTCCGAATCAAAATTTTCTTTCTCCAATCTCTTCCAAATAATTTAAAAATGAGATTTGAAAATTTTCAGAATTTTTGGAGTTCGTTTGCTATTTTTTCGGGATTTATCTGCTTGAATTACTGCATAGGAAACCCGATATTTGGCCATTTTGCAAACGAACTCCTAATCAAGATTTTCTTTTGCCAATATCTTCAAAATTATTTAAGAATGAGATTTGAAAATTTTCAAAATTTCAAAAATTTTGGAGTTCATTTGCTATTTTTCCCATATTTTTCAATTTTGCCCTTTTGCCTCCGAAACACAGTTTTGCTCAAAACAAGTTCGATTTTTAGATTTTCTTCAAACTGAGCCTTGGGCTATCCTTGTTTAATCATTTATCATCAATTAAGGGCTTTAGATCTTCCGAATTGGGCCATTTCTGTAATTCTTCCAAATTTCACCGAAATCCACCAAAAACTCTAATTCTCGGTTTTCTTTCGGATTGACTTTTCTATCAGTTTTTGTTCCAAGTAGCTTCTCCGTTACCCGTAGTCAATGTTCATCTTTCATTTGAGACATTCAATTCCGACCAATTTGATCGTTTAAGCACTTTTTCCCAAATTTCCCGAATTAGATTTCCTTTCTACTGAATCCCGTAACCCAACTTCCGACCTCCATATCTTTTAATGTAGACCTCGAATTATCAAAATTCTTTCACAGTTTTTCATTTGAACCTCAAATCTTGATTTTGAAAATGGGTTGACTTTTTCAATAGTTGACTTTTTTGGGGTTGACTTTTTTGGGGTTGACTTTTTTTGAGTTTGACTTTTTCTGTATGCTTTCTTAGACTAGGCCTCGGAGTACCACCTGCAGGATGAGAAAAGCCTTTTAGCATTCTGAAACATCAATTTAGGAAGAAAATGTACCTGATTTAGCGGTCCGGACAAAATTAGGTGTCTACAGCTGTCCCTCTTTGGCTATTGCTGAGAATCAGGAATCAGGAAAAGATAAACAAACACTAATTTTGTACGACTAGTGAAATCACATGTGAATAAAAGGGAAAGGGGTTTTCTTTTTTCTTTTCATCTTTTTTTCATTTCATTCATTTTTTTTTTTGAAAAAGCTATAAGTTGAAGATTTCGTTCTTAAATTAAATTCCCTGACTAATCAAGGCTCGACCCGTCTTAAGGAAACGGGTTCGATTTCAAAACAAAAAATTATGCCCGAAGGTCTTAAGAATGGTGCCCGAAGGTCTTAAAAAAGGTGCCCGGAGGCCTTACCCGTGATTTGAAAAATTATGCCTGAAGGTCTTTAAAAATGGTGCCCGGAGGTCTTTAAAATGGTGCCCGAAGGTCTTTAAAAATGGTGTCTGAAGGTCTTTAAAATGGTGCCCGGAGGTCTTTAAAATGGTGCTCGAAAGTCTTTAAAATGGTGCCCAAAGGTCTTTAAAAATGGTGTAATGGTGCCCGAAGGTCTTTAAAATGGTGCCCGAAGGTCTTTCAAAATGGTGCCCGAAGGTCTTTAAAATGGTGCCCCAAGGTCTTTAAAATGGTGCCCCAAGGTCTTTAAAAATGGTGCCCGGAGGTCTTTAAAAATGGTGCCCGAAGGTCTTTAAAATGGTGCCCGAAGGTTTTTAAAATGGTGCCCGAAGGTCTTTAAAATGCTGCCGAAGATCTTTAAAAATGGTGCCCGAAGGTCTTTAAAATGGTGCCCGAAGGTCTTTAAAATGGTACCTAAAGGTCTTTAAAAATGGTGCCCGAAGGTCTTTAAAAATGGTGCCCGGAGGCCTTACCCGTGATGAAAAATTATGCTCGAAGGTCTTAAAAATGGTGCCTGAAGGTCTTATCCGCATGGATGAACGAAAATTGAAAAAAATATGGATGGAACCAGAAATTTGAAAAGCATGGGTGAAACCAGAAATTGAAAAGGCATGGGTGAAACCAGAAAATTGAAAAGATCTAGATGAAACCAGAAATTAAAGGCATGGGTGAAACCAAAAATTTGAAAATGATGTGGATGGAACCAAAATTTGAAAAGCATGGGTGAAACCAAAAAATTGAGAAAGATCTGGATGAAACCAGAGATTAAAAAGGCATGGGTGAAACCAGAAAATTGAAAATGATCTCGATGGAACCAGAAATTGAAAAGCATGGGTGAAACCAGAATTTTGAAAAAGATCTGGATGAAACCAGAGAATAAAAAGGCATGGGTGAAACCAGAAAATTGAAAATGATCTGGATGGAACCATAAATTGAAAAGCATGGGTGAAACCAGAAAATTGAAAATGATCGGGATGGAACCAAAAATTGAAATGACCTAGAAAGTAACCTGAAGGATTTGAGAGAGGATGCAAATGCTTCATGGTGTAAATGCAAATATCTGGGATTGATGCAAATGCTTCTTGAAATGATACAGATATCTTGGATTGATGCAAATGCTTCTAAATGCAGATGCAAATGTCCCTACGAATCATGTTCATCTAAGTGGTTCATGAATGGGGTAATTGCAGCTACAATGAAGATGCAATGTTCCTAGAAATGATGCACTTGCTTGAAATGATGCGAATTCAAGTATCTATGAAGGATGTACTTGTAAAGATAGAATGCAGATGCTCATGGAACAGTGCAAAAAAAATACTCATGAATTATGCAAGTGCATGCTAACACGGTGCAGATGCAAAGTTTAATAAATAGATGAATGCTCATGAGTGATGAAAATGCCCCTGATCATTTTTCTAGATTTGGCTTAGCCTTTCCAATTCATTTTTCCTCTTCAAATCAGAGTATATCTTCAATTCATTTTTCAATCTTTGGCTATTCTCTTTGCCCCAACAGTTTTCAAACTCTTATTGACAGAAGTATACTTGTCGAGTTCTATTTCTTCTTCTCATATTTGGAAGTCAAGGTTAACCCTAATAGTTCCACACCTAGTTAAAAAAAAACCTTATCTCATGTTAATATCAAAAATGGGTATTTCAAAAAAATATTTTTATTTTCCCTTTCGAAAAATAATTTTCCTTATTTAATGAAAACTTCTGAGTCAAAAATTTTAACCCCATAGTGTGTACTGTACAAATCTTTTGAAGACTGATGATCACTGTTAGAAATTTTCCTAAGTGTCAATTTGGGTTTTTCAACTTGAATTGACAAGGCTTGGTACAACATGATTTTGGTTTTTCAAGGAAAGCTTCACAACAAAAAAAATGTATGTCCCTTCTAGGCTCACAAATGGAACAGATTTTATAAATCATGAATTCATTGAGAACCAAACAAATTCAACTTTCTTTTAGTTTCCATATCAAGGTATTTTGACAAGCGTTAAGATTGGCTGGGATATTTAAACTGAAAAGTTGATTTTAGAGAAAAAAAGTTTCAGTTTTTGAAATCAATCATCCAAGTGAGAGTTGACAATTTGGGAGGTTCAGGAATTTCTAGATGTTCCTCGATGACCACTTCTTAAGATGATCTTCTCTTTTGTGGTATTGGCATTATCATAGATGGCATCGTAAATTCCCATTTTACTCTAGACCGCCCGTTTTTGGATTTTCGCCCTAGACTCCCATTCTCTCCAATTTTTTTCTTTTTCATTGTTTTACCATGCGTTTGAGAATTCTAAATTCTTCCTTAGTGAAATGATAATTTGATGAGATGGGATAAAATCTGAGGAAAAAAACCTTCAAGTTAAATATTCATGCTTGATCAAAATGGACTTTTAAAGTATGTAATGTAGGCCATGGCTTAGGGTTCAGAAAGAAAGGATAAATAGGCCCAAAATATGTGTTTGAGGGTAACCAAATCAAGGATCATTTCTTGAGGAGGATTCTCTTTGAAACATTTATCCCTTTTGTACTTTTCATTCCTTTTGACGTTGCTCTTTTTCTTCCTTGCTTTTGGCTTTCGTTTGCCATTGCTTTTTCTCACCACCTTTTTTTGTGTGTTTTTCTTGGCTTTTATTTAGCCATCTTTTCCTTTTTCTTTTTCTTTGACAGAGTGAGCCCGTATTTATTCGGGGCTCCATTTGCTTTGTATCTGTCTTTTGAGCTAGGACTCATTTTTTCGTGATCTTTGAGAAGATCTTTTCTCGCATTTGCCCCCTAGTGTAGAGGGTAATCCTTGATCAGGGTTGAAAGAAGAAAGAATTTTTTTGGCTCAAAAGGGGTGACTATGGATAATTTCTTTTTGTGACGGGACATGAAAGATGGTCATTTCTCATGTCAAGCACGAATATTCACATTGAAAAGCAATCCCCAAGGGGAACAGATAATCAAAATTTTATTTTGCACTTTGGAATCATTCGAATTGTCATATGCATGATATCACAATTTTTTTTGTCGCATGCCCCAATGATTCATGCGTTAGTTCCATCCTTTTTCACCATGTACCCATCATTTCCACATATGATGCCCCAATTTGATTAACCATGATAATTTGTATCATTACGAGGAACATCGCAAGTCTAGGTCTGTAATGAAAAGAATAAGTTTCAATCTTGGGTTTGTTTGAATTGAATAAGGAAAATATGACCCAAAAACAGGTTTTTTTTTTTGGACATGGGATAATCTAGTTTAATCATTGTGCCCCAGGGTGTCAACACGAAGTGATGTTTGGGCAATTAGTGTTTTGTGGTTATTGGGAAAGGCACGAATGGCTTTGGCACCACCTTGACACACATCAAATTACCAAGATCTAGATTCTTGAAAGAATGTATCCTTTATTTGAATTTCAAGGAATTCAAAAAAATTTAAAAAAGTTTATTCCTTTGTTCATGGCCTAGACTAGGATTTACATCTTTGCTTATTCTGCAATGACAATGGTTTATGAAGTTTAATCAATCATATTCCTTGAAGCATTAGGTCTTTCAAATGATCTTAGTTTCAGGGATTTAGACATATGGAATCCCCAAAAGAGGGAAGGTATTGGGTCATTCTAACAATGATCATCAATATTCTCGAGACTATCCATTATTAGAACCTTCTTAATGCTTGTTTTTGCACATTCAAATTATTGTTAAAACGTAACAAACATAAAGCATTCAAAATTCATTTGTTTCATAGGGATGCTAACATAAGACAAGTGTTTTCATCATGAGGTATAAAACTAAATGCATAAAAACTTCCCCTTGACATGTTCTCCCTAATTCAAACTGGCTATTCCTCGATACTCTTTTCGACTTTTCCATTTTCTTCCCCTATTATGACATCCACAATGGTCTCATCATTCCCATTCAGTAGATTCTCCCCGCTGTCTGACCTTTGTTTCTTCCCCACATCTAATTGTCCTTTATTAATGAGTACTTGAACCTTCCGTTTCAGACATAGGCAATTTTTCATGGAATATCCCCGAATCCCAGAATGATAATCACAATATGCATTCTCGTCATACCAACTCGGATATGGGGGTTGGATAGGCTCCACTGGAACTTTAGTGAGTAGTTGCTCTTCGACCAGCTGGGGCAATAGTTTAGAGTAAGACATTGGGAGTGGCTCAAAATGATCTTTTTTTTTTTCGGATATTCTTCGTTTCCTCTGGCTGACAAAAGGTTGAAAAATTACTGGATTCTGAAAGGCCATTGGGTATAAGTATGAATCCAGGAATACATAGTTCGTAGAAGGACAAGGTGGTTGGTATGAAGTAACCAAAATATACGGGGCAAAGTCTCCCACATCTTGGACATCTTCCTCTTTCTTTTTGGGCGTTCAGTTTCTCTCTGCATTAAATGTTTTACCTCCTTTGAGCTTCCCAGCCTTGATAGCATTTTCAATCATTTCCTCGGAGATTACCATATCCGAAAAATTCTTCGTGGTGTTTCCAACAAGTCTATTGTAGTATGGGGCCTGTAGTGTATTCAAAAAAAGGACAGTGGTTTCCTTCTGAGTTAAGGGCGGCTGTACTTGGGTGGCCATGTTCCTCTACCTCTGAGCATACTCTTTGAAGCTCTCAATAACCTTTTTCTCCATATTTTGCATGGTGAGATGGTCAGGTGTCATGTCGGTCACATGCTTGTACTGGTTTAGAAAAGCCCTGGCCAAATCATTCCAAGAGTGAATCTGATCCTTGCTCAACTGACTATACCACCTAATTGCGGACCCGCTGAGGCTATCCTGAAAGCAGTGAATCAAAAGCTTATCATTATCAATGTGACTTGCCATCTTTCAATAGAACTTGGTGATTTGGGTTGATGGATCGGTCGTCTTGTCATATTTCACAAAGTTAGGGACCTTGAATTTAGGAGGAATGACTAAATTGAGGATCAAGCATCGTTCTTTCGCATCCATACTCCCGAATGCATCTTTATTTTCTACTGCTCGGGGCCTTTCATCTAGCAACTGATATTTCCCTTTGGAATCTGCCAACTCAGTGTCATTCGACTCAACCATCTTCAATTTTTCCCGTTCAACTGGGTCGTCTAAGTTCAGGGTGTTGCTGGGGTTAATTGTGTTCTGGCCATCCATCATTACGACCTCATTCTGACCCTTTTGTGCCTCTAACCCTTCTTTGGCGGCAAAATTTTCAGTGTATCCTTTCCCCTTGATTACAACGAACATCAGCTCCATCAATTTAGTCATCTGATCTTTAGATTCTGCTTGAGACTTTGCCAGCTGTTCTCGCAATTCTTCCTGTACCCTTTCCATTCTTTCCATTCGGGCAACTTGTTCATTCTCCATAGCTCTAGCCTGTATTGAAAAGGTACTCAGTACTTCTTATACCTCTGATTTGAAATGGAAATCTTTCAAAGACTCTTAAAGCCAAGCCAACTTTTGTTTTATTCCCCCCCCAAATGTATGTCATGATGAATGAGCCATGATTGTCATTTGATGCATGTGAAGAATAAACAAAATGATGTATGGACATATATAATGGAAACATGCTGACTATAAATGCAATAAATACAATCACGAGGCCAACATGCTGGATATTTGTAATGAATGACCATGTATATTTCAGCGTATTTCCCAATGAATGATAGTATACATTATGGAATGCAACATGATGTCAATTATGATGCATGTAAACAATGAATGATTGACACAGAGTATATACAAAGAAACTCATTCTGACCATGTGTGTTATGAATGCGACCTAATGCTAACATGATGTAGGTAATAAGCAAATTAGTGCATGGACATATAGAAAAAAAAATCATGCTGACTATGTTTGTTATGAATACCACCTGATGCTACCAAGATGCATGTATGAATGTATGGTATGACAAATAATTGATCGGATGTAAAATGTAAAGGGCGAGATATCACGGAGGAAATAAGAATCGGAGGAACTTAATCATCAACATCTCATAAATTGAAGCACAACTAATTCATTCCCAAATCAACATTCACAATGGTATAAACCATGTTTACAAAATCATGAGCAGTGGTTAAAACTGTCTTTACAAGCACTTTATTCTTCCTAGCATCCTAAGGCTATAAGAGTCGGCTACTGAAAAAGTGAAATCCTACTACATCCTATAAGACCGAAGTCCTTCCACATCATTACCGTAAATCTCCGAATCCTAGTTACCCTTTCCTGGTCCTCTATCAATCAGCATCGTTGGATCCAACCACTTGGCATCTATAAGAGATTGTACTTTGTTCTTGAGTGCATTGCAGTGCTCAATGCTATTCCCAACAGTTCCACAGTGATAATCACATCTTTCATTCAGGTTATACCACTTGGGGTATGGTGGTGACAGGGGTTTCAACGGCACATAGGCAACTAGGTGATTTCTGACCAACATTGGGAAAAGCTCTTGATAGCTGATTGGAATAGGATCAAAATGCCTTTGGGTTTTATCCCGTGGTTGTTTCTTAGTAACACAGGGCCTAGGAGTTGGGGCACTTGGTGGTGGCGCTAAGGCTTGCATCAGAGTGTTTGCATGGGGAAATGGTGGAATAACAAGGCAAGGGTATGTATTTGGACACGGGACCCTTGGAGGTTGTATATAACTCAAGGTTCCTATCCCAGATGCTTGATAAGGTGATTGATGAGGGAAATAGTATGAACTGCCAGTTGGTGGTGATGAAGTGGGATTCAGGGGTCCCGTAGTGATCATCCCAGTAGACAATCGAGTTATAGCAGGGTAGGGATACTGGTTTGGACTTAGAGCAGTTTGTAGGTATGATACAGGATTCGGTGATTTCTGTCCTTGGTATCAGGCTCTCTGTTTTAATCATTTTCATGATTTTGTCCATAATTTCATCAGGGTTGCACCCTTTGAAACACTAGAAGCGCAGGATCTAGCAACGATTGTATATTCCGGACCTAAAGGTTTTGGTTGATCCAAAAGTGATGAAGAACCCTGAGAAAATTCCCCTTTACTCTTACCCATATCCTCAAACATTTTCATAAATTTGATAGTTGTTCCTTCAACTCCCGGAGTTCATGTCCAAACTCCTCTTGATTTCGTTCCAAAGCACCTACTCGTTCCTCCAATTCTTTCCTCATATCTCGAATCCCTTTCATGCAAATGAAAATGTCATGAGATTTAAGAAATACAATTATGAATGTACATGCTCTATTTCTATATACATGGACATACTGATGATGAATGCATGAAGCGTTTAAAGAAATTATGATGACTATGTATGCCATGTGTGCAACCTGATGCCAACATGATGCATGTAAAGAATAAGCAAATTACTGCATGGGTATATACAAAAAAATTATGCTAACTATGACTGTATTCTACAATGAATGAGCATACATGCTTATGACTGTAACATGATGTCAAAATGATATATGCAAAGAATAAATGAATTAACACAAAGGCATATAGAAAGAAATCAATGGCTACACAAAAATGGTTGGACCAAATTTTGATTATTCAAAAATCTCATTATGCAAGATTTGCCTCCACATTTAATCTACAATTTTTTTAAACATGTTTTCTCTATAAAAACCACACATATTATTTTCAAAAGAATTTCGGAATAATGGATCCTATTATGGTACAATATGCAAATGTTCATGTAACACTACCGGTTTATGAAATCCCCAATTGAGATTATTATTACCAACTGTTTATTGCAAAGAATGAGATAAAAAATACAACGATAAATGTACATGCATGAAATGTGCAAAAATGCAAAAATATTTGAAAAAGAATGTTTGTATTTTGAATTTCAAAAGGTTAGTGAACACTTGCCCCAACAATATCTACTTATATAGGCATCACGGTGCCTTTGGGGCGGAATATCACACTTATTATGGGCGATGTACGTTCATCTTTGCCCGGTTTACAAAACTTATTTAGGGTGTAAAATAGGTAACAAAAAGGTTAGAAATGTCCCTCCATGTGTTCCTATCTTCAGTATCTATCAAAAATTCGGCAGGGCTTCGCCTATGTTGGTTCTATGGTTCACTATATGTGGGTGAATGGTTCTAAAAGGCCCCGAATTGTTCCTCACTGTCGCCTGTGAAGGCTAGTAAGGCACCCCGATAAAAACGGGTTCAATTCGTTAGAGTATATTTTCCTCAGCCCATACGGAGCATCATCACGAAGGCTTTAGGTACTTTATACTCCGAAAGTGTTTCACTAGCCCATACGGAGGATCATCAAGAAGGCGTAGTTACTTTACTCCCACTTAAAAGGACGGAACCCGGGTAGAGAGTTCATGTTATGCAAATGCAAGTGAGTGTGTGTGGAGGAACAACAAACCTTTTACCACCTATTCTATACCCCTTATCCTAAATACCCCAACAATTTATTAAAACAAAGATCAAGAATAGTGTAATGCATTAACCAACAAGCAATTATAATATACAATATTAAATAACTAGAAAACAATAACAAAATGCATGTGAATGAATATGAATATATTTAAAACATTTTATTATTTTTAAAATTCTCCTTTATTTTAAAAAATATGGGAATTAAAATTAAATACCAATTAAACCAACAAAATCGAGACTTTGATAACACACGACTAATTCTAGGCCTGACTCTCTAAAATTGTCCCCAGTGGAGTCGCCAAGTTGTCGCAACCTTAAAAAATAACAAGTCTCATCGCAAGACTTTATTATTCGTTAAGCGTGACATTAAAAAAAACGAGAAAAATTTGACTTAATTCCTCTAGAAAAACAAAGGTGTCGATACGTGATCCCGATCGCGGGGACCCGTTCGAGTAAGGGGGAAAACAGAAGCAGAGAAAAAGATGACTTAATTCCTCTCGAAATTGAAATAAAATAAACGATCGAGGGTATGAAAACGACCTCGTAAAAGATATGGAGTCGCCACCAATCTTTTTTAGCTAGGTGTGATCGGCCACCTATTAAAACTGGTTTTGTAAAATATTTTAAAATTAATTAAAATATTTTAAAAACCAATTTCAAGTCTACGTTATAAACCAGAGAAATCAAAGAAGCGGGTTCGGGAGTCGGTTATGTGCGGGGAAGGATTAGCACCCCCACAACGCCTATATAAATCGATACCATATTAATCGTGTGATATCTCGAGTCTCTGTAAAAGTTGGTTTTTAATTTAGTATTTCAAGTTAATTCCCAATTTTAAGAAAAATAATTCCATTTTAATTGAAAATGATCCGGAATTTATTAATTCAAAATTTTCCGACATTCCCCGACAAAATCGGCAAAATATAGAAATTTTTATTCATTTGAAAAACTTTCCGAATCATTCTCGTTTTTTGAAAGAAAGATATTCCTTTATTAATGATAATTGATAATATTCCCTACAACAAACCCGATAGAGAACTCATGAATTATTTTAACTCGGGAATATCTTTATTTTATTGAAAATCATTATCTTTTTCAAAACATTTAAGAATATGAACATGAACATTTATGACATAAATAAAATGACATGGCAAAGTCTAGATAACATAATGCAACCTAAATGATATGACATAATTTAAATGACATAGTATATTCTAGGTAAAATGAAAAATCCTAAGTATCATGGTATATTCTAAATGAGATAAAATGATTTAAATGACATGGCAATTTTAAATGATATGGCATATTATAAATGAAATAACCTAAATGACATGGAATATGATCTAAATGACAAGAAATGACATGAGATTAAAATAATGCTAACATATAATATGCATGAAAATGAAAATAAAAATAAAAATGCATGAACATAGTATATGCTAAACAATATGACAAAAATAACTAAATAAAAAGCATAGGATATCATGAAACATTCAAAATCATATGGCAAACAAATATAAGATCATAAAATGTGAAAATAATAATAATATCAAGGAAAATATCATAGCAAAAATCAGATATTTAAATAAAATGCATGAACATGAAAAATGCAATGCATGAAAATGTATTTTTTCCTCTAAATAAAGAAATCCGTATATCTAAAAAGATATCCGGCTACCTTAGGAAAATACGTCAAATTAGATTTTCTAAAAAAAACAAAACTTTGTGATTATTTGAAAACAATTTTGAGGAAAACTTGAATAAAAATTAAAACCCTTACCAAACCCTTTTAAAATTGCTCTAATTTCCTAAGTTTAAAATCCCGGACTTGACCACCCTTAACCCGAGATTTATAAAATCACTTTTAAAGTTTAAAAAGGCTTAGAAACTATCCTAAGACAGTAGCTAAAGCTTCTACCCAACCCACTTTAAATGCCTTAGCCAAATTCAACCCTTATTGCTCTTTTGATTTCAAATCTGCCTTTACTGGCCGGTTTTACCACACAATTTTTTAGCCTATTTTTAAAAATTCAAAAAAATCTAAAAAAATACTGGAGACTCAGAACATGTAAAATACACGATAAAAAATTGGCTTAATTTTTTTATTAAAGATGATTGCCTAGAAAATCAGAGAAGTTCGAGTACTGAGTGAAAAAAACTGTTTTGTCAAAACACCTTTTTTGCCTTTGATAAATTCATTCAAAAATCAATGTAAAAATTGTTGGAGATCATCCTAAAGACCTAAGGACAGTAGCTAAACATTTTAAAAACCTTAGACAAAAATTGGCTAAGTAAAAGAAATCACAAAGGTAGAATAATCAATTTGACAATTCCTTAATTTCCACAAGTATGCTCAAGAGAGCATGACTTTGAGCCATTAATTGGCCTAAGTCAAAAATCAAGTGGCAATGACATGGAATGCATGAACATATACCAAATTAAATGTATGAAATGCATGGTCTAAAGGTCTAAATGGTAAAGAAAATGCATGACAATTCAAGACAACCTAAATGCCTAGCATGAATTTGCATGACAATAAATGCTATCCTAACTCAATATGCATGCAATGCTTGATAATGCAAATATGACTTGGACCTAATATGTTATGAATATGCATGAAAATGCTAATGTGACCTAAGAACTAAATAGCATATTAATGCATGTCAATACCAATGTGATTTAAGACTCAATATGCATGGCAATAACAATATGGCCTAGACCTAAAATGTAATGAACATGCATAGCAATACTATGAACATACAATAACCCATGAAACTAGTGTCAATGCTGGAACAAACAGAAACTAATACAAAATTTCAAGATATGATAATGCAAAGCATGTTACCTAGACAAAATGCAAATGCATGACAAGGAAAGGGATGCATGAAGAGGCCAAATGATCACATGAGACTCTAATGCAATCCTATTTAGTAAATGACATAAGTACATGACAAATCATATTAAGATGCATAATGTCGTGACATTTTAATAAGAATATAACATACTAAAATAAAAAATGCACAAGCTCATGGCATGGAAATGAAACAAGTTAAGACACAAAAGGAAAATGCATATGCAAGGCACACAAAAAGGAGTTGCCGAATGGTCATGAAAAAAAAATGATGGCATTTGATCATAGCATTTTCATAAGCACATGGCATACTAAAATCAAAATATACAAGTTCATGGCATGGAGATGTAGACAAGTTAAGACACAAAAGGAAAATGCACATGCAAGGCACACAAAAAGGAGTTGCCGAATGGTCATGAAAAAAAAAGAATGATGCTATTTTATCATAGAATTTTCATATGCACATGGCATACTAAAATAAAAAATATACAAGTTCATGGCATGAAGATGCAAACAAGTTAAGAAGTAAAAGGAAAATGCACATGCAAGGCATACAAAATGGAGTTGTCGAATGGTCATGAAACAAAACCAAGAAAATGCAAACATGTAAGACATGATACATAAAAAAAAATGCACAACATGAGTATATGAACAACAATGGACGAATATGCAAGGGTGCAATATCCTTTTCCATGGAAATGAAATATATAAGTAAATATAGCATAGAAAATAATGTAAAGAACATATATATAAAAGATTAACATAGACATACAAAACAAATAACAAGCAAAACTAGTAAGTAAAACAAGGAAAGTTAAGCTCCATGGTTGGTATCAAATGGGCATAGCCTCTCACCTAACCATAATCACTTGGTCTTGCCAAGATCATGAAGCCGTTCCATCTCAATAAAACAGAAAATAAGGTCAGCATCATGGTAGGTAAAAATGGGCATAGCCTCTCTCCTAACCATGGTCACTTGGTCTAGCCAAGATCATGTAGCCATTTCAACCTTTCTTGCTTCATATTTTGTGAAAAATCAGAACCTTAGAATACTCTAAAAACCTTGTAAAAATCATTTTTCACAACCACATAAAAGGAAGAAAAAAAGAAAACCAAGACAAGTAAAATAGACACATTCGGCCATAGCATGAAACCATAAGAAAAAAAAATTGTTTTCTACCATTTTAAAGAAGAAGAAGAGTTGAAAACATAAGTAAACATTAAAAACTTTATTTCTATGAAAAATGTAGTAGGAAAACATGATAGAAAATCAGGAAAAACACCATGGAAATCAAGAAGAAAGCTATGCTAGAGCTTGGTAGAGATGACTACCTTCAAGCTCTCTATTGAAAACCTTTTTTTTTCTTTCTTTCAAAACCTTTTTTTTTGCCAAATTAGCTACTGTTTCTAGCCAAAAAACCTCTGAAAAAATGAAATCCTCCTCCTCCCTTTAGCCATGGCCGAATGGCCGTCTAGCCCTTCGATGGGAATTGCACTTTTTCTGCTCCAATCTGGGCCTTTAGATTAAGATATCTTAATGAAAACATCAAAATGTCATCTTGCCAATTGATAACAGCCCTTAAGATGTGTACTCATCCCTTGTAGTAACCTTAGCCATTAGATGCAAAAGAGGACCAATCCCCTGCACTCCCTTGCTTGCCCCCTTGAGTGCCTACCCTTGGATGAGTTGTGCTCTTCCATTCTTGGTCATTGGATGAGGACAACATAAAAATGACATCTTGTAGATTAAGTCCAGCCCTCAACATGTGTACTCAGCCCTTGTAGATGGCCTAAGCCATTGGATGAAAAGAGATAATCCCATGCAATCCTTGCTCAACGGAATGGATGCTCACCCTTGGATAAATTGTGCTCATCTTTTTTCTTCCATTCTTGGACATTAGATGAGGATTCTTTTATGAAAAATAAAAATTTCATCTTGGCATTTAAATTTTTCAATTGGATGGTGCATTCAATTTTCCTACAAGGCACCTAAGCCATTGGATGAAAGGAGGACCATCTGCAAGGTGTTAGTGGTAGCATGTGGCTTGATAGTGACTAGGGAATTAAATTGTTAAAGCTTCCTTCTTATCCTCTATGTTGGCTGACCAAGGGAAAAAATCCCAGCAATTCCTTCTTCTTTCATATTTTCATCAGTTACAAACTTGCCCTTTTTGGTTTCTTTGGTGAAATGACCTTTTTTGCCCTTCGAACCTAAATAAATAGCAAACGAACTCCAAATTCAAATTTTATCCTTTCAATACTTCCAAAATAATAAAAAATTAAATTCTGCAAGTTTTCAAAATTTTCCGAGTCCATTTGCTATTTATTTTGGATTTATTTCCGAAATTACCCCTTTTATGCACCCGAACTTTACCAATTTTTAAAAGAGCTCCGAGTCCAGATTTTTCTTCACCAATATCTTCCAAATAATTTTAAAAATGTGATCTGGAAGTTTTCATAATTTTTGGAACTCATTTGCTATATTTTTGGAATTTATCTGCTTGAATTACTGCATAGGAGATCCGCGATTTGGCCATTTTGCAAACGAATTCCGAATCGAGATTTTCTTTCTCCAATCTCTTCCAAATAATTTAAAAATGAGATTTACATATTTTCAGAATTTTTGGAGTTCGTTTGCTATTTTTTCGGGATGTATCTGCTTGAATTACTGCATAGGAAACCCAATATTTTGCCATTGTGCACACGAACTCCGAATCAAGATTTTCTTTCGCCAATCTCTTCGAAATGATTTAATAATGAGATTTGCAAATTTTCAGAATTTTTGGAGTTCATTTGCTATTTTTCCCATATTTTCCAATTTTGCTCTTTTGCCTCCGAAACCCGGTTTTGCTCAAAACAAGTCTGGTTTTCAGATTTTCTTCAAACTGAGCCTTGGGCTATTCTTGTTTAATCATTTCTCATCAATTAAGGGCTTTAGATCTTTCGAATTGGGCCATTTCTGTAATTCTTCCAAATTTCACCGAAATCCACCAAAAACCCTAATTCTCGATTTTCTTCCGGATTGACTTTTCTATCAATTTTTCTTCCAAGTAGCTTCTCCATTACTCGTAGTCAGTGCTCATTTTTCATTTTAGACCTTTAATTTCGACCAATTTGATCATTTAAGCACTTTTCCCCAAATTTCTCGAATTAGGGTTTCCTTTATACTGAATCCTGTAACCCAACTTCCGACCTCCATATCTTTTAATGTAGACCTCAGATTATCAAAATTCTTTCACCATTTTTCAAATGAACCTCAAATCTTGATTTTGAAAGTGGGTTGAATTTTTTAGTAGTTGACTTTTTCGAGGTTGACTTTTTTGGGGATGACTTTTTCGAGGTTGACTTTTTTTGAGTTGACTTTTTCTTTCTGCTTTCTTAGACTAAGCCTCGGAGTACCACCTACAGGATGAGAAAAGCCTTTTAGCATTCTGAAACATCAATTTAGGAAGAAAATGTACCTGATTTAGGGGTCCGGACAAAATTAGGTGTCTACAGTACTGAATGTTGAATCATCTATATGATGGCTGGCTTGATCTCAAAATTATTGGCTTGAATAGCAGGTTTTTGAATGCTTGAATGCAATCCTTGCACGAGAGGGACAACAAAGTCGCGCAAGGTTTTTGTGTCATTTTCTTCAGCCATTGTTTGGTTGTTAGTTGCGACTTGTAAATTATCCCTTCGATGTCGATGAAAAGTTCTTTCTAGTTTTGGATCAAAAGGGACATGTTCGAAACTTCTAGATCTCCGCATTCAATAACCGAAAGTATCTGAGAATAAAAAAAAAATTGGATTAAGTCTGAGTATGCTTGGTATTAATATTAACAAAAATAATAAAACAATTCTCCGGCAATGACGCCAAAAACTTGTTGTCGATTTTCACCACGCAAGTGCACGTATCGTAACAAGTAATAGAATTAAAAGTAGAGTGTCGAACCCACAAGGAATTGCTACTAAATTTGCTAAGTACTAAAATTTAAACAACTTAATCTTATCTAAATAACTAATTAAAGATGGTAATCAAGAACTAAATTAAAAGAAACTAATAATAAAAGCAAGTAAATAAAAAAAGATGAATTCAATCAAATGAGAAAAGCCTAGGATTACAATTTCCCTCAACACTTCGCTTGGACCTCTCTTACCCTCTTAACTTGATTAATGACCTTGAGTTGTTAACCTAGAGTTCTAATTTATTTATAAGGATCTTCCGATGGTCTTATAAAAATATAGCTCTTAGCCAATTAACTATATTCCTATGATAATTGAATTGAAGAGAAACTCGTTAAGCTTAGGCTCTAACAATGGTTACACATAACATGTAAGTATATTTCTACCCTACATGCAGATCAATTCATCCTAATATATGAATATGAAACATGTGTCATTGAATGCATGCTTAACACTAAACTCCCTTTTCCAAGTTGTTTTTAGGTTACCAAATCAATCTAATTGGTGGCTAGATCAACTAGAAGCATTAAGAACAAGATTGAACAAACAACTCAAAAACCATTAAATCAAGCTAGAGAGAGAAAATAAATTCAAACTACATGTTGAGTTCCATTGCAATCCTAGAAAAATAAATTTAGTTCATGATAATTAAAGAAAACAAATATCCAAGGAGTTTCACCATCATCACCAATACAAGAAAAATAAAGAAGATAATAGAGAAAACTAAGGGGTTGAGTCTTCAATCTTCACAAATCTTCTTATCTTCTTGAAAGCTTTTGGTGGCTACTCTCCTCTCAAGAGAATTAGGTTTATATGACTTAAATCCCCCTTGTTTCAGCTTAAAAGAGTCCTATTTAAAGTGTCCAAGACCCTAGAGTCAGAAACTTCGAGTGCAAGCAAACAGGTAAGCATCGGGTTTTTAATTTTTTTCTTGCAATTCGGCGCCGCAGTGCCAACTTTCTGACTTTCCAGCGCCGTGGCGCCGACCTTCTAGTTGGCCGCCTGTTGGTTCCTCCATTTTCTTGCACTTCTTCAGCTGTTTTTGATAGGCAAATCTCGTCCAATTTTGACGAGTAAACTACCGTTGGAAAGATATGGAAATCAGCTTCAAAAGTCATGAAGGATTTTTTATCAAAGAAGGTTTTAAGATCATGTTTTCCTAGAAACAAGATCCGGAGGTCGAATCTGCCTGCACGTTGCTTTGCAGCATTTTTTGTTGTTTCGCACCACGAAACTCCTTCTCAGTTTGGACCTATAAAAACACATAAATACTAACTAAATAACTATTTTAAACATGAAATGGATAAATAGAATTAATTTAAAAAATCTAAAACTAATCAAATCCAAATAAAAGTATCACGGACTTAGCCGATTTAAATGCATAAAAGGTGACAAAATAATTATATTTCCTAGAGTTATCAGCATGATGTAACACTCATTTTTGCATTTTTTCTCTTTTTCTTCTTTTCTGATTGATGCATGCCCCAAAAATTCATGCACTAACTTCCTCTTTATCCTCCACATACCTATCAGAATCTATAAACGATGCCTCAAATGGGAATTCGTATGATAATGCAATTCATGATTGCAAAGAGTATTCCAAATTCCATCCCTCGAGGTTTGAAACAGTTGGTTTTTATCTTGAGTTGTTTGGAGTGACAAGAAAGAATATGGCCCAAAAATAGGTTCTTTTGGGGTCATGGGATAATCTTGTTTGGTCATTGCGCCCCGAGATATGAATCAAAAACGATGTCTGGGAAATTTGTGTTTTGTGGTATTGGAAAGGACGTGAATGGTTTTGGCATAACCTTGACACATATCAAATTATCACGATCTAGATTCTTGAAAAATGTTTCACTTGTTTGAGTTTCCAAAGAGCTCAACAGTTTTTTTCAAAAAGTTCATTCCATTACTCATAACTCAGGCTAGGATCTACATCTTTTCCGTTGTACTGACCTTGATTCATGAAATTTAGAATTCTTCTTCCTTGAAGCATTAGGTCTTTCAAGTGGTCTTCATTCAAATGATTTAGGCATAAGAAAGTCCAAAAGAGAAGTTTGAAAAATAGGTTTTGGCTATGGATCATTAGTTGATCATAACCAAAACCATGCTGAAAATGAGTTGAAAACATGTTTTTACAGCAAGTAAAATGATTAGCTCAAGGTTGGCTCCTTGGACATAAATCTGGCCTAACCAATCTCTTGGTAAAAACCAAGGTCATCAAGCTCAAAAATCATCTTATTTAAAGGAAATAAGCAACATAAAGCACACAACCAGCAAGATATATATATATATATATATACGAAAATGGCAATATATATAAGCAAGAAAATGTAAACAAACATGAAAATAAGGTTGACTCAAAGTTTGGCCTCTTGGATGCTAAATCCGGCTCAAACTATCACTTAGTAAAAACCAAGCTCATCAAGCTCAAAACCTTTCATTTTTAAAGAAAATAAAAGGGAAAAATTTACCCTACCACAATAGCACATCCCACATCACAATGGCAAGCAAGAAGCATGAAATAAACACAAGCACAATAAAGGCCCCTAGGTTTGGCCAAGTGGGAAAAATGGAGGAGAAAATGTTGAAAACTTTGCTTTCTTTCAACAAAAAAAAAAAAGGGAGAGGAAAGCTTTTAAGAAGACCATTTTGAAACCTTTGTTTTTAAGAAAATGAAATGAAAAACAACATAGAAAAGAAGAGGAAAAGAGCATAAAATGAAGAAGAAAATAATGAACAAGTAGAGAAAAGGAAGCTACCTAGTAAAGCTTCAACAAAACCTCTCATACTCCTCTTTCTTCCTTCTTTTTCTCTCTTCCTTTCCTTTTCTCCTTAGGTGATTTTAGCTATTGCCCTTAACTCTCAAAGTGAGTTTGAATGTGTGAAAAAATGAAGGCCTCCCCTCTTATAATATGCCTTGGCCGAATGGTGCATGGGAAGAGCTCATGCTCTCCTCATTTTCCTTTAGTAATGCTTTCTTCATGCACCCCATGGTCCCCCTTTCCACATGGCTATCTCTCCTAAAATTGGGGATCAATTATCATTCCTATTGGTCCAAAATGCCATGTCATATATTCTTGTTCTCTTTCTCATTATTTATTTTTTAGCCACTTGGCTTGATCATGTAGCTTAGCCAAAAATATCTTCCTAGTGTCATCGTTTTTATCCACTTGGCTTCATCACATGACCTTAGCCAATGAGCTTTCATTCTTACATTTAAAATGCCCCTTATTGGCCAAAAATGCCACCTAAGGTACTAAATGCTGAGTCATGTCTTTTGCTTTAAAAAATATCTATCTTTTCCTACATCTTAGTCGTTGATCATCTTTTCCCCTCTTTCTTCTCCCTCCTGGCCGAAACCCCTGGAATATTCTAGTGTCTTGTTTAGGGGGCCCGGAAAAAAGTAGTTGTCTACATCCTTATCATCCTCCTTTTTAGAGAAGGATGTTCCGTTGTTAATGATAATTGATGATATCCTCCCCGATAGACCTAGTAAAGGAACTCATGAATTATTTTAATTCTGGAACATTACCTCGTTTTATTAGTAAACCATTAATTTTTGTGTGCATTTAAGCTCATTTGAAAAAATGAATATGAATATGCAAACATTATTAAGATATGAACATAAATCACATAATACATCATCTATCATGACATGGCATAAACATTATTATGACATGGCATATATTCTATCATGACATGGCACATATTTTATCATGACATGGCATACATTTAATCATGACATGTCATAGACATGAAAATCATATGCACATCAACCATCAAATAGCATGATCAAGATAACAATATGAATATCAACTATCAAATGACATAATCATGAAATATGTACATTAATTAAAATATCATTGTAGACACCTAATTTTGTCCGGACCACTAAAATAGGTATTTTTTCTTCCTAAATTCTTCCTAAAGACTTTTTTCATCCTACAGGTGATACTTTAAGACTTAGTTTAAGAGGGCGAGCATAAAAAGTCAAACTTGAAAAATGTCAAACTAGGAAAGTCAATTATTGAAAAAGTCAACCCACTTTCAAAATCAAGATTTGAAGTTCAATTGAAAAATGACGAAAGAATTCTGATAATCCGAGGTCTACATTGAAAGATATGGAGTTCGAAAGTTGGGTTATGGAGATTCAATAGAAAAGAAACCCTAATCCAGGAAATTTGGGGAAAAGTGCTTAAACGATCGAATTGGTGTAAATTGAAGGTTCCAAATGAAATATAAGCACTGACTACGGGTAATAGAGAATCTACTTGAAAGAAAAACTGAAAGAAAAGTCAATTCGGGTGAAAACCGAGAATTAGGGTTTTTGGAGGATTTCGGTGAAATTGGGAAGAATTACAGAAATGGCCCGACTTGGTATGAAAAAAGCCCCTAATAGATGAGGAATGGTTAAAAAGGGATAAACCAAGGCTCAATTTGAAGAAAATCTGAAAATCGAACTTGATTTTGGTGAAAACCGAGTCTCGGAGGCAAAAGGGTAAAATTGGAAAAATTGGGAAAAATAGAAAATGGACTCCAAAAATTCTAAAAATTTGCAAATATCATTCTTAAATCATTTGGAAGAGATTGCCGAAAGAAAATCTTGATTCGGGGTTCGTTTGCAAAATTGCCAAATCCCGGGTCTCTTATGTAGAAATTCAAGAAGGAAAATCTCGAAAAAAATAGCAAATGAACTCCAAATGTTATGAAAATTTTCAAATCTCATTTTTAAATTATTTTGAAGAGATTGGTGAAATAAAATCTTGATTCGGAGTTCGTTTGCAAAATGGCCAAATCCCAGGCCTCCTATGCAATAATTCAAGAAGATAAATCCCGAAAAAATAGCAAATGGACTCCAAAAATTCTGAAAATTTGCAAATCTCATTTTTAAATTATTTGAAAGAGATTGGGGAAAGAAAATCTTGATTCAGAGTTCGTTTGCAAAATGGCCAAATCCCGGGCCTCCTATGCAATAATTCAAGAAGATAAATCCCGAAAAAATACCAAATGAGTTCCAAAAATTATGAAAACTTCTAGATCACACTTTTAAATTATTTGGAAGATATTGGT
Source organism: Fremontodendron californicum (assembly GCA_030761205.1). Taxonomy (NCBI): domain Eukaryota; kingdom Viridiplantae; phylum Streptophyta; class Magnoliopsida; order Malvales; family Malvaceae; genus Fremontodendron; species Fremontodendron californicum. The sequence continues at coordinate 2,892,292 of JAULJL010000042.1, forward strand.
AAATAAAAATCTTGATTTGGAGCTCGTTTAAAAAATGGTAAAATGTGGGGGCATGAAAGGGCATTTTTGGAAAAAAAAATCCAAATAAATAGAAAATGGACTCAAAATTTTTTGAAAACTTCCAAAATTAAATATTTTATATTTTGAAATTATTAAAATAATAAAATTTGAATTTGAAGTCCGTTTTCCATTTATTTGCATCCGGGGGGAAAATGGTCATTTTACCCAAGCAACCGAAAAGGGCTTCTTTTGGCCTTTCAAAAAATCAGAATTGGGCTGTAAAAGAGAGTGCTGGCCTGCCAAGGCCCAAAGGAAGGAGGAAGCTTCTGATTTTTCAATCAAAAGGCCAAGAATTAAGAGTTAGTTAGAGATTTTTTTGATCAAGCCATTGTAATTAAGCCACATAGGCCAATGCATGAAGATGGAGAGTGTCAACATTATTCTTGAACAGCTGTAATTATGGATAGCTGATACACTAATCTAAGGGTGATAATTTCATAATTTTTCACCTTGAATCACTAGCCCTTGGATGGAAATTGGTTGGGAGTAAAAATGACAACATCCTAGGGAGGAGAGAGGTAAAATTCTGCCAGCACTATAGGGGGGATTCTGATTTTTTATTTTCAGCACTTGATTTTCAGATTTCTTCTTGGTTTTTGCTTAGTTTTCTCTCCTTGGTTGAAAAGAAGAAAGAAAAGTTTAGAAAAGAAAGGAAAGAAAAGAAAAGTTTGAAGAGAAAAAGCTTGAAAGATAGCTTCTTGAGGTTGCTTTTAGCACCAACTCTTGCACTTTCTTGATTTTCCATTAATGTTTTTGCTGTTTTTTTATTATTATTTGGTGAGTTTTCTTTTTAAATAAATGTTTTTTATGTTTTTTTTTAAGTTCTTTCTTCATCTTTTTCTTAAACAAGTTCTTACATTTTTTTTCTTCTTATTTTTTTACCATGGCCGAATGGCCTAGATTTTTTTTATATAGTTGCTGGTTTGCCTTCATTTATCATGTTATTTTGGTTATTTTTTTATCCTGATGCTTTAAATCTTCATCTACTACATATACTTGAAGTTTGCTTTAATTTGGATGCTTGTTTGTTGCCATTTATGAGTTTATTATCATATTCTTGCTTTTTCAATTTTCTGTTTTCATAATGTTTAAATTTGTTGATGTTTTATATTTAGTATATCAAGTGTTTGTGAAAATTCTTGTTAGTTTTAATATCTCTACTTTGTGTTTGCATGATTTGAGTGTTATATTTTAGTTGAGCATGTTAGTATATCAAGTGTTTGTGAAAATGCTTGTTAGTTTTAGTATCTCTACTTTGTGTTTGCATGATTTGAGTGTTATATTTTAGTTGAGCATGTTAGTATATCAAGTGTTTGTGAAAATGCTTGTTAGTTTTAGTATCTCTACTTTGTGTTTGCATGATTTGAGTGTTATATTTTAGTTGAGCATGTTAGTATATCAAGTGTTTGTGAAAATGCCATGCTTGTTTGGAACCTTAGGCCATTCGACCACTTCATGTATCTTGCATTGTGTGTGCATTTTTGCCATGTTAGTTGATAGGTTTGCATTTGCATGACATTTGATTGAGTATTTAGTTTAAGTATATCAAGTGTTTGTGAAAATGCCATGCTTGTTTGGAACCTTAGACCATTAGGCTACCTCATTATTTTGCCTTGTGTTTGCATTTTTGATATGTTAGATGATAGGTTTGCATTTTCATGATATTTGGTTGAGTTTTTGGTTTAAGCATGCCTTGTGTTTGTGTTATTGCCATGCATATTTTAGTTGTTAGGTTTGGTTTATTTTGCCATGCATGTCCATGCATTTTAGACCTAGGTTGCATTAAATGCCATGCAAGTTCATTTAGGTCTAGGTCACTATATTGATGCCATGCATTTTTTTCATGACATTTAGGTTAAAAACCATGCATTTCATGCATCATATTTGTTGTATTTTTCATGCATTTCTTGTCCATGCCACTTGACTAATGACTTAGGCCAATTAATGGTTCAAAGTCATGCTCTCTTGAGCACACTTGTGGAAAATTAAGGTTTGTCAAATTGATTATTCTACCTTTGTGATTTTTTTTACTTAGCCAATTTTTATCTAACTTTTAAAAAGTTCTAGCTACTGTTTGTGAGTCATTTTGTGAGTCTTAAATATTTTTACTTAGATTTTTAAATGATTTTATCAAAGGCAAAAATGTATTTTGGCAGAACAGTTTTTTTCACCCAGCACTCATACTTTCCCGATTTTCCTGGGCATTCATCTTTAATCAAAAAATTAAGCTGATTTTTTCCCATGTAGTTTTACGTGTCTTAAGTCTCCAGTATTTGGTTTAGAGTTTTTTGAATTTTTAAAAATAGGATAAAAAATCGTGGCTTAAAACTGGACAATGGAGTCAGAATTGAATTTTAAAAAAAAAAAAACCATTTTTCTGTTTTGGTCAAGTTACTTAGAGGGAGCTGATTAGGAAGTTTAGATAATGACTTAGGGTAGTTTCTAAGCCTTTTTAAACTCTAAAAATGATTTTTAAGTCTCGGGTTAAGGGTGGTCAAGTCCGGGAGTTTTAAACTTAGGAAATTAGAGCCATTTAAAAAAGGTTTAGCCCAGTTTTTATTTTTAATCTAAGCTTTTCAAAATTGTTTTCAAACAATCACAAAGTATTTTGGTTTTAGAATATTTAATTTGACATATTTTCCTAAGGTAGCCGGATATCTTTTTAGATATACGGATTTCCTTAATTAAAGGAAAAAATACATTTTCATGCATTGCAATTTCCATATTCATGCATTTTATATAGTATGTGATTTTTGCTATGATAATTCCTATGGTATTGTTATTATTTTGATTTATATTTTTGAGGCTATATGGTTTATTATATGGTTTTGAATATTTCATGATATCCTATGTTTTTATTTAGTTTTTTTTTTTTTTTTGGGTCATATTATTTAGCATATACTATGTTCATGCATTATTATTTTCATTTTTATTTTCATGCATATTATATGGTAGCATTATTTTATATTCCATGTCATTTAAATTATATGCCATATCATTCATATTTGCCATGTCATTTAAATCATTTCATTTCATATGGAATATGTATGTTACTTAGGTCATTTCATTTCATGTAGAATATATTATGTTACTTAGGTTATTTTATTTCATTTAGGATATATTATGTCATTTAGGATATTTTATTTCATTTAGAATATATTATGTTACCTAGGTTGTTTCATTTCATATAGAATATATTATGTTACCTAGGTCATTTCATTTCATTTTAGAATATATCATATAACTTAGGATATTTCATTTCATTTAGAATATGCTAAGGCATTTAAATTATAGCATATCATTTAGGTTGCATTATATTATTTAGATTTTGCTATGTCATTTTATTTATGTCATGCACATACATATTCATTTCTTTTAAATGTTTTCAAAAAAGGTAATGATTTTCAATAAAATAAAGATATTCCCGAGTTAAAATAATTCATGAGTTCTCTGCCGGGTTTGCTGGGGAGGATATCATCAATTATCATTAATAATGGAATATCTTCTTTAAAATGAGAATGATTCGGAAAGTTTCCCAATTTAATAAAAATTTGTATATTTTGCCACGTTTGTTGGGGAATATAGGAAAATTTTGAATTTATAAATTCCGGATCATTTTCAATTAAAAAATTGAATTATTTTTCTTTAAATTGGGAATTAACTTCAAATACTAAATTTAAAACATATTTTTTACCGAGACTTGAGATAACACACGATTAATAAGGTACCGTTTTATACGGGCGTTGTGGGGGTGCTAATCCTTCCCCACACGTAACCAAGTCCCGAACCCGTTTCTTTGATTTCTCTGGTTTAAAACGCAGACTTGAAATTGGTTTTAAAAAAATATTTTAATTAATTTTTAAAATATTTTTATAAAACCAGTTTTAATAGGTGACCGATCACACCTAGCTAAACAAGATTGGTGGCGACTCCATGTCTTTTTTAAGGTCATTTTCAAAACCTTTTCTAGAGGAATTAAGTCGACTTTTTCTCGGGTTTTTTTAATGTCACGCTTAACGAATAATAAAGTCTTGCGATGAGACTTGTTATTTTTTTTAGGTTGCGACAATCATGATCATAGAATATGCACACAACATTATTTTAAAATTCTTTTTCATGGATTTTTTTTGTATGAAATTACTTAAACGACATATGTCAGAACATTTTATTGAACTCCTCGGCAAACCTAGCAAAGCTTTGGAAAAACATCTTTTCGATAATCACTTACGTAGTTTCGAATAAAACGAAAACCATGCTTTACGCTTTCGTAAACACGTGCGTTGAATAATTTCTTAATCTCCCTAGCAAAGATTAAGAAATTACTCTTGCCGAATGTTTAGGAAACCGAGAAAGCACATTTTTATGACAAAATAAATAAAAAACACGTTTTTGTAGTATGCGATGCATGAAAGCGAGGCTGTTATCGGAATGTGTTTCTCTTGAAGAGAGGGCATCCGAATACCTATAAAAGTATTCGAATACCTTTGAAAAAAACTTAAGTTGAACTTAAACAAAAACGGATTTTTGGGCATGGATTTTGCTCGGATTAGAAGGAATATCTAAATGCCCTTGTTTGCCATCCGAATACCTCTAAATAAGCCTTAAATGCAAACATTTCGAAAACCAAAACAATCTAAAATAAATGCAATTTTTAAGAGAAAAACCAATGTGACCGAATGGTACCTAGTGTGAATCAAAACCTTAAATCATTTTTCAAGCTCGTTTTAACTACCCGAATCTCGGTTCATCAAAACCTTATTTTTTTTTTTAAACTAAAACAACCAAGAAAACACTTCAAATCAGCCTCCAAAGTGTCTCGGCCAGCCCCCTTTTTTTAGTAAAAATCCAAACTTTAATTTATTTTTAAGCTCGTTTTAGCTACCCCAAACCCGATTTTTTCTAACTATTTTTTTAACCCTTAAGAAAAACTCAAAAAAATCTGAAATTTTAACCCTAGATTCGACTAAGGGTGTATTAAGTGGGGTTAAATAGTTTTTTATTAGGAGAAAAAATGCATAGACTCATTTTGCCCAAAATCACCATATTCAATCTTTAAAACATTAATTTTTTCAACACTTTGAAAAACAAGATTTTGGCTATGGACCATTGATTGATCCTAACCAAAATCCATTTGAAATCATTTTAAAAACATGTTTTAATGCAAATAAAATGATTGGCTCAAGGTTGGCCTCTTGGATGTTAATCCGACCTAACCATCTCTTGGAGGAATCCAAGGTCATCAAGCTCATAACCTTTTCATTTTTAAGAAAGAAACCATGGTAAAACTCATCAATCAACCACAATAGAACTCAATACATCAAAAACCAAGAAAATCATGAAGCAAAACATAGTAAAAGAGCAACAAATGTGGTGGCAAAACATAGGGAAAGGAAGAACACTTTGCAAAACTTTGTCTTTGTAGAAATAGAAGAGAATAAGAAGAGAAGCTTTTGGAAAACCTTTTGAAAACCTTGTTTTAAGAAGAAAAAAACATATAAAATTAAGTAGAACATGAAAACCATGAAGGAAAAGAGGTAGAAACTACCTTAGTTTAGCAAAAACCTCTAAAACCCTTCCTTTTTCCTCATTTTCTCTCTTCCTTTCCTTTACTTCCTTAGTAAATTTCTCTAAATGGTTGAATGAATGAATGAGGGCTGCCTTCACACTTTATTTGACTTGGCTGAATGCCCCTAGAGAGAGCATGCTCTCATTTTTTTTCATGCTCCTGATGGTCCCCTTTCCAAGCTCTCATCTTTTCAAGTGGTCCCTCTTTCCTAATCTTGCTCACCAAAAAGCAATCTTATTGGCCAAGGCTTGCCACGTAATTTAGTACTTGCTCCCTATCTCTCCTAGTCATCCACTTATTCACCAAAATGCCATATTGCATTTTCTCAAAAATGACCTTTATTCTTCCACCTTATTACAAATTTACCTTTGGTTAATTCCATACTTTTCCTTCAACTTTTCATTTGTTTCTTATTCATCCCTCCATCTTTTCTAAACTATTTTTCTTCTCAATTACACCCTTCTCTACAAATTCAAACTGTCAATTTATGCAATTTAATCCCTCAATTTTCAATTTCTTTTTCAAATTGGTTCTCCTCTCATTCTCCTTGTAATTGATCTTTTCAATCCTATTTGTTTATTGATTCTATTTTAAATTGAACTTTCAATTTCCTTCAATTTAAATTTTTCCATAATTCTCCTTGAAATTGAACTTTCAATTTATTCAATTTAGTCTCTCCATTTTTTATTCTTCTTCAAATAGATTCCTCCCCTTATTTTCCTTCAAATTGATCTTTTAAATCCATCCTTTTATTCATTCTTCTTCAAACCAAACTTTCAATTTCTTTCAATTTAACCATTTCCTATAATTCTCCTTGAAATTGAACTTTAATTTGTTCAATTTAGTCCTTGTATTTTCAATTCATTCTCAAATTGACTTCTCTCCTTATTCTCCTTCAAATTGAGGTTTTTAATCTCATTCCTTTATTGATCCTTTCTCACATTGAAGTTTCAATTTCATTCAATTTAGTCTTTTCTATAATTCCCCTTGAAATTGAACTTCCAATTTGTACAATTTAGTCCTTGTACCATTTCAATCCTTAAATCTCACCTTCCTTATTCTGTTTCTTTCAATTTCCTCTTCCATTGTCCTCCATTCGTCCTAATTATCCCTTTTGACATCTCAATTGGCTTCTCCGCCTTTAATTCCAACTTTTTTATTTTCTCGATTTAGTCCCTACGCCATTTTCCTTTAATCCCATCTTTCAATTTTTCCATTTCGTTTTTGAATTGTAGCTCTCTAATTATCAAGATTGACCTTTTAAAATCCAATTTTTTTTCCAATCTTTATCTTTTTAAAGTTGACTTTTTAACCTTTGACTTTTTTGTCAACATTGACTTTTTGACTTTTCTCATAACCTTGATCTTGCTCATTATTTCGAAACCAAGTGTATGGATATTAGGCCATGAAATTTAGGTAAAGTTAAGAATACGGATTTGAAAAAAGAACGTACCTTATTTAGGGGCCCAGACAAAATTAGGTATCTACAATTACAATTCGTTTTCATTACAATTTATTCTTATTTGCCATAAAAATATATTCTATAAAATGAAAGTGAGCAATATGGCTTAGTAAAATTGCCTCAGAATCTCCGCTCGGTGTCTAGAGGGATATCACCGTAGGCATTTTATTAAGGAATATTATTCTCATTTTTGTTGTAATGCATAGATATATCCTTGGGCGGAAGAAATCATTTTCTAGATTCTCCCCGGTTGAGAGAGGGTTTAGGAGATTCTCCAATGCTAGGATCTTCGCAATACCACATTTTGAAATGATAATCACTATCAAAGAATAAAATGAAATTCTTTCTCAATTTGTATTGTTTATGCCATTATCCATTCGTGCTTGCTATGATCATTACCTCCGTATTTCATAATTCATTCATGCCATTGCTCATGGAGTTTTTTTTTTTTTTTAATGAGCCAATGTCGCATAGTGAAGGTACTTATTGGGTTTTTGCTAGAAGCCTAGAGAAAATTCCAATAACTATTTTTCTTAAAGAGATATCCTCCTAAAAAAGGAGTGAGCTAATTTTTTTTTTTTAATTCTATATTGTCTTAGCTACTAGAAGATGTAGGAAAATTTATCAAATCTTCTTCCACTCTCAAATGATTTTTTTTCAAAATCAATTACATGATTTGGTTATAGGAATTATTTTTAAATACTATAATTAGAATCATTTGGTGTCACGATTAGAGATAATAGTGATTAATTGGTATCAATTTACGAGCATTATGGGAGCGCTAATACCTTCCTCACACGTAACCGACTCTCGAGCCCTTCTTTTACTTGGTTTTAACGTAGACTTCAAAAATGTCTTTTTCATAAATCTTAATTAATTTGTGAGTTTCTTAAAAGATAACTTTTTATAGGTGGTCAATCACACATAGCTTAAAAAGATTGGTAGCGACTCTTTTTTCAAAACTTTTTTTTCATATTTTTTGAATCCGTTGTCCCAAACGTCATGGCGGTGTGAGATCATTACGGCAATGTTCATGTATGAAAAATAATGAAAGCATTAGTGTCTTTCTATGATCAATTGGATTAATTATGAAATACATGTCATATTATACATACATTTTTTAATTATTAAAATTTTTCTTTATTTATAAATTTATTTATAATTGTCATTATTTAGTTATGAAAAAAAATCATGGGATAAACATGTTTTTGCAAAACAATTATAAAGAGATATAATTATGAAATCTTTCTTGCATTAAAACATTATTCTTAAATTATTCTTAGTCAATGCATTATCAAGACAAGATATTGATAAAGCAACGAGACTAGCACATATTTTTTTCTTACTTGTGAAGCAAGCAAGCGATCTCATAAGTTGAAGTATAGATATATTTGAACTAATATACTGGTGCTTGTTAGAAGAATAAGTTTACTGAATTGGCCCACCATGAGAATGATACTTGGAATATCAAAGTGTTTACAACAAAATTCTAATATAACAATTGTATAAGTAATCCCTAGATTCTTGCTTGTGAAGTAAGTAAACAATCTCATAGGTTAAAATATGTCTATATTTAAACTAACATATGGGTGCTTATTAGAATAATAAATTCAATGAATTGGTTCGCCATGAGAATATCACTAAGTGTTTACTGCAAATTTCTCATATGATAGTTGTACAAGTAATCCCCTAGACTTGATATCATTGTGGTATCATGTATAATGATTGTTATGCTTTGATGTCACAAAGTATCCTAACTAGAGATACTCAATGGAATGAACATTGGATATAGAATAAAACATATGGAGGTAAATGACTGGTCAATAGAGGATTTTGTCATCCTAAATGATTCTGCTTTTGATAAGTATTAACTCATGAAATCTTTGATGAAGGTGGAATAAAGATTTGAAAAGAGTCGAAAATTCCATTTATAGAGTTAATGATTTGGGTTCAAAAACTAACATGATTGGAATCATAGTGAGTAGATACTAAACCAAACTCTATGTCTAATCGACATATTAGATGATGAAAGAATTCAATTATATTGAAAAACTTTGCACAAACATGTTTGTCAAACCACTTTGGCTATTCATAACATTTGAGTGATCATAATAAATTACTAGATATTTATCTCAATCTGTAAATATAAATTTATTAATTAAAGATTAATGATGAATATAAAGGAATCTGATTCACCTAATCCTTATTGATTAAAGGTTATAAACGAAGCACTTAGACAATTTAAGGTTTATTATAACCCTAGCTTGGTACATTGGTGAATTCAACTTACAAGGTTTAAAGATATTGATCCTATACTTTAAAAGTACAGTTAGTGCTGAATTATATCAAACAAAACCATTATGTAATCTTGTTTTGTAAACTAAAATTTTATATTTCTACTGCCTGGTAAAAAGTCCACGTTTAAGCCCCACAGGCATATACTCTATATTTTTCTCTGAATTTCCACTCTGTAAGGAGATAATTCATATTGGAACCCTATCTTTTTGAAAGAAAAAACAAAACAAAAAACTTGTTGGAACAATTTCGAAGAGCATTTTATAGCATGTCTGCATTTTGTTCAACAGAGAAGACCATTAAGAATTTGGGCAGTCATCATGTCAATTATTTTTGAAGCTTTATACTATTCCCTTCTCATCTCTTGTTCACCCAAAAAATTTCCCAAACTAAAAAAAATGAAAAAAAAAATGCCAAATTCCTCCAGAAACTTTACATTAAAGTGGCGTTAGGTATAAGGAAAATAAGACACATTGTAGGGATTTTAATTGGGTGTAAAAACATTAAAAAGTTTGGTATATCATATTGTTGGGAAAGTGACATTACTATGGAAATAATTTAGCATGAAAATTGACATATATGATTGAGATCATGGGGAAATCAAATAGTAGTACATAAAATCTTTTGCTACTCTGAATATGAATAAAACTCAACTTCAGTTCTTCATTTACAAGAATTAAACATGGTACTTAGCTAAAACTTGAGATCTTTTCTATCTGCCTTTAAGGACTAGAGAACAATATGTTGCCTTTCAAATTGATGCCCCTCCCTTTCAAGTTTGATGTAGATTATATGCATGTTTCAGTTTTGCATATAATCTTTGTAACCGAATGGTTTTTCTAATTAATTTTAAATGTTTATTGTTCTTTAATTTTAATTATTAAGAGAATTAAAAATATAGTCGAGAAAGTTAACTTACACTTTTATATTGTTACTTCACAGAATGGAAACATTTTCTGAAAAACAAATTGCAATGATGGTGACTGTTTTTGTTTTTTCTATTAAGATTTATGATAAGTTCATAAATTAAACATTTTATTTCATTTCTATTCTTAGTTTATGTTATGTTTTCTATCTTTCTTTTGGTTACTTATGTTTTTCAATTTCAGATATATTTAAGAGAATAAAGCAAAAACATGTCAATTAGGATGTTAAAGAACTTACAAAATCACAATCACAATCACAAGACTGAAGAAGATGTCGGAGTCACAAAAATCAAATTCTTAGTGCAAAGCAAGAAAGCATATTTGACCTCTAGAGCTTGTTTCAAGGAAAACATGATTTTAAAGTCTTTATTCAAGAAAACTTCTTTCTTAACTTTTGAAGCCGATTTGAAGAGCTTTCCAACAGTATATTACTCACCCAAAATGCAAAAGAATTGGTCATCCAAATTGGTTGAGAAAGTATGAGAAGAAGCAACAACATACATGGGCAAACTGGCGCCCCGAACACTGCCAATTTTGACTCTCCAACCAGAATACTTAGTGCCACGGCACCCGGAGACTTGCTAAAAAAATCTGCACCCCCAAATGTTACTTGCACGAGAAGAAATAGTTCTCAGGGTTTTGGAGCTCTATAAATATGATCTTTTGAGGCATAAATTAGATATATTTTGAGGAGTCTTTGAGGAAAAAATAAAAAGAATAAGAAGAGGAGAACAAGAGGAAAAGATTAGGAAAACAAGAAGATGAGATTAAGAGGAAAAGAAGAATATTGCAAGCAACCATCATAAAATAGTTTCTTATTTATGTTTGGAATTGAAATGCAGGATCACTAGGTTGTTGCAGGACTTAGAGATAAGCCTTCCCCTCGCTTTGATAAAATGGCCATTATCTTTGGGAAGGTAGGGCCATTGGAGAAGGAGTAGAATCACCTGTTGATGCAGTGGAGAACATAAACAATGAGGAAGCAAGATCTGCAGCAGCAAAGGTTTTTTTTTTGAAGCATTCAATGCTTTGCACTTTGATGATGATGATGAAGTTAATTTGGAAAACATTCTAGAGTCCATGTCCTAGATCCAAAAGGCCAATAGTGAGTCATCGACTGGTACTAGAAGGAATGCAGTGCAAGGTGAATCTAGTATGGCTTGAAAAAGATCCGAGACAAAGAAATCTAATGGGTCAACTTCTAACAAAATTGATGACGCATTTTCGAGCAACATGGAAAAGCTTGGTGATAACTCTATGAAATAGAGTTATTTTACCATATTTTGTGCATTTAAATTAGCTAAGTCCTTGTATTTTAAACTCTTAATTATTTATTTCTAGTTGTTTTTATATTATTTTTATTTATTATTTTATGTTTAAAGTAGTTGTTAATTTAGTATCTTTTGTATTTTTGTAGAGTCCTAAAACAAAAAGGAGAAAATCAATTCATATATGGAAAATCCAAACTGGAGGCTGTTATTTGTCCACAAAGTTTTTCTTCTTCAGGCTTTTGGAGCTCTATAAGTAGGAATCCTTGTAGGACTTTAATATAGATTCCTTCCTAGAATATAAACCTTCTTAGCTCGTACATAAATCAATACCTTTAAGACCTAATTTATCTTAAGGAGAGTAGCCACCACAAGGTTGCAAGGAGTGAACGATATTTTGGAGGATCGAAGACTGAAGTGCCGGTAAAACTTAGTTTACTCTTTTCCTTTATTCTTTCTTTACTTTCTTTTAACATTGATGATGGTAAAACTCTTTAGTTTTATGTTTTCGTTATTAATCATGAACTAATTTACTTTTTCTAGGATTTCAATGGAACTCAACATGTAGTTTGAATTATTTACTCTTTTTCTTGATTCAATGATATTTGATGTTGTTTATTCAATCTTGTGCTTAATACTTCTAATTGCTTAGCTACCAAATTAGATTGATTTAGCAACCTAGACACAACTAGGAAAAGGAAGTTTAGTGTAAGACATGGATTGAATAACATGTGTTTCAGATTTATTTATTATGATGAATAGAAGTTGGAAAAGTACGAATAGAGGAGATTCAGTGTGACCCACCACCACCTTTTCCTCAATACATTCATCAGCCAAAGCTAGTCAATGTGATAGATAATGCTACTAACGAAGAATTCGTAGAGATTTATCCAATTGGTCCACTTAAGGCATCTTTGAATTCTACTTCTGAAAGGGATGAATTTTACTTTCAAGACTGCAAGAATGCTAAATTGTTCAAAGAAAAGAAAAAAATTGGCACGAACTGAAAATCATCAAGTGGTTAGGTATAGGATGATAAACACGAGATAGTCAAGCCAATGATTATAAATCAAGCGTTTCTTTGGAGGCAACCCAAGTTTTCAATTTTTTTTAAGTTTTAATTTAATTTTGCATTTAAATATTTAGTTAAAGTTTTTTTTTTTTTTTTTAATTTTTCTTTTACTATTTCTTTTTACTTCTTTTGGAAAAAAAAATGGATGTCCAGCGCTGCAGTGCCAGAACTAGCGTTGTAGTGCTGGCAGTGCACAACAAAATACCAGAGAGCTCCGCGTTGCAGCACTATACAGTCAACGCTGCAATGCTGGCTCCTACAAGGACATGAGATCTCAACGTTGCGACGCCTGGAGGCCAGCGCCGTAGCGCTGAATGGTAAAAAAATGTTTTGGGGTTTCAAATCCCAAACCCTAAATGACCTTATATAACCCCAAACCCTAAACACTTACACACTCTCATGCTCCTGAATTTTCCTCTCTTTTTTCCAAATACATTACCAAATCACCCTTACTCAAATTTCAAATTTAAATAATTTATTTTTACTTTGTTTTCTTGTGTAGTGGTGACTCACCCAACTTGTACAAGCATGATGGGGTCTAAGAGAAAAACTAGAGCTTCTTCTACGTGCTTTCATCGATAGGGTAGTTTTCTCGGTCTTTCTCTTTTAATTTCTAAACATTGAGGACAATGTTTGTTTTAAGTTTGGGGATTTTGGTCGTTAGTTTATCGATTTCTTTTGTTTTATGTATTTTTTCCTTTTAGTTTGTTTGTGTGTTCTTTTTAGTTTCTTTTCTATGTTTATGTTTCGGAGTCTATTTAAAAAAAATGATTGAGATATTTTGCACTTAATTTGATGAGGTCCTTATCCGGTGATGAATTTTAGTTATTTATTTATCTTGACTCTTGGAAAAAACATAGGCATTATTTGATTTTATGTTAAATTCTTTTGTTAGTCTCATTGTTAGGATGTGATTTTCAATAATTGAGCTATTGTTCTCTTGCTTAGATTTGCATTGCTTATTTAAAGACTGTTTATGTTGATGTGAATTGTTATTATGTTTAGAAGTCTAGAATTTGTTTGATTCTCTCTTGAGGCAAAATCCTAGACAACACTAAGTTGAGGAAGTGATTTAGGACATCTTTGATCGTTTGAGCCTTTCTAGCCTACCTATATATATTAATATCCTTAGTCTACCTCTTTGAACCAAATTTATATATCTCATTTCTTGGATTGTCATATTTTTTTAGCCTAGCCTAATAGGAAAAACCATGACTAACCCTCACTACATAGACATGTGTATTATATTACAGGAAAAAAATTATGAGCCATGTCTAATTTGAGTGGAATGGCGGTTGTAGACACCTAATTTTGTCCAGGCCCCCTAAACAAGGTAAGTTCTTTCTTCAACTTCACGAAATGCAAAGAATCTCCCCTCATTCCTCAGTGTTAGGAATACACTACTTCGAGTTCATGCAAAAACATGGTAATCAAAGTGCAGCAGAAATAAACAAAGAAGCACCCAAAGTACAACAGTATCTTAGGCTTGTGTTTGCATAGGTTTATAACATTCAAAAACAATTAAATCTCCCATATGATTTATATGTTACCTAATTAAGATATCTTAACCTTAAGTTGTAGATCCTAATCTCTAATCCAAGATCTACAAAGCTTCCAACTCGTCCAAGACCACAAGAAGCACAATTGTCATTCCTCTAGAGCTAGCCCACATGAACAGCTGATGGATCCTTCTCTAAGGTATGGTGATTCACTTGTGTTAGCATGTTGATCCTAAGATCACAATCAAAAGGTCTATATTCTTGTATCTTTCTCCCTTAATCAATCTCACTCAACTAGGTGAAGAAACAGCAAGAAGAACACCAAGAAAAGAGGAATTGCGGCAAGTACTAGGGAGCTTAAGGAGGTTGCGATTTCACCATTTTTGCTTAGAGGGGTTCTCTTCTTGAAACCAAACTTTTTCTTAAGAAAATTACAGAATATCACAAGTAGAATTAAAATCTCTTGGGTGGCTACAGCCTCTAAATTAGATTATATAGTGGCGCACACCCTAGTCCCTATCTCCTTATACTTGGCCGACCACTTGTTACTTGTTGCACAAGATTTTCATTAATCCACTTGGACTTAAACTATTTAATTCTAAGATAGATCAATAGGCCCATTATATTATCTAATAATAATAATGGTCCTACAATCTTAATGCCTTAAGTTGGACCAACCATCCTTAATGGACAGTCCTAAATTAGAATAGTCGCTTTGGACCTATTCTAATTTTATCATGCTTATTTATTGGATAGATTAATTTCTAAACGAAAGTAATTTAATTCTCAATTGAATTTTCTTTCTCCTCATGAAATAATTCATGTCATTAATCTATTAATATCATCTCATGATATTATTCCAATACAGTATAGTCAATCGCAATTCACTTTACAATCTCTATGTCAAAGTCGACTACTACACTAGATAAGACTTCTTGATTCCTCTTATCTCATTAAGACATTGTCCTTAGATTTCTTAATCTCAATAATGTCTTAATTCATCTCAATTGAACTTCTTCAATTGAGTCCTTAATATAAATCTTTTATTCCATTAAGTTTTACCTTAATAGAATACCATGTTTAATCCATACATATTTGTTCTTATGTGTGTGACCCTCTAGGTTCCCAATATGTTGGCAATGAATATAAGATAATCTCATTAACTTATTTTCATAGATCAAGAGCGGGATCTAGCAACCCATCATGACCACCCAAATATTGTGAAGTCAACATGACCTTTTTAGAACCTTTCAGCAACCAGCCTGTCGGTGTAATATGATCCTTTCACCATATATCTTGGATAATGTATGAGCATGGTGCAGTGCCTACTCATGATCAATCCATATTAGTTCTTCACAACTTATGATTAACCTTATGAATTTAGAGAAACAACTTTCTCCTAAATCCATCATGCTTTGCCCAAAAACTTAATAAGTTAATCGTAGTCAAGAACAAACGAGATATGTCTCCAATTTCACAGGGAGTGGTGAATCCTCCCTGGATCACTCATTCATCTTCGTATGGTTCATGTCATACCCAATAGCACCCTACTATAAGCATCCTCCTGTTTGGGACCCGTTCGTGATTAAATCTAAGTATGACAATCTCCATACAAGATGACCTGGTATACAAGTCTGAGGACTAATTTACATGACTGGTACTAATAGAACATTATCATAGACACTAGAGTGATATATTACCAAATGAAGTTCTCTTGACGAGCCATGTTCAGTGAACTTGTTCAATAGACAAGCACCTATATGTTATCCCAAGTATCCCATACTTCAACATGTATGAGATCGGTTGCTTACTTCATAAGTAAGAAGGCTTAACATATACTAGTCTTTGAGCATTGCCAATGCTCGTCTTGGCAATACGATGACCAGGAACAGTTTGAGGAACAAGGCTTTGATGCATAAGGATCTCATAATTATAACTCTTTATAATTCCTTTGCAAGGCCATTATGTTCCATGTGCTTCATCTGATTAGTACTTAATAACTTCTTATTATTGTACTAACATGAAGGAAAACCTTGTATTACAATAATCATAGTGAAGGGTATGCTTTATTGACTGCGTATCCCAAAGCACAATCTGATTGGCTCTAGGGCATACACCAACACACAGCTGGGTATCCAAGACTTTGATTAGGAGGTCAATACAAAAAAGTCAACCCAAAACAAAGTCAAGTCCAAAAATGTCAACCTTGAAAAGTCAACCACTAAAAAAGTCAACTTTCAGGGAAAATTAAGATTCGAAGGTGAATTGAACAATGGTGAAGGAATTTTGACAATCAGAGATCTATAATTCAAGGTAAATAGAAAAATTGAAGGTGGAAAGACAAATTCAAAAATTCAATGTAGGAAAAAGCATGGAATTTCCAAATTTTGGGAAAGTGCATAAACATCAAATTGGATGAAATTGAAACCTCAATTTCAAGGATAATCAATAAAAAGAGATATCTCAAGGTCCAATTTCACAAAGAAAAATCAATCGGAAGAAGAATTGGACAAAATTGGAAATTGCCAATTTGGGAAAATAGGAAATTTTGCAAATTTGGGAAAAAGTATATGGGTGATCAAATCGGAAAAAATTGAAGGTTCAGAATGGAATAAGATCAATAAATAAGGATATTTGAAGGTCCAATTTGAAGTGAAATTGAAGGAGGAATCAATTTGAAGAGAAAAAGGAAAATAAAGATTTAGTGAATAAATAGGAAAATACAAATTTGGGGAAAACTACGGAGATGGTCCAATTCAGTAAAATTGAAGTCCCTAGTTGATAAATAAATAAAGATACCCCAAGTTCCAATTTGAAGAGGATCCAAAGGAAGAGCCAATTGGAAGAGAAGTTGAAAAATCGAGAAAATTCCTAATGTTGAGGAAAAATGAAAAAACTAAATCGGAGAGGAATTCAGATGTAAGAATTGGGCAAAGTTGTTCCAATTCTAATTCAATATGTGACAAAGGTAATGGAAAAAGAAAATCTAGAAAATTGGTCTGTTTTGACTAAAATCGAGGTTTTAGTGGTTAAAGAGCAATTTTGAAAATCCGAAAAAATAGAATCCGAGCTCAAAAAATTTCAAAACTTTCCAAATTAAGTTTTATGATGGAAAGAAGGAAATGAGAACCCGAAATTGAGCCGAAATATTAACAAGCTAAATTCAAGGGACTAAACCGTAATTTTAGAAAAAAAAATCCAAAAAAAATGGAAATGAGCTCGAAAAATTATGAAAACTTCCATAACTGAGTTTTATATAGGAAATGATGGGTTGAGAAAGAAAAATCAAAAAATGGGGTGAAATGAAAATAGGTAAAGTTCGGGGGTACTAAATCGTAATTTTTAGAGAAAAATTCGAGAAAATGGAAAACGAGCTCAGAAAATTATGAAAACCTCCAGAATTGAGTTTTATATTGGATAGGACGGATTGGAAAAGAAAAATCCAAAATTGGGGTTCATTTGCAAATAGATCAAGTTTAAGGGGCCAAAATGTAATTTTATCGAAAAACCAAAAGTTGACCAATTTACAAATAAAAATGAGGAATGGCCTGGAATATTCCAGGCCATTTTCGGCCAGCATAGAGAGAGGGAAGGGGGAGGTTCATCAAACTTGATCTAATGGCCAAAATAAAGTAGAAAGATGACATTTTTAAAGAAAAGACAAGATTATCCACTACTTGCTGACATTTTAATTGTAAGGATGGGAGATCATTGGTCAAGACCATGTGAAGGCTATATGATGATGCCAAGTGGAATAAAAATGCCAACTAGAAAGATATTTTGTTAGTAAGCTACATGATCATGATAAGCGGCTTAAGAGAGGTTGTAGAGATAGGGGACACGAATAATTGAGGTGTCATTTGGAGCCAATGAGAGGTTAGTATAGCCTTAATTTTATGAGATAGCCATGAGGAAGGGGAAAAAATTGCCATGTGAAAAGGATGTTGGAGAGCATGCACAGAGCATGACCTAAAAAAAAAGGAGCATGGACACAAAAAGGGGTAGCCGGCCAAGCATTATTAGGAGGGGTCTCTCTTCATTTTTCACACATTATTAACTACATTTTGAAAGAGAATTCAGTAGCTAAAACCTCTCAAGGAGAAAAAGAAAGGAAGAGAGAAAAAGGAGAAAAAAATAGTGGAATTCTAAGAGGATTTTGGAAGCTTTTCTAGGTAGCTTTCCTTTCTCCTTTTGTATATGGTTTTCTTTTCATTTCCATGTCTATGGTTTCTTTTCTTCTATGTCATGTTCATCTTCTTTTCTTCAAAATGAGTTTTTAAAAAGGCTTTCTTCTATTCTCTACAAAATATCAAAGTTTTAAAAAATTCTCTATATTTTCTCCTTGGCCAAAACACTATGTTTGCTAGTGTGCTTGTCTTTTGCTTGATTTTCTTTCTTGCATGTTGGATTTGGGTTTCACTATTGTGGTAGGATAGATTTTCTCTTTTGTTTTCTTTCAAAAAAAAAATGAAATGAAAAGGTTTGATGTGCTTGAGGATCTTGGTTTTACCAAGTGGTTTTGGTTAGGTAGGACTATGTCCAAAGAACCAACCATTGAGTCAACCTTGTTTTTTCTTGCTTGCTATGTTTCTAGCTTTTATTTCATTATATTCATATGCTTGTCTTGCTGATTTTCATGTTACATTTCGTACATGGCATATTGCGTGTTTGTTGGGAAATGATGCTAGTGCTTGATGACCTTGGTCTCCCACCAAGAGATTTCTAAGTAGCATTCATTTCCAATAAGCTAGCCCTGAGACCATCAGTTGTGCTTGCTGTAAAATATGTTTTTAACTCATTTCCAACTTGATTCTGGCTAGGATTAATTAATGGTCCATAGCCAAAATCCTTTTTCAAACTAGTTGGAAGAAAACAACGTTTACAAGTTGGATATGCTGATTTTGGGCAAGGTTTTCACCATCCATTTTTTGCCAAAATAAAAAAAAAATGCTTTTACTACTTTTAGTTCATCATTTTCTGAGTCTAAACTGATTTTTCTAGATTTTTTTGAATTTTTTACAAAGGTCTAAAAAATAGCTTTGTAAAATCGATTTTGAGGAGTCAAAACAAGCTTTTAAGCTACCAAGTGTCTCAATTTTTTTTTTTAACAAAAAGGGAGGGCTGGCTGAAATTATGTAGCTACTGTTTTGGGATGTTTTTCATGTTAGTTCAAAGAAAAATTTTGGTTTTACAAAAATTGGGTCATGGATAGTTAATCCAAGCTTCAAAGAACTAGTCAAAAACTAGGATTTGTGGACAATAGGCCATTCGGGCACTTTGAATGTATTTCAAAAATTGCATTCTTTTTTTACTCATTTTTTGTTTCCAAAATGTTGCATTCAAAGTTTTTAAAGATACTCGGATGTCAAACAAGGGCATTCGAATGCCCTCTAATCCGAGCCAAAATTCGTGCCCGATATCTCGCATTTTAAAATATGCAACTTAAGTTTCTTACAAAGGTAGTCGAATACCTTTTTAGGTATTCGGATATCCACTCTTCAAGAGAAAAACACATTCCGATTTTCATGCATTTCATATTTAAAAACGTTTTTTTATTTAGTAAAAATGTGCCTCTCGATTTCATAAACATTTGGCGAGAATCCTTTCTTAATTTCCTCTGGGTTGCCGGGGAGGTTAAGAAATTATTCAACGCACGTGTTTATGAAATCATAAGGTACAGGTTTTGTTTTACTCGAAATTATGTAAGTACCATGTGAAAGA
This sequence comes from Fremontodendron californicum, assembly GCA_030761205.1. Lineage (NCBI taxonomy): Eukaryota > Viridiplantae > Streptophyta > Magnoliopsida > Malvales > Malvaceae > Fremontodendron > Fremontodendron californicum. Next base: position 2,912,161 of record JAULJL010000042.1, read on the forward strand.
ATTATTTTTCAAGCTTTGCTAGGTTTGCCGAGGAGTGCGGTAGTATTTTTCGACATATGACATTGATATAATTTCATAAAGAAAATTCATGAAAAGAATTTTAAAAATAACGATGTGTGCATATTCCATGTTCATGCATATTTCTTGATGATGTCATTTTAGAATTGACATCCATGTTGCTATCTTGATCATGTTACTTTTATTAATAAGCATATTTTATGATGATGTCATTTGATGGACTTTGTCATATGCCATGTTATGTTAAATTATATGCCATATCATATTAAATTTTGCCATGTGTTAGATTATGTGTCATGTCATGATTTATTTCCCATGTCATAAAATGCTTGCAATGCCATGATAATTATGCATATTTTATATTTATGTCTTAGTGATAGTTTGTACATTCATGATCATTTAAATTTTTGAAAATTGATATTTTTAAGACAATATCCTCGAGTTAATATAATTCATGGATCCTCCGCCGGGTTGCCAGGAGAGTCTTCATCAATTATTATTAACGAATGAATACCCTTGTAAAAAGGAAAATGATACGTGGATTTTCACAATAATAAAATTTCTATATTTTGTCGGTTTGCCTGAGAATATAGAAAATTTTTGTAATAATAAATTCCGAATCATCCTCGAATTAACATGACCATTTTTTAGGAATTATTTTTAAATACCCAAATCTAAAACCGACTTTCATCGAGACTCAAGATGACACGCGATTAATAAGGTATCGTTTTATACGGGCGTTGTGGGGGTGCTAATCCTTCCCCACACGGTAACCGACTCCCGTGCCCGCTTTTGTTTTTTTTTTTTTCTTTGGATTAAAGTGCTGACCTCGAAATTGGTTTCCTTAAAATGTTTTAATTAATTTTAAAATATTTTATAAAAACTTATTTTAATAGGTGGCCGATCACACCTAGCCAAAAAAGATCGGTGGCGACTCCATTTCTTTTTTCGAGATTGTTTTCAAACCCTCAATTTTAATTTTAGAGGAATTAAATCATCTTTTTCTCTTTTTCCTTTTTCAATGTCACACTCTATAACAGATCCCGCGATGGGATAGACTATATATTTTTCTCGCCATGTGGCGACAGCTATGTTTAATGGAAAAAAAATAAAAGATTATTGTGCCTTTGGAATTAAAATGTTAAAAATAATGAAAAAAAAATAAAGTGGTGAAGGAAAGAGAGAATGCATTCAAAGAATGAATAATGTAACTTGAGGTAAAAACTATGGTTCTTCGAAAAATCCAAAAACAAAATGAAAAGTGTCTATAGGTCAATTAAACCGAAATATATCCTTTATCCTACCTTGACCCTAACCTTTCATTACAAGCTTAATAAAGACCTACTTGATCTTTGATAAAGTGTTAGTCTACATTAGTGGAGAGGGAGATGAAAAGCAAACATATGAGAATCTACTATTAATTCGTATTTTGCATTGGTATAAACTTATTCATATTGCATACAATATTTGCAAAGAGATTATACACACACTGAAAGTCTATTCGAGTATGAGGCATACGATTGAATTGAATCATGAATTTGAATTATGTTTATGTTCTTCTTTGAGTTGGGATTTTGAGATAACTTTTGAGGACAATTAAGGAAATCATTATTTAAGTGTATTCATCTCTAGCTTTATTTCAATTCAATTCAATTCAATTCAATTCATCTTATTTTATTTTATTTTATTTTATTTTATTTCATTTCATTTCGTTTATTTTGTTTTGTTTTGTTCGAGGACTAGCAAAATCTTAAGTTTGGGGGTGTGATAACTCTATGAAATAGAGTTATTTTACCATATTTTGTGCATTTCAAATTAGCTAAACTCTTATAGTTTAAACTCTTAATTATTTATTTCTAGTTGTTTTTAGATTACTTTTATTTATTTATTTTATGTTTAAATTAGTTATTAATTTAATATCTTTTGTATTTTTGTAGAGTCCTAAATTAAGAAGGAGAAAATCAATTCATATATGGAAAGTCCAAACTGGAGCTTGTTACTTGTCCACAAAGTTTTCTTTCTTCAAACTTTTGGTGCTCTATAAATAGGATTCCTTATAGGACTTTAATATAGATTCCTTCCTAGCATACATACCTTCTTAGCTTGTATATATATTTTAGCTTCTTAAACCTAGTTTTCTTAAGAGGAGAACAGCCACCAAAGATTTGCAAGCAGCAAAGGAGATTTTGGAGGATCGAAGACTGAAGTCCTGACAAAACTTAGTTTTCCTTTTCCTTTATTCTTTCTTTACTTTCTTGTAACATTGATGATGGTGAAACTCTTTTGTTTTATGTTTTCATTATTTATCATGAACTAATTTACTTTTTCTAGGATTTCAATGGAACTCAACCTGCAGTTTGAATTATTTTACTCTATTTCTTGATTTAATGATATTTGATGTTGTTTATTCAATCTTGTGCTTAATGCTTCTAATTACTTAGCTACCAATTAGATTGATTTGGTAACCTAGATACAACTTGGAAAATAGAGTTTAGTGTTAGACATGGATTGAATAACATGTGTTTCAGATTCATTTATTATGATGAATTGAGTTGCATGTATGATAGAAATATACTTACATGTCATGTGTAACCAATTTTAGAGTCTAAGCTTAATGAGTTTCTTTTTAATTCAATTTTCATAGGAATATAGCTAATTGGTTAAGAGGGATATTTTTATAAGACCATCGGAAGATACTTATAAATAGATTAGAACTCTAGGTTAACATCTCAATGTCATTAGTCAAATTAAGAGGGTAGGAGAAGTTCACATGAAGTGTTAAGGGAAATTGTAATCTTAGGCTTTTATCAATTAATTTAATCCAAGTTTTAGTTTGCTTTCTTTGCTTATTATTACTTTCTTTAATTTAATTTTAATTACAACCTTTAATTAATTGTTTGAATAAGATTGAGTTGTTTTAATTTAGTACTTAACGAATTTAGTAATAATTCCTCGTGGGATCGACACTTTACTTTTCACTTTATTACTTGTTACGATACGTGCATTTGCGTAGTTAAATCCGACAATACTTGGTGAGATATGAGAAAGTGCAAAGGAAGAGATAGGTAAGTTGGCCAACTGTTTTCAATACATGGCTGATGATGCTACTAGGAAAATGCAAGTATATGATCTGATATCCGATCTTGGAATTGAAGGGTTGATTGATGAAGAGCTTGTTAGAGTTGGAGTCATTATCTCTAGTGATAATGGAAAGACGAACTATTCTCAATTCTAAATCATTTGAAGAAGATTTATGTCAAGGCGTTACTTGGTGGCTCTATGTAGAGCATTTAGATAATATTGCTAATGGATTACTATATCAACTTTAAGATTTTTAATGACATTATTATTATTATTATTATTATTATTATTATTATTATTATTATTATTATTATTACTATTATTATTATTATGCTTTTGGTGGATGAATGTAATGTAACATCAATACAAACTTGGTGGCATGAATATTATCGATTTTTAATATTAGAATTGGCTGAAAGTATTTAAATTCTAGTTTTGTTTTATGTTATTTTGTCTTGAAAATTAAATCTTTGTTTTTGTTACCCTGTCATTTAAATACATATATTTTGCTTTAACTATACCCCAAATATTATTACTTATAAAGGGAAGAATCTAAAATAGTAACCTTTTTATTTTATTTGTTTTTTAGGATTGAAAATAATGTTTATTATAATTTAATTAGTATATTAGCATTTTAATTATAAGAGTGATTTGCATTAAAAAATATTAAAAATATGCAATTGTATATAACTTATTTGTAGACATAGGGATTATTTTGAAAATTATCATCATATTTCAACTCTATAATGTTATTTTTCTTGCATTTTAATCAGCATTTTCTCCAAATGATGTAACTTTATTTTCCTAGCATTTTAATACCAATAATCACATTTCATTGCAATGAAGTTATGGTAAGGCACCAAAGCACCACCCAACTTTTTTTTTTTTTATCATTTTTGAGATCACGTGGCTTGACAGGAAGATTTAAATACATATATATATTTAAAGAAACAAATTTTATCAAGAAAACCAATATGAGATTTTTTTTTTATATAAAAAAATTTAAGTGAAAGGAAGCTATCATAGTTCAAAGTCAGGGCAAGCCACAAATTTCAGAGAATGTTAATAATGGTATTTATATATCACCCATTAAATAGAGCATTGATGAGACTCAAACTCTGATGCTTGTCAAAAACGCTAATGAATATTCAAACAACTGAATCAATTTATGTTGAGCTTTGTAAATCACCTACTACATGATCTGTTTTCAATTTTCTTTGGTTTCCCACACCGGCCAAACAATGAAAAACGTCGTCTAGTTGCGCGTGATCGAACAGGCGTTTCCTTGACCTGTTAAAGAAAAAGGTCATGTTGCATAATCATGAACCCAAAATTCCTATTACCTTTAGTTAAAGCACTAAATTCTGATTCGAACTCGAAAAATTTAATTTATTTAAATTTAAATCCGATTCAACCTTTATTATTACTAAAATGATACTCGCGCGATGCCACGAGAATTAAATTTTAAATATACAATGATAACATTCTTAAAAATAAAAATTAATAATTAAAAAATAAATTAATATTTTATAAAATAGCAAAAGAGAATTGACATAACAATTTAAAATTCTAAACAATTTATACAATCAGCTTAAAAGATAAATCTAAGTGAAATAAATTTTTTCTAAATTGAAACACAATGACAAACTATATAAAATATAAAATGAATTGAGACACGACACAGACACAATATAAGAAAAATAATTAAAACACAACACAAAAAATAACATAAACTTGATAAGAATATAAGAACATGTAAAAATATACATAAAATAAATTATTAACGTGTATAAATTTATATAAATTTATAATATTTTATATAAATTATTAACGTATAAAAATTTATATAAATTTATAATACTTTGAAGAAAAAAAATAACACGACACATAATGATGTAAAATATGAGATGAATTGAGACACGACACGAACATAAAGCAAAATAATTAAAACACAAAATGAAAAAAACATAAATACAACACGAATACACGAACATGTAAAAATATACATAAAATAAATTATTACATGTAAAAATTTATATAAATTTATAATACTTTAAATATTAAAAAAAAAAACATAAACATACAAATTTTTTTCATTTTTTTCTCTTTCCCTTCTTCCCTCTTTCCTTTCTTTCTTCTTTTTTTCTCTCTCTTTTCTTTTCTTTTCTTTTTTTTTTTCTCTTCTTTTTTTCCATCAACCGAAAAAAATAAAATAAAAAATAAACAGTATTCAGGCGATCTGGACAGTCTCATTGGGCTTGAAAACTTCCAAAATTTATATATAAGATATGTTAAGAGAAAGAAATGAGAGGGATTGTAGCAACACTCTACCTTTGCCCTTCTAAGATGAGGCTTCGAGTTCTTCCAACAGAAAAGCCCACTGCATCCTCCACTTCCGGATCCTGGTCCTGATTCATTTCCACTAAAGAAAAACCATAAATGAGCATCAAGTATATAACAGTAAAACAGCCAACAACAATATTCTCTTATGTTATTCGAGTGTGAGTATCGGATATGGGTATGTTCAATTTTTTTTTAAAGTTTTTCATATATTTGGAGGGTCCTTGGAAGATCATATCCCCATACCCATATCCAAATATGTGTCGAACACAGGTACTTCAAAAAAAAAAAAAAATATTTATATAAATTTATAATATTTTATATAAATTATTAACGTGTATAAATTTATATAAATTTATAATATTTTATATAAATTATTAACGTATAAAAATTTATATAAATTTATAATACTTTGAAAAAAAAAAATAACACGACACATAATGATGTAAAATATGAGATGAATTGAGACACGACACGAACATAAAGCAAAATAATTAAAACACAAAATGAAAAAAACATAAATACAACACGAATACACGAACATGTAAAAATATACATAAAATAAATTATTACATGTAAAAATTTATATAAATTTATAATACTTTAAATATTAAAAAAAAAAAAACATAAACATACAAATTTTTTTCATTTTTTTCTCTTTCCCTTCTTCCCTCTTTCCTTTCTTTCTTCTTTTTTTCTCTCTCTTTTCTTTTCTTTTCTTTTTTTTTTTCTCTTCTTTTTTTCCATCAACCGAAAAAAATAAAATAAAAAATAAACAGTATTCAGGCGATCTGGACAGTCTCATTGGGCTTGAAAACTTCCAAAATTTATATATAAGATATGTTAAGAGAAAGAAATGAGAGGGATTGTAGCAACACTCTACCTTTGCCCTTCTAAGATGAGGCTTCGAGTTCTTCCAACAGAAAAGCCCACTGCATCCTCCACTTCCGGATCCTGGTCCTGATTCATTTCCACTAAAGAAAAACCATAAATGAGCATCAAGTATATAACAGTAAAACAGCCAACAACAATATTCTCTTATGTTATTCGAGTGTGAGTATCGGATATGGGTATGTTCAATTTTTTTTTAAAGTTTTTCATATATTTGGAGGGTCCTTGGAAGATCATATCCCCATACCCATATCCAAATATGTGTCGAACACAGGTACTTCAAAAAAAAAAATAATATTTATATAAATTTATAATATTTTATATAAATTATTAACGTGTATAAATTTATATAAATTTATAATATTTTATATAAATTATTAACGTATAAAAATTTATATAAATTTATAATACTTTGAAAAAAAAAAATAACACGACACATAATGATGTAAAATATGAGATGAATTGAGACACGACACGAACATAAAGCAAAATAATTAAAACACAAAATGAAAAAAACATAAATACAACACGAATACACGAACATGTAAAAATATACATAAAATAAATTATTACATGTAAAAATTTATATAAATTTATAATACTTTAAATATTAAAAAAAAAAAAACATAAACATACAAATTTTTTTCATTTTTTTCTCTTTCCCTTCTTCCCTCTTTCCTTTCTTTCTTCTTTTTTTCTCTCTCTTTTCTTTTCTTTTCTTTTTTTTTTTCTCTTCTTTTTTTCCATCAACCGAAAAAAATAAAATAAAAAATAAACAGTATTCAGGCGATCTGGACAGTCTCATTGGGCTTGAAAACTTCCAAAATTTATATATAAGATATGTTAAGAGAAAGAAATGAGAGGGATTGTAGCAACACTCTACCTTTGCCCTTCTAAGATGAGGCTTCGAGTTCTTCCAACAGAAAAGCCCACTGCATCCTCCACTTCCGGATCCTGGTCCTGATTCATTTCCACTAAAGAAAAACCATAAATGAGCATCAAGTATATAACAGTAAAACAGCCAACAACAATATTCTCTTATGTTATTCGAGTGTGAGTATCGGATATGGGTATGTTCAATTTTTTTTTTAAGTTTTTCATATATTTGGAGGGTCCTTGGAAGATCATATCCCCATACCCATATCCAAATATGTGTCGAACACAGGTACTTCAAAAAAAAAAAATGAAAAGTCGGAGTAACATAGTATTAGAATGCTGGACTCTTAGTTAATCAAGATTCAATTCTCACATCCTCAGTATAATATAATATAATAAACAAATTTTGGTCTATTTTTTTTAAATAGAAAAGGCAATAAATCCCATCAAACAAGTGCTAAAACAACATTTCCATGAATGTTACACAATATTTCGATTTTCTGGAACAAACATAAAACAAATGCACTATTCCTACTATTACTGAGGGAACAGTAAAAATGATTAAAGTTAAAAACAAAATGAAAGAGTTACCTAGCAAGATCATTCCTAGCCAGTTCAGCTGACAAACCAAAGTACAATGGTAAAACAGTTAATAAGCTAATAATGTTTCATCCATTAACTTCTAAAGCATACCTTTGGATAAAATTTAAACCAGATATTAAAGATTTAACTAACAACTTTTATTCCAGAATACACCAAAAAATAACCAGAAATTAATAATTTAACAAAATTGATAAGCTATGATGAAGTACAGAAACTTTTAGACATGATTATGATTTTAAAAGTGTTCAAACCCATGTCAATTTTTTTACTCAATGTACTAAAAGTATTAGCTTCTAGTTATGATGAAAAATTATCAATCGCCATCATACTGAATGGTTTCAATAATGTTCCTCATGTATGAAGGTTTTATGACTTGTAATGATAGTATTACATATTCAGTCGTTGCATCGACCTAACTAATTCAACAAATGCCTTTGAATCAACAATTAGGATTTTAACAGATGAATTGCTAAATGGTGAACATATATAGGCAAAACCAGTTATGAGATCAGTCAAAATCACAGGTTTTCTTTGCTTAAACTGCTATTGTGCAGCAAGTTGGGAAACATGGGATAATGATCAGCCCTTCTACCTATCTGGTCCTTCTGAATAACTTGTCCGTCATTTGTTTCAAAATTTTAAGCTCATGCTTTAGTTCATCCTCCCATTGCTGAGAGGAGAATCCCGATGAATTCATTGATCCCAAATTACTTTGACAATAGACCTCTTGAGGCATAACCTGATTCTTTTCAGGCTTCAATCGACTTAATGATCCAGGAGTGCCTTTCTCTGCAGCTTGTAACCAGGCAGTTTCTAACCTTTGCTCACATATAATGGATTCAATTCTCGGCATCGGAATCTCTTGCCTACTCTCCTTTGAGCTGCCAATGTCAGTGTTGCCTTCAGCTAGTTCCGGCATCTCAGCTGGATTTGCATGGTTTAAGGAAATCTCACCATCTGTCAAGAGAATTATACGAGCTTCTACATTACGTCTCATCACTATTTCAATAGAGTTTGTAATACTGCTCAAAAACCTTTCAGCCCTAGACTTGATATCTCCATCCCCAAATGCGAGATAGGCAATTAAAACACCTGCTAGCAGAAAAACTGAAAGTAAGAAATAAAGTGAAAACTATAAATGCTCAATTTAAAACTAAGCTTCTCCATGAAATAGAATGTACAACATGTGCAGATCATTAAATGGATAAAGAAATAAAAGATGGAAAAGGACAGGTGGAAGTACAACTATAGATGGAATGAGTAGACTATCTTAGTTGAAACTTTATACTCATTCAACCTCAGATCTTGTTTCCATTCCTAGCAAACTTCAAAGAATAGACACCCAAGGATTTATTTTTTTTTCCTGAAGGAAACACACACAAACACTAGAGAAAGGTATAACACATGTCAAAGTCTATTAAGCTTTGTTCTTAGAAACATGACAACATTGGCATAAAACAGTACATAGCCTATGCAAGATCAAGTATGGATCACCACAATGGTGATCTACCAATTAATCCCTCGGAGTTCGACTACATTGTCATTGTAGAGAATCCTTTTGAGAATTGGCGTATGGTTATATCAAATAGAAATTTTTACCCATAAGGCACAGAAACTTCAGTGGGGCAGCAATCATGCTTGGCATATCGGACCCAAGACACCATTTAATTCTATTATAAGTATACAAAAAATTCATAAATAAAATTCTTAAACTTCTGAGTCAAATACGATGCTTGTTAACATTTAGGATATATTTTCTCATTTCAAAATGTAGATATGTAATGAGATAGCATAAATAAAAGCATCACTAAAATCTATTTACTCATGTTTCAACATAAGATCACAGGTTCAAGAAAAGTTATCAATAGCATAAAAAATATACATTTGAGATCACTCTGTTATGAATTTTCAACTAGAAGGTTTGAAGCAAAGATTGATCAGTCTGTCAGAATAACAAAAGCTTGCATAGAGTTAAGAAGCAGCTGAAGAGTATCTCTCCCGGTAAAAAATTCCCATCTACTTTGGTGTTGCAATAGCATATTATGCATCATAGACCTTTATGGTCTATCTCACAAATATATTTCTCACAAGCTGACTACAACAAGATTGATAAGACAAATTTATGCGAATTTTATCAAGAAAAGTCATATCTTGTGAAATTTGCAAAATTATACAAAAATAGTTTAAAGTTTATGGGCTTACCTTCGTCTTCAGCAAGAGACGAAAGCTTCCCATGAGCATGTAGCAGCTGTATCAATGTCTTTGAGTGGCACTTGTCAATACACTTTGCCCAGATGTCATCTAATTTTCCTGAATTTCTGCAGGCAAGTATCATATTTCCACTCAAACTATTGTCACATGCAGCAGGTAAGGCACCACCATCCATAATTCGACCATGTGAAGGTTTAGAATTGGAACCATAACCATCAATCATAGACACTAATTCTCCCTGATGATTGGAATTCCCATTAACAGATTTGTGTAAGGATGCAGGAGAAGTTGATTTCCAAGGCAAATACTGAGTTCCTGAATCTTGCTTGTAAGCTATAGCTTCCCGTGAAGTGCTTGATGGGTAATCCTCAGTTGTCTTTGAGCTCTGCCTCCGGCTGCTGCTTGACTGAGTGAGATCTGGTGAAGGCAATGAACCATGCTGCAGCAGAGTAGCTGTAAACCATGTCGAACGTTCACTTGAAACCCTTAGTTGTTTCTCAGCTTCTGAAAGAAGCGTTAAAGCATCTTTTAATCTCTCCAGTTCTGCTTCAGTAACTACAGCGGACACCAAAGATCCATAAGGATATAATTCAAAATAATAATTGTAATGTACGAATAAAAATAAATACGTAAAAGGCACTGCAAAAAACTTAACCACCTAGAAGAAAATGCAATCATCTACTTTTTCTCGATACAAGGTAGCATCTCTTTTACATCTTCAGAACCACTGAATAATCCCAGGAAGTATATACAGTTATGGGAAAAAAAATGATAAAACGCAGGAAACTACTATTTTATGCATCTCCATTCTAAAGAGCAGAAAATACAAATAAAACATAATTCCATAAAGTGCACACCACTATATGGGTCATATTGCACCACCATATTCCATCCCAACTTGGGACCCTACTCCATTTTATAGAGCAAAGCAAGATAATTTAAAAAAAAAAAAAAATCATTGCTTGGTTTAATGCATTAGTTAAAAAATAATAACTAGCATAGCTAGAAGTGATAAAAAAAATTAAAACAACACATTATAACAAGTTAACAAGTGATTTAATTAACGGATAAAAGGCTCAACTTGAAGCAACCATATTCGGATGTTACAATTAGACTGGATTGAGCACAAAATTGATTTTGATTAGCATGAAAAAATAAAAGAGTTGATGGAACCACTCTAAAGTAATAGAAACTAAATCACATGAGGTCTAGTTCCAAGTTTCGGAACTAAGATTTTGGTAGAAATGAGAACCAGTCTAGAGCTAAAAAAGATATCTCGTCTAGTAAACACATAGAAACCCCTTTATTCTTACCCTATCCTGTAACATGTGTGACTCTCACATCAAGCTTCCACAAAGGCCATTCCTTATCTTTCTATGCAAGGATTTGAATTCGATACCTTGAGGTGGAACACTAGGCTTTGCTACCACTAGAGCTGAAAGGAAAATCCTATATAGTAAAGGCAGAGACCATACCTTATCTTTTATTCTCACCTCTCACCCTATCTCCTAACATATGGGGCTCTACCATCATGCTTACATCTTTTAGTGAATGAATTTGAACTTGCTATCTTGGGGTCAAACACTAGGTTCTTATGCTACTTGAGTTGAAATGGGCATCTTGGTTTAAGTACAACGTACAAACTATTTTGAACAAAGCTTTGGCAGGCCTTGTACTTTCTCTTCGGTTCTTACCCACACCTTTCAAATGGTCTCTACTTTTGTCCTTTCCTTTCAATTTCTTCCCCTCTCAACACTTGTACTACAAAAGAATGGATGCTGCTTACCTACAAAACCAGGAAACGATAGAGCATATCATGCAATGATATATTCCCTAAACTAGCTAGGCTAGGTATGCAACTAGATAGAGATTCACCTCTTTGTTTGTTAGTAGCCTATCAAATAAGTTGAGCACAAAAAAATACTCCAACCAAATTGAGAAATACATACCAATGAAGCTAGTATGTACATTCTTATAGTTGCATGAGCATGGGTTCCTCATGTTTTGAGGGACAGATTTTTCATTTTTATGAAGTGGTCAAAAAATTTATGAGCATAAATATGCCAAGCATATTTTTGTTTAGAACTCAATATGTTAATTTCTCTTTTTTATTCAAACAAATAAAATTTGTGAATGTCAACTATCTTTCCAAGTTGAAAAAATCAACTTAGACCTTCTATAAAAAAAATTTAATGTGTACCGAGGGACCCTCATAGATCCTCAAACATCAAATCTTGTAGGGTTTGCTTCAAACCCCAAACATCAAACTGTCAAAAAGAATCCATTTTTTTATTTTTTATTACAGATTAGTTTCGGCAAATAATGTAAAAATTACTTTAAGTTAAACTAGAGGAGTCTTAGCTTCTTATAAACATAGCTCATATCTGAGAGTTTAATCTTTTGAGTTGGATTGAAAATTCATTGAGATGCTTTGTCTTAATGTAAAGGCTAAGAAGTAACAAATTTTGGTACCAAAATGAAATGTGGGTAAATCCTAATGCAAGATAGACAGTATCAACAATCCTCCACTTAGGGGAAAAAGTGATACTTGTAGTAGGCGGATTCAAATTTGGAACTTGCAGTTTAAAGTAATAAAAATATAATTAGGTTTTAGCAAAGTTCTTATATTTACAACTCCAACAAAATAAGATTATTATAAGGCAAAACCATACTTCTAAATATTTATTGATCTCGAGATTATTAAAGGGCATTTTGGATACCATAAAGAAGTAAAATCCTATCCAGTTCAATTATTTAGGTTCATTTTGTCCTGAAGAACTTCACTTCTTTTTTTTATTTAAATGGATTTTTTTTTTTGGTAAGCGTTGAGCTGAACAACTTCGCTTTCAACATTTTATGTTTCTGCCAATTTTTATTCAAAACCTGTACACAACTCATTTTCAACTCGTGACATGACTTTTTCTTTTCTTTTTTTTTTTCTTTTCATTTTTTGTTAATTTGATCTCTACAAAGATTTTCCTTTTCATCATATGCTGACTTAAGTCCATCAAACTAATTTTATTAGAATTAGAATATGGATATGGATATGCTATTTTTATATCAAGAAGCTTTCTCTGCTACCAAAGAACAATAACAAAGTAACAGGATGATACTCACAAGCTCGTCCACCAAAAAATGAGTGGCTGTACTTAGAATCAACAATATTGTATGTTCCGGCAGTGATATCCATAATAAGGCTGGCAAGTTGGGACATCAAAACCATTGGATCAACCCCAGATTCCATCAACTCTCTAGCTCTTTTCACTGTTTCTGCTGTGTCAGTTGACATTGCTAATTTCAAAAAGTTCCACTAACTTCTCATCTGAAATACCCCTACTTGCAGAGTGAAAGCAAGTGATACAAATAAATTCAACTGTTCATATGTAGTAAAATTTCTATAGTCCAAAATTTGAAAAATAAACTAGTCCTCCTTATTGCTCGGACTTGTTAAACTTACTATATTCCAATATTTTATTCTATTAACCACAATTTTACAACATTCATGAAGTGACCAATTAAAACAAGAAAATGAAGTAGCCATGCCAAGGAAGCATTTCAAGCATACTCACAAGTTCATTTACAAGAGATGTAGTGATTCTTTTGCCCAACAAACTTAGCTGATTTAGCATTGTTTCTGCATCTTGAAGTGAACCATTTGCATTCAATGCGATTAAATTCAGTGCACCTGATTCGACCTCAAGATTCTCATCAGTAGAGATCTTCCTCAACCGGGCCATGATATTACCGTCTTTTATTTTGTTGAAGAGGTACTTCTGACATCGTGATTGCACAGTACGTGGCACATTGTCAAGATCAGTTGTTATGAATATGAATACAACGCGTGGTGGAGGATCTTCCAGGAATTTTAGTAATGGCAGCCATATCTTTAGATTTCAGCAAATGACATTCATCAATAACAAAAACCTTGTATCGTAATGAGCTTGATGGGAGCCCTGTTGACAGGCTTCTCAAAAGGTACCTAACTCTATCAGTTCCTTTTTTATTGGTGCTATCAACTTCCCAAAGCACCCTGCTTTTCCCAGAAATGTACTCAGTGCATTCTGTACAGTACCCACAAGGTTCAGCATCTTCAGTACTCAGACAATTCAAAGCAGCAGCAAAAATTTTGGCTATTGATGTTTTTCCAGTCCCGCGGGGACCTTGGAAAAGATAGAAAGGAGCAATCTTTCCCCTTGAAACAGCATTCATAAGGGATTGTACCACAATATTCTACCCAATTAGTTCATCAAAGTACATTGGTTTTATTTCTGGCTTAAGCTCTTAATATTTTCTGGTGTACCTCCTCCTCTCCTTCTCCAGTAAGAGCTACAATCTCTAACCCATCTTGACTCCTACAACTTGATGACCATCTCCTTCCATCCAATCTACTCAGGGCCTCCAAATCAAGCTCTCCGAAGTTTGTAGAGAGCTCATCATCACTACACCAGGTTCCAATGGATGACCCTCCTCTTCCATCACCACTATTGCTAAGCAATGGGAGAAGACCTTGAGCACTTGTTAAAACAATTCTCAGCTTATTGGAAAGCGACGATGATCGTCTATGTCTATGGTTGTACACTGACTGACTTCCACAGAGAATGCTACTTCCTTTCCTCCTTAAAGTATCAGAGAGGGAAGGAGGGTAACAACTCCCACCAACCCCTCTATATTTCGGGGTCCTCCTTGTCCAATAGCAAGGAATCCCACATCCTTGCCGACCTGCCAAATCTAAAGGGTCATCCACTTCGTCATCCCCATCATTCAATGAAGTTGTGGTCGCATCCCAGGAGCCAACAGTGCTTGGATTATGGTTAAAATACTTACTATAAGAACTAGTTGACAAAGCTGGGGTGCTATAAGAATAAGAAGAATCTTCCTTTCTGCCAGTTTTCAACAATCTAGAGGATGAATGTGACCAATTCTTGTGCTTGAGTTTGAGAAGCAGTGGGGATGCCTCTGAACTCTTGCGAAAATCCTCAGAATTACTATAATCTTCAGTATCATCAGATTGGTCAACAGAATCGTCCCTTCCTAAACCTAAAGCCAATGCAGGATGAGCCTTGAGCAATTTTCTCGAGTTCACAGAATTTCTATTAACACCACTCTTTTTTTGTTCATATCTAGAAAAAACATCGAAATAGGCACTATTTTTCTTACTCTTTTTGTTGGCCCCCAACATTCTTTTGGTGGATGGTGTAACCAATGAGACTAGATTTGCATCTCTACACCTGAACATCTTTGAAGCAGAAAGACTCTCAATCAAATAGGTATCACTCTTTGAATCCCCACAGTCCCTTGAATCACTCAAGCTATTATCATCAACATTGCCTTGAATCCAAGAAGAAGACTGGTCCCCATCATCATCATCATCATCCACATTTATTGATGATGATTTCTGACTCTTCCAATTATAAAGGAAGACCCTCTTCTCTTTCTCATTGCCCTTGCCATTGCTATTATTATCAGCATTATTAATATGACCATGACCATTGCTTCCAACTCTAAAAGCTAGCTGAGATAAATCCGAATAAGCATTCCCATTTGGCCTATTTAAACTTTCACTATCGAAATGGTTTTTTAAAGCAGTACAAGTAGAAGCCGAACCGGCTGCTGCTGCAACAAATCTAGAGGAACTGAGAGGTGATTTCCAAGAAGAAGTGGTCCCAGGATCCCTCAAAAAGCGAGAAGCTTTTCATATTTGAGTGAGCTCCTTCTTCAAGTGCAGCCGGCTCGGATCGGGTATTCTCGCATCTGACATTTTCTTTTTGGCTCAAATGAACAAAAGAAGAATCACCCCAGAACGACAAATTTTTTAAAGACTATACATTTCCATTTCATTCACCACATCTATAAAAATAGATACAAAAAGAAAAACATAAAATCTTTTGAGAGATATTATTATTCTAGTTGTTGCTAGTAAGGCAAAGGAAAGGGAAGAAGAAATAGGAAAGGCAAGTTAGTGTTTGAATGCGGGCAGATCTGACAGGTTTTTTCTTCGGACAGTGTTTTCATTACTTGATAGACAGAGCGTGGGGATCTATCAAGTATCAATGTCTAAATCTAATCTAATGTAATTAATGTAAATGAAATGGAATAGTTTTTTTTTCCTTCTTCTTTACAAGGTTTTTTTGTTGCCTTTTAGTTGCCCCCAAATGAATTCTTCAAAAGTGTTTGATTTTTTAATGAAAATGAAAATTTCAAAGTTTAATTTTCTTTTAATTGTTCCTTTTCATTTTCCGATCAAATTCAAAATATTAAGAGGCGTTTGGTATGTGGAAATATGCTCATATTTTTTAAATTTTAATTGATGAAAAATAGATTTTCATGTTTGATATGATATATTCTTAGGAATATAACTTTTTCAGCTATCACATTATGAGAATGTTAATTGTTTCTTTTCATTTTCTGGTCAAACTCAAAATGTTAAGAGCAAATAAAAAACTCTCTCCAACAGCAAAGAGCCCGGGACACTTCGTTTTTGTGCTGTCTACTTGTCCCAATTTTTATTTACTTCGAATTTCTTTTCTTTCTTCTTTTTTATTCCTTAAATAATCGTTATTAGTATGCTCACAATCACATACTTGATTATGAATTTTTTAAGATAAAATCGGAGGAAAACATTAAAAAAAAAAATCCGATCGTTTCAAGGATATAATTACTGGTTTGAAAGCTCTTTGAAAAAACATATTATGATAAGGAGATGGTCAAGAAATTATTAAATAGCCTTCCAAAATTTTAAGAAACTAAAGTGATAGTCATTAAAAAATCTAAAGATCCTGATACTCTTTCTCTAAATTAGTTCATTGGTCTCCTCTTAACCTATGAGATGAAAATGAAACATGAACAAGAACCAACCAAGAAAATAGGTATTTCTTTCAGTTAAAAAATACAAGAAGAAACATTAAATAAAAAAAATGTTGGTGAGGAAAAAGAAATGGTTATGTTGCTAAGAGGTTCAAGAAATTCATAAAGATGAACAAGAATGGAAGAAGATCTCAAAAAAGGAGAAAGATTCAATTGTGTGCTTTGAATACAAGAAATCGGGTCACACAAAATGTCTTAACGATCTCACGACTGCTAAGACGTTGGGAGTGGAAAAGAATAATAATACCTCGATAATAATGGCGGGTTTTGAAAAAACTTGAAAAAAAAAAGAGTCGCCATCGATTTTTTTAGCCAGGTGTGATCGGTTACCTATTAAAATTGATTTTTGTAAAAAATTTTAAAATTAATTAAAATCTTTTTTAAAACCAATTTTAAAGTCTGCGTTTGAAACCAGAGAAAAACAATGCAGGTTCGGGAAGCGGTTACGCGCGGGGAAGGTATTAGCACCCCCACAACACCCATATAAACGGTATCTTATTAATCATGTGTTATCTTAAGTCTCGATGAAAGTTGGTGTTGGTTTCGGTATTTTAAAATAATTCCTTAAAAAATAGTCATGTTATTTAAGAATGATCCGAAATTTCATTACCACAAAAATTTCTATACTCCTCGGCAACTCGACAATATATAGAAATTTTCTTTATTTTAAAATCATCCGTGTCATTCTCTTTTCTTTAGAAAGGATGTTCTGTTGTTAATGATAATTGATGAAATCCTCCCCAGCAAACCCGACAGAGAACTCATGAATTATTTTAACTCGGGAACATTACATTTTATTATTAAAACATCTATTTTCATGTGCATTTAAACTTGTTTATTATGAACATGAATGTACAAAACATTATTAAGATGCAAACATAAGAGAAGTAATATGAACATTTATCATCAAATGGCATAATCAAGAAAATAAGATGAACATCATTCATTAAATATCATAGACATAAAATATGCATACAATATTTATTTAAAATCCTTTTATCATGTATCTTTCGTATGGAATTACGTAAATGGCATGCGTCGAAAAATTTTACAGAACCCCCCGACAAACCCGACAAAGCTTGAAAAACAATTCTTTCGCCTATCACTTATGTAATTCCGAGTAAAATGAAAATCATACTTTACGATTTCGTAAGCATATGCATTAGAGAATTTTCTAATCTCTCCGGCAAACTCGGCAGAGTCTAAGAAATTATTCTTCCGCCTAATACTTATGTAATTGAGAAAGTACATTTTTTTGATAAATTTTAAAATGTTTTTCTAGAAAACATGAAATGTACTAAAACGAGACCTTTATCGTAAATGTGTTTCTCTCTTTAAGAGAGGGCATTTGAATACCTATAGAGGTATCGGAATACCTTTGAGGAAACTTTGATCGGACTTAAGAAGGGTGGATTTTTGGGCACGAAAATTTTTCTTGAGGGATATCTAAATACCATGGGAAAGATATCTGGATGCCTTGAGGCAAGTTTAGGCCAATTTACTTGAAAAACAGAGGCATTCGAATGCTATTGCCTAGACATCCGAATACCCCTAGATTAGCCTTAATGCAATGCTTCAAAAATCAAAGAAAGCTAAAAAAAAATGCAATTTTTCTTAAGAAAAACATGGTTGTTCCAAACCTCCAAGTAAAATGAAACAAAATTTTGACTCATTTTTGGAGCTCGTTTTAGCAATCTAAGCTCGTTTTGTTTAAACCTCATTTGTAAACTTTGAAAAACCGAAAACAATTTTGTAAATTCTCCCCTCATGTTTCGGCCAAGGAACTTTTAAGACACCAAAACAGTTTTTTTTTTTTAATAAAAAAAATGCCTACACTTTTTAGCCCATAATCTCCATATCCAACCTTTCAAACTTTAGTATACCCAACACATGAAAAAAAAAAAACAAGACCTTGGTCACGAATTATTGGTTAATCCGAGCCAAGGGTCCATTGGGAATGTTTTTGGAAAACATTTTTTGGCAAAACAAAGAGATTGGCTCAAAGTTGGCCACATGGATTGTTAATCCGGCTCAACTATCACTTAGAACAAAAAAATGCCCCAAGATCATCAATCTCATAACCAAAACTTTGCCTAATCACACCAAGCTTACACACCAATAAACCATAGCCAAGGCATACAAAATCAAAGATAGCAAAGACGAAAAAAGAGATTTTAAATAAGAGTTTTTAAGAAACAAGAAAGTTGACTTAAAGTTGGCCACATCGATTATTAATCCGGCTCAACTATCACTTAAAAGGTGTTCTAAGATCTTCAAGCTCATAACTAACTTGCTCTCAACAAGAAATAAGAGGGAAATCATCAAACATCAAATATGCATCATAATATAGCGTAACCAAGGTAAGAAAAAGAAGTATAACAAATAGTAAATATCAACATATACAACATTTTATGAAAGTAACTTAAAAAAAGAAAAGAAACAACAAAGTATTTTAAAAACATGTGTGAAAACTTTAAAGTTTTTGAAGAGAAGAAAAGAGTAGTCTTGTTTTCAAAAACCTTTTTGAGAAATTTCAAAGCTTGAAAAAACAAAGAAAACATAGAGAGGAAAGAAAAGAAAACTACCTTTACTTAGCTTTTCCTAGCAAAAACCTTTTTTTTTCCTCTTTTTTTTTTCCCTTTTTCTTTTCTCTCTTCCTTTCTCCTTTTTTCTTACAATGGCTAAATGCTTCTCATCCCTTTGAATTGTCTTGGCCGAATGGCCTATAAGTCATTCTTCTCATCTTTTTTTCAAGTGGTCCCCCTTCTCATGGTCCCTCATTTCCTATTCTTGCTCACCAAGTTGTTCTTCTATTGGCCAAGCTTTGCCCACTCATGTACCTCTTGATTTCTCTCTCTCTTACTCATCCATTTATTCACCAATTTTCCATTTTGCTTCCAAAAAAACCTTCACTCCATTTTATTACAAGTTTACCTTATGCTTATTTCCACATTTTTCCTTTAACTTTTTCATTTATTTCTAATTCACCCATCATTCTTCCATCAATTTTCTACTTGGACTTTAACATTGGGCCTTCCACCAAAAATCTCCTCTTCTTGGTCTTTTAAAGTTGGGTCTTCCTACATTATTTCTATAAATTGGGCTTCCAACTCCTATCCAACTTCCTACCTATTGAATCTTTTTAAAATATTGGCTTTCAACCACCAAATTTCCCTATCACTTGGATTTTTAAAAAATAGGCTTTTATCTTCCAACAAATTTTCTATCACTTGGATAAAAAAATAGGCTTCCAACTTTCACCAAATTTCCTATCATTTGGCTCTTTAAAAATTGGGCTTCCATCTTCCACCAAATTTCCTATCACTTGGCTCATTAAAAAGTTGGCTTCCAATTTCCGCCAACTTTCTAATATTGTTCCTCTTTAATGGTTTCAATTTTGCCCCTCCAGTTTCAATCGTGGCACTTCAATTATCAAGATTACCTCTTCACCATCCAATTTCCTTTCTAATCTTATTATTGCAGAGTTGACTTTTTCTCATATTGACTTTGACAATTTTGACTTCTCCAAGTTTGACTTTGACTTTGTCAACTTTTGACTTTTCCCACATTGACTTTTCAATCCAAAGTGTAAAAACCAGATCACGAGATTAGGGGAAATTTTAGAAGCCCGAGAATTAAGGGGAATTGTACTTTTTAAGGGGTTCGGATAAAATTAGGTATCTATAGCTGCCCCTCTTTGGCTATTGCTGAGAATCAAGAATAAGACAAAGACAAATAGACGATGATTTTGTCCGGGTGTAAGTGTTATTCAAGAGAGGACAAAAATTTTGTTTTTTTAGAATGAAGAGGGAGTTCAAAATTTTGAAATAAAACCAAGATTTGAACATTTTGATCTTGAGAAGAAAATACCTTGACTACGATACCAAGGCTCGACTTGTCTTAAGAAAAAGAGTTCGATTTAAAACAAAGGCAATACCTCGATGGCAATCCCGAGGCTCGACCCATTTGAAAAACGAGTTCGATTTGAAACAAAAAGAAATACCTCGGCGACAATCCCAGGCTCGACCCATTTGAAAAACAAGCTCGATTTCAAACAAAAGCAGTACCTGGATGGCAATCCTGGGGCTCGAACTATTTGAAAAACGAGTTCGATTTTGAAATAAAAGAAATACCTTGGCGGCAATCCTAGGGCTTGACCCATTTGAAAAATGAGTTTGATTTAAAATAAAAGAAATACCTCGGCAATAATCCCAGGGCTCGACCCATTTGAAAATCAAGTTTAATTTAAAAGAAAACAAATACCTCGATGGCAATCCCGGGGCTCGACCCATTTCAAAATGAGTTCGACTTAAAAATAAAAAAAATACCTCGACGACAATCTCGGGGCTTGACTCATTTGGAAAATGAGTTTGATTTTGAAACAAAAGAAATACCTTGACAGTAATCCCGGGGCTTTACCGATTTGAAAAACGAGTTTGATTTTGAAATAAAAGAAATACCTTGGCGGCAATCCCGAGGCTCGATCCATTTGAAAAACGAGTTCGATTTGAAAAAAAAAAAGTACCTCGCCGGCAATCCCGGGGCTCGACGCATTTGAAAAGCGAGTTCGATTTAAATGAAAAGAAATTTTTCTCGATTCTTGCAATATCATTCAAATGCAATGATGTTGATGGCATGTTTTGCAAATGCTTGTAAAATGCATGTTCCCTAGAGGCAAATATTGCTACATGTTTATGATCCATGATTCCACTGTGATCCACTGTGATCCACAAATGTTCTGACTCCATTGCTCGCCCTATTCGAGCTTTTTAGTATCATGGAATTGTGTTTTTTCGAATTTAAGTGGTTTCCAAAATTTTTATAAAATTTAACTCTAGTTCATAGTAACATAAAGAAATCCTTTCATTTAAAGATTTATATGTTTAGTAATCATCATTTAATTCAATAACATTTATAATGCATCATAAAATGTTAATGGATTTTTGTAACAGAAAATGGACAAATGTAATAACAAAGATAGTAATAACAAGGTTCTTCATAATAGCAAAGAGTGGGTATCAAGGGTTAAATAGACAAATGCAATATTGCAGGTCGCAGATGTTCTAGAGGCGTAATATCTTGGACCTTCCTACTTCAGTTCATCTAAAATTTCTTTTGAACAAACCATTACTTGAGTGTCTCTTCGGCTTCCGAAGATGCGTCAGATTGAGCTTTGCCCCTTTTCTTGAACTTCTGAAGCTTCGTTCCCTTTTTATGGAGCATTGACCCTATGGTCCAACTTGGCAAGTACTTGGGTCGCCCTTTCAGGTTTTCGACCCAAGTGTCCTCCTTTCGGTTTAAGTCGCCCTTTTGGGTTTTCGGCTTAAACCTCTCCTTTTTTTCTCTCTTTTTTTTAATTCAATTTTCTTTCTTCTTTTTAATCGTTTCCTGCTAGGCATAGTACTTTTTCACCTCGTCGGCATTGACTGGATTTCTCAAATCATCATCGTCCATCCGGGTCAAGATTAATGCCCCTCTAGAAAAAGCCTTCTTCACCACATAGGGTCCTTCCCAATTCGGGGTCAATTTTTCGCAAAGATCTTTTTGGATAGGGAGAATTTTCCTTCACACCAACTCCCTCTCCCGAAACTACCTAGGGCGGACCTTTTTATTATGAGCTCGTTTCATCATTTTTTGGTACATTTGCCCATGACAAATGGCCTTTAGTCTTTTCTTCTTGATGAGATTCAACTGCTCATACCGAGCCCTTACCCATTCTGTTTCTTCCAGACCAATCTCCATTAACACACGTAGCGAGGGGATTTCGACCTTAATAGGCAACACCGTCTCCATCCTATATACAAGAGAAAATGGTGTGGCACCTGTAGATGTGCGGATCGAGGTGCAATATGCGTGAAGAGAAAAAAGACAGCTTCTCGTGCCAGTCTTTGTACATATCAGTCATTTTTTCAACATTCTTCTTTATATTCTTATTAGCCGCATCCACAGCCCCATTCATTTTTGGGCAATTAGGAGCTGAATTATGGTGCTTGATCTTGAACTAGGTGTACACTTCTTTCATCATCTTATTATTCAGATTGAGAGTACTGTCTGAAATTATTCTCTCCGGAAGCCCTTATTGACATACAATCTCCTTCTTGATGAATCTGCACACCACTAACCTCGCTACGTTGGCATAGGAAGAGACTTCTACCATTTTGTTAAGTATTCTATAACCACTAGGATGAAGCGGTGTCCATTTGAAGCTTTTGGTGTAATGGGCTCGATCACATCAATCCCCCAAATTGAGAATGGCCATGGAGTTATCATGACATAAAATGGTGATTGGGGAATATGAGTCTTGTCTGCATAGTATTGCCATTTATGACATTTTCGGGCATGATTAATGTAATCGCCTTCCATAGTCAGCCAATAATACCCCGTCCTGATAATCTGCTTGGCCATCTTGTAGCCGTTGCCATGAGTGCCACATATCTCTTCATGCACTTCCTCGAGGATTCTCTAAGCCTCGATAGAATTGACACACCTTAATAGCACCTAGTCTTTCCTTTTATTGTAAAGAATTTCCTTATTTAAGACAAAACCCATCACCATTCTCCTTGGGGTTCTTTTGTCATTTTTTGTTGCCTGTGTAAGGTATTGCTGACTTTTGATGTATCACAAAATGTCATAATATCATGGGCGACCATTCGCTTCTTCTTCGATGCTTAAGCAATGGGCAGGAGACTCACATATGCTCATCTTGATAAGCACAACCTCGGCCCCCTCATTCACTTTAAACATTGAGGCCAAAGTGGCTAAAGCATCTTCCATTCGATTTTATTCCCAGGGAAAATAATTAAAACTTATTATTTTGAACTCCTTGATCAAGCCCAGTTTAAGTTCTTGATATCGGATCAACTTTGCATCCCAAGTTTCCCATTCCCCAGGTAGTTGGTATATTAATAGGGCTGAATCTCCAAAGACCTTCATTGTCCTAATCTTTCTTTCAATAGCAGCATGGAGGCCCATAGTACACGCCTCATATTCTGTAGTTTTATTTGTATAGATGAAATCCAACTTGGCAGTGAAAGGCTGGTTATATTCTCCTGAGGATATGAGCACTACGACAATCCCATGCCCCATGGCGTTTGATGCGCCATCAAAATACATTTTCCATGATTTCTTCTTGGGGGCGTCTTATCTTCTTGCGAGATGCACATTAAGTCTTCATCCGGGAAATTAAAATTTATAGACTCATAATCCTCCACCGCTCGACTTGCTAGGAATTCGGTTATCACACTACCTTTTATGGCCTTTTGGTTCACCTATACGATGTCATATTCGGAAAGCAGTACTTGCCATTTTGCCGTTCTCTTTAACAGTGTGATACAACATCTATTGCCTGAGTCTACGGGCGGTTCAAGGCTAGGCACAACATAGCCTTTCTACTAATGATATTTCAGCTCGTACTCTGTGAACTTCTTGCTGAGGTAGTAGATAGTTTTTTCCTTCTTTCCGGTTTCATCATGCTGCCTTAGCATACAACCCATGGATTTTTCAAACACTGTTAAATACAATATCAACGGTTTCCCTGGAATAGGTGGCATTAGCACTGGCAGGTTTGACAAAAAGTACTTCACCTTATCAAAGGCTTTTTGGCAATCTTTATCCCATTCCCCTGGATCACGCTTCCGAAGTAATTTGAATATCAGGTCACACTTTTTAGTGAGTTGGGAGATAAATCGAGCAATGTAATTTAGTCTACTCAAAAAGCTTTTCACTTCCTTTTAAGTAAGGGGCGACAATAAATCCTGGATAGCCTTCACTTTATCTGGGTCAATTTCAATCCCCTTTTTGCTAACAATTAACCCTAATAATTTCCCCAAAGTGACTACGAAGGTGCATTTTGCCAGGTTGAGTTTGAGCCTGAACTTGCTCAACTTTTCAAAGAGCCTTTTAAGATTCGCAGCATGTTCATCCTCTCCTCAAGACTTTGCAATCATGTCATCGACATAGACCTCTATCTCCTTGTGCAGCATATCATAGAACAAAGTCACCATGGCTCTTTGGTATGTTTCCCCAGCATTTTTTAATCCGAAAGGCATCACTTTATAGCAAAAGGTTCCCCACATCGTCGTGAACGTGGTTTTCTCGATATCTTCCAGTACCATCTTGATTTGATTGTACCCTGAGAACCCATCCATGAAGGAGAATATGGAATTCTTTGCAGTGTTATCGACCAAGGTATCAATATGAAGCAATGGAAAGTTATCTTTAGGGCTCGCCCTATTCAAATCTTGGTAGTCAACACACATCCTTACTTTTCCATCTTTTTTCGGAATCGGGACAATATTTGCTACCCATTTCTGATATTTTGCCAGCTCCAAGAATCTGACATCAAATTGCTTTTTCACTTATTCTTTTATTTTCAACAGCATTTCAAGCCTCATCATTCTCAACTTTTGCTAAATTGACTTGGAACCTGGCTTCAATGGGAGTTTATGGGCCACAATATCGGAGTCTAGCCCTGTCATGTCTTGGTAAGACCATATGAAGACATCCACATACTCTCGGAGTAAGGCTATTAACTCCTGCCTTATAGACGGTGAAAAATAGATTCCGATTTTGACTATTTCTTTCCTCTTCACTTCCCAGATCTATGACTTCCACTGACTCTTTATGAGGCAATACCTGCTTCTCTTCTTGTTCTATTATTCTTAACAGATCCGAGAGCAAAACACAATCTTCGACATTCTTGTCAGCATCAAAATCACCTGCACAAATGGGTCTTTCAAAATCAACTTCAAAATTATTGATGGGATGGTCCTTCTATTCCGTATTCAGACACCTAGAAATAGGTGAGAAGGAAAAAATGTAGAGAAGTATATAGATAAATGAAATAATAGAAGAATGTAAAATGAATCAAATAAAGGAACTGTATCATGATTGTCATTTATTTAATGATGATTAGTAAACATAAGCTCGTATAAAAGGATCTTTAATGCCCTTGGGCAGAGGCGATTAAGGTTGTTTCTAAGCATTACTTTGAAGTGGACTTAAAAATTATAGTAAGTTCAGTAGCACTCCAAGTCTTTAACACAATGCCCAAGGGACACGGGCGCACTATCAGACTTGTTCTTGCATTCCCCAATTCTTCCCCTTCAACCATATTGATCACATACTTCTTCAGCCGCATCTCTTCATCTACTTTGAAAAAAAACTTCAACAGCTTCTCATAAGTACACGAACCAATTTGCAACAGAATCTCAATATTTCCCATTATATCCCGACAGGTCCCGTCAAAAGCCCTGACTATGGTGTGACTAGGCTTTGTGTAAAAGGCCTCAATCGGTAACTTGGATAACGTCGCCAGAGGCAACACTTTTAACAATGATCCATTGTCAATCAATACCCTCAGTAAGATATGCCCCTTGCAGATAGTGGTTATATGTAGAGCTTTGGTAGATCCCTTTTCGTTGGGTGGTATTTCGTCATCACTAAAAGAGAAAATTATCAGTAGTTATGTTATCCACCAAACGGTCCAACTTCTCTATTGATATATTCTTAGCCACTTAAGCTTGATTTAGCACCCTTAGCAAAGCACTCCGGTGAGGTTATGAGTTCAGCAAAAGTGAGAAGACTGAGATCCTTGCCAGCTAACGGTGTAGTTGCTCTACCATACTGTACTCGCTGTGCTTAATAAATTTGAGAAATTCACAAGCCTCTTTCTCACTCACTGGCTCCTTCATTTTAGTAGTTGGAGACAAATTCATCTCCACCTTTTTGTCCTGCACTTTCTCCACAAGAGTCTATTCCACTGTCTTCTTCATCTGGTCGGATTTCACTATCTTCATGGCATATATAACATTTTCCACTTTGGATGAGATGGCCCACCCCAGTTATGTCAACTACAACTGTTTGGTGACTTGAGGATCCCAGCGTTACTACGCTGCAGTCATATTTCCAAGGCACTACCTTGTCTTCTTTGTAAGGAAAAGGAAACAGTACCTCTATAATTATCTTTGGCTCGGGCTCCCTACTGACTGGATTGGCCTGCGATTCTAGCTCATCATAGTAGATAATCAAGGGTCTATCTACCCCATAACTGGTTGTCCCTTCAGATACACTTACTTTCTTTTCTTCGATTTCATCATATTCTTCATAGAACTGGGCCTCGCCCATATCCATCATTCTTTGTACTTTCGCTGAAAATTCTTCACAATCTTGAATGGTGTGCCCTTCGCATGAAACTAACAAAAAGCTATTTAGACCCAACTCAGGCTAAATCATCTCGGCCCTGACCATTTCTTCCCAGACCTTGATGTTGTCGATTTTAATCACGCAAGTGCACGTATCGTAACAAGTAATACAATGAAAAGTAAAGAGTTGAACCCACGAGGAATTGTCACTAGATTTGCTAAGTACTAAAATCAATACAACTTAATCTTATCTAAACAACTAAATAAAGATGATAATAAATAAAAAAAAACTAAATTAAAAGAAACTAATATAAAAAGCGAGTAAATTAAAAGATGAAATTCAATTAATTATAAAAGCCTACGATTACAACTTCCCTAAACACTTCGCTTGAATCTCTCTCTACCTCTTTACTTGATTAATGATCCTGAGTTGTTAACCTAGAGTTCTATCTTATTTATAAGGATCTTTCGATGGTCTCATAAAAATATCCTTCTTAACCAACTAACTATATTCCTATGATAATTGAATTAGAGAAGAACTCATTTAGCTTAGGCTCTAGCAATGGTTACACATGACAAGTAAGTGTATTCCTACCCTACCTGCAGATCAGTTCATCCTAATAAATGAATATGAGACATGTTTCATTCAATCCATGTCTAACACTAAACTCCCTTTTCCAAGTTGTATTTAGGTTAACAAATCAATCTAATTGGTGATCAAGCAATTAGAAGAATTAAGAACAAGAATAAACAAACAACTCAACAAACCATTAAATCAAACTAGAGAGAGAAAGTAAATTCAAACTATGTGTTGAGTTCCATTGAAATCCTAGTAAAAGAAATTCAGTTCATGATAATTCATGAAAACAAATATTCAAATAGTTTAACCATCATCAACTACCCAAGAAAAATAAAGAAAAGAAAAGAGGAAAGAAAAAACTAAGAGTTGTCAATTATTGAATCTTGAATCTTCAAATCTTCCAATCTTCTTGAGAGAAGTTGATGGAAACTATCTTCTTGAGAGAGAATTAGGTTTCTAGATGTCTAATTCTCCTTATTCTAACCTAAAATAGTCCTATTTAAAGTGTCGAAGGCCTCCTGGAGTCCCAAACTTCGTGCCCAAGCAAACAGGTAAAAATTAGGATTTTTACATTTTTTTTGTGTTTACTGTTCATGCCGGCGCTGCAACGCTGGGTCTCAAATTGGCTGGTGCTACAGCGCTAGCCTTCTGGCGCTAAGGGTTCCTCCATTTTTGTGCACTTCGTCAGCTGTTTTGATTGGGTAAATCTTGTTCCATTTTGACGAGTCTTACACCGTTGGAAAGGTATGGAAGTCAGATTCAAAAGTCAAGAAGGAAATTTTCTCAAATGAAGTTTTTAAGATCAAGTTATTCTTGAAAGAATCTCCGGAGGTCAAATCTGCCTGCTCATTGGTTTGCACCACGAAGCTCCAGATGACCTTGGACCTATAAAAACACATAAATAACAACTAAGTAACTATTTTAAACATAAAATGGACAATTAAAATAAATATAAAAACATCTAAAACTAATCAAATCCTAATAAAATCCTCAAAGACTTAGCCGATTTAAAAGCATAAAAGGTGGCAAAATAACTATATTTTCTAGAGTGATCACTTGACCATAGACGTATTCACCTTACTGACATTCTTTTTCACTTCCTAACTTTTCAGATGTCACTGCATTGACCTTGGCTTCATTGTGGTTGGGAAATGGATTGCTCGCAACATTAGGTCCCGTCCTTGATCCAAATTTCAAAACCTCGGCATTTATAAGGCCTTGGACCTTGTGCTTTAGAGTAGTGCAGTTCTCAATCGTGTCCCTGAATCCCCATGTGGTACTCGCAACAAGCATTGGGGTTATACCATTTGGGGTATGGCAGTTTTAACGGTTGTAGATATACAGGTGCGATAAGCTTCCTCTATAGCAGTCGAGGGTACAACTCGTCATAGGTCATTGGGATTAGGTCAAATTGAGGCACTTGATTATTTCTAGGGGCTCTCTAGCCATTTCTAAGGATGGTGGTGATGGGAAATTCGACCTCATGCTCAAAAATAAAACAGAAATAAACACAGTGAAAATTAAACAAAGAGGCAGTCGGATCCCTTAGGATCTTTAGATCGTGATTTAGATGGGTTAATAACAAATAAAATTTTTAAATCAACCATGTTATTAGAGATCATACCGACTCAAGATCTCGTAATCTCAAGTTTGCCATTCCCTGAACGAACTCAGCAACGGGATGGTTACTACACGACCTCTTCAAGGCCACAAGCAACACAAGCGTCTTGCTTCCAACGGTGATCCACACCAACAGATGTTTGCACCTTCACAAGGCTCAGGGATACGCTAATGCTAGTTGGTAGACGACTCGGTCTAAATCAAAAGGTTAATTTTCTTTTTTTTTTATTTCAAGACTAAAAAATTACAAGAACTTTTCTTTTCAATCGGTTATCAAGAAAAGCTAGAAAAAAAGAGGTTCAGTTGTTTTTCTTTTCGCTTGGCCAAATACTCTTGATTTTTTCCCAAAGGGAAAAACTCTTTTTCTCTCATATTTCATTAAGTGAAGAAGTCTACTCCTCCTACTCCACTATGTCCGGCCACATTAATAGAGTTAGGAGAAAGAGTTTTAACTTACTTAAAACTTCTATCTTAAGAGGAACTCTTTCTCTCCAAAGTGTTTAAATTCTAGCCAAACTCTATCCCATAGCTTGCTTGGTCGAATATACCCCCATACTAGTGTCTAGGTTCGGCTACCTTGGATAGATAGGGATAGGTGTTTGATTTAAACAACAACCTAGTTGAGGTGAAAATTTTTCAACCTCAAGTATATCCCAGTTCAACCAAAACTCTAACTCTTAAAGTCGTGGTCGAACTTATCCTGGATTATGTCTATGTTCATTGGCCGATTTCATATGGATAAGAGTTTGATTCTCAATCAACTTTTAAAATCCTAATTGGATTCAACCTGCTCAGTTTAACAGAGATTGATTCAAATCAGACTCATTGCTCAATTGAAACTCTTTCACGTAGCAAGTGTTAGAGTCCTAGTCAAACACTAACTCTTAGTGTCGAGTTCGAACTTAGACAAAATCGAGGCAATGTTTGGTTTAGTGAAATATGAGAAGATAGAATTTGATTCGTAATCAAACTTATCGAAGATGAGAAACTTTTTCTCATTTCGAACAACTTCAAATTTTTGGCCAGGACAACTTATCTTACATTTTACATTTAGACATTGTCTACTTAAGACAAGCTTATCCACATTGTCAAGTTAAGACATCCTTATTTGGATTTCCCAAATCCAAATTATGTCTTAACCTTTCCTAATTGAACTTATTCAATTAGGTCTTCCAACTTTAACCTTTTATTCAATTAAGTCCTACTTAATCAAATCCCAAGTTTAATCAAACATTACTGTCATATTTTGTGTGACCCATTAGGTTCGCAACATGTTGGCAATGAGTCTAAGGTAATCTCATTAACCTATACTCATAGATTAAGAGCGAGATCTAGCAACCCATCATGACTACCCAAATGTTGAAAAGTCAAAGTGACCTATTTGAAACCTTTCAGTAACCAGCCTATCAATGTAATTCGATCCTTTCACCAAATATCTCGGAAAGCCCATGAGCGTGTGCAGTGTCTACTCATGATCAATCCATATTGGTTGTTTCAGTTTATGGTTAACCTTATGAATTTAGAGAAACGATTTCTCCTAAATCCATCGTGCTTTGGCCAAAGACTTTATTAAGTTAACCGAAGCCAAGAACAAATGAGATATTTCTCCGATGTCACTTAGAATGTTGAATCCTCTCTTGATCACTCATCCATCTTCGCATGGTTCATGTCATACCCAAAATCACCCTACCATAAGCATCCCTTCTTGTGAGCCGCTCAGTTGAAATCAAAGCATGGCACTCCCCATACAAGATGACATGGTACCACAAGTCAGAGGACTATTTACACGACTGACACGTGAGAACGTTTTCATAGACTAGAGTGACAATACCAAACGGAGTTCTCACAGTGGGCCATGTTCAGTGAACTTGTTCAACAGACAAACACTTACATGTTATCCCAAGTATCCCTCATACTTCAACCTATGAGATCGATAGCTTACTTCATAAGTAAGAAGGCTTAAAATGTACTAGTCTTTGAGTATTTCCAATGCCCTATCTTGGCTATATGATGAGCAGGAACAGTTTTAAGAACTTGGCTTTGATGCATAAGGATCTCACAATTATAACTCTTTATAATTCCTTTGTAAGGCCTTTATGTTCCATGGGCTTCATTCGATTAGTACTTAATAACTCTTTATTATCGTACTAACTTGAAGGAAAACCTTGTATCACTAAAGTATAGTGATGTGTTTGCTTTATGAACTGTATATCCCGTGTCCAATTTGATTGGATTTAGGGCATATACTAATAATCTTCCACTTGCACTTAAGACAATCAAATTGCTTAAGTGCCTCATGAGAATATGCTTGGCCATATTCATGATAATCTTATTATCAAAGTTATTAAACGATTTAGATCACAACGAGACCTAGATTCTAATCATATGGCTCAATTGTTACTTTAACAACTATTGGAATCTTTTATTAGCTTGTAGGCTAATGATCCAAATGTAACTCCTTTTGCTAGCCAAAACAAAAGAGTTTGTTTTATAACTTATTAGGGTATAAACATGTAATTCTCTCTAGTTTGGAACGTTTCCAAATAATTGCATTTTTCATAATGGCTAATTATCACTAGGTTTAATTATGATCTTTAACTTTTAAAGAGTCATTAATAGCTCCCACTAAATCCTACATGTGTAGAAGTTAAGGGAATTAATTCAAAACTATTATGAATCCTAAATTACTAGGCCGATTAGTATTCTAAATACTATTTGCAAGTTGTATAAAAAGAGAATGAAATATCATGATATAGAACAATTCTATAATTGATTTATTAAAAGAGGAATAATATGCTAGCAAAATATGTTCAATAACATAAATTTAAAACATCCTCAAAATTGACCTACAATGCCAAAATAATAAAAATCCCATGTTTAAATAATAAATACTTTTTTTTTTCATAATCATCAATCAAGATGGGAAGCCTGATCCAGCATCAATAAGGTTGCCATCTTCACGGTCCATTTTCACTGCTCCTTTCTTTTGGTCCCTACAATATGTCATACATATTTAGTACCAAAAACGAGGTATCACATACCAAGAGAAGTGAATTAATCTCAAATATATCAGAAGTTGAAACTTCTCCCTTTACTAATTCAAGGTGCTTCTTGCAGTTGCGCCTCCAATGACCAGGTAAATTTACCGCAGTGATGGCATATTCCCTTGTCATTGACCTTATCTATCTTCATACCACCATCGGGATTCAAACTATTTGAAGCAGGAGGTACATCTTATCTAGTCTTTCTCTTCTTATTGTTCTTTGATTTAGAAGAAGAAACTAAATGGACATATGACTTGTCCTTAATGATGGTTTTCTTAGTCGTGAGCATATTCAGCAACCCAGGGAGGGTGGCCTCCAGATGGTTCATGTTGAAGTTCAACATGAACTGTGAATAGCTCTCAGGCAGTGAAGATAGAATTAGGTCAATGCTTAGATCATGATCCATGACCCATCCAAGTTGCTCCAGGCATGTGATACATCCTATCATCTTTAGCACATGAGGCCTCACTGGACTACCTTCTGACAACTTTGTTTGGAACAATTCCTTTGAGATGTCGAACCTCTCTGTGCGGTTTTCCTTATCGAACAATTCTCTAAGGTTAAGGATGATATCTTGAGCATTCATGGCATTGTGCTACTTTTGAATATTGAGTGCCATACTAGCCAACATCATGCATATGGCTTAATTAAGATCATCTTTATGAACTGGATAGGCAGCCCTTTCTTCCTCAGTAACTTCAGCAGCGAGCTTATCTGGAATGGGCTCATCAATAACATAACACTTTTTCTCTTGTTTCAAGACAATCTTGATATTGCTGAACCAATCAATGAAGTTTGGCCCAGTCAATTTATTTGCATTTAGTATGCTTCTCAGTGATAAATTGCCAGCCATTGTTTATATCCTATATGAACCAATACATTTTATAGTTAATAATAACAATATATAAAAATTAATGTTAGGTTTTAATAATCTAATGATTATTCTCATTATTTAAACAAAAAATAGCCCTCAACTACTATTTCGAGAAATTTAACCCTTAAACTTCTTAATAAGCTAGGTCCCCTTTTATTTTTCCATGACATTGAGTGTCTCAACAAGCCATGTAGAAACTAACGAGTAGGTAACTTAGCTTACCAATTGATCTCTATGCAACTCCTAGATTAGTTAGGGGACAACTCATTATCTAAATGCATCATATGCATTTCGCCTAACCATTGCCTTTAAATGTCATGTGATCAAGTTTAACGCATCCGGATAACGTAACATTAAGTTGAGTAAGACCCATCTTTTATAACTAAAACATATTGGTATAATAGTTTGACCTTGAGTGACTCAACAAGCCTCTTATTGGAAGAACTCAGGTTATCTTGTTTTGATAGTGGAAGACATATTAATCATGCGAAGCATGGACTCAATATTATATAATGAGGGATTTATTAATTTAATTAGGTATCATTGCTTTGCTTGGTTGATTGGCATGCATAGCATTTATTCAATTATATATCACATATATAAATCCAAAAATAGATCTATCTCATGCAATCTACTAGGATGATTATGGACTTTATTCTACTCTAGTTTCCTTGAGCCATTACGAAACTAGTTGGTCAAATTCCTAGGGAAACCATACATAGGCTTCATAAGTCTTTATGCTGATCTCCTTGGTCCTTCTTTCTTGGCGCCTTGTCTCCTTAAAATTTTGGAATTACATAAATTCAAATCGTAGCCTAAATCTAAATCTATAAAATATAAGAATTACATTTTGACAAAAAACTCGAGTTATATTCGAAGGGAGTTAGGTGAGAAGAGAATTTACAACCAGGAAATGAAAATAGAAGGTAGTGTTCGCAGACCCTATTTAGAAAATACCAAAAAAAGAAAATTTAATCATCCACAACCTAGCATACTAAGGTCTAGCCCATAATCATCCTCATGCATGCATAATAATATTATAAGCATGAATTTGAAATGCATAGCCAATATCACTTGGTGATCCTGTGTATTATTTGCATAAATCTCATCAACTCATTTGAGATGATTTATCAAATTATTTAGCGGTCTCGGTTCTTTAATTAAAACAATTTTATTTAAATTCCCAAGTTTTAGGAAGGTTGTCAAAATCGGACATTACCTAACTTTTAAGTTGATTGTCTTAAACCGAATTAAAGAGTTTGAAACTTATCCTAACTCTTAGGAACTTCAATCCCATTAGTTAAAAATTACCTAATCAAACTAAAACTCAGTTCTAACTTTTAGGAATTACACTCCCACTAGGAAACAATTTCCATCTTGGAGTAAGACTCTAACACTTAGTGTCCTAGGCGTTGGCAAACACTTTGAGCCATCGAATGGCTGATGGCTGCAATAGTGCTGATGTATGCCACATTCAGTGGCTACTGGATGCCCAGAAATGGGCTACTGGCCACCCCACATGGCAGCAACCAAATCGGCAACTTTTGCCTCCTAGTGTGGCACGGTTTGGGTGGTGCAAGTGCAGTAACGCTTGCTGCCCGTTCCAACCATGTTCCATGCTCGAACCAGCCATCAAATATGAATCGTGTTCATGTAAGATGCTGTCCAAAAATTACAGCAAGCTTGTGGAACGTTTCCACATTCATGCTTGAAGATTTAATGAATGCAAACACCTAGAAAACAGTCCAGAAAATTTCAGCATTGAAGTAACATTCTTTTAGACCCATTATTGATTTTGTTTAAACTGTTTTTAACCCAAATCTTTTAGGAACCGTAAATGATAGTGTTAAACATAAATTTACAAAATTGAAACCTACCAAGAAAATAGTTTTAACAGCCCCAAAACCAGCCCCCAAAAAATGGAATAATTTGTGTTAAATTATTTTGTTAGTTTCATGTTAGGATAAGATTTGAGCACTTAATCTCTTGCTTAGATTTCCATTGTTTATTTAAAGACTGCTTATATTGATGTGAACTGCAATTATGTCTATAACCTAGAATTTGTTTGATTCTCTCTTGAGGCAAAATCCTAGACAACACTAAGTTGAGGAAGTGATTTAGGCCATCTTTGGATCATTTGAGCCTTTCGAGCTTACCTTTATATATAATTATCTTTAGTCTACCTCTTTGTGCCTATTGATATATCTATTTTCTTTGATTGCCACATCTTTTAGCCTAGCCAAATATGAAAAACAATGATTAACCTTTACTGCATAGGCATGTGATGATATTACAGGAAACAATTATAAGGAATGTCGAATTTGGGTGAAATAGTGGAGATATAAAAAAAAAAGTATGGTTCTTCGAAAACGAAGAATATAAAAAAAATTAAATAAATTGGTGAAACAAAAAGGAAGTGTATTCAAAGAAGGAAGTATGTAATTTGAGGAAAAGACTATGCCTCTCAAAAATCCTGAAAAAAAATGTAAAGTGTCTATGGGTGACTTAAACCGAAATTTATCCTTTATCATACCTTGACCCTAGCCTTACATTACAAGCTTAATAAAGACCTACTTGATTTTTGACTTAGTGTTAGTCTACATTAGTGGAGAGAGAGATGAAAAGCAAACATATAAGAATCTAGTACTAATTCGTATTTTGCATTGATATAAACTTATTTAGATCGCATGTGATGATTTGCGAAGAGATTATACACACACACACTGAAAATCCATTCAAGCTTGAAGTTTACGATTGAATTGAATCATAGATTTTGGTTATGTTTATGTTCTACTTTGAATCAGGATTTTGAGGTAACTTTTGAGGAAAATTAAAGAAATCATTGTTTGAGTGCATTTATCTTGAGTGATATGTTGAGTCATTTTATTTAGTTAGTTAGCTTTGTTTTGTTTTGCTCGAGGAGTAGCAAAATTTTAAGTTTGGTGGCGTGATAACTCTAGGAAATATAGTTATTTTGCCACCTTTTATACTTTTGAATCAGTAAGTCCTTGAGGAATTTATTAGGATTTGATTAGTTTTAGATGTTTTTATATTTATTTTATTTATCCATTTTATGTTTAAAATAGTTATTTAGTTTTTATTTATGTGTTTTTATAGGTCCAAGGTGATCTAGAGCTTCGAGGTACAAAACGATAAAAATCAGTGCAAAGCAATGAGCAGGCAAATTCGACCTCCGGAGCTTCTTTTAAGAAAGACTTCAAATGAGAAAACTCCCATCTTGACTTTTGAATCTGACTTTCATACCTTTAAAACGGTATAAGGCGTGTCAAAATCGGACAAGATTTGCTTAGTCAAAACAGTTGACGAAGTTAACAAAGATGACAGATTCCGGAGACCAAGCAGAATGTTGGCGTCGCGACGCCCAACTACTGTTTGCAACTCGCAAAAAAACGTAAAAAATGAAAAAACTTACCTGTTTTCTTGGGAGCGAAGTTTTGGACTCCAGGAGACCTTGGACACTTTAAATAGGACTCTTTTAGGTCAGAATAAAGGGGATTGGAGTTCTAAAAAACCTAATCCTCTCAACAAGATAGTTGCCATCAAACTCTCTCAAGAAGATTGGAAGATTTGTGAAGATTAAAAATTCAAAAACTGGCAACTCTTAAGATGCAACCCAAGATATTAAGATGCGAGCAACATCAATGAACCCAAGATATTACCAATGAACTTGAAAAAAATATTCATTCCAACAATGCAAAAGAATTTCTTCCAACCTAATTCAAGTTTTCAAACCAAGCATCTATCTAGTTGGTACAACATGCAAAAAACGTATCCATAGCAGTAGATTTATTAGGAAAAGTAATTAAAACAGAGTTACCTCCCAATGTGCGAACAGAGCAAGAGATATCTTCATGAGACAAGGAATAGAAAGTTTCTAATTGTTGCAGAAGCTGAGAAATCCAACTCATATCAACAGGGATGCACAACATCAATAATTTCAATCTTCTTTCCTTAGCTCTGCTCTGGTTTTCGAAGCCCCTTTGTGTGAAGAAGTCGAGCCGACGAGAAAGGAGAGAATGAAAGAGAGACGGATGAGAAAAGAGAGATGGCTAAAACAAACCCTAAATATAACTTAGACCTATATCGACGGTCATAAATTAATTATCCGTTGGTATAGGCTTAGTTAATAAAATATATATATATATATATATAAAAAGAAAATTCCTCTGCCATTTAAAAAAATGAGTTTTTTTCAAATATACTGACGGAAGAAGAGAGGTCGTCAGTAAAAATCATATCTATACCGATGGCCAATGATAAACTATCAGTATACGTGGTATCTTTACCGACGACCAGTGACAAAACGTCAGTATACAGGGTATCTATAGCGACGGACAACAAAGTGTCGGTATTGTTAATTATATTATGATGGTAACAAAAATTCGTCGCAATAGATCCTTTTTACCGACGGATTACGACCATCAGTATAAGTAAGCGTTAGTATATGGCAATTTGTTTGTAGTGTTGGAAAAAGGAGTTTATTGTTAGATATGGATTGAATGACACATGTTTCATATTCATTTATTAGGATGAATTGATCTGTAGGTAGGGTAGGAATACACTTACTTGTCATGTGTAACCATTGTTAGAGCGTAAGCTTAATGAGTTCTTCTTTAGTTCAATTATCATAGGAATATAGTTAATTGGTTAAGAAGGATATTTTTCTGAGACCATTAGAAGATCCTTATAAATAAGATTGAACTCTAGGTTAACAACTCATGATCATAAATCATAAATCAAGTGAAGAGGTAGAGAGAGATTCAAGCAAAGTGTTGAGGGAAGTTGTAATCCTAGTCTTTTATAATTAATTGAATTCACCCTTTTTAGTTTACTTGTTTTCAATATTAGTTTCTTTTAATTTTAGTTTTT
This sequence comes from Fremontodendron californicum, assembly GCA_030761205.1. NCBI lineage: Eukaryota > Viridiplantae > Streptophyta > Magnoliopsida > Malvales > Malvaceae > Fremontodendron > Fremontodendron californicum. The sequence goes on from JAULJL010000042.1 coordinate 2,950,195, forward strand.
AATTACCATCTTTATTTAATTGTTTAGATAAGATTAAGTTTGTTAATTTTAGTATTTAGCAAAGTTAGTAACAATTCCTTGTGGGATCGACACTTTGCTTTTCACTTTATTACTTGTTAACGATACGTGCACTTGCGTGATAAATCCGACAACACACATCAACCATCAAATAGCATGATCAAGATAACAATATGGACATCAATTATTAAATGACATAATCATAGGATATGCACATCAATCAAAATATCATGATCAAGATAACAATATGGACATCAATTATTAAATGACATAATCATATGCACATCAATCAAAATTTAATGAATATAGAACATGCACACAACATTATTTTAAAAATATTCATTTTCATGTATTTTCTTTATGAAATTACATAAATGGCATGTGTCGAAAAATATTACAGCACTCCCCGACAAATCCGACAATGCTTGGAAAATAATTCTTTCACATAACACTTATGTAATTCCGAGTAAAACAAAAACCATACTTCATAATTTCATAAACACGTGTGTTGAATAATTTCCTAACATCTCGGCAACCCGGCAAAGATTAAGAAATAATTATCGCCAAATGCTTATGAAACCGAATAAGCACGTTTTTTGATGGATTTAAAAATATATATATTTTTAAGTATGAAATGCATAAAACAGGACCGTTATCGGAATGTGTTTCTCTCTCGAAGAGAGGGCATTTGAATACCTATAGAGGTATCCGAATACCTTTGAAAGAAACTTAAGTTGAACTTAAACAAAAATGAATTTTGCTCGGATTAGAGGGGATATCCAAATGCCATTGTTTGGCATCTAGATACCTCTAAGTGAGCCTTAATACAAACATTTTGAAAACCAAAACAAAACTAAAGATGCAATTTTTCAAAATAAAAACCAAAGTGGCCGAATGGTTCCTAGTAAAATCTTAACTCATTTTTGAAGCTCATTTTAACTACCCAAAGCTCGTTTCATTAAAATCTTATTTTTTAGACTTAAACAACCAAGAAAACACTTTAAAACAGCCTTCAAAGCATCTCGGCCAGCCCCCAGTTTTTAGAAAAAATCCAAACATTAATTTGTTTCTAAGCTCGTTTTAGCTACCCAAAACCCGATTTTATCTAACTATTTTTTAACCCTTAAGAAAAACTCAAAAAAATCTAAAATTTTAACCCTAGAGGGTGTATTAAATGGGGTTAAAACATTTTTTTATTTGGACAAAAGATGCATTGGATTTATGTTGCCCGAAATCACCATATCGAACCTTTAAAACATTACTTTTTCGAAACTTTGGAAAACAAGATTTTGGCTATGGACCATTGATTGATCCTAACCAAAATCATTTAAAAAAATATGTTTTAATGCATCACTTGGAAGAATCCAAGGTTATCGAGCCCATAATCATTTTTCCAAAGAGAAAGAAACAATATGTAACATGAAGGATGCTCCACAATAAACTCATATCCAGCAAAGTATGCACATGAAAATAACAAAATATAAGCACGAAAGCATAGATAAACAAAGAGAACAAAGGTTGGCCCCTTGGATGTTAATTCAGCCTAACCATCACTTGGAAGAATCCAAGATCATCAAGTTCATAACCTTTTTATTTTAAGAAGGAAACCAAAAAAGAACTCATCAATCAACCACAATGGACCTCAAAACATCAAATATCAAAAGAAAGCATGAAGCAAAGACATGGAAAAAAGGAAGCAAAGTGGTGGCAAAACATGAAAATGAAGTGAAAAACTTTGCAAACTTGTAGTTTTTTTTTTTTTTGTAAAAAGGAAAGATGGAGAAGAGAAGCTTTATGAAAACCTTCTAAAAACCTTGAAATCTTAATAAAAACAAAAGAAAGAAAACTTGAAATGGATGGAAAAGATATGAAAAGAAAAGAGAAGATGAGCTACCTTAGTAAGCTTTTCAAGAACAAAAACACTTAAACTTTCCTCCTTTCTCCTTTTTCTCTCTTTCTCTCCTCTTAATCTTCTTTTTTTCTCCCAAAACACCTTTCTTCCTTCCAAATGACTCAAATTCCTTTTCCATCATTCTTAATTTGTTCAAATTAGCCACTTTGTCAACTCAATTTTGCTTTTCCCCTTTAATTTCAACTTTTGATTTCTTTTGATTTAGTCCCTCCATCACTTCTCTTTAATCTCCTCATTCTATTTTATCTTTAATTTTCAATTTTGGCTCTCCAGTTATCAAGATTGTCTCTATAACATCCAATTTTCCTTTTTGATCTTGATTTTCCAAAGTTGACTTTGACTTTGATATTGACTTTGGTCTTGTCCACTCAGACGAACTCAAATGTTAAGGCCACTAAACCAAGAAAATAGAGTGAATTTAGAAAGGCAGATTTGTTGGAAGAAACGTACCTTGTTTAGAGGCCTGGACAAAGGCCTTCTTTGGCTATTGCTAAGAATCAGGAATAGGGAAAAGACAAAAATACAATGATTTTATTTGGGTGCGGAAGTTATTCTAAAAACTTTTCATAAATTTAAAGTAGAACAGAAAATTAAAGATTTTTGTCTTGAGGTGAAAATACCTTGACTACGATACCAAGGCTCGACTAGTCTTAAGGGAATGAATCCGACTTGTAAAACGAAAGCAACATCTTGGCGATGATCCCGGGGCTCGACCTATTTTAAAAAAACTAGTTTGATTTAAAAAGGAAAAAAAATACTTCAACGGCGATATTGGGGCTCGACCCATTTGGAAAAAATGAGTTCGATTTAAAAACAAAAGAAATACCACAACGACGATCTTGGGGCTCGACCCATTTTGAAAAAACAAGTTCGATGTAAAGAACAAACGAAATACCTCGACGGCGATCTCGGGCTCGACCTATTTAGAAAAAATGAGTTTGATTTAAAAAATAAAAGAAATACCTCGACGGCGATCTCAGGGTTCGACCCATTTTAAAAAAACGAGTTCGATTTAAAAACAAAAGAAATACCTCGATGGCGATCTCAGGGCTCGACCCATTTATAAAAATGAGTTCAATTTAAAAAAAAAAAAAAAAAAAAACCTCGACGGCGATCTTGGGGCTCGACCCATTTATTAAACACGAGTTCAATTTAAAAAATAAAAGAAATACCTCGACGGTGATCTCGGGGCTTGACCCATTTGGAAAAAAAATGAGTTCGATTTTAAAATAAAAGAAATACCTCGACGGCGATCATGGGGCTCACCTATTTGGAAAAAATGAGTCGATTTAAAATACAAGGAAATTACCCACGGTTCTTGTAATGTTAGTCAAATGCAACAATTTTGATGACATGTTTTGCAAATGCTTGTTCCCTAAAGGCGAATGCAATGACATGTTTATGTCATGCGTTCTAATCCATGATTCCATTATGATCCACAAATTTTTCGACTCCATGACAATGTCTTCGATCTTTCTACTACTTGCCCTATTTAACGAGCATCCCAGTATTATGAGTTTGTGTATTTTCAATTTTAGTGGTTTCAAAACCTCTTCTAAAATTTAACTCTACTCTATAGTAATACATAGAAATCCTTTCATTTAAAGCTTTTTATGTTTACTAATCATCATTTAATTCAATAACATTCAAAATGCATCAGGAAATATTAGAAAAATGGTAATAGAATAGCCAAATGTAATAAGAGAGAAAGTAATGACAAGGTTCTTTGCAATAATATTTCATATAACAAAGAGCAAGTATCAAGAATTTCATAGACAAAAATAGGAAGACCTTTGATCATCTATTATGATGAACCCGAGAAGACTACCCCGGTTGTTGACGAAATTACGCCTAAGCATCATAGATTTGCCTTCTTCCTTTTCATACAAGGAAAACAAAACTGCACCATGGAAATATGACTGCAGCATGGTTATGCCCAGGTCTTCAAGTCATCAAGATATTACAAGTGTGGGGCACTTAACACGAAGTGGAAGATGTTATGCCCCTGAGGTTGTTAAATAGGGATCAACAAGAAAGGATGGAGGACTGGACAAAGAGAAGAAAGCAGCTGAACCAATCCATATTGAGATGGATTTTTGGAAAGAAGTAGAGAGGGGATCAGCTCCGATAAACAGGATAAAAGAGCTGGTGAAAGAGAAGGAGGCCTGCGAGTTTTTAAAGTTCATAAAACATAGTGAGTATAGTGTGGTTGAGCAATTGCAGCGTCAGCCAACAAGAATCACCATCTTATCTTTGCTATTAAACTCGGAGCCACACAGAAATGCCCTATTGAGAGTATTGAATCAAGCGTATATGGCTAACAATATATCAGTAGAAAAATTAGACAGGCTGGTGGGAAATATTGTGGCAGACGATCATATATATTTCGGTTATGATAAAATACCACCCAATGGTATTGGGTCCACAAAGGCTCTTCATATAACAACCACCTATAAGGGGCATATACTACTAAGGGTGCTTCTGGATAATGGTTCTTCATTAATGTAATGCCCCTGGCAACCATGTATAAGTTGCCAATTGATATTTCTTATATGCTGTCGAGTTGCACAATAGTCAGGGCTTTCGATGGTACCAGGAGAGAGGTAATGGAAACTATTGAGGTTCCTTTGGAGATAGGCCCATGCACCTATATGGTGAACTTTCAGGTCATGGATATTAATCCATCCTAAATGTGGTAAAATGTTGGCCGTTTGGTCACTGTATCAGGAGAAAAGAATATAATAGCCTCTGCATCTACTGAATCTCCTTATGTTGAACCCAATGAAGATGCCGTAGAATGTTCTCTTCGGTCTTTGGAATTCGTAAATACAGTTTTCTTCGCTGAAGGACGAAAAATTCCAAAACCAAGGTTGTCTAAGAACAAAAGACTGGGAGTAAGAACCACAGTAGGAAAGGGCTGTAGGGCTGGAAAAGGTCTTGGAAAATATCTTCAAGGGATGGCCCAAGCAATGGAAGTAGTGGGAAAGAAAGACCGATTTGGCTTAGGGTATCTTCCGAAGGCCCATGAGAAGAGGAAACAAGTTGAAAGGAACCGACAAAGGAGGATTGCCCGTCTCGCGGGTATGGATATTGAATGGGAACCCATGACTTTTCCACCGATCCTTCACAACTTTCGCTCTGCTGGTTTTTTATTTGGAGAAAAGAATTCAGAGGATGTATTCATTATGATCGAGTAGGCTTTTGAAAAATTTCATGTGAATAAGGATAGGCAGTTTCAGGATATGGTGATTTGCATGACTGGGAAAGAAGGGATGGAAAGTGACATTGCGATCTGGATGGTGCGACCTTGTCCACTAGGATATAGATTGACCAATCGGAGTATGACTGAGTTGCCCAAAGTTTTTAAGTCTATTCCAAAGTAATACTTTTTAAAAAAACAATCTTAATTATCATTACCCAGAGATATTAAGAGTTTTTTCTGTAATAGGCTTTTTGTTAAAACATTTTCATTCAATAAATAACAAGCACGATGCATTTTATTCATATTGATGTGTCCATATTCTTTCATTTTTTGCTATTTATTTTTTTTCATTATATATATTTTCCTATATTGTTTCTTCTCCACCTATTTACAGGTGTACGAATACGAAATATGAGGACCTTCCTGTTAGTAATTCTGATATTAATTTTGAAAGAGCCATTTGCACGGGTGATTTTGAGGCTAAGAAGATACTGAGGATTATGGTCTACCTCCGGATCTATTAAGGAAAATAGAACAAGAGGAGAAACAAGTACTTCCTCATAAGGAATTATTGGAAATAATAAATCATGGAAATGGTGAAGAGATAAAGGAAGTCAAAATCGGGACTTCATTGTCATCATCAATAAAGGGTGAATTGATAGCCTTGCTCCAAGAATATGTGGATGTATTTGCATGGTCTTACCAAGACATGCCAGGGTTGGATCCAGATTTGTGGTTCATAAGCTCCATTTAAGGCCAGAATGCAAGCCAATTCAGCAAAAGTTTAGAAAAATGAGGCTGGACATGCTGTTAAAGATAAAAAAAAAAAAGAGGTGAAAAAGCAATTTGATGCTGGATTCTTAGAGGTGGCAAAATATCCAGAATGGGTGGCAAATATTGTTCCAGTACAAAAGAAGGATGGCAAGGTGCGGATGTGCGTTGATTACCAAGATTTGAACAAGGCCAGCCCTAAAGATAATTTCCCTTTGCCCCATATCGATACTCTGGTGGATAATACGACGGAGAGTTCTTTATTTTCTTTTATGGACGAATTCTCAGGATACAATCAGATTAAGATGGCACCGGAAGATATGGAGAAAACCACATTTGTTACAATGTGGCGAACCTTCTACTACAAGGTAATGCCATTTGGGTTGAAGAATGCTAGGGCAACATATCAGAGAGCCATGGTGACCTTGTTTCATGATATGATGCATAAGGGAATTGAGGTCTATGTTGATGATATGATTGTAAAATCACAAGGAGAAGAGGAGCATATAGCGAATCTTAAGAAACTCTTCGAACGACTAAGAAAGTTTTGACTCAAGCTAAATCTGACAAAATGCACTTTTGGAGTCACCTCGGGAAAATTGCTAGGTTTTGTCATCAGCAAAAGGGGAATTGAGATTGACTTAGATAATGTGAAGGCCATTCAGAATTTGTCATCACCTCGTACTCAAAAGAAAGTAAGAGGCTTTCTGGGAGATTGAATTATATTGCTCAGTTTATTTCTCAATTAATAGACAAATGTGATCCAATATTTAAGCTACTTCGAAAACGTGATCCAGGAGAATGGGATGAAGGTTGTCATATTGCATTTGAAAAGGTTAAACATTATCTATCCAATCCACCAGTATTAATGCCACCTGTTCCGGATAAACCAATGATACTGTATTTATCAGTATTTGAGAGATCCATGGGTTGTGTTTTGGGGCAGCTTGATGAGACTGGAAAGAAAGAACAGGCAGTTTACTACCTCAGCAAGAAGTTCACAGATTATGAGTTGAAATATTCTTCGGTAGAAAAGTTGTGCTGTGCCTCAGCTTGGACTGCTCGAAGACTCAGACAGTACATGTTGTACCACACAACGTGGTTGATTGCCAAGCAAGATCCAATCAAGTACATGTTGGAAGCACCTTCTTTATCAAGGAGAACAGCAAGATGGCAGGTTTTATTGTCAGAGTACAATATTGTATATGTAAGTCAAAAAACTATCAAGGGCAGTGCAGTGGCTGAATTCTTAGCAAGTCGGGAAGTGGAAGATTATGAGCCGTTGAACTTTGACTTCCCGGATGAAGATTTGATGTATGTTTCGTAAGCAGATGAGATTTCCCTGAAGAAGAAAGTATGGAAAATGTACTTTGATGGCACATCTAATGCCTTGAGGCATAGAATCGGTGCAGTGCTCATATCCCCAAAAGAAGATTATTATCCTTTCACTGCTATATTGGATTTTGATTGTACAAATAATACTGCCGAGTATAAAGTATGTACTATGGGCCTTCGTGCTGCAGTGGACAGAAATATCAAAGTATTGGAAGTTTTCGGAGACTCAGCCCTAGTGATATACCAGCTACGAGGAGAATGGGAAACCCGAGATACAAAGCTAATCCGATACCGAGAACTCATACTGAGTTTATTGGAGGAATTTGAAGAAGTGAATTTCAATTATTTCCCTCGAGAAGAAAACCGAATGGCAGATGCTCTGGCTACTTTGTCATCAATGTTTAAAGTGAATGAAGGGGCTGAAGTTGTGCCAATATAGATAAGTATATATGAGTCTCCTGCCCACTGTTTGAGTATTGAAGAAGAAGCAGATGGCCTCCCTTGGTATAACGACATCTTGTAATACATCAATAGTCAACAGTATCTAGAACCAGCAACAGAAAATGACAAAAGGACTCTGAGAAGGCTAGCAATGGGTTTTGTTCTAGGCAGTGAGATTCTCTACAAGAAAGGAAAAGACCAAGTCTTATTGAGATGTGTTGGATCTACCGGAGCTTGGAGAATTATAGAAGAGGTCCATGAAGGGATATGTGGAACTCATGCTAATGGTCACATGCTTGCTAAGCAAATTATGAGGGCAGGGTATTATTGGCTAACAATGGAAGGAGATTGTATTAGTTATTCCCGGAAGTGCCATAAATGCCAGATATATGCAGATAAGATTCATGTGCTGCTATCGTCATTGCATGTCATGACTGCATCATGGCCCTTTTCAATGTGGGGAATGGATATGATTAGACCTGTTACCCCGAAAGCTTCAAATGGACATCGTTTCATCTTGGTGGCCATAGATTATTTCACAAAGTGGGTAGAAGCTGCTTCTTATGCGAATGTAACAAAGTTGGTGGTATGCAGATTTGTTAAAAAAGAAATCATATGCCGTTATGGATTGCCAGCAAGAATTATTTCGGATAATGCTCTCAATTTGAACAATAAGATGATGAGAGAAGTGTGTACACAGTTCAAGATCACACATCATAATTCGGCACCTTACCGTCCGAAGATGAATGGGGCAGTAGAAGCAACTGACAAGAACATCAAGAAGATTGTTGAGAAGATGACTGATGTGTACAAGGATTGGCATGAGATCTGCCCTTTTGCTCTTCATGCATATCGTATTTCGATCCGGACATCTACAGGGGCAACGCCGTTTTCTTTGGTATACGGGATAGAAGCAGTGCTACCTATTGAAGTTGAGATCCCTTTATTTCGGGTTTTGATGGAGGTTGGCCTAGAAAAGGTAGAATGGGTTAGAGCTCGTTATGAACATCTGAATCTCATCGAGGAGAAAAGATTGAAAGCAATTTTTCATGGGCAGTTGTATCAGAAAAGGATGATTCGAGCCCACAACAAGAAGGTTCGTCCTAGACAGTTTTGGGAAGGAGATTTAGTACTAAGGAAAATTCTTCCTATAGTGAAGGACCCGCGAGGAAAATGGGCTCCGAATTGACCCTATGTGGTAAAAAGATCTTTTTCTGGAGGAGCATTGATTTTAACTTGGATGGACGGAGAGGATTTCAGAAATCCCATGAATACTGATGAACTGAAAAAGTATTATGCTTGAAAAAAAAAAGTGTGATACTGTGCACATGGAAATTCGAATGATTCGAAGTGTAAAAATGGAAATTCTATATATCTATCTCCCCTGTAGATTTCTTTTTTAATGAGAATATTCATGCTTGATATGATGAATGGCCATCTTTCATATTCCTTTCACTAAGAAGAAATTATCCTTAGTCACCCCTTTGAGCCTTAGGAATTATTTCTTTCTCTAAACCTTGATCAAGGATCACCCTCTACACTTGAGGGTAAATGCGAGGAAAAATAATAAAAAGTCATGGCAAACAGAGAGCCATTAAAAAATGTGAAATCAAAGAATGGCAAATGAAAGCCAACAAAGCAAAAAAGAAAAGAAAGTCCAAAAAAGGGACAAACGTTTCAAGAATGAACTCTCCTCAAGAAATGATCCTTGATCCAATCACCCTTAAGCATATTTTGGGGCCTATTTATCCTTTCTTTCTAAACCTGAGCCTTGGCCTATATTACGTGCTTTAAAAGCCCATTTTGATCAAGCATGGATATTTAATTTGAAAGGTTATTCTCAGAATTCATCCTATCTTTTGAATTGATATTTTTACCTTGGAAGTATTTAGAATTCTCAGATGCATGGTAGAATACAAGAAAACAGAGAAAATGAAAAAATGAAAATGAAAAAAGAATGTAAAAGGAAAGGTTTAAGCCAAAAATCGTCAAAGGGCGAGTTAATATCGAATGGAGGACACTTGAGTTAAAAACCCGTAAAAGGAGGCTCAGGTACTGATTAAAGTTTGAATCAATGCTCCGTGTAAAGGGGGAGAAAGTATCTAAAAATCAGAGAAAAGGGGAACAACTCAGTCTGATGTAACTACGAAAGCCGAGAGGTTACCCAAGTAAATTGCTCGTTCAAGAGAAATTTCAGATGGTTTGAAAAAAGAGGGGTCCAAGATATTTCGCATCTGGGGCATCTACAACCTATAACATTACATTTGTTTCTTATATCCTTGATATTCACTTTTACAATTTAAAAAAAAAACATTTATTGTAATAAATTCTTTTTATCCTTTTCATGACATTTTTGCTTGATTCATATTTTCGTTCATACATTTTTGAGATACATCATGATTGTTATTAAACTGAATGACGATTAGTAATAAAAAAATCTTTAAATAAAAGGATTTCAGAGTATTACTAAGGAATAGATTTAAATCTTGGGAAAGGTTTGGAAAATTCACCAAGAAAAGAAAACAGTGAACATGCTAGAGACTCCATCATGAAGTCAGAAAATTTGTGAATTTCAATGAAAGTCAGAAACTGAGACTGTTTGACAAGTTATCTTGAGTGAAGGGTTCCTTAAGTGGGGCATTAGTGAACAATTGAAGACTCCCTCATGAAGTCGGATAATCTGTGAACCTCAAAGAAACCATGGATTAGAAATCATGACACAATCATTTGATTGCATTCATTCTTAGGAAACATACAAGCATTTGCAAAGCATGTCATTCACATCATTGCCTTTAGCTAACATTGCAGAAATCAGGAAAACTTGGACTTCCCTTGTAAGACCCTTGTAAGTACGAGATCAATTCGAGACAATTATAAAATGCGGATGGCTCGAGGTTAAACTTTGAAATACCTATAGAAAGGATGGGCTACCATGTGGTACACATGTTGTATGATAAATTGTAGAGTTGGGGATTTAATCGAGTGATTAAGTGATTTAACCCCAAATTGACTAAAATTCGAGATAGGGGAAAGTCCGTAAAATGTGATAATTTAACTTCACATAGTGTTGATATGTGATATAACATTATTTGGGAGAGTTAGAACATGAATCGGCTGAAAAATTGGTAAAATATGAACAGGGTATTTTGGTAATTTTACCCAACTGTTTTTAGTCCGTAAATGGTACCAATGGACTAAGTGATCATATAGGATCATAATATGATGTTTAGATCAAAAATTGGACATTAAAATCAAATCTGATAGCTAAAATCGTCTAATTCATCATTTAGTGGCGCTGGCATAAATTACCGTAAAAACATGGTTCGGCATTTTTCGAAACTGATCCGAACACATGGACATATGTTATAACATATGAGGATTATGAATATGACAAGAAAAATCAAAAACAGAGTTGAAATCGGATACGTCCTTAAGTAACCTAAAGGAATGAAAATCAAAAACAGACCGCGGAAAGGTCCGAAAAAGGATTTAAATGGACCAATAGATTAATATAAACATAAAACGATGTTAGCAAGCTACTGGTGAAATCAGAACAAAAATCGGAGCTAAAATCGAAAAAGTCAAAATGTTGACCAGTTAGCGCTTCGAGGCCCGGATTTGGGTTTCGGGATATCAAAAAAATTACTCGAACATGTAGATAAGTATATTATCATATTTGGAACATATCCGTGTCAAGAAAAATGAAAAATGAGCTTCCGAACATTAAAATTTCATATTGGCCTGCTAAGGTACTAAAAGACAAAACAGGGGCAAAATGGTCATTTGACCATGGTCCACTTATTAAGTCTGAAAATCAGACTTCTTCCTCCCCATTTTTCACGTGAAAACCAAAAAAGAGAGAAAGAAAGAGGGGAGCCATGGAAGCTTGCTTCCAAGCTTTCTCTCTCTTCCGTTTACTAGGCAGATCACCAAAATTTTCAAAGATTTCACAAACCCAAAGGTAACTTCATGTTCTAAGCTTGAGTTTGATGTTATACTTTGAAGATTTTGCCTTTAGCTATGAGAAACCATGTGAGCTAAAATTGGTGGTGGTGAACCACCATGTTGCCACCATTTTTTTCGCCACGGGAGGTGTTCCTCAGCCTCTTTAAACCATAAATTAGTATCGGATAGCTTTGAATCAAAATTTAGAGGCTAAAACAAGTTTAGCCAAAACCCTAGCTTGCCCATGAGGTGGTGCCGCCACCTTCCTTAGTTGTTTGAGGCCACCTTTAGCTTTGCTGTCATCTTGTGAGCAACTTTCTAGTTGATTGTTGCTCCAAATTTTTAATCCGAGCTAAATGTAAAAATTTATCTGTAAGAATTCTTAAGCTGAAAATTTTTGGATAGCAGGTAACTATTATAAATAATGGGAATTTGAGTGTCCCGTAGTTGTAAAATATTTACAGAATATCCTGATGATGTCGTAGGTACCCATATCGTGGAGTTCGCCCGGGATCGCGACAAAGTCATGAAAATGCCGCTTTAATACTCGAAACAAAACTGTGAGTATTTAGGTTAATCTAGGAGGTAGTTGTTGTTTTATATGTATTGTTCATTGCTATGGATATTGAGACACGAAAGATTGCTCGAATTACGAAAATGGTAAATTTCGAACCTTACGCGGATCAAAGGCGTAAGTGTGGTGTTAATATGGTTACATGAGGTAAGTGTTGTGGAGTTGAATAATAATGAATGTTAGCTATTTGAAATGCTCGGATATGCTTAATTGAGATGTTGGGCAAGATACGGATTATGGTTATACTTGTCGGATTAAAGAAACAATAGTATGGAATTGTGTTCGAGGCATTATGGTTACTAATTTGTGAAATTGGTTGATGAATGATATTGTATAGGATGGTTGAGTATTTAAGGATAGTTAGATATTGTAGATTAAAAGGTTATGCGCGTAAGTTGTTTGATAAAAAATATAAGTGAAATTGTAATGCTTTGAAAAACATTAGAAATATGTTAGTGTAGAGATTGTTTCCTAGCATAGTATATATATATATATAACTCCATGATATAAGAGAATTAATATATCATGTTGATATTATTGTACGGACAGGGTGATGTCCGGGATGCTATTATTATACGGACAGGGTGATGTTCAGGATGCTATTATTGTACGGACAAGGTGATGTCCGGGATGCTATTATTGTACGGACAGGGTGATGTCCAGGATGCTATTATTATACGGATAGGGTGATGTCCGGGGTGCTATTGTTCAGACAAGGTTAGGTCCGAGATGCTCTTATTGTACGGACAAGGTGATGTCCGGGATGCTATTATTGTATGGACAGGGTGATGTCCGGGATGCTATTATTATACGGACAAGGTGATGTCCGGGGTGCTATTGTTGTACGGACAAGGTGATATCCGGGGTGCTATTATTGTAGGGACAGGGTGATGTCTGGGATGCTATTATTGTAAGGATAGGGTGATGTTCGAGATGCTATTATTATACGGACAGGGTGATGTCCCGGGTGCTATTGTTGTACGGAGAAGGTGATGTCCATGATGCTATTGTTTTACGGACAGGATGATGTCCGGGATACTATTATGGTACGGACTAGATGAGTCCGGGATGATACGGGCAGGATGAGTCTGGGATGCTATGGACAAGATAGTCCGGGATGACAAATCTTACGGACTGATATAAGTCCGGGATGTTTTGATGTTATAGTCATGAAAATTTTCTAAATGATAATTATATAGGTATACAAGTAAAATCGATTGTTAAATATTTTTGGCTACCGATTTTGGCTGGCCAATGGCCTATTTATATTGAGCACTCAGCATAGAAGATTTCATAAGGGACAAATAATTTTTATAAGTCCCGGAACAATTTTTAAATATTACTTTTCGGTTAATTAGTCATACTTGATATGTCATGTTTATGCTTTAATAGTTAAGAAATGAAACACAAAACTTCCAAGTACTCTTCCTAGTAACCTTATGCTCACTGAGTCTTTCGGCTCACTCTGTTTATTTTCATTCTTTTTCAGATATTGATAGGCCCAGCTCTTCCCAGGTTTCAGATAGCTAGCAGCTCAAATAATTGTGGTAAGCGGATTGACCCAGGACGTGGTAAGCAGTGGCGATGGTGGGATACATTTTGCAGTCACTAGGGTATCATGGGTCCTACGCATTTTGTGTATGATGTATATGTACTTTATATTTTGTAAACTGGTGTATATAAGTGATGTATGATGTATAACGGCCACGGAGGCCTAGTATGATCTGGTGATGCTTATGCCATTATGATATAATATGACTGTATGTGTGTATATAAGATGTTATAAAGGTTGAGTCTGCTGCGGGGCATCTTGGTTACTCCCTATCGGAGGTGCCAAACCGAGATGTCATGTGTTGATGAATATTACATTGTAAATGTTGATGATTGAGCGGTAAACCCCCATGTAGGGCGAGATTATGCCGAAATTTTGTTTGATTTGGTTTCGTGGGTATATTCAGGCTTCGGAGGCAGGAGCATACCTTGTCTCTGGCCGGTCACATACCCTGAATTTGGGGTGTGACAAAGGTGGTATCAGAGCATGGTCTAGAGGTCAGTGATTGCAAAAGGGATAGGGTAGTAGTGCATTGCTTACAGGTAATCCTAGGGTATCGGTAAGTAGTGTACTACCCCTACAGATGTCCATCGTCACATGCAGTTACGTCGGGTAATCTATAAGCCAACTAGTACATATAGAATTGTGTCGAGAATATTGTGGAATTATTGACAGTATATTTATTTTCTAAATACAATGTTGTCACGATCACGATCTCATAGATATAGAGACGTATCTGGGGACCGAGAGCCTGAGGTCCTGAATAATATTTTTATTGGCCCTGAGGTTAGAGGCCATAGTGAGGATAGTAGTAGGTCTGCTACTAGGGAAATAGATAGGATTGCTGGTGTAGTATTAGATGACAACACATATGAATAGTTGTTGGATATGGTAAACAGAACATATAAATATATTCAGGTCCTGGTAGGGCTGGTGATAGAACAATGACAACCACGATTGTTCGACCAAATTCCTTCAGCTAGGTGTTGTTAGTAATGAGTGGTTGTTGGGACAACATACACCCTATCAGCATATAACCTTACCTAGTTTGGAGGAACGTTACCATCTAGTTTTGCAGGGGTGGAATCCGATTTTGATCCTAGAAGGTTTTTAGAAGAGTGCGGCCAACGGTGTGTAGGCTTAGGGTGCTCGTCGACTAGAGCCATACAATTAATAAGATTTCAGCTGTATTGTAAGGCACATGCATGGTATATCTCTTTAGTAGCCAAAAGGCGGATTGATGACCTCCCCTCGAGTGGTCAGTATTTATGTTGAGCTTCTTCGAGAATTTTTACCAAAAAATGAAAGGGATTTAGGAATTCATGAATACGAGAGGTTAAGACGATTCGAGGATAGGTCACGGGAGAGAGTGAGATATGAAAGACAAACATCTAGGCAAACAAGGCCATATGGACTAAGGGTTAGAACAACCCTATAATCATGGATGTTGAGGGATAGAGAAGTTAGTAGTCGGAGGAGGAGGTCGACTGGTGTATGTTATAGATGTGGCAGGCCAGGGCATTTCAGGAGAGATTGCCCATTAGGTCCAGGTTCATCCCCATCAATGCGAGCTCCACATCCAGCTATAGCATATCCAGGGCAATCAGCAGGGTTAGTAGCATTGCAGACGGGTCAGGGTTCCTAGGGTAGGGAACAACAGTCTGTGGGTAGAGAACATACTATGGGTAGTAGAGGACATGCCTGTGATTTTGCATCTACTGCCATGGTGACAGGTATAACCTTAGTCTGGTTTTGGCAAACTGATTTCATTTAATTTGAGCACTATATATTGAGTTGTATTTCAAGAAACTTTGAAGTGTTTTGACCTAGTTCCGAGATTTGTTATTGATGTTGAGGATGTTGTGAAATGGTGGTGGTTGGATATTAAACTGAACTTGTAGGCTGGGTAATATTTGAGTGCTAAAGGATATATTTTAAGTTGGATTATAAATCACACACGAGGTGCTTGTGAAAATGCCTAGGAGGAAGGCGATTATTATGCCTACAAGGTGTTTGATTTAATGTTTGAATGAAAATATATAGCCTTGGAAGATCCTAATTAACCAAGATAAGAATATGATTTGGCATGGATGCCAATGCCGTAAGATTGATGTATATTTTTTTATGGCTAGTAGTAGCGTACCTAGGCAGATAAAACTGATGGAATAGTCATGATAGCCTAGTATAGTTTCTAAACGGGTTATATTGATTATATGGTTGTTGTTGCCTAGTGGTAATCTAAACGGATAAATATACGGATGTGGATGTTTATGTTTCCCTGTGCACCAGGGAGTTTTGAGATTTCATTCTCGCACTAGTTCTCGAGTTTAAGATGACGGGCCTTAACAGGCGGAGATCATCATATATCTTAGATGACTTGAGGGGCTATGCCTGGCAGATCATCACCACACGGACTTCGTCCGGATTATGTGCTAGCACGTGGAACTAGATGCGAGGGATTTGATCATGAATTATTACATTAATCTCGTGACTATGTGAAATATGGAGTTTTCTGGTTATTGTACGTGATTGAGACATATTGCCCTAGTACCGGTTATTTAATAATGGGATTGAGATAAAGTCATTATGGGGCCTAGATATAGGCTTGCCTAAGGTAGGCAAGGAATGTGATTTTATTTGAGTGATTGTCGATAGACTGACAAAATTAGCACACTTGATTCTGGGTAAATTACGTATAACATAAGTAAGTGTGCTAGACTCCATTTAGACCAGATTGGGTCTTTGTGAAGTTTTCGTGTTTATTGTACTTGATTGAGACATCAAGTTTATAGTTAAATTCTGGAGATCATTCCAGGTAGCTTCTGAAATACAGTTGCGATTTAGTACCGTATTTCATTTACGGACAGATGATCAGTCCTTGAGGACATATTATGCGTTAATATACTAGATTCCAAGAAGAATCAGGATCGATACCTATCATTGATTGAGTTTGTATATATTAATAGTTTTCAGTACAGTATGCAGATGATACCTTTTCTGGTATTTCGATCTAGATTCGAGCTTATCTTATTGACTAATTGGGATTGCGATCCGAGTTTGTTTATTGTCGATCATTGCAAAAATAGGACCGAGACATTGTATGGCCGAATGTGCCAATATCCTGTCAGTTAATTTAAGACAGGGGGATATCAGTTGTTCAGTTCAGATATGGTACGGTACACCTAGAAAAAGGTGTAGTTAATCAAAGATATATTAGTAACTACTAGAGTAGGCAGAAGTCGTATGCCGATAGCATGTGACTAAGTATTCTTGAAAGTTTCACCTTTCAAGAGTGTTATGAGCTTTGGCAGATGGGCCAAGCTGAGTCCAAGGTATATCCAACCATTTCAGATATTGAGTGAGACCTATCACCTGAGATGAGCGGTGTACACTCTGTGTTTCATGTACTTATGATGTGCAGATTCATGTCAGACGATCTTCATGTGATACAGCCAAAGATAGTACCTGTACTTTTATATAAGTTGACTTTATGCAAAATTCGAGGACGAATTTTATTAAGGGGGAAGAATTGTAAGACCCTTGTAAGTACGAGATCAATTCGAGACAATTATAACATGCGGATGGCTTGAGGTTAAAATTTGAAATGCCTATAGAAAGGATGGGCTACCATGTGGTACACATGTTGCATGATAAATTGTAGAGTTGGGGGTTTAATCGAGTGATTAAGTGATGTAACCCCAAATTGACTAAAAGTCCGGATAGGGGAAAGTCCGTAAAATGTGGTAATTTAACTTCACATAGTGTTGATATGTGATATAACATTAATTGGGAGTGTTAGAACATGAATCGGCAGTAAAATCGGTAAAATGTGAACAGGGGTATTTTGGTAATTTTACCCAAAATTTTGTTTTTAGTTCGTAAATGGTACCAATGGACTAAGTGATCATATAGGATCATAATATGATGTTTAGATCAAAAATTGGACATTAAAATCAAATCTGATAGCTAAAATTGTCTAATTCGTCATTCAATGACGCTGGCGTAAATTACCGTAAAAACATGGTTCGGTATTTTTCGAAACTGATCCGAACACATGGACATATGTTATAACATATGAGGATTATGAATATGACAAGAAAAATCAAAAACAGAGTTGAAAGCGGATACGCCCTTAAGTAACCTAAAGGAATGAAAACCGAAAACTGACGGCGGGAAGGTCCGAAAAAGGTTTTAAATGGATCAATAGATTAATATAGACATAAAATGATGTTAGCAAGCTACTGGTGAAATCAAAACAAAAATCGGAGCTAAAACAAAAAAAAGTCAAAATATTGACCTAGATTTGGGTTTCGAGATATCAAAAAAATTACCCGAACATGCAGATCAGTATATTATCATATTTGGAACCTATCTGTGTCAAGAAAAGTGAAAAACGGGCTTCTGAACGTTAAAATTTCATGTTGGCCTGCTAAGGTACTAAAGGACAAAACAGTGGAAAAATGGTTATTTGACCATGGTCCACTTATTAAGTCTGAAAATCAGACTTCTTCCTCCCCATTTTTCACGTGAAAACCAGAAAAGAGAGAAAGAAAGAGGGGAAGCCATGAAAGCTTGCTTACAAGCTTTCTCTCTCCTCCGTTTACTAGGCAGATCACCAAAATTTTCAAAGATTTCACAAACCCAAAGCTAACTTCATGTTCTAAGCTTGATTTTGATGTTATATTTTGAAGATTTTGCCTTTAGCTATGCGAAACCATGTGGGCTAAAAATTGATGGTGGTGAACCACCATGTTGCCACCATTTTTTTTTGCCACGGGAGGTGTTCCTCAGCCTCCTTAAACCATAAATTAGTATCGGATAGCTTTGAATCAAAATTTAGAGGCTAAAACAAGTTTAGCCGAAACCCTAGCTTGCCCATGAGGTGGTGCCGCCACCTTCCTTAGTTGTTCGAGGCCACCGTTAGCTTTGCTGTCATCGTGTGAGCAACTTTCAAGTTGATTGTTCCTCCAAATTTTTAATCCGAGCTAAATGTAAAAATTTATTTGTAAGAATTCTTAAGCTGAAAAATTTTGGATAGCTGCTAACTATTATAAATAATGGGAACTTGAGTGTCCCGTAGTTGTAAAATGTTTACAGAATATCCTGACGATGTCGTAGGTACCCATATCGTGGAGTTCGCCCGGGACCGCGACAAAGTCACGAAAATGCCGCTTTAGTACTCGAAACAACACTGTGAGTATTTAGGTTAATCTAGGAGGTAGTTGTTGTTTTATATGTATTGTTGATTGATATGGATATTGAAACACGAAAGATTGCTCGAATTACGACAATGGTAAGTTTCGAACCTTACGCGGATCAAAGGCGTAATTGTGGTGTTAATATGGTTACATGAGGTAAGTTTTGTGGAGTTGAATAATAATGAATGTTAGCTATTTGAAATGCTCGGATATGCTTAATTGAGATGTTGGGCAAGATATGGATTATGGTTATACTTGTCGGATTAAAGAAATAATAGTATGGAATTGTGTTTGAGGCAATATGGTTACTAATTTGTGAAATTGGTTGATGAATGATATTGTATAGGATGGTTGAGTATTTAAGGATAGTTAGATATTGTAGATTAAAAGGTTATGCACATAAGTTGTTTGACAAAAAATATAAGTGAAATTCTAATGCTTTGAAAAACATAAGTAGAAATATGTTAGTGTAGAGATTGTTTCCTAGCGTAGTATATATATATATATATATATATAGTGTAGAGATTGTTTCCTAGCATAGTATATATATATATCATGTTGATATTATTGTACGGACAGGGTGATGTCCGGGATGCTATTATTATATGAACAGGGTGATGTCCGAGATGCTATTATTGTACGGACAAGGTGATGTCCGGGATGCTATTATTGTACGGACAGGGGATGTTCGGGATGCTATTCTTGTACGGACAGGGTGATGTCCGGGATGCTATTATTATACGGACAGGGTGATGTCTGGGATGCTATTGTTTTACGGACAGGATGATGTCCGGGATGCTATTGTGGTACGGACAAGATGAGTCCGAGATAGTACGAACAGGATGAGTCCGGGATGATAAGGACAAGATAGTCAAGGATGACAATTATTATGGACTGATATAAGTCCAGGATGTTTTGATGTTATAGTCATGAAAATTTTCTAAATGATAATTATAGAGGTATACACGTAAAATCGATTGTTAAATATTTTTGGCTACCGATTTTGGCTGGTCAATAGCCTATTTATATTCAGCAATCAGCATAGAAGATTTCATAAGAGTCAAATAATTTTTATAAGTCCCGAAACAATTTTTAAATATTACTTTTCGGTTAATTAGTCATACTTGATATGTCATGTTTATGCTTTAATAGTTAAGAAATGAAACACAAAACTTCCAAGTACTCTTCCTAGTAACCTTATGCTCACTGAGTTTTTCGGCTCACTATGTTTATTTTTATTCTTTTCAGATCTTGATAGACCCAGCTCTTCCCAGGTTTCAGAGAGCTACCCGCTCATATAATTGTGGTAAGCGGATTGACCCAGGACGTGGTAAGCAATGGCGATGGTGGGATACATTTTGCAGTCACTAGGGTATCATGGGTCTTACGCATTTTGTTTATTATGTATATGTATTTTATATTTTGTAAACTGGTGTATCTAAGTGATGTATGATGTATAACGGCCACGGTGGCCTAGTATGATCTGGTGATGCTTATGCCATTACGATATAATATGACTGTATGTGTGTATATAAGATGTTATAAAGGTTGAGTCTGTTGCGGGGCATCTTGGTTACTCCCTATCGGAGGTGCCAAACCGAGATGTCATGTGTTGATGATTATTACATTGCAAATGTTGATGATTGAGCGGTAAACCCCCATGTAGGGCGAGATTATGGCGAAATTTTGTTTGATTTGGTTTCGTGGGTATATTCAGGCTTCGGAGGCAGGGGCATACCTTGTCTCTGGCCGGTCACATGCCCTGAATTTGGGGTGGGACATCCCCAAAGTGAACTCGTTCTACTTTTCAAAAGAGTCGAGCCCCGAGATAACCGTCGAGGTACGTTCCTTTCCAAATCGAACTTGTTTTGCTTCTCAAATTAGTCGAGCCCCGAGACCGTCGTTGAGCTATGTTCCTTTAATTTTCAAGTTAAATTTATTTTTTCCAAATGAACCAAACCCAAAATCATTCTTAGTATTTCCTTTTGTTTTAAATCGAATTCATTCTGTTTTATCAATTGAGTCAAGCCCCGAGACCATCGTCGAGGTATTAAATCGAATTCATTCTGTTTTATCAAATGAGTCGAGCCCTGAGACCATCGTCGAGGTATTTCCTTTTGTTTTAAATCGAATTCATTCTGTTTTATCAAATGAGTCGAGCCTTGAGACTGTCGTCGAGGTATTTCCTTTTGTTTTAAATCGAATTCATTCTGTTTTATCAAATGAGTCGAGCCTCGAGACCATCGTCAAGGTATTTCCTTTTGTTTTAAATCGAATTCATTCTGTTTTATCAAATGAGTCAAGCCTTGAGACCACCATCGAGGTATTTCCATTGGTTTTAAATCGAATTCCTTTTTTTTATCAAATGAGTCGAGCCTTGAGACCGTCGTCAAGGTATTTTCAAATCCTGGGTAAGGCCTACGGGCACCATTTTTAAGACCTCCGGGCACCATTCTTAAGACCTCCAGGCATAATTTTCCAGAGTTTTTACAGTTTTAAACAATGAACAAGTCTTTGGTGGTGATAACCAAAGCCTCTGGTGGAGATATCCAGAGTTCTACATTTGCTTGAGCAAGTCTTTGGTGGTGATAACCAAAGCCTCTGATAGAGATATCCAGAGTTTTTCATCTTTCACAAGTCTTTGGTGGTGATAGCCGAAGCCTCTGGTGGAGATATCCAGAGTTTTACATTTGCTTGAGCAAGTCTTTGGTGGTGATAACCGAAGCTTCTGGAGGAGATACCCAGAATTTTAAACACAACTTAGCACAAGAAAGGTTAAGCCCTCGAGACCATCGTCGAGGTCTTTTCTTCTCTTGCAAATGGAACTCGTTTCCTTAAGACGGGTCAAGCCTTGATTAGTTAGAGAATTCAATTTAAGGACAATATCTTCTATTTACAGTTTTTTTTTCAAAAAAAAAATGAATGAAAAAAAGAAACCCCTTTTTCCCTTCTCTTCACATGTGATTTCACTAACCGAACAAATTAGTGTTTATTTATCTTTGCCTGATTCCTGATTCTCAACAATAGCCAAAGAGGGGCAGCTGTAGACACCTAATTTTGTCTGAACCACTAAAACATGTATGTTTTCTTCCTAAATTGATGTTTCAAATGTAAAAAGACTTTTTTCATCCTGCATGTGGTACTCCAAGACTTAGTCTAAAAAGGCGAGCATAAAAAGTCAAACTTGAAAAAGTCAACCCCCAAAAGTCAACCCCCAAAAGTCAACTACTAAAAAAGTCAACCCACTTTTAAAATCAAGATTTGAAGTTCAATTGAAAAATGGTGAAAGAATTTTGATAATCCGAGGTCTACATCGAAAGATATGGAGTTAGGAAGTTAGGTTACGGAGAATTCAATAGAATGGAAACCCTAGTTCGGGAAATTTGGGGGAAATGCTTAAACGATCAAATTGGTCGAAATTGAAGGTTCCAAATGAATGATAAGCACTGACTACGGGTAATGGAGAAGCTACTTGAAAGAAAAATTTAAAGAAAAGTCAATTCGGAAGAAAACCGAGAATTAAGGTTTTTGGTGGATTTCAGTGAAATTTGGAAGAATTACAGAAATGACCCGATTCGGTAAGACTAAAGCCCCTAATTGATGAGAAGTGATTAAAAAAGGATAGCCCAAGGCTCATTTTGAAGAAAATCTGAAAAACAAACTTGTTTTGAGTAAAATCGGGTTTCGGAGGTAAAAAGGCAAAATTGGAAATTTTGGGAAAAATAGCAAATGAACTCCAAAAATTCTGAAAATTTTCAGATCTCATTCTTAAATCATTTCGAAGAGATTGAAGAAAGAAAATCCGGATTCGGAGTTTGTTTGCAAAATGGCCAAATCCCGGGTCCCCTATGCAGAAATTCAAGAAGATAAATCCCGAAAAAAATAGCAAATGAACTCCAAAAATTCTAAAAAATTGCAGATCTCATTCTTAAATTATTTCAAAGAGATTGGTGAAATAAAATCCGGATTCATAGTTCGTTTGCAAAATGGCCAAATCTCGGGCCCCCTATGCAGAAATTCAAGAAGATAAATCCCGAAAAAATACCAAATGAGTTCCAAAAATGATGAAAACTTTCAGATCATACTTTTAAATTATTTGGAAGAGATTGGTGAAGAAAAATCTGGATTTGGAGCTCATTTAAAAAATGGTAAAGTTTGGGAGCACAAAAGGGCAATTTTGGAAGAAAAAATCCAAATAAATAGCAAATGGGCTCGAAAAATTTTGAAAACCTCCAGAATTCAATTTTTTATTATTTTGGAAGAATTTAAAAAATAAAATTTAAATTTGGAGTCCGTTTGCTATTTATTTACGTTCGGGGGGCAAAAATGTCATTTTACCCAAGAAACCGAAAAGGGCTTTTCTTGCCTTTTAAAAAAATGAAGCATGGGCTGGAAGATGAGGGGTCAGCTGGAAAAGGCCCAATGGTGGGCAGATATTTTCTGATTTTTGATCAAAAGGCCAACAATGAAGAGGAAGGTAGTTATTTTTTTGATCAAGCCTTTGTAATTGAGCCACATGGACCAATGCATGAAGAGGGAGAATGTCAACATAATGGCTTAAGATTCTTGAACAGTTGTAATTGTGGATAGCTGATTACCTAATCTAAGGGTGATAATTTCACATCTTAAACATCTTGGATTAATAGCCTTCGGATCAAAATTGGTTGAAAAAAAAAATGACAACATCCTAGCTATTTAGAAGGCCATTCGGCCACTACAAGGGGAAAGGGGTCTCTCTTTCATTTTCAGCTATTCACACTCTTGTTTGGCTGATTTTCTTTCCATTTTTGAAAGGCAAAAAGAAAATTTTAGAAAAGAAAAGAAAGTTAGAAGAGAAAAAGCTTGCAATATAGCTTCTAGAGGTTGCTTTAAGCATCATACTCTTGCACTTTCCTTGATTTTCTATTCTTGATTTGCTGTTTTGATTGCTATTTTGGTGAGTTTCTTTTGATTTTCTTCTTTAAAATAAGTGTTTTTAAGTTTCTCCTTTAAGTTCTTCTTTATACTTACTTGCAAAAAGCTTTGAGAAATTTCTTTTCTTTTGTTTTTGGGTTGGCCGAATGGCCTATTGTTTTGATATAGTTGCTGTTTGCATTTTTATTTCATGTTATTCATGATATTTAACAAGTTTTGATGCTTTGAATCTTCTTCAAATACATAAACATGAAGCTTGTTTTGATTTGGTTGCTTGCTTGTTTCCATTTTTGAGTCTATTATCTTGTTATCATGTTTATTTTACTTGTCTTGCATTTTTTATTTTCTGTTTCAAAATGTTTAAGTTTGTTAATGTTTTACATTTTGTTAATCCATGTGTTTGTGAAAATGCCTATTGGTTTTCATGCCTTTACTTTATATTTGAATGATTTGAGTATTATTCTTTATCTATGCATGTTATTGTGTTAAGTGTTTGTGAAAATCCCATGCTCATTTTAAAGTATGGGACCATTTGGCCACCCCTCATATTGTATGCTTTGTATGTGCATTTTCGTCATGCTAGTTAATAGGTTTGCATTTTCATGATATTTGGTTGTGTATTTTGTTTAAGCATGCTATATGTTTGTGTTATTGCCATGCATTCTTTAGGTTTAGGTTTGGCTTGCTTTGCCATGCATATTCATGCATTTTAGACCTAAGTTGCATTAAATGCCATGCAAGTTCATTTAGGTCTAGGTCATATTCTATATGCCATGCATTTTTCATGTCATTTAGGTCTTAAATCATGCATTTCATGCACCATATTTGCTGTATTTTCATGCATTTCATGTCATTGCCACATGATTTATGACTTAGACAATCAATGGTTTAAAGTCATGATCATTTTGAGCATACTGGTAGAAAATTAAAGAGTTGTCAAATTGATTTTTCTACCTTTATAATTTTTTTTACTTAGCCAATTTTTGTCTAACTTTTCAAAAGTGTTAGCTACTGTTTGTGAGCCTTTAGAAGAGTCTCTAACATTTTTACTTTGATTTAAATGATTTTATCAAAGGCAAAAAAATATGTTTTGGCAAAACAGTTTTTTCACCTAGTACTCGTACTTTCCAGATTTTTCTAGGCAGTCATGTTTAATCATAAAATTAATTAGATTTTTTCACGTGTATTTTTACATGTCCTAAGTTTCCAATATTTTTTTATATTTTTTTTGAATTTTTAAAAATAGGGTCAAAAATCGTGCTTTAAAACTGGACAGTGGAGTCAGAATTGAATTTGAAGGAAAATCATTTTTCTGTTTTGGTTAAGTTACTTAGAGGGGGCTGATTAGGAAGTTTAGCTACTGACTTAGGGTAGTTTCTAAGCCTTTTTAAACTCTAAAAATGATTTTTTTTTAAAATATCGGGTTATGGGTGGTCAAGTCCGGGATTTTAAACTTAGGAAATTAGAACCATTTAAAAATGGTTTAGCTAAGTTTTTATTTTTAATCTAAGCTTTTCAAAATTGTTTTCAAACAATAACAAAGTATTTTGGTTTTAGAATATTTAATTTGATATATTTTTCTAAGGTAGCCGGATATCTTTTTAGATATACAGGATTTTCTTAATTAAAGGAAAAAATACATTCTCATGTGTTGCATTTTCCATATTCATGCATACTATATATAATATATGATTTTTGCTATGTTAATTTTCATGATGATGTCATTATCTTTGATTTAAATTTTTGATATTATATTAATTCTTATATGGTTTTGAATATTTCATGATATCCTATGCTTTTTAGTTATTTATTTTTGTCACATTATTTAGCATATACTATGTTCATGCATTATTATTTTCATTTTTATTTTCATGCATATTATATGATAGCATTATTTTATCATTTCATATCATTTAGATTATATGCCATATCATTTATATTTGCCATGTCAACTAAATCGTTTTATTCCATTTAGAATATATCATGTGACTTAGGATATTTCATTTTATATAGAATATATTATGTTATCTAAGTCATTTCATTTCATGTAGAATATATTATGTTACCTAGGTCATTTCATTTAGAATATATTATGTCACTTAGGATATTTTATTTCATTTAGAATATATCATATGACTTAGGATATTACATTTCATATAGAATATATCATGTTACCTAGGTCATTTCATTTCATTTAGAATATATCATATGACTTAGGATATTTCATTTCATTTAGAATATGCTAGGACATTTAAATTATATCATACCATTTAGCTTGCATTATATTATCTAGACTTTGCTATGTCATTTTATTTATGTCACACATATTCATATTTTTTTAAAACATTTTTGAAAAAGGTAATGATTTTCAATAAAATAAAGATATTCCCGAGTTAAAATAATTCATGAGTTCTCTTCTGGGTTTGCTGAGGAGGATATCATCAATTATCATTAATAACGGAATATCTTCTTTAAAACGAGAATGGTTCGGAAAATTTTTCAAAATAATAAAAATTTATATATTTTGCCATGCTTGTTGGGAAATATAGGAAAGTTTTGAATTAATAAATTCTGGATCATTTTCAATAAAAAATGGAATTATTTTTTTTAAATTGGGAATTAACTTGAAATACCAAGTTAAAAATCGATTTTTTACCGAGACTTGAGATAACACACGATTAATAAGGTACTGTTTTATACGGGCGTTGTGGGGGTGCTAATCCTTCCCCACACGTAACCGAGTTCCGAACCCGCTTCTTTGATTTCTCTGGTTTAAAACACAGACTTGAAAATTGGTTTTAAAAAATGTTATAATTAATTTTAAAATGTTTTATAAAACCGATTTTAATAGGTGGCCGATCACACCTAGCCAAAAAAGATTGGTGACAACTCCATGTCTTTTTCAAGGTTATTTTCAAAACTTCGATTTTCTAGATGAATTAAGTCGACTTTTCTTCGATTTTTTTTAATGTCACGCTTAACGAATATAAAGTCTTGCGATGAGACTTGTTATTTTTTAGGTTGCGACACCCATCATTTGTATAGGATGGAATCTAATTCCCATTTTCTGGCTAGGGTTAATTGACTGAAAAATTGATCACTCATTGAATGAAAAATCTGATGACAAATCCCATCCTTTGTACTGGACTGTCCAATTTCAATATTTTCTGCAACAGACTAGAAAATAGCTGAAACCCTAACCCTAAATCTGGTTAATAATCTCATCCATTGCAGAAGGAATCCAATTCCAATATTTTCTGCAGCATTTGATTGACTGAAAAATAGTTGAAACTTTAACCCTAAATCTGGTCAAAGGTCCCATCCATTGCAGAAGGAATCAAATTCCAATATTTTTTTGCAGCATTTGGTTGACTGGAAAATAGCTAAAACCCTAACCCTAAATCATTAGTCCCATCCATTGTAGAAAGAATCCAATTCCAATATTTTCTGCAATATTTGATTGACTGAAAAATAGCTGAAACCCTAACCCTCAATCATTAGTCTCATCTATTGCAGAAGGAATCCAATTCCAATATTTTCTGCAGCATAAAATTAAAATAAAAAATAAAATTTTAATTTATATAAAATTTAAATAAGAAATAAAATTTTAATTTATATAAAATTTAAATATGAAATAAGATTTTATTTTATGTAAAATTAAAATAAGAAATAAGATTTATTTTTTATAAAATAAAAATAAGAAATAAGATTTTATTTTTTATAAAATTAAAATAAGAAATAAGATTTTATTTTTTATAAAATTAAAATAAGAAATAAGATTTTAATTTATATAAAATTTAAATAAGAAATAAATTTTATTTTTTATAAAATTAAAATAAGAAATAAAATTTTATTTTTTATAAAATTAAAATAAAAAATTATATTTTATTTTTTTATAAAATTTAAATAAGAAATTAAATTTTATTTTTTATAAAATTAAAAAATTTAATAAATTATAAAATTTTAAGTATAAAAAAATAAAAAAAAAACACCGAGAAAATCGTCACCCCCATGGCGATTTCTTTTGGTGTTTTAAAAAAAAAAAAAAAAACCAAGGAAATCGTCACCCCCATGACAATTTCCCTTGGTGTTTTTAAAACAGTTTTGAAAATACACGTTGAAATATCGTCATAAGGGATGGTGATTTCCCATCATATTTTAAAAATAGCGAATTTTGAACAATAATTTGAAAACAACGATATTTTGATAAATAAAAAAAATTGACTATATTACGATAAAAAAAAACTCAACGGATGAGTGGAAAGAAAAAAGAAATTAGACGAAATGAAAAAAAAAAAAAAAACTAAAACCCCCTTTGTCAGAAGAAAAACTACTGTGCAATGGGTAAAAAGCAAGAACATGTGTTTACATATTGTTAATCTAACGGGCAAAAAAAATACACCTTAAATATACATTAAATGAAGGTATTTGTAGTCTGTACACTGAAAGGCAAACAATTAAAACAATGGGGACAAGAAAAACCAAAACAGGGTTGGATTTTTTCGTTTTTTCGTTTGGTTTTTTTAGTACATGATAATGATGCAGCTTGACTGAAAAACCTTTTACTTGTCTTTTACATATTTTGTATTAATTTTATACATAATTAAGAAGAAGAATATCCATAAACAAAATAATTTGACAAAAGAATCAAAATGAAACTATTTAAAAAAAAGTTGGACTAAAAAATAAACAACTCAAAGATGAAAAGGAAATAAAAAAAAAAAGTTAAAAGATCATATTCAATTATCATATTACAAACAATTATTAGACCATAAACTACAAGACAAATTCATTAATCTCTTCAAAAAGAGAAATAAATACCCAAAACAAATCGCGGGTAACATTTCTTTGGCAGAAAACTATTAGATCTATCCAAAAGTAAAACGGGCTCAATTCGAATTAAGTTAAATTAAAAAAAAAAAAAAAAATTCATTTTGAACTGATCCAATTCGAATCACTGTTCATTTAATAAAAAATAATTTTTATTTAAATTTAATTATAAAAATATATAAAAAATAATTTTTTAATATTTATAAACAATAAACCAAACCTACCGATCGCCCGAACCCAACTCGAGCTGGACTTGAATAATAAAAAAATATATATCGGACCATGCCAACAAATGATTTCGCCACCACATTGATCTTTAATAGTAAAACACAAGAAGATAGCATCAATAAATGCAACCAAAAAAAACCTATAAAAGAAATTAAGCATACAGATGAAGCTAGTAAACTGCAGCAACATATATATATAATATAATTTCTAGTTGCCAGCATCAGTTTAAAACACAATCCTAATAAGAATTTAAACAGAGCAGGAGCCACGAGTAGCAAAACTTAAAATCCCATCTGAGAAGTCATCGAAATTCATCAACTAAAAGGGGGCAACTCTGTTTTACTTCCAAACTCTTTAAAGAAAAAGCTATAAAACCTTTTCTGCTTCCTTAAATTGGTTGCAAGTCCAACTTCTGAACCTACTTTCAAACTCTAGCCCTCTTGCTACTGCAACTTGGGCACTTATACTGCTTGATATGCTCAGCCTTTGCAGGTGTAATCTTCACACATTTGCCATGGAACCATCTCTCGCAGATATCACAGCAAATCCAGAATTCATCGGTGCCATAGCTATCCCCACATGCCCCGCAAGTGGCACCCTGTTCATCATCTTCCTCGTCTTCTTCCCCACTCTCACCCTCGTCCTTAGATGGTGGAGACATCTTTACCATCTTACTCTGGGGTTCAGATTGACGAGGCTGCAAATGGAAAGGATATGAATGTGACCTTAAATAAGAGAAACGCATATAAAAGGAATAAAAACACAAAAGAATCAAGTTTAATTTTGGAATACCACCTTAGCACTTGATTTGCTTTTGCCACTGCTGTTGTGATTAGCAGATTGGTCCTTTGGTTGCTTGACATTTCCTGTCACGACTTCAAATATGGTCGGAAGATCGTTTATCATCTGGAAAAGCCTTTTCCTGCACACAAAAACAAAAAAAAAAATCCATTTGGAATAATATTAGAAATATCAAATTGACTAACTCACTGGATAAGTTAATGCTAGGACCAGCTGGTCAAGATATTGTGGAAGCATCATTCAAGTAAAAGATGAGAGATAAGTTAAGGCTGGGGCCAATTGGTTAAGATATTGTCGAAGTATCATTCAAGTAAAAGATGGGAAAAACTAAAACCCGTCATGAAGGACCCTCCACCGAGCATGCATGTGTTTATGGAGGCAGGTATATATGCATGTGTCACCAACACCTGAGATTAGGGAAAAAGGTACTTAATTTTTCTTTTCTTTAATTCAACGAAAGAAAGTTGAGAGAACATGATCCTTCAGTTCAATGATAGAAGAGAATCAACCCTCTTCGGCCTTCAAAGTTCTCATTTGAATATTTGCTACTACCACCAAGATCTGCACCGACGGCCGCTCCGCCCGGGCTCGCGCCCTGGGTTTTACGGCGACCGCCGCGCCCTCCTACTCATCGAGGCCTGGCTCTTGCCCCGACGGCCGGGTATAGTTCGCGCGCTTAAGCGCCATCCATTTTCGGGGCTAGTTGATTCGGCAGGTGATAGGGCTCAAAAATTAAGAGATGGCAGGTGAACTGGTATTGTCCTACATATTCCCAGCAAACAGGGCCTTTCCCTTTTCTCTCACAGCTGCCTCTTACGGTTACTTGCTGTTTTATTTTTTGGTCAGATATGCTTCCTCACTATTACCACCTCTGTTACATGGACTCGGCACTTTAGGGTGCCATACCCGTGTCGACACGACACGACACGGGTACCGACACGATATATGTGTCGGACTCGTTGTTGTGTATTTCGACGCGGCAGCCAACGATGTCGGCAGTGATGGCTCACGGTGGCAAGAGATGATTTTGGAGTTCAAAAGCAGTGAGAAGAAGAGCAGATGAGGAAGAACATACTAAAAAATAAGGTTGATTGGAGCAGTAGAATGGGTGTTTTGGGGGGTTGTTGTCACGGATTTTGATTCTAGATCTAGGCTTTTTGGAGTTTTTTTTTCTCAAAATTCTAGTTAGATAACAAGAATCTGGGGGTGAAATTTGGTGAAATTCTGACGTTGGTCAAAGGCGGCGAACAATTGTGATCGGCGGCAAGTGTGACGGATCATCGTCGGAATCTGGGTTTGATGTTGGGTTCTGGATTTTTTGGGTTCTATAGGTTGAATTTGTAGAGAGAGAGAGTTTAAAGAGAAGAGAGAGGGAGGGGGAGAGGGGGAGAAAGAAAAGAAAGAGACGGGATGGGAGAAGAAGAAGAAGAAAGAAAGAAAAAAGAAGAAAAAAGAAAGAAAGAAAAGTTAAAAAATCTTAGTCTCTGTAAAGTGGGCTCTTGCATTGGACCCAAAGAAGATAAAAATGATTTTAAGCCTTTTATATATTGGACTCTTATAAAATTCAATATTTTTATAAAATCCAATATCAAAATTTATAAAATTTAATATTACTAAAATAAAATATTTAAAATTAATATTAATTATAAAAAAATTGAATTTAAGTAATTAAAAAAATTAGTGATTTGTGAAAAGGATATTAAAAAAAATATATATTTATAAAAAATATTGTATTAATATATTTTTACAACATTTTTAAATAACGTATTCCCGTACCCGTATCTTATTTTTGGACACTTCTTAGACGAATCCGCGTGTCCAAAAATTTGAGCAAATGACGAGTCTGACTCTTGGATACATACCCGTGTCGGATACCCGAACCCGAGTCCATGTAACATAGATTACCACTACACCACTGCAAGAATGGAACTAAGGGCTCATTTTTCTTCTTTCCCAATACAAACTCCAAATCTTTGTAACAAACTGAAATGTGTCAAAGCAAGTCCGGTCCTATTAATCATTAAATAATCTATATTCACGTGCCTATGAGCATTCATTGAGCTACGGCTGCAGGACATCACACCTTCAAATAAAAAGGGGAAAAAAAAAACTATAGCAACAAATAAAGCTCTTGTTCCTGTCAGTGTAGACCAGAAAACATATGACAATCAGGTTTAGCTATGTCTGAGCACACATATGCATGTGATACTATTTCTCTTTAACAGGAAAAATAATAGTTAAATCACTGTTTCTGAGTGTGTAAGCATTTAGAAGTACACTGACTCCAGTCAATATTTCATTTTAATGGCAAGCAAGACTTTAGTTACTATTGTATAATAATCGTCAAGTAGTAAAATGGAAAGAATATCTCATTTATGGCATCCAGTACTCCCTCTCAAGGACAAACTGTGCTCTCAAACTTAGCAAGATGATATTTATACAAAATGAACAAGACAGTCACTTCCTCAGGTGTTTGAAAGTAAGGCATAGACAATTATGGTATGCCACCATAAAGTAATGAAAGTACCAGAATATCTCCCAACTCATCTATCATCAAATTTAAAACAATAAAAGTACGCAAAATTAAAGATAGAGATGAAGATTAAACAGATTTTACACAACTTTCTACATGTACCATTGCTTCATCCTTCATAAACTTTGTGCTTTGAATGATTGACCAGTTAGATGGTAAAATAAATTTGAAATAAACTCATTTGAAGAGAACGAGGGTACTGGGTTGCTATATTAGTAGACGCACAGAGAATAATTTGGTTAGCACTCAATTTAAAATTAAACCATGATACTGCAGTAACCGAGCTATGTAAACTGAGACTCAATGTTCCATAGTTGACAAAGAAAAAGCAAACATACCTCTCATTCTTGCCAAACCCAAATCGTGCACCAAAATAGAAAGCAACAGCAAGTAACCATGAATCACTGTGAACTGCAACCAATGATAGCCAGTCCTTCTCCTGCATCCCATCCCTAGCAAAGTTTATGCCCAGTGCAGGCTCTGGAAGCTCAGGAGGCACCTCCTCAACAGGCAAGTTAACTTCCCATGTCTCATTTGGAAGTCCATATAGGCATAAGTTCTCCTTCTCTGCAAATAAATTTGATACATTCAGGAAAGAAATGTAAATCCAGATATAAGCTTGCTGGAACGATCTCAACAAACATACAGCACATTAATAACTTTTTTTTTTAGAATCACGTTAATAACTTTTAAGTCATTAAGGATGCATCAGGATAGAAATATAAAATATTCAATGATAGACTCAAAATTTTCTAGTAACATATAAATATAAGCAGGTAAGAAAATAAATATTAAATGTAATCAAATAGCCATGAGCACCACCTTTCAGATGTGATTAGTCAAGTAGAATCAGAAACCAAACTGCTCCTCGGAACTAAAACTTAAGAATGTAGAATTAGATCCGACATATCATGTGTATTATTATTGTCAAGAAAAGTATGAAAAAGTAGCATAATGAAGCCAAAGAAAACAAAACAGTCCATTTCCACTCTAAGATCAGGTTAAGGTATATACATTAAACAAACTACATTATAAGACTAATATAGAAACTCAGGCAAATCTCAAGCCATCATGGAAGAGACCATAACAAAAAGATAACTATATTTCTATATGTTCTTTTCAGTCACCTTTTTAGTTCCAATTGTATGATGCCACACTTAAGTTAGATTAATAAGGAGTTCCTTCAGTGTTGTCAAGGGCAGAAGACGAAATTGAGGCGCTAGAACTCTTATATTGTCTAAGGTGCCAAAAAGAACAGAAAAAAAACGATTGCCTGAGTGAAGTAAGGTGCAATATGTATATGTTTGTCTATATATATATATATATATATATATATATATATATATATATATATATATATATATATATATATATATATATATATATACGCTTAAGATGTATAATTCTGTTAATAAACTCTAAAGAGTGATCCACTTTTAGCCTACAAAACATGCAAAATTTCCTTGTTCTTTTTTGGCCAATATGCATGATTTCCTTATGGTCCAAAGTTTGTTGTTGAATACTCAAAAATTGAGAAGTGCAGAGTTTGATATTGTCCCTTTTTTTACTATTAAAGGTAAAATTAATGAAAAAAGAAAAAGAAAAGAAATGCAAGAAAACTTCAATTAGGCAAGCTTTTTTGCACCTACTGCCTTACAAAAAAGCATCTACACACACTAGGCATAAGCCTGATCAAATGTGCCTCGCCTGAAAGGTCTGAGGCGCTTTTGTTATTTAGCGCTAAGCCTTAATGCCTAGGCGCTCGCCTAGACAACACTGAGTTCCTTATAGAAGTTTTACACAAGAAATGCACATTAACAAAATGGTAGTGTGACATGTAATACAACAGCATAAGTAATCATAATGTGACCAGAATATAACTGTCAACATTCACAGCAAATAGAACCAAAATTTGTAAGAAAACAAAGGCCCACAAAAAATAATTGCAAAAGTTCAGCCAGTTCAAGCAGTAAAATGGGGCAGGTTGTTAGGAGAGTAAAGGTTAACTAAAAACCAGGTTAGGCAACCATGTGGAACATGCTATTCTGCAGCTTTCATATCCAGGTTTCAAATTTTCAGGAGGCTGAGAATGAACACTTGACAAAAAGGTTAACTAGAAAAACAATGCACTCTATAAAAAAAGACAGTCCACTTGCAAGAAAAGTAATGCATCCATATAACTCTGCGAATTCTCTACGCCTTGCAGAAGAAGCAAGTATACTGTAGCAAATAAGCAAGACTTGATATCATCAAAAAGAATCAAGGAGCCAATATGATAAATGATCTGAAAGGACTTAAAACAAGAAAGGTGCTAAAAGAATAAATGGCTTGCCTTGATTGAAGTGAACAAAATTAGGAGTCCACATAAAACATGTCAACATAAAAACCATAACCTATTAATGAATTGATAAGGCCAAGAACGAAATCAAAGTTTCACAGAACGAGTAAACAAATGAGTAGTACTAAAGATCAAACAAAAAAATTGCAAATTCGAGCATTAGACGTCAAAGAATTTATCTGATCAGGCAGCCATCAAGTAAGAAAACAAAGTTAACTGCTTTCACTAAAATACATTTGACAGTGTGATTTTCATTAGCTTTCACTAAAGAGTCTGCTGAGACCACATTCAGAAAATCACGATAAAAAATGAATTTTGACTAAAAAATCGTAAAATACGTATCCTACAGAGATAGATAAGTAGTCGTTAATGAAAGCAAGAAAACTCTAGAAGAGGAAAACATACAGTCAAACGTTGCACCTTTAACTATTAGAATGAAATATAGAAAAGTGCAAAAGTAACCCACCAGGATCACACTGTTGGTAGAACTTGTCAACATCTGCCATAAAAACCCAAACCCATTAATTGAATTTGTTTGTAATTTTGAAGGAAAAAAAAAGAAAAAAAAGAAAAAAAAACAATGAAAGAAAGAAAGAGGAATCGAACCAGTGGTGAGAGCCTTAATCAAGCCAGAGCGTCTGCCGTTGAAGTCGTTAAAGACCTCTTCTACCGTTCTCGGTATTGGGTGTGGTATCCCTTCCATTCGCTTTTCTCAATTTTCTCTTTAAATTTTCCCTCAGAAACCCAAATCCTTAATCTCTCAATATATATGGAAATAAATACTATATAAATAAAACCATATGAAGATTAGTTATGTAGACAAAAGACAAATATATGAATAGAATTGGAGAGCAGCAAATCACAATTAAAGAAATATTTGAATTAGGGTTTTCGTTTGCTTTGGGGGAATTGGGGATTTACTTCAATTTATATTATTATATATACTTTGAGAAGGAAAGGAGGAGACGGATAACGGAAATTAAAACCTATTTTTAGACCAAAACATTGAGGGGGTTTATCAAGTGCGCCCTCCTTTGCCTGGCCTTCTCTCTTTTTCCTTCCGATATTCCTTTTTTCTTTTTTTCTTTTTTTTTTTCCTTTTCATTTTACTTTCCTTTTTTATTTTTCCTTGCTATTTTGAGTTTATATATAAATAAGGATTATTATCAGATACACCGTCAGTGGATTTTTTTAATTCCACAAGCGGTGTTCACACGCATCCGTAATCTTATATACGATTTTTATTTTTACAAAGCGACCGTCGGATTTAACAATATAATCGTACTCGTCGTGCACGTAAATTTTAGAATCAATCCGATATCCCTATCATATCGATCGAGAATATTGTCTTTTTCAATATATATTTAACGGTTGAAATTTTTTTATGTCGAAACAAATAGTTAAACATTTTTTATTTATTCGAAACTCGACGTGCATGATCTACGCGAATAGAACATGAAATACGACGGTCGGATTAAAAAAATATAAATCGGATGAAAAGTTACGGAAACATGTAAACACCGCTTGTGGAGTTAAAAAAGTCCACTGACGGTGTACCAGATAATAATCCTATAAATAAATACTAATAAAATTTAGATTTTGGACGCAACAGCTTAGACTTGTTTAAGGATTGAATTACTTGTCAAATTTGGATA
This sequence comes from Fremontodendron californicum, assembly GCA_030761205.1. Classification (NCBI taxonomy): domain Eukaryota; kingdom Viridiplantae; phylum Streptophyta; class Magnoliopsida; order Malvales; family Malvaceae; genus Fremontodendron; species Fremontodendron californicum. The sequence continues at coordinate 2,986,442 of JAULJL010000042.1, forward strand.
GTTTTTTTTTTTTTTTCGAGTTAACTCGATTTGATCTGAATTATTATTTATTAATAAAAAAGATATATTTTTATTTAAATTTAATTATAAATATTAATATAAAAATAATTTTTTTATATTATTTTAAATAATAATATAAGCCTTTTGGGTCGATTCAAACTTCGATAAAAAATAAAAAAAAATTCGAGTCGCAATTCAACTCGACCTATAAATAGATCTACACGACGCAATAGCCTATAGGTTAATTTGGATTTAAGGGAAATAAAATAAGGTTTTTTTTTCTGAGTTTTAACTCTAATTTTTTTTAACTCTGTATATTTACGTTTCTTGGATCTTTCAAGTATTATTATACTAAAAAAATTTCTCTGTTTTGTTGGAGATTTTTTTTAATATTTATAAATTTTTAATTAAATTAATTATTATAAATAAATTTAATACGAATCATATTAAATAATTATTATTTATTTAAATAATTTTTATTATTTTAATATCTTAAATAAATGAATTTAGAGTTAAAATCGAATCATTGTGATCAACTATGCAAAATATGAAATGAATTGAAATGCGACACAAACATAACATAGAAAATAATTAAAACATGACACAAAAAACAAAATAAACACGACACAAATACATTGACCTGTCAAAATCTAAATAAAATGAATTTATAATGTGTAAAAATTTATAATACATTAAACACACAAAAAATAACACGAACACGTCAAGAACATAATTTTTTCTCTAAATTGAATTACTATGACAAATTATGCAAAATACGTCATGAATTGAGACATGATACGAACACACAAAACTTTCTCTAAATTGAACCACAATGACAAACTATGCTAAATATGAGATGAATTGAGACATGAAACGAACACAATATAAAAAAAATAATTAAAACACAACGCAAAAAATAACATGCACGACACAAATACAGGAACGTGTCAAATATACATAAAATGAATTATTAACATGTAAAAATTTATATAAATTTATAATACTTTGAACACACAAAAAAATAACATTAATAAGAATATGTCACGAACACACAAATTTTCTCTAAATTGAATCACTATGATAAATTATACAAAATATGTCATAAATTTAGACACGACACAAAACACACAATTTTTGTCTCTAAATTGAAAAATAACATGAACAAGACATGAATAATTTGTCAATGACAAAAAACCAAATAATTAAAACGCAACAAAAAAACAATAACATGAACAGGACATAAATATACAAATGTATAAAAATATACATAAAATAAATTATCAACCTGTAAAAAATTATATAAATATATAATATTTTAAATACACGAAAAAATAACATTAATACAAACACACAAAATTTCCTTTTTTCTTTTTTTTTTTTCTTTTAATCTCTCTCTCCCTCTTCTCCCATTTTCTTCCCTTCCTCTTTGCTTTTCGTTTTTTCCAGATTCTCCTCCGATACTTCTCTCTTTATTTTTTAATTGTTTTATTTATAAAATCTTTAGTGCCATCAACAAATTAAAAAAATACCTTCTTTGTCTTTTTTGGATAGGTGTCAATTATATATAGATAAATTTATAGTCAATATTATAAGTAAGTTAGATTAAAAGTTTAATCAAATATCAAAATTATATTATTATATCTATTAAAAAAAATTATTATGTTTGGTTCGTAAAATGAGATAAAACGAAAATAAAATAATTATTACTAGAAATTTCTTTCATGCTTCGTTGCAAGATAAAATAAAAAATAAAAAATTAATGCATTTTGATTTTAAAATATTTATATTTTTAACATATTTTAATTGATATAATTAATTAAATCTCTCAAGAATTTATTTTAGTAAAATGAAATGTGATTAAATAATTAATATAATTTTATGTTTTCAGATATTTATATTTTATTAATAATTAACGTGTGTATATTAATATTGTTTTATAAAAAATACTAATATTTATATTATAAATTAATCATTCTCAAATTTGATTCAATTATTAATAACAAAGATTATAATTTATATCGTACTTTGTTCACATTTATTTATATGACACATAAAAATATATATTACATTTGTAGGATAGTGTAGAACAAATATAAGATTTAAAATCATGTTCACTATATTTACTAGAATTTGACACATCCAAATTTTTTTCTTTTAATTTGTCTTTTGAAAGAATAATAGATTAAAAAAGGTGGGTACTTTTTTTAAAAGTAGAAAGGTGGATAGTTTTTTTAAAATGGGGATAGTTAATTATTTTTAAGTGAAAAAACACAAATACCTTTAATTTTATATTTGTTAAAATAATTTTATTTGGTTTTTTTGTCTATTCCTTAATTGAATTGGTGTCACTTGACTCGTGACACCGACTCAATCAGAAATTTTATAATAGTATAGATATATCAATTAATATTAATTAGATATTTTATTTTTATTCACATTAATCATATTATTGTAGATATAATTATCTTATTCATTCATTATTTTTTTAGTAAAATCAATATTTATTTACTTACATATCAAAATATATATATATATATATATATATATGTTGATCCTATTTTTAAATTTATTCAAAATTTAATTTATTTTAATTCTCTTTATTCTGCAATTTATTTTATGATTATTTGAATTGATTCACTTCTTGAAAAAAAATAATTTGAGCTCCAGATATTTCTCACTATTTTTTTTTTCTAAATTTATACTTTTGAATTTTTTTTTTTTTCATGAACTATTTTCATTATCTATTATTTTTTTCTCTTTCATTTGCTCCAATCAAAGAACCCTCTCGCTTTTTTCTTCCCTTTTTTTCTTTCATTTCCTTCCCTCTTTTCTTTCTCTTATTTCTCTTACTAGTTTGTCACATATTAGTTTTATCTATTTAAATATGTGTGTAGATACATAAATTAATATTATTTAATCACTTACACGTCCAAGGTATTTATAAAATACATAGAATCAAGATATCAAATCATGATAAGATTGTGATATTGATAAGCTCATAAAATACACATTTTATGCCCTTTTTATTCTTAGTTTTAGTTATGTTTTCGATCTTTATCTTGATTACTTATGTTATGTTTTTGAATTTTAGGTATATTTAGGATAATGAAGTGAAAATATGTCAATTATGATGTTAAAGAGCTTACAAAATCATAATCACAAGATGGAAAAAGACTTGAGAGTCAAAAAGATCAAATTCTTAGTGCAAAGCAATCAGGCAGATTTGACTTCCGGAGCTTGTTGCTAAGAAAACATGATGTTAAATTCTTTATTCAAAGAAACTTCCTTCTTGACTTTTGAAGATGACTTGAATACCTTTCCAATGGTATATCATACGCTTAAATCAGACAATAAATGGTTATTCAAATCATCCGAGGAAGTATGAGAATATGCAGCAGCAGAAATGGCCGACAGAGAGCCCAGTGCCGCAACGCCCAAGATTCGCAAAAAACTCGGGAAAACTTGCCAAAAAGGAAAATTTGCATCCCTAAACTTACTTGTGCGGCAAGGACTTGTTCTCAGAGTTTTAAAACTCTATAAATACTATCTTTTGAGTCACATACTAAACATCTTTTGTGGAGACTCAAGGATCATCATTCTTCTTCTTCTACATTCTTTTATTTTATTTTTATGTTTATGTTAATTATGCCTATGCAAGGCTAAATTATTTTTGGTTAATGGTGATTTCAAAGCCCTAGAATATGTTGTGTAATTGATTTTCAGATTCTATCTATCATTAGTTCTCAATCAAAGTTGCTTATGTTCTTCCAATAAAATTGTTCATGATGTTGTCTTGATTTGTTTAGGTGTACAACTAGATAGATCTTGATATTATGTAATGCTAGTTTAGGAGACTTGATATGTAATTGTCTTGATTTCCTATTCAATAGTGGAAATTTGTGATTAGTGGTTATGTTAAAGTTTTCGTAATTGCAAAATGGAACATAACCTAAGTTAAATTAATCCATGTTTATGTGTTTGTTACTTAGATCAACCTATCTTTCTTATCATAAAGTTGCTGTCATTTTGAATCTAGTGATGTTTATCCTAGGTTATTTGATAGCTAGAGATTAAGTAGTGGTGTTCATCCTATTTAACAACAAACTAAGGAAGATTGAGGTAACACGGGAGGTTATTATCTACTGTTGATAATTTTGATAGTTAATTAATGTTGATAGATTTGATTATTGATTCTCAATGATGTATAGTGGTGGCAGTGATACCTTAACCATATTTTTCTCATATTTGATATTTTCTTATTTGCTTCTTACTTTTATTGTTTGCTTTAGTTTTAAAACTATTTCAAAACCCCATTTACTTTTATTTTCTTTGAACTTAAGTTATAAACTAATAACTTATAAATTAAAACCCAATCTCTATGGACTCGACCTTTGCTTATTGCTATACTTAACAATTGATCATTCTAGTGCAAGGTTAGATAAGATATACTCATTTAAGTGCATCAAATATGTTATATCAAAAATAGTATTACTGATAATGAAAAAAATCCAAAATATATGATAAATAGTATTATTGAGCACACAAACAAAATGTTAAGATAGAATTTAAAGTTTACATTACTTCAAATTAAATTTCATCAATTGCATCATTTCTATATTCTGCGAACATTTTTATACACCTACAAATTTTTAAACTTAAAAGATAAGTTTTATTTATTCAGAATCATAACAATGAATTTAAATGTTAAAAAAATGTATGTATTAGTTCATTCGCCAAATTTTTATGCTTTTGAATTTTTTTTGAACTTACATTTTATGCAGACTTGTGTTCCTATAATATATGAAGTGAAATAGTTTTAAATTTTGAGTAAGTAATAGTATTAAACTTAAACAATTATTTGAAAACAAAAATTCACTAAAAAATATACTTTAATAAAATGTATTTAACTACTTGCATTTTGTATTTTTTCAAGTAAATATTGACTTTCCTATGCATAAAGTATCTCTTAAACATATGTAACTGTTAATTTTGAACTTTCATGAAGAAAAAAAATTTTAAAATCATTAAGCTCTATTTGGAAAATATATAAACAACCTGTTAAGTATTTCAATTTTTTTTCCATTCTGACATCTCCATCATCTTGTTAGTAAATTATGTAAAATTTTAATTAAATAATTTTGGTATTCATATGAACTTAGAACTTGTTGAGAAAATAATATAACCTCATTTTTCATTGGAATCAATTACTTGACTGTATAATCTAGAATTCGATTAGCTTTTCCATTCCATTGAGAAGAACAAATGGACTTGATAGTTTTGAAAATATTTTATTGAATGATTGTTTTATATAAGTAATATAAATAAAAAATAAATTTCCTTGATATATAAATTGGCATATAAATTTTTTGAACATAATATGAAATAAGTTAGTAAATATGCGTTAAAAGAAAAATTAATTAAAAACAAACATTAATTTTTATAAGTACAAATCATAAAATAATAGTATACTTTCCAAAAAAAGTTGTAAATTGAAAAAATAATAATAATTAGGCTTAAATAAAAAAAAAATGGCCCATGTTACTTTGATACTTAAAGAATTTTTGGTATAATTTCGTCAAAGAAATTGATATTTCACCCTAACAACGTTAAATAAATGCTGATATGGCAAATAACATCCAATTAGGTAGTAACATGTGGCAAAAATGTCATGTCACTGCCAACTCTATGATGCCACGTCATCATTAAATTAAAATAAAATTCAAAAAATTTTAAAATTTTTTAAAAATATAAAAAATTCAGAAAAAATTGTTAAAAATCTGATTTAAATAAATATATAAAAAATAAAAATATATAAAAAACTAAATATTTATTCTTTTATTAAAAATTTGTAAAAAAGAAATTTGAAAAAAAAAATGAAATCTAGAAAAAAAAAAAAAGAGGAAGAGAAAAGCAAGGAAAGGAAGAAGAGAAAGGAAGAGAGAGGAAAGGGAGGCGAAAGGGTCGGGAGGCGGCCAATCAGCCTCAGGTCGGTGAGAGATAGGGAGAATCGAGAGAGAGAGGGCGGGAATTGGGAGAGAAAGAGAGGGGGAATCGGGGAGAGAGAGGGAAAGAGAGAGAAGAGAGCAGGAGGAGGCCGACCGACCGCAACTTGGTCGGCCCCAGGGTAGATCCGGTGCCGGTCTGCCCCAAGCTGGCCAGGCTGCGGTCAGCCGACGTCTCCTTGCTCTTTTCTCTCCCCTTTTCCCTCTCTCTCTCTCTCTTTTAATTTTTTTCATTCTTTATAGATTTTTTAGAAAAATTCAAAAAAATTAAAATCTTTTAAATTTTATAAATGTTTATTTTTTTATTATATATATTTAAAATTTTTAAAAAAATCAATTTAAAAAAATCAATTTTTATTTTTTAACTTTTTATAATTTGAATTTTCTAAATTTTTTAAATTTTTTAATTTTTTTTTTGAATTGGGTATTATAAGATCACGGGCTAAAGAATCCATGGTAATAGTGCCATCTTTGATTCATAGCCCGAACTCTATTCTCTTGATTTTGCTAAATAAAATGTAGCTAAAACAAAGATATTGATAAGAAAATGAGGAGAAAGATTTTTATATACAAATTAAAAGGTAACTTTCAAGAAATGAAAACATGTAACAATAAAAAAAAATCATATAAGCACAATAACAAATATCAACAAAATAATATTTAAAACATAAATTAATCAAATATTGATGATTGCACCTAAAAGAAATTAAAAAAGATTCCAAAATAAGTACTTATTTAATGGTCAGAGAAGGAAAGAAATCCTTTTTTTAACCTGTTGCAAAGGAAGGGTAAGATATGGATGTGCACTAATACTTAAATTGCACATAGTGACTGAGTGTAAGGTGATAGAGAGAGATCCAGCCTTAATTGTCAAATTTAAAGTATAGACAAGTGTTTAACCATTCAATCCAACTATCCAAATATGAACATCATGAATTTTCATGTTTTAAAGCAAAGAACCAAGAAGAATTAACCATTAAAGGCATTTTTCACCATGTCTGATGTGTTGCATACAAACACACAAAAATAAATACTTTTTATTTTTAAATATTTATATTTTATTAATATTAACAGATGTATATTAATATTCTTGTTATAAAGAAATATACTGATGTTTATGTTATAAATTATTCATTCTCAAATTTGATTCAATTATTAATAGAAAAATTATAATTTATGTCGTACTTTGTTCACATTTATTTATATGATTACATATAAATATATATTATATTTGTAAGATAGTGTAGAACAAATATATGATTTAAAATCATGTTCACTATATTTATATATCAATTAATATTAATTGATTTTTTTTATTCGCATTATTTATATTATTGTTGATATAAATTTCTTATTTCTTAATTATTTTTCAATAAAAGCAATATTTATTTACTTACATAATCAAAGTTATATATATTTTGATACGATTTTTAAATTTATTTCCCTTTATTCTGCAATTTATTTTGTAATTATTCGAATTAATCTATTTTTTGAAAAAATAATTTGAACTCCAGATATTTCTCACCTAAGAATTTTTTAAAAAAGTATCACTTATAATTTTCCTAAATTTATAGTTTTAAAAATCTTTTTTCGTTATTTTTCATTATCTATTTTTTTTCTCTTTCATTTGCTTCCAACTAGACCTGTACATGGGCCGGGCCGGGCCGCGGCCCGAAAAAAATTTGAAACTCTTCCCTATGCCCGGCCCTAGACGAGCCCGAATCACTATTCATTTATTAATAAAAAATAAAAAAAATCATTTTTTTAATATTTATATATTTTTATAATTAAATTTAAATAAAATAATAATATTTTAATACTTAAACAGTGATTCAGACCGAGCCGACCCAGATCATGAAAAATCATATCCAGGCCCGACCCAATACAAATCGGGCGGGCTACCTAGCACATGGACAGGTCTACTTCCAACCAAGGAACCCTCTCTTTCTTTCATTTTCTTCCCTCTTTTCTTTCTCTTATTTCTCTTTCTTTTTTTTTTTTTTTTCATTATTTCCTTTCTTTCTCTCTTCCTTCTTCATCCAAATAAAACAAAAGCCTAACAAACATGCGTCAAGCAATGGGGTAACTCAGTTAAGATTTGTCCCCACTTGGGGGCAAATTTAATTTATAGGTATTGATGTGAAAATAAAATGAAACCTCAAATGATAAATGAATAATTATTACGTAATTTGGTTTGTAAAATAAAAATTATAATATTATAATATTGAGTTAGTAAAATTAAATTAAAAAATAAGTAAAGAATAAAAAAACAATATAATTTTGTCCTTAATAAATTATAAAAACTATTATTTATTTTTATTACATTTACTTTTTAAAGAGAATTTTCTTTTTTTTTCTTCATCCACTATTAGCCAACAATGAAAATTAACCGTTGGTTAGTCAGTAACGACGGAAAATGACTTTAGTGCTATGAGAGCGTTAGTATTGGCAACTGAAACTTTTAATTTGGGGTTGCAGATGGTAAAATTTTTCGCCAACCCCCATATTGATGCTATTAACAATTAGATCTATCATCGTCAACCCCATTAGGCCAGATATGCCCACCTTTGACCAATCTAGGATTGAAACCATCTAGGTCTAGCTATTGGCAATCCAAATGAATGATATCTCGTTGAAAATCACAGCTGTCGTTAAAAAAGAAAGTTATAATCTGTATGTTTGGACATGAGTGAGAGATACAATGTAGCCAACCACCAGATTTGGTTGATAGGGAGTTGTATGGTAAGAACAAAGATTGTTTTGTTATTAGAGTTTTTCCTATAGCAAGAATATAGGGGTAGTGGTTTTTCTCTCTTCACATTAGGGAAAATTTGGAAATTTAAAAAATATTTAAGCGTAAAATAGGTATATGAACAATAATCCTATTATGAAGGCTAACTTTAGAATGGCTATTCAAGGATTTTGGGAAATAAAGGGGAAATTGGTATTCCATGAACCAAACTCATGCATTATTATTTGCTATGGAATAAGGGGGAATGAAATAGCCATTTTCCACAACAAAACATGCTATTACTTATTAGGGGGTGTTTGATTTGAGCATCTTACATCGAAATGTTACTCAAGAGATTATCCCTTTAGGTTCAAAAATATTTTTGAAAGTCTAGAATGTTACATTATCTATTGCGTCAAGATTTGATCATTTAGGGGAAATCTCAAACCCACCGTTCTTTGAGATTATATTACATTCACTACAAGAAAAATGGTTTTTAGCAACCAAAGTTTGCAATGACATGAAAATTGCAACATTTGCAATGACTACGCATTATCATTGCTTAATTTAATTTTTAGGGTATTATTTACAACGACAAATTTTGTCGTTGCGAATTTTTATTTTAAAGAACAAATTGTTACTAAATATTGTTATATTAGCAACGAATTTTAAATGCCGTTGTTGAATTTAATTTATTAAATATATTTTACAACGAAAAATTTAACGAGCCTAAAATTCATTTTCAAATATAAGAAAATATCGCAAAGTCTGAAAATGTCGTTGCGAACATTATTATATTTGCAACAACTTTTTTTAATCGTTGCGTCACGTATTTTTTCTAATATTATATACAACGAAATCTTTTGTCGTTGTGAATTAGTATTATATACATAACGACAGAAAAAAATTGTTGCTAAATCTTTTTTATTTTGGAACGATTTTTAGAAATCATTGCAATTTAAATTTTATTACTTTTCTTACAACGTCAAACATAGTTGTTGCGAATATTTGAAATTCATATTTGTAACGACTAACAAAGATTGTTGCAAAACCATGTACATTTTGCAACGACTGAAAATATCGTTGCAATATCATGTTACAATTTGCAATGACTTTTCATATTCATTACTTAATAGAATTTTTCTAATATTATAAACAATAAGAACTTATGTTGTTGTGAATTTCTATTATTTTTGTAAGGATATGGCAACACCAATCTGACTCGACTAATTGGTGTAGGCATTTGATTTTGTCCGGGTAGTTTTTCTTATTGTTTTAGTTTTAGATTAATTTTAATTTTTAACTTTAGTTTTTATTTTAGTATTATTTTTATTTTTAGAATTAAAGAAAAGAGAAAAGAAAAAAAATCAAAATCAAGAAATAAAAAAGAGAAAAAACGAAAGAAAAAAAAGAACGAATTGAAGTCTGTTCAAATCCAAATTCCTCCTAGGATTAGGATTAAATTTTCGAAATTATAAGATTTTTATTGAAGGAGTTTTATTTGAGGTAGAATAAGGTTTTGATTGGGATGAGAACTTCAACCTAAATAATATTAGGACTCTAGATGAATTTTTCCTATATAAAGGGACCCAATACCCAGCATTCAATAGACAATTCAAAGGAGAAAAAAGGAGATTTGGAAAGGAAAAAAATTGGATTTTGTTCTTAGAAGAATTTTTGGGTTCCTTAGATTTGGAATTTTGGAGTCTTGTTTTTGAGATTTTTGTTTGAGGAATCAAAAGATGAGAGTTTTATGTATTTTTTAGAATTTTTCTATTTTTTCTGCGAGATTTGAAGATTCCGATGAGGTTTGAGTTCTTCGGTACCAGTTCTGGGTTCATATTTTTTTCAAGCAAGGTTTGAACTTTTTGATATCGGCACGCGACGGCACAAGGCAGCACCGACATAGAATTCTGGGTTTTGACTGACTGGAGTTCTTGGATCTTGAAGGAGAAAGATTAGAAGAACTTTTTTTTTTTTTTTTTTTGTAGAGAAGAGGTAAAATTCTGATTAAAAAAAATGGTTTAAATACATAGCACCTGGGTCGGGTCGCGGGGCTCGCGCGACAACTTGCTTTTGCACCTGACCCAGATGCTAAGTTTAGTTTTCTTTTTTCCTTTCATTTACGTTTTGACTTTCTTTCTTTCTTTCTTTTTATTTATTTATTTATCATGTTATTATTATTTTATGATGATTATATGATTAGATGTTATGATTACATGATGATTATATATTTAGATGTTTATGATTACATGATGATTATATGTTTGGATGTTTATGATTATTTTTTATTTTATATTAATTTATATATCATTCTTTTTATTTTATTTTTTGTTATTATATATGATTTATTTATTTTATGTTATCAACATTATTTTTATTTCATGTTTCAAGTCTATGTTTCAAGTCTAAGTTAAAATTTTTATTTAATTCTTAATTAATTGTATTTATTTCCTTGATTATTGTGAATATTTTTATGACTAACTTTATTTTGAATTTTCTTGATTTTCTTTAATTTTTTGGATTTTGTGTAAATATTTGTATATTGATTATCTATTTATCTCTTATTGATTATCTTTTATTTAATTTTAATTGAGTTAGGTAAAATTTTTATTTTTACTAATTAAGTTTTTATAATTGAAGATTAATTAAATTTAAAGAATAAATTAAGATCTTTTCCAAAGATGAAATTCAAGAGGGTCACGAATGAGTGATTTTTGAGAAAGTTTTACGTGAGAAAACGCTATCAAATTTCTCCAGAATGGTAGAAGGGTTTTGAGGGATAAAATTTTATATTAAAAAGGTCAAGATTTATTTTTTGAGATAATTGATTTTCAGTAATTGGTTTTAAAGGATATTTTTCAATAATTGATGCGTAAATATATCGATAAATAAATTAAGATATTTTTCGAGGATGAAATTAAAGGAGGTCACAAATGGGTGATTTTTAAGAAATTTCTAGCTGAAAAAACTCTCTTAAAAATTATCCAGAATGGTGGAAGGGTTTTGAGGGATAATTTTCAATAATAAAGGTCAAGATTTATTTTTTGAGAAAACATGATTGAAATAGGAAATTTTTAATATGTAAGTAATCTTGAATGATTTTGAAGATTAGACTTGGATTTAAGTGTCTTTTTCATAAAATTTAACTTTTTCGATGATGAAGCCTTTTTAGGGGAAAGAATGGTTTCTCTTGAATACTCTCGAGGAGAGGAAATGTTTTTAGCAATCTTTACAGAATGGTGGAAGAGAGACCTAGAAATCATTTTCGATACTTTTAACTTGAACAAACTAAAATGAAGTTAGGATAAATAAGATCATCTAGTTAAGACCTTTTAGCATCACAAGATTAATTTGGTACTATCTTTAGGATAAGCGTTGTGGGAGTGCTAATCCTTCCCTACACGTAACCGAACTCCCGAACCTAGTTCTGATAAATAGAGCATAACCTATTCTTTTTAGGATACCTTAGTCAAGCTTAGGATTACTTTAAAAAGGATAGATTCATATAGGTGACTAATCATACCTAGCAAAGATGATTAGTGGCAACTCCTGTTTGTGTCTAGCTGTTAGGTCTTAGGATTTATCATGTTATGACAATTGGCAAAAAAGTTGAGGAATCATTTCGTGACTTTAAGATAAGTCGAGGCTTTATCTTTCTTTGATGGGCCAATGGAAGGGTGGAAGCCAAGCTGATATGTTTCTTGAAAGAGATCATTCGGCTTTTCACATTGTCGCAACCTTAAAAAGCTTCCGAAAAATCTGCCCCCGTCACGGGGACAATTGGCCATTCATTAAGTGTGACATAAAAAAAATAGAGGAAAAGACGACTTAATTCCTCTAAATTAAAGGCTGAAGGTATGATAACGACCTCGAAAAAAAAATGGAGTTCCCACCAATCTTTTTTGGCTAGGTGTGATCGGCTACCTATTAAAACCGATTTTTATAAAAACATTTTAAAATTAATTAAAACATTTTGTAAAATCAATTTTGAATTTTGCGCTTTGAACCAGAGAAAACAAGTGCGAGTTCCGGAGTCTATTACGTGCGAGCCTGTATAAAATGGTCCCTTATTAGTCGTGTGTTATCTCGAGTCTCGGTGAACAGTCGATTTTAAATTTGGTGTTTAAAAATAATTCTCTTAAAAATTCATATTTTATTTGAAAATGATCCGAAATTTATTGACATAAAATTTTCTATATTTTCGGACAAACTCTGCAAAACATGGAATTTTTCCTTGTTTTTGAAATTCTCCGAATCACTCTCATATTTCTCAAAGTTAGAAAACTCGAATTTAGGAGGAACAACCAAATCAAGGACCAAGCAACGTTCTTTCGCATCTACACTCCCAAATTCATCTGTACTTTCTACTGCCCGAAGCCTTTCCCCTAACAACTGATACTTCCTTTGGGAATCTACCAACTCAGCCCCATTCAAAGCAACCATTTTCAATTTTGCCTGTTCAGTTGGATCATCTAAGTTCAGGACGTTGACGGGATTAACTGTGTTCTGAAAAGACTGGACATCTAACATTATGACCTAATTCTGACCCTTTTATGCCTCCGACCCTTCTCTGACGGCCATGTTTTCAGTGTATTCCTTTCCCTTGATCCCGACGGACACTAGCTCCATCAGTTTAGTCATCTGACCTCTGTGTTCTGGTTGAGATTTTGCCAACTGTTCTTGCAATTCTTCCTGTGTACCTTTCCATTCTCTCCATCCGAACGACTTGTTCACTCTCCATGGCTCTGGCCTGTGTTATAAAGGTGCTCAATACTTCTTGTACCTCTGATTTGAAATGGAAATTTCTTCAAAAACTCTTACAGCCAAGCCAATTCTGTTTTACTCCCACTAGTGTGTGTCATGATGAATGAGCCATGAATGTCGTGAATGTAACACGATGCCTATATGATGTGTGTAAAGAATAAACAAATTAATGCATGAACATATACAATGAAATCATGCTAACTATGTTTGTCATGAACGCAACCTTGATGCCAACATGATGCATGTAAAGAATAAACAAATCAATGCATGAACATATACAGAGAAATCATGTTGACTATGTTTTTCATGAATGCAACCTGATGCCAACATGATTTATGTAAAGAATAAACAAATCAATGCATGAACATAGACAGAGAATGACCATGTATGTCGCAAATGTATTCTACAATGAATGACCATGCATACTATGACTGCAACATGATGTCAATATGATGCTGTCGCAACCTAAAAAATAACGAGTCTCATCGCAAGACTTTATTATTCATTAAGCGTGACATTAAAAAAAACCGAGGAAAAGTTGACTTAATTCCTCTAGAAAAATGAAGGTTTTGAAAATGACCTTAAAAAAGACATGGAGTCGCCACCAATCTTTTTTAGCTAGGTGTGATCGGCCACCTATTAAAACCGGTTTTACAAAATATTTTAAAAATTAATTAAAACATTTTAAAAACCAATTTCAAGTCTGCGTTTTAAACCAGAGAAATCAAAGAAGCGAGTTCGGGAGTCGGTTACGTGTGGGGAAGGATTAGCACCCCCACAACGCCTGTATAAATCGATACCTTATTAATCGTGTGTTATCTCAAGTCTCGGTAAAAATTGGTTTTAAATTTAGTATTTCAAGTTAATTCCCAATTTGAAGAAAAATATTCCATTTTTAATTGAAAATGATCCGGAATTTATAAATTCAAAATTTTCCTATATTCCCCAACAAACGTGGCAAAATATAGAAATTTTTATTAGTTTTGGAAAATTTTCCGAACCATTCTCTTTTTAAAGAAGATATTTCGTTATTAATAATAATTGATGATATCCTCCCCAGCAAACCCGGCAGAGAACTCATGAATTATTTTAACTCGGGAATATCTTTATTTTATTGAAAACCATTATCTTTTTTTTTTTGAAAACATTTAAAATAAATGAATATGTATATGCATGACATAAATAAAATGACATAGCAAAATCTAAATAATATAATGCAACCTAAATGACATGACATGATTTGAATGCCTTAGCATATTCTAAATGAAATGGAATATCCTAAGTTATATAATATATTCTAAATAAAATGAAATGACCTAGGTAACATAGTATATTCTATATGAAATGCAATATTCTAAGTCATATGATATAATCTAAATGAAATAAAATATTCTAGATGACATAATATATCCTAAATGAAATGAAATGATTTAAATGACATGACAAATATGAATGGTATGGCATATAATTTAAATGACATGGAATAGAATAATGCTATCATATAATATGCATGAAAATAAAAATAATAATGCATGAACATAGTATATGCTAAATAAAAATAACTAAATAAAAGCATACGGTATCATGAAATATTCAAAACCATATAATAAATCATGTAACATAAAAAAATATAAATCAAAATAACAACAATATCATAGAAATTATTATAGCAAGAATCACATATTATATAAAATGCATGAATATAAAAATGCAATGCATGAAATGTATTTTTTCCTTTAATTAAGGAAATCCGTATATCTAAAAAGATATCCGGCTACCTTAGGAAAATATGTCAAATTAAATATTCTAAAACCAAAATACTTTGTGATTGTTTGAAAACAATTTTGAAAAGCTTGAATTAAAAATAAAAAAACTGGGCTAAATTTTTTTTAAATGGCTCTAATTTCCTAAGTTTAAAAAATCCGGACTTGACTACCCTTAACCCGGGACTTGAAAAACCATTTTTAGAGTTTAAAAAGGCTTATAAATTACCCTAAGTCAGTAGCTAACCCTCCTAATCATCCCACTCTAAGTAAATTAACCAAAACAGAAAAATGGTTTTTCTTTAAATTCAATTCTGACTCCACTGTCCAGTTTTAATCCACGATTTTTTACCCTATTTTTAAAAATTCCAAAAATTCTGAAAAAAATACTGGAGACTCAAGACATGTAAAACTACACGGGAAAAAATCGGCTTAAGTTTCTGATCAAAGATGAATTCCCAGAAAAATCAGAGATGTACGAGTTTTGGAAGGAGAAAAAATTGCTTTGCCAACACATTTTTGCCTTTGATAAAATCATTTAAAAATCAAAGTAAAAATATTTGAAAATCATAAAATGACTTGCAAACAGTAGCTAGGACTTTTTGAAAGTTAGATAAAAATTAGCTAAGTAAAAAAAATCACAAAGGTAGAATAATCAACTTGACAAACTTAATTTTCCACAAGTGTGCTCAAGAGAGCATGACTTTGAACCATTAATTGGCTCAAGTCATTATTCAAGTGGCATGACATGAGATGCATGAACATACAAAAAAAAGAAAAATTGAATGCATGA
The DNA here is from genome assembly GCA_030761205.1 of Fremontodendron californicum. Lineage (NCBI taxonomy): Eukaryota > Viridiplantae > Streptophyta > Magnoliopsida > Malvales > Malvaceae > Fremontodendron > Fremontodendron californicum. The sequence continues at coordinate 3,002,498 of JAULJL010000042.1, forward strand.
AATGTATGGTTTAAAACCTAAATGATATGGAAAATGTATGGCATAAAGAATATGGCCTAGACATAACATAAATTTGTATGGCAATAAATGCAACCTAGGTCTAAACACGCATGAAATGCATGACAATGCAAATGTAACCTAGACCTAAAGTGTCATGAAAATGCATGGAAATACAGAGATGTCCTAATGCCTAACATGAACTTGGAAATGTGTATGGCATACCAAGATGACCCAGACCTAATGGACACGAAAATGCATGATAATACAAAATGACCTAAGATCTAATATGTCATATGAAAATGCATGGGAAACAACATGTACAAAAATGACCAAATGAACACAATACTAATGCATGAACATGGCATAACCAATACACAATCATATGACATGAAGAGGCAAAGCATGAATAAACATGGTAATCACATATTCATGATAAAAGTGCAAACACGAGACAACACAAAATACAAAGGGACCGAGTGGACACTAGTTTCCAAAATACTTACAGAATGTTGTTGGATAAAATGCAGGTGGGCATACGATTAGAATAGACCTCTTGTAAAAGTATGTAGCAATTCTCTGTTTTACCGTAAATCTACAACCTGGCCTTTCAGCTTCAAACACACTGCTAGGGAGAGCTCCATAAACACGTTGAATGCGCCCAAGAAACCCTTTCGATATAGATGGTTGCCCAATACGTGCATATGGTGCCAACATACCAACTAAAGCAATGTTCACCACCAGTCCAACCAAAAGATCAGCAACATACAACTCAAATTCTGCCCGAAAGTCCTTGCCTTTTTTTTGAACTTCCGCAAGGGTAGCACAACAAGAATCAATGACTATCTCTGTTCCAATTTTAAAAGAAAAGATGGGTCAGCCAACATCCGGTTCCGAAGCATTCCCCATGATTGCATTGATTTCCTCTGAACCTGTTCCACTAATTTTTTTTGCTGTAGCATCTCTTATATATGGCCCTGGCTTCATTTATATGACCTAACTCAATTTCCATTGCTATATAACTTTGCCATGCTTCCAACATTGAACCACTGCAGAGACGGATACGTTCATGAAACCGTCAACACTGTTTCCAAGGCAGATTTCTTTGTGACAGGGTGCAAGTCAGTTGGAATCCCTCGCCCGTTATCAGTTATACTCACAGAACCATCTGAAAGTAAAACAACATCTGTTTGTGTTGCAAAATCTGCTTGTGCCTCGTCAACAGCATTATACAATATCTCGTATACCAAATGGTGCAAACCACGAGGCCCTGTACGTCCAATATACATTCCAGGTCTCTTTCTAACAGGGTCCAATTTCTAGTAGACAAACGGCCTACAAATTCACCATTGTCAATGTTCGTGTGAACCCCTACAAGCACCTATAAGTGAACCCCATAAAGCAACAGTTGGTTCAAAAGGCATTTTTTGATAAATTCTCCAACCCCACTTCTTCCATCCCCCATGGCTCTCTTCGTTCTTCTTTTTTTTTTTTTTTCAAATACCACCTAAGAGTTAAGACCTACTCCCTCCATATTCTATCTCATTCTTTCTTTTTCTGTTTTCTAAGATATGTTAAAAAGATATTAATCAAAGCAAATTTCAGTTTCAGCTTCATTTTTAATACTTCGAACATGAGATCCATAACTAAGAACAAAAACTCAAATAACCTCAAACAAGTATGACACAATCGATGTAAGAATAAGCAAGAAAACTACCCATTTGAAGCATGTGCCTCCAGAGCAGAATCAGCGAGACCAACCTCAGCAACAACATCGCCACCATCATTTTCACCAACACCACTTGAAACCGGAGTCCAATCAAGAGGGAGCAGAGGAAAAGGAGCGTAAACAGTGGGCTTCCTCCTTATGTCCCATGGCTAGGTCTTACGTGGCTTGTCTTCATGTGAAGCTTTGTTGTCTTCTCTTGTGGCTTCGATGAATATTTAACAGTTTTAAGTTAGCAGCTTCATTGTTTTCTGCCTTCTGACAGCTTTCGTATGCTGCAAGTCAGTAACTAAACAGTAGGAAAAGTAACCAGTTTCCTAACTGCAAAGGGCCTTCTCTGTCGCTTACACATATTTCTGCCTCAAAATGACTGGCGTGGTTGAGAAATGACCAGCAAAGATGAACGCTTTGTCCCAGCTATGATGGTACCATTAAGGGGATGACTTGCACAGGTGGTAGCACCTTCAGACAATGGAACGAAAATATTTTTCTTTCTTTGGTGGTTCATCTCAGACAGATTCTCTAGATCCTCCTTGTAGTCTGCATGGCTGGGAGAGCTTGTATCAGGATAGAAATCTAAAATATGAATGCCACAGTCATATGATGATCCTACTGCATAAATAGAAGATGTTGGTAGCCACGATGGTTTTCTCAAGTATAGTAGATCAGTTGATATGCTGGCTCCATTCAACCAAGCTGGAGGAGGGCAATGAACATGTGTAACTCTTAAATTGTAAATATCCAAAACACCTGACCAACCATCATCTAGATGGAATGCCAATTGATATGGACAAGAAGGATCAAGATCAATGGAGTGTATTTCCTTTGGAACAATATCTGATTGTGCCTTTAAAGATCCAATCTTTTCCAGCATTGATGCTAACTTCAAAGATACTAGAGGCGGATGACCTGCCTCATTATGACATTGAAAAGCAGCAGATGTTCTTCCTCCACGAAGATCCCACATATAAATATTGCCATCCTTACTAGCCCCAAAAATGGTCTGATTTTCCACATGTGGTTGGATAGTATTGAGGGTGCTATGGGAACCAGTTATAAGCTCAAGGCAAGGAATAGGGCTCTTTCTTCTATCCCATATATTGACTACACCATGCGTGTCAGAAGCAATTAACCTTGAATCATCAGTTGTTGTAAAAGCTATGTCACATAGACCCTTATAGACTTCAGAACCAAGAACAGAGAGAGCACGTCTTGTTTTTAACACCTCAACTGGTTTAGAAGAGATATAACCAATATCAAAGATCAGCACTTCATTACTTTTCATAGAAGTACACACAACCTCATCCTGGTTAGCAAGATTCCACCGAACCTCATCAAGTTGTTGTTGCAAATAGAGGTGCATTAAATGCTTACTTTCATCTTCGTTTAAGCGTGGCAACGAGTCAGTACTCTGGCAATATAGAGTCTCAAAGTCATGAACGGTTAAGCACCCTGATTTTGTCACAGAAACTAAGTAAATTCCCTTGTTGTCAAAGTCAATTGCGGATATTCCTTGCATTCTGAATGGAAGCTGACGACCCGAATTCACAGCATTGTTAATCCGATTCATATGGGTTTGACATGGCTTTCCATCAATGTGATAAAAATGCAGAAATGCCCCAATCTCGGAATAAGAGTGCATGAGGAGGCCAGAGAGGCTGTGGCGGTACTTGGGGTCGAATTTTCCGCTCAATTCGAGCTCGCTTCTTAGCCATGGACGCGGCCTTGGTTTGGGTTTAGGGTTTTCAGTTGAGGGTTTGGAAGGAACCATATATTTATCCATTACAACAAACAATTGATTATGAACAATCAATTAAATGGGATTTGCTCTGCTCATTCTCTTTTAGCTTTTTTTTTTTTTTTTTTCAAAAACACAAAACACCTTTAGCTCGCAGCTCCCCTAAAAAAATGAAACTAAGCTTTTTCCTCCTTTTCCTAGCCGCCAACTTTTTCTCCCTTTTCAAAAAATCGGCCCCCTTTTAACATGTCCCTAACTTAAAAAAAAATGTAATGTCTAAATTACCCATCCTTTATTCCAAGTTTTTTTTTTCCAAATATTTTCAATTTAAAAATTTATTTTAAAAATCTAATAAAGCTTAAGATTAAACTTTTTCACCTCGGGTTTAAATTGAATTTAAAATTGGTAATTTTGCGGTCCGATTTTATTTGAACAATTAAAGCTAAAAAAGATATATATAATTTAGAACATTTTAAAAATCTAAAATCGCGACCGTGACTTTTACAAAAATATTAAACCCGAGAGGGGGACAAATCAAAATTGGTTTTTTTTTTTTTTAAAAAAAAAAACCCCGGACAAATTAGGTGTCTACAGATGCATGTAAAGAATAAATGAATTAACACAAGGGTATATACAAAGAATTACCATGTATATCACAAATTTATTTTACAATGAATGACCATGCATGTTAGGACTGTAACATGATGTCAATATGATACATGTGAAGAATAAATGAATTAATCATAAGGGTATATACAAAGAATGACCATGTATGTCACCAATGTATTTTGCAATGAATGACCATGCATGTTAGGATTGTAATATGATGTCAATATGATACATGTAAATAATAAATGAATTAATCATAAGGTTATATACAAAGAAATTAATCAATGATTAAACGAATTGATAGGAGCAATCTTGATTATTTAAAAATCTCATTATGAAAGATTTGCCCCAAATTTAATCCATGATTTTTTGAAACATGTTTTCCCCCACAAAAAATCAAAATATTATTTTCCAAAACCAATTTTTTAAAACTTTTGGGGTAGTGGGTCTTATTATGGCTCAGGTGTCCAAATGTTCATTCAACACTACCGGTCGACAATTCTTATTCAACCAATGAATGTTTATGAAATTATCAAATGAGATTATTATTAGCATCCGTTTATTGAAAAGAATGAGATAAAAAAATACAACCATAAATGTACATGCTCTATTCACATATGCATGAAATGTGAAAAATGCAAAAATGTTTGAAAAAAAGAATGTTCTTATTTATAACATTAATGAACACTTGCCCCAATAATATCAACTTATTTAGGCAACACGATGCCTTTGGAGCGGAATATCAAACTTATTACGGGTGATGTACGTACATCCCTGCCCGGTCCATGATGACTATTCAGAAATGTAGAAATAAATGGCAAAAGATCAAAAGCGTTCCTCTATGTGTTCCTATCTCTGGTGCATCTAACGAAAATCTGGCATGGCTCTACTTAGGCTAGCTTCTTATGGCTCATATATGGGGTTGCATTAGGTTCTAAAAAGACTCCAAATTGCTCTTCACTATCGCCGGTAAAGGCTAATAAGGCACCCCGATTAAAGCGGGTTCAATTTGTTGGAGTGTATTTCCCAGGCCTATGCGAAGGTTATCACCTCACGAAAGTGTAGGTAGTTTACTACTCCGGAAGTGTTTCGCTAGCCCATGCGGAGGTTATCACTTCACAAGGGCGTAGTTACTTTACTTTCACCTAAAAGGACGGAACCCAGGTAGAGGGCTCATGTTATGCAAATGCAAGTATAGTGTGTGAAGAGGAACAAACAAACCTTTCACCACCTATTCTATACCCCTTATCCTAAACACCCTAGTAATTTAGTAAAGACAAGATTAAACAATGTAAAACATTAGTTAAATAAAGAATAATAATGACATACAAGGCTAAATAACCAGAGAATAGTAAAAATATGCATGTACATGTACATGAAAATGAAAATATTTAAAAACATTTTGTTATTTCAAAAATTCTCCTTATTAAAAAGTGAGAATTAAAAGTAAACAACGACCAAAACCGAAAAAATCGAGACTTTTGATAGCACGAGACTAATTTTAAGCCCGACTCTCTAAGTTTTCGCAGCGGAGTCGCCAAGCTGTCGCAACCTTAAAAAGCATCCGAAAAATCTGCCCCTTCGTGGGGATAATCAGCCATTTATTAAGTGTGACATTAAAAAAAAAAAGAGAGGAAAAGATGACTTAATTCCTCTAAATTAAAGGTTGAAGGTATGAAAACGACCTCGAAAAAGAAATAGAGTTGCCACCAATCTTTTTTGGCTAGGTGTGATCGGCCACCTATTAAAATAGGTTTTTATAAAACATTTTAAAATTAATTAAAATATTTATTAAAACCAATTTTGAAGTCTGCACTTTGAACCAAAGAAAACAAGTGTGGGTTCAGGAGTCGGTTACGTGTGGGGAAGGATTAGCACCCCCACAACACTCGTATAAAACGGTACCTTATTAGTCGTGTGTTATCTCGAGTCTTGGTGAAAAGTCAGTTTTAAATTTGGTTTTTAAAAATAATTCCCTTAAAAATTCATATTTTATTTGAAAACAATCTGGAATTTATTAACATAAAATTTTCCATATTTTTCGACAAACTCGACAAAACATGGAATTTTTTCTTGTTTTTGAAATTCTCCGAATCACTCTCATTTTTTTTTGAAAAAGATATTTCGTCATTAATGATAATTGATGATATCATCTCCGATAGACACAGCAGAGAACTCATGAATTATTTTAACTCAGGAATAACTTTGCTTTAAAAATCTTTAATAATTTTTTCATACATTTTGAAATCATAAAAAATGATCATGAATATGCAAAAATATTACTAAGATAAAGATTAAAGAAACATGCATGTTCATCATGGCATGGCAAACATTTTATTATGACATGGTAAAAGAAATAATGACATGACATGCTTGACATGGCAAAAATTTAAATGACATGACATAAAGAAGGAATGACATGGCATATGAGTTAATGACATGGCATAATCTAAATGACATGGCACATGATTAAATGTCATGGCATATGAATGGATGATATGACATGCTTGACATGGCAAAATCCGAATGACATGGCTAAAAGAATGAATGACATGACATGTAAATTAATGACATGGCATAATCTAAATGGCATGGCACATGAATGAATGACATGGCCTATGAATGAATGACATGACATGTAAATTAATGACATGGCGTAATCTAAATGGCATGGCACATGAATGAACGACATTGCATAATTTAAATGATATGGCACATGAATGAATGATATGGCATATGACATGGCATAATTTAAATGTTATGGCACATGAAATGAAAGACATGTCACATGAAATGGCATAGCACGTCAATTGAATAATCAATCAATCATATAAATGACATCATTACAAACATATCATGATAAAAATGGTAAATCTAGATGTCATGGAATATGCACATATCACCATTTTGAAATTGATTCCTCATGTGAGGAACCAAATAAATGGCATATGTCGGAAAGTATTACCGTACTCCCCGGCAAATCCAGCAAAGCTCAAAAAATAATTTTTTCATATGGCATTTATATGATTCCGAATAAAATAAAATCCATGCCCTGCTATTTCATAACCACGTGCGTTGAATAATTTCCTAACCACCTGTTGTCTGATTTCACTACGCAAGTGCATGTATCGCAAACAAGTAATAAAATGGAAGTAAAGTGTCGAACCCATGAGGAATTGCTATTAAATTTGCTAAATACTAAAATTAACACAACTTAATCTTATCTAAACAATTAAATAAGATGGTAATTAAAATCTAAAATTAAAAGAAACTAATACTGAAAGCAAGTAATTTAAAAAAGATGAATTCAATTAATTATGAAAGCCTAGGATTACAACTTCCCTCAACACTTCGCTTGAATTTCTCTCTAACTCTTCACTTGATTAATGATCCTGAGTTGTTAACCTAGAGTTCTATCTTATTTATAAGTATCTGTTGATGGTCTCATAAAAATATCCTTCTTAACCAATTAACTATATGTTTATGATGAGTTAAAGAAGAACTCATTAAGCTTAGGCTCTAACAATGGTTACACAAGACAAGTAAGTATATTTCTACCCTACCTGCAGATCAATTCATCCTAATAAATGAATATGAAACATGTGTCATTCAATCCATGTCTAACACTAAACTCCCTATGTCTAGTTTATATTTAGGTTAACAAATCAATCTAATTGGTGGCCAATCAATTAGAAGCATTAAGAACAACAATGAACAAACAAGTCAGCAAACCATTAAATCAAGCTAGAGAGAGAAATTAAATTCAAACTATGTTTTAAGTTCCATTGAAATCCTAGTAAAAGAGATTTAGTTCATGATAATCAATGAAAACAAATATTCAAATAATTTCACCATCATCAACAACACAAGAAAAATAAAGAAGAGGAAAGAGAAAAATAAGAGTTGTCAGTTCTTGAATCTTCAATTCTTCCAATCTTCTTGAGAGAATAAATTCTTAGGTATCCAATCCCCTTTATTCTAACCTAAAAGAGTCCTATTTAAAGTGTTCAAGGCCTTCTCGAATCCAAAACTTCACGCCCAAGCAAACAGGTAAGTTACAAACTTTTTTTTACGAGTTTACTGTTCACCATGGCATCGCGACGCCACCTATTCTGCCTCCTTGGTGTTTCTCCTCTGTTTGTCTGAGTTGGTTCCTGCCATCTTCTCGTACTTCATCAGCTGTTTTGGATGGGAAAATCTCATCCGGTATTGACGATTCTTACACCGTTGGAAAGGTATGGAAGTCAAATTCAAAAGTCAAGAAGGGAATTTTCTCAGTTGAAGTCTTTAAGATCAAGTTTTTCTTGAAAGGAGCTCCGGAGGTTGAATCTGCTTGCTCATTGGTTTGCTCCGTTTTTCATCATTTTGCATCTCAAAGCTCTAGATCACCTTAGACCTATAAAAACACATAAATAACAACTAAATAACTATTTTAAACATAAAATGGATAATTAAGATAAATATAAAAAATCTAAAACTAATCAAATTTTAATAAAATCCTCAAGGACTTAGCCGATTTAAAATCATAAAATGTAACAAAATAACTATATTTCCTAGAGTTATCACACCCCCAAACTTAAGATTTTGCTAGTCCTTGAGCAAAACAAAAAAAAACTAACTAACTAACTAACCTGATACAAAACACCACTCAAGATAAATGCACTGAAACATTGATTTCTTAATTTTTCTAAAAAGTTACCTCAAAATCCTGTCAAAGTAGAACATAAGTATAATCCAAATCTATGATTTAATTCAATCGTAAACTTCATGCTTGAATGAATTTTTAGTGTATGTGTGTATAATCTCTTGTCTAATCAATGCATCCAATCTAAATAAGTTTATATCAGTGCAAAATACAAATTAGTACTAGATTCTCATATGTTTGCTTTTCATCTCTCTCTCCACTAATGTAGACTAACACTTCATCAAGGATCAAGTAGGTCTTTATTAAGCTTGCAATGTACGGCTAGGGTCAAGGTATGATAAAGATATATTTCGGTTTAATTCATCCATAGACACTATACAATTTTTTCAAGATTTTTGAGCTCAAATTATATTCTCTATTTTTTAAATACACTTCCTTTTTGCTTCACCAACTTATTCACCTTTTTTTTCTTTCTATTATTCGTTTTCGAAGAACCATAAATTTTTTTTTTAATTTTTATATCACCACTATTTCACCCAAATTCGACATGGCTCATAATTGGTTCTTGTAATATCATTACGTGCCTATGTAGCGAAGGTTAATCATGGTTTTTCTTAGTTGGCTAGGCTAAAAGATGTGGCAATCAAAGAAAATAGATATATCAATAGGCACAAAGAGGTAGACTAAGGATAATCATATATAAAGGTAAGCTTGAAAGGCTCAAACGATCCAAAGATGGCCTAAATCACTTCCTTAACTTAGTGTTGTCTAGGATTTCGCCTCAAGAAAGAATCAAACAAATTCTAGGTTCTAGACATAATTGCAATTCACATCAAAATAATCAGTCTTTAAATAAGCAATCTAAGCAAGAGATCAAGTGCTCAATTTGTGAAAATCACATCCTAACATGAAACTAACAAAAGAATTTAACAAAAATTCTTCTCATGCTTATGTTTTCCCAAGAATCAAGATAAATCAATAACTAAAATTCATCATTGGATAAGGTATCCATCATAAGAAGTGCAATATATCTCAAGCAAAAAAAAAAAAAAAATTTTTTTTTAGACTCCTAATAATAAAATTAGACAATCACTCAAACTAAAATAAATCTAAAGACACACCCCCAAACTTAAAACAAACATTATCCTCAATGTTTGGAAATAAAAAGCGTAAGAACAAGAAAACTCCCCTATCGATGCAAGCAACGTAGGAGAAGCTTTAGTTTTCCTCTTAGACTTCATCATGCTTGTCCAAGTTGGGTGAGTAGTTACTACAAAAGAAAACAAAGTAAAAAGAAATTAATAATAATAAAAATACTCTTAAAATTAAAATAAAAGAAAAAGTTTAGAACTTGGGTTGCCTCCCAAGAAGCGCTTGATTTATAGTCATCGGCTTGACTATCTCATTGTTCATCATCCTGTATCCAACCACTTGATGATTTTCGATTCATGCCATTTGACTGTTCTTTCTTTGAACAGTTTAGCAGTCTTGCAGGCTTGAAAGAGAAATTCATCTCTTTCCATGATAGAATTCAAGAATGCTTTAAGTGGATCAATGAGATAAATCTCTATGAATTCCTCGTTGTTAGCACTATCTATCATATTGATTAGTTTTGGCTATTGGATGCATTGGGGAACAGGCTGTGGTGGTGGGTCACACTGAATGCATTCTTCTTGAACTTTCACAAATTCTTTTTCAATAAGCTCGGTTAGCAATTCAGACTCTTTGTTATCCTCATCTATCTCTTATTCAATCCCAAGTGTGTTGGCGTTGCAATGCTCTTGTTCACCTAGTCTGGAATTAGATTCAATGTCACCTGGAAGAGTTTCTTGAGGACAATTGTTAAAGACATTAACAAGCTGGCTCATTTGTGTTTCAAGACTACTAAGTGTTGCTGCTTGACTCTGAAGTGATGTTGATTGCTCCTGAATGATGTGTCGGTTCTTACCATGAACTGCATAAACATCTCTTCCAATGAAGGATTCGTTTTTGGAATCGGTGCTTGAGCTTGTGATGAGAACTCAAAAGGATATGCTTGATTGTCTGAATATGAGGTCCATTGATTGTTGTTCCAAGAAGAATTTTGGTGATCTCCCAAACTTGGATTGTAGTTGTTGGAATAGAAATTATTCTGCTGCCTATTATAGTTTCCAACATATTGCATTGATTCAGCATAGGTTGGGCACCAATCAATATGATGTCCATCCCCATAGAGTTCACAAATTTCAAACAGGCTTTGGACATAAGGTACACACAAAGTGTCAAATTTCTTGGACAAAGCAGCCATCTGTGCAGATAAAGCATTGATTGCATTCCGTTTATAATCCCACATAGTGCATCCAAATCAACAAACCTGAAAATAAAGAAAAATAAAGTTTAAATTAAGACTAAGGTTGCTTGGTATTAATATTAACAAAAATAGTAAAATAATTCCCCGGCAATGGCGCCAAAAACTTGTTGTCAGATTTCACTACGCAAGTGCACGTATCGCAAACAAGTAATAAAGTGGAAGTAAAGTGTCGAACCCACGAGGAATTGCTATTAAATTTGCTAAATACTAAAATTAACACAACTTAATCTTCTCTAAACAATTAAATAAGATGGTAATTAAAATATAAAATTAAAAGAAACTAATACTGAAAGCAAGTAATTTAAAAAAGATGAATTCAATTAATTACGAAAGCCTAAGATTACAACTTCCCTCAATACTTCGCTTGAATCTCTCTCTAACTCTTCACTTGAATAATGATCCTGAATTATTAACCTAGAGGTCTATCTTATTTATATGTATATGTCGATGGTCTCATAAAAATATCCTTCTTAACCAATTAACAATATGTCTATGATAATTGAATTAAAGAAGAACTCATTAAGCTTAGACTCTAACAATGGTTACACATGACAAGTAAGTATATTTCTACCTTACTTGCAGATCAATTCATCCTAAAAAATGAATATGAAACATGTGTCATTCAATCCATGTATAACACTAAACTCCCTATGTCTAGTTGTATTTAGGTTAACAAATCAATCTAATTGGTGGCCAATCAATTAGAAGCATTAAGAACAAGAATGAACAAACAAGTCAACAAACCATTAAATCAAGCTAGAGAGAGAAAGCAAATTCAAACTATATGTTGAGTTCCATTGAAATCCTAGTAAAAGAGATTCAGTTCATGATAATTAATGAAAACAAATATTCAAATAGTTTCATCATCATCAAAAACACAAGAAAAATAAAGAAGAGAAAAGAGAAAACTAAGAGTTGTCAGTTCTTGAATCTTCAATTCTTCCAATCTTCTTGAGAGAATTTGATGGAAACTATCTTTTTGAGAGAGAATTAATTTTTAGGTATCCAATCCCCTTTATTCTGACCTAAAAGAGTCCTATTTAAAGTGTCCAAGGCCTCCTAGAGTCTAAAACTTCACGCCTAAGCAAACAAGTAAGTTACAAACTTTTTTTTACGAGTTTGCTGTTCACTGTTGGCGCCGCGACGCCACCTATTCTGCCTCCTTGGCATTTTTCCTTTGTTTGTCCGAGTTGGTTCCTGCCATCTTCTTGTACTTCATCAGCTATTTTGGATAGGCAAATCTCTTTCGATTTTGGCAAGTCTTACATCGTTGGAAAGGGTATGGAAGTTAGCTTCAAAAGCCAAGAAGGGAATCTTCTCAATTGAAGTCTTTAAGATCAAGTTTTTCTTGAAAGAAGCTTCGGAGGTCGAATCTGCCTACTCATTGGTTTGCACCATTTTTCATCGTTTTGCACCTCGAAGCTCCAGATCACCTTGGACCTACAAAAGCACATAAATAACAACTAAATAACTATATTAAACATAAAATGAATAATTAAAATAAATATAAAAAAATATAAAACTAATCAAATTCTAATAAAATCCTCAAGGACTTAAGCTGATTTAAAAGCATAAAAAGTGACAAAATAACTATATTTCCTAGAGTTGTCACCTCCCTAGCGAACCTGGCAAATATTAGGAATTAATTCTAGCCAAATGTTTAGGAAATCGAGAAGCACGTTTTTATGCCAAATTAAGTAAAAACATTTTTAAAAATGCAATGCATGAAGATGTATTTCTTCCTTGAAGTAAGGACATTCGTATATCTAAAAAGGTATCCGACTACTTTTGGAAGAAACTTAAATTGGATTTTCAAAACCGAATGACTTTGGCCTCGGATTTAAAAATAAATGGATTTTTTTGGATGGAAATAAAGTCATGGCCGAATACCCCTAAAAAAGGCTTTAGTTTCTTCTATTTTGAAACCCGGGTTGACCGCCTTTGACCCGATTTTTATAAAATCAAATTTTATTCTTGAGATGACATGGAAATCAACCTAAGACAGTAACCAATGACTCAAATCAGCCCCTTCTTTGTATACAAATAAAAATAGAAAATTATTAGTTTTAAAAAACAATTATGACTCCCAAAATCAGTTTTGAATTACCTTTCATAAAAAATTCAAAAAGTTCTGGAAAAATGAGTGTAGACTTGAGACATTATGGTCTGCATGGGAAAAAAGCATCTTAATTTTTGGACCAAGGATGCCTTGATCGAATTTTCACCAAAGTTAGAACAGTGAGCTAAAAACTGTTTTATTTTTCCAACCTTGATAAAAAATCTAAAAATCTTCAAAAAAATACCAGGGCCTTCTATAAAGGTCTACCACATGTGGTAAAAAAATAATTTTATTTTGACAAAAATAATTCAGTAAAAAAAAGGCTCAAAGTTAGAACAACCAACTTAAACTATCACTTTCTCAACTAGTATAGACAAGGGATTTTTGGCTAGGGATCATTGGTTGATCTTAGCCAAAAACCTAGTTGAAAATGGCATGAAATGAATGATTTTACAGCCAACAAACATATGACAATGAATCAATCATGAGTTAAAAATAATAACAAGCAAGAGAATCAAACAAAAACAAACACAATAAGGCCCCCTTTGGTTTCGGCTAGAGCAAGGAATGTGTAAAAAATTTTGTCAACTTTATTTTGTATAGAATAAAGAATAAAGGAAAGAAAACCTTGTAAAATTTGTTTTGAAAACCTTTTATTCAACCAAGGAAAGTTAACAAATCACATGCAAAAAGAGAAGAAAAAGAATAAGATATCAAAGAAAATAATGGAAGAAGAAGAAAGGAAATAGCTAACTAGCAATTGCTTTCCAAATCAAGCTCTCCAAATTCTTCTTCCTTCTCCTTCTTTCTCTCTTTTTTTTCCTCATTTTCTCCTCCAAGAGTGTAGTAAGATTGCCTTTGAAAAAAATGAATCCTCACTCTTTCTCCTTGCTTGGTCGGCCACCCCTTTGAGAATGTGTGTATATATATATATATATTAGCCTTTGTCATGCTTTGCATGCTCCCCCAACATCTTTTCCACATGGCTAAAAAATGTCCCGTCTTTGCATGATGCTTTCCTTAAATTAAGGGTACTTGTCTCCTATTTGCATGATGCTTCCCTTAAATTAAGGGTTTTCTAGCCTCTCATTGGCCAACAATGCCACCTAGATTATTCTTGTCTCCCATCTCTACAAAATATCTAAGCCACTTGTCATGATCATATGGCTTACTATTAAAATATCTTTCTAGGTGGCATTTTTAATCCTATTTGGCATCATCTCCTAGCATTCACATGCTCTTCACATGGCCTTCACATGGCTTTGCAATTTGGAGGCCTCTCATTGGCCAAAAATACCATGTAGGCAAGTAGTGGAGAATCTTGTCCTTTCTTAAAAATGTCATCTTGCTATTCAATCTTGGCCATTTGATTCAAGATGATCACACCCCCTCTTATAACCAGTAGATTGGCTAAAAATGGCCTGGAAATTTGTAGGCAGTCCTCTGTTTTTTCATTTGCAAAATGGCCCTTTTCGGTTTTTCGATAAAATTGCATTTTGGCCCCCAAACTTAATTTAATTGCAAATGGACCCCAATTTCGAATTCTTATTTTCCAATCCATCCTATCCAATAAAAAACTCAGTTCTGGAGGTTTTCATATTTTTTCGAGATCGGATTCTATTTTTCCCGGATTTTTATCTAAAGTTTCGGTTTAGTGCCTCCCAAACTTTGTCTTTTTCCATTTGAGCTTCGATTATGGATTTTTCTTCTCCAATCCTTTCCCTTGAATATAAAACCCATATCTAGAAGTTTTCATAATTTTTCGAGCCCAGGTTCTATTTTTACCGAATTTTCTAAAATTGCCTTTTAACCTCTAAACCTCGGTTTTACTCAAAAAGGGCCAAATTTTTGGATTTTATTTTTCCACTGCCTTTGTCATATATTGAATTGGAGTTGGTCCGAAAACGCGCAATTTTTACATCCGAATTCCTCTTCGATTTAGTTTTCCCTTTTTCCTTATTATTGGGAATTTTCTTGTTTTTCTATTTTTCCTCCAACCGGCTCTTCCTTGGGATCCACTTCAAATTGGGACTTGGGATATTTTTATTTATTTATCCTTTATCAACTGGGGGCTTCATTTTTACCGAATCGGGCCATCTCTGCAGTTTTTCCCAAATTTGTGAATTTTCTATTTATTCATTAAATCCATATTTTTCTTTTTCTTTTCAAATCAGTTCTTCCTTCAACTCCGTTTCAAAATTGGACCTTCCAATATCCATATTTATAGATCTTATTTCATTTGGAACCTCCAATTTCATCCAATTTGATCGGTTACGCACTTTTTTTCGAATTCGCAAAATTAGGTATTCCCCTACACTGAATTTTTGCAATCTGTCTTTCAAACTCTCTATCTTTCGTTGTAGACCTCCGATTATCAAAATTCCTTCACCATTGTTCAATTCAACTTCGAATCTTGACTTTGACTAAGAGTTGACATTTTTAGTGCTTGACTTTTTAGGGTTGACTTTTTGGAGTTGACTTTTTTTGAGTTGACTTTTTTTGTCGACCTCCGAATCAAAGTCTTGGAGACCTATTTGCAGAATGAGGGAAGATTCTTCGCATTCTGGGAAGTTGACAGGAGGAAATCACCTTGTTTAGGGGCTTGGACAAAATTAAGTGTCTACACACATGTTCCACCATTTTAAGGACAACATGGAGATTTTGATGTCTGAGTTAAGAAAGTGACAATTACACACGCAAATATAAAGTAATTGTAAAATTTTGACATATCCTGGAAAAATCAGATTAGGAAAGGAAAACATGACCAAACTAGAAACTTGGTAACATTACACAAACAAGAAAAGATCACTTATCTAATATTGGATTGTGATTTGAGGTATTAGTGCTCAAAGGACAAGTATAAAAATAATGTCGAAAAGCTTGCAACCAGCAATGATAATCAGTAGATAATAACCCTTGAAAGATAAATGATAGACAATAACAAGGAAATGATAACAGCAACCACTTTCTTATAAACTCCCTCTCTATTGTTTCCATATTTTTGTATAATGCTATTAACAAATACAAAGAACGTAGGTGCCACTGCATAAAGCCCATGTTTCGTGCACTCCCATCAACCCACTAAAACCTTAAACGATCAGTTTTGAAAAAGATTTTGCCATATGTTAAGGTGATTAAGTCTACTCAGTTATTGGTTGCCTTCAACCCTACATTGACTACCCTATTAGATTGCTTATTCTTCCAACTTAATACTAAAAATAAGATGTCTAAAACTATTATTCTACAGTTAATCAACAAGAGGCTGAATAAGACACAATCAGAAAGGAACATTGACTTGGTCATTGTTAACAATCAACAAACTAATGATCCTTGAAAATAATATACAACAAACAAACAATGTACAGAAATATCTTAAATAATATTAACACTGTTTGAAACAAAAACAGTGTCCAAATAAGGTAATAATAAGTTAAATTACAAGCTTGATTCGGCAGCATTTTGATGTATCAATATTTTAACCCTATTTTTTTTACTGACTATACGTCTATACCTATTTTTGAAAATCTAATTACCTCTCACGCCTCTCTCCTTCAAATCGGTAAAATGCTTTATGATGAACCAGGCAAGTACCCATTTTCCATAAACATGGTTACGCACCAAATTCAGCAAAGCATTGTAAAAAAATCCTTAATGAATCATTGGAGAGTTTACCCGCGCCATTCCTTAGCAATCTAGGGCTTATATATGATTTGTACAAACCTTTAATCAACATAGATATCTCCCTCTCAAGAATCTTTATTTGCGGCAAACAAGTATTATACAAAGATGATGCCTCTTGATCAATATCCATTGTTGCTGATGCCTCTAGATGTTCTCCGGCAAAACAACTCATCAACAAAGCAATATACCAGTAGCTTCAAATGCCCAAATTCTACTGAAGGTAGGATAACAAAATCATGTCCACCACCTCATTTTGCCCCTCCAATTAAATTACATCACATTGGCATATTTCACCACACCAGGTTTATCAAACCAGATGACTTCTACTTTGCCTTTCCTTATTTTCCCCTATTTTCTCTTTTTTCTTTCTTTCGATTTTCCTCTCTCATTTATGTTTTTAGATCAGATTTTCAATTTTCTCTTCGATTTACAAAATTGAAAAAGTCCCCCAAGTTTCCTCCTTTTTCTTCACCACTTAATCTTTGGTTCCCTTGACTTTCACAAAACATTTTATTATCTAAGCCTCAATTTTGGACTGTGTTTATTTTAACTGCTCTCTTCAAAACCCTAATATTATCTTTGAATTGATCTTAATTTTGAAATGACAAAATCTTAAGCTTAATTAGCTTGATAATTAATGTTTTCAATTTAGCATTTTCTTTTTATTATTTTGAAAATATTTTGGAAAATGCTAAAATATTTTGAACTTGTTAGCTTTCTCAAAAATACATGTTCTTAAATGTATATCTATGATCAAAACATTTTTAAGACAAGTTAACCTCTTTTCAAAGGCAAAGAAAACATCTTTTGGAGATTTTTTGAAGAAAAGATCGATCCCCTAAGATAGAGGATCGATCCCCTAGTGAAGATTTTTGGCTGGATCGGGCCCGGATCGATCCTATACAAATCAAAGGCGTTTTTCACTTTGCAGGGTAGTAAGGGATCGATCCCTACAAGGAGAGGATCGATCCCTCATGATCCAACGGTCATATTTTTGAATTGGAACAAGTAGGGGATCGATCCCCTTATGTAGAGGATCGATCCCATGCCTGCTGGACAGTTCTTCAAGTACGATTTTTTGAAACTCCAATGGCTCTTTTCCATCCCAATCAACTCCAAAGGGTCATAAATCATATCCAAGGTATTAAACGGACTCTCTAACATTTCCAAGAGCAAGAGACACCAAGGGAGAATGATCAAAGTCATATTTTTCATCTCTCTCAAGAGTGTTTTTCATTGTTCTAAGCTTAATTTTCATATCTTTCTTGTATTCCTTTGTTTAAATCATCTTTGTTTAGTCTCTTCTTGTTGAGCTTAACCTTGTAGACGCCTAACCTACTAGAGGTTTATCTTGTTTACCAAAATATCTTTGTAAAAATGAGAGGTTACTACTTTAGCCTTAAATAGGTAGAGAGGTTCTATCTAAGCCTTGAAAAGATAGGGGTAGAGGTTGCTATCTAAGCCTAAGAAAAAGATAGAGATTGTAAAGGTTATACCTTATCCTAGAAAAGATAGCAATTCAAGATAGTGAATTGGGAACTCCTTGGCAAGGAAGGCTAAGGGAGATGATATAGGCACGAGGTCGAACCTCTATAAGTCACTAGTGTTTGATCTTCTTTTCCTACTTTTTTACTTACTTTATTTGCATATTTACTTTCCAAATTGATTATATTGTTTAAATTTATCATTTTCATTACTTGTGCTTTAATTTCACAATTAGTTTTTAAGAAATCAATTCACCCCCTCTTAATTTAATCACTACTTGAGCTAACAATTGGTATCAGAGCTTTGTCTCTTTTGTAGGTCTAAAAACCTTGAGAAAAGATCATTTTTCAAAGCTCAAAGAGTATGCAAAGTGGTGACAAGGCCTCTAAAGCTCCAAAGCTAGTAAAGCACCCATTTTGGGCATGAAAGTTGAAAATAGAGATGTTCATTGTGGCTCATGATATGGGAACTTGGTCTATGGTTAAAAATGGTCTTGGAGGATATTCTAATGATGAGGAATTCATGAATAAACTACAAGATGATGCAATGGCCATGGATTTTCTTTATGGAGAACTTGATGAGCACAATCTCAACCTAGTCTCTACTTGCGCTACCTCCAAGGAAATATGGGAGAAACTTGATGAGGTACATAGAGAAAACAAAGAGGAAGAAGTCCAACATGAAGTATGTCTCATGGCTTTTGAGACTTTGGCTACACCTATTGGTCAAGAAGGGCATTCTAATGTGAGACCTCCACTTTTCAATGGTGATGACTATTTCTATTGGAAAACAAGGATGAAACTCTTTGTCCAAGCAAATGATTATGAGGTTTGGAGTATAATCATAAATAATCCACTTATCCAAATGAAGAAAGTTGGAAATGTGGAATTACTTAAGGAAGAGGAAGAATGGGATACAAAGGATACAAAGATGGCTCAACTCAATGCCAAGGCAATGCATACTCTCTTTTGTGCCTTGGGTCCTAATGAGTACAATAGAGTATCCTTTTGTGACAATGCCAAACAAGTATGGGATAAGTTGGCCATCACTTATGAAGAAACAAGTCAAGTGAAGGAATCAAAGATTGGCTTGCTCACACTTGACTATGAGCTTTTCAAGATGAAATCCGATGAAAGCATCAAGGATTTGTCCGATAGATTTGCGGATACCATTAATGGGTTGAAAGCCCTTGGCAAGACATTTCCAAACAAGGAGATGGTCAAGAAATTGTTGAATAGACTTCCAAAATCTTGGGAAGCTAAAGTGACCGCTGATAAGTGCTTAAATTCATGTATTTTCATATATCAATTCCGCTGATAAGTGGTTGTCAACTTGCATTAATTGCAAGAATCTTTCCTTAAAGCTAATCCTTGTCAAAGTAGGAGATTTAAATCAGCTATGACTTTCCTTATTTATACTTGCTTTGGCTGCAAGTAAAGCATATTTCCTTATTAAAGAGTGCTTTGACTACAATTAATTCTTTCTTTCCTTATGTAATTAAACCTTGGCTACGAAGGTTTGCATCTTTCCTTAAAGAACAAAAGTCAGCCACCTTTCTTTAACTTTAGCTGCAAGTCAGCAAGAGAGAGAAGGAAGAGCCGCAATTCACCTCCTGGATGCCCTAGCTGTTGCTTATAAATAGAGAACAGGGGCCAACCGATTCTACACCAATTTATGCTTTGTGTTTACTTTTTTTTGCTTTGTTTTGGAGTTTTTGAGAGAGCAAGAGGCTGAAGAATTAATATTCTTCTTCTTCTTCTTCTTCTTCTTCTTTATTCTTCTAGCTAAATTTTTCTTTGGTTAAGGGTGATTTCAAAGCACTAGACATGTTATGTAATTAATTTTCATATTCTATCATATATTAGTTTTCTATCAAAGTTGTTTATGTTCTTCTACAAGAATTGTTTATGATTTTTATCTTGATTTATTTAGGATGCATGCTAGATATATCTTGATAATTATCTAACACTAGTTTAAGAAACTTGATACGTAGCTTGTCTTGATTTCTTATTCAATAGTAGCAATTTGTAATTCATGATTATGTTGGGTTTTCAGGAATTATGAAGTGGAACACAACATAAGTTGAATAAATCCATGTTTATGTGTTTATTTCTTAGATCAACCTATCTTTCTCATCTTAAGGCTGCTATCACTTTGAATCTGTAGATGTTTATCTTAGGTTATTTGATAGTTAGATATTAAGTAGTGGCGTTTGTCCTATTTAACTACAAACTAAGGAAGGATTTGGGTAACACGAGAGGTTGTTATCTACGGTTGTTAGCTTTGATAGATAATTGATATTGATAGGTATGAATTTGATTCTTAATGATGTTTAGTGGTGGAGAATGAACCTTTAGCCATATTTCTCATATCTAATTACTTCTTATTTACTTGCTTTTTTATTTTTATTGTTTGCTTAAGTTTAAACTGATTTCAAAACCCCCCTTTAACTTTTGTTTTCTTTGAATTTAAGTTTTAAAATAGTGATTTATAAACTAAAACCCAATCCTTGTGGACTCGACCCTTGCTAATCATACTCTACAATTGATTCTTTTTAAGTGCAATGTTAAATAAGATACACTCTTTTTAGTGCATCAACCGCTATTGAAGAGTCTAAAGATCTCAACTGTCTTTCATTGGATGAGCTTATCGGTTCTTTCTTCACTTATGAAATGAAGATGAAGCATGGACAAGAGCAACCAAAGAAGGATAGTGTTGCTTTAAAATCAACCATCAAAGGGAAAGAGAATGATGATGATGAAGAGGATGGTGAAGATGAATTGATGGTCATGTTTTCCAAGAGGTTCAAGAAGTTCATCAAGATGAACAAGGGCGAAAGATCTCAAAAGGGCAAGGTAGATCAAGTTGTGTGCTATGTGTGTAAAAAACCGGGCCATGTCAAGTATGATTGTCCTTTATGAAAAAAGCAAAAGGCCAAGAAGAAAGCAATGACAGCCACATAGAGTGGAAGTGACACTTTCGATAATGATGATGACTCCAATGATGATGTTATGCCTAACCTATGCTTCATGGCTCTTGAAGAGCCCAAGGTAACCTCTAAATCTTGTGAGTACAATTCCTATACATTTGATAAATTGCAAGATGAATTTGATGAGTTAGCCATAGAATTTGAAGACATGAATTTAAAATACAAGAAGATGATTTCTAAACTAAAAGTTGAAAATGAATTCTTGGTAAAAACAAAGAATGATTTGGAAAGGCAAAATGAGACATTGAAAATGAATTTTGACTCTTGCCAAAAGAAAAATGAGATTTTGGAAAAAAAGAACCTTGATTTGAAAATGAAACTTGAAAATTGAAAAACAATTAGTTTTTGAAAAATCTTTACACTCCAAAATGACCAAATGTGTTTATTGTGACTATCATGGTCATACTACACCTACTTGTTCTATTAAGAGAAAAATTCCATATAGATTTAGGCAAGTATGGGTTCAAAAAGGAACAAGAGATTTGGTGACTAACTTGCAAGGACCCAAAGCAATTTGGGTACCAAAATCCAAATGAGTGTCTCTTGTAGGTGTGCTAGGGCAAGAAGGAACAAAATGCTTTGATTGGATGCTCTAGACACACAAATGGATATGGCTAACCACTAAGCCTAAAGCTTTTTGGATGAGAAAATTGGTTGCCTATGTTTGGTTAATTACTTGAGTACTTAATGTTTATATTTCTTTGTCTGGTGAAATAGATGTTGTGCTTAATTTCTTGAGATATTGTTATTGGAGCTTAAGCATGACCTTATGCACAAATGTTTGATGTTGATGGTATCATGCTTTGAAGAATTATGTTGAATGCTTGAATGGTTAAGTTGTATTTATGCACATCTTTAGGAGAGCATACAAAGCTTAATGATTTTGAGATTTCAAGTTTTACATTGAAAATCATTTTTGCAAAAATAAAATCTTTAAATGTGAAAATTTATTTTAGCAAGTTCTTAATGCTTTTGAATATCTTGAGTTTATTGTCTTAAACTTGCTCAAACAAAGAAGTTTATTGTCTCAAGTTCTTTTCAAGGAAATATGGGGTTTGAAGAGTTGACTTTTTGGTTTCTTTGTTTCTAAGGCCAAATGATCACTTGAACAATTTTGTTTTATCATTTGAAACTTGTTGGAAAGGTTCAAGTTGGTTGAAAATGGGATTAACAAGTTTTGACTATTCTTCAAGGCCCTTTTCCATGCAAAAATGGGGTTTTAAGGTACAAAAAATCAAAATCTTGAATATGTTAAGCTTTGATTGATCTGTTCTATCATGTTGTGTATAAATAAACTATCTTGAGTGAGTTTGGTGTCATGAACATGGTTTAACAAACTTTGTACCTCTTGAATGCTATATGGTTATTTTGCTTATATGAGGATTATAGAGTTTACTTACGAAATTGTGTTTATATGAACATGCTTTTATTGTTTGAACAAATTTGGTGAACATTGTATATGCTTATGAATTTGTATATGTGTCTTTTGAATGAAAAATCCTATGTTCAATGCTTTAAGGTTGCATGATGACTTATTTGCAAAATCTTTTCAAAAATTGTCTTAAAAGTTGTTTTTGATCCAAACTTCATATTCTTACAAGTTTCAAATGACGTTTTTAACATGTTACAAGTCTTTATTTTCGATTAAAAACATCACACATCCTTATTTGGTATCAAAAATTAGAAAATTACAAAAATGCATTGATTTCTGCTGGAAAACAGGGGAAGGATCGATCCTCATTCATAGAGGATCGATCTCATCGGCCAGTTTTGGACCAAAATGCTGTGTTTCTCATTTTTTAATGGGATCTTGCTCTATATGCTTCAATTTTATGATTTCCCAATCATGATTGACATTATTTCTTGAATCATCATGTGCTTATATGTATGAATTCACTCTTGATGAATAGTTTTACAAATCAAATGGCATGATTATGGAAAGAATCTTGATATATATTGACTCTTTGTGCTTTATTGGTAATTCAAGATAAAATTCATAACTTATGTTGTAAATTTGTGCATAATGAACTCCCTGATCTTCATTGAAATACATTGATTGTTGTTTCATCTATTGCTTTGGTCAAGATATATGCTTATATGTTTATTGTTTTAGCTTGACCTTATATGCTTAAAATTTTCTTTGTTAAGTTAAATGCTTAATGATTTTCATTTAATACTATTTCTTAAAATTGGTATCATTAGAGCATAATGAATATACTTTCATAACATTTGATATCTTGGTGCTAGTAATGAATATATTTTCCAAGATTTTCTCTAAGTCTATGCAAGGTAAAATGGTGATAAAGATTACATTCCTTTGTGGAGAACTTACACTTGCATTTCAAATATAAGCAAACAAAGTATGCCATCTTCATCAAAATCAAAGCCTAGTACTTCAAGAACTTGCTCAAACATTTGGTATGAAAGATTCAAAGTCAAATGAGTATATCAACAAAGCTTGGTAAGCATGGAGGTAAATGCTAATCCTATACTATACAAGCTCCTATCTATTGGTATTAAGTTTGGTGACATACATGAGTTGAATGACACAATTTTAAACCATCACTTTTAACAACAATTAATATACCACCTTGTGCTTACATGCTTGCATATATTTGACTTGGGCATATTGCTATATTTAAATGCTTTTGTATTAACAATTGCTTGAAAATATTAATAATTGGTATAGTGTTGTGTACTAACATTTAGTAATAACAATTGGTATGATGGTTTTCTTCTTAATTGCTCAATTGGTATTCATGTCTATTTCATAAGTGAGCTTATATTTTTTATATGTATGAGAATTCTTTTGTATGTGCTTAAATGACTTCCATGTGTATGATTGTTTGATTGTGAGTATTATGCATAAAGATAACAATTGGTATTTGTTTAGATAACGATTGGTATTTTTTTTACTCATGATCTTGAGACTTTGTGCTTAAATGATTTCAAATGAATACAAGATTATCCTAAACTCTTGATTGGACTTCATTGTCCATTTTAACAATTGATATTGAACTTCATTGCTTAACATTTGGTATACATGATTGTGTAGAATTGTTGCATTTTCTTTATCTTTGAATTGATTTTCTTTTTGATATAACAAAAAGGGAGAGAAGTTTAATATGGACAAAGTTGCTTTAAATAAACAAAAATGGAAGAATTAGATGAAAAGCAAAAAGTGAGAGAGTTTTCATATGTGCCTAAATGTTTTCTATCTTATGAAAATGAATTGTTTTGGATATTGTGCTTAAATGTTTTTGGATATTATGGATTGAAAATGTCCTTACTTGTTCTTGCAAAGTTGAAAAGAATGCTTTTATTAAGGGGAGCTTTTATTGAAAATCTTTATTTCTTAAATGATTTAGGGAAAGTTTTTACAAGCAAATTTATCTTAAATTTTGTCATATCAAAAAGGGGGAGATTGTTGTTAGCTTTGAATTGATCTCAATCTTGAAATGACAAATCATAAGTTTAATTAGCTTGATAATTAATGTTTTCAATTTAGCATTTTTCTTAAATGTTTTCAATTATTTTGAAAATATTTTGGAAAATGCTAAAATATTTTAAACTCCTTAGCTTTCTAAAAAATACATGTTCTTAAATGCATATCTATGATCAAAACATTTTTTAGACAAGTTAACCTATTTTCAAAGCCAAAGAAAACATTTTTTTGAGATTTTTTGAAGAGAGGATCGATCCCCTAAGATAAAGGATTGATCCCCTAGTGAAGATTTTTGGCTGGATCGGTCCGGTTAGAGGCGTTTTTCACTTTATAGGGCAGTGGGGGATCGATCCCTACAAGGAGAGGATCGATCCCTCATGATCCAACGGTCATATTTTTGAATTTGAACAAGTAGGGGATCAACCCCCTCATGTAGAGGATCGATCCCATGCCTGCTGGACAGTTTTTCAAGTACGAATGTTTGAAGCTCCAATGGCTCTTTTTCATCCCAATCAACTCCAAACGGTCATAAATCATATCCAAGGTATTAAAGGGACTCTCTAACACTTCCAAGAGCAAGAGACACCAATGGACAAAGATCAAAGTCATATTCTTCATCTCTCTCAAGCTGTCAAGTGTTTTTCATTGTTCTAAGCTTAATTTTCATATCTTTCTTGTATTCCTTTGTTGAAATCATCTTTGTTTAGTCTCTTCTTGTTGAGCTTAACCTTGTAAACACCTAGCCTACTAGAGGTTTATCTTGTTTACCAAAATATCTTTGTAAAAAGGAGAGGTTACTACTTTAGCCTTAAAAAGGTAGAGAGATTCTATTTAAGCCTTGAAAAGATAGGGGTAGAAGTTGTTATCTAAGCCTAAGCAAAAGATAGAGATTATAAAGGTTATACCTTGCCCTAGAAAAGGTAGCAATTCAAGATAGTGAATTAGGAACTCCTTGGCAAGGAAGGCTAAGGGAGAGGACGTAAGCACGAGACCGAACCTCTATTAATCACTAGTGTTTGATCTTCTTTCCCTACTTTTTTTACTTACTTTATTTTCATATTTACTTGCCAAATTGATTATATTGTTTAAATTTATCAATTTTGTTACTTGTGCTTTAATTCCGCAATTAATTTTTAAGAAATCAATTAACCCCTCATTTTGATTTAATCACTACTTGAGCTAACACCTAACCTAGTTTTATTCTGCAAGTTAGTGTGAGGCCATCGCTGACGAACCAGTTTTTATAAAATATTCTAAAATTAATTAAAACATTTTAAGAAAAACCAATTTCGAGTTCTGTGCTTTAAAAACTAGAGGAAAACGAAAGTGGGTTCGGGAGTTGGTTACGTCACGGGGAAGGATTAGCACCCCCACAACGTCCGTATAAAACGATACCTTATTAATCACGTGTTATCATGAAGTCTCAATTAAGGTCAGTTTTAGTTTTGATATTTAAAATAATTCCCTTTTAAAAATAATCATATTCTTTGAGAATGATCCAGAATTTATTGACATAAATTTTTTTATATTTCTCGGCTGGCTTGGCAAAACATAGAATTTTTCCTTTATTTTGAAATTCTCCGAATTACCCTCATTTTTTGAGAAAAAGATATTCCGATACTAATGGTAATTGATGATATTCTCCCCGGCAAACCAGTAGAGAACTCATGAATTATTTTAACTCGGATACAATCTTGTTTTATTATAAATCATTAATTTTTATATAAATTTAAAATCATTTACAAATGATCATGAATATGCAAACATCATTAATGTGCCAATATAAGAGAATGAATATAAACACTAATTATCACATGGAAAAAACTAAAAATCAAATGAATACTAATCATCAGATGTCATGAAATAGTCAAAATTAACATGACACTTATTATTTCATGGCATGTAAATTTAGCAAGGATATTTAAGCATCACATAGCATGAATAAATCAAAGAATCAACATGGCATTTATTGTTTATGACATGGAAAATGATTCATGACATGGCATTCATGACATGACATACATCTTATTATATCATGGGTAAAAGAATTCATGACATGGCATATATGACATGGCAAAACCTTATTATAACATGGCGAAGAATTCATGACATGGCATGCATGACATGGCAAATCCAATTATAACATGGCAAAAGAATTCATGACATGGCATATAAAGATCATAAGGGAACCAATCATAGAATGACATTATCATAGAATTTTCACATCCAACAACACATCATGACCAAGATAGCAACATTAATATCAATCATAAAATGACATCATCATGGAATATTTATGAACATAGAATATGCACACATCATTGTTTTAAAAATTATTTTTCTTGAGTTTTCTTTTTATGTGAAATTATATAAATGGCATGCGTCGGGACCTTTTATCGAACTCCCCAGCAGACCCGATAAGGCTTTGGAAAAATATCTTTTCGCATGTCAAGTACACAATTCCGAATAAAACGAAAACCATACCTTACGATTTTATAAACACATGCTTGAATAATTTCCTAACCTCCCCGGCAAACCTGGCAAAGATTAAGAACTAATTCTCTCCAAATGTCTAGGAAACCGAAAAAAGTACGTTTTTATGCTAAATTAAGTAAAATCATTTTTTTTCAAAATATGCAATGCATGAAAATGGAATGTGTTTCTCTCTTTAAGAGAGGATATCCGAACACCTAAAAAGATGTCCGATTACCTCTGAAAGAAACTGAAATTGGAATTCAAATTTGAAGGATTTCGAGCATAAATTTTTGCTCGAATTAAGGGCATCCGAATGCTATTGTTTGGCATATGAATACCTCTAAACAAGCCTTGATGCAAACATTTTGAAAACCAAAACAAAGTAAAAGCTGATGCAATTTTGAAAGAAAAACATAAGATGGTTGAGTGGCCTAGTATAGAAGTCTAAGTTTTTTTTTTTTTTTTTTTTTTTTTTTTTTTTTTTTTTTCGGTTTTGAAGCTTGTTTTGCCTACCCATGACCCGATTTTCTTAAGACCATTTTTTTAAGTTTTAAATGATCAAAAACATTTTATAAAACATCCTTTAAGGGTTTGGCCAGCCCCCTTCCCCTAGTAAAAAAAATCCAAACTTGCTAGCTTTAAAAGCTTGTTTTGATCCCAAAAACCCAATTTTACTAAACTATTTTTTTACCCCTTACAAAAATTCAAAAAAGTCTCAAAAATTAGATCTAGGTTCAAAAATGATAAACTAAATGAGACAGAAACATTTTTTTATTTGGACAAAAAATGGATAGTGAAAATATTGCCCGAAATCAATATATCCAACTTGCGAACCATTATTGTTTTCCAACAAGTTTGAAAAATAAATCTTGGCTATGGATCATTGGTTGATCCTAACCAAAAACATGATGGAAATGGTTTGAAAACATGATTTATAGCAAGAAAAAATGATTGGCTCAAGGATAGCCCCTTGGATGTTAATCCGGCTATAGCCATCACTTGGTAAAAACCAAGATCATTAAGCTCAAAATCATTTTTTTAAAAGAGAAATAAGCAATATAAAACACAGAACCAGCAAGATATATATATATATATATATATAAATGACAATATATAAGCAAGGAAATGTAAACAGACAAGAAAAACAAAGGTTGGCTCAAGGCTAGCCCCTTGGATACTAGATTCTTCTATAGCCATTACTTGGTAGGAAGCAAGATCATCAAGCTCAAAGACCTTTTTATTTCATTTTTTGAATGAAAACAAAGGAAGATCATTTATCCCACCACAATAGAACAACCCACATCCAATAGCAAACAAGAAAAATGAAGCTAACACAAGCAAAAAAGACCCCCTTAGGTTCGGCCAAGTAGGAAAAAGGGAGCAAAAATTTGTAAACTTTGTAGTTTTTTAGCAAACCTTTGTAGTTTTAAAAAAGAGAAGATAAGAAAAAGAGAAGTTTTCTCAAAAATGATAGTTGAAAACCTTAATAACAAGAAAAGAAATGAATAAAAACACCAAACTTTTAAGGAAAATATCAATAGAAATAGCCAAAACTAGTAAAACTACCTTAGTGAAGCCTTTTGAAGAAACCTTAAAAATCCTCCCTTTTTCCTCCTTTTTTCTCTACCTTTCATTTTCTCCTTGTGAAATTTTTGCCAAGATGAGTAGTGAATAGTGAATGTGTAATGTAAAAAAATATCTCCCCTCCTATAGCCTTGGCCGAAAATCACCTATTAATCTCCTCCCTTCATCCTTTTTTTAGCCACTTGGCTTCATCATGGTGCCTAGCCAATTGAAATTAATCCTTACACATTAAAATGCCATCCATTGGCTAGCCAATGGAATTCCTATTTGACACCAAGAGTGCTTTTTCATTGGCCAAAAATTCCACCTAATGTACCATCCTTTTTTAGCCATTTAGTAATATCACATGGCCTAATATGTCCTTAGCCAATGAGCTTCATCCTTAGCCACTAAAAGTGCTCTTCAATGGCCAAAAATGCCAAATCATGTACCAATCAAGGTGACTCATGTCATTTTTTTACTATCTATTTATTTACCAACATGCCATTCAACCCTTCTAAGGACACTTTTTACTCATCCATTTTAATTACCAAAATGCCTCATTTATTTGCCAAATGGTCCTTTCAATCCTTATTTAATTATAAATCACCCCATTTTCCTACATGGATCATAAATTTGGGCCTTCTATCAATAAAATCTAAATGGACCTCCTAATATTGAGCCTCTCAACAACAAAAATCTTCATGGACTTCCTAAGGTTGGGCCTCTCAACAACAAAAATCTTCATGGACCTCCTAAGGTTGGGCTCTCAATATATTCCTTTTCAAATTGGGCTACCCATTTTTTCATTCATCATTTCCTATTTGGTCTTGAAGAATGGGCCATCATCTTTCTAAAAAAACATACCATTTGGTCATTAGAAACGGGCCTCGATTCTTTAGCATTTTCTATTGCTTAAGCATAAATGGGCCTCCCATATTTCCATAAAGATTTGTCATCCAATTAGAGAAAATGGGCTCCCCTTTTCCTTTTTGTGCTTTGGCCAAACCACCTAAACCTTTTCCATTATTTCTTCACTTCACCTTCAATTGATCTCCTTCTCTTGTTCTCCAAATATTTCCATCTTGATCTCCTCTTATTATTCTCTTCATTTTGTCCTCCAATACTCTTCAAAAGATGTCTAATTTGTGCCTCAAAAGATGCTATTTATAGAGCTTTAAAATCTTGAGAACTGCTTCTTCCTGCACAAGTAAGATGAGGCAAAAAATTTAATAAATGAAAATTTCCCAACGCCGCTGCATTGAACTCTCAACCTGGGGGGCGTCGCGGCGTCGGGCCCTCGGCATGCCTCTTTTGCTACTACATCTCCTCGGACTTCCTTAGCCAATTTGGAGGACCAAATATTATCCGTTTTGGGGCAGGTAATATACTGTTGGAAAGCTCTTAAAATCAGCTTCAAAAGTCAAGAAGGAAGTTTCTTTAAATGAAGAACTTAAAATAATGTTTTCTTAGCAACAAGCTTCAGAGGTCAAATCTGCCTTCTTGCTTGGCACGAAGAGTTCGATGTTTTTAACTTCAACATCTTCTTCCATCCTTGTTTAGAGGGCATGAACAAAATTAGGTGTCTATAGCTAATTGCTGAGGATCAAGAATCAGGCAAAGATAAATAGACAGCTATTTTGTCCGGGTGTGGAGGTTATTCGAACAGAGAATTTTCTTTTCACAATCTTAAAGTAAAACAAAAATTTAAAGGTTTTGATCTTGAGTTGAAAATACCTTGACTGCAATACCAAGGCAATACCTCGGTGATGATCCCGGGGCTCAACCTATTTTTAAAAATGAGTTCGATTTAAAAGAAAAAGAAATACCTCGACGATAGTCTCGGGGCTCGACCCATTTAGAACAACGAGTTTGATTTAAAAACAAAAAGAAATACCTTGAAGGTGATCTCGGGGCTCGAATCACTTAGAAAAAACGAGTTCGATTTAAAACAAAAAGAAAAAGAAAAAAGAGAAATACCTCAGCGGTGATCCTGGGGCTCAACCCATTTTAAAAACGAGTTCGATTTAACAAAAAGAAATTTTTCGCGATTTCTATAATGTTAGAGAAATGCAACAATATTGAAGACATGCTTTTGCAAATTCTTGTAGAATGCATGTTCCCTAGGGATGAATGCAATTACATGTTTATGTCATAAGTTCTAATCCATGATTTCATTGAGATCCACGAACTTTTTCGACTCATCTATGACGACTTCTTCAATCTATCCACTATTTGTCCCACTTGATGATCTTTCCAGTATTATGAATTGTCATGAGTTCTAATTCATGATTTCATCGAGATCCACAAATTTCTTGATTTCATGACGATGTCTTCAAGCTATCCACTGTTTGCCCCACTTGACGAGCTTTTCAGTATTATGGATTTTCATGAGTTCTAATTCATGATTTCATCGAGATCCACAAATTTCTCAATTTTGTGACGATGTCTTCAATCTATCCACTGTTTGCCCCACTTGATGAGCTTTTCAGTATTATGGACTAGTGTGTTTTCAAATTTTAGCTGTCATAACGAAAAAATCTAATTGCGGGACCCGTTAAGTGATGTTAGGGGGAAAAGAGGAAAAGAAAAGTTGTTCCTCAAAATTAAAATAGGAGGGTATGAAAACAACCTCGAAAAAGAAAATGCTCCACCGATTTTTTTTTTGCTAGGTGTGATCAGTCACCTATTAAAATCGAGTTTTATAAAAAATTTTAAAAAAAATTAAAACATTTTAAGAAAAACCAATTTCGAGGTCTGCGCTTTAAAAACCAGAGAAAAAACAAAAGCGAGTTTGGGAATCGGTTAAGTACGGGGAAGGATTAGCACCCCCACAGCGCTCGTATAAAATGGTACCTTATTAATCATGTGTTATCCCAAGTCTCGGAAAAAGTTGATTTTAGGTTATACATTTAAAATTAATTCCCTTTTAAAAACAATTATATTATTTGAGAATGATCCGGACATTATTAACATAAAATTTTCTATATTTCCCGACAGGCCCGACAGAACATAGAATTTTCCTTTATTTTGAAATTCTTTGAGTCACCCTCGTTTTATTAGAGAAAGGATATTCCGTTGTTAATGATAATTGATGATATCCTCCCTAGCAGACCCAACGGAGAACTCGTGAATTATTTTAACTCAAGAACAACCTTATTTTATTAAAAACCATTATTTTTTTCCATGCATTTAAAATCATTAAAAATGAATATGCAAATTAATAATAAGATATAAACATAAATCAAACAACCTGCATAATTATCATGACATGGCAAACATTTTCATTATGACATGGCAAAAGAATTCATAACATGGCAAATCTTATTATATTATGGTAAAAGAATTCACGACATGGCATACATGACATGGCAAAACATTATTATAACATGGTGAAAGAGTTCCTAGCATGGCATGGCAAAACATTATTATAACATGGTAGAAGATTTCATGGCATGGAATGCATGACATGGCAAATCCTATTATAACATGACATAGAATTCATGACATGACATGCATGGCATGGCAAAATCTTATTATGACATGGCAAAAAAATCATGACATGGCATAAAAAGATCATATGGGCACCAATCTCAAATTGACATCATCCTAGAATATTCATATTTCCAACTACACATCATGATCAAAATAGCAACATGACTATCAAATCATAAAATGACATCATCATGGAATATTCATGAACATAGAATTATCATGATCAAGATGGCAAATGTAGACATTAATTATTAAATGACTTCATCATGGAATATGCATGATCGTAGAATATGCACATATCATTATTTTAAAATTTTTTTCAAGGATTTTCTTTTTGTGTGAAATTATATAAATGGCATGCGTTGGGACAGTTTACTGAACTCCCCGACAGACCTGGTAAAGCTTTGGAAAAATATCTTTTCGCATGACATGTACATAATTCTAAATAAAATGAAAACCATACCTTACGATTTCATAAACACGTGCGTTGAATAATTTCGTAACCTCTCGGCAAACCCGGCAAAAATTAAGAACTAATTCTCGCCAAATGTCTAGGAAACCGAAAAAGGTACGTTTTTATAGCAAATTAAGTAAAAACATTTTTGAAATATGCTATGCATGAAAACAAAATATGTTTCTCTCTCGAAGAGAGGGTATAAGAATACCTAAAGAGATATCCTAATACCTTTGAAAGAAACTTAAGTTGAACTATAAAATTGAAGGATTTCGAGCACGAATTTTGGCTCGGATTAAGGTGTATTCGAATGCCCTTGATTGGCATCCTAATAGATCTAAATGAGCCTCAAATGAAAACATTTTGAAAGCCAAAACAAGTAAAAAAATGATGCAATTTTTGAAAATGAGGCCAAAGTGGCTGAATCCCCTAGTGCAGAAATCCTAGTTTTTGCTCGATTTTCAAAGCTCGAATTACCTACCCATGACCCGATGTTCTTAAAACCAATTTTTTTACCCTCGAAATACCGTGGAAACAACCTTAAAACAGTAGCTATAGGTTTCGTCCAGCCCCTCCCCTTTGGTGAAAAAAACAAGACCTTTGCTAGCTTAAATTTTTGTTTTGACTCCAAAAAATCGGTTTTTCAAAGCTATTTTTTTACCCTTATAAAAAATTTAAAAAAATATGGAAAAATCAGTTTAGATTCAGAAAATGATAAACTAAATGAGGTAGAAACAGTTTTTTTTTTTTTTTGACAAAAAATGTATGGTGAAAATATTGCCCAAAATCAGCATATCCAGCTTGCAAAATATTATTTTTTTTTCAACTAGTTTGAAAAATAGGTTTTGGCCGTGGACCATTGGTTGGTCCTAACCAAAACCATGCTGGAAATGAGTTCAAAACATATTTTTATAGCAAGAAAAATGATTGGCTGAAGGCTAGCCCCTTGGATGAATCTCTAGCTATAGCCATCACTTGGTGAAAACCAAGATTACCAAGCTCAAGATCATTTTTTTCAAAAGAAATAAGCAATATAAATCACACAACCAGCAAGATATATATATATATATATATGGAAATGAAAATATATAAGAAGAAAATGTAAACAAACATGAAAATAAGGTTGGCTCAAAGTTTGGCCCCTTGGGTGCTAAATCCGGCTCAAATTATCACTTGGTAAAAACCAAGATTATCAAGCTCAAAACCTTTCATTTTTAAAGAAAATTAAAGGGAAAAATCTACCCTACCACAATAGCACATCCCACATCACAATGTCAAGGAAGAAACATGAGCAAAATGCAAGCACAATGAGGCCTCTTAGATTCGGCCAAGTAGGAAAATAGAGGGGAAAATTGTAAAATTTGCTTCCTTTAGACAAAAGAGAAAAGGAAAATAAAAGCTTTTAAGAAAACCATTTTTTAAAACCTTTGTTTTTAAGAAGATGAAATGAAAAACAACATAGAAAAGAAGAAGAAAAGAACATGAAATGAAAAAAATAAAATAAAGAACAAGTAGAGCAGAAGAAGCTACCTAGTAAAACTCCTTCAAAAAGCTCTCAAACTCCTCCTCCTCCTTCCTCCTTTCTCTCTCTTTCTTTCTTTTTGTCCTTAGGTGATTTTAGCTACTTCCCTTAGCTTTCAAAATGGTAGTGAATGAATGGAAAAAATGGCCTCTCCCTTGCCTATACATGTGTTGGCCGAAAATCCTTGCCTAATCCCCACCTTTCATCTTGCTTTTTCTTAGCCACTTGGCTTCATCATGTTGTCTAGCCAATAGTGTTTCATCCTTATTGGCTAGCCAATAGTCTTCTTGCATAATCACCAAGAGGGCTCTTCATTGGCCAAAAAAGCCAACTCATGTACTTAATTAGATGACTAGTGTCCTTTGCTCACAACATGGCTTGTGATCATCTTTTTTTTAGCCATTTGGAAATATCACATGGCTATTACATGGCCTCACTTTTCCTTAGCCAATGAGCCTTATCCTTAGCCATTGAGAATGCACCTCATTGGTAAAAAATGCCACCTAATGTACTAAGTGTAATGACTCATGTCCTTTGCTTTTGAAAGCTATCCACCACTTTGCATCTTAGCCATTGATCATCTTTTCCCCTCTTCCTCTCTCTCTTGGCCGAAACTCCTAGGATGTTCTAGTGCCTTCCCTTCTTTTTTGCCATTTGGTCCCTCCTCGGATTTTGATGTATTTGCATTTTAGCCATCGACATTAGCCTATTTGCATTTTGGCCTCAATTTTGGATTTTTTCTCTTCCAATTCATTCTATCCAATATTAAACTCAATTCTAGAAAGTTTCACAATATTATGAGCGCGAATTCCATTTTTCAAGAATTTTTCCAAATTTGCATTTTAGCCCCCCGAATTTAGGCTATTTGTATTTTAGCCCCAATTTCAGGTTTTTCTCTTCCAATCCATCCTATCCAATTAAACTCAATTATGGAAACTTTCCCAAGTTTTCGACCTCGAATTCCAATTTTCTCAATTTTTTTTTCTAAAATTGCAATTTATTCCTTGAAATCTTATATTTGCTCGAAGTAGGTCAATTTTTCGGATTTTCTTCTTCAATCCCCTTTGCTCATTATTGAATTGGATTTGATCCCATTTCGCCCAATTTTTATAATCAGATTTCTTTCCAATTTGATCATTTCCATTTTCTCAAAGATGGGAATTTTCAACTTATTTAATTTCGTCCTTAATTTTCGAATCCTCTTCCAATCGACTTCTCCTTTCAATTTCCTTCAAATTGGACTTTTTGGATCCATTTCTTTATTGATTATTCTCCAAATGGAACTTTCAATTTCGATCAATTTGATCATTTACATATTTTTCCCAAAATTGAAACTTTCCATTTTATTCAATTTAGTCCTGGATTTTCCAACTTGTCTTCAACTTGGCTATTCCTTTTATTCTTCTCAGAATTTGACCTTTGAATACCTCCATTTATTGATTACTTATCAAGTTGAAACTTTAATTTTTCCCAATTTGATCATTTACCTAATTTTTCCCAAAATTGCAATTTTCTAATTTTTCCCCAAAATTGCAATTTCCAATTTATTCACTTTTGTCAAATTCTTCTTCCTATTAATTTTTCTTTTTATTCCTCTTGAAATTGGACCTTGAGGTACCTCTATTTATTGATTATTCTTCAAATTGAAGCTTCAATTTTATCCAATTTGATCATTGACATAATTTTCCCGAAAAATTGAAGTTTCTAATTTGTCCAATTTATCTTCCAGTTAGCTCTTCTTTTAATTCCTCTTGAAATTGGACCTTAAGGTACCTCTATTTATTGATTATTTCTCAAATTGAAGCCTTAATTTTATCAAATTTGATCATTTACATAATTTTCCCCAAAACTACAATTTCCAATTTATTTCCAAAATTGAAAATTTTAATTTGTCTTCCTATATTTAATTCTTCTTTCCATTTTCAATTATGGCTCTTCAATTATCAAGACTCCTTCAAATCTTGATTTTTCCAAAAAGTTGACTTTTCTTGTTTTTGACTTTTCAGGGTTGTTTTTTTCGTGTTGACCTTTCTATGTTGACCTCCGAATCAAAGTATCAAAAACCAAATTATGGAACCCAGGGAGATTTCTTGGAGTTTTGGAAGTTGAAGGAAGAACGTACCTTGTCTAGGGGGCCCGAACAAAATTAGGTGTCTACAGCTGCCCCTCTTTGGCTATTGTCGAGAATCAGGAATCAAGCAAAGATAAATAAACAATCATTTTGTCCGGGTATAGAGGTTACTCGGAAAAAGAGTTTTCTTTTCATTAATTTGAAGCAAACAAAAAATTCAAGGTTTTGATCTTGAATTGAAAATACCTTGTCTGCGATACCAAGGCTCAACTTGTCTCAAAAGAACGAATTTGACATTTAAAAAAAGAAAAGCAATACCTCAACGGTGGTCCCGGGGTTTGAATCATTTGGAAAACAAGTTCGATTTTAAAAGAAAAAGAAATACCTCGATGGCGATCTCAAGGCTCGACTTATTTGAAAAAAAAAAGTTTGATTTAAAACAAAAAGAAATACCTCGACGGTGATCTCGGGCTCGACTCATTTTAAAAATGAGTTCGACTTAAAACAAAAGGAAATACCTCAACGTTGATCTTGGTGCTCGAACCATTTTAAAAACAAGTTTGACTTAAAACAAATAGAAATATCTCGACGGCGGTCACAACGCTCGACCCATTTTAAAAACGAGTTCGACTTAAAACAAAATGAAATAACTCGACGGTGGTTTCGGGGCTCGACCTATTTTAAAAATGAGTTCGACTTAAAAAAAAATACCTCGATGGTGATCTCGGGGCTCAACCCAATTTAAAAATGACTTTGACTTAAAACAAAAGGAAATACCTCGACGGTGGTCTCGGAGCTCGACCCATTTTAAAAACGAGTTCGATGTAAAACAAAAAGAAATACCTCGACGGTGATCTCAGGGCACGACCCATTTTAAAAACGAGTTCGACTTAAAACAAATAGAAATACCTTGATGGTGATCTCGAGGCTCGACCTATTTTAAAATCGAGTTCGACTTAGAACAAAAAGAAATACCTCCACGGTGATCTTGGGGCTCGACCCATTTCAAAAATGAGTTCGGCTAAAAACAAAAGAAAATAACTCGACGATGGTCTCGAGGCTAGGCCCATTTTAAAAATGAGGTCGACTTAAAACAAAAGAAAATACCTCGACGGTGGTCTCGGGGTTCGACCCATTTTAAAAATGAGTTCAACTTAAAACAAAAGAAAATACCTCGACGGTGGTCTCGGGGCTCGACCCATTTTAAAAACGAGTTCAAATTAATACAAAAGTTAATATCTCGACGATGGTCTCGGGGCTCGACCTATTTTAAAAACGAGTTCGACTTAAAACAAAAAGAAATACCTCGATTGTGATCTCGGGGCTCGACCCATTTTAAAAACGAGTTCGACTTAAAACAAAATAAAATACCCCGACCATGATCTCGGTGCTCGACCCATTTTAAAAACGAGTTCGATTTAAAACAAAAATAAATACCTCGACGGTGATCTCGGGGCTCGACCCATTTTAAAAACGAGTTCGACTTAAAACAAAAAAAAATACCTCAACGGTGGTCTCGGGGCTCGACCCATTTTAAAAACGAGTTCGACTTATAACAAAAGGAAATACATAGATGGTGATCTAGGGGCTTGACCCATTTTACAAATGAGTTCGACTTAAAACAAAAAGAAATACCTCGATTGTGATCTCGGGGCTCGACCCATTTTAAAAACGAGTTCGATTAAAACAAAAGGAAATACCTCGACGGTGGTCTCGAGGCTCGACCCATTTTAAAAACGAGTTCGACTTAAAACAAAAGGAAATATCTTGATGGTTGTCTCGGGGCTCGACCCATTTTAAAAACGAGTTCAACTTAAAACAAAAAGAAATAACTCCATGATGATCTCGGGGCTTGACCCATTTTAAAAACGAGTTCGACTTAAAACAAAAGGAAATACCTCGACGATGGTTTTAGGGCTCGACCTATTTTATAAACGATTTTGACTTAAAACAAAAAGAAGTACCTCGACGGTGATCTCAGGGCTCAACCCATTTTAAAAATGTGTTCGACTTAAAATAAAAAGAAATACCTCGACGGTGTTTTCGGGGCTTAACCCATTTTAAAAACGAGTTCGACTTAAAAACAAAAAGAAAATTTTCACGATTCCTGCAACATAGTCAAATGCAATGATGTTGATGACATGTTTCGGAAAGGCTTGCTCAATGAATGTTCCTTAGGGGCAAATGCTGCTACCCACGATGATGTAGATGCTCTTTAATTGATGGAGACGCAAATATCCTTGAATTGTTGCAAATGTTTCATGAAATTATGCAAATGCAGAGATTAACAAGGGTGCAAATGATCATGAATGATGCAAATGCAAATATCCTAGAATTTTTGCAAATGCTTCATGAAATGATGCAAATGCAAAGATCACTAATGAGGCAAATGGTTCATGAGATGCAAATGCAAATGTCTTCGATTGATTTTCTGGAATTTGGCTTAGTTTTTTCCAATTCATTTCTCTTATTCAAATCAGAGTGTATCTTAA
Source organism: Fremontodendron californicum (assembly GCA_030761205.1). Classification (NCBI taxonomy): domain Eukaryota; kingdom Viridiplantae; phylum Streptophyta; class Magnoliopsida; order Malvales; family Malvaceae; genus Fremontodendron; species Fremontodendron californicum. The sequence continues at coordinate 3,041,294 of JAULJL010000042.1, forward strand.
GCACTCGTGCCCCATAAGAAATCATCCTTTTTCAAATTATTTGTTATCTCTTTGCCCCTACAGTTTCTAAACTTATAGAAAAGTTCAAGCCAAATTCTATTTCTTCTTTTCATTTCTAGGAGTTGAGATCTACTTCAGCAGTTCCATACTTTTGGGGTCAGAAGAAACCTTGTCTCATGTCAAAACATCATTTTTATTAAAAAATGGTTACTTTCAAAAATATTTTTATTTCTTTTATTTGTTTTCCCCCTTTTAGAAAAAAAATGCTCATTTAATGAAAACTTCTAAGCCGAAAAATATTAGCCTCATAGTGTGTGATATCCAAATCTCTTGAAGACTGATGATCACTGTTAGAAATTCTTTGAATGTCAATTTGGTTTTTTCAACTTGAATTGAAAGGCTTTGTATAATAGGATTTTGTTTGATCCAAGAAAACTTCACAACAAGAAAAAATGCATGTCCCTTATCGGCTCACAAATGGAACTAGTTTTATAAAACATGAATTCCTTGAGAATCAAAGAAATTCAACATTCTTTTAGTTTTCAAATCATGGTGTTTTGACAAGCACCAAGATTAGTCGGGATGTTCAAATTGGAAAGTTAATTTTGGAGGGAAAAAAGTCTCAGTTTTTAGAAGCCAATCCTCCAAATGAGAGTTGACAGTTTTGGGATATTTTGGAATTCCCAGATTTTCCTTGATTTCTTCAAAATGATCTCCTTTTTGGTTATGGCCTCGACAATACATGGGTGGCATCGAAAAATCTCCCATTTTACTCTAGACTGCCCATTTTGGTTTTTCACCATAGAGTCTCATTCTTTCCTTTTTAATTTATTTTTTCATTAAATGTTTCAGCATGCATTAAGAATTTAAAACTTATCCAAAAAGGATAATTTTAGCCAAAAAATGAGATCGGAGCCTCGTCCATTTCCTAGGACTAAACTCATCAATTTGAATAGCCATGTTTGATCAAAATGGGGTTTTCAAGATACGTAATATAGGCCAAGGTTATGGGTTCAGAAAGAAAGGATAAATAGGCCCAAAATGTGTTTAAGGGTGATCGAATAAAGGATCATTTACTGAAGAGGATTCTCTTTGAAACATTTGTCCTTTCTGAGCTTCTCCCTTCATCTAATGATTTTTCATCTTTTTTTTTTGGGCCTTCATTTTGCCTTCTTTTACACCTTTTTATTTTTTTATTCTCTTTGATTTGACAGAGTAAGCCTTTATTTATTTGGGAGCTCAATTCTCCTTGTATCTTCTTTGAGCTAGGACTCATTTATCCGTGATCTTCGAAAAGATCCATCCTCGCATTTTTCCCAGTGTGGAAGGTAATCCTTGATTAGGGATCAAAGAAAAAGATTTTCTTTGGCTCAAAAGGAGTAGCATTAAATTTGTGAAAAGGTGATGAAAGATGGCCATTTTTCATCTCAAATACGACCATTTAAACTGAAGAGTCATTCTTTAGAGAAAAACATGTTGAAAAGGGCTTTTCTTGAAACCATCTTGAATGCATGATGTAACACTCATTTTTGCATTTTTTTTGTATTTTTTGATGCATGCCTAATAAGCTGATAAAATACACATTTTATGCCCTTTCTATTCTTAGTTTTAGTTATGTTTTTTGATATTTATCTTGATTACTTATGTTATGTTTTTGAATTCTAGGTATATTTAAGAGAATGAAGTGAAAAGATGTTAATTATGATGGTAAAGAGCTTACAAAATCATAATCATAAGATGGAAGAAGACTTGGGAGTAAAAAAAGATCAATTTCTGGTTGCTAAGCAAGAAGGCAGATTTGACCTCCGAAGCTTGTTGCAAGGAAAACTTGAGAAAGTGCATCAAAACATGAGAAAGATAGATTTAAAGAAACTTCCTGCTTGGCTTTTGAATCTGACTTGAATACCTTTCCAATGGTAGTTTATACGTCCAAGTGGGACAAGAAATGGTAATCCAAATTAGCCAAGGAAGTGTGAGAAAGTGCATTAGAAAAATCAGCGACCAGCGCCGCGGTGCCACAAACGTTCGAGAGCCAGCGCTGAGCCTTCCAAAAAATAAAGAACCGCAAATTTGACCCCTTAAACTTCCTTGTGCGGCAAGCAAGGGTTCTTAGGGTTTTGAAGCTCTATAAATACCATCTTTTGAGCCACAAACTAGAGATGTTTTGATTATTATCAATATACTTCTTCTTCTTTTTCTTATTCTCCATTCTCTTCGTTTTCTCTTTAGTTTTATTTTCTTTTTACGTTTATGTTAACAATGCCTACGCTAGGCTAAAATTTTTTTTGGTTAAGGGTGATTTCAAAGCCCTAGACATGTTGTGTAATTGATATTCAGATCATATCTATCATTGATTTTTTATCAAAATTGCTTATGTTCTTCTAGAAAAATTGTTTATGATCTTTGTCTTGATTTGTTTATGTTGCAAACTAGATATATCTTGATAAGTATCTAATGCTAGTTTAGGAGACTTGATCTGTAATTGTCATGATTTCCTATTCATAAGTGGCAATTTGTGATTAATGATTATGTTAGAGTTTTTGCTAATTGCAAAGTGGAACATAACCTAAGTTGAACAATCCAAACTTATGTGTTTTTTGCTTAGGTCAACCTATCTTACTCATCATAAAACTGCTATCAAATTGAATTTAGAGAGCTTATTATAGGTTGTTTAATAGTTAGAGATTAAATAGAGAGCTTGTTCTATTTAATGAGAAGCTGAGGAAAGATTAGGGTAGCAGAGCTTGTTGTTATCTATGGTTGGTAATTTTGATAGTTAATTGATGTTGATAGATCTAAAATTGATTCTCAATAATATCTATTGGTGGTGAATGACCTCTTAACCATACTTTTCTCATATTTAATTTCTTCTTACGTACTTGCATCTTACTTTTCTTGTTTGCTTATTTTAAAACTATTTCAAAACCCTCTTTATTTTTATTTTCTTTGAACTTAAATTATAAACTAGTAAACTTATAATTTAAAACCAAATCCCTGTGGACTCGACCCTTGCTAACTACTATGCTTAACAATTGATCTTTTTAGTGCAAGGTTAAATAAGATGTGCTCTTTTGACTGCATCAAGTTTTTGGCGCCGTTGCCGGGGATTGTTTTCTTTAATTTATTTGTTACTTGGTTTATTTTTAGTTCTAATTAATTGTATATATATATATATATTTATTTATTTATATTCTTGTATATACAGGTATTTTGTTTAATCAAAGCAAGAAGAGATGACATGGAACTTTATGGTAGATCATCTAACCAATTTGTGCCCATACTTCTAAGAAGATAATTTTGAACAAGCCTACGATTTAGGAGGATTACAAAGCCAAGAAGGATTCCAAGGACAATAGTATGAACCTTTCTCAAACACTTACAATGCAGGATGGTAGGATCATACTAATTATAGCAATTCGGGCAATTATCAAGAAGTTGATCCTTATGCCAATTACAATCATCGATTCGCTTTTAATCAACCATGGCCTCAACAACAAAATCGTTTTCAGCCACCACTTGTGACTCAAAGGCAAGGTACATCTCTTGAGGATCTAGTTTATTCCCATGCTACTAATACTTTGCAATTTCAACTGGAAACAAGGGCAAGTACCAAGGAAATAAGGGCAAGTATCTAGAGTTTGGAAACGCAATTAAGCCAAATGGCTAGTAGTGTGGTGAGGTTGGTAGAACAAAGATCTGAAAAACTTGAGGAAGCTAATACTAGTGTTATGATCTTGAGAAGTGGGGAACAAGTTGAGGAAGCACCAAAAAGTGAAGTGGATTCAACCCTTGAAGATATTAAAGCTATAAGTGAGAATACTTCGGCACCTGAGTTAACTTTTAAGGTTTCTATTTGAACTAATGTTTCTTGTCCACCTTTTCCTAGCAGATTTGTAGAGTCTAAGCAGGAAGAACATGAAAAACAAATTTTGGAAACCTTCCACAATATACAAGTAAATATACCTCTTCTAGATGCCATTAACATAGTACCAAAATATGCACACCATTCCTTGATGAGCTATGCACCACCGAGACCAAATTGAATTTTGATGAGATAATAAGTGTGGTAGAGAATGCATTTGCTGTTTTTCTTAGAAAGCTTCCTTCAAAATGCAAAGATCTGGAAAGTCTCATGCCTGAGCTGGAAGATCCCAAAAAGCCAAGAAGGGGTATTGGTTAGGTTGAAGACATTAAATCAACTGCTAATTGGGAGGTAGCCCAATTGATGAAAGTTTAACCAACCTGCCATATCAGATTTGCTTTTCGTTCCTTTCTCTCTTTGTTTTGTTATTATTTTTTTTTTTTAGTTTTTTAGGTTTATTTAAGTTTCATTAGTTTTGTTTTGTTTTGTTTTGTTTTGTTTTGAGTTTTTAATATTTTTGTTTGTTTGTGTGTTTTAGTAAGTCAGGCTGAGGACACTAAACCAAACGCTTGTTGGTAGGCAGCCCAAAAAGATGGAGAGCACACATCATAATCAGATTTGCTATTTCTTACTCTCCATCATTCTATCTCTTATTGTTCTCTTTAGTTATTTTAGTTATTTTGCTTTTAGTTATTTTCTCTTACACATGATTCTTTCATTTGAGAAGATAGTATTACATTAAGGACAATGTAAGAATTAAGTGTGGGGGAGAAGAACTTAGAATTTCCTTTATTTAGTTTGTTTTATTTTGAGTCTTTTAATTTGTTTGTAGTGTGTTTTAGTTACTTTCATTACTATGATGAGATATGAATTGAATAGGTCTAAAACTAGTTTATTGGTGAGAAGTTTTTTCAGGAGAATTAAGGTCGATATCATTTTTTTTATAAGCCAATGTTAATACAATATACTTATTGAGAAAGAAACATGTTTAGACTTGATATTGACATGTATAATCATCCTTGTGAGCTTTTGAAGCTATATGATTGATGCATTATACATATCAATCCAATTTCTTTCTTGTGTGCTCTTATGATTACATGTTTCTCTAGAACTTGCTTTAAGCTGTTTGGGACCATATTGATACATATGACAACATGGATATGATAGAGGCACTAGGATTTTTACCAAGGCCAAATCTGCCATCCCTTATTGATGTTCCAAGAGAACATCCCCCTAGTGAACGAATTTGAGCCTACATTGAATACGCTATTTCTTTGGTAACATCTTACACCTAGCCTAAATACACTTATATCTTTACCCTTGTTCTAAAGATGGATTGAATGTTTTGCGACATATTGCAAAAACAAGGGATACTTTTTGAAATTTTGGGTTAGATAGAAAAGATAAGTGTGGGGGAGGAGAAAGGCAAAAGTTAAGAGAAAAAGAAAGGAAACATTGTAAAAATACATTCTCATAGAAAGAAAAGAAAAGAGAAAAAAATTATCTCTTGAACTTTGGGTTAAGAAAAAAAGAGAAAAGAATATTAAAAAGTTGGTTAAAATGAAGCAAAGGCACAACATGAAATATTCAGCCTATATGTGATTATGTACTTCTAAGGAATATTGAGAAAATTCTATTTGCACAATCTTTATTTTGTCTCTAAATTTTATGAAGTCTTTGAAACCTTTGTAATATCCTTTATCTTTTATTCTTTAACCACATTACAACCCCTTGGCCCCATTACAACCTTGAGCAAAGACCTTTTGATTCATGAAGTTGTATGATCTAAATAATGGAGAATAGGTGGACAAGCAAGCATATGGTACTACTTTAAAAAGTGAAAATCATGAGAGTATCCCATGTGAGAAGTTGAGATTAATTTTGAATATGCACTATTTTGATTGAGATATGTTATGGTAATTTTGGCTTAACTCAAACTATTTACATTCAAGCATGATTCTTTATGAAGTTCTTTGAACTATAGATTAGTTTATAAGACTTATCCAACAATTTTCCCTAATTTATATTGAAAGCATTAGGAGTAATTATTATTATTATTTTTTAGTTTTTCTTATGTTTTCAATGTTTGTGGGTGTCATCCTAGTAAGCCCTCACGAGACTAAACTCGTCTAATAGGTAAACCTAGGGGTTCAAAGGCTTGTGTCACATGCTAAGTGCCACCATGATTTCCTACGTAAGTGAATTAGATTATTATTTTTTTCATATTTCGATTTTGTTTTGCTCGAGGGCTAGTGAAAAGCAAAGTGTGAGGGCATTTGTTAGGCTCATAAAATACACATTTTATGCCCTTTCTATTCTTAGTTTTAGTTATGTTTTCGATATTTATCTTGATTACTTATGTTATGTTTTTCAATTCTAAATATATTTAACAGAATGAAGTAAAAAGATGTTAATTATGATGGTATAGAGCTTACAAAATCACAATTACAAGATGGAAGAAGACTTGAGAGTCAAAAAGATTAGTTTATGGTTGCAAAGCAATAAGGTAGATTTGACCTCCGGATATTGTTGCAAGGAAAACATGATGTTAAATTTTTTATTTAAAGTAACTTCCTCTTGAGTTCTGAAGATGACTTGAATACCATTCCAATGGTAGTTTATATATCCAAATCGGACAACAAATGATGATCCAAATCATCCGAGGAAGTGCGAGAAAATGCATAAGAAAAATCAGCGACCAGCACTGGCACTGTGGCACCCCAAACATTCTAGAGGCAGCGCTGGCCAAGCCTTCCAAAAATAAGAGAACCGCAAATTTGACACCCAAAACTTCCCTGTGCGGCAAGAAAGGGTTCTCAAGGTTTTGAAGCTCTATAAATACCATCTTTTGAGCCACAAACTAGACATGTTTTGATTATTATCAATATACCTCTTATTCTTCTCCATTCTCTTAGTTTTCTCCTTAGTTTTATTTTCTTTTTATGCTTATGTTAACAATGCCAATGCTAGGGTAAAATTGTTTTTGGTTAAGGGTGATTTCAAAGCCCTAGACATGTTGTGTAATTGATATTCAGCTCTTATCTATCATTGATTTTCTATCAAAATTGCTTATGTTCTTCTAGAAAAATTATTTATGATCTTTGTCTTCATTTGTTTAGGTTGCAAACTAGATATATCTTGATAAGTATCTAAAGCTAGTTTAATAGAACTTGATCCATAATTGTTTTGATTTCCTATTCATAAGTGGTAATTTGTGATTAATGATTATGTTAGAGTTTTTGCTAATTGCAAAGTGGAACATAACCTAAGTTGAATAAATCTGAGCTTATGTGTTTGTTGCTTAGATCAACCTATCTTTCTAATCATAAAGCTGCTATCAAATTGAATTTAGAGAGCTTATTCTAGGTTGTTTGATAGTTAGAGATTAAATAGAGAGCTTGTTCTATTTAACGACAAACTAAGGAAATATTGGGGTAATAGAGCTTATTGTTATCTACGGTTGATAATTTTGATAGTTAATTGATATTGATAGATCTGAAATTGATTCTCAATGATATCTAGTGATGGCGAATGACCTCTTAACCATACTTTTCTCATATTTAATTTCTTCTTACTTACTTGCATCTGACTTTTCTTATTTGCTTATTTTAAAACTATTTCAAAACCCCTTTACTTTTATTTTCTTTGAACTTAAATTATAAACTAGTAACTTATAAATTAAAACCATATCCCCGTGGACTCGGCCTCTGCTAACTACTATACTTAACAATTGATCTTTTTAGCGCAAGGTTAAATAAGATACGCTATTTTGAGTGCATCAAATTTTTGGCGCCGTTGCCGAGGATTGTTTTCTTTAATTTATTTGTTACTTGGTTTATTTTTAGTTTTAATTAATTGTATATATTTTTATTTTTTTATTTTCTTGTATATACAGGTCTTCTTTTTAATCAAAGTAAGGAGAGATGACATGGAACTCTATGGTAGATCATCTAACCAATTTGTGCCTATACTTCCAAGAAGATAATTTTGAACAAGCCTATGATTTAGGAGGATTACAAAGCCAAGAAGGATTCCAAGGACAACAGTATGAACCTTTCTCAAACACTTACAATGCAGGATTGTAGGATCATACTAATTATAGCAATTAAGGCAATTATCAAGAAGTTGATCCTTATGCCAATTACAATCATCCATTCGGCTTCAATCAACCATGGCCTCAATAACCAGATCTTTTTCAGCCACCACCTGTGAATCAAAGGCAAGGTATATCTCTTGAGGATTTAGTTTATTCCCATGCTACTAATACTTTACAATTTCAAAAGGAAACAAGGGCAAGTATCAAGGAAACAAGGGCAAGTATCTAGAGTTTGGAAACGCAATTAAGCCAAATGGCTAGTAGTGTGGTGAGATTGGTAGAACAAAGATCTGAAAAACTTGAGGAAGCTAATGCTAGTGTTATGATCCTGAGAAGTGGGACCAAGTTGAGGAAGCACCAAAAAGTGAAGTGGATTCAACCCTTGAAGATATTAAATCTATAAGTGAGAGTACTTTGGCACTTGAGGTAATTTTTAAGGTTCCTATTTCAACTAATGTTTCTTCTCTACCTTTTCCTAGCGGATTTACAGAGTCTAAGAAGGAAGAACATGAAAAACAAATTTTGGAAATCTTCCACAAAATACAAGTAAATATACCTCTTCTAGATGCCATTAACCAAGTACCAAAATATGCACCATTCCTCGATGAGCTATGCACCACCGAGACCAAATTAAATTATGATGAGATAATAAGTGTGGTGGAGAATACATTTGCTATTTTTCATAGAAAGCTTCCTTCAAAATGCAAAGATCCGGAAAGTCTCATGCCTGATCTGAAAGATCCCAAAAATCCAAGAAGGGGTATTGGTTAGGTTGAAGACATTAAATCAAATGCTAATTGGAAGGTAGCCCAATTCATGAAAGTTTAACCAACCTGCCATATCAGATTTGCTTTTTCCTCCTTTCTCTCTTTGTTTTGTTATTAATTTTTTTTATAGTTCTTTTAGGTTTATTTAAGTTTCATTAGTTTTGTTTTATTTTATTTTTTTTGTTTTGAGTTTTTTTATATTTTTGTTTGTTCGTGTGTTTTAGTAAGTCAGGCTGAGGACACTAAACCAAGCGCTTGTTGGGAGGCAGCTTAAAAGGATGGAGAACACACATCATAATCAGATTTGCTATTTCTTACTCTCCATCATTCTATCTTTTATTGTTTTCTTTAGTTATTTTAATTATTTTGTTTTTAGTTCTTTTCTCTTACACATGATTCTTTCATTCGGGATTATAGTATTATATTGAGGACATTGTAAGAATTAAGTGTAGGGGGAGGAATTTAGGATTTCCTTTATTTAGTTTGTTTTGTTTTGAGTCTTTTAATTCGTTTTTAGTGTGTTATAGTTATTTTCAATACTATGATGAGATATGAATTGAATAGGTCGAAAACTAGTTTATTGGTAAGAAGATTTTTTATGACAATTAAGCTCGATATCGTTTTTTTATAAGCCAATGCTAATATGATATGTTGATTGAGAAAGAAGCGTGTTTAGACTTGATATTGACTTGTATAATCACCCTTGTGAGTTTTTGAGCCTATATGATTGATGCATTACTCATATCAATCCAATTTCTTTCTTGTGTGCTCTTTTGTTTACATGTTTCTCTAGAACTTGCTTTAAATCATTTGAGACTATATTGATACATATGACAACATGGATATGATAAAGGCATTAGGATTTTTACCAAGGCCAAATCAGCCAGCCCCTATTGATGTTCCAAGAGAACATCCCCCCTAGTGAACCAATTTAAGCCTACATTGAATAAGCTATTTCTTTGGTAACCACATCTTACACCTAGCCTAAATACACTTATATCTTTACCCTTGTTCTAAATATGGATTGAATGATTTGAGACATATTGCAAAAACAATGGATACTTTTTGAAATTTTGGGTTAGATAGAAAAGATAAGTATGGGGGAAAAGAAAGGCAAAAGTCAAGAGAAAAAGAAAGGGAACATTGTAAAAATACATTCCCATGGAAAGAAAAAGAGAAAGAAAAAAAAATTATCTCTTAAACTTTTGATTAAAAAAAAAAAGAAAAAGAATGTTACAAAGTTGGTTAGAATGAAGCAAAGGCACAACATGAAATATTCAGCCTATGTGATTATGTACTTCTAAGGAATATTGAGAGAGTTCTATTTGCACAATCTTATTTTGTCTCTAAATTCTATGCAGTCTTTGAAACCTTTGTAATATCCTTTATCTTTTATTCTTTAACCACATTACAACCCCTTGGCCCTATTACAACCTTGATCAAAGACCTTTTGATTCATGAAGTTGTATGATCTAAATAGTGGAGAATAGGTGGATAAGCAAGCATATGGTACTACTTTAAAGAGTGAAAATCATGAGAGTATCCCATGTGAGAAGTTTAGATTAAGTTTGAATATGCACTATTTTTATTGAGATATGTTATGTTAATATTGGCTTAACTCAAACTATTTACATTCAAACATGATTCCTTATGAAATGTTTTGAACTATTGATTAGTTTATAAGACTTATCCAATGATTTTCTCTAATTTATATTGAAAGGATTAGGAGTAATTATTATTATTTTTTAGTTTTTCTTATGTTTTCAATGTTTTTGGGTATCACCCTAGTAAACCCTCACGAGACTAAACTAGTCCAATAGGGAAACCTAGGGGTTTAATGGCTTGTGTCACATGCTAAATGCCACCGTGATTTCCTACGAAAGTGTGGGGTATTTAATAAGCTCATAAAATACACATTTTATGCCCAATCTATTCTTAGTTTTAGATATGTTTTCGATATTTATCTTGATTACTTATGTTATGTTTTTGAATTCTAGGTATATTTAAGAGAATGAAGTGAAAATATGTTAATTATGATGGTGAAGAGCTTACAAAATCATAATCAACAAGATGGAAGAAGACTTGGGAGTCAAAAAGATCAATTTCTGGTTGCAAAGCGAGAAGGCTAATTTGACCTCCATAGCTTGTTGCAAGGAAAACAGGATGTTAAATTCTTTATTTAAAGATACTTCCTACTTGAATTTTGAAACTAACTTGAATACCTTTCCAACGGTAGTTTATACGTCCAAATTGGACAATAAATCTTCATCCAAATCAATCTAGAAAGTACAAGAAAGTGCATCAGAAAAATCAGCAAGGCACCGCTGCACCGCAAACATTCGAGAGCCAACGCTGTAGCACTGGCCGAGCTTTTTAAAAATAAAAGAACTACAAATTTGACCCCCTAAACTTCCTTGTGTGGCAAGAAAGGGTTCCCAGGGTTTTGAAACTCTATAAATACCATCTTTTGAGCCACAAACTAGAAATGTTTTGATTATTATCAATATACTTCTTATTCTCCATTCTCTTAGTTTTCTCCTTAGTTTTATTTTCTTTTTATGTTTATGTTAACAATGTCTATGCTAGGCTAAACTTGTTTTTGGTTAAGGGTGATTTCAAAGCCCTAGGCATGTTGTGTAATTGATATTCAAATCTTATCTATCATTGATTTTCTATCAAAATTGCTTATGTTCTTCTAGAAAAATTATTTATGATCTTTGTCTTGATTTGTTTAGGTTGCAAACTAGATATATCTTGATAAGTATCTAAAGCTAGTTTAATAGAACTTGATCCATAATTGTCTTGATTTCCTATTCATAAGTGGTAATTTATGATTAATGATTATGTTAGAGTTTTTGCTAATTGCAAAGTGGAACATAACCTAGGCTTAACAATTCGAGTTTATGCATTTGTTGCTTAGATCAACCTATCTTTCTCATCATAAAGCTGCTATCAAATTGAATTTAGAGAGCTTATTCTAAGTTGTTTGATAGTTAGAGATTAAATAGAGAGCTTGTTCTATTTAACGACAAACTAAGGAAAGATTAGGGCAGCAGAGCTTGTTGTTATCTACGGTTGATAATTTTGATAGTTAATTGATGTTGATAGATCTGAAATTGATTCCCAATAATATCTAGTGGTGGCAAATAACCTCTTAACCATACTTTTCTCATATTTAATTTCTTCTTACTTACTTGCATCTTACTTTTCTTGTTTGCTTATTTTAAAACTTTCAAAACCCCCTTTACTTTTGTTTTATTTGAACTTAAATTATAAACTAGTAACTTATAAATTAAAACCTAATCCATGTGAACTCGACCCTTGCTAACTACTATACTTAACAATTGATCTTTCTACTGCAAGGTTAAATAAGATACGCTATTTTGAGTGCATCAATGCCTCAAAAATTCATACACTACTCCATCCTTATTCACCACGTATCCACCACATCTCCATATGATGCTTCAATTTGGTACAAGTGGGAATTCATGATAATGCAATTTACGTTGCTAAGAGTATTCCAAGTTCTATTCCTCGAGGTTTTATCTTGGGTTGTTCAAATGACAAGAAAGAGTATGGTCCAAAATAGGTTTTTCTGAGGACATGGGATAATCTGGTTTAGTCATTGTACCCCGAGATGTCAATCATGAAGTGATGTTTGGGCAATTTGTGTTTTGTGGTTATTGAAAGGGTTGCAAATGGTTTTGACTTAACCTTAATGCACATCGAATTGCCACGATCTATCTTGAAAAAAGTTTCACTTGTTTGAGTTTCCAAAGAGCTCAACAGTTTTTTTTTTTTTCAAAAAGTTCGTTCCATTGCTCATAACGTAGGCTAGGATCTACATTTTTCCTATTGTAGTGACCTTGATTTATGAAATTTAGAATTCTTCTTCCTTGAAGCATTAGGTCTTTCAAGTGGTCTTCATTCAAATGATTTAGGCATGAGAAAGTTTGGAAGAGAAGTGTAAGGGTATTGGCTCATTTCTAACAATGATTATTAATATTCTCGAGATTCTTCCTTATTAAAAAAAAAAGACATTTCTTTTAAAAGACATTATTATTCAATTTTTACAAAATAAAAAATTTCTTCCGTGTTTGTTTTTACAAATTCAAATCAATGCTAAAACACAATATGACACAAAGCATTTTAAAGTTCAAAATTTATTTATTTTAAAAGGATGTCACCATAAGACAAGTGCTTTCACGATGAGACATAGAATTGCATGCATATTTATCAATGCTCTTGACATGCTTTTAAAGATAACAAATCTCATCCTCAAAATCCCTAAAAGAAACTGATTTATGGCAAAGCAAATTTCCACTGTTCGATAAGATCTGGAGTCAAAATGCCATCGTGGATAAGATCTTCAATCATTTCCTTTAGCTGTCTACATTTTCCAGTTGAATGCCAAATTGCCCCCATGTGATACTCACACTTGCTGCTAGGGTCATAACTTCTAGCTGATGAATCTGGAACTATTTTCAAAAGCATAGGGGTAAGGTACTGGTTCTTTATTAGTAATGGCAGCAGGTCAGGGATTGGGATCAGAATCTTCTCTTGGTTACCCCGCGATCATTTTTGGGAAGGAGGCCTGTCATGACACTTGGCTTTCCTTTCTTCAAAACTCAACAAACCAGCTTTAATGAGATCTCTGACCTTGTATTTCAAAGATGGGCAATTCTCGGTTTAGTGGCCTTGGTTGTCAAAATGATAATTGCAACGCTAATTAGCATTGTACCAGCCTGGTTATGGGGGCTTTAGAGGCTCTAGTTGCTTGGATGTTAGGAGACAATTCTGAATGAGTTGAGGTAGCATCTCAGTGTATGACACAGGAATAGGGTCAACTTGATTGCTCTCTTGCTTCATGAACCCATGTATGCCTTTTTTTATCATCGTGACTCCCTATTTGACTTGTCTTGAGCGAACAACGGTTTCCTCATGTCATTTGACCTTTGTTTATCTTCAATGTTTATCCATTCATCACTGATGAGTTCTTGAACCTTTCGTTTCAGAGACAGGCAATTTTCTGTGGAGTGGCCTTGTATCCCGCAGTGATAATTACAATATGCACTTTCATTATACCAACTTGGGTATGGGGGTTGGATGGGCTCCACTAGCACTTTCGTGAGAAATTGCTTTTCAACAAGCAAGGGTAACAACTCAGAGTTAGAGATTGGGAGTGGTTTAATCAGATCTCTTTTCCGATTGCTCTTTGGTTTTTTCTTGCTAGCCTGAAGTTGAAGATTTGCTAAATAGTTATATTGAGAGGCCATAGGGTGTGAGTGATGACCCTGATACATATTGTTCATGGACGGGCAGAATGGTTGGTATATGGGGTATGGAGGATATGGGATAAAACTTCCCTTGGTACCAGATGTTTCACCCCCTTTGGATTTCCCATTCTTGGCTTTCTCAATCGTCTCCTTTGGGATTACAATGTCTGCGGAGTTCCTCGTGGCATTATCAACTAGTTTATCATAGTATGGGGCCTATAGTTTATTTGCAAAAAGGACAACAACTTCATTTTTCAGTTAAGGGCGGTTGTACCTGGGCCGCTGTATCTCTCCACCTGTGAGAATACTCTTTGCAGCCTTCAGTGGCTTTCTTCTCTATATTTTGCAAAAAGAGACGGTCTGGTGCCATCTTAGTCATGTGTTTGTATTGGTCATGGAAAGCTGATAAGTGCTTAATTTCATACATTTTCATATATTATTTCCTTATACTTGGTGCTTTAATTCTTAAGTTCCTTGACATTTTACTATGGTTTTGTGAATTATAGGTATTTTGGAAGAGATGAAGTAAAAACATGACAAACAAGATGTTAAAGAGCTTAGAAAGTCACAATCACAAGATGGAAGAAGACTTGGGAGTCAAAAAGATCAAATTCTTACTGTAAAGCAATTAGGCAGATTTGACCTTTGGAGCTTGTTGCTAAGAAATCATGTTAATAAAGTCTTTATTCAAAGAAACCTACTTCTTTACTTTTGAAGCTAATTTGAATACCTTTCCAATGGTAGTTTACACAACTAAATCGAATAAGGAATGGTCATCCAAATCAGCCATAGAAGTGCGAGATGTTGTAGCAGCCAAAAGGGCCAAGTCAGAGAGCTCGGCACCGTGGCGCCCCCCAAGTCAGAGAAGCTAGTGCTAGAGGTTGGTGCCATGGCGCTGGTCAGGCTACCCTAAATCCGGAAAAAATTGCAACAAAACCAAAAACTGCCAAATTTGCAAGTTTCTGCCTCCTAGCTTCCTTGATCAGCAAGAAAGGGTTTCCAAGGTCTTGAAGCTCTATAAAAATACCATCTTTTGAGCCACAAACTAGGACATGTTTTGATTATTATCAAAATTCTTCTTCTTCTTCTTCTCCATTCTCTTAAATTTATTTTAGTTTTCTTCTTAGTTTCTTTTTAATATTCATGTTTATGTTAACTATGCCTATGCAAGGCTAAACTTCTCTTTGGTTAAGGGTGATTTCAAATCCCTAGACATGTTTTGTAATTGATTTTCAGATTTTATCTAACTTTAATTTTCTATCAAAGTTGCTTATGTTCTTCAATTAAAATTGTTCATGATGATGTCTTGATTTGTTTAGGTGGCCAACTAGATATATCTTAATAATTATCTAATGTTAGTTTAGGAGTCTTGATCCGTGTAATTGTCTTGATTTTCTATTGAATAGTAGTAGTTTGTAATTCATGATTATGTTGGGTTTTCGGGAATCGCAATATGGAACATAACTTAAGTTGAATAATCCGAGCTTATGTGTTTGTTGCTTAGATCAACCTATCTTTCTCATCATAAAGTTGTTATCAAATTGAATTTAGAGAGCTTATTCTAGGTTGTTTGATAATTAGAGATTAAATAGAGAGCTTATTCTATTTAACGACAAACTCAGGAAAGATTGGGGTAACAGAGCTTATTGTTATCTACGGTTGATAATTTTGATAGTTAATTGATGTTGATAGATCTGAAATTGATTCTTAACATTGTCTAGTGGTGGAGAATGAAACATTAACCATACATTTCTCATATTTGATTACTTCTTATTTACTTGCTTTCGTATTTTTATTGTTTGCACAAACTGATTTCAAAACCTCCTTTAACTTTTGTTTTCTTTGAATTTAAGTTTTAAACTAGTGATTGATAAACTAAAATCCAATCCCCATGTTCTCGACCCTTGCTAATCATTATACTTTATAATTGATTCTTTTTAAGTGCAAGGTTAAATTAGATACACTATTTTGGGTGCATCAAGTTTTTGGCGCCGTTGACGAGGATTGCTTTATTTAGTTTATTAGTTATTTGGTTTATTCTTGTTCTCTATTATAATTGGTTTATTTTCTTATTTTTTTCAGTGAATGTCCTAATCTCCCAATTAAGAAGAACCTCACTTAGGACTTAGGAGAATTCGGGAACTCATAGCTTCTCACCATAGGACAAACGAAGAGTTGATCCAAACTATCCAAGAGGAGCAAGGAGAGATGGCAGCAAACGACCGAACTCTTAAGGAGCTAGCCACTCCGGACTTGGATCAACAACAATTAAAATATGGCTTGATTCATCTTCTTCCAACTTTTCATGGTTTTGTAGGAGATGATCCAAATAAGCACCTCAAGGAGTTCCATGTAGTTGTTCTAGCATTAGACTAACCGGGATCACAGAAGAGCAAATAAAGTTGAGAGCCTTCCCATTCTCTCTAGATGATTCGGCAAAATAATGGCTCTACTACCTACTATCCGGGACCATCACTACATGGAATGAGATGAAGAAAACATTCTTGGAAAGATATTTCCCAGCATCTAAGGCTGCCAACATTAGAAAAGAGATGTGGGATTCGGCAATACAACAGAGAGTCCTTGTATGAATATTGGGAGAGGTTCAAGAAACTTTGTACATCATGTCCACACCATCAGATAAGTGAACAACAGCTCATCCAATATTTTTATGAAGGTCTCTTGCCCATGGAGAGACCCATGATAGATGCAGCAAGTAGGGGAGCGCTAGTTGATAAAACTCCCGAAGCTGCTAGACTTCTCATCTCCAACATTGCAGCCAACTCACAACAATTCACCATAAGAGAAGAACTACCACTACAACCAAAAAAAGTGAATAAGGTGAGTATATCATCCCTTGAACAAAAATTTGATAAACTAAATTCTCTTGTGCAACAAATGGATGTAGGTCAAATACAGCAAATTAAGGCTTGTGGTAAATGTTCAAACATAGGGCACAAACTGATATGTGTCAAACATTTCAAGATGATCCAAATGAACACGTAAATGCTATGGGTGGATTTCTGGGCCAACCAAGGAAGTATGATCCCCAATCAAACACTTACAATCCAGGATGGAGGGATCATCCAAACTTCAATTACGGAGGAAACGGATCACAAGTTGCTCATCCACCCGTTGACAATCAACCATCGGGTTTCCAGCAAAGAACACAACAACCATATCAAACCCGAGAGCAAGCACCACCACCACAAAATTCATGTGAGTCTCTAGCAAATCTTTTCAAATCCCTTGCTACTAACTAAAGGCAAATGCAACAGGAAACAAGGGAAACAAACAGACAAATAGCAACAAGGATGAGTCAATTAGAGGCTCAAATGGGACAAATGGCAACAGCAATAAGTCAAATACAAGTAAGGGATTCTGAAAAAATACCTTCCCAAACCATAGTGAATCCAATAGTGAATGTAAATGCCATAACTCTAAGAAGTGGGAAACAACTTGAGACACCATAAAAGATAGTGCTCAAGAGGAGGACAACACCGTGGCATCATCTTCACATCCCAATGAGCCACTATAAAAGGTAACTCCTAAACCATATTTTCCTTCTTATATAATTCCTTCTCCTTTTCCTAGCAGGTAACCAAAGTCCAAGAAGGAGGAACAACGGAAGGAAAGTTTGGAAACCTTCTGGAAAGTAGAGGTGAACATTCTTTTACTAGATGCCATAAAGCAAGTGCCCCGTTATGCAAAGTTCTTGAAAGAATTGTGCACATCTAAACGGAAGCTCAAATGGAATGAAAATGTAAGTATGGGAGAGAATGTCTCGGCTGTTCTTCAAAAGAAACTCCCACCCAAATGCAAGGATCCAGATATGTTCACCATTCCTTGTAAAATAGGCTACACCAGGTTTGCACATGCTATGCTAGACTTAGGAGCATTTATCAAAGTTATGCCATACTCAATTTATGCTTCTTTGAAACTACGACCATTAAAAGAAACCGGTGTTATTTTACAACTCGTTGATCGTTCTATTACTTATCCAAAAGGAGTTGTAGAGAATGTTCTTGTCCAAGTTAATGAATTGGTCTTTCTAGTTGATTTTTATGTGCTTGACATGGAAGATGAGATGTCTTCCAATCCAACACCTATTTTATTAGGAAGACATTCTTAAAAACAGCCAAGACAATAATTAATGTTAATGATGGCACACTCACTATGGAATTTGATGGTGATGTAGTCCGTTTCAATATCTTTGAAACCATGAGATATCCCAGTGACATACATTCTATTTATGCAATTGATACATTTGAATCTTTAGTGCAGCCAACTTTTGAGTTAATAGGCAAGGATATAGACATTGACAAACACCTTGGCATGGAGACCTCTAAAGATGAACCTGTTTTAAGTGAACATGTGGAGGAAGCATTGGCAACTTTGCAATTGTTGTCATCTTGTAATAAAAGGTTTGACGTTTCAACTATTAATCTTATTTATCTAATGAGAAACGTCTACCTTTTCTTTTGCATGCACCAACATTGGATTTAGAACCACCATCGGATCATTTGAAGTATTCAAGAATACGGTGTGGATGATGGCATGGGTCCAAGTCAGGCTGAGGACAATAAACGAAGCGCTTCTTGGGAGGCAACCCAAAAGGTTGGAGAGCACATATTATAATTAGATTTGATATTCTTTACTCTCCATCATTCTATCCTTTATTGTTTTTCTTTAGTTTGTTTGTTTATTAGTTCTTTTCTTTTGCACATGATTCTTGCATTTGGGTTAATAGCATTACATTGAGGACAATGTAAGAATAAAGTGTGGGGGGAAGAAGTTAGGATTTCCTTTATTCAAATTATTTTGTTTTGTTTTGAGTCTTTATTTTCTTATTGTGTTCTAGTTACTTTCCATACAATGATGAGATATGAATTGAATAGACCTGAAACTGATCATTAGTGGAAGATTTTCATAAGAATTAAGCTTGACATTACTATTTTTCATGAGCTATTGTTAATATGATATATTGGTTGGGAAAGAAGCATGTTTAGACTTAATATTGACTTGTATAATCGTCCTTGTGAGTTTTGAGCCTATATGATTGATGCATTATACATATCAATCTAATTTCTTTCTTGAGTGCTCTTATGATTACATGATTCTCTAGAACTTGCTTTAAACCTTTTTGAGACTATATTGATGTATGTGACAACATGAATATGATAGAGGCATTAGGGTTATAACCAGGGCTAAACAGCCATCCATTATTGATGTTCCAAGAGAACATCCCCCTAGTGAGCCAATTTGAGCCTATATTGATTAAGCTATTTTATTGGTAACCACATCTTACACCTAGCCTAAACACATTTATATCTTTACCCTTGTTCTAAAGATGGACTAGAATGTTTGAGACATATTGCAAAAACAAGGGATACTTTTTGAAAATTTGGGTTAGAACAAAAGATAAGTGTGGGGGAGGAGAAAGGAAAAAGTCAAGAGAAAAAGAAAAGGGAACATAGTAAAAATACATTCCCATAAAAAAATTGAATCATCTCTTGAACTTCTAATTAAAGAAAAGAAAAATAACGTAACAAGTTTGGTTAGAATGAAGCAAAGGCTCAACATGAAATATTCAGCCTATGTGATTATGTACTTCTAAAAAATATTGAGAAAGTTCTATTTGAAAAATCTTATTTTGTCTCTAAATTCTATGAAGTCCTTGGAACCTTTGTGATATCTTTTCCTTTTTATTCTTTAATCACATTAAAGACCTCTTGATTCATGAAGTTGCATGATCTAAACAGTGGAGAATAGGTGGACAAGCAAGCATATGGTAGAACTATTTTCATGAGATTGATTGAGTGTAAACACGTTACAACTACTTTGAAGAGTGAAAATCATGAGAGTATCCCATGTGAGAAGTTAGGATTAAGTTTGAACATGCACCATTTTTATTAAGATATGTTAATTCAAACTATTTACATTCAAGCATGATTCTTTGTGAACTTCTTTAAACTATTGATTAGTTATAAGACTTTTTCAATGATTGTCTCTCATTTTTGTTGAAAGTGGGCTAGATTAGGTTTTCTTATTTTTTTTATTTGATTTTGCTCGAGGACTAGCAAAAGACTAAGTTTGGGGGAATTTTATAAGTTCTTAATTTCATACATTTTCATATATTATTTCCTTATACTTTGTGCTTTAATTATTAAGTTCCTTGAAATTTTACTATGGTTTTGTAAATTATAGGTATTTTGGAAGAGATGAAGTCAAAACATGTCAAATATTATGCTGAAGAGCTTATAAAGTCACTATCACAAGATGGAAAAAGGCTTGGGAGTCAAAAAGATTAAATTCTTAGTGTAAAGCAATCAGGTAGATTTGACCTCCGGAGCTTGTTGCTAAGAAATCATGATGTTAAAATCTTTATTCAAAGAAACATTCTTCTTGAATTTTGAAGCTGACTTGAATACCTTTCCAACGGTAGTTTACATGCCTAAATTGAACAAGGAATATCATCCAAATCAGCCAAAGAAGTTTGAAACGCTGCAGCAGCCAAAAGGGCCAGGTTCGAGAGCTCGACGTCGAAATTTGGCGTGGTGGCACCCCCCAAGTAAGAGAAGCCAGCACCACGGTGCTGGAGGTTGGTGTTGCAATGCTGGTCAGGCTACCCTAAATCCGGAAAAAATTGCAAAATTCTGAAACTTGCCAAATTTGCAAGTTTCTGCCTCCTAGCTTCCTTGGTCAGCAAGAAAGGGTTTCCAAGGTCTTGAAGCTTTATAAATACCATCTTTTGAGCCACAAACTGGGACATGTTTTGATTATTATTAAAATTCTTCTTCTTCTTCTTCTTCTTCTTCTTCTTCTTTTTCTTCTTCTTTATTCTCTTAGTTTTATTTTAGTTTTCTTCTTAGTTTCTTTTTAATATTCATGTTTATGTTAACTATGTCTATGCAAGGCTAAACTTCTCTTTGGTTAAGGGTGGTTTCAAAGCCCTAGACATGTTTTGTAATTGATTTTTAGATTTTATCTATCATTAATTTTCTATCAAACAATCTTATTCCGAGTCGGCTAAGATCACTGAGGATTTTTGGCGTTCAAAATCGCCTCCCCAGTAATGCTTGACTTTGAATATTTTGGAACTCTCTTCAACCACCTCAATTGCTCCATAAGGAAAAAATTTAGCAACTTTAAAAGGACCAAACCATCGAGACTTGAGTTTTCCCGGAAATGGCTTTAGACGAGAGTTGTAGAGTAAAACATATTGGCCTGGTTCAAAGTGTCGCTCAATGATCTTCTTGTCATGCCATCTTTTGGTCTTTTCTTTGTAAAGTTTGGCATTTTCATAGGCTTGAAGACGGAATTCATCCATCTCATTGAGTTGCAATAGGCATCTCTCTCCTGCTGCATGAAGATCGAAATTCAATTTCTTGATGGCCCAATATGCATTATGTTCCAACTCTACCGGAAGATGACATGCCTTTTCGAAAATCAATTTGTATGGAGACATCCCAATTAGAGTTTTATAAGCAGTTCTGTATGCCCACAATGCATCATCCAATCTCTTGGACCAATCTTTTCTAGTCGGGCTGACAATCTTCTCCAAGATTCTTTTGACTTCTCTATTGGAGACTTCGGCTTGGCCACTTGTTTGTGGATGGTAGGCGGTGGCAATCTTGTGCTTGACCTCATATTTAGCAAGGAGAGCTTCAAAATGTTTGATGCAAAAGTGAGACCCCTCATCCCTAATAATTGCTCTTGGAGTGCCAAAACGGGTAAAGATATTCTTTTTCAAGAAGTTTAGTACCACTTTGGAATCATTGGTTGGCAAGGCTGTTGCTTCACTTAGATACATAATCAACTGCAACTAGAATGTAAAGATTCTTGTAGGAGGAAATAAATGGACCCATGAAATCAATTCCCTATACATCAAAAATCTTTACTTCTAGAATGTTGTTGAGAGGCATATCGTTTCTCCTTGAGATGTTGCCCACTCTTTAACATTTATCACACCTTGTAACAAACTGATGAGCATCTTTAAAGAGAGTTGGCCAATAAATCCCTGATTGTAGTACTTTTGTCGCCGTTCGTTCTCCTCCAAAATGCCCTCCATAATCCGAAGAGTGACAATGTTGCAAAATATTTTCAACTTCTTCCTTGGGCACACACTTTCTAAGAATATAATCCTTGCATTGCTTAAACAAGAAAGGTTCATCCCAGTAATAGTACTTCACATCATGCAAGATCTTTTTCTTATGTTGAAAATTTAAATTAGGTGGAAATATTCTACTCAAATATAGTTCACATAGTCGGCATACCATGGTGATTCCTGGTGATGAACTTGGAAGAGTTGCTCATCAGGAAAAGTCTCATTTATTTGAATTGTATCACCAACTTGTGCCTCATTATCCAATCTTGACAGATGATCTGCCACTTGATTTTCTGTCTCTTTTTTTTTTATCCCGAATCTCTAAATCAAATTCTTGCAAAAGAAGTATCCAACGGATCAAGCGAGGTTTTGCATCCTTATTTTCAATCAAGTATTTGATGGTCGAATAATCGGTGTAGACAATGACTTTGGTGCCCACAAGATAGGATCAAAATTTATGAAAGCAAACACTACTGCAAGCAATTCCTTTTCAGTGGTAGTGTAATTCAACTGAGCATCGATCAAAGTCTTGCTTGCAAAGTAGATGGAATGAAATATCTTCTCTTTTCGTTGGCCTAAGACTGCACCAACTGTAAAGTCACTAGCATCGTACATGAGCTCGAATGACAGATTCCAATTCGGAACAATGATGATAGGTGCAGAAACCAATCTCTCTTTCAATTTCATAAAGTTGTTAGGCATGTATTATCAAACTTGATAGGGACATCTTTTTCAAGGAGATTGCAAAGTGGCTTAGAGATCTTAGAAAAATCCTTAATGAATCTCCTATAGAACCTGGCATGACCAAGAAAACTTTGAATGCCTTTGACAAAGATTCGTGGTGGGAGCTTCTCAATAATTTCAATCTTTGCTTTATCTACTTCAATCCCCCTACTAGAAACTTGATGTCCTAAAACAATGCCTTCTTGAACCATGAAGTGACATTTTTCCCAATTTAACACCAAATTTGTTTCTTCACATCTTTTAAGCACGCTAGCTAGGTGATGTAGACATTCATCAAAAGAATCTCCAAAAACTGAAAAGTCATCGATAAATACCTCTAAACATTGCTCCACCATGTTAGAAAATATGGCCATCATGCATCTCTGAAAGGTCGCATGGCCGTTACAAAGTCCGAATGGCATTCTTCGAAAAGCAAAAGTCCCACAAGGACATGTAAAGGTAGTCTTTTCTTGATCTTCAGGAGCTATAGCAATTTCATTGTATCCCGAATATCCATCCAAGAAACAGTAAAACTCCTTACCAGCCAATCTATCTAGCATCTGATCAATAAATGGCAAAGGAAAGTGGTCCTTCCTAATAGCTTTGTTAAGCTTTCGATAGCCTATGCATATCTGCCAACCAGTCACTGTTCTAGTTGGAATGAGCTCGTTATTAGCATTGGCAACCATCGTCGATCCTTTTTTCTTGGGCACACCTTGAACTGGAATTACCCATGAACTATCGGATATAGAATATATGATGCCTGCATCCAACCACTTGATAATCTCTTTTTTTACCACTTCTTTCATGATGGGATTAAGTCTCTGCTGATGCCCTATGGTTGCCTTGTGATTGTCTTCAAGAAGGATTTTATGCATGCAAATTGAAGGACTAATCCCCTTGATGTCAGCAATCGACCAACCCAATGCCCTCTTGTGTTCTCTAAGTACCCTAAAGAGCTTATCTTCCTGCTCAACATTAAGAAAATATGAGATAATAATAGGTAATTCAGATTTTTCACCAAGAAAAGCATACCGCAAATGTGAGGGTAACTGCTTAAGCTCCAGGGATAGTGGCTCTTCAATGGAAGGCTTGGTGGATGATGTTTCACTTATCATAAGTCCCAATGGTTCAAATTGAGGAATGGATCTTCCAATACGTGGAGGAGCATTCAACAAATTTAAACATTCAATAAAATCATCATCATCCCTCTCTGAAGTAATCTTCAAAGATGCCTTAAGTGGATCAACAGGAAAACTATTTTTGAAAACCTTAGTTTTAGCACTATCCACCACATTAACTGCAAACACTCATCAGATTCATTAGGAAATTTCATAGCTTTAAAAACATTAAAAGTTACCTCTTGGTCTTTAACTCTCATGGTAAGTTCATCTTTTTGCACATCGATGAGAGTTCTATTGGTAGCTAAGAAAGGTCTCCCAAAAATAATTGGTATTTCACGTTCCTCTTCGATATCCAATACAATGAAATCAACTGGGAAGATAAACTTCTCTACCTTCACTAATAAATCCTCAACTATGCCTCTTGGATATGTGTAAGATCTATCCACCAGTTGTAGTGTAACTGTAGTAGGCTTTACTTCCCCCAAACCCAATCTCTGATATATTGATAAAGACATAATATTGATGCTTGCTCCCAAATCACATAAAGCTCTACCAATGAACTGATTTCCAATTGTGCATAGAATGGTGAAGCTTCCCGGATCCTTGAGCTTTTGTGGAAGTTTCTTTGGGAGGATAGCACTGTACTCCTCAGTAAGTGCTATAGTTTCAAATTCACCTAATTTCCTCTTTTTGGACAAAATATCTTTCATGAACTTAACATAGCATGGCATTTGTTCTAAAGCTTCAGCAAAAGGAATATTAATATGGAGTTTTTTAAATACCTCAAGAAACTTCTGGAACTGCTTGTCAAGTTTGTGCTTTTTAAGGCGCTGAAGAAAAAGTGGTGGTTGATAACGTTGCTTCTTTTCTTCCTGAATCTTTTCAACATCTTTTTCCACCATATCTTTTTCTTCAAGAGGCTTAGGATGCAATTCTAGCTTCTTGCTCTCCTCTTCTAACTCCCTTCCATTCCTAAGTGTGATAGCTTTGCATTGCTCTTTTCCCTCTTTCCTAAGACTGGTTTCAGTATCACTTGGAAGAGTTCCCATGGGACGATTGTTAATTGCATTAGCAAGCTGTCCCATTTGTGTCTCAAGACTTCTAAGTGTTGCGAAGTTTGATGCCATGTATTGCATAAACATCTCTTTCATAGATGGCTTCTTTTCTATGATAGGAGCACGGGCTTGTTGTGAAGAAAACCCAGGAGGGAATGCTTGCTTAGTGGTGGAAGTAGGCCCTTGATTATTATTCCAAGAAAAGTTTGGGTGATTTCTCCAACCTGGATTGTAATTGTTGGAATAAGGATTGTTTTTGTCACACCCCAAATTCAGGGCATGTGACCGGCTAGAGACAAGGTATGCCCCAGCCTCCGAAGCCTGACTATATTTATTAAACCAAATTAAAGAAAATTTTGGCATAATCTCGCCCTACATGGGCGTTTTCCGCTCAATCATCAACATTCATAATGTAATAATTCATCAACACATGACATCTCGGTTTGGACGCCTCCGATAGGGAGTAACCGAAATGCCCCGCAGCAGACTCAACCTTTATGACATCTTATACACAAACACACATTTTTACTATATCATAACAAAAAGAACATCACCATGTCATACCAGGCCTCTAAGATTGATATACATCATACATCACTTAATTACATCCGCTTATAAATATACAGAACATATTCAACATAAAAAAAAATACAGAGGACCCATGATACCCTAGTGACTGCAAAATGTACCCTACCATCGCCACTGCTTAACACATCTTGGGTCAATTCGCTCACCACAAGTATGTGAGCAGCTAGCTATCCGGAATATGAGAAGAGCTAGGTCTGTTAGAATCTGAAAAAAATTGAAAATAACAAAGTGAGTCGAAAAACTCAGTGAGCATAAGGTAATTAGGAAGAGTACTTGGAAATTTCATGCTTCTTTTCTTAACCATTAAAGCATAAACATGACATATCAAGTACGACTAATTAACCGAAAAGTAATATTTAAATATTGTTCTGGGAATTATAAAAATTATTTGTCCCATATGAAATCTTCTATACTGAGTGTTGAATATAAATAAGCCATTGGCTAGCCTAACTTGATAGCCAAAAATATTTAACAATCGATTTTACGTGTATACCTCCACAATTATTAATGAAGAATTTCTCATGTCTATATCATCAAAACATCCCGGACTTATACCAGTCCGTAATATTTGTCATCCTAGACTATATTGTCCATATCATCCCGGACTCATCTTGCCCGTACAACAATAGCATCCCGGACTTCACCTTGTCCGTACAATATTAGCATCCCGGACATCACCCTGTCCGTACAATAATAGCATCCCGGACTTCACCTTGTCCGTACAATATAATAGCATCCCGGACTTCACCTTGTCCGTACAATATTAGCATCCCGGACATCACCCTGTCCGTACAATAATAGTACCCCGGACATCACCCTGTCCGTATAATAATAGCATCCCGGACTTCACCTTGTCCGTACAATAATAGCATTCCGAACATCATCTTGTCCTTACAACAATAACATCCCGAACATCATACTGTCCGTATAATAATAGTATCCCGGACATCACACTGTCCGTATAATAATAGTATCCCGGACATCACCCTGTCCGTATAATAATAGCATCCCGAACATCACCCTGTCCGTATAATAATATCAACATGATATATTAACTCTCTTATATCGTGGAGTAATATATATATATATATATATATATATATATATATATATACTGTACTAGGAAACAATCTCTACACTAATATATTTCTACTTATGTTTCTCAAAGCATTACAAATAGCTAACATTCATTATTATTCAACTCCACAACACTTACCTCATGTAACCATACTAATACCACACTTACGCCTTTGATCCGCGTAAGGTTCGAAACTCACCATTTTCGTGATTCCAGCAATCTTTCGTGTTTCAATATCCATATCAATCAACAATGCATATAAGGCAATAACTACCTCCTAGATTAACCTAAATACTCACAGTGTTATTTCGAGTATTAAAGCGGCACTTTCGTGACTTTGTCGCGATCCCAGGTGAACTCCACGATACGGGTACCTACGACATCGTCAGGATATTCTGTAAATATTTTACAACTACGGGACACTCAAATTCCCATTATTTATAATAGTTAGCTGCTATCAAAAAATTTTCAGCTTAAAAATTTTTACAAATAAATTCCTACACTTAGCTAAAGTCAAAATTCGGAGCAACAATCAACTGAAAAGTTGCTCACACAATAACAATGAAGCTAACGGTGGCCTCGGACAACCAAGGAACGTGGCGACACCATCTCAAGGTAAGCTAGGGTTTCAACCAAACTCATTTTAGCCTCTAACTTTTGATTCAAAGCTATTCGATACTAATTTATGGATTAAGGAGGCAGAGGAACACCTCCTGTGGCGAAAAAAATGGTGGCAACATGGTGGTTCACCACCACCAAAATTTTTTTTTTTTTTCGACATGGTTTCTCATAGTTAAAGGCAAAATTTTCAAAATATAACATCAAAATCAAGCTTAGAACATGAAGTTACCTTTGGGTTTGTGAAATCTTTGAAGATTTTGGTGATATGCCTAGTAAACGGAAGAGAGAGAAAGCTTGGAAGCAAGCTTCCATGGCTTCCTTTCTTTCTTTCACACTTTTCTGGTTCCTCCCGTGAAAATTGGGGGAGGAGAAGTCTGATTTTCAGACTTAACAAGTGGGCTATGGTCAAATGACCATTTTGCCCCCATTTTGTCTTTTAGTGCCTTAATAGGCCAACATGAAATTTTAACGTTCGGAAGCCCGTTTTTCACTTTTCTTGACACGGATATGTTCCAAATATGATAATATACTGATCTACATGTTCGGATAATTTTTTTGATATCCCAAAACCCAAATCCGGGCCTCGGAGCGCCAACGGGTCAATATTTTGACTTTTTCGGTTTTAGCTCCGATTTTTGTTCTGATTTCACCAGTAGCTTTCTAACATCATTTTATGTCTATATTAATCTATTGATCCATTTAAAACCTTTTTCGGACCTTCCCGCGATTAGTTTTCGGTTTTCATTCCTTTAGGTTACTTAAGGACTAATCCAATTTCAACTCCGTTTTTGACTTTTCTTGTCATATTCATAATCCTCATATGTTATAACATATGTCCATGTGTTCGTTTAGTTTCAAAAAAATTCCGAACT
Source organism: Fremontodendron californicum (assembly GCA_030761205.1). Classification (NCBI taxonomy): domain Eukaryota; kingdom Viridiplantae; phylum Streptophyta; class Magnoliopsida; order Malvales; family Malvaceae; genus Fremontodendron; species Fremontodendron californicum. The sequence continues at coordinate 3,069,463 of JAULJL010000042.1, forward strand.
ATGTTTTTACGGCAATTTACGTCAAATTCACTAAATGACGAATTAGACGATTTTAGCTATCGGATTTTATTTTAATGTCCAATTTTTGATCTAGACATCATATTATGATCCTATAGGATCACTTAGTCCATTGGTACCATTTACGGACTAAAAACAAAATTTTTGGTAAAATTACCAAAATACCCCTGTTCACATTTTACCGATTTTTCTGTCGATTCATGTTCTAACACTCCCAAATAATGTTATATCACATATCAACACGATGTGAAGTTAACTTATCACATTTCAAAGACTTTCTCCTATCCTGACTTTTAGTCAATTTGGGGTTAAATCACTTAATCACTCGATTAAACCCCTAACTCTATAATTTATCATACAGCATGTGTACCACATGGTAGCCCATCCTTTCTGTAGGCATTTCAAAGTTTAACCTCGAGCCATCCGCATGTTATAATTGTCTCGAATTGATCTCGTACTTACGAGAGTCTTACAATTCTTCCCCCCTTAATAAAATTCGTCCTCGAATTTTGCATAAAGTCAACTTATATAAAAGTACAAGCACTATCTTTGGCTGTATCACATGAAAATCGTCTGACATGAATCTCCACATCATAAGTACATGAAACACAGAGTATACACCACTCATATCAGGTGATAGGTCTCCCTCAATATCTGAAATGGTCTGATATACCTTGGACTCAGCTTGACTCATCCGCCAAAGCTCATAACACTCTTGAAAGGTGAAACTTTCAAGAATACTTAGTCACATGCTATCGGCATACGACTTTTGCCTACTCTAGCAGTTACTAATATATCTTTGATTAACTACACCTTTTTCTAGGTGTACCGTACCATATCTGAACTGGACAACTGATATCCTCCTGTCTTAAATTAACTGACAGGATATTGGCACATCCGGCCATACAATGTCTCGGTCCTAGTTTTGCAATGATCAACAAAAAATACACTCAGATCGCAATCCCAAATAATCAATAAGATAAGCCCGAAACTAGATCGAAATACTAGAAATGGTATCATTTGAATACTATACTGAAAACTGTTAATATATACAAACTCAATCAATAATAGGTATCGATCCCGATTCTCCTCCGAATCTAGTATATTAACACATAACATGTCCTCAAGGACTGTTCATCTGTCCGTAAATTAAATACGATACTAAATTGCAACTGTATTTCAGACGCTACCTGGAATGATCTCCAGAATTTAACTATAAACTTGATGTCTCAATCAAGTACAATAAACACAAAAACTTCACGAAGACCCAATCTGGTCTAAAAAGAGCCTAGCACACTGACTTATGTTATACGTAATTTAACCAGAATCAAGTGTGCTAATTTAGTTAGTCTATCGACAATCACTCAAATAAAATCACATTCCTTGCCTACCTTAGACAAGCCTATATCTAGGCCCCATAATGACTTTATCTCAATCCCATTATTATGTATTCAACTTTATAACCTATTGAATCTCATTATTGTATATTAAACTCTGTAGCATTACTGTTGGCTTCTGATGCTTAGCTTAAACCTACTAGCATAGTAAACATTTAATCACCACTCCGTAACAATGTGTTCCATACTCTATCACTATTATAACTATTTAAACTCAGGATAAATCATAACTTTATCGAGGTAAAACACATAAGAAAAATTGGGTGCCACTTCGAGGATTTTACCTCGAACACCTTTTATCTCGAGGACTACTAATTGATTATATAAATGGGGGGTTTCCTTTACTATTAACTATCAGTAATATTTTAAAACATTGCCATATATTGGCTTTATCCAATAATAGAAAAATAATATACTCATAGTCTTTTAATATTTCCAAAATCAATCCTGTTTCAATCAATTTTTTTTTTTTTTTATTACACTATACTTTCGCTGCATAGCTCTGACTTATTCTTTCAACTATACATGCTTAATAAATAACATTGTGTCTCGTACATTCACTACATTCGTTCAATAAACCATTCATTTATACCATATAAATAGATGTAACTTCAGACCAACACTATCATCAAATTATACTCAAGTATCCCCTGCACCGAGTCCCGTATACTATACAATTTTAGACAAAGTCTATAGTATCTGTATAAATTTGCATACAGTTTGCGATATCAACACACGTCCCGGGCATAGCCCGTAATACCATTAAACATTTTGAATACAATCTAAATGTTAAATAACCAGTACTAGGGCAATATGTCTCAATCACGTACAATAACCAGAAAACTCCATATTTCACATAGTCGCGAGATTAATGTGATAATTCATGATTAAATCCATCACATCTCGTTCCACGTGCTAGCACATAACCCGGACAAAGTTCGTGTGGTGATGATCTGCCAGGCATAGCCCCTCATGTTATCTAAGATATATGATGATCTCCGCCTGTTAAGGCCCATCATCTTAAACTCAGGAACTAGTGCGAGAATGAAATCTCAAAACTCCCTGGTGCACAGGGAAAACTTAAACATCCCCATCCGTATATTTATCCGTATAGATTACTACTAGGCAACAACAACCATATAATCAATATAACCCACTTAGAAACTATACTAGGCTATCATGACTATACCATCAGTTTTATCTGCCTAGGCACGCTACTAGGCTAGCCACAATAAATATACATCAATCTTACGACATTGGAATCCATGCCAAATCATATTCTTATCTTGGTTACTTAGGATCTTCCAAGGCTATATATTTTCATTCAAGCATTAAACCAAAAACCTTGTAGGCATAATAATCACCTTCCTCCTAGGCATTTTCACAAGCACCTTGTGTGTGATTTATAATCCAACTTAAAATATATCCTTTAGCACTAAAATATTAGCCAGCCTACAAGTTCAGTTTAATATCCAACCACCACCATTTCACAACATCCTCAACATCAATAACAAATATCGAAACTAGGTTAAAATACTTCAAAGTTTCTTGAAATACAACTCAATACATAGTGCTCAAATTAAATAAAATCAGTTTGCCAAAATCAGACTAAAGTTATACCTGTCACCATGGCAGTAGATGCAAAATCACGGGCTTGTCCTCTATTGCCCATAGTATCTTCTCTGCCCACAGACTGTTGTTCCCTACCCTAGGAACCCTGACCCGTCTGTAATTCTACTAACCCTGCTGATTGCCCTGGATATGCTGTAGCTGGATGTGGAGCTCGCACTGATGGGGATAAACCTGGACCTAATGGGCGATCTCTCCTGAAATGCCCTGGCCTGCCACATCTATAACATACACCAGTAGATCTCCTCCTCCAACTACTGACTTCTCTATCCCTCAACATCCATGATTCTAGGGTTGTTCTAACCCTTAGTCCATATGGCCTTGTTTGCCTAGATGTTTGTCTTTCATATCTCGCTCTCTCCTGTGACCTATCCTCGAATCGCCTTAACCTCTCGTATTCATGAATTCCTAAATCCCTTTCATTTTCTGGTAAAAATTCTCGAAGAAGCTCAACACTAAATTCTGACCACTCGAGGGGAGGGTCATCAATCCACCTTCTGGCTACTAAAGATATATACCATGCATGTGCCCTACCATACAGCTGAAATCTCTCTAATTGTATGGCTCTAGTCAGCGAGCACCCTAAGCCTACACACCGTTGGCCGTACTCTTCTAAAAACCTTCTAGGATCAAAATCGAATTCCACCCCTGCAAAACTAGGTGGTAATGTTCCTCCAAAGTAGGTAAGGTTATATGTTGATAGGGTGTACGTTATTCCAACAACAACTCATTACTAACAACACCTGGTTGAAGGAATTCGGTCGAACAATCGTGGCTGTCATTGTTCTATCACTAGCCCTACCAGGGCCTGAATATATTAAAATGTTCTGTTTACCATATCCAATAACTATTCATATGTGTCGTCATCTAATACTACTCCAGCAATCCTATCTATTTCCCTAGTAGCAGACCTACTACTATCCTCACTCTGGCCTCTAACCTCAAGGCCAATAAAAATATTATCCAGGACCTCAAGCTCTCGGTCCCCCAGTACGTCTCTATATCTATGAGATCGTGATCGTGATAACATCATATTTAGAAAATAAATATATTATCAGTAATTCCACAATATTCCCGACACAATTCTATATATACTAGCTGGCTTATAGATTAACCGGTGTAACCGCATGTGACGATGGACATCTGTAGGGGCAGTACACTACTTACAGATACCTTAAGATAACCTGTAAGCAATGCACTACTACCCTACCCTTTTTGCAGTCACTGACCTCTAGACCATGCTCTGATACCACCTTTGTCACACCCCAAATTCAGGGCATGTGACCGGCTAGAGACAAGGTATGCCCCAGCCTCCGAAGCCTGACTATATTTATTAAACCAAATTAAAGAAAATTTTGGCATAATCTCGCCCTACATGGGCGTTTTCCGCTCAATCATCAACATTCATAATGTAATAATTCATCAACACATGACATCTCGGTTTGGACGCCTCCGATAGGGAGTAACCGAAATGCCCCGCAGCAGACTCAACCTTTATGACATCTTATACACAAACACACATTTTTACTATATCATAACAAAAAGAACATCACCATGTCATACCAGGCCTCTAAGATTGATATACATCATACATCACTTAATTACATCCGCTTATAAATATACAGAACATATTCAACATAAAAAAAAATACAGAGGACCCATGATACCCTAGTGACTGCAAAATGTACCCTACCATCGCCACTGCTTAACACATCTTGGGTCAATTCGCTCACCACAAGTATGTGAGCAGCTAGCTATCCGGAATATGAGAAGAGCTAGGTCTGTTAGAATCTGAAAAAAATTGAAAATAACAAAGTGAGTCGAAAAACTCAGTGAGCATAAGGTAATTAGGAAGAGTACTTGGAAATTTCATGCTTCTTTTCTTAACCATTAAAGCATAAACATGACATATCAAGTACGACTAATTAACCGAAAAGTAATATTTAAATATTGTTCTGGGAATTATAAAAATTATTTGTCCCATATGAAATCTTCTATACTGAGTGTTGAATATAAATAAGCCATTGGCTAGCCTAACTTGATAGCCAAAAATATTTAACAATCGATTTTACGTGTATACCTCCACAATTATTAATGAAGAATTTCTCATGTCTATATCATCAAAACATCCCGGACTTATACCAGTCCGTAATATTTGTCATCCTAGACTATATTGTCCATATCATCCCGGACTCATCTTGCCCGTACAACAATAGCATCCCGGACTTCACCTTGTCCGTACAATATTAGCATCCCGGACATCACCCTGTCCGTACAATAATAGCATCCCGGACTTCACCTTGTCCGTACAATATAATAGCATCCCGGACTTCACCTTGTCCGTACAATATTAGCATCCCGGACATCACCCTGTCCGTACAATAATAGTACCCCGGACATCACCCTGTCCGTATAATAATAGCATCCCGGACTTCACCTTGTCCGTACAATAATAGCATTCCGAACATCATCTTGTCCTTACAACAATAACATCCCGAACATCATACTGTCCGTATAATAATAGTATCCCGGACATCACACTGTCCGTATAATAATAGTATCCCGGACATCACCCTGTCCGTATAATAATAGCATCCCGAACATCACCCTGTCCGTATAATAATATCAACATGATATATTAACTCTCTTATATCGTGGAGTAATATATATATATATATATATATATATATATATATATACTGTACTAGGAAACAATCTCTACACTAATATATTTCTACTTATGTTTCTCAAAGCATTACAAATAGCTAACATTCATTATTATTCAACTCCACAACACTTACCTCATGTAACCATACTAATACCACACTTACGCCTTTGATCCGCGTAAGGTTCGAAACTCACCATTTTCGTGATTCCAGCAATCTTTCGTGTTTCAATATCCATATCAATCAACAATGCATATAAGGCAATAACTACCTCCTAGATTAACCTAAATACTCACAGTGTTATTTCGAGTATTAAAGCGGCACTTTCGTGACTTTGTCGCGATCCCAGGTGAACTCCACGATACGGGTACCTACGACATCGTCAGGATATTCTGTAAATATTTTACAACTACGGGACACTCAAATTCCCATTATTTATAATAGTTAGCTGCTATCAAAAAATTTTCAGCTTAAAAATTTTTACAAATAAATTCCTACACTTAGCTCGAGTCAAAATTCGGAGCAACAATCAACTGAAAAGTTGCTCACACAATAACAATGAAGCTAACGGTGGCCTCGGACAACCAAGGAACGTGGCGACACCATCTCAAGGTAAGCTAGGGTTTCAACCAAACTCATTTTAGCCTCTAACTTTTGATTCAAAGCTATTCGATACTAATTTATGGATTAAGGAGGCAGAGGAACACCTCCTGTGGCGAAAAAAATGGTGGCAACATGGTGGTTCACCACCACCAAAATTTTTTTTTTTTTTCGACATGGTTTCTCATAGTTAAAGGCAAAATTTTCAAAATATAACATCAAAATCAAGCTTAGAACATGAAGTTACCTTTGGGTTTGTGAAATCTTTGAAGATTTTGGTGATATGCCTAGTAAACGGAAGAGAGAGAAAGCTTGGAAGCAAGCTTCCATGGCTTCCTTTCTTTCTTTCACACTTTTCTGGTTCCTCCCGTGAAAATTGGGGGAGGAGAAGTCTGATTTTCAGACTTAACAAGTGGGCTATGGTCAAATGACCATTTTGCCCCCATTTTGTCTTTTAGTGCCTTAATAGGCCAACATGAAATTTTAACGTTCGGAAGCCCGTTTTTCACTTTTCTTGACACGGATATGTTCCAAATATGATAATATACTGATCTACATGTTCGGATAATTTTTTTGATATCCCAAAACCCAAATCCGGGCCTCGGAGCGCCAACGGGTCAATATTTTGACTTTTTCGGTTTTAGCTCCGATTTTTGTTCTGATTTCACCAGTAGCTTTCTAACATCATTTTATGTCTATATTAATCTATTGATCCATTTAAAACCTTTTTCGGACCTTCCCGCGATTAATTTTCGGTTTTCATTCCTTTAGGTTACTTAAGGACTAATCCAATTTCAACTCCGTTTTTGACTTTTCTTGTCATATTCATAATCCTCATATGTTATAACATATGTCCATGTGTTCGTTTAGTTTCAAAAAAATTCCGAACTATGTTTTTACGGCAATTTACGTCAAATTCACTAAATGACGAATTAGACGATTTTAGCTATCGGATTTTATTTTAATGTCCAATTTTTGATCTAGACATCATATTATGATCCTATAGGATCACTTAGTCCATTGGTACCATTTACGGACTAAAAACAAAATTTTTGGTAAAATTACCAAAATACCCCTGTTCACATTTTACCGATTTTTCTGTCGATTCATGTTCTAACACTCCCAAATAATGTTATATCACATATCAACACGATGTGAAGTTAACTTATCACATTTCAAAGACTTTCTCCTATCCCGACTTTTAGTCAATTTGGGGTTAAATCACTTAATCACTCGATTAAACCCCTAACTCTATAATTTATCATACAGCATGTGTACCACATGGTAGCCCATCCTTTCTGTAGGCATTTCAAAGTTTAACCTCGAGCCATCCGCATGTTATAATTGTCTCGAATTGATCTCGTACTTACGAGAGTCTTACAGTTTTGTTGTCTATTATAGTTTCCAACATATTGAACTGATTCAACATTGGTTGGAAATCTATCACTGGTATGTCCTTCACCACATAATTCACATGATACAAATGGGCTTTGGACTGCTTGTACACTCAAGGTTTCAACTTTCTTGGATAATGCTTCTAATTGTGCTGTTATAGTGGTGAATGCATCCAAATCATGAATCCCTGCAGCTCTATTTGGCACAAATCTTTCAAATGGCCATTGATAATTATTAGATGTCATCTCTTCAAGCAAATCATAGGCCTCATTAGACAATTTTCCCATTAATGCTCCACCTACAGCAGCATCGATAGTAGTTCTAATTTGTCCCAATAACCCATTATAAAATGTTTGCACCTGAAGCCATTTAGGTAACCCATGGTGAGGACATCTTCGAAGTAAATCCTTGAATCTCTCACAAGCTTCATATAGCGATTCAGAATCAAATTGCATAAGTGATGTGATATCATTACGCATCTTTGCAGTCTTGGCTGGAGGAAAGTATTTAGCTATAAACTTTTAAGCCAAGTCATCCCATTTAGAGCCAGCTAGGAGTGAATTTAACCAACTCTTGGCCTTATCTCGAAGTGAGAAAAGGAAGAGTCTCAATCTGATGGCGTCGTTCGAAACTCCATTATGCTTGAAAGTTTTGCAAATTTCTAGGAAATTTACTATATGAGTATTAGGATCATCATTAGGCAACCCCCCAAACTGTACTGAATGTTGAATCATCTGTATGATGGCTGGCTTGATCTCAAAATTATTGGCTTGAATAGCAGGTCTTCGAATGCTTGAATGCAGTCCTTGCACAAGAGGGATAGCAAAATCACGCAAGGTTTTTGTATCGTTTTCTTTAGCCATTGTATGGTTGTTAGTTGAGACTTGTAAATTTTGCCTTCAATGTCTATGAAAAGTTCTTTCTGGTTCTGGATCAAAAGGGACAAGTTCCAAACTTCTAGATCTCCACATTCAACAACCAAGAGTACCTGAAAATAAGAAAAAGAAAATTTGAAATAAGACTAAGAATGCTTGGTATTAATATTAACAAAAATAACAAAACAATTCCCCGGCAACGGCGCCAAAAACTTTTCATAGACATAGTGGTATCGTGGTAAGTATAGTGGTAAGTGTTCCCGCCTGTCACGCAGGTGACCAGGGTTCAATCCCCAATAACGGTGCCAAAATCTTGTTGTCTGATTTAACTATGCAAGTGCACATTATCGCAAACAAGTAATAAAGTGAAAGCAAAGTGTCGAACCCACGAGAAATTGTTATTAAATTTGTTAAATACTAAAATTAGAACAGCTTAATCTTATCCAAATAATTAATTAAAAGGTTTGTGACTTAAAAATAAATTAAAGAAAATAATAAACAAAGAAACCAAATTAAAATTGGATTTAATTCAATAGAGAAAAACCTAGGATTACAATTTCCCTCAACACTTCGCTTGAACATTTCATACCCTCTTAACTTGACTAATGATCTTGAGTTGTTAACCTAGAGTTCTAATCTATTTATAAGGATCTTCCGATGGTCTTATAAAAATATCCCTCTTAACCAATTAACTATATTCCTATGATAATTGAATTAAAGAAGAACTCATTAAGCTTAGATTCTAAAATTGATTACACATGACACGTAAGTGTATTCCTAACCTACATGCTATTCAATTCATCCAACTAAATGAATATGAAACATGTGTTATGCAATCCACGTCTAACACTAAACTCCCTTTTCCAAGTTGTATTTAGGTTAACAAATCAGTTTAATGAGTGATCAAGCAATTAAAAGCATTAAGCACAAGATTGAATAAACAACTCAAATATCATTAAATCAAACTAGAGAGTAAAATTGGTTCAAACTACATGTTGAGTTCCATTGAAATCCTAGAAAGAGGAATTTAGTTCATGCTCAACATTGAAAAGAATAAGCAAAGGAGTTTCACCAACATAAAATTACAAAAGAATAAAAGAGAATTAAGGAAAAAGAGAAAACTAAAGGTTGTCAGATCTTCAGTCTTCTAGTATCCAAAATCACTCTTAGCTCCTTTCAAGATTGTGGTGGCTGTTCTGCTCTTCAAAAAATTAAAACTAACAACTATGAAGTTCTAAAAAAATAAAGTCCTAATGGTTCCTATTTATAGAGCTCTTAAAAGCCTAAAGAAGGGAAACTTTATGGCCAAGTAACTGCTTCCAGCTTGGACTTTCCATATATGAGTTGAGTCTCTCCTTCTTGCTTTAGGACTCTACAAAACTACAAAAGACATTAAATTAATAACTAAAATTAAAAATAAATAAATAAATAAAAATAACTAAAAATATTTAATTAATAGTTTAAACTATAAGGACTTATCTATTTTAAAAGCACAAAATAGGATAAAATAACTCTATTTTATAGAGTTATCAATAAATAATAAATTGAAACCCAATCCATGAGGACTCGACCCTTGCTCACTACTATACCTAACAATTGATCTTTTTAGTGCAAGGATTAAATAAGATATACTCTTTTGGGTGCATCAAGTTTTTTGCGCCGTTTCCGGGGATTGTTTTCTTTAATTTATTTGTTACTTGGTTTATTTTTAGTTCTAATTATTTTTTTTTTTATATATATAGGTTTTCTTTTCAATCCAAGCACGAAGAGATGGCATGGGTTACAGCAAACGTTCAAAACCAACTAGCGAATCTCACATCTGTAGCTCAACAATTAGTCATGGGTAATGTTCAACAATCGAAGAAGTGTGGAGTATGCTTTATGATGGATCATCCAACCAATTTGTGCCCATACTTCCGAGATGATAATTTTGAACAAGCCTATGATTTAGGAGGATGTCAAGGCCATCAAGGGTTCCAAGAACAACAGTTTGATGCTTTCTCAAACACTTACAATGCAGGATGGTGGGATCATACCAATTATAGCTACTAGGGAAATTATCAAGAAGTTAATCCTTATGCCAATTACAATCATCCATCTAGCTTCAATCAATCATGGCCTCAACAACCAAATTTTTTCAGCCACCACCTGTGACTCAAAGCCAAGGTACATCTCTTGAGGATTTAGTTTATTCCCTTGTTACTAATACTTTGCAATTTCAACAAGAAAAAGGGCAAGTATCCAGAGTTTAGAAACGCAATTAAGCCAAATGGCTAGTAGTGTGGTGAGATTGGTAGAACAAAGATCTGAAAAACTTGAGGAAGCTAATGCTAGTGTTGTGATCTTGAGAAGTGGGAAACAAGTTGAGGAAGCACCAAAAAAAGAAAGGGATTCAACCCTTGAGGATAATGAAGCTACAACTATAATTTAGAGTACTTTGGCACCTGAGGTAACTTTTAAGGTTCTTATTTCTACTAATGTTCCTTCTCCACCTTTTCCTAGCAGATTTACAAATTCTAAAAAGGAGGAACATGAAAAACAAATTCTGGAACCCTTTCACAAAGTACATGTAAATATACCTCTTTTGGATGCCATTAACCAAGTACCAAAATATGCACCATTACTCGATGAGCTATGCACCACCAAGAGCAAATTAAAGTCTGATGGGATAATATTTGTGGTGGAGAATGCATCTACTGTTGTGCAAAGATCCGGGAAGTCTCATGCCTGAGCTGGAAGATCCCAAAAAGCCAAGAAGGGGTATAGCTTATGTTGAAGACATTAAATCAAATGCTAATTGGGAGGCAGCCCAATTGATGAAAGATTGGCCAACTTGCCATATAAGATTTGCTTTCTCTTCCTTTATCTCTTTGCTTTGTTTAGCTATTAAATTTTTTTTAGTGTTTAAGGATTATTTAGGTTTCATTAGTTTGTTTTGTTTTGAGTCTTTGATATTTTTATTTGTTTGTGTGTTTTAGCAAGTCAGACTGAGGACACTAAACCAAGCGCTTATTGGGAGGCAACCCAATGGATGAAGAGCACACATCATAAACAGATTAGATCTTTCTTACTCTCCATCATTCTATCTTTTATTGTTTTCTTTAGTTATTTTGATTATTTTGTTTTTAGTTCTTTTCTCTTACACATAATTCTTTCATGTGGGTGATATCATCACGTTGAGGACAATGTAAGAATTAAGTGTGGGGGGAGGATTTAGGATTTCTTTTATTTTAGGTTGTTATTTTTTTTGTGTTTTGTTTTGTTTTGAGTCTTTATTTTTTATTTTTTTGGTGTTTTGTGCTATTTTGAGTCTTTAATATATATATATATATATATATATATATATTGTGTTTTTAGTTCCTTTAAATATAATGATGAGATATGAATTGCATAGGTCTAAAACTAGTTTATTGGTGAAAAGAATTTTTCATGAGAATTGAGCTTGATACTATTTTTCAATAAGCCAATGTTAATATGATATGTTTGTAGACACCTAATTTTGTCCGGACCACTAAATCAGGTATGTTTTCTTTCTAAATTGATGTTTCAGAATGCAAAATACTTTTCTCATCCTGCAGGTGGTACTCCGTGACTTGGTCTAAGAAAGCAGATAGAAAAAGTCAAACTTTAAAAAGTCAACACAAAAAAGTCAACCCTAAAAAGTCGACTACTAAAAAAGTCAACCCACTTTCAAAATCAAGATTTAAAGTTCAACTGAAAAATGGTGAAAGAATTTTGATAATCCGAGGTCTACATTGAAAGATATGGAGTTCGGAATTTGGGTTACTAAGATTCAGTAGAAAGGAAACCTTAGTTCGGGAAATTTGAGGAAAAGTGCTTAAACGATCAAATTGGTCGGATTGAAGGTTCCAAATGAAAGATAAGCACTGACTACGGGTAATGGAGAGGCTACTTAGAAGAAACATCGAAGGAAAAGTCAATTCGAAAGAAAATCGGGAATTAGGGTTTTTAGTGGATTTGGTAAAATTTGGGACAGTTGCAGAAATGGCCTGATTCGATAAAATTAAAACCCCTAATTGATGACGAATGGTTAAACAAGGATATCCTAAGGCTCAATTTGAAGTAATTCCGAGAAAAGAGCCGATTGGAGGAAAAATGGAAAAACGAGGAAATTCCCGATACTGAAAAGAGGAAAAATCAAAACGGAAAGGAATTTGATCGTAAAAATTGGGCGTTTTTGGACCAACTCCAATTCAAGATAGCAAAAAGACCCAGGAAAAGAAAATCTAAAAATCAGACTTGTTTTGGGCAAAATCGGGCTTTGGACGCAAAAGGACAAAATTGGAAAATTCGGGAAAAATACTAAATGAACTCCAAAAATTCTGAAAATTTGCAGATCTCATTCTTAAATCATTTCGGAAAGATTGGCGAAAGAAAATATGGATTCAGAGTTCGTTTGCAAAATGGCCAAATCCTGGGCATACTATGTAGAAATTCAAAGAGATAAATCCCGAAAAAATAGCAAATGAGTTCCAAAAATTCTAAAAACTTTCAGATCTCATTCTTAAATTATTTTGAAGAGATTGGCGAAATAAAATTCGGATTCGGAGTTCGTTTGCAAAATGGCCAAATCTCGGGTCCCCTATGCAAAAAATAGCAAATGAGCACCAAAAATATTGAAAACTTCCAGATCACACTTTTAAATTATTTGGAAGAGATTGGTGAAGAAAAATCTGGATTCGGAGCTCGTTTACAAAATGACAAAAGTTCGAGTGCATTAAGGGGTAATTTTGGAAATAAATCCGAAATAAATAGGAAATGGACTCGAAAATTTTTGAAAACTTCCAAAATTCAATTTTTTACTATTTTGGAAGTATTAAAAAATGAAAATTTGAATTTGGAGTCCGTTTGCTATTTATTTAGGTTCAGGGGTCAAAAAGGTCATTTTACTGAAGAACTCAAAAGGGGTCCATTTGTAATTAAGAAAAACATGAAAGATGAAAGATTTGCTGAGATAATTCCTCCCTTGGTCAGCCAGCATAGAGGAAGAAGGAAGCTTGATCAATTTAATTCCTTAGTCACTATCAAGCTCAAAATGCTTCCATTAGTACCTTAAAAATGGTCCCCCTTTCATCCAATGGCTTAGGTGCCTTGTAGAAAAGTTTAATGCACCATCCAATGGCCAAGTTTAAATGCCAAGATGACATTTTTATTTGTCATGAAAGAACCCTCATCTAATGGCCAAGAATGGAAGAAAAAAGATGAGTACAATTCATCCAAAGGTGGGCATCCATTCAGCCAAGAAAGGGAGTGCATGGGATTGTTTCTTTTCATCCAATGGCTTAGGCCATCTACAAGGGCTGAGTACACATGTTAAGGGCTGGATTTAATCTACAAGATGTCATTTTTATGTTGTCCTCATCCAATGACCAAGAATGGAAGAAGAAAGATGAGCACAACTCATCCAAGGGTAGAGGTCCATTCGGCCAAGCAAGGGAGTGCATGGGATTGTGTCCTTATTTCATCTAAGGCCTGAGGTTATTAGAAGGGCTAAATACACATCTTAAGGGCTGGAATCAATTGTCAAGAAGGTATTTTTATTGTGTCATCAAAAGATCCTAATCTAAAGGCCAAAATTGGAGAAGAAAAAGTGCAAAATTCATCCAATGGTTGGAGGGCCAACCGGCCAAGCATGAAAGAGGGGATAATGTTTTATTTTTCCTTAAGTGGCTGATCATTTGAGAGGGGAGGTCAGTAGCTAATTGAGAAAAAAAAGGTTTTTGAAAGAAAGGAAGAAAAAGTTTTCTAAGAGAACTTGAAGGTAGCCATTTCTACCTAGCTCTAGCATAGTTTTCTTCTTGTTTTCCATGGTGATTTCTTGATTTTCTATCTTGTTTTCCTACTACATTTCTCATAGAAATAAAATTTTTAAAAGGTTTATTTAAGTTTTCATCTTTTCTTCATCATCAAAAATGGTTGAAAACAAATTTTTTTTTACAAGTTTTTGCTTTGGCCGAATGTAGCATAAGTTATTGCCTTGATTTTTCTTCTTTTCTTCTTTGCATGTTGTTATGGGAAACATGATTTTAGAAGGTTTATTTAAGTTTTTTAATGTTCTGATTTTTTACAAAAAATGAAGCAAAAGAGGTTGAAATGGCTACATGATCTTGATACATATCAAGTGACCATGGTTAGGGGAGAGGCTATGCCCATTTTTACCAACCATGAAGCTCACCACTATTTTGATTAGCATGGTTTATTTTCTGATTTTTTGAAATGGAAAGGCTTCATGATCTTGACAAGATCAAGTGATTATGGTTAGAGGAGAGGCTATGCCCATTTGGTACCAACCATGGAGCTTAACTTTCCTTGTTTTTTACTAGTTTTTCTTCATATTTTCTTTGCATGTCTATGTTTATTTTGATCATGTTCTTTACATTATTTTTATGCTATATTTTCTTTTTATATTTTTTTCATGAAATGATATTTCTTTGTAAGTTTTGGCCCTTATGTTCTTCTTGATTATATTTTGCATTTTTTTATGTATCATACTTTGCATGTTGCCATATTTGCATCACATTTTTACCATATGAACATTCGGCTACTCCCATGTTGTTTGCCTTGTATGTGTATTTTCATTTTTGCTTGTTGATTTGTTTTCATTTCCATGTTAGGTTTTTTTGATAGGTCATTCGGCCATGTTGGATTTTTGGGCATGTTTGCATCATTTCTCATGTTTATTGCCATGTGTTTGTGAAAACGCCATGTTAGAATACCATGTGACCATTCGGCCTCCTCCATTTCCTATGCTTTGCATGTACATTTTCATCATGTTAGTTGATAGGTTTGCATTCCATGCCATAACATTGTGTATTCTGACTTGGTTTGCCATGAGTTTGTGTCATTTTCTAAATAGGATTACACTAGGTTGCTTAGTGGCCATTTGGCCTCTTCATGTATCCTTGCCTTGTATATGCATTTGCATTTTGTTTAGGTACCATTGCTTTGCATTATTATGCCATGAAATTGTGTTTGAGTTGCTGTTTGTTCATGCCTTAGTATTAGATTTTTTGGTCATTATATGTCCATGACATTCTCATGCATTCTAGGTCTAGGCCATCTTGGTATTGCCATGCATATTAGGTCTTAAATCATATTGGTATTGCCATGCATTGCTATGCCATTTAGTTCTTAGGTCATATTAGTATTGTCATGCATATTCATAACACATTAGGTCTAAGTCACATTTGTATTATGAAGCATTTCATGCATATTAAGTTAGGATAGCATTTATTGCCATGCAAACTCATGCTAGGCATTTAGGCCATCCTTGTATTGCCATGCATATTAGGTCTTAAATTATAATGGTATTGCCATGCATTGCAATTTATTTAGGTCTAAGGTCACTTTGTTTTACCATGCATTTCATGTCACTTTAGGTCTAGGTTTCATTAGCATCGCCATGCATTTCATGTATTTTAGACCTAGGTCTAGGCCATTTTTTTCATGTTATTTAGGTTCATTTTAGGTCTAGGCCATATTCTCTATGCCATGCATTTTTTTCATGTTATTTAGGTTTTAAATCATGCATTCAATTTGTTGTATGATCATGCATTTCATGTCATGCCACATGATTATTGACTTAGGCCAATCAATGGCTCAAATCCATGCTCACTTTAGCATACTTGTGGAAAATTAAAGGGTTATCAAATTGATTATTCTACCTTTGTGATTTTTTTTACTTAGCCAATTTTTGTCCAAGGTTTTTAAATGTTTTAGCTACTGTTTGTAGGTCTTTAGGAGGGTCTCCAATATTTTTACTTTGATTTTCAAATGATTTTATCAAAGGCAAAAAAATATGTTTTGGCAAAACAGCTTTTCACCTAGTACTCGTACTTTCCCCATTTTTCTGGGTAGTCGTATTTAATCAGAAAATTAAGCCAATTTTTTATCATGTATTTTTACATGTTCTGAGTCTCCAGTAAATTTTTTTAGATTATTTTGAATTTTTAAAAATAGGCTAAAAAGTCGTGTGTCAAAATCGGACAGTAGAGGCAGATTTGAATTCAAAAGAAAAACAATGGTTGAATTTGGCTAAGGCATTTAGAGGGGGTTGGTTAGAAGCTTTAGATACTATCTTAGGATAGTTTCTAAGCCTTTATAAACTTTAAAAATGATTTTATAAACATCGGTTTAAGGATGGTCAAGTCCAGGACTTTAAACTTAGGAAATTAGAGCCATTTTAAAAGGGTTTGGCTATGGTTTTATTTCTAATCCAAGATCTTCAAAATTGTTTTCAAACAATCAAAAAGTATTTTGATTTTAGAAAATTTAATTTGATATATTTTCCTAAGGTAGCTTGATATCTTTTTAGATATACGGATTTCCTTAATTAAAGGAAAAAATACATTTTCATGCATTGCATTTTCCATGTTCATGCATACTATATAATATGTTATTTTTGATAATTTCTATGATATTGTTATTATTTTGATTTATTTTATGGTGTTATGTTGTTTGTTATATGTCTTTGAATATTATATGTTATTCTATGCTATTTATTTAGTTTTTCATTTTTGTCACATTATTTAGCATATACTATGTTCATGCATTATTATTTATACTTTCATGCATATTACATGATAGCATTATTTTATGTTTCATGTCATTTCATGTCATTTAGATTATATTCCATGTCATTTAGGTTTAATCATTTATATTTGCCATGTCATTTAAATCATTTTATTCCATTTAGAATACACCATGTTACTTAGGTTATTTCCTTTCATATAGAATATATTATGTCATTTAGGACATCTCATTTCATTTAGAATATTTCATTTCATTTAGAATATTAGGTTATTTAAATCATTTCATTTAGAATATGCTATGCCATTTGAATTATGTCATAACATATAGCTTTCACTATATTATCTAGACTTTGCTATGTCATTTTATTTATGTCACACATGTTCATATTCATTTTTTTAAATGTTTTTTTAAAAAAAGATAATGATTTTCAATAAAAAAAAATAAAGATATTCCTGAGTTAAAATAATTCTTGAGTTCTCTACCGGGTTTGTTGGAGGGAATATCATCAATTATCATTAATAAAGGAATATCTTTCTTTCAAAAAATGAGAATGATTCGGAAAGTTTTCCAAATGAATAAAAATTTCTATATTTTGCTGATTTTGTTGGGAAATATAGGAAAATTTTGAATTAATAAATTCCGAATCATTTTCAATTAAAAATGGAGTTACTTTTCTTAAAATTGGGAATTAATTTAAAACACCAAATTTAAAACCAACTTTTTACCGAGACTTGAGATAACACACGATTAATAAGGTATCGTTTTATACGGGCGTTGTGTGGGTGCTAATCCTTCACCGCACGTAACCGAGTCCCGAACCCGATTTTTCGATTTTCTCTAGTTTAAAACGCAAACTTGAAATTGGTTTTAAAAATGTTTTACAAAATCGGTTTTAATAGGTGGCATATCACACCTAGCCAAAAAAGATTGGTGGTGACTCCATGACTTTTTTCGAGGTTATTTTCAAACCCTCATTTTATTTCAAGAGGAATTAAGTCGACTTTTCTTCGGTTTTTTAATGTCAACAAATAATAAAGTCTTGCGATGAGACCTTGTTATGTCATTTTTTAGGTTGCAATAGCTTGGCGACTCCGTTGGGGACGTTAGAGAGTCAGGCCTAGAATTAGTCGCGTGTTATCAAAGTCTCGGTTTTTGTTGGTTCATTCGATATTTAATTTTAATTTCCACATTTTTTTTAAATAAGGAGAATTTTGAAAATAATAAAATGGTTTTAAATATGTCCATATTCATGTGCATGCATATTATTATTTGTTCTCTGGTTATTTTGTTGCGTATATTTATATGTTTGCTTAACTGATGCTTTACATTGTTTAATTTTAGTGGGGTATTTAGAATAAGGGGTGTAGAATAGGTGATAATAGGTTTGTTTTGTTCCTCCATACACATTATATCTGCATTTGCATAACATGAACTCTCTACCCGGGTTTCGTCCTTTTAAGTGGGAGTAAAGTAACTACGCCTTTGTGATGATCCTCTATATGGGCTAGTGAAACACTTCCAGAGTACAAAGTACCTAATGCCTTCGTGATGATCCTCCATATGGGCATAGGAAAATATACTCTAACGAATTGAACCCGCTTTTATCGGGGTGCCTTACTAGCCTTCACAAGCGACAGTGAGGAACAATTCGGGGCCTTAGAACCGATTCACCTTCATATAGTGAACCTAGGCGAAGCCATGCCGGATTTCTGTTAGATACCCAAAGTTTAAGAACACATGGAGGAACATTTCCAACCTTTTACCATCTTTCTATATGTTAGATTTTACAAATTGGGTGATGATGAACGAACATCATATCGCTCGTAATAAATTTATTATTTTGTCCCAAAGGCGTCATAATGCCGAAACTCTGTTAAAATTTTTGGGACATTTTTTTAAAAAGCATGTTGCTATTTATGTTATATTTGTGAATTCATTTCTTTACTAATTTATTTCCTTTTGTTTTCTTTTCTTTGACATGCATCATAGACACCATCATACACTTGAAGTTTATTGGCCTCGGGATAGTTATCAACCCAAAGGACTTTCATGGAGTGTCAAGTTATTTCAGTGATAGAAGATCATGCAGTAGTTAGGGCACGGTCGGAAAAAGATCAGAGGGAGGATGGTGATTGCCTGAAGAAAGATTATGTGTCAGTATTACCAGAAAGGGTAAAAATGGATTTTAGACAAAATAATCTTTGAGGGTTAGCCGACATTTGGAATCAGTGGAATGTATAAGAGAAAGAAGCCTTCACTCAGAAATATAGAGATATAGCACTCTTAATTCTGATTAGGGTCAATAGTGGGTTGACTCAGGCTATGGTACAGTTTTGGAATCCTGCTTATAGATGTTTTACATTTAACAAGGAGGATATGACCCCACTTATTGAAGAATATTCAGCACTGTTACGTATTGAATGTCCTAATCCTAATCGGGTATATTTGAAGGAAGTGAAACCTTCAGGTTTTAAGAGGAAAGTAGCTAGGATCACACGAATGGATACAACATGGGTTGAGAGTCATGTGGATGCAAAGCAGAAAAATGGATGCATTCCGTGGGAAACTCTCCGACAATTGATTGGGTTATTCCAATAAAGAAAAAGCCAGGGACATATTCGCTCTAGCCATCTACGGATTAATCATATTCCCGAAGATATTGGGTCATGTGGATATAGCCGTGTTTGATTTCTTTGAAAAGTTGGAACAGAAGATCAACCCATCTCCGGCCATCATAGTTGAAACTATCCAATCTTTGAATTTTTGTAAAAGGGAAGGACAAGGGAGAATCAAGGGGTTTGGACAACTCCTTATATTTAGATTCAAAGTCACTTTTGGAAGATAGAAGAGGTTTCCTTCAAACCATACATGAAGTCTTTAGTTTCGATTAGGGAATTCCTTCAAAATAATTGGCCTGAAGATGGAGATGAAGAGAAATGGATCAACATGTTTCGGAATCTAAAATGGGAGATGGTAACTTGGAGAGCTCTATGGATGTTTCCTATGCCCATTATGTATAAATGTGGGGACAACCCGGAAGTTCCACTACTCGAAATTTAGGGGTCTGTGAGTTATGCACCTCTGTTGGTGCAAAGACAGGTTGAGTCTCGGTAATTCACACCCATGACTCATAAGCTAGGATCATCTGAGTTCACTTATGGAGAGGATGGATATTCTGGAAAGGTGCGAGCAGTGATTGAAGCATGGAAGAAAACTCACCGGATAAAAATGGCTAGATATGCCGACATCATTACACCTGATTACCTGGTATGGAGGGAATTAAGGGTTAATGATAGGCTGTTGACATCGAATGGGGAAGAGGTCCAGTTCATGAATCCGCCACCGAAGGAAGTGCCATCAGAGTTAGAAATCGCAAGGGCAGAATTCAAAAAAGAAAAGGCCCAAATGAGCAAAGAAATTGCCCGATTGCAAGAAGAGCTTGAGGACATGAAAAATAGGGAATCAGCTCGGGAAAGAGAAAAGGAAAAGATCAAGACAGAAAGAGACACTGCCAAGGGAGATCTTAGGGATTTGCACTTGGAAAAAAAAAAGGTATCGCTTCGAGCTCAGATTTGAAGGGACACTCAAGACTTCTGGGGAATGGGAGCAAGAGGTCAAAAACCTCAAGAAGGACAGTAACTACTGGAAAGAGAGAGCGAAGCATGAAGAACCTCGAGCCAATCAGCTGGAGAAGCCAGCTAAGAAAAGCTTACACTGTGATGTTTTTGCTGACGCATTAAGGGGCAATGAACAAGTAGGGGTCAGATTGAAGAGCAAGGCAATCAAAAGGAGACTGTGAAAGAAAGTCCAAGATCAGAGGGAGTTACTATAGGACTAATATTTTGTAACAGCACTTTTAAAGGCAAAGTATGGAGTTGTCTTAGGCAGTGATCTTTTGATTCTATCTTTGATGTATTTAGTTTCAGGAAATCAATGAAAAACCGTTCGGTTGGAATTATCCCGGGGCCAATACTTTCAAATGCATACATACTTTTATCATTCACTTATTCTGTCCTTTATATATTTTGTTCGTTCATTCATACATAGTTATAATTATTCATTAATCTATTATGCATATTATTCATTCATACTCATATACTTAGTCATTCATTTATTTGTCCATTCATTTATTCTTTATAATTATTCATTTGTTCATTCAGTAAACATTTGATCATTTATTCATTCATTCATTTTTTATAAAACTTAAAAAAGTTGTGTCAATAAATTCTAATTCATGGTTTTCAAAACTAAAAGTACAATTGGTCGCACAGTGAAAGAACTGGATTTTCGACACCCTTACAACACTTGGTCTCAAGCCAGAGCTATGGAGAATGTTCAGCTTGCTAGAATTGAAAGAATGGAAAGAACTCAAAGGGAACTGTAGGAACAGTTGGCTAAGTCTCAGGAGGAGTCACGGGAACAAATGACCAAACTCATGGAAATGATGAATACCATGATGAGGCAGAAATGGCCAAAGGAAAATTCAGTTACAGGAATTGGGGCAGTGAACCTGGAAGGCCGACCTGAGGTGGTGCAACTGAATGGCCAAACATCCCAACATGTGGGAAATGAACTTCCAACTGGGGCAACATCCTATGTTTACATTCAACCAGTGGTTGAAGCATAGAATTATGGTCCTGGGAAGGGAAGCATTGGGGTTGACCCAATTGACGTTAATGTTCCAGACTTTAAGGAATTGGCTGAAAAGGAAAAAGCAAAGATGACCGAGCTGAAGAGGGTTGAAATGGTGGAATTCCATAAAAAATATCAATTGCTGGAGGAGAGGTTGAGGGCCGTTGAAGGGGCGGAGTTATTTGGCTGTCTAGATGCCAAAGAAATGAGTTTACTACACGATCTGGTAATTCCCCTAAAGTTCAAAGTACCAGACTTTGAGAAATATAATGGGACTACCGACCAATCAGCACATCTGACCATGTACTACAGAAGAATGACGGGGCATGATGAAAATGAAAAACTACTTATCCACTGTTTTCAAGATAGCTTGACAGGGTCTGCAACCCGACGATATAATCAACTGAGTCGTACCAAGATTCATTCGTGGACGGATTTAGCCAGGGCTTTCATAGAGTATTATAAGCATGTATTTGATATGGTACCTGATAGGCTGTTGTCGCAACCTAAAAAATAACAAGTCTCATCGCAAGAATTTATATTCGTTAAGCGTGACATTAAAAAAAAATCGAGGAAAAAGTCAACTTAATTTCTCTAGAAAAATGAAGGTTTTGAAAATAACCTTGAAAAAGACATGGAGTCGCCACCAATCTTTTTTGGTTAGGTGTGATCGGCCACCTATTAAAATCGATTTTATAAAACATTTTAAAATTAATTAAAACATTTTTTTAAACCAATTTCAAGTCTGCGTTTTAAACCAGAGAAATCAAAGAAGCGGGTTCGGGACTCGGTTACGTGTAAGGAAAGATTAGCACCCCACAACGCCCATATAAAACGGTACCTTATTAATCGTGTGTTATCTCAAGTCTCGATAAAAAGTCGATCTTTAATTTGGTATTTCAAGTTAATTCTCAATGTAAAGAAAAATAATTTCATTTTTAACTGAAAATGATTAGAAATTTATTAATTCAAAATTTTTCTATATTTCCCAACAAACGTGGCAAAATATAGAAATTTTTATTAGTTTGGAAAACTTTCCGAATCATTCGTATTTTAAAGAAGATATTCCGTTATTAATGATAATTGATGATATCCTCTCCAGCAAACCCGACAGAGATCTCATGAATTATTTTAACTCGGGAATATTTTTATTTTATTGAAAATCATTATCTTTTTCAAAACATTTTAAAATATGAATATCAATATGTGTGACATAAATAAAATGACATAGTAAAGTCTAAATAATATAATGCAACCTAAATGGTATGATATAATTTAAATGTCTTAGCATATTCTAAATGAAATGAAATATTCTAAGTTATATGATATATTCTAATGAAATGAAATGACCTAGGTAACATGATATATTCTATATGAAATATAATATCCTAAGTCATAAGATATATTCTAAATGAAATAAAATATCCTAAGTGACATAATATATTCTAAATGAAATGACCTAGGTAACATAATATATTCTACATGAAATGAAATGACCTAGGTAACATAATATATTCTATATGAAATGAAATGATTTAAATGACATGGCAAATATAAATGATATGGCATATAATCTAAATGACATGAAACATAAAATAATGTTATCATATAATATGCATGAAAATAAAAATAAAAATAATAATGCATGAACATAGTATATGCTAAATAATATGACAAAAATAACTAAATAAAAAGCATAGGATATCATGAAATATTCAAAATCATATAACAATTAATATAATATCAAAAAATTAAATCAAAGATTATAACACCATCATGAAAATTAACATAGCAAAAATCATATATTCTATAGTATGCATGAATATGGAAAATGCAATGCATGAGAATGTATTTTTTCCTTTAATTAAGAAAATCCATATATCTAAAAAGATATCCGGCTAACTTAGGAAAATATATCAAATTAAATATTCTAAAACCAAATATTTTGTGATTTTTTGAAAAACAATTTTGAAAAGCTTAGATTAAAAATAAAATTTAGCTAAACCCTTTTTAAATGGCTCTAATTTCCTAAGTATAAAATCCTGGACTTGACCACCCTTAACCCGAGATTTAAAAAATCATTTTTAGAGTTTAAAAAGGCTTAGAAACTACCCTAAGTCAGTAGCTAAACTCCCTAATCAACCCCCTCTGAGTAACTTAACCAGAACAGAAAAAATGATTTTTCTTTAAATTCAATTTTGCCTCTACTGTCCAGTTTTAAAGCACTATTTTTTTACCTATTTTTAAAAATTCAAAAAAATCTAAAAAAATGTTGGAGACTCAGGACATGTAAAAATACATGGGAAAAAATCTGCTTAATTTTCTGATTAAAGATGACGGCCCAGAAAAATCGGGAAAATACGAGTACTCTGTGAAAAACTGTTTTGCCAAAACACATTTTTTTTGCCTTTGATAAAATCATTTAAAAATCAAAGTAAAAATGTTAGAGACTCTCCTAAAGACTCACAAACAGTAGCTAACACTTTTGAAAAGTTAGACAAAAATTGACTAAGTAAAAAAAAATCACAAAGGTAGAATAATCAATTTGACAACTCTTTAATTTTCCACAAGTATGCTCAAAATGAGCATGACTTTGAACCATTGATTGGTCTAAGTCATAAATCATGTGGAAATGACATGAAATGCATGAAAATACAGAAAATATGATGCATAAAATGCATGATTTAAAACCTAAATGACATGAAAAATGCATGGCATCAATAAAATGACCTAGACCTAAATGAACTTACATGGCATTTAATGCAACCTAGGTCTAAAATGCATGAATATGCATGGCAAAGCAAACCAATCCTAAACCTAAAGAATGCATGTCAATAACACAAACATATAGCATGCTTAAACAAAATTCACAACTATATATCATGAAAATGCAAACCTATCAACTAGCATGATGAAAATGCACACACAAAGCTTAAAAGATAGGGGTGGCCGAATGGTCTATATGCTCAATGTGATGGAATCCTAGCATGACATTTTCATAAACATGACATACTAAAATGCAAAGCTAAAAAAGAAACATGTTAAACCATGTAAACATGAAGTAAATGCATGCACAAGACTAGACATTTTCACAAACACTTAGCATAGTAAAATGCAAATCATGAACAACACAAAAATGTTGAAAACAGAAAATTAAAAATGTAAAAACAAGGAAAACAAACATGAATACTAGATGAAAGAATCAATAATAGAGGTAAATAAGGAACAACATTAAAACAAGCTACATATTTTGTTATTTGAAGAAAGATATGAATTATCAAAAACATGTTAGACACTACTAACAACATGAAACAAAAGCAAAACAGCAACTATAAAAAAATAAAAAAAAGGCCATTCGGCCACTTAGAGAAAAAAAATAATTTTCCATAGTTTTTCAAGAAAGCATGAAGGAAGAACTTGAAAAGAAAGCTTAAAAACACTTATTGTAAAATCAAAATCAAAATAAACTCACCAAATGTCAAATGAAAATAGCAAATCAAGAAGGGAAAATCAAAGAAAGTGCAAGAGTATGGTGCTTAAAGCAACCTCTAGAAGCTATATTGCAAGCTTTTTCTCTTCTAACTTTATTTTCTTTTCTAAAATTTTCTTTTTGCCTTTCAAAAATGGAGAGAAAACCAGCCAAAAACAAGAGTGAATAGCTGAAAATGAAAAAAGAGAGACCTTCCCCTTGTAGTGGCCGAATGGCTTGTTAGATAGCTAGGATGTTGTCATTTTTTTTTTTCCAACCAATTTTGATCCAAAGGCTATTGATCCAAGATGTTTAAAATGTGAAATTATCGCCCTTAGATTAGGTAATCAGCTATCCACAATTATAGCTGTTCAAGAATCTTAAGCCATTATGTTGACATTCTCCCTCTTCATGCATTGGCCCATGTGGCTTAATTACAAAAGCTTGGTCAAAAAAATTTACCTTCCTCTTCATTGTTGGCCTTCTGAATAAAAATCAGAAAATATTTGCCCACCCTTGGGCCTTCGTCGGCTAACCCTCTAAATTCCAGCCCAATCTCCAGTTTTTAAAAGGCAAGAAAAGCCCTATTCGGTTTCTTGGGTAAAATGACTTTTTTGTCCCCCAAACATAAATAAATAGCAAACAGGCTCCAAATTAAAATTTTATTTTTTAATACTTCCAAAATAATAAAAAATTGAATTCTGGAAATTTTTAAAATTTTTCGAGCCCATTTGCTATTTATTTGGATTTTTTCTTCCAAAATTGCCCTTTTGTGCTCCCAAACTTTACCATTTTTTAAACGAGCTCCAAATCCAGATTTTTATACACCAATCTCTTCCAAATAATTTAAAAGTATGATCTGGAAGTTTACATAATTTTTGGAACTCATTTGGTATTTTTTCGGGATTTATCTGCTTGAATTACTACATAGTGGGCCCGGGATTTGGCCATTTTGCAAACGAACTCCGAATCAGGATTTTCTTTGGGCAATCTATTCCAAATAATTTATGAATGGGATCTAAAAAATTTCAGAATTTTTGGGGTAAATTTGCTATTTTTTCGAGATTTATCTTCTTGAATTTCTGCATAGAGGACCCGCGATTTGGCCATTTTGCAAACGAACTCCAAATCTGAATTTTCTTTCTCCAATCTCTTCAAAATAATTTAAGAATGAGATCTGTAATTTTTCAGAATTTTTGGAGTTCATTTGCTATTTTTCCCAAATTTTCCAATTTTGCCCTTTTGCCTCCGAAACTCGATTTTGCTCAAAACAAGTCTGATTTTCTTCAAACTGAGCCTTGGGCTATCCTTGTTTAATCACTCCTCATAAATTAGGGGCTTTAGCCTTACCAAATCGGGCCATTTCTGTAATTCTTCCAGATTTCATCGAAATCCACCAAAAACCCTAATTCTCGGTTTTCTTCCGAATTGATTTTTCTTTTAGTTTTTCTTCCAAGTAGCTTCTCCATTACTCGTAGTCAGTGCTTGTCTTTCATTTGGAACCTTCAATTTTGACCAATTTGATCGTTTAAGCACTTTTCCCCAAATTTCTTAGACTAGGGTTTCCTTTTTACTGAATCTCCGTAACCCAACTTTCGAACTCCATATCTTTCGATGTAGACCTCAGATTGTCAAAATTCTTTTTCCATTTTTCAATTGAACTTCAAATCTTGATTTTGAAAGTAGATTGACTTTTTTAGTAGTTGACTTTTTAGGATTGACTTTTTGGGATTGACTTTTTTTAAGTTTAACTTTTTATGCTCGTCTTCTTAGACTAAGTCTCGGAGTACCACTTGCATGATGAAAAAAGTCTTTTTACATCCTAAAACATCAATTTAGGAAGAAAACATATATATTTTAGTGGTCCGGACAAAATTAGGTGTCTACATTGGGCATAACATGAAACATTTGAAGATAAATTAGTGATCAATACATTACTCATCATCCTATGTGATTTGATAAGTATTAATGAAATCCTTGTGCAAGGTGGAATAAAGATTTGGAAAGAGCTCAAAATTTCATTTACAGAGTTAATGACTCTATTTCAAGAACTAATATGGTTAGATTCACATTTAATAGACATTAAAGCGAGGTCTATATCAATCGAGATATTGATTATGGAGGAATTGGATTATGTTGGAAGATTGTGTACCACTTTAACTATTCTAATATTCGGGTGATCATAACACATTACTAGATGTCAATCTTGATTTATAAATCTGAATTAATTATTTAGAGAATTAATGATGAATGTAAAAGAGTTTGATTAATCTAATCCTAATTGAATAAGGATTACAAGTTCATGTTATTGCCAACTAATATAGGTTACACACATTAAAAGTAGTTGAATAAGAAATTAAAATAAAAATTCAAGTTTTACTTGATTGTATAAAAATTTTGGAATTTCAAAGACTTACTTGAAAGAGTTCAACAGTGCAAGAGATTTTATAACAGAGTCATAGAAACCGTAATTGGACTAGGATAGTCGAATCCCTATATAACCAATGTTTTGTTGATCTAATAATACACTACAACACATAGAGGAATAAACCCTAGTTAGCACTAGATTCAGCTAACCAATACTCCCTATCTCCTTTAGAGATTTTTCTTTTTTTCTTTTTATATTTATTTATGTGGATTACCATTGGAAACTAAATAATTGAACAGTTTATTGTTTGTTACAATTTGACCATCATGATTTAGACTTTAGAGGTATTGCTCTCTTGTTTTAGTTAGTGATAGTTTGCATTAAGCAGAATTAATGTATAACCCTATTTTTAAGAATTAAAATTTAAAGTTTCTCTTGTCAACTAATCTTTGATTACATGATTAATTTTCAACATTTTGTACATATACAAATTGGAATATCAAGTTTTAACTATTACCCTAACCCTAAAATTAATTAGCAATAAATAAAAAGATCTAATTTGAATATAAGACTATAAGAATTCTAAGACTTAATAGATTTTGGATAATAATACTTAATAAGCTACCTTCATGTGTATGTGGGAGTGGGACTAGTGGGTGACAAACTCATAAACGTATGAGATAGGAAAAAAAGAATAAACATAAATTCTGATATCACATTAAATATTTAATTTAAAATCAATTAATAATAAATAAAAAAACCTCAACTTAATTTATAAGACCATGAAAAACTCAACTTTTCATATTCGGAATAACATAACATTCTACAATGCTCAATGCTCGTATAGGCACATAAGAATTGCAACTATTTTAAAAGTAATATGGGGCAACATTTTTCAAATTATACTATTATTGAAAACTGATAAAAGTGTAAATGTATTTTTTTTTTTTTTCACATTTTCTAAAATCTGCTAACTAGTTTTGGCCAAAATAAAAGAAAAAAAAAATCTGGAGTCGCAGGATATGATATGATATGATGATGTATATGGACAATAAAAATGTTAAGCACGTACAGTTAGGGTTGTTCACTATTCGGTTTTAACCGAATTAACCGATCGAAATTTAATTCGGTTCGGTTAATCGGTTAACCGAATAAAGTTCGGTTCGGTTAACGGTTAAAGGTTTTGAAGAATTTCGGTTTTCGGTTAATTCGGTTCGGTTAAGCGAAAATAACCGAATTACACGAATTAACCAAAATTCTTCAAAAAGTCATTATTTAATGCTTTTAGATTTTTTTTTAAAAAATTAATTTATATATTAATAAATTAATAAATTATTATTATTTTTTTGATTGGTTGGACTTGGATGGATAATTTGGATACAAAATCATGTAAAAAATAGGTTAGTAAAATAAATTTTTTATTTATTTCTGTTAATTCGAAAACCGACCGAATTAACTGAAATAATTTCGGTTCGGTTAATTAACCGAACTAACTATTCAGTTCGGTTAACGATTAATAGAAAAAAATTTGGTTAATTCATTTCGATTATTAACCGAATGAATACCCTACGTACAGCACTGTGAGATGAATCTGTCCAAGAGAGAGTCAAAGCTAAAGCTATACATGAATGAAAATAAAGCATATCGTACGGATCCATTGACAACTGGAATCGCCCATATCTTTCTATGTCTCTAGCTAGCTACTCATGAGTCGTCAGTTTATACCAGTTGTACTTTCTTTCTTTTTTTCCTTTTTTTTATAAACCAAAATCAAATCAAATAAATTAGCCGAAGAGGATAGCAAGTAAATACTATAGGGTTAATATGAAAAATATGTAGTTCATAAGAAATTATTGTGAAATGATATAATGGATAAAAGTTATTTAAAAAAAATAAATAATTAAAATTATTATAAAAAATATTGTAAAGAAAAACTTTCTTTTTTCTTTTTCTTTTATTTTTTAATTTACTTTTTAATTAAAAAATAAATATTTTGAAAATAAAAACATTTTAATTTTAAAAAATAAATTTTTAAATTTTTTATTTACTTTTTTTAATTAAAAAATTTTAAAAAATAAAAATAATATGCCTAAAATTAATTTTTCTTTATTTTTTTAAATTTCTTTAAATTTAAAAAATATATATTTAAATATTTTATTTTTTCAATTTATTTTCAATTAAAATTTTTAAAAAATAATATTTTCTTAATGAAAGAAAAAAGAAAAATAATTTTTTTCATGAAAAATAATTTTTTTTTTTTATAATATCTTTTATAATAATTTCTAATTATTCATTTCTATTTTTCAAATAATTTTTATTCATTATACTATTTCACAATAATTCTTTATAAAATGCATGTTTTTCATATTAACCCAATACTATATTAATATTTTGATAGTACTATTACTACTACTACGAGTCAGTAATAAAACTGTCGATACAACCAACCCGACATGCATTTATCAGATAATCTTTTGTTGGCTCCATTACAAAAATGAAAATGAAAAAAAAAAATATTTATATATATATATATATATATAGAGAGAGAGAGAGAGAGAGAGAGCAAAACATGATCTTCCATGGCCCTACTCCGATTTTCTCTCTGAGCACCACTGCCTTTACTTTGTAGGGTACAGTCCATTAATAGCTCGGATTTAATGGTAAAAAAAATATATATATTTAAAAAAAAAGGAAGGAGCAAGGCTTAGATAGTAGATACTACTAGTGGATTAATTAGATGTTTAAAATAGTAATGTATGGAATAAGAGTCTTATAGGCTATATATAGGTGGAGTTTATGAATTGAAGAGAAATTTGTAAGGTTCCCCCATTAAAACTGTGTATATAAATGAATTATGGATTGATCTTTATATTCTGTGTTAAGTGAAATTGAGAACTCAATATTGGAATTCTCTTTCTCTTGTCTTCTAATCTCATCTCATTTCATATATATATATATTATCAAATATGAATAAAGACTTATTAGGTAAGTTTGTATTGTGGGATTATATGCCTATGCCTTTCTTTTACGGAAGGAAAGTACATAAATAATTGAATGAAACAGATTTTTAATTTAAAAAGAGAATAAGAAACAAAAGAAAAGAATTGAATTGAATTGAATGCAAAAGCAAAAGTAAAAGCAAATAGAAGTAAAATTGAGTTAAGTATTGAATGCAAATGCAAAGAAGTGGGCGGAGTTGGAAGTTGTGAGCATCCTCTTTTTCTTTTTTTTCAATTTTGTTTGACCACGTACATACGGTCCAAATGCAAAAGCATAAAAATTTAAAAGTAGGATATAATATTTTAGTTCTAACAATATAGCAAAGCAAAGCAATTACTTATAAAATACTTGTGTACTGGCAGGCACAGCAATCCATTTCCAATCCTTACAAAAACTCGCCGATTAATCTTCAGCGTAAAGAATGTTCCTGGATTCTTCTCTTCACAAATTCATCATAATATAATAAAATAAAATAAATAAACGCACGAATTCCTCGACAAATTCACACTATTTTTTATTATTATTAATTTTATTCTTCTCCATCACTATATATATATATATATATATATATATATATATATAAGCTCTCCAGGTCCAATCAACTTGTCCACTTCTTTCAATTCCAATTCCATTTATCTCTCATCTTTTTCGTTCCCTATCGAATCCAACAAATTAAACTCCGCCCTCTTTCTTCTAATCCAACAAATTCCATTTCACTGATCTTTTTTTTTTTTTTTTTAAAGATTTTGATAAAAGTTGAAAAATGGCCCTCCTAATCAACGAAGTCGACACCCTCACTAACCAAATCTTCTCCATCCTTGAAAACAAATTTCTTTTTGGTGACCAAGACAATAATGCCGATGCTCCAAAAACCCATCAAGATTTGAAATCTGGAAAACACCCAAGTGGAAAAGTAAGAATCCTTTCCATTGACAGTGGCAGCTTCCGATGGTATATTGGCCGCCCAATCCCTCCTTACCCTCCAAATCTTTCTCCGTCAAAAATCAGGAAATCCCAATGCCACCATTGCCCATTATTTCGACGTTGTTGCAGGCTCCGGAGCTGGTGCAATTCTGTCCGCATTATTATTTACTCGCGCTCAAAATGGCGCACCCATTTTTACTGCCCACCAAGCTCTTCATTTCCTTGTAAAAAATCGTCGGAAACTCTTTCCCTCCTCGCCTCAAGGAATATTCCGTCGACTTTTCCGTCCATCAAGGGTAAAGAAACTGTTGAGCAAAACCTTCGGGGATCTGACTTTGAAAGATACGTTGAAGCCGGTTTTGATACCCTGCTACGATCTTTGTTCCCACGCGCCATTCTTGTTTTCCCGCGCCGATGCATTGGAAATGGACGGCTATGATTTCAAGATGAAGGACGTGTGTTATGCAACGTCGGCTGATCCGACGGTGGTGGGGGCGGTGGAAATGAGATCGGTGGATGAGAGGACGAAGATCCTGGCGGTGGAAGGTGGGGTGGCGATGAACAATCCAACGGCTGCAGCGATAACACACGTGCTGAATAATAAGCAGGAGTTTCCGTTTTGTAATGGAGTGGAGGATCTTTTGGTGTTGTCTTTGGGGAATGGAGAGACGGGTTTCGGTTCCGGCGATCTTACTCTTACTCCGCCGCAGACAAGGTTTCTTAGAATAGCCGGCGAGGGAGCTTCTGATATTGTAAGTACTAATTGTTTTTATGTTGTATAAATGGAAATTTTAATAAAATATATATATGTGGGCATCGAATGTTGAAATTGATGAAATGGTTTATTATTAAATATTTACAGGTTGATCAAGCAGTTTCAATGGCATTTGGAGAAAGTGGAAGCAAGTACGTGAGAATTCAGGGAAATGGGTGGAAAAAGTTGATGAATGATATCCCTGATGCTGCTAAGGCTAAAAGTAAAAAAAAAAAATGTAAAAGTGAGATAGTGATGATGAGCGTTACAAAGGAGATGCTGGGACAAAGAAATGTGGAGTCGCATCTTTTCAAAGGAAAGAAGAGGAGCGAGGTGACAAATTTGGAGAAACTAGAGATGATTGGGGGTGAGTTAATGAAGGAGCAAGAAAGGAGGAAAACAAGCATCCTGCCAACGGTGCTGTTCAAGCAAAAGCAAACGCCAAGAACATCATCAGCCTCCGCCACAACCATTTCATCCCAATCTTCATGTTCGTTAGACCACCACATTTGACTTTCTCTTTCTCCGTCAATTATTACAAGGGAATTCATTTTCTGCTAATGCTGCCGCTCGTCATATAATTAATTATACTACTAATATTATATATATATATATATATATATATATATATATTTGTGGTGTCCGAGCTGAGCTGAGCTGAGTTGTAAACTCCACTTACCTATTTTCATTTGTTTTTTAGTGTATTTTTTCCATTTCATTTTTGGGGTGCTTGCTTGGATAGTGGGAAGACTCAAGACCTTCTATTTTATTCTATTATAGTATTTGTATAGTTTACTTAGACATATATATTTTAGTTTATTGGTGACTCTATACATGATATGGGTTATATATATTTAAATATGTTTTTAATATAATTTTAAATTATAATTATTGTAGACATTCAATTTTGTTTGAAATCTTTTTAATAATATGATCTGAATTAAACTGTATTTATAATTATTAAACTAATTTTTTTTGGGATATTTTTATTTAAGATCAAATACATTTTTTGAGATTAAAAGTAGGCTTTTAAATTTATAGTTGGATTTTTTATGAAACCGATCCCAAATTCAAATTTTGGGTCTTTGAATAGGATATTGAGTTATATTGTTCTTTTTGGACTTTTGAACGAGGATTGAATCTTTAAATGAATTTGAATTTACTTAATGAACTATGAAACCTAAAAGTTAGGTTAGCCAATGTCCATTTTATTTTCTCATATATTATATCTATTCTTTTTTATTTATTCTCTTTTATTTCTTTAATTTCATTTCTTTGTTCATTTTATTTTTTGTAAATAACTTAGAAAATAAAAATAAAAAAGAAAGTTTTTTAAAAAATAATTAAAAAAAAAAACAGAAATTTTTATGGAAAGATCGGGTTCAAATCGGATGAAAAAATTTGGAAACCTTGAAAAGCTTAGGAATCAAGAGAAATCAAGGAATTTTGGAAAATCTTGAAACTCAAAAACAGAATCTGAACAAAAAAAAAAAAAAAGGAAAGGAGATTGAAAAAAAAAAATAATCGGATGTACCTTTCCATTGATTAAAGGCCTAAATTTTTGCACAAAATTCATTATATAAACAGCCATAGCATGCACATAATTGAGGAGCCAATAACAAGAATCAACCAGAATTTTTCTGCAGTCAGCCGAGAAATCCAAAAAAAAAAAAAGGGAAAAAACCCAGCATTCATCAACATAAGAAAACTCCAAACCAGCTTTCCAACAAGTATAAAATTTTTCCAGAAGTTCAAAAACAATAATCTCAACATTAAAAAAAAAAAAAAAAAAAAAAACCTAGCAGGCCTCAATTTCCCAAAAACAGTCAAATCCAAACCCATTCTTCCTCAGGGGTATGAGGCACGAAGGGTGCATCTCAGTCCCTTTTCGAAGGAGAAAAGGTCTCTGTCCTTTTCTGCTGGTGATGATCCCCTCTTTCCATAAAAAATAAAAAAAAAACATTTTTTTTTTCATTTTCAAAAAGCCAAGAGAACTTTGAACACACATTAATTCACAAAAGAGAAAATAGAGACTATCAGTAAAAAATAAATAAATAAAATAATAACCATTTCAATCCTCATGTAGTGGTATTCATTTAGAAATATAATAAATAACAATATTCATTTTTCAGCGCAAAAGAGATCTCAACGTCCGTGCTTTTATACATAGATTATAGATTATAAATATAAATATATTCTTTTTAGTAAAAAAAAGTTTTGAGAATAAATAACTATTTCAATCCTCATGTAGTGATATTCATGAGTTTTCCGATTGGCATCTCTAAATATTAAATTCGAATCTAAGCATGGCCTATTCATTTAATTATGTTTATTTTAAAATATTTTAAAATAATTTTTAAAATTAAAGTTAAAATTTTTACTAATATAATATTTCAAACTTAATCAAACTTTAAAATTTTTGTTCAAAATTCAATCCAAATCGACTCAAGTATACTGTCAGTATACGATGTATCTATAGCGACAAACAATAAAATGTCGGTATATGTTAAGCATATTCTGACTTTAACAAAAACCGTCAGTAAAGATCATTTATACCGACGGATTATTACCATCAATATAGACAAACGTCAATATATGACAATTTGTTTGTAGTGGGCTTAGTAGATTGTCCAATCTATGGGCAAAAGCATAGGCTTAGTTGGTTGGCCGAGTCATTGATAGATCTATCCTCATGTTAGGACACAAATATGTAGCTTTCTCGTTTGCTTTGTAAGAAGTTTTCTTTTGGAATAGTGTGAATGAAGAATTGAAGATGAGCGATACTGGAACAAAGATTAGTTATTATTGAGATGAATAAATTAAAATTATTCCATTGAATCAACTCTCTCTGATTGTCGTAAGTTAAAGTAATATCATTGTAGATGCTTGTTTTTGTCATTAACATGTTATGCAGGTATAACTCTCATAGGCAATGCTCCCTAATAGCCGCGTTCTTTAGGACGTCGCTCCCTAGTAGTAGCGCTCTCTAATAGCAACGCTTCCTTGTAGTAACGATTCTTGACAGCGACGCTCTCTGATAGCAGCGCTTCCTAGAGACCGTGCTTCCTGACAATGACGTTCCCTGACAACAGCGCTCCAACACTCCAGTTCTCTAGTGCTTAGTTGCTCCAACGCTCAACTCCTCTAGCGCTCCAATGCTCCACTCCTCTAGTGCTTCAGACTCTAGTGTTTCAGTATTCTCTAGTCGCTTGTGTATCATGCGACAAAAATGATTTGCAAAGCAGCTAGTAAGGTCTATAGTTATGTGAAGATTGTGGAGCTAATCCCAAAAAGTTGGCAGAATTTTTGGGTTTGCTCCATCTTTAGATGTTCTTGAGAGCATGGCATGAAGGCTTAAATATAAAGATTGTTAAGAAGTCCACTTCTTAACTTTTTCCTGAAACACAAGTACTTCCCTTTCAGGTATCACACTCCTAAGTATGTTATGTGATCAAAACACTTCTCATGTATAACCTCCCACTAGTTTCACATCACTAACTAACTATGTATTGATAATTTCAGCATTGCACATGATTAGTGCCACTTTCATATATGTGGTTTACAGACAACTTCCCATTCTCTTTACAACTTCTTTTCTCTTTGTAACTTCTCTTAGAGAGGCTATAAATAGTGATTTCAAAATTTCATTTGAGATCTTCTGGCATTTTGACAAACTTTAACTCTCTAATTCTTTTTGTAATTTTTTTCTCTGCAATTACTAAGCAACCATATCTTTCATCTTCCTCAACCACCTGTCACATCACTATTTCTTCAAGTCTACTTCAATCTAATCTTTTTCTCTGCAATCTCCATACAATATCTCGTTACAATCATAAATTATATTAGTATCTATATCATACATTATTCGATACACAAAATTAATAAAAATGAGTTAATTATTGTATAACCTTTTTGCCTTTTTCTTAAAGACTAGTGTTTGCTGTCACTTTTTGTCCTATTGTATGATTAATTTTATTTATTTTTAAAAATGAGTAACTATAATATAATCTTTTTACCCTTTTCTTAAAGATTAGTATTTGCTGTCACTTTTTGCCTTATTGTATGATTAATTTTATTTATTATAAAATATCCCTAAACCCTTTTTACTTTTACTCTCGAAATTTTATCACATTGATTGAATGTAAATTTGATTAACGAAAATCTACTATATATTATTTTTGGATCTTAAGGCCTAAGTGCTTTTCTAAAAATAAGATAATGGCAATTTTATTATTTTTTATAACGTAAAAAAACTCCTAATAGGGTTTGCTTGACATGTGTCGAGCTCTTTTGCTCGAAACATGTTGCTCGACACATGTTGACCTTCTTTTAGTTTTAAATGTTTTTTATTTTATTGTTAAATGATTATTTAAAGAGGTTAGTTTGCACGATAACTCACGAGTAGGTTTAAGATCTAACCTGATCAATTTGAAAAAAAATTAAATATGAAATTTATTTATTGGATTTTTAAACCGAATAACTTTGGGCTCGGATTAAGAAAATGTGAATTTTGGGATGAAAAAGGCCATGGACGAACCCCCCTCTAACAAAAGCTCTAGTTTTTCCTACTTTTTAAAATCCGAGTTGACTACCCATGACCCAATCTTTGTTAAATCAATTTTTATCCTTGAGATGACATAGAAATCAACCTAAAACAATAGCTAATGGCTCTAATCGGCCCCTCCCTTTTACAAATAAAAATCAAAAAATTATTAGTTTAGAAAAAACTCATTTCTGACTCCCAAAACCAGTTTTGAAAAACTATTTTTTTTTACCCTTTATAAAAATTCAAAAAATTCTAAAAAAATCATTTTAGACTTGAAACATGAAGATCTTTATGAGGAAAAATCAGTTTTATTTTTGGACTAGAAATGCTTTGACTGAAATTGCATTAAACTCAGAACAGTAGACTAAAATATGTTTTACCGAAAACCATTTTTCCAATCTTGATAAAAAAAATTCTAAAAATCTTGGAAAAAATACCAGGGGCTCCTCTAAGCGTCTACTAAATTTGGTTAAAAAATCTTTTTATTTTGACAAAAGGAACTTAGTGAAAAAATTACTCAAAGTCAGAATATCCAACTTAAAAACTATCACTCTTTCAACTTGTATACACAAGAGACTTTGGCTAAAGACCATTGATTGGTCCTAACCAAAAATCAAGTTGAAATGGTATGAATGCATGATTTTACAGCCAACAATCATATGAAAATGAATCAATCATGAGTTAAAAAAAATAAACAAGCAAGAAAAACCAAGGTTGGCTCAATGGTTGGTTTATTGGACATAGTCCCAGCTAACCAAAATCACTTGATAAAAATCAAGATCCTCAAGCTTCTCAAACCTTCTATTTGATTTTATTTGATTTTTTTTCCTGGATTTTTCTTTAAAATTACGGATTAGTCTCCCAAATTTTGCATATTTGCGTTTCAGCCCCAATTTCGGGTTTTCTTCTTCTCATTTACTTCTTTCCATCCTAAAACTTAAGTGTGGAAAGTTTCGCATTTTTCAAGCTTGGATTCTATTTTTTCCGAATTTTTCAAAATTGCCTTTTAGCTTTTGAAACCTCGATTTTACTCGAAACGGGCCAAATTTATGGATTTTCTTTTTCCACTACCATTTTCATATATTGAATTGGAAATGGACCGAAAATGCCCAATTTTTACATCTGAATTCCTCTCCAATTTAGTTTTTCCCTTTTTCCTCAAAATTGGAAATTTTCTCGTTTTTCCCGTTTCTCCTCCAATTGGCTCTTCCTTTGGATCCACTTCAAATTGGGACTTGGGACATTTTTATTTATTTATCATTTATCAACTAGGGGCTTGAATTTCACTAAATCAGACCATCTCTGTATTTTTCCCCAAATTCGTGAATTTTTTATTTATTCATTAAATTCTTATTTTTCTTTTTTTTCTTCAAACCAATTCTTCCTTCAACTCAGCTTCAAAATTGGACTTTTCAATATCCATATTTATTGATCTTATTCCATTTGGAAACTCCAATTTCGTCCAATTTGATCGTTTATGCACTTTTCCCCAAATTTGGAAATTTCATGCTTTTCTCATATACTGAATTTTGCATTTTGTCTTTCAACCTCTCTATCTTCAATTGTAGATCTCCGATTATCAAAATTCCTTCACCATTGTTCAATTCAACTTTGAATCTTGATTTTAACTAAAAGTTAACTTTTTCAGTGGTTGACTTTTTGTGGTTGACTTTTTTGGAGTTGACTTTTTTTTATTTTGACCTTCGAACCAAAGTCTTGGAGAACCATTTGCAGAATGAGGGAAGCTTCTTTTCATTCTAGGAAGTTGAAAGGAAGAACTCCCCTTGTTTAGGGGTCCTAGACAAAATTAGGTGTCTACAGATGTTGGCCGACCAAGCTATTTGTATTAGGATAGGAGTCCTAGCTTACTTAGGGCTTTAGCATTAGGAGGCTATATAAACATGCTTAGCCGCCTACTTTCAAGAAGACATTGTGAAATTTTGATTTTTATCAATTGAGAGAGTTTTCTCTTCTAGTTCTTGAAAGAACTTCAGAACTTATCAAAGGTTTCCTTTGTGGCTTTCAACAACCAAATCTAGGTTCTTGAAACAAAATTTCATTAGGTCTAGCTAAAACTAGGTTCTTGAAACAAGATTTCATTGGGTCTAGATTCTTCAACCTGAATCTTGGCTTTCTTGGGTTAGGATATTGAATTCTTAGTGGGTTTAAGGGGGTTCAATCCTAAGCATCCACATCATTTGGTATCAGAGCTTAGGCTTCCAATCAGGTCTAATCTTTTTATCCTCTTTACCATATTGCATTAGGGTTTAGGGTGATATCCTTTTTATCAATCTCATAAGATTTTGGGGTTTTAGTCATTCTTGTCTTGGGGTTATAGCTTTAGCCATTATTGTCTTGGGGTTATAGTTTTTAGGCAGTATTGTTTGGGGATTTGTTATTGTTAGTTGGCTTAGATCAAGATTACTTCATCTTGCGTTCTTGATCTACAAAAATTCGTTCTTGAAACAAAAAAGGAAAAAAAATCAAGAATTAAGAATTCAGTTCGACTAGTCCAAAGAAAAAAGAAATAAAGTATTCCGAGACAAAAGAAAAATCAAGAAGTCTCGAAAAGAAGGAAAAAAAAGAATTCGAAAGAAAAAAAAAGAGTGGAAAAAGAAATTTTTTTCTAACAATCTTGTTTTGCAGCATATAAACGATGTCTCACAAGAGTAGCAATCTTATGTGGCGGACTATACAACAAGAGATAGAACAGATAAATTTGTTGTTGGGGGAGCTGAAAAAAGAGTTTGAGCAAAAAAGAAAGAGTGGGGCCGAAAACAAGAGAAAAAAGAGAGTGAAAAAGAAAGAGAGGTGGCTAAAGAAAAAAGAAAAAAAAAGTGGAGCCACGAGAAGAAAATGAGAGAGTTCCTGCCGACAGAAAGGAGATGACAGAAACAAGTTTTTATGCAAAGGAAAGTGAGGTTCTTAA
Organism: Fremontodendron californicum; assembly: GCA_030761205.1. NCBI lineage: Eukaryota > Viridiplantae > Streptophyta > Magnoliopsida > Malvales > Malvaceae > Fremontodendron > Fremontodendron californicum. Next base: position 3,109,218 of record JAULJL010000042.1, read on the forward strand.
TCTTGATGAAATTAACCAATCTCTTCCTAGTTTGTCTATTTCTTTGTTGCAGGAGTTCAAAGACTTATTTTCGGAGGAGATGCAGGATGGGTTGCCTCCCATAAAAGGTATTGAGCATCGCATTGATTTTTTACCTAGAGCCGCCATTGATACACAGAAGGCTAAGATTCGAGGTCGAATCTTTTCGAGGAAAGGGGGGATGATAGGATCCAAGATGACCCAATTCTTGAAGATTCATGGCAAGTTCCATATGGGCCAAGATCCAAGAAGATCAAGGAAACATTGCAAGCATTGGTGGAATTCACTTGGGCTATATTGCAAATTGTCCAAGAAAGACTTCAACATTCAAGAATAGGCTTGAATGAAGAGGAACCAGCTTTGGTCCATGTGATCCAAGCTAGTGAAGCGGCGGCATAAGAGAGGATTGAAGTGGGCCTGACTTGATTTCATTAATTGACATGGCATGTGTGGGGGGCCATTCCAATTCATTAATTGATGTGGCAAGAGTGGGCTTATTTTAATTCATTTAAAAACATAGGCATGTGGGCTTATTTTATGTATTAAGTCTATTGGGTTTGAGGGGGCTATCTCATTAATCTTGTTGGACTTATTTTAATTATTATGTTTTGGGCTTGAGCTTGTTCAGTCTATTTTTACTTAACATTATTTAGATCTGGCATAATAGGTATTGTATTAGGAATAGGAGTCCATTTATTTAGGTGTTGGTCGACCAAGCTATTTGTATTAGGATAGAAGTCCTAGCTTACCTAGGGCTTTAGCATTAGGAGGCTATATAAACATGCTTAGCCGCCTACTTTCAAGAAGACATTGTGTAATTTTGTTTTTTATCAACTAAAAGAGTTTTCTCTTCTAGTTCTTGAAAAAACTTTAGAACTTATCAAAGGTTTTCTTTGTGGCATTCAACAACCAAATCTAGATTCTTGAAATAAGATTTCATTGGGTCTAGCTAAAACTAGGTTCTTGAAACAAGATTTCATTGGGTCTAAATTATTCAACTTGAATCTTGGCTTTCTTAGGTTAGGATATTGAATTGTTAGTAGGTTCAAGGAGTTTCAATCCTAAGGGTTCACATCAATTATATACTAGGAATACTCCCGCGCGATGCGCGGGTCAATTTTAAAATAATTATAAATTTATTTTACATTTTAAATCAAATTTAATTTAGTGTTTTCAGTATCATGTTTATATTTTTTTTCTTTGATTATATTTGAATTAATGATAGATATTTGATTAAATTTTATTATTATCGTTGATCATTTTTTTTATAAGATATGATATATTGGTGTTTCAAATATTTGGTATAATTAAAATTTAAAATATACTAATATTATATTAATATCATACTAATATTTATAATAGACTAAATAAAATAAATTAATAAAATAAATATAACATATAATATAATAAATTAAAATTAAAATCTCTCTATATATAATATATGAATAACTAATAATGAGACCAAAAAATGACTATGCAAATCAAGTTCCAAAATTATAAAACATACTACATTTTATTAAAATTATTAGCAAATCTTAGAAAAAACAATAAAAACTATCACAAATTTGCAACTCCAATGTGAACTCAATTCCCCATCATAATTTATCACTCTATTTGTGCAATAATTTTATTATACAAATAGAGTGATAATTAAATATTCAGTGAGAGAATAGACAACATCAAATTAGAATTAATGACCCACAAATTTTAGAGTTTTGACTTTATGGGATGACTAGTTGCTTTATCCTCTCCCATGCAACCATATCTATTGTTGCCTTAATATCCTTGCATGGAACCATATCTATTGCACAATTTATATAATTAACAATTCAATTGAATCTCAGTATGTATGAAGCTGTAAGAGCGTGTAATTATTTTTGATTAGTTTTTTCTTTTGCATATTTCCTCCATTAATTTTTTCCTTAAGTTTCCATTACACTATAATAAAGAATTTTAAACTTCTGTTCCTGGAATAACAATTAAACAAATTCAATTAAAAAAATCTATCAGTTGTTTACACTTTCTTAATCACATGATAATTTAGTAACATATAAGCAATTAATAATTATCTTCCCAAAAAGAGCGAATAAGGTCATTTGTTTGAATTATTCTCACATTTGTTTGAAATTGATATTTAAGATTTCATGATAATTTTCAAATTTTAACAATTAATAATAATTTAATTTAGAGTTAATAGCACCAATGGTCCCCAAACTATAGGGCATATTTTATATTGGTCTCTAAATTTCAAAACGTATCAAATTAGTCCTTGATTACAAGTATTATAACAAATTGGTCCCTTCCGTTAGTTTTTCCGTTACCTTTACTGTAGCAATCAGCTACTGACACGTGTCACTAGCTTATTGCTCCAACTTGCCTCTTCATTTTTTTCCTTTTTCTTTTTTTTTTTTATTATTTTTTTATAAATAAATACAAAGAAAAAATAATTCATATTATAAATTAAAATGATTTTTTAAAAAATATAATTAATTTAAAAAGTATGAAATATATATTTACTTTAATTTTATAAAAAATATTTTTAATTTTTTCGTTTCTTCCTTCTTTTTTTGTTGCTTTTCTCTTCTTTATAAATAAATATTAAAAACTAAATAATAATTTAAATTATAATTTAAATTAATATTGTAATAATCAAATAATTGAAAAAAATTTAAAACTGTTTATTTACATTAATTTTATAAAAATATATATTTTTTAATTTTTTTGTTTCTTCCCTTTCTTTTTTTTTTTCTCTTCTTTATAAACGAATACAATATATATATATATAAGTATATTATATTATATTATATTTTAAATTAAATTAACTTTCTAAAAATTAAATAATTTATAAATATAAAATATTTATTTTATATTTATAAGTTTTTTTTTCTTTTTTTCTTTCTTATCTTTTCTCTTTTTCTCTTGTTTTAAATAACTATAAAGAAAAATAAATAATAATTCATATTATAATTTAAATTATTTTTAAAATATAAAATTTTTTATTTACATTAATTTTATAAGAAAAGAGGAAAGAAAGGAAAGAAAAAAGAAAGAAAGAAAAGGAAAATAAAAAAATAAAAAATATATTTTTAATAAATGAATGTAAATAAATATTTTATATTTTATAAATTATTTAAATTTTACGAAATTAATTTATTTATAAAAAGAAAAAAAGAAGAAAGAAGAAAAAGTAAAAGAAAAAGTAAAAGAAAAAGAAAAATATTTTTTATAAAATTAATGTAAATAAATATTTATATTTTATAAATTAATTCATTATTAAAAAATTAATTTAAATTATTATTTATCTTTTGTATTTATTAATGTTTTCATTTTCCCTTTTTCTTTATTATTTTTATAAATAAATACAAAAGATAAATAATAATTTAAATTAATTTTTTAATAATTAAATAATTTATAAAATAAAAATATTTATTTACATTAATTTTATAAAAAATATTTATTTACATTTATTGATTAAAAAATATCAAAGAAAAAATAATAAAAAAAAAGAAAAAGGAAAAAATGAAGAGAAATATGGTGCAATCAGCTGGTGACACGTGTCACTAGTTGATTGCTACAGTAAAAGTATCAGAAAAGCTAACAGAAGGGACCAATTTGTTATGATACTTATAAGCAAGGACCAATTTGATACGTTTTGAAATTTAGGGACCAATATAAAATATGACCTATAATTTGGTGACCATTGGTGTTATTAACTTTTTAATTTAATTTTCTATAAATGAAAAAATGTATAATGGTTTTAACCAATTTGTAACCTACAACCAAGGAAATAAAAAATGGTTTAATTACAAACGTGATTCTTTCCAATGGTTTCAAAATTCTTAATTTTTTTATTTATTTTCAAAGCATATATAATCCTTATTCTTCCCTTGATCTTTCTTCAATTTTTTCCTTATATAATTTATGTAATCATTAAGTTTTGACTTTTAAATTTTAACCAATTACTTTTATAGTTAAAATTCATTAATTTAGCACATAAATTGATTTTTATTGTATATAATCCAAATTCGTTCTTTTGATTTTATTTTTGATTCTTTCCTTCTATGATTTATGTAATTGCTAATTTTTAGGTTTTAATAAATCACTTTTGTAGCTAAAATCCCATTAATTTAGCACATAAATTAATTTACTATCATATGTAACCGAAATCCTATTATTTTACATTATATATATATATATATATAATCCTCAAATTAAGGGTGTACATAAATTTCTTCAATTAATTATCAATATATTATATGGTGATCTCACATCATATTATATGGTGATCTCACATCTTAATGATGTAAATTATCTACCTAAAAAGAGCAAATAAGGTCATTAACAAAGTAATCGAAAAATTAATTCAAGCATTGATAATACATGATTAAAATTAAAATATTTGTACAACCACTATTACCTTTGATAGTAAGTAAAAAGACCGCATGGCTGGCTAACAAAAGATTCTTAGTTGCTGTAGTAGAAGAGGGAGGATTGAAATTTAAGCAATAACTAAAAGATACAAAAAAAAAAAAAAAGTAACCATATACTTTAATACAATGGTACATATCTTATATTACACCGGTATAGTTCATTGTCTAAGAACCATGACCAAAATCTGTGCCCAACCTAACAAATAATTGCTACAAAATACAGCGAGCCATTGGCAAGGTTAATAAGCCTCTAAACATGTACGGTTTGAACCAATGGAACACCAGCAGCAGCCAACCTACAAAATTCAGTACTTGAATGTTAATTAAGCTAAACATAGAAATTTTTTTACTTGACCTACAAAATCCAACCCCAATCCCTCATCCTTTTAGGAAAAAAAAGGAATAAGAAAAAAATCTAAAGGGAACAAAAGAAACTGACTTATCTGATCTAAAAAATTAAAAGAAAATAAGAGAAAAAGTGATGAATGAAGACACAAACAAATTGAGGACATTAACCACCACTGCTTGTTCGGATAATTGAGTTTGCAGCGTAAATTCCTCAACTTCAAGGCCTCAGATCAGACCTTCAAGAACCCGAACGAAAAGAACTTGTCCTATACGTTGCAGACTTTGTGATGACTGCTCAATTTATTGCATATTATAAGATATCACATGCTAAAGAATCCATGAAACTGATTCATAGCCTGAACTCACATTCTCTTGATTTTGATAAATAAAATGTATCCAAAACCAAAGATATTAATAAGGAAATGAGGAAAAAGATTTCTTATATAGAACTTAAAAATGTAACAATCAAAGACTTGGAATGTATAACAGCAAAAAAAACTTTGAACATCAAAGCACAGTAGTAAATGGTCACAAAATAATATTTAAAATTTAAAACCTAATTAATAAAATAATAGTTACAAAAGAATTTATTTTCATTAATAACCAATTAATCAAATTAATTTTAGATATAAATAATAAAATATTGATTCCAAAATAAGTACTTAATTAACTTTTTTTTAGTACTCAAAATATCTTTGTTTACTCTAAAAAAGGTGGAAATATTATATTATACAGTAAATAATAATGGTAAATAGTATCATAAATGAGAGAGAAAGAGAGGGAATAGCATTTTTTTGGGATTTTTAAAATTTAATTAAAGGTAAAATACAAATGTAAAAATTTAATAATAAGTTAAAAAGTCCATTGTATCCCTATTTACTCTTAAATAGTGAGTTTATAGTAAGTTAAAAAATCCATTATACCCCTATTTATTAGGGAGTAATTAAGGTCAATTAGAAACAATCAAATAGGCTTAATCCTTCATTCTTGATAAAATTTACTCAATTGCAATTCACAATGAAATATCCTTTTTACCCATATTTACCAAGGAGTTAGAACTATGCACACTAAAATATCCTTTTTACCCCTATTTACTTAAGTCAGGAGTTGAAAATACTATATTATTATATAGATATAATATTATTCATTAAAAAAAAAATAGAATTCAACACTCTACCACCACATAAATAATAGTTTACTTAGCCATTTATTTTGGTCCATGTCCTTTGTAAGATAATATAATATTACTCATTTAAACACAGAATTCAATACTCTACCGTTACATGAATAATAGTTGACATAGTCATTTAATCTTGGTTCATGAATAAAGATATTAATAAATCAAGTGGAGTCAAGTTTAAGCATAATATCAATATTTATTTATTTGTTTGTTTACATTCGATTCGATAATTTGGATTTTAAATTTTGTTTAAGTCAATTCAGATTTTTAAGTGGATAATTAAGATTCGTTCATATTATTTTAAAAAATATATATTTATATAATTTTATTCAATTTTTTTTAAATATCAAACTATTTGAACAGATATTCAGACTCTTGGCAGGTCTATTCCTGAAATAATTTAAAATTGGTTTAGATTGTAGACTAGGCATCTCGACCCTGTATTCAACAAAGCAACTTGGAGATGAAAAGCCCGTATTGATGGCCCAGAAAATAGAAAAAGGTAATGCCCGATTTTTTGTTTTTTGTTTTTGACACGTTGAAATTCCTGAAACACCCTCTAACTCCAGGCTCGGAGCTCCTTCGTCTGCCTAATCACAAATCCGGGTGCCAACTTAAAACCCTAACTCTAAAAGACTCTTCTAAAACCTAATTCCGGCTTTCAGCCGCTTCTTTTATCCTTTTCTTTTATGTTTTTCTTTGCTTCCATTTCCTTTCTCTTTGCGGTGGTTCTTTTTTCCTTTGGCTATTGTTAGTCTTTTCTTTCGTTTCTTTCATACAAATGGTTGGAAATTGTCGTTAGGTTGATGCAAATGTGTTTGAATTGATTTTTCTTTTATCCTTTTTGTTCAGATAGAAAATTCGTTGTTTTAGGGGCTTACAAAAAGCCCTTAGCCCGTTCATGAGCTCGATGTTGGCTCGTTAACCGAGCCGATTCCGCCTTCTCCCAAATCTAAAAGTAAGAATATAAAAGATCATGTCTTTAGATGTGACTAGAAAAGAGACCCAACAGCCAACGCCACCGAGCGCTGGTCATAACGGAAACGGCGTGGCGGTGTTGCCGAGCATGGCGACGACGCACCGGTTGCGGCTGAACCCTAACACGGAGCACAAGCCGGAGAGCTACGATGGTTTGCAGTTGGAGTTCAGTCCGCTTCTCTTCAGTTCCCTGGAACGTTACTTGCCTCCTACGATGCTCTCACTCTCTCGCGACTCCAAGCTCCATTACATGCGCGATATTTTTCTTCGTTACTCTCCTGAAGGGGAACGTACTCGCGTAAGCTTCTTTCTTCTTATTCTTCTTCTTTTTACCTTTATTTTTGCTTTTTCTTATATGTTTGAATTTCGTGTTCGAAAATTGTTTCCTTTAGAATGTAACGTCGTACCTTAGCGATGAAATAATAATGTAATTTTTTAATATTATTATGTGAATTTTCCTGTTAAACTTGAGCATTTTATGTGAATGAAGGTGAAAAATTAGATGAATTTTGTAATGCCATACAAGGAATATATACTGGAACAACTGTTTTTAAATTAAAGGAATGCTAAGGACTGATTAACTTTTTTTAACTCCATTTTTTATTGGTTGAGAAACAGTGGAGAAAATATACTGGAACAACTTGGAAAAAGAAGGGATTTTTTATGTCTTGTTGTGGATTTGTTAGCTGCCAAGTGTTGTCTAGGGTGGGATGCATTGATATACGAATTGATCGTAAATTTTTTTTTGTGTTTCCTATTGTCTTTGGAAAAATTTAAGTTTCAATTTGTATCTATATTCTTATATTTTTTTCAGTATTTTTCTGAAATGTTATGCATTTTATGTTGGCCAATGTCTGCCATTATTCACTTTTTTTAAACCTCTAGTTTGTGCTAGTTCTCTAGCCTGTTGCTATCTATCTATCTCTCTTAATTTTCCTTTTCCATTTAGCTGTACCTTTTTTTCAATGTTAAAATTTTTTTTTGAACAGGTTCAAAGGCATCGAGAATACAGGCAAAAGATTATATCGCACTATCAGGTACATAATGTAATTAAGCTTTGACTAAGATTGCTTGTACTCAAGCTGGTCTGGAATACTTGATTTATGCATGCAAAAATTCCAAACTATGCTGATTTGTGAGATATATCATGATTGACCCTTTATGGGTGCTATGTAGAAGTGCCTTGTAGTGGCACTTTTTGTTTTGATTTTGCAGATTGTATTTTGGTTTGTTATCTTCATAAGGTTTATTTCTTTTTCCTGCTCAAGTGATCTCTACTTTTTGCAGCCTCTACATCGGGAATTGTATGCCATGCATGCCTCAAACTTCTTTGTCCCCTCATTTCTCAAAGCAATTAATGAGAATAAAGCTGAAAGTTTTAAAAGTATAATGGCTGAACCTACTTTAGGGGTTTTTACATTTGAAATGCTTCAGCCCCGTTTCTGTGAATTGTTGTTGTCTGAGGTATCATTACTGCCTTCTTCTCTTTTGGTATTTTTTTCTTTAACTTTCTTGTTTTTAGTTTTTATATTTTTCTTATCAGGTTTTGATTGCTTAGGTAGAAAACTTCGAAAAATGGGTCCATGAGACCGAATTCAGAATCATGCGACCAAACACAATGAACAAATTTGGTGCTGTTTTAGATGACTTTGGTCTGGAGACAATGCTTGACAAGTTGATGGAGGACTTTATCCGACCTATTTCCAAAGGTATATAATTTTCCATCAATCATGAGATGGTAAATTGCATGCTAATATATATAGAGTTAAAGCTTTGACCTTATGTTTTTTTTTTTATCTTGGGAAATGGTCTGCAGTTTTCTTTTCTGACGTAGGGGGATCTACGTTGGATTCTCATCATGGATTTGTTGTTGAATATGGAATTGACAGGGATGTCGAGCTTGGTAGGTTCTAACTTCTTTCTATTTTCTTTCTGTAATTAATCCATTCCATTAGTTCTCTGAATGATGAAAGTTTATACTTTATAATGTAAGCTGTGCTATTTATCATCCACTACCCTTAGGAGATTAAAGCATTAGCTATGGTAAATGAAAACTGATGATTCTTTGGATTCTACAATTTAAGTGTTCAGACGGTATTGCACAATATAATTTTCTTAAATTCCTCTGATTTTGCTTTGTGCATTGCTTATTACTTCTTTCCTTTATTAAAGGCTAAATGCTCAATTTAGGACCAAACCTATTACCGTTTGAGAAACCTTTTATTTGAGTCTATTAAGGGTGCAACATTTTCAAATTGTGACAATTAAGGACTTTTGACATTGTTTGACGCACACGCGCCATAACAATGAGTGATGTTAAAAAAAATGCTTACATGGATTTTTTTTACACATCTGGCAATTAAGAAAAATAAAAAAACATAAAAATTGAAAAAAAAAACATAAAATCCCCAAAATCAATTCAATCCCCAAAAGCCGTAAGTAACAAATTATTCATCAAATTACCTTTTCCCAGTTGTATTTGGATTTCTTTGTCGCTTCTTTTTCTTATTACTTCTTAGGCAGGATAACATTTTACAATTTCATATTTTCTATCGAATTCCGCAATTTCTATTCATCATTAAACCCTGCATTCTTGCAGTCAAAGATTACTTTCAAAGGAGAGTTGTTCTTGAGATTAACCATGGCAGCTGATACAGTGTTAGCCAGTAGCGAAGTTTTTTAACCTTCCAATTCCAATTCCAGGTCCAGGCACCCTCTACCTTTAGCTCTGGGTTCTAGGTCTGGCATTGTCCCTACCATTGAAAATGTGATGTTGACTGTGAACCTGGGTTGAAAGCTTGGCCTCAAAGCCATTGCCTCTCATGCATGGAACGTTAAATACAACCCCACGAGTTTGCTGCGGCGATTATGAGGATCAAGGAACCCATAACCACTGCACTCGTATTCTCTTTTGGAAAGATGGTTCGCACTGGAGCCATAACTGAGAAACAATCCCTCTTGGTTGCCCGTAAGCATGCTCAGATCATTAAAAAGCTTGGTTTTGATGTTAAGTTTGAGGATTTTAAGTCTTATACGGCAAGCCAATTATCAAGGCAAGTTTTCAATATATGAACCAGAGTTGTTTCTAGGGTTTCTTCAATTAGGGATTTAGGTTTTTTGGGTTTTAGATTTTTTTTAAGACAAATAAATTAATGTTTTTTTTTTTTTAATTTACTGAGTTTTTTTTTTCTTCTGATTTTTGATTGCCACATGTACTAAACAATTACACGTCAGCATTAATTGCTGATAAATTGAGTGCATGTCATTCAAACGTATCTTTTAGTTGTCAAAAGTCCTTAATTGTCACAATTCGAAAAGGTTGCACCCTTAATAGACTCAAATAAAAAGTTTAACCTTGATTCAGTCAAAGGGATTAATAGGTTTGGTCCTAAATTGAGAATTTAGCCTTTATTAAACGTGACACCATCCATTTTCTTACATTTCATGCTGATCATCTTTTTTCTTATGACTGCCTATAATTTTTGCATGGGTATTTCTTCTTAATATTTTAATTTTGGTGCACATTAAAATTTTGATTATTGATGCTTATTCCGTTAATCTGCTTGTTCATAATACCTTTGTTGTATCTTTTCTTTTATTGGTAATACTGTTGTAGTCTTTTAGCATAAAATCTTCTTGTTAAAGTTGTAGCTTGACAAACTTCTGTAGCTTTGTGTTTATAGGTTTTCACGTGGATGATTCAGAAGTCACCTTAAATGTTTGCTTGGGTAAACAATTTTCTGGTGGAGACTTGTTCTTTCGAGGTGTTCGTTGTGATAAACATGTCAATACGGAAACCCAGTCAGATGTATGCTAATCCTTCTGATGAATTCTTCCTTTATACTGTTCATTTTAAAGCACATGACTTGAAGCTTTCATTTGGCTTAACCATTAAGCTGTAATAGCTGCATGTTCTACAAAGCATTAGGATGAAGTTTAGTGTCGGTTTGATGAAAAGTTTCCTATAGAAGCAAGTCAACAAGGAGAATCAACCCCATCTCCACCCCCCTCCCCTCCCTTTTTTTCTTTTCACTTCTCTATAAAGTGAAAATTGAAAAATCTTGGAAATATCAAGATAGCCTATTATGCTCTTTATATCCAGTCTGGCTACTTTCTTTTGTAAATGAGAATATGAAATTACAAATCGCTTAAACAGAATGGTTGCAGATTCCCCTTTCATTTTTGTAGTTTTCCTAGACAACATGGGGTAGGCATAGTATTTAAATTGGTTAGCAGATATTGGTTCATTGAAAAAAAGATATAGACTAGTGCTTTTTCTATTGTTAATTTGTTAGTCATTGTAACAAATTGCCCATTTAATATGTTCTCTTTGCTGTGCATTTTAGGAAGTTTTGGATTATTCCCATGTTCCAGGACGTGCAGTACTTCATCGTGGGCGCCATAGGCATGGTGCAAGAGCCACAACATCTGGTCATCGGGTCAACTTACTTTTGTGGTGCAGAAGGTATCTTTCTCTTACACTTCTTAGTATAAATGTACCAAACATATAATAACCTTTTGGAGGGATAACTACTCAGGCCTCTCTTAGAGTTGTAATGTATCAAGATGGAAAGAGATTACCACTTGAATAAAACTTACTTATTGGTTTGCATTTGAATATCTTAATGTAATATTCAATACGGAAATATGAAGAATTGTATTGAAGAAATTTTAGAGAAAGCCAAAGAATTTAGATATTGTTGTATTTCTTGGACTAGGTTTAGAATTTAGACTTGTTTTTGGAGTTGAAATGTGATATAATACCAGTGGGTATCTGAAATTTTGATTTAGTTGGCACATGCATTCTTGGAGAATGGTGCTACCTGAATTCTCTATATTGTTTTTTTTTTTTAATTATGTATTTGCTACAAATCTAAGTTGTTGGAAAGAAATTTATTAAGTAGGAGTTGTCTCTAGGACTTTTTTTTTCCATATTTCCTAATTTCCTAACAAAAGTATCAATAAAGGTTTTGTTCTGAAAATAGTTTGGGCTGCATTGTCCTTGTTGCTCGAAACTTGTCAAGGAAGTCTAATGAGATGAAATAGTGTTAATTTCTTGGTTTCTTTGCTGTTAATATCAATTTTGAACTCTTTGTAAGAGATCGTTATCGAGAGCTGAGAATTTCTAGTATAGATAACATGTTCAATGTGTAAGACTGAGACATAGGGTGCTCTCTGGTTTCTTGTGTAACTGCTGGGCTTGATGTTGATGCACATTGCTTAAATTGTATTCTGAGGATGAGAGTTTATGCAATTGTTTTTTTTTTGGACAAATTGTTTAAACTGCGTGCAAAATTTTCTTCTAGTTCGGTCTTCCGTGAGCTGAGGAAATATCAGAAAGATTTCTCGAGCTGGTGTGGAGAGTGCCGACGTGAGAAAAAAGAAAGGCAGCGTGTCTCAATTACTGCTACCAAACAGGTATAGTAAAGTCCATATCAATTGCTTTGGTACAAAATAAAAATATTAATAGGACAAGTACTTTGATCAGGAACTACTGAAGAGGGAAGGGAAACCTGCGACTTGAACTCAAGTTGTTTTACAAGTTTTTGCTTGTGAAATTGTAAAATAGGTGGATCCTTGCCATTATCACACACAAGGAAAATTCATTTCTCTTATTTTGTTAGCGAAGCAAGCACTTTTGCCAAATTGGGTTGGTAAAAGATGAAGGGTGAATGGTCTTGTTGTCTTGTCTTGTGTTGTGTGGTCTTGATTGTAGTTCAATGCTGTACATAGAGACATATTGTGTGGGGAATGTCGCGGCCGTTTATCAGCCAACTACAACCTTAACTAAACTCTTTTGTAGTTAAAGTTCACTGTGCTTTTTACATTTTAAAATGGCAGTAGTTTTTCTTCACATAAAGTAAATAACGAATTGTTTGTTGTTGGATGTAATGTTGTTTGAGCATATGGAAATTTGTTGACTAGTTTTCTTGTAAGGAATCATCATTGCTAATTGATGATGAGGTTGGCATGGCAGGGATGAGCTTTATTTAATTGGTGTCAGTTGATATTTTAGACTTGTTCAAGGGTCGGATTTTTGTTAGTCTTGATAGTTTCGATCCGTATTCAGTCAGGTTTGAGCAGAGAATTTTCTAATTCGGTTCATCTTGAATTACTGTTTAATAAAAAAAAAACTATATATATTTTAAATTTTGGATCGTAATTTGATCCATGAACATGTTTAGTTAATACTCTATTCCTTTTTCTTTTTTTTCAAATGCTGAAATTACTTGTTTGAGTGGATAATGAAACTACCGGATACCATAGTTTGGGCCTTTTCACGTGTTCAAAATCTAGTAAAAATTGGAGCAAAGCCTGAACGATTGACTAGATGAAGCACTTAGGTTTGTTTTGTTTGGAGAAAATGATTTTTAAAAAATATTCTTTTCATTTTTTATATTTGTTCAGTAAAAAATTGATTGGTTAATGAAAATTAGAATTTTTTTGGGTTTTTTATCCTAATAAAGTTCTTTTTATTTTTAATACTCAAATTATCGATATTTTGTTTTTAATTATCGAAATTTGCCTTTTTTAAACATGTTGAAAAATCATCATAATTCAAGGGGATTTTTCAATAGGTTTGTATATATATATATATATATATATATATATATATATATATATTGAAATTGATCAAGGAAAATTATCATGGTCTAAGTCAATATTTTTTGATGTTATCATGATCCAAGACGATTTTTCTTGTATATTTAAAAAAAATATTAAATTTTACAGTTTGAGAGTTACCATTTCTTGGCGACTTCCAAATTGTTTAATTTTTTTTTTCTTTAAGAAGGGAAGTCGCAACCAGGGCGACTTCTTTATTTGTTTTTTTTTTAATATTAAATAATATAAATTATTTAATTTATAATTTTAAAAAATAATAAAAATAATAAAATATAAATAACAAAATTAAAAAAATAACAATTTACAAAAATTTTAAAAATTATATTCGTAATGTCAATCGAATTTTTTCAACTTGTATTCGTAATAAATAAATCTTCGGGAGAAAGATCAATCAAAGCGTTGTGGATTATGCAGGAATAACAGTCATAGCTAGACCTATCCACGGATCGGGTAGTCCGTTCGGCCCGGTAAGCTCGGATGTATCCTAATGCACCAGATTGATAAGGATATTTTCGACGATTATGATTAGAGATGTTCATGGATTGGGCTAAAATCTGAAATTTTTTTATTTCCTTTGCCCAAACCCTAAAATAAAATTATATAATTTATAATTTTAAAAAATTAAAATTAATAAATTGTAAAACTTAAATAAAAAATTAAAATAATAACAATTTAGAAAACTTTTAAAAATTTTAAAAATTTTAAAAAATTATATAAATTTTTATATAAATATATATAAATATTAAAAATACATTTTTATATTTATATATTTTACAATTAAAGTTAAATAAAAAATATTTTTTATTTAATAAATAGTAATTTGAGTTAGGTCGGGTCGGCCTGAATTACAAAAATACTTGTCCCAATCCGGTTCAATACGATACGAGCGTACCGGGCCTGTTGGGCTACCCGACCCGTGGATAGGTTTAGTTATGACTTTCATTCCTGCATAATCTATAACAATTTGGTTGACATTTCTCTTAGAGGTCCATTCATTATGAATACAAGTTGAAAAAATTCGATTGCCATTACGAATATAATTTTTAATTTTCTGTAAATTGTTATTTTTTAATTTCGTTATTTAAATTTTATTAATTTTAAAATTATAAATTATATAATTTTTATTATTTAATATTTAAAAAAACAAAGAAGTCCCTTCTTAAAGAAAAAAAAATTTAAACAGTTTGGAAGTCGTCATGGGGATGACGACTTCCAAATTGTAAAATTTAATTTAAAAAAAAAAAATATATACAAGGGAAATCGTCGTGGATCATGGCGAATTCCCTTGTGAATTTGTATTTTTTTTTTTTTTTTTTTAAATTGATCAAGGGAAATTGCCATGGGCCATGGTGGTTTCCCTTGATCAATTTTAAAAAAATAGATTTCGATAATTAAAAACAAAATATCGATAATTTAGAAATTAAAAATATATATATATTAGAATAAAAAAACCTTTTTTTTTTCTTGAAAATTGTCTTTCTTTCTATTTTCTCTCTTTTGAAAATAAGAAGATAATTTTGAGAAAAAATCTATCAAAGAAATGGATTACAGTCAAAGGTTCATTAACTTAGTTCGACTCGGACTAGAGTCAGACATTGTACATGATTTTTATATCAATAAAGATATATTAGTAAGCATAAATATTTTTATATTTTAATAATAAATAATATTATATTAATAATTAATAATAAATATTATTTTATATAAAAGTATTATCATTTTGATAATTTGAATTAATAATTTCTTAATAATTTTAATGAGAAATTTTTATGTTCATATTTTTCATGATAAATATAAATAAATAATACTTTTTATGATTTAATGCTAAATATTTTCAATATAAAATATTAATAATTTTAATAATATAAATATTTCAATCTAAATTCTATGATAGTATTAACACTATATTTCTAAAGAAATTTATTTTTAGTTATCAAATAAAAACTCGTGTTAAATGTAATTTTGAATTAGGAATGGCAAATGGGTGAGACGAGACTGTTTTTTACCCGGCTCGAATCCGACCCTATTATTTAATATATTCCCACTCAAATCTACTTCGACCCAACATTGGGTTATACTTGTCTTTTTAATAACAATTCCAAATTGAAAAAATTATAAGCCATTCTACTCGTCTAGAAATTTAGTTTAATGATTTTAGTTTAGTATAAATTTCATAAAAAAATTATTTTAAAGATAAATTACATTTTAATTATATATAAATAGATTATATTATTAAGTTAATCTTTTAAATTAACACATTAAATAATAATGTTTTTAATATAATATTTATATACATAAATTATTAACATAAATTAATAATAAAAATAATATATATATATTTTTTATATACAACTAACGATGGGATAACTCAATTCACCTCTTGATTTAATTCACATCCCTCTTGATTCAATTCACCCCTATTGAATAAAGCTCTAAACCTTTGAAACCCTCTTGAAACTATGAATAAATTGATTTCATCTTTAATCTTTGGTGTCTTTTGTTTTTGGAAGAGTTGGAGAGTCCCTTTTAAAGTTTGAATATGAGTTATGACCGTTGGTTATGGATTGGAGTAGAAAAGGGCTATTGAAACTTGTTGTCGGATTTCAACCACCGAGTGCATATATCGTAAATAAGTAATATAATGAAGAGTAGAGTATCGATCCCACGAGGAATTGTTATTAAATTCGTTAACTATTAAACTTAAAACAATTTAATCTTATTCAAACACTTGATTAAAGGTTGTTAATTAAAATAATAATAATAATAATAATGAGCAAAGAAGACAAATTAAAACTTTAGATTAATCAATTGAGAAAAGATTAGGATTATAATTTTTCTCAATAGTTCGTTTTAACCTTTCCTACTCTCTTAACTTGACTAATGACATTGAGATGTTAACCTAGAGTTCTAATTTATTTATACGTATCTTTCGATGGTCTTATAAAAATATTCCTCTTAACCAATTAACTATATTCCTATGAAAATTGAATTAAAAAGAAACTCATTAAGCTTAGACTCTAAAATAGGTTACACATGACATGTAAGTATATTTTTACCCTACATGCAACTCAATTCATCATAATAAATTAATCTGAAACATATGTAATTCAATCTATGTCTAACACTAAACTCATTTTTCAAGTTGCATCTAGGTTTACCAAATCAATCTAATTAGTGGTCAAATAATTAGAAGCATTAAGCACAAGATTGAATAAACAACTAAAGTATCATTAAATCAAGAAAGAGAGTAAAATAATTCAAACTACATATTGAGTTCCATTGCAATCCTAGAAAAAGTAAATTAGTTCATGCTAAACATTGTAAACAATAAACAAAAGAGTTTCATCATCATAAATATTACAAGAAAGTAGAAGAAAAGAGAAAACCAAAGTTTGTCGGGATTTCAGTCTTCAAGTCTCCAAAATCTCCTTAGCTCCTTGCAATCTTTTGGCGAGTGCTCTCCTCTTAAGAAAATTAGGTTTATGAAAACTAAAAGATACTTATTTAAGTCCTACAAGTTCATATTTATAGAGCTCCCAAAAGCCTAGAAGGAGAAACTTCGCGCACAAGTAACAAGTAAGTCTTTACTTTTTTCTCCATTTTTTTAACCAACTAGTAGTGCTGGCGCCGACGTTATTGCCTGCTGGTGCATATCCGAGGTGCTGCCTTCTGGTTACTGCATGTTGACTCTCCCGTCTTCTCGTACTTCCTTAGTTGATTTGGATGGCCAAATCTTATGAGATTTGGGAAAATAATATACCGTTGAAAATCTCTAAGAATCAGCTTAAAAAGTCAAGAATGAAGTTTTCTTGAATAAAGAGGTTAAAATCATGTTTTCCTAACAACAAGCTTCGGAGGTCAAATCTGTCTTCGCTTTGCACCTTTTTTCGTCTTTTCGCACTTCGAAGCTCCTTCTTGCTTTGAATCTATAAAAATACAAAAAAAAAAAAATATTAACTAATTTAAACATGAAATAAATAAATAAAACTAATATAAAAACAATTAGAAATAATTAATTCTGAATAAAACTTCAAGGACTTAGCCTATTTGAATGCACAAAATGTGGTAAATTAACTCTATTTCATAGAGTTATCACATCCCAAACTTAAGATTTTGTAGTCCTCGAGCAAAACAAAACTAAATAAAATGAATCAAAACATAGCTAGAGATGAATTTCACTTAAATAATGATTCTTTTAAACTATCCTCAAAAGTTATCTCAAAACCCCGACTCAAGGTAGAACTCAAACATAATACAAATTCATGATTTAATTCAATCATATGCCTAATGCTAGAATAAATTTCCAGTGTGTGTGTGTGATATCTTTGCAAATCATTACATGCAATCCGAATAAGTTTATGCTTATGCAAAATACGAATTAGTACTAGAATCTCACATGTTTGTTTTTCATTTCTCTCCACTAATGTAGACTAACAGTTCATCAAGGATCATGTAGGACTTTATTAAGCTTTTAATGAAAGGCTAGGGTCAAGGTAGGATAAAGGATATATTTTGGTTTAAGTCACCTATATACACTTTTCATTATTTCAGGATTTTTGAAGAGTCAGTCTTTACCTCAAGTCACATACTCCATTTTTGAATACAACATCATTTTTTCTCACCACTTTATTCTTTATTATTATTATTATTATTATTATTATTATTATTATTATTATACATTCATTGGACATCACCATTCCACCCAAATTAGACATGGCTCACAATTATTTCCTGTAACATCATACACATGCCTATGTAGTGAGGGTTAGTCATGTTTTTTTTTTTCCTTATTATGCTAGGGAAGATGTGACAATCAAAGAAAAGAGATATATCAATTAGGCACAAAGAGGTGGACTAAGGATATTAGTACATATAAGTAGGCTAGAAAGGCTAAAACGATCCAAAGATGACCTAAATCATATCCTCAACTTAGTGTTGCTAGGATTTCTCCTTGAGAGAGAATCAAACAAATTCTAGACTTCTAGATCAAGTCACAATTTACATCAACATAAGCAGTCTTCAAATAAGCAATGCAAATCTAAGCAAGAGATCAAGTGCTCAATTATTGAAAATCACATCCTAACAACGAGACTAACAAAAGATTTTAACACAAACTCAAAAAATGCCTATGCTTTTCCAAGAGTCAAGATAATAAAACAACTAAAATTTCATCATGGGACTAGGACCTCATCATAATTAAGTGAAAAGTATCTCAAGCTTTTTTTTTTTTTTTTTTAAATAAATAAAGATTCATAAACATAAACATAGAATAGAAACTAAAAAGAACAAACAAACTAAAATAAAAAAAATCACATAAAACAAAAGAAACCGATAAGCTAAAGACCCCCCAAACTTAAAACAAATATTGTTCTCAATGTGTAGAAATAAAAAAAGTAAGAACAAGAAAAGTCTCCTATCGACGAAAGCAAATCAGGAGAAGCTCTAGTATTCCTCTTCAACTTCATCATGATTGTCCAAGTTGGGTGAGTGACTACTATAAAAGAAAACAAAGTAAAAAGAAATTAATAATAATATCCTAATAAAAGTTTAAAAGTGAAAACCAAAGAAAAAAATTTAAAACTTGGGTTGCCTCCCAATAAGCGCTTGATTTATAGTTATCGACTTGACTATCTCATTGTTATTTTGGATTGGCTAAAGTGATAAAGGAATTTTGTTGACCAAATTTGCCTCCCCAGTAAAGCTTTAGACGCTGCCCGTTCACCTTGAACTTCCTGTGCCATTTTATGTCAGCTATAGACCATCCTAGTGCCTTTTTATAGTCTCATAACTATTTGGGAATGGTGCAGAGTGGCTTTGAATAAAGTTCTTGTTATGACATCTCTTTGTGAACACCTCGTTGGTAGCATTATTCACCACAATGACTGCCAAATACTCCTCAAAATTCATTAGGAAACTTCATAGATTTGAAAACTTTAAAGGTTACCGCTTGGTCTTGAACCCTCATGGTAAGTTCCCTTTTTTGCACATCAATAAGAGTTCTACCTGTAGCTAAGAATGATCTCTGAAGAATGATTGGTATTTCACTATCCTCCTCCATGTCAAGTATTGTAGACACCTAATTTTGTCCGGGCCCCCTAAACCAGACAAATTCTCCTTTTCAACTTCCCGGAATGCAAGAAAACTTCCACCATTCCTCAGATGGGACTCCAAGACTTTGATTCGGAGGTCAACACAAAAAGTCAACTAAAAAAAGTCAACTTTGAAAAAGTCGACCTTGAAAAGTCAACCACACTTTTAGTCAAAATCAAGATTCGAAGTTGAATTGAATAACGGCGAAAGAATTTTGGTAATCGAAAGTCTACAACGAAAGGTAGAGAGTTTGAAAGACAGATTGCAAAAATTCAATATAGGGAAAATACCTAATTTTGAAAATTTGGGAAAAAGTGCGTAAACGATCAAATTGGACGAAATTGGAGGTTCTAAATGGATTAAGATCAATAAATTTGGATACTGGAAGGTCCAATTTTGAAGCGGAGTTGAAGGAAGATGTGGTTTGAAGAGAAAAAAGAAAATAAGAATTTAATGAATAAATAGGAAATTCACAAATTTGGAGAAAACTGCAGAGATGGTCCAGTTTGATAAAATTGAATCCCTCAGTTGATAAAGGATAAATAAATAAAAATATCCTAAGTCCCAATTTGAAAGTGGATCCCAAGGAAGAGCCGATTGGAGGAAAAACGAAAAAATGAGAAAATTCCCAATATTGAGGAAAAGAGGAAAACTAAATGGAGAGGAATTCGGATGTAAAAATTGGGTATTTTCGAAAAAACTCCAATTCAATATATGACAAAGGCACTAGAAAAAGAAAATTCAGAAATTGGGCCCGTTTCTAGTAAAACCGAGGTTTCGGAGGTTAAGGAGCAATTATGGAAAATTCGAAAAAAATAAAATCCGAGCTCGAAAAATTATGAAAACTTCCAGAACATAGTTGATGGAAGGGATTGGAGAAGAAAAATCCGGAATTGGAGCTCAAATGGAAAATGACAAAGTTCGGGTGCACTAATCCGAAATTCCAAGAGAAAATTCTGGGAAAAATAGAAAACGAGCTTGGAAAATTATGAAAACTTACATAATATATTTTTATATTTTATGGAAGGGATTGGAGAAGAAAAATTCAAAATCGGAGCTCAAATGGAAAAAAGACAAAGTTCGGGTGCACTAATCCGAAATTCCAAGAGAAAATTCTGGGAAAAATAGAAAACGAGCCCGAAAAATTATGAAAACTTTCAGATCTAAGTTTTATATTTTATGGAAGGTATTGGAGAAGAAAAATCTAGAATCGGAGCTCAAATGGAAATAGACAAAGTTTGGGAGGCACTAAATCGAAACTTTAGAGAAAAATCTGGAAAATAGAATCCGAGCTCGAAAAAATATGAAAATCTTCGAAACTGAGTTTTATATTGGATGGGATGTAATGGAAAAGAAAAATTCAAAATTGGGGTCCATTTGCAATTAAATTAAGTTTGGGGCCAAAATGCAATTTTATCGAAAAATCGAAAAAGGCCATTTTGCAAATAAAAAATAGAGGAATGGCCTGGAAAATTCCAATCCATTTTCACCCAGCCTATGGATGAAGGAGAGGGTGTGATCATCTTGAATCAAATGGCCAAGATTGAATAGCAAGATGACATTTTTAAGAAAGGACAAGATTCTCCACTACTTGCCTACATGGCATTTTTGCCCAATGAGAGGCCTCCAAATTGCAAAGCCATGTGAAGAGCATGTGAAGGCTATGAGATGATGCCAAATGGAATTAAAAATGCCACCTAGGAAGATATTTTAATAGTCATTCATATGATCATGACAAGTGGCTTAGATATTTTGTAGAGATAGGAGACAAGAATAATTTAGGTGGCATTGTTGGCCAATGAGAGTTGTAAAACCCTTAATTTAAGGGAAGCATCATGAAAATAGGAGATAAGATCCCTTAATTTAAGGAAAGTATCATGCAAGGAAGGAACATTTTTTAGCCATGTGGCAAAGATGTTGGGAGAGCATGTAAAGCATGAAAAAGGCTAAAAAATTAAAATGCTCTCTACTACTATACAAGGGGGACAGCCAAGCATAAAGAAAGAGAGGATTTTTCATTTTTTTCAAAGGCTACTCACTATACTTTAGAGAGAAGGACGAGAAAAGGAAGACACCTCTCAAGTAAAAAGAGAAGAAGCTTGGAAGGAAAGCTTAGCTAGGTAGCTATTTTTCCTTTCTCTAATATTTTCTTTGATTCCATGTTCTTGATCTCTTATTTTTCATGTGATTTTTAAATTTTTGTTAAATAAAAGGTTTTCAAAAAATAAATTTCTAAAGGTTTTCTTTCCTTTATTCTTTATTCTTTACAAAATAACCAAGTTGACAATTTTTTTTTTACATATTTTCCTCTTTGGCTGAAACCTAAGGGGCATTTTTGTGCTTGTCTTTGCTTGATTTTCTTGCTTGCTTGTTGATTGTGGGTATCACCATTGTGGTAGGATAGATTTTCCTCTTTGGTTTTGCTTTTAAAAAAATCAAATAAAAGGTTTGAGAAGCTTGATGATCTTGATTTTAATAAAGTGATTTTGATTAGGTGGGACTATGTCCAAAGAACCAACCATTGAGCCAACCTTCATTTTCTTTGTTTGTTTATGATTTTAATTCATGCTTGATTCATTTTCATATGTTTGTTGGCTATAAAATCATGCATTACATACCATTCCAATTTGATTTTTTGGTTAAGGCCAATTAATGGTCTCTAGCCAAATTTCTCTTGTGTATACTAGTTGGAAGAGTGATAGTTTAAGTTGGATATTCTGACTTTGGGCATTTTTTTAATACTCATCTCTTGTCAAAATAAAATGTTTTTTTAAGCATATTTATTAGACCCTTAGAGGATGCCCTGGTATTTTTTTCCAATATTTTAGATTTTTTTTATCAAAGTTGGAAAAATGGTTTTTGATAAAATAGTTTTTAGCTCACTGTTCAGACTTCGGTGAAAATTCGGTCAAGGCATCCTTGGTCCAAAAATTAAGCTGATTTTTTCCCATGGAGACCATCATGTCTCAAGTTTATACTGATTTTTCCAGAAGTTTTTGAATTTTTTATGAAGGGTAGAAAAATAGTTTTTCAAAATTGGTTTTAGGAGTCAGAATTGTTTTTTAAAACTAATAATTTTATGTTTTTATTTGTATACAAAGAAGGGGCTGATTTGAGCTGTCTTAGGTTAATTTCCATGTCATTTCAAGGATAAAAATTGATTTTAAAAAATTGGGTCAAGGGTGGTCAACCCGGGTTTCAAAAATATAGAGAAATTAGAGCCTTTTTTTAGAGGTATTGGGCCATGAGGCCCTTTTCATTCAAAATTTTTTAAACCTGAGCCCAAAGTCATTCGATTTTTGAAAATCCAATTTAAGTTTCTTTGAAAGGTAGTCGAATATCTTTTTAGGTATACGGATGTCCTTACTTCAAGAGAGAAATACACCTTCTTGCATTGCATGTTTTAAAATGTTTTTTCATTTTAATTTGACATAAAACGTATGTTTCGGTTTCCTAAACATTTGAGAGAATTAGTTCCTAATCTTTTTCGGGTTGCTGGAGAGGTTAGGAAAATTTTCAACGCACGTATTTATGGAATCGAAAGATATTGGATTTTGTTTTATTCGGAATCATATAAATGCCATAGAAAGAATTATTTTCCAAGCTTTGCCGGGTTTACCGGAGAGTGTGGTAATATTTTCCAACATATGCTATTTGTATGATTCCTCACATTAAAATTCTATGTCCATGAATATTCGTTGATGTCATTCATTCATATGTCATATTATTTAGATTTTACTATGTCATTGATCTTTTTACCATGTCATTAATCTCTTTACAATGTCATTAATTTGTTTTACCATGTCGTGCATGCATATGCCATATCATTTATGTCATTCCATTCATATGTCATGTCATCCATTCACATGCCGTATCATTTAGATTATGCCATGTCATTGATTCATATGCCATGTCATTGATTCATGTGCCATGTCATTCATATGCCATGTCATTCATATGCCATGTCATTCATTCACATGCCATGTCATTCATTCATGTGCCATGTCTTTCACATGTCATGTCATTCATTCATGCGCCATGTCATTCGCATGCCATGTCATTCATGTGCTATGTCATTCATATGCCATGTCATTCATTCACATGCCATGTCATTCATTCATGTGCCATGCCATTCAAATTTTGCCATGTCATATGCCATGTCATTTATTCATGCGTCATTTAGAGTTTGCCATGTCAAGCATGCCATATAATTCATTTTTTTAGGCTATATCAATTAGATTTTGTCATATCATTCATATACCATGTCTTTGATTCATATGCCATGCCATTCATTCTTTTGGCTATGTCATTTAAATTTTGTAATGTTATAATAAATTGCTTGCCATGCCATGCTAATTATGTATGTTATATATTCATGTTTTAATGATAATTTATACATTCATAAACATTTAAAATTTTGAAAATTGATATTTCTTTTTTGATAAATAAGGCAATATCCCCGAGTTAATATAATTCATGAATCCTCCTCCGGGTTGTCGTGGAGTCTTCATCAATCATTATTAACGAAGGAATACCCTTCTAAAAAGAGGATGATTCAGAGAATTTCCAAAATAAAGAAAAATTCTATATTTTGCCATTTTGTCAGGGAATATAGAAAATTTTTGCAATAACAAAATCCAGATCATTTTCGAACAAAAATAAGATTGTTTTTAAAATGAGAATTATTTTCAAATACCAAACCTAAAATCGACTTTTCACCGAGACTCGAGATAACACATGTCTAATAAGGTACCGTTTTATACAGGCGTTGTGGGGGTGCTAATCCTTCCCCACGCGTAAACGTCACTCGAACCCTTAGTTTTTTTTCTCTGGTTTAGAATGCAGACTTCGAAATTGGTTTTAAAATGTTTTAATTAATTTTAAAATATTTTTTAAAATCGTTTTTAATAGGTGGCTTATCACACCTAGCCAAAAAAAGACTGGAGGCGACTCTATTTCTTCTTTTGAGGTCATTTTCAAACCCTCAACCTTTATTCCAAGAGGAATTAAGTCGTCTTTTTCTCTATTTTTTTTAATATCACACTCTTAACGAATGATCGATTGTCTCGCGACGGGGCAAAAAAAAAATTTTGTTTGCCATTTTGAGGTTGCAACAGCTTAGCGACTCCGCTGGGGACTTTAGAGAGTCAGGCCTAAAGTTAATCGCGTGTTGTCAAATGTCTCGATTTTAATTGGTATTTAATTATAATTCCCATTTTTGTAAAATAAAGAGAATTTTGAAAATAACAAAAATTTTCTTTCCATCTTCATAAGCCTGCATATTATTATTGTGCTTCGTTTATTCAAGTGTTGTATAATATCATTATTCTTTGATTGACTAATGCTTTCTTTTATTTGATTCATCTTTTTTAATAATTAATTGTTAGGATGTTTAAATTATGGGTTGTAAAATAGTTGGTGAAAGGTTTGTTGTTCCTCCTCACACACTATACTTGCATTTGCATAACATGAGCCCTCAACCCGGGTTTCGTCCTTCTAGGTGGAGTGAAGTACCTATGCTTCGTGAGGTGATAACCTTCGCATAAGCTAGCGAAACACTCTCGGGGTACAAATTACCTACACTTCGTGAGGTGTTAACCTCCGCATAAGCCTGGGAAATGTACTCTAACAAATTGAACTCGTTTTTATTAGGGTGCCTTACTAGCCTTCACCGACAATAGTGAGGAGCAATTTGGAGCCTTTTTAGAACCTAATGCAACTCTATATAGTAACCTAGGAGAAGCCATGCCCGATTTTTGTTAGATATCCCGAAGTTAAGAAACACTCGGAAGAATATCTCTCACCTTTTCCTATTTATTTTATGACAATGTTATGATGCTTTTTATCCCCGTACTGACTCGTGTTTTGTTTTGGTTTGGTTTCCACTTCATGCATC
Organism: Fremontodendron californicum; assembly: GCA_030761205.1. Taxonomy (NCBI): domain Eukaryota; kingdom Viridiplantae; phylum Streptophyta; class Magnoliopsida; order Malvales; family Malvaceae; genus Fremontodendron; species Fremontodendron californicum. The sequence goes on from JAULJL010000042.1 coordinate 3,134,782, forward strand.
ATGATCATTTAGGGGTATTTGCCTTAAGCCGAGTGCCAACTAAAGAGGTTTCATTATAATCATGGAACGTCAAGACCTTTTATCGATATCAGTGGTTAGCAAGACATATCAAGAGGTTAGAATTGAGTCCGAGGAAAATTAGGGTGACAAAGGAAACTATTTGGCCGCTGGTTTTGTGTCTGCACTTCCCGAGTCAGTTTATTTGGATTTTGTTCAGAATGACTTAGCAGAGTTAGAGGAGATTTGGAGACAGTCGGGAGTTGCGAGGAAAGATGAGTTCATCGAAAAATATGGTGACATAGCAATACTCTTTCTGATCAAGATAGACGAGCAGTTGGTCAGGGCAATAGTGCAGTTTTGGGATCGTTCGTACTGATGCTTCACTTTTAATCAGGAAGATATGGTGCCTACCATTGAGGAATATTCTATCTTGCTCCATGTTGAGTCAACAAATCTGGATAAAATCTATTGGAAAGAGCAAAAAACATCAAGTTGTCGAAAAAAGCTTTCCAAAATGATGGGTATAGGGTTCCCGATTGATTCTCCACACATAAAGAAGAAGGGTTCGAGTGACTTCATTCCTTGAGTATTCTTGCGGAACTATATCAAGAATAACCCGGATGATGATCATGTTGTGGATGTCTTTGCCTTGGAAATCTATGGTTTAGTCCTATTCCCGAAGGTGGAAGGTCACATCGAAGCAGCTATGGTAGACCTCTTCGATCGTTTGGACAAACAAATTGACCCTTCCCATGCTATTTTTGCTGAAATGATCAGGTCACTCAATTATTGTCAAAGAAGAGGTAAGGGATGTTTCGAGGGTTGTGTACACTTTATGTATGTCTGGATTCAAAGCCACTTTTGGGGTGAAGATGGTGGAAAGTTTCACCCTTATGTAAAAACTTTTAGTCATTTTCAAGAATTCAACAAGGAAAAATGGTCAAAGAAAGGGGATAAGAAGCAATGGATCAGGACTCTCCGTCACGTAGATAGAGAAGATATAACTTGGAAGGCTCCGTAGATGCCACTTAGGCTGATCTTGTATCATTGTGGTGAGAATTTATGGGTTCCACTGTTGGGAATCTAGGGGGCCGTTAGCTATGCGCCATTATTGGTACGGAGGCAATATGGATCTGGACAGTTTATCCCAATGACTCATGAGCTTATTTCGATGGAGTTCTCATATGGTGAGTCTGGATATATGGGAAAGATACGTGAAGTTATCAAAGCATGAAAGAAGTTACACCGGTCGCAAGTGGGTAGGTACACTGACAACGCTACCTCCACATATCAAGTATGGAGTGCCAGGACTGGTGTAACACTTCATCTGATATGTCCGTGACATTGTGCTTCCTGCCGAGGACACCTCTGTTCTTCTGGTAACACTTCATCTAGAACCAGTAGTGCCGTCCGAAGTTGAGATTGTCAGACAAGAGTTGGAAAAGGACAAACGGAAATTGAAGCATGAGTATGATAAGCTTCAAGAGGAAGTCAAAGATTTGAAGACCAACCTTGAGATCCAAGAGGCCAAGACACGGAGAGTGGCTAAAGAGCGAGACACGGCACAATCCGACATAAAGGATTTACATAAAGAGAACAAGAAGCTAAGGGCCAAGGGAAAATTTACTAGAACTAGCAGGCCTCTTGGCACACATGAGAAAGAAACAGAAAAGCTTCAGAAAGAATTGGAGTTATGGAAAGGCAAGGCTAAAGAAAGCAAAGAAAAGGAGCTAGATTTGCTTATGAGCAGCAGAAGTGGTGTGATGCACGCTCATTAATTTCGGCCAAGTTAGAAAGGTGCCTGCAAGACAATAAGCTGTTGAAAGCTAGATTGGGAAATGAGAGGGAAAAGACATCCATGGTGCGCAAGGAGAATGAAACGCTCTATGCGACCATTCAGACCCTAGAGCATCAGTTGCAAGTTAAGAGGGCTAGCATCACTGCCATTATTTAGGAATACCGAGAGAGGGAGACCGAGTATGAGATGGAAGACAGAAACTTTAGGGAGACAACAGTATATAAACCACTTGACTAGGCAAATCTGCAAGGCTGTGGTTAAGGCAAGAGAGTGAAGACTTTGAGACATGATGTCAACCCGACGGGGAAACATGGACAACATCTGTTGAATTTCCCAGAGGAAGCACAAGACCAGTATGAGCAGATTAGATATTTCTATGTAACCCGAGATTGAGAGATGATTTGTAATGAGTTTCTATGAATCAATGAAAAACCTTTGTGTTGGAATTTGATCTTAAGGCAAATACCGTTAGTTTCATCATTTCATCCCACATAATCATAGAAACATTCATTCATTGATTTGTTCAGTGATTTCATTAAATCATTTATTCATTCATTCTTCCATACATTTGATTAATAAAAAGGAATCATGTGTCATGAAATTCTAATCCGTGGTATTTACACTAAGGTATAAAAATTGGGCGTCCACCAAAACACCAAGAGAGAAGTACCCCGCATCAGTATAATACTCGATCGCAAGTCAGGGTAATTGAAAATGAATAGACTGCCCAGATAAAGAGAATGGAAAGGGCACAGGATGAGTTAAGGGAACAATTGGCCAAATCTCAGGCCGAATCAAGAGATCAGATGAATATGTAGATAGAATTGGTGTTCGCCGCAGTTAAGGGAAAGGGACACATGAAAAATTCAAGCCTAGGATTAGGATCAGGAAATCAAGGGAGCAAAAAGGGTCAGCAAGAAGCTGTACTGACAAACGGCCAATCCTCACACAATACAAAAACTTTACCACCGGTAGCTGTGATGCCTTTCGTGTATGTTCAACCCAACACTGGGGCACAAAAACAAATGTCGATTGGGGTAAATCTCGGTGCAATTGTTGTTAGATTTCACTACGCAAGTGCACGTATCATTGACAAGTAATATAATGAAAAGTAGAGTGTCGAACCCACGAGGAATTGTTATTAATTTTGCTAAATACTAAAATTCACACACTTAATCTTATCTAAACAATTAAATAAAGATGGTAATTAAAAACTAAAATTAAAATAAACTAATATGAAAGCAAGTAAATTAGAAGATGAATTCAATAATAAATAAAAGACTAGGATTACAACTTCCCTTAACACTTCGCTTGAATCTCTCTTTACCTCTTCACTTGATTAATGATCCTGAGTTGTTAACCTAGAGTTCTAATCTATTTATAAGCATCTGTCGATGGTCTTATAAAAATATTCCTCCTAACCAATTAACTATATGTCTATGATAATTGAATTAAAGAAGAACTCATTAAGCTTAGGCTCTAATAGTGGTTACACATGACAAGTAAGTATATTTCTACCCTACCTACAGATCAATTCATCCTAATAAATGAATACGAAACATGTGTCATTCAATCCATATCTAACACTAAACTCTCTATGTCTAGTTGTATTTAGGTTAACAAATCAATCTAATTTGTAGCTAAGCAATTAGAAGGTTTAAGAACAAGAATGAACAAACAACTCAACAAACCATTAAATCAAGCTAGAGAGAGAAAGTAAATTCAAACTATGTGTTGAGATCCATTGAAATCCTAGTAAAAGAAAATTAGTTCATGATAATTAATGAAAACAAGTAATCAAATAGTTTCACCATCATCAACATCACAAGATAAATAAAGAAGAGAAAAAAGAAAAGAAGAAACTAAGAGTTGTCAGTTCTTGAGTCTTCAATCTTCAAGCTTCCAACCTTCTTGAGAGAATTTGATGGTGGCTATCTTCTTGAGAGAGAATTAGGTTTCTAGATGTCTAATCCTCCTTATTCTGACCTAAAAGAGTCCTATTTAAAGTGTCCAAGGCCTCCTAGAGTCTGAAACTTCGTTCCCAAGCAAAACAGGTAAAATTTGCATTTTTGCAGTTTTTTTCCATTTTCGAGGGCACTGTTCATGCCCCTTGGTGCCGCGGCGCCACTGCTACTGCCTCCTTAGTGTTTCTCCTCCGTTTGTTCGAACTGGTTCCTGCCATCTTTTCGAACTTCGTCAGCTGTTTTGACTGGGAAAATCATGTCCGATATTGACGCACCTTATACCGTTGGAAAGGTATAGAAGTCAAATTAAAAAGTCAAGTAAGGAGTTTTCTCATTTGAAGTCTTTAAGATCGAGTTTTTCTTGAAAGAAGCTCCAGAGGTTGAATCTGCCTGCTCATTGGAATGCATCGTTTTTTGTCGTTTTGCACCTCGAAGCTCCAGATCACCTTGGACCTATAAAAACACATAAATAACAACTAAATAACTATTTTTAATAATGGATAATTAAAATAAATATAAAAATATCTAAAACTAATCAAATCCTAATAAAATACTCAAGGACTTAGCCGATTTAAATACATAAAAGGTGACAAAATAACTATATTTTCTAGAGTTATCAGCAATCCTGGCAAATCCTATCGAGGTCCTAGATTTGGATGATCTCGTCGAGCAAGAAAATATGAAAATGGCAGAATTGAAAATGGTTGAAACGACTGAATAGTAAAAGAAGTATCAGCTATTAGAAGAAAACTGCGGGTCGTCGAAGGGGTCGAATTGTTCGGAAGCCTCGATGCTAAATAGATGAGTTTAGTTTTCGACATAGTAATCCCACCAAAGTTCAAAACGCCATATTTTGAGAAATACAGTAGGACCACTAATCCTTTTTCGCACTTGACAATGTATTGCTTGAAGATAACTGGAGATGATAGTGATTAAAAATTGCTTATCCACTATTTCCAAGATAGCCTTACTGGGTTCGCAACTCGATGGTACAATCAGCTCACCCGAAACAAGATCCGTTTTTAGACGGACTTGGCTAGGGCCTTTCTAGAACATTACAAACACGGGTCTGACATGGTTCCTGACAGACTATCCCTACAAAAAATGGAGAAGAAAGCTACTGAAAGCTTTAAACAGTATGCACAAAATTGGAGAGACATGGCTACCCAAGTGTAGCCACCTTTGACCTATAAAGAAACTACGGTTCTCTTTATAAAAACTTTAAAGGCACCGTACTATGAAAGGTTAGTGGGTAATGCCACTAAATTTTTTGCAGACATGGTCATATCCAAGAGATGATTGAAATCGCTATTAAAAGCGAAAAGATGGAGTGTAGGGAGCAAGTCACCCATAAAAAAACAACTCCCGCCAAGAAGAAAGAAGGGGAGACTCATGTAGTCAGTTTCAATGACCACCTTTTTTCACCTCCAGCACCCTATACACCTTACCCAACCTATATCCATACTACCCAGCTATAAATAACCTCACTCAAAACCCTTTTCCTTATACAGCCATACCACAACAATCATACCCGACTGGCATATCCCCTTAGATAGCCATTCCACCAAACACTCAGAATATCATCCAAAATGATCAAAGGCCTGTGAGGAATAATTAAAAACCTCAATATGACCCTATCCCTACCACTTACAGCGAGTTGTACCCTAAGGTTCTACAGGGGCAACTCATCGCGCCTGTCTATCTTCAGCCTTTAAAACCTCCATATCCCAAATGGTACGATCCCAACGCTCATTGCGCATACCATGAAGGGATTCAAGGACACTCAACCGAGAACTGCACTGGTTCAAGCGTAAGGTCCAGAGCCTTATTGATGCAGGAGTTGCAAAATTCAAACAAAAAAATAGGCCTAATGTTGTGGGTAACCCGTTGCCTAATCACAGAGAGGCCAAGGTTAATGCAATAATGTCAGGAGAGTTTGAAAAGGTAAAAAGAGATGTCGAGAACGTAAAGATGCCGATGATCAGAGTCTGGGTAGAGATGGTCAAGGAAGTGTTAATTTAGCCTAAATCGGATGTGAGGAAAATAGCCAGCCAGTCGGAGGACTTTTGCCAATATCATGAGTGTAAGGGACATGCTATTCAGGACTGTGAAAAGTTTTTGGCAAAGATTCAAAGGATGATGGATATGGCCGAGGCCTAGTTTTCTGAAAAGATAGAAGAGCCTGAAATTAGTATGAATGAAACCGGTTATGGGGTGGATAGACCTCTAATCATATATTATGATGAGCCAGAGGTAAAGGCTACTCCAGTGGTCAAGGGACCCGCTTCAAAATTGATCTTAGAATTATCGTCACCTTTTCCTTACAAAGGGGACAATACAACTCCATGGAACTATGAATGCAGTATGACGATACCGGGAGCTTTGAATCATCAGACAGCTGTCGTGGATGTAACTGGAGTAGGACATCTAACCCGAAGCGAAAGATGCTATGCCTCGGGAACGATTGAGCATAATCAAATGAGAAAGACATGAGGACCTAATAAAGGGAAAAGGATAATGCAACCAGACCCTATAGAGGTAGAACAATCTGGGGAAGTGGAGAAGGATTCGTCCCTAGTTAATAAAGTAAAAGTGCCGATAAATGAGAAGGAAGCTTGCGAGTTCTTAAAGTTTATCAAACACAGTGAATACAATATAGTAGAACAATTGCACCGCCAACCGGCAAGGATTTCAATTCTTTCACTGATGTTAAACTCAGAACCACACCGAAATACTCTGCTGAGAATTTTGAACCAGGCTTATGTAGCTATTAACATATCCGAGGAGAAGTTAGACCGATTGGTTGGGAACATCATAGCAGATGATTATATCTCTTTCAGTTATGATGAGATACCACCAAATGGAATAGGATCCACTGAGGCTTTTCATATCACCACTACCTATGAGGGGCACATTCTACCACGAGTACTCCTCGAAAATGGATCCTCTCGGAATGTGATGCCATTGGAAACCTTGTTAAAACTGCCAATTGATATGACCTACATGCTGCCAAGTCATACTGTTGTCAGAGCCTTTGATGGCACTCATCGAGAGGTGATGGAAAGCATTGAAATCCCGCTTCAGATAGGTCCATATACCTATGAGGTTAATTTTCAAGTGATGGACATCACCAATCTTACAACTTTTTGCTGGGGAGGCCATGGATTCACTCTGCCGGGGCTGTGCCGTCATCTCTCCATCAAAAGCTAAAATTTGTGATGGAAGGATGCCTAGTCAGTGTGTTAGGAGAAGAAGATATTATAGCTTTCACATCTACCGGTTCCCTTATGTAGAAGTGAATGAGGATGTCGTAGAGTGCTCGTTCAGGTCGTTGGAGGTGTGTTAGGAGAAGAAGATATTACAACTTTCGTATCCACCGATTCCCCTTATATAGAAGTGAATGAGGATGCCGTAGAGTGCTCGTTCAGGTCGTCGGAGTTTGTCAACGCTGTATTCATCACCAAGGGATGTAAAATTCCAGAGCCGAGGTTATCCAAGAGTACCAGGTTAGGGGTGAAGACGACAGTTGGAAAAGGCTGTCGCACAGGAAAATGACTAGGAAAATATCTGCAAGAAATGGGCAGAGCGATAGAAATGGCCGGAAAGAAAGACCAATTCAGTCTTAGGTACCTCCCTAAAGCCCATGAGAAAAGAAGACAAGTTGAGAAGAATAGAAAGAGGAGGACGGCCCGTCTTTCAGGTGTGGATATGGAATGGGAGCCCATGACTTTCCCTCCAATCCTTCACATTTTTCACTCAGCAGGTTTTGAGTTTGGTGATAAGAACTCTGATGATGTGATGGTCATGTTGGAACAAGTATTCGAGAAATTCTACGAGGTTGAAGATAAACAGCCACATGAAATGATGATCGGCATGGCCGAAATAGATGAGTTGGGGAATGAAAGCACAAGTTGGATGGTGCGCCCATGTCCCCCGGGTTACGAGTTGACAAATTGGAGTGTGACTGAACTTCTTTTAGTTTTTAGGTCTACTCAAGTGTAATGCTCTGAATCAATTTTAATTGCCTCTGCCTAAGGGCATTAAGAATCCTTTTGTATGGACTTATGTTTAAGACATTTCATTCAATAAATGACAATCACGATGCATTTTCTTCATATTGATGTGTCTGCATTCTTTCATTATTTTTGCCTATATGCCTTCCTATATTGTTTCTTCCTCTACTTATTTACAGGTACCAGAATACAGAATATAAGGGCTATCCTGTCAATAATTCTGAAATTGATTTTGAAAAACCCATTTGTGCAGGTGATTTTGACGCCAATGAAGATGTTGATGATTGTGATTTGCCTTCGGATCTGTTGAGAATAATAGAACAAGAGGAGAAACAAGTATTGCCTCATCAGGAGTAGTTAAAAGTGATAAATTTGAGAAATGGGGAAGAAATAAGAGAGGTCAAGATCAGGACTGCCATTTCACCATTGATAAAGCAAGAATTGATAATTCTACTTCGGGATTACGTGGATGTGTTTTCATGGTCATACCAAGACATGCCTGGGTTGGACCCTGATAGTGTGGTTCACAAGCTCCCTCTGAAGACAGATTGCAAGCCAATTTAGCAGAAGTTGAGAAGATGAGGCCCAAAATATTGTTAAAAGTAAAGGAAGAAGTGAAAAAGCAATTAGATATCGGGTTCTTGGAAGTGGAAAAATACCCAGAGTGGTAGCAAACATTGTCTCGGTTCTGAAAAAGATGGAAAAGAAAGAATGTGTGTCGATTACCTGGATCGGAATACGGCAAGCCCTAAAGATAATTTCCCGTTGCCTCACATTGATACTCTAGTAGATGAAGAATTTCGTGTTTTCCTTCATGGACGGGTTCTCAGGGTACAATCAGATTAAGATGGCAAGAGAAGATATGGAGAAAACCACATTTGTGATGATGTGGGGAACCTTTTTCTATAAGGTGATGCCATTCGGATTAAAGAACGCCGGGGTAACATATCAAAGAGCCATGGTAACTTTATTCCATGACATGATGCATAAAGAAATCAAAGTTTATGTCGATGATATGATCGTAAAGTCGCAAGGAGAGGACGAACATATTGTGAATATTAAAAAGCTTTTCGAAAGGTTGAGAAGATTCCAACTTAAACTCAATCCAGCAAAGTGGATTTTCGGAGTCACTTCAGGGAAGCTACTGGGCTTCGTTGTTAGCAAGAAAGGAATTGAAATAGATTTGGATAAAGTGAAAGCTATTCAGAGCTTGCCTCCACCTCGTATTTAGAAGGAAGTAAGAAGCGTTTTTGGTAGATTGAATTATATCGCTCGATTCATCTTAGCTGACCGATAAGTGTGACCCGATATTCAAGCTACTCCGAAAACGTGATCCGGGGGAATGGGATGAAGGATGTCAGATAGCCTTTGATAAGGTCAAGCATTATCTGTCAAACCCACCGATACTAATGCCACCAGTCCCAGGGAAGCCTTTGATATATTTATTTGTCAGTATTTGAAAGGTCCATGGGATGTGTATTGGGACAACATGATGAGACTGAAAAGAAAGAATAGGCCATCTACTATCTCAGCAAAAAGTTCACTGAATACGAGTTGAAGTATTTGTTAGTGGAAAGGCTTTGTTGTGCCCTAGCCTGGACCGCCCGAAGGCTCAGGCAGTACATGTTGTATCACACAACGTGGCTGATTGCAAAGTTAGATCTCTTCAAATACGTATTCGAGGTGCTTTCGTTGTCAGGAAGAACGACAAGATGGCAAGTGTTGCTTTCCGAATATGACATTGTGTATGTAAGCCAAAAGGCTATAAAGGGTAGTGCAATAGCCGAATTCCTAGCAAGTCGAGCGGTGGAGGATTACGAGCCTTTGAATTTTGATTTCCCTGACAAAGACTTAATGTGTAGACCTTGTAAGAAGATGGAACTTTCTCTGAGAAGAAGACCTGGAAAATGTATTTTGATGGCGTATCTAATGCCATGGGGCACGGAATCGGTGCAGTGCTCATATCCCCTGATGAAGATTATTATCCTTTCACTGCCAAATTGGATTTTGATTATACAAACAATACCGCTGAGTATGTGGCATGTACTATAGGCCTTCGTGTCGCCATAGAAAGAAAGATCAAAACACTAGAGGTCTTCGGAGATTCAGCCCTGGTGATATACCAACTGCGTGGAGAATGGGAAACCCAGGATGCAAAGCTAATCCGATATCAAGAACTTATATTGAGCTTGATTGAGGAGTTCGAAGAAGTGAGTTTCAATTACTTTCCCCGAGAAGAAAAACGAATAGCAGATGCTTTAGCCACTTTATCATCAATGTTTAAAGTGAATGAAGGGGCCAAAGTTATGCCAATAAAGATGAGCATATATGGGTCTCTTGCCCGCTGCTTGAGTATCGAAGAAGAAGCGGATGGATACCCTTGGTATTACGACATCTTGCAATACATCAAGAGTCAATAGTACCCAGAGCAAGCAACAAAAAATGATAAGAGAACCCTAAGAAGAATGGCGATGGGTTTTGTCTTAGATGGTGAAATCCTTTACAAGAAAGGGAAGGACTAGGTTCTGTTGAGGTGTGTCATTTTCGTTGAAGCTCAGAGAGTCCTCGAAGAGGTCTACGAAGGGCTATGCGGCACTAATGCCAATGGCCACATGCTGGCTAAACAAATTATGAGGGTAGAATACTATTGGCTAACAATGGAAGGGGATTGCATCAATTATTCCCTGAAGTGCCATAAATGCCAGATATATGCAGACAAGGTTCATGTGCATCCATCACCACTGCATGTCATGACGGCTCCATGGCCATTTTCGATGTGGGGAATGGATATGATCGGGCCTATTAGCCCGAAAGCTTCGAACGGACACCGTTTCATCTTGGTAGCCATAAATTGCTTCACAAAGTGGGTAGAAGCCCCTTCTTATGCCAATGTCACAAAGTCAGTGGTGTGCAGATTCATTAAGAAAGATATTGTGTGCCTATATGGACTCCCAAAACGAATAATTTCGGACAATGCTTTTAACCTGAATAATAAGATGATGAGAGAAATATGTACCTAGTTCAAGATCAAGCATCATAACTCTGCGCCTTATCATCCGAAAATGAATGGGGCAGTAGAAACAGCCAATAAGAACATCAAGAAGATTGTTGAAAAGATGACTGATATGTACAAACATTGGCATGAGATCTTGCCTTTTGCTCTCCACACATATCGTACTTCAGTTCGCACATCTACGGGTGCCACGCCGTTTTTGCTGGTATACAGGATGGAGACAGTATTACCTATTGAGGTTGAAATCCCTTCACTTCATGTTTTGATGGAAATTGGTTTAGAAGAGGCAGAATGGGTTAGAGCTCGCTATGAACATTTGAATCTCATCGAGGAGAAAAGGCTGAAGGCAATTTGCCATGGGCAGATTTATCAAAGAAGGATGATTCGAGCCCACAACAAAAAGGTTTGCCCTAGGCAATTTCGAGAGGGAGAGTTGGTACTGAGGAAGGTTTTCCCTATTTTGAAAGATCCTCGCGGAAAATGGGCCCCAAATTGGGAAGGACCCTATATGGTGAAAAGAGTTTTTTCTAGAGGAGCATTGATCTTAACTCAGATGGATGGTAATGACTTGAGAACTCCCGTTAACACTGATGAAATGAAGAAATACTATGCTTGAAGGCTTTCGGCCGCCATTTTGAGGTTGCGACAAGTACAATGAAATTCGTAGGAAAGATGAATTTATCAACCTTTACTAGCACATCCTCAACAACGCCTCTTTGATGAGTGTAAGATCTATCAACTAATTGTAGCATCACCTTTGTAGGTTAACTTCCGCCAAACCAAATTTTTGATAGATAGAAAGAGGCATCAAATTTATACTAGCTCCAAGATCACATAGAGTTGTCGATACGTGATCTGAGGGACCCGCTCGAGTGAGGTGAAGAAAAAAACACAGGTAGAGGAAAAGACGACTTAATTCCTCTTAAAATAAAAGGGTCGTGGGTATGAAAACGACCTCGGAAAAAGAAATGGATTTGCCACCAATGTTTTTTGGCTAGGTGTGATCGGCCACCTATTAAAACTGGGTTTTTTTATAAAACATTTTAAAATTAATTATTTTTTTTAAAACCAATTTCGAAGTCTACGCTTTAAACCAAAGAAAAACAAGCGCGGGTTTGGGAGTCGGTTACGTGCGGGGAAAGATTAGCACCCCCACAACGCCCGTGTAAAACAGTACCTTATTAGTTGTGTGTTATCTCGAATCTCGGTAAAAAGTCGATTCTAAAATTTGGTGTTTTGAAATAATTCCCTTAAAATTTTATTTTTTATTTCAAAATAATCCGGAATTTGCTAGCACAAATTTCCCATATTTTTCGACAGACTTAGCAAAATATGAAAATTTTCCTTGATTTTAAAATTCTCCGAATCATCTTCATTTAAAAAGAATATTCTGTTATTAATGATAATTGATGATATTCTCCCCGGTAGACCCAACAGAGAATTCATGAATTATTTTAACTCGGGAATAATTTTGATTTATAAAAAATACCATTTGTTTTTCAAAGTGTTTAAAAATCATAGAAAATGACCATGAACATGCAAAAATACTACCCAGATAAAAATTAAATAAACATGCTAATTTATCATGATATAGCAAACATTTTATGACCTAGTGAAAGAAATAATGACATGACAAATGATTGACATAGCATACAAAATGACATGTGAATAAAATCGACATGGCATATGGATGGCATGGCATATAGATGACATGGCATAAGAATGAATGTCATGTTAACGAAATCGACATGGCATAAAAGTGAATGCTATGTGAATGAAATCGACATGGCATACAAAATGACATTACATACGAAGGACATGGCATAAAAGTGACTGCTATGTGAATGAAATCGATATGGCATAAAAAATGACATGGCATACAGAGGACATGGCACAAAAGTGATATAAAATGACATGGCATGTGAATGAAATCGATATGGCAAGTAAGATGACATGGCATATGATTGGCATGGCATATAGATGATATGGCATAAGAATGAATGTCATGTGAATGAAATCGACATGGCATACAAGATGACATGACATACATGATGACATGGCATGTGAATGAAATCGACATGACATGTAAAATGACATGGCATAAGATGACATGGCATGTGAATGAAATCGACATGGAAAGCAAGATGACATGGCATAAGGTGTGTGACATGGCATGAAAAGACGTGGCATAAGTGACATGGCATAGGAATGAATGTCATGTGAATGAAATCAACATGGCATACAAGATGACATGACATACATGATGACATGGCATTAAGTGATGACATGGCATGTGACATGGCATAAGATGACAGGCATGTGAATGAAATCAACATGGCAAGCAAGATGACATAGCATATGGAATGGCATGTGAATGTAAACATAATGACATAATATGACATGGCATGAGATGACATGGCTAATGATAATGGCATAAGATGACAAGGCAAATGATAATGGCATAAGATGTCATGGCAAATGATAATGGCTTAACTGATGACATGTCAAATGATAATGTCATAAGATGTCATGGCAAATGATAATGGCATAAAATGACATGACATGTGACATGGCATAAGATGACATGGCATGTGAATGAAATCGACATGACAAGCAAGATGACATGGCATATGAAATGGCATAAGATGACATGGCATGTGACATAGCATAAGATGAATTTATTTGAGAATGACTCGGAGTTTATCAATACCAAAATCTTTTCATGTTCCCCGACAGACCTGGCAAAACATAGAAAGTTTTATTTATTTTGAAATTTTCCAAATCATTTTATTCTAGAAAAGGGTATTCCTTCATCAATAATTAATGATAACCTCTCTGGCAGACCCAGCAGAGAAAACCATGAATTATTGAAACCCGTGAATATTGCCTTATTTATTAAAAATGTTATGAATAACATAGCATGATAATAAAGGCATGTGAATGGCCGAAAGTATGGTGATGGCATATGGATGGTCGAATGGCATGAAATGGTGACATGGCATGAAGATGGCATGGAAAATGACCCAAGATTAAATGACATAATCATATGACCTAATATGTATGACATAACCAAATCTTATGCAAGGCATGACCTAGACCTAAAATACAAGGAGGGCCGAATCTTATATGGTAAAAATGCAAAATGCAAACATGCAAGATATGCTACATGGAAAAATGCTAGACATAACCAAGTAAAAACACAAGGAGGGCCGAATCTTATATGATAAAAATGCAAACATGCTTAATCATGCAAGATATACTATATGGCAAAATGCAAGACATAACAAAAACACACAAGGATGGCCGAATGGTAAAGGGGAAATATCACTACATAAAAATGATGTAAAAGCTAATGTAACATAAAATAATGCAAAGAACATGATCAAAATAACCATAGACATGCAAGTAAATAACAAGAAAAACTAGTAAATAAAACAAGGAAAGTTGAGCTCCATGGTTGGTACAAATAGGCATAACCCTCCCCTAACCATAATCACTTGATATTGTCAAGATCATGAAGCCTTTCCAACTCAAAAATCAGAAAATAAACCAAGCTAACAACAAAATGGAGGTGAGCTTCATGGTTGGTACAAATGGGTATAGCCCTCCCCTAACCATGGTCACTTGATATTTATCAAGATCATATAGCCATTTCAAGCTCTTTTGCTTCATTTATTTGAAAAATCAGGCCATAAAACAAATAATAAACCTTCCACAATCATGTTTCTCACCACAAAAATGCAAGACAAAAAATCAAGGCAAGCACAAATGGGGCATTCGGCCATGTCAAAAAAATATTTTGAAAATTTGTTTTCTCCCATTTTTTATGAAAAGGAAAAGATGAAAGCTTAAATGAACATTTCAAAACTTTTATTTTTATGAGAAAAGTAGTAGAAATCATATAGAAAATAAAGAAAACTACATGAGAATGAAGAAGAAAATCATGCTAGAGCTAGGTAGGAATGGCTACCTTCCAAGCTTTTTGGTAAAACCTTTCTTCCTTTCTTTCAAAAACCTATTTCTTGCCAAATTAGCTACTGCCTCCCTTCTCTCAAATGACCAGCCTCTTAAGGAAATAAAACATCCCCCTTTCCCTTTCCAAAGCTTGGTCAGTTGGTCTCCCATCCATTGGATGGATTGCCCTAATTTTTTCCATCAATTCTAGCCTTTAGATTGGGATCCTTTCATGACAACTTAAAAATATCATCTTGCAAATTGATCTTAGCCCTTAAAATGTGTAATCGTCTTTCACAAATAACCTAGGCCATTGGATGACACAAACTCACTTGCATGCTCTCCCCTTGGCCGAACCATCCCTCATCATTGGATGGTTTGTGCTCATCTTTCCTCCTCCAATCTTGGCCATTGGATGAGGATCTTTTCATGAAAAATAAAAATGTCATCTTGGCATTTGATCTTGGCCATTGAAGGGTGTACTCATCTTTTCCTCTATGCTTCTAGGCCATTGGATGAAGGGGGACCATTTGCAAGGTATTAAATATGGCATTTTTAACTTGATAGTGACTAGTGAATTAAATTGATCAAGCCTCCCCTTCTCCTCTATGCTGGCCGGCCAAGGCATGGGATGTTCAAGAATTTTCTCCATCTTTCATATTTTTCTTAATTGCAAATTGGCCATTTTCTGTTTCTTTTAGTAAATTACCTTTTTGCCCCCCGAACTTAATTTAATTGCAAATGGACCTTAATTTTGGATTTTTTTTCAACTTATCCCATTCAATGTAAAACTTGATTATAGAGTTTTCACATTTTTCCAAGCTCATTTGCTATTTTTCTCGTATTTATCTCTGAAATTTCGGTGTAGTGCTTCTCGAATTTAGCCTTTTTCAAATGAGCTCCGATTCTGGATTTTTCTTCACCAATCTCTTCCAAAAATTATGAAACTCTGATCTGGAAGTTTTCATAATTTTTCGAACTCGTTTGCTATTTTTCTCGAAATTTTCTTTTGGAATTTTTGAATTTGTGCACCCGAAATTCATCTTTTCATTTGAACTCCGGTTCCGGATTTTTCTTACCAATCTCTTCCAAAAATTATGAAACTCAGATCTGAAAGTTTTCATAATTATCCGGCTCGTTTGCTATTTTTCCCAGAATTTTCTTTTGGAATTTTTCCGAGATTGCCCTTTGACCTCCAAAACCTCGGTTTTGCTCAAAACAAATTCGATTTTGAGATTTTCTTTTTCTACTCCCTCCATCATACATTGAATTTGAGTTGGTCCAAAAATGCTCAATTTTTACGATCAAATTCCCCTCCGATTTAGTTTTCCCTAAATTTGCCGGATTAGGTCTTCCTCTATACTGAATTTCCACAACCCACATTCCGAACTCCATATCTTTCGTTGTAGATCTCGGATTGTCAAAATTATTTTGCCATTGTTCAATTCAATTTTTAACCTTGGCTTTGACTGGGAGTTGACTTTTTTAGTTGTTGACTTTTTTAGGTTGACTTTTTTGGAGTTGACTTTTTGCGCTGACCTCCGAAACAAAGATTTGGGGACCCATCTATGGAATGGTGGAAGTCTCTTTGCATTTGGAGAAGTCAAAAAGGAGAATCTGCCCGGTTTAGAGGGCCCGGTCAAAATTAGGTGTCCACAGAGCTCTACCAAATAATTGATTCCCAATTGTGCTTGGAATGGTGAAGCTTCCCGGATCTCTGAGCTTTGTTGGAAGTTTCTTTTAAAGAATAGCACTACACTATTCGATAATTGTAACTGTCTCAAATTCACCCAATTTCCTCTTCTTGGATAATATATCTTTCATAAGCTTGACATAACCTGGCATTCATTTTAATGCTTCAGTAAAAGGTATATTTGTAAACACCTAAACCGAGCAGATTCTCCTTTTCAACTCCCCGAAACACAAAGAGACTTCCACTATTCCAAAGATGGGTCCCCAAGGCTTTTTTTCGATGGTCAGCACAAAAAGTTAACTCGAAAACGTCAACCCAAAAAAGTCAACCTCAAAAAGTCAATCATTAAAAAGTCAACTTTTAGTCAAAATCAAGATTCGAAGTTGAATTGAACAATGACGAAAGAATTTTGACAATCCGAGGTCTACAACGAAAGATATAGAGTTCAGAAGATGGGTTGTGGAAATTCAGTGTAGGGGAAGACCTAATTCGGCAAATTTGGAGAAAACTGCAAAGATGACCCAATTCGGTGAAATTGAAGTCCTAATTGATAAAAGATGAATAAACAAAGATAGCCCAAGGCTCGGTTTGAAGTGGATCCCAAGGAAGAGCCGGTTAGAGCAAAAATGGAAAAACGAGAAATTCCCGAGTTTGAAGAAGGGAAAACTAAATATGAGGGGAATTTGATCATAAAAATTGGGCATTTTGGACCAACTCAAATTCAATATAGGACAAAGGAACTGGAAAAAGAAAATCCGAAAATCGCATCCGTTTTGAGTGAAATCGAGGTTTCGGAGGTTGAAGGGCAATCTCGAAAAATCTCAAAGATAATTTCGGGAAAAATAGTAAATGAGCTCGAAAAATGATGAATGCTTCCAGATATGAGTTTCATAATTTTTGGAAGATATTGGTGAAGAAAAATCCGGAATCGAAGCTCATTTGAAAAATGGCAAAGTTCGGGTACACTAACCCAAAATTCCAAAAGATAATTCCGGGAAAATAGCAAACAAGCTCGGAAAATTATGAAAACTTCCAGATCTGAGTTTTATAATTTTTGGAAAAGATTGGTGAAGAAAAATCCGAAATCAGAGCTCATTTGAAAAATGGTAAAGTTCGGGTGCACTAACCCGAAATTCCAAAAGATAATTCCGGGAAAAATAGCAAACGAGCTCTGAAAATTATGAAAACTTCCAGTTCTGATTTTTATAATTTTTGGAAGAGATCAGTGAAGAAAAATCCAAAATCGGAGCTCATTTGAAAAAGGCAAAATTTGGGAGGCACTAAACTGAAATTTTAGAGAAAAATCCGGGAAAAATAGAAAATGAGCTCAAAAAAATGCGAAAACCTCCAGAACCAAGTTTTATATTTGATGGGATAAGCTGGAAAAGACAAATTCGAAATTGGGGTCCATTTACAATTAAATTAAGTTCGGAGGGGCTAAAAGGTAATTTTATCGAAGAAACCGAAAAGGGCCATTTTTGCGAAATTAAAAAGTGAAAAATGAAGGAAATTATGGAACATTCCAACCCTTGGTCGGCCAGCATAGGAGAAAGGGTGTAGATTTGATCAATTTAATTCAATGGTCACTATCAAGCTACAAGATGCATTTATATTGCCTTGCAAGTGGTACTCCCTCATCTAATGGCCTAGGTGCTTTGTAGAAAATATGAGTACACCCTTCAATGGCAATACCAAATTGCAAGATGACATTTTTATTGTCATGAAAATATCCTCATCCAATGGCCAAGATTATTTAAGAAAAATATGAGCACAATTCATCCAATGGTGAGGAGAGGCATTCGGCTAAGAGGAAGCATGAAGCAGTGGTCCTTTTTCATCCAATGGTCTAGGTGCTTTGTATAAGATGAGTACATCCTTCAAAGGCCAAGATCAAATTGCAAGATGACATTTTTATTTGTCATGAAAATATCCTCATCCAATGGCCTAGATTGTTGGAAGAAAATGAGCACATATCATCCAATGGTGGAGAGGCCAATCGACCAAGACATGAATGAAGGGGGGGAATGTTTTTTTTCCTTAAGTTGGCTGGTCATTTGAAGAGGGAAGTCAGTAGCTAATTTGGCAAGAAAAAGGTTTTTGAAAAAAAAGAAGGAAATTTTTTTTTGAAGATAAACTAGCTTGAAAGAAAGCTTTGAAGGTAGCCATTGGCCACCTTTCTCTTGCATTTTTTCTTTTCTTTCCTTTCCATATTTATTCTTTTCTTTTCCATGTTGGTTGTGGTAGGATAATTTTCTTTGAAGGTTTAGTTTTCAAAAACTAAAAAAAATAAAGAGGTTGAAAGGCTTCATGATCTTGATAAAGTCAAGTGATTATGGTTAGGGGAGGGCTATGCCCATTGTACCAACCATGGAGCTCATCTCTATTTTCGTATTTTACTTGCTGTTTTTCTATTTATTTTCATATGTATTTTTGTTATATTATGTTGTTCATACCAAGTTTATTCAAGTCTTTGCATCTTGTGGCTATTTCATATAGCATTTTAGGTCATGTCTTTTTTTGCATTTTAAGCATGCTTTGCATCATGCATAAGACCATGTTATCTACGGCCATTCTTGCATTTTTAGCTTGTCATGCTTAGAATTTTTGCCATGCATCATATCTTGCATCTTTAGCACGCTTTACATCATGCATAATATCATATATCATTCGGCCATATCTTGCATTTTTTCCATGTATCATATCTTGCACATTTAGCATGCTTTACATTGTGCATAACACCATATATCATTCAGCCATGTCTTGCATTTTTTTTTATATCATTTAGGTCTAGGTCATTTTTTTATGCCATGCATCTTATTGCTCCCTAGGTCATTCGGCCATGATGTCTCTATGCTAATTTCCATGTCATTTAGCTAGGTCACATGCCATGTCATTTTCTACATCATTTAGGTCATCGTTTTTATATGCCATGTCACTTTGCCATGTCATTTAGCATGCTAGGTTATTTTGGCTATGTCATTTAGAACCTAGGTCATGCATATGCCATGCCACATATTTCATGCATTTAGTTTGCTGTTTGTTCATGCATTTCATACATTCACACTTGATTTTTAACTTAAGCCAATCAATGGCTCAAAGTCAAGCTCTCTTGAGCATGCTTGTGGAAGATTAATAGTTTAGATTGGGTATTCTGACTTTGTGATTTTATTTCATTACTCATCCATAGTCAAAATAATATGATTTTTTTTTATCACATGCAGTAGACATTTAAGGGATGTCATGGTATTTTCTTTTACGATTTTTGAAATTTTTTGGGACTTTAGCTACTGTCTTAGGATGATTTCCATACTATTTCAATCAAAAAATTTGATTTTATAAAAGTCCGATCAAGGGTGGTCAACCCAGATTTCAAAACTAGGAAAACTAGACCTTTTAGCGGGTTCGGCCATGTTTTTTCAAAATCGAAAATTGCATTTTTTATACCCGAATCCAAATTAGAAAATCTAACTTAGGTATCTTCCAAAGGTAGTCGAATACCTTTTTAGGTATACGGATATCCTTGCTTCATGGGAGAAATACATTTCCATGCATTACATTTTCCATATTCATGCCTACTCCATGACATTTAATTTTTGGCTATCTTAGTCATGTAGATTCTATATGTGTGAACATTCTATAGTGATGTCATTACTTTGATTTAAATTTCATGATATTATCTTGATTATGATGTAAACATGAATCTTCCATGATGATGTCATATTTGTGCCTTTTGCCTTGTCATCATTTCTTTTGTCATTCATATGCCATGTTATTCATCTTGCCATATCATACACATGCCATGTCATCTATGCCATGCTATCATTCACATGCCATGTCATCTATGCCATGTCATTCATACGCCATGTCATTCATTTTGCCATGTCATTCATTTACACGCCATGTCATCCATTATGCTTTGTCATTCATTATGCCACATCATTCACCCATGTCATTCGTGCATATGTCATGTCTTTAATTCATGTCTTTAATTCATGCCATTTATTTCTTTTGGTTATGTCATTTAAATTTTGTCATAGTAAATTGCTTGCCATGCCATGCCATGTTATTTATGCACGTTATACATTCATGTTTTAATTTGTATATTCATGACTATTTAACCTTTTGAAAATTGATGTTTTTCAATAAAATAAGGTTATTCCCAAGTTAAAATAATTCATGAGTTCTCTACCTGGTTGTCGGAGAGGACATAATCAATTATCATTAACAACGGAATATCTCTCTTGGAAAAACAAGAGTGATTCGGAGATTATCTAAGTAAATGAAAATTTCTATGTTTTATATAGGAAAATTTTGAGTTAATAAAATCCGGATCATTTTCAACTAGAAATGGGATTATTTTTCTTTAAATAGGAATTATTTTCAAATATCAACTTCAAAATCTATTTTTACCGAGACTCAAGATAACACACGATTAATAAGGTACCGTTTTATATGGGCGTTGTGGGGGTGCTAATCCTTCCCCGCATGTAATCGACTCCCGAACCCGCTTCTTTGATTTCTCTGGTTTAAAAGCGCAGACTTCGAAATTGATTTTAAAATGTTTTACAAAACCGATTTTAATAGATGGCCGATCACACCTAGTCAAAAAAGATTGGTGGCGACTCAATTTCTTTTTTGAGGTCATTTTCGTACCCTCAACCTTTTTATTTCAAGAGGAATTAAGTCGTCTTTTCCTCTGCCTGTGTTGTTTTCTCACCTCACTCGAGCGGGTCCCCCATGACGGGGATCACGTATTGACAGCTTGGCGACTCCGCTGGAGACTTTAGAGAGTCAGGCCTAGAGTTAGTCACGTGTTATCGAAAGTTTCAGTTTGGTCGATTTTAATTGGTATTTAATTATAATTCCTATTTTTTTTTTGGTAAAATAAAGAGAATTTTAAAAATAACAAAATATTTCTTTTCATCTTCATGAGCATACATATTATTATTGTGCTATGTTTTTTCAAGTGTTGTGTATTATCATTATTTCTTTGATTGACTAATGCTTTCTTTTATTTAATTTATTTATTATTATTATATTGCATTGTTGGGGTGTTTTTAAATTATGGGTTGTAAAATAGTAGTGGAAGGTTTGTTGTTCCTCCTCACACACTATACTTGCATTTGCATAACATGAGCTCTCAACCCGGGTTACGTCCTTTTAACTGGAGTAAAGTACCTACGCTTCGTGTGGCAATAGCCTCCGCATAAGCTAGCGAAATACTACCGGGGTACAAATTACCTACGCTTCCTGAAGTGTTAACCTCCGCATAAGCCTAGGAAATGTATTCTAACAAATTGAACCCGCCTTTATCAGGGTGCCTTACTAGCCTTCACCGAGGACAGTGAAGAGCAATTTGGAGCCTTTTTAGAACCTAATACCATTGCATATAGTAAACCTAGGCGAAGCCATGCCTATTTTCTATTAGATATCCCGAAGTTAAGAAACACTTGGAGGAACATTTCTCACCTTCTACTATTTATTTTATGACACTGTTTTGATTATTTTTTATCCCCGTATTGACTCGTGTTCTGTTTTGTTTTGGTTTTTATCCCATGCATCATGATCTTTTAGGGGGTATTTGCCTTAAGCCAAGTTGCAACCGAAGGGGTTTTTAGTATAATCGTGGAACGTCAAAACCTTCTGCAGGTATCAGTGGTTAGCAAGACATATCAAGAGGTTAGGGTTGAGTTCGAGGGAAATAAGGGTAATGAAGGAGACTGCTTAGCCTCTGGTTTTGTGTTCGCACTTCCTGAGTCAGTTCACTTGAATTTTGTTCAGAACGACTTAACAAAATTAGAGGAAATCTGGAGACAGTGGGGAGTTGCAAGGAAAGATGAGTTAATCAAAAAATATGGTGACATAGCTTTACTCCTTCTGGTCAAGATGGATGAGCAGTTAATAAGGGTTATAGTACAATTTTGGGATCCTTCGTACCGATGCTTCACTTTTAATCAGGAAGATATGGTGCCCACCATTGAGGAATATTCTATCTTGCTCAGTGTTGAGTCAGCAAATCCGGATAAAATCTATTGGAAAGAGGAGAAGACATCGAGCTATCGGAAGAAGCTTTCCAAAGTGATGGGTATAGAGTTTTTGGTTGATTCTCAGCACATAAAGAGAAAGGGTTCGAGTGACTGCATCCCTTGGGTAGTTTTGCGGAACTATATCAAGAGTAACTCGGATGATGGCCATGTTGTGGATGTCTTTGCCCTGGCAATTTATGGATTAGTCATATTCCCGAAGGTGGAAGGTCACATCGAAGCAGCCGTAGTAGACTTCTTCGATCGTTTGGACAAACAAATTGACCCTTCCCCTGCCATTCTTGCTGAGACGATCAGGTCACTCAGTTATTATCGAAGAAAAAGAAGGGGACGTTTTAAGGGTTCTATATAGCTTCTGTATGTTTGGATTCAGAGCCACTGTGATGATGGTGGAAAACTTAGCCCCTACATAAAGACCTTTAGTCCCTCCGAGAATTCAACAAGGAAAAATGGCCATGGAAAGGGGATAAGAAGCAATGGATCAGGACTCTCTGTCACTTGGGTAGAGAAGATATAACCTGAAGGGCTCCATGGATGCCACTCAGGTCGATCTTGTACCATTGTGGTGAAAATTTATGGGTTCCACTGTTGGGAATCTGAGGGGCCGTTAGCTATGCCCCATTACTAGCACAGAGGCAATATGGATCCGAATAGTTCATCCCGATGACTCATGAGCTTACTTTGATGGAGTTCTCCTATGGTGGGTCTGAGTATATGGGAAAGATACGTGAAGCTATCAAGGCATGGAAGAAACTACACCGGTCGCAAGTGGGTAGGTACACTAACAATGCCACTCTGGCATATCAGGTATGGAGATCTAGGAGGGTTCGTGACATTGTGCTTCATGCCGAGGACACCTCTGTTCATCTAGTAACACTTCAGCCAGAACCCATAGTACTGACAGAAGCTGAGATTGTCAGACAAGAGTTAGAAAAGGACAAGGGAAACTAAAGCGTGAGTATGATAAGCTTAAGGAGGAAGTCAAAGATTTGAGGCCTGACCTTGAGATCCAAGAGGCCAAGAAACGGAGATTGGCTAAAGAGCGAGACACGACACAATCCGATATAAGGGATTTACATCAAGAGAACAAGAGGCTACGGGCCAGAGGAAAATTTGCTGGTACAAGCGAGCTTCTCAACATACATGAGAGAGAGATGGAAAAGCTTCAGAAAGAATTGGAGTTCTGGAAGGGCAAGGCTAAGGAAAACAAAGAAAAAGAGTCCAGATTTGCTTATGAGCGGCAGAAGTGGTGTGATGCACGCTCATTGGTTTTGACAAAGTTGGAAAGATGCTTGCAAGAGAATGAGATTCTGAAAGCCAGATGGGAAGTGAGAGGGATAAGACTTACATAATGCGCAAGGAGAATAAGACACTCCATGCAACCATCCAGTCCCTAGAGCATCGGTTGCAAGTCTAGAAGGCTGACATCAATGCCATCATTCAAGACTGCCGAGAGAGGGAGACCGAGTGGAGCCAGGCAAATGATTTAGCTATAGATGCTAGCATGAGGTGGAAGGCAGAAACTTTGGGGAGACAATAGTATATAGACCACCTGACCAGGAAGATTCGCAAGGCTGTGGTTACGGCAAGAGAGATGGTGAAGAAAGTGAAGACTTTGAGACAGGATGTCAACCCGATCGGGAAACATAGACAGCATCTGTTGAACTTCCTAGCAGAAGCACAAGACCAGTATGAGCAGATCAAATATTTTTATGTAACCCGAGATTAGGAGATGATATGTAACAAGTTTCTATGAATTAATGAAAAACCTTTGCCTTGGAATTTGATCTTAAGGGACATACTGTTACTTGCATACAAGTTATAGAAGCATACATTCATACATTCATTTATTTGCTTAGTCATACATTTATTCATCCTTGCACACATTTAATAAATAAAAGGAATAATATGCCATGAAATTCTAATCCGTGGTATTTACACGAAGGTTTAAAAATTGGATGCCCACCAAAACTCCTAGAGAGGAGCACTCCACATCAGTATAATACTCGATCACAAGTCAGGATCATGGAGATTGAACAAATGGCCCGAATGGAGAGAATGGAAAGGGCTCAGGATGAGTTGAGTGAACAATTGGCCAAGTCTCAGGCCGAATCAAGGGATCAGATGATTAAGCTGATGGAACTGGTGTCCGCCGCAGTTAAAGGAAAGAGACACATGGAGAATTTAGCCGCGGGATTAGAATCAAGACATAAGAGGGGAAAGAGGGGCAGCAAGAAGCTGTACTAACAGAGGGCCAATTTGCGCAGAATATAGAGATTCCACCACCGACAGCTGCAATGCCTTTCGTGTATGTTCAAACCAACCCAGGGCACAGAAACAGGTGCCAATTGGGGTAAATCTTGGGGCAATCCTGACTGATCCTATTGATATCCCGGACCTGGATAAGTTCATCGAATAAGAAAAAAGGAAAATGGTGAATAAGAAAAAAGGAAAACGGCGAAACTAAAAATGATTGAAACGGACGAATCACAAAAGAAGTATCAGCTATCAAAAGAAAGGCTGAGGGCCGTCGAAGGGGCTGAGTTGTTTGGAAGTCTCGATGCTAAAGAGATGAGCTTGGTCTTCGGTTTATGATCCCACCTAAGTTCAAAACGCTAGATTTTGAGAAGTACAATGGGACCACCAATCCTTCAGCACATTTGACGATGTATTGCCGAAAAATGACCGGACATGATAGTGATGAGAAGTTGCTTATCCATTGCTTCCAAGACAGCCTTACGGGGTCTGCCACTAGATGGTACAATCAACTCACCTGAAGCAAGATCCGATTAATGACAGGATTTGGCTAGGGCCTTCTTGGAACACTACAAACACGTATCTGAAATGGTACCCAACAGACTATCTCTACAAAACATGGAGAAGCAAGCTACTGAAAGCTTCAAACAGTATACCTAGAAATGGAGAGACATGGCTAGCCAGGTGCAGCCACCATTGATTGATAAAGAAACTACGGTTTTCTTCATTAATACTTTGAAGGCACCATACTATGAGAAGTTAGTGGGGAATGCCACTAAGAATTTCGCAGATATGATCATATCTGGGGAAATGATTAAAACCGCCATCAAAAGCTAGAAGATGGATAGTGGAGAGTCAGCCGCCCACAAGAAAACAACTCCTGCCTATCGCAACCTAAAAAATAACAAGTCTCATCGCGAGACCTTTACTCGTTAAGCGTGACATTGAGGAAAATAGAGGAAAAGATGACTTAATTCCTCTTGAAATAAAATGAGGGTTTAAAGACAACCTCGAAAAAGAAATGGAGTCGCCACCAATTTTTTTTGGCTAGGTGTGATCGGCCACCTATTAAAACCGATTTTGTAAAACGTTTTAAAATTAATTAAAATATTTTTAAAACCAATTTCAAAGTCTGCATTTTTAAACCAGAGAAATCAAAGAAGCGGGTTCGGCAGTCGGTTACATGTGGGGAAGGATTAGCACCCCCACAACGCTCGTATAAGCGGTACCTTATTAATCGTGTGTTATCTCAAGTCTTGGTAAAAAGTTAGTTTCAAACTTGGTATTTTAAATTAATTCACAATTTAAAGAAAAATAATTCCATTTTTAATTGAAAATAATCTAGAATTTATTAATTCAACTATATTTTCCAGCTAACCCGGTAAAATATATAAAATTTTATTTATTTGGAAAATCTCCGAATCAGTTTCATTTTTTTGAAAGAAAGATATTTCTTTATTAATGATAATTGATGATATCCTCCCCAGCAAATCCGGCAGAGAACTCATGAATCATTTTAACTCAGGAATATCTTTATTTTTATTGAAAATCATTATCTTTTTTAAAACATTTTAAAAAGATGAATATGAACATGTGTGACATAATAAAGATGACATAGAAAAATCTAGATGACATAATATAACCTAAATGGTATGATATAATCTAAGTGACATAATATATTCTAAATGACATGATATAATCTAAGTGACATGGTATATTCTAATGACATGGCATATTCTAAATGACATGGCAAAATCTAAATGACATGGCCTAATTTAAATGACATGGTATATTCTAAATGACATGGCATAATTTAAGTGACATGGTATATTCTAAATGACATGGCATAATTTAAATGACATAGAAATAGAATTAATAATATGAAATGATATGAACCAAAAAATAATATTATCATGAAATATGCATGTGAATGCATGAACATAATAAACCTAAAATATATGGCAAGACAATTTATGACTAAGCAAAAAAACATAGAATAACATAAAATATTCACAACCAAATAACAGTCAATATAACATCATGAAATATAAATCAAAACAATAACATAGCCATAGAAATATTCATAGCAAAAATCATATATCATATAATATGCATGAACATGGAAAATACAATGCATGAAAGTGTATTTTTTCCTTTAAATAAGGAAATCCGTATATCTTAAAAGATATCCGACTACCTTAGGAAAAGACATCAAATCAAAATTTTCTAAATCAAATATACTTTGTGATTGGTTTGAAAACAATTTGAAAATTTTTGGATGAAAATGGCACTAAGCCGAAATTCCCTTTAAAATTGGCTCTATTTTCCTAACTTTGAAAACAGGGACTTGACCACCCTTGATCCGACCTTAATAAAATCATTTTTTAGGATTAAAATGACTTAGAAATCAACCTAGGATAGTATCTATGGTTCTAAATCAGCCCCCTCTTAATGCCTTAGCCAAAACAGAAAATTATTTTCTTCTTGAAATCAAATCTGACTTTAATGATCAGTTTTAAAACGTGATTTTTTTTTTACCTATTTTTAAAATTTCAAAAACATATGAAACAATTATGGGAGACTCATAACATTTCGAGCTCTATGGGAAAAAAATTTCTTAATTTTTAGACTAAGGATGACCTACCAGAAAATTCACGAAAGTCCAAACACTGGTGAAAAACTGTTTAGCCAAAAAACATTTTTAAACCTTTGATAAAATCACTAAAAAATCAGAATAAAAATGTTGGAGACTCCTCTAAGGACCTAAAAACAGTAGTGCAAAATTCTAAAAATTTGGACAAAGATTGCCTAATGGAAAAAAACCACAAAGGTAGAAAACCCAACTTGATAACTTCTTAATTTTCCACAAGCATGCTTATGTGAGCTTGGCTTTGAGCCATTGATTGGCTTAAGTCAAAAAGCAAGTGGGATGATATGAAATGCATGAACAAACAACAAGTTAAAATGCATGAAATTCATGGCTTAATGCCTAATGACATAGAAAATGCATGGCATAAAAGATGACCTAATGCCTAGATAGAAATTGTGCATGGCAATAAGTGCAACCCTAGACCTAATATGCATGAAAATGCATGGCAATAAATACCCTAGACCTAATGAGCATGAAAATGCATGGCAATACAAATATGACCTAAGACCTAATAAGCATGGGAATGTGCATGGCATACAAAAATGACCTAGACCTAATGGACATGAAGCCATGCATGGACATACAAAATGACCTAAGACCTAATATGAACATAAGATATGCATGGAAGTAACATGAACATATAATGACCAAATGAACATAAAAACAACGCATGAACATGGCACAACAATTACACAATCACATGACATAAAGAGGCAAAGCATGAATGAAAGCATGGTAGTCACATAATCAAGATAAAAATGCAAACAGAAGACAACACAGACATGGTAGCCGAATGGATGCTTAAACCATATGAGGAAATATAGCAAGACAATAACACAAACATATGGCATGGCAAATCAAATAAAAATAACATGGCATAAAGTTGCAAGGCATGAATGAAAGCATGATAACCAAACAAGATAAAAATGCAAATACACACACAAAGAAACCTAGAAACTGAATGGTCACTAATCAAGATGTGAAATCCTTAGCAAGCTAATAATACAAACACATGGCATGGCAAATATGTAAGACATAAATGAAAACTGATAGACAAATAAACATGATGAAAATGCAAAGATATATCTAGGAAAATTCACAAACACATGATATGGGAATAACACAAAGCATGAACAACTTAATATAGGGAAAACAGAAAATTAAGGTTAATAAATAAAGCAAGTAGATATGAAAATAAATGATAAAAACAGCAAAATAAGAACAAGTAAAGAAAGTTAGAAATAAGCTCCATATCTTGGTTATTTTAAAAAGCTAGAACATCAAAACAAGCTAACATATCACAACCAATCATAGGAAATAAATCGAACACAACACAAGCATACTCAAGGGGGTATTCGGCCAACACCAAAAAAAGGTAAAAAAATTAGTTTTTCATTTTTTCATGAAAACATAAGATGGAGCCTTGAAAGAAGTTTTAAAAACCTTTATTACATAGTAAAATAACAAGAAAACATCAAATCAAATGGAAAATAAGTAAATCAAGCATAAAAAAAAAAGAAAAATGCAAGAGTTAGGTGCCAAAAGGCTACCTTTCAAAGCTATCTTTCAAGCTTTCTTCTCTTCTAAATTTTTCTTTGCTTTTCTAAACTTAGCTATTGCTCCAACATTGAAAGATACTCAGCCAAAGAACCCTTGTGAAAATGAAACCCCCCTTATGAAAGCAGCCGAATGGTCACTATTGGTGCAAGGATGTTGTCATTTTTTTCCCTAGCTAATTTGATCCAAAGGCCACTAATCAAAGATGCTAAAAATGTGAATTTACCACCCTTAGATTAAGTGATCAGCCCCTAACAAATACAACTATTTTAAAAATCATGGATATCACAAATAATCAAAGATTCTAAAAATATGAATATCTCCTCAGATAGCCATTCCACCAAACATGCAAAATATTACCCAAAATGATCAAAGGCCTGTGAGGAATACCCAAAAGCCTCAATATGACCCTATCCCCATTACTTACAGTGAGTTATACCCAAAGCTTCTACAGGGTCAACTCATTGCACTTGTCTACCTTCAACGTTTAAAACCTCCTTATCCCAAGTGGTACGATTCCAACACTCACTACGCGTACCATGCGGGCATCCAAGGACACTCAACCGAGACTTGCACTACTTTCAATTGGCTCTTTTCTCGAAATTACTTCAAACTGAGCCTTGGGCTATCTTTGTTTACCCACTCTTCATCAATTATGGGCTTTAATTTTAACGAATTGGGTCATTTCTGTAGTTTTCCCCAATTTCGCCAAAAGTCACCAAAAACTATAATTTTCGATTTTCTTTCGAATTGATCTTTCCTTTGGTTTTGCTTCCAAATGGTCTTCCAATGCCCATAGTCATTGATTATATTCTATTTTGAAACTCCAATTTTACCAATTTGATCGTTTAAGCTCTTTTCCCCTAATTCACCGAATTAGGGTTTTCTTTCCACTAAATCTCTATAACCTATCTTTCGAAATCCATATCTTTCATTGTAGACCTTGGATTATCAAAATTCTTTCACCATTATTCAATTAAACTTTGGATCTTGATTTTGAATGAGGGTTGACTTTTTAGAGGTTGACTTTTTTCAGATTAATTTTTCATGCTTGACCTCCTAAAGAAAGTCTCGGAATACCACCTGCAGGATGAGAAAAGCTTTTCTGCATTCTAAAACATCATAAGGAAGAAATTTACCTGATTTAGGGGTTTGGAAAAAATTAGGTGTCTACAGCTGCCTCTCTTTGGCTATTGTTGAGAATCAGGAATCAGGCAAAGACAAACAAACACTAATTTTGTGTGAAATCATATGTGAAGAAAAGGAAAGAGAGTTATTTTTTCATTTTTTTTTTATGATTAAAAGCTATAAATAGAAGATTTTCTCCTTAAATTGAGTTTCCTGACTAATCAAGGCTCGACCTATCTTAAGGAAACAAGTTCGATTTGCAAGAGAAGAAAATACCTCGATGGTGGTCTCGGGGTCTTATCCTGTCTTGTGCTCAGTTGTGTTTAAAATTCTGGGTACCTCTTCCAGAAAGCTTCGGCTATCACCACCAAAGACTTGTTCATTTTTAACTGTAAAACTCTGGATATCTCTACCATAGGCTTCAGCTATCGCCACCGAAGACTTGCTCACTGTTTAAAATTTGTAAAACCTTGGATATCTCCACTAGAGGATTTGGATGTCACCACCAAAAGCTTGTTCAGTTTTAAAACTGTAAAACCCTAGATATCTCCACTAGAGGCTTCAACTATCGCCACCGAAGACTTGCTCACTGTTTAAAATTTGTAAAACCCTGGATGTCTCCACCAGAGGCTTTGGCTATCACCACCAAAGGCTTGTTCACTTTTAAATCTGTAAAACTCGGGATATCTCCACCAGAGGCTTTGGTTGTCACCACCAAAGACTTGTTCATTTTTAAAACTGTAAAATTAATGGTGCCCGGAGGTTTTATCCATGATCTGGAAGATTATGCCTGGAGGTCTTAAAAATGGTGCTCGGAGGTCTTATCCATGATTTAAACAAAAAAAATATGCCCGAAGGCAACTTTAAGAATTGTGCCTGGAGGTCTTATCCATGATTTAAACAGAAAATACATCGACGATAGTCTCAGGGCTCGACTCATTTGAGAAGCAGAACGAGTTCGATTTAAAAACAAAAGGAAAATGCCTCGACGATGGTCTTGAGGCTCGACTCATTTGAGAAGCAGAACGAGTAGATTTAAAACAAAAAAAAAATACATCGACTATGGTCTCGGGGCTCAACTCATTTGAGAAGCAGAACGAGTTCGATTTAAAACAAAAGGAAAATACCTCGACGGTGGTCTCGGGGATCGACTCATTTTAGAAGCAGAACGAGTTCGATTTAGAATAAAAAGAAATACCTCGACGATGGTCTCGGGGCTCAACTCATTTGAGAAGCAGAACGAGTTCGAATTGGGGAAGTCAAAATTTTCCACGATTCCTGCAATGTTAGTCAAATGTAGTGATGAAAATGACATGCTTTTGCATATGCTTGTATGTTCTTAAGGATGAATGCAATCAAATGATTGTGTCATGATTTCTAATCCATGGTTTCTTTGAGGTTCACAGATTATCTGACTTCATGACGGAGTCTTCAATTTTTCACTGATGCCCCACTTGAGGAACCTCCAATCTAAATAAATTATCAAACAGTTCCAGTTTATGACTTCACTGAAATTCACAAATTTTCCAACTTCATGACAGAGTCTCCAACACATTCACTGTTTACCTTTACTTGGTGAATTTTCCATTATCATTAATGGCTTCCAAATCTCTTCTAAAATTTAAATCTACTCCTTAGTAATACTCTGAAATCTTTTTATTTAAAGATTTTTATCTTCACTAAACATCATTCAATTTAATAACAAACAAAATACATCACAAAATGTATGAAAGAAAGTATGAATCAAACAAATGTCATAAAAGGGATAACAAAAATTTATTGCAACACTATCTTAAAATGACAAAGAAAAATATCAAGGATACAAGAAACAAATGTAGAGTTATAGGTTGTAGATGTCCTAGTTACGAAATATCTTGGACCTCTTTTTCTTCAATTCATCTGAAATTTCTCTTCAATGAGCAATTTACTTGGGTAATCTCTCGATTTTCGTAGTTACGTCAGACTGAGTTTTTTTGCTCTCTTCTGATTTTTTGATATTTTCTCCCTTTTACATGGAGCATTTATTCAAACCTTAATCAGTACTTGAGCCGCCCTTTACAGGTTTTCAACCCAAGTATCCCCCATTTGGTATTAAGTCGTCCTTTGCAGGTTTTCAGCTTAAACCTCTCCTTTTACATTTTTTTTTTGTTTTCTCTTTTTTCTTGTATTCTACCATGCATCTGAGAATTCTAAAAAATTTTAATTCAGAAGATGGAATGAATTTTGAGAAAAACCCTTCCAATTAAATATCCATGCTTGATCAAAATGGTCTTTTAAAAGTACATAACGTAGGCCAAGGTTCTGGTTTAGAAAGAACGGGTAAATAGGCCCAAAATGTGTTTAAGGGTGATTGGATCAAGGATCATTTCCTGAGGAGAATTCATTCTTGAAACATTCGACCTTTTTGGACTTTTCTCTTTTTCTTTTTTGAATCTTTTCCTTTCATTCTTGGCTTTCATTTACCATTCTTTGATTTCACAATTTTTCCTTTTTTCGATGGCTTTTTTTTGCCATGATTTTTTAAAGGTTATTTTTCCTCGCATCTACCCTCTAGTGTAGAGGGCGATCCCTGATCAAGGTTCAAAGAAGGAAAGAAATCCTAAGGCTCAAATGGGTGACTAAGGATAATTTTTTCTTAGTGAAAGGAATATGAAAGATGGCCATTCATCATATCAAGCATGAATTTTTTCATTGAAGAGCAATCCTCAGGGGAAATAGATATATGGAATTTTTATTTTTACATTTGGAATCATTCGAATTTCCATGTGCACAATATCACACTTTTTTCTTTTTTCCTTCTTTTTCTTCAAGCATAATACTTCTTCAATTCATCAGCATTTATGGGATTTCTCAAGTCATCCCCATCCATCCGTCATCCCCATCCCTCCAAGCCAGAATCAATGCTCCTCCAAAAAAAGCTATTTTCACCACATAGGGCCCTTCCCAATTTGGAGCTCATTTCTCTCGCGGATCTTTCACTATAGGGAGAATTTTCCTTAATACCAACTCCCCTTCTTAGAACTACCTGGGACGAACCTTCTTGTTGTGGGCTCGAATCATCTTTTTATGATACAACTGCCCGTGACAAATTCCCTTAGTCTTTTCTCCTCGATGAGATTCAATTGTTCATAGCAAGCTCTAACCCACTCTGCCTCTTCTAAACCAACCTCCATCAAAACACGAAGGGAAGGAATTTCAACCTTAATAAGTAACACTACTTCCATTCCATATACCAAAGAAAATGGCATGGAACCGGTAGATGTGCGAACCGAGGTAAGGTATGCGTGAAGAGCAAAAGGCAAAATCTCATGCCAATCTTTATATACATCAATCATTTTCTCAACAATCTTTTTGATGTTCTTATTAGCTGCTTCTACTACCCCATTCATCTTCGAACGATAAGGTGCCGAAATATGATGCATGATCTTGAACTGAGTACACACTTCTCTCATCATCTTATTGTTCAAATTGAAAGCATTGTCTGAAATGATTCTCTCTGGCAATCCATACCGGCATATGATTTCCTTCTTGATGAATCTGCATACTATCTACTTTATTACATTCGTATAAGAAGCGGCTTCCACCCACTTTGTGAAGTAATCTATGGCCACTAGGATGAAACAGTGTCCGTTTGAAGCTTTCAGAGTAATAGGCCCGATCATATCCATTCCCACATCGAAAATGGCCATAGTGCAGTCATGACATGCAATGGTGATGGAGGTACATGAATCTTATCTGCATATATCTAACATTTATGGCACTTTCGAGAATAACTAATGCAATCTCCTTCCATTGTTAGCCAATAATACCCTACCCTCATAATCTATTTAGCAAGCATATGACCATTGGCATGAGTGCCACATATCCCTTCGTGGACTTCTTTAATGATTCTTCGAGCTTCGGCAGACCCGACACACCTCAATAGAACTTGTTCCTTCCCTTTCTTGTAGAGAATCTCACTATCTAGGACAAAACCCATTGCTAATCTTCTTAGAGTCCTTTTATCATTTTCTGTTGCTTGTTCAGGATACCATTGACTCTTGATGTATTGCAAGATGTCATAATACCAAGGGAGGCCATCCTCTTCTTCTTCGATACTTAGGCAGGGGGTAGGAGACTCATATATGCTCATCTTTATTGGCACAACTACAGCCCCTTCATTTGCTTTGAACATTAACGATAAAATGGCTAAAGCATCCGCCATTCGATTTTCTTCTCGGGGGTAGTAGTTGAAACTCACTTCTTCGAATTCCTCTATCAGACTTAGTATGAGCTCTCGGTATCGGATTTGATAACTCGTATAATTATATAGTTTTTAGTTATGTTTTATTATTGTTTTGTGTCAAATACGAGTTATTATTGTTTAGTCTAATTGTTTTTATGATCTTTTATATTTTTATGTAATTTGGTGTTTTTCACAAGTTTCTTTGAGTGATTTCAGATTACTAGAATTAAGGGCAAATCCAGTTCAGTTCCAGTTCCGACACCGTTTGCCATATCAGCTATATCTCGAGTTTCACTGAAGAAATAAGGCTGAAATTTGTAGCCGTGCAAAGCTAAGAGGCATATCTATCTTTTTCATGTTTTACACTTCTTGAAACGGAGTCGTTTTCCCTAGCGAAATCGACCATCAAGTTGGCTGATGTGCAATGACGTCTGTGCTGACCTGTTTTCGTATTTTGCCCATATCTTCTTATCCACATCAGCAAATGAGCTGATTCCAACGGCTATGGATCCGTAACTGATAGGGGTATATTTTTCTAGAAGACAATTTTATCAGATCGAGCCTCCAACATTGACAAAATCGACCATCAAGCTGGCTGATCAGAATTGTCATACAATATGACGAAAATTGTTAGAAAAATGCACCCACCTATTATACCTACCTTTGAAATTTGTAAAGCTTGTCTCTTGTCATTTAGCCCTCCAAAATGTGTATAAATAGAGGGCCTTGGATGAGTATTGGGATACATTATACATTGGTAGGATATTAGCCATTGTAAAAAATTTCTCTAAGTTTTCTTCTTTTTTCCTTTCTCTAGTTTTCTTTTTCTTTATTTACTTATGCTTCTTACATTTCTTTTCATTTTTAGTATGTGTTGCTAATCATATTGTTGAGGTGAAGCTCTTGGTAAATGCTAAGGTTAGTCTCTTAAACATGAGCTAAAATGAATTATCATTTATAAACACTAGTATAGATAATATTTTCTTTTGGTTTAAAATCATACTTGCAAAGTAGGGATCTTGATTCATTATTGACAAGGAAAATGGCACAGTAAATGCTTGGTTTCATAACCTTGATTTGTTGTAGACATATACCTTGGCATAAGGAATGCTTGGACTCTTTTTATGAGTTTTGAGGACACCAAATGAACATAATATCATATGCTATGGACGTTGGACAATTTGGACTGAATTGCTAAACCTTCCGATTGGAACCTCCTTTATGTGTGGATTTCAATTGTGTAATAAAACAAGATTAATCTTAGCATAACACCAAGAGTGGATTCTCTAACCTCAACATCTTTTCTTATTGTTTTATATCTTGTTTAATTTCTTTTATATTTTGTTTATTTTGTTCTCTAATATCTTGTTTATCTTATTTTGTTGTTGATTCCCTAATATCTTGTTTACTTTCTTTGTCTTATATATTTATAAACTTATACTTACTAGTACGCTTCCCTGTGGTTCGACCTCGGACACCCGAGAATTTATTACTTGAACATAACCTGCACTTGGGTTTACAACTCTTAATTGAGTCTCCATCAAGTTTTTGGCGCCGTTGCCGGGGAGGCAATACTAAGTATATAAGTTTATAAGTATATTTATTTTTATTGGCTGGTTATACCGCCTAATTTTCTATATATTTATATTTATATTGTATATTAACTTTGTTTTATTTTTATTGGCTGGTTATACCGCCTAATTTGTATATTAACTTTGTTTTATGCTTGTTTGGCGACGTGATTTTAGATCTCGTCGTTTAGTTAGATTTTATTGTGAAACTTTTTCAGGTAATCTTTCTAATACAACTCCTACCATGGCTGACAATGAAAGTGTTCATGCTGAAGATGAGAACAGACAAGTACGCACCATGCGTGACTACTTGCAACCAACTCGAAGCTCATCACCCTCTTGTTTTATTTTTCCTCTCAATGCAAACAACTTTCGTTTTAAACCAGGTATGATAGCTTTGCTTCCAAATTTCCATGGGTTAGAATCGGAAAGTGCTTACTCGTTTCTAAAAGACTTCGAAGATGTATGTGTCACCTTTAATGACCAACAATGTACAAATGAAATTGTCAAGCTAAAATTATTTCCTTTTTCTTTAAAAGATAAAGCAAAAATTTGGCTTCATAATTTAAAACCAAGGTCAATTGGCACATGGCAAGAATTACAAACTGAGTTTCTAAAGAAATTTTTCCCAGCACATAAAACTACTGCTTTGAAAAGACAGATTCAAAATTTCAATCAAAATCAAAATGAAGCATTTTTTCAGTGCTGGGAGCGTTTTAAAGATTTGTTAAGTTCTTGTCCACATCATGGTTTTGAAAAATGGCGTCTTATTAGTTTCTTTTATGAAAGTTTAACTCCCGAAACTAAACAATTTGTTGAAACAATGTGTAACGGTGAGTTTCTAGAAAAAGAACCTGAAGAAGCCTTTGACTACCTAGACCATTTGGCAGATAACTCTCAAGCCTGGCACATAGATAATTCCTCTGAAAGTTCCAATAGATCTAATCTTGTTTCTAACAGAGGTAAATATCATTTTAGTCAAGAAGATGAGATAAAAGCTAAAGTAGCTAATTTGGCTAGAAAGATTGAAGCCATGGAACTTAGAGAAGTAAAAGAAGTCAAAACGGTTAAAAATGAAGAAAGTTGTGGAATTTGTGAAATCATGGGACACCCCACTTCTGAATGTCCAAACATTCCCATTCTTAAAGAAGCGTTGCATGATCAAGTAAATTCCATAAACACATTTAAAAAGCCTTTTCCTTCTCCTTACTCTGAAACGTATAACCCTGAATGGAGAAATCATCCCAACTTCAGTTGGCGGAATAATAATCATGTTCAGGTACCACAATCTCAAAAGCCGGGCAACACTTTTTCCTATCAACCTTTACGTGTACAAACCTTGGAAGAGACATTGCAAGCATTCATGCAAACACAAGCAAATGTGAATAAACAAACTTCACAGGACATCAATGAGATCAAAAACACCTTGTCCACATTGATAGCTTCATTACGCACTCAAGAAAAAGGTAAGTTTCCTGCTCAACCTCAGCCTAACCCTTCTACTCAATGTCTTGTTTCTTGCTCCAATGAAACTCAACAGGAAAATGCCAGTTCTATCACAACTCTTCGAAGTGGAAAGGCAATTGACAAAAACATTCCATCAAAAGACCAAGATCCTCCTTCCCCTCCGAAAAGTAACGGTAAGGATGATGGTAAGTCTGAACTTCTTGAAAATTTGGACAAAGAAAAAGGTATGCATCCTGCTCTTTTTCCTCAAAGGTTGCAAACAATAAAGAATTTGAATCAAAATGCAGAAATTTATGAACTTTTCAAACAAGTTAAGATTAACATTCCTTTATTGGATGCAATCAAAAAAGTTCCATCTTATGCTAAATTTTTGAAGGACATGTGCACATTTAAAAGGAAACACAATGTTCAAAAGAAAGCATTTCTGACGGAAAGTGTGAGCTCAATCATTCAGCACCTTACTCCACCAAAATTCAAAGATCCTGGATGTCCAACAATCTCATGCATCATTGGAAACACTAGAATAGAACGTGCATTGCTTGATCTTGGTGCTAGTGTTAATCTTTTGCCTTTTTCTGTTTATCAACAGTTAGGTTTAGGTGAACTCAAGGAAACACCTGTTACACTTCAACTAGCTGATCGTTCTGTAAAAATTCCTCGAGGGATAGTTGAAGATGTTTTGGTTCAAATTGAAAATTTTTACTTCCCTGTTGATTTTATTGTTTTGGACACACATCCTGTTTCAAATCCAAATGTTCAAATTCCTGTTATATTAGGCCGTCCATTTCTTGCAACTTCTAATGCTCTGATAAATTGCAGGAATGGTATGTTGAACATTTCTTTTGGAAATATGACTTTAGAATTAAATGTGTTCAACATTTGCAAGCAACCTGGTGATGATTCAGAAGTACATGAAGTGGATTTCATTGAAGAACTTGTTCATGAACATCTCACCACTACCACATTCCATGATCCTTTAGAAGCTTATTTAATTGAATGTGAGTTTGATAATGCTTCAGAAATTTCACACACTGATTCTTTGTTAAATTCTTTTCAGGTTAAGCATTGTTGGAAACAAAAACTTAAGGAACTCAGAAAAGATGCATATGAGCATTCTAAAATTCATAAAGAAAGAACTAAAGCCTTTCATGACAAGTTAATTTCAAGAAAAACATTTGATGTTGGGCAAAAAGTTCTACTTTATAATTCTAGACTTCACATATTTCCTGGTAAGTTGAGATCAAGATGGACTGGCCCATTTGTGGTTAA
This sequence comes from Fremontodendron californicum, assembly GCA_030761205.1. Taxonomy (NCBI): domain Eukaryota; kingdom Viridiplantae; phylum Streptophyta; class Magnoliopsida; order Malvales; family Malvaceae; genus Fremontodendron; species Fremontodendron californicum. The sequence continues at coordinate 3,173,384 of JAULJL010000042.1, forward strand.
GCATGTGTATCATTATGGAGCAGTTGACCTTGAGAATCCTCAAAATGGTAACGTATTCAAGGTAAATGGACAAAGACTAAAACTCTTTTTGGAAAATCATGTTACTCAAGAAGAGGTTGTTTTTCTTTCTGATCCTTGTTTTGAAAATAACTAGATGTAAATATAATTTTTACTAATCTTCAAAAAAAAAAATACATTTTTTTTAACCCCGGTTAAATGTCGGATAACGGTACTCCGTGATTATTTAAGTCGGTTCCATCAGCTACCCACAAAACTGATATTGTATATAAATTTCTCTTTCAATTGCTTTTTCATTTTTTTTTCAGGATGGATGATATTCTCAAAAGATTGCAGAAACGATTTCCTCATTTTCCTCGAAATATTTTACTGAAGCTTTACCAAGTTCGATTTGAAAGATTAAGAATGCTTATGCACAAAGGGATTCCTGAAGACATACGTTGGATAATTGAAGCCAAGGTACGTGAAGATGAATATCTTCCTGTTTTGCATTTACCAGGTACAGGTAGAAGCACTTTTGCAAAGAAGCGACGAGCAAAGCGCATGAGTTCAAATTGCACAAATGTGCACGATGGACGTGTAACGGTAAATGTCGTTCTATTGGGATTCCGTCCTCTAATCGAGATGATAAAATTGAATTCATTAAGGATGGACTGAGTAAGGAGAATTTGGGTAATATCCAACTTTCTCTTGAGACGCATCCTAGTGGAGACGTACAGAGAGAAATTCTTGATTTATGGCCGCAATTCCAAAGGGAATGGCAACATCTTGGGAATCTGATGTTAAAAGACCCTGTTTGCCAGCTTGTAAGAAAACTGGATGGGAAGCATATCCTCGACTCATAGAAGGCGTTTAAGCCGTTTCTGGACGTAAAACCAGAGGAAGATGTGAGCCACAATCACAACTACAATAAATGACTTCTCAGCTTTTGGTTTGATTTTCAATAACTTCATTTCGGTTTAATTTACGATTTTTGTAATTATTCTCATTTTTTTTTTACTTTTGACTTTTACGGTTGCTTTTTCTTTTCTTTTTGATTTTCTTCCTGAAATCACGCAAAAGTCTTTTGTTAGGTTAACAGTTTCTTCTGACAGGTCAGATACACTTTCGGCGACATTATTACTCTTGTCTGATTCACTACTCAGTCCTCTATATATTACACCATGTACTCATTCTCTTTCAGGCACTCGAAAAAGAAAAAAAATGGAAAGCACTTCGTCCCAGCGCATTAAAAAATTTTGTGTCTTTCGAGGTGCTTATCCAGGGAAAAATAACATATTCGCTGATGAAGCCATAAGAGTTGGAGTAATACTTGCCCAACAAAAGATCCAGTTGATTTATGGAGGCGGTAGTACGGGTTTAATGGGAGCAGTCGCTACAGCAGCACACGCCGGAGGAAGTCCAGTTCTAGGAATCGTGCCAAAACTATTCACAGATTTTTGTGGACCTACCGTGAGTAAGGAAATACAAGTCTGGAGTATCCCTGAACGGATGACAATCATGTACCATTCTGCCGATGCATTCATTGCTTTACCAGGAGGTCTGGGTACATTGGAAGAAATAGCTTGCGTGGCTTCTTGGTCATCTTTGGTCACAAATAAGAAACCCATTGGTTTGCTTAATATTAATGGTTATTTTAGTAATTTGTTTTCATATTTAGATAATGCTGTGGATAATGGATTCATGTTTTCAGAGGCAAGGAGAACCATAATTTCTGCTACAACCATTGAAGATTTACTCAAAAAGCTACAAGCTTATGAGTGTTTATCTGCTACGGTTGTTTCGCAAACGCTCGGAAAAAGAAAAAGAGATATGGACGAGCAAGGAGTGGATTGCACTTTATCTTTGTGACATTATCTAACATTTTGCTTGTTGTGTCTCAGTTATAATAAGTGGTTAGCAACCTCTGCAGGTAATATCTCCTAAATTCTACCTTTAAAATTTGACATTGGGGACAATGTCATATTTTAGTAGGGGGTAAGGGACATATTTTGCTAAAAAAAAAAAAAAATTGTTGTGTTTTAAGACATTTAGAAGTATTCATTCTGAACAAGGTCTGAGTAAGGGAGACTTGAGACATACCTTGTCAGTTTGATTTAATCTTCTTCTTCAAAAAAAAAAAAACATGTTTAGACTTAGTGTGTTTTTTTAGTTACTTTCAATACTATAATGAGATATGAATTGCATAAGTCTAAAGCAGATTTATTAGTGAGAAGATTTTCATGAGAATTGAGCTTGATATCAACCTTTTTATGAGCCAATGTTAATATGATATGTTGATTGAGAAAGAAGCATGTTTAGACTTAATCTGACTTGTATAATCATCCTTGTGAGTTTTTGAGCCTATAATGATTGATGCATTATACAAATCAATCTAATTTCTTTCTTGAGTGCTCTTATGATTACATGATTCTCTAGAACTTGCTTTAAACCGTTTGATACTATATTGATACATGTGACAACATGAATATGATAGAGGCATTAGGATTATAACCAGAGCCAAACAGCCATCCCTTATTAATGTTCTAAGAGAACATCCCCACTAGTGAGCCAATTTGAGCCTACATTAAATATGCTGTTTTATTGGTAACCACAACTTACACCTAGCCTAAATATACTTATATCCTTACCCTTGTTCTAAAGATGGATTTTTATATTTTGAGACATTAAAAAAAAAAATTAATAAAATAAAAAATAAGGGATATTTTTAGTTGAAAATTTGGGTTAGAAACAAAAGATAAGTGTGGGGGAAGAAAAGAAAAGAAAAAGTCAAGAGAAAAAGAAAGGGATCATTGTCAAATACATTCCCATATTAAAAAAAAAAAAAAAAATCTTCTCTTGAATTTCTAGAAAAAGATGTTACAAAGTTGGTTAGAATGAAGCAAAGGCTCAACATGAATATTTAGCCTATGTTATTATGTGCTTTATAAGAGTTTTGAGAAGTTTTATTTGTATGATCTTATTATGTCTCTAAAATCTATGAACTCTTTGGAACCTTTGTGATATCTTTATCCTTTTGTTCTTTAACCACATTATAACCCTTTGGCCCCATTACAACCTTGAATAAAGACCTCTTGATTTATGAAGTTGTATGATCTAAATAGTGGAGAATAGGTGGACAAGCAAGCATATGGTAGAAGTGTTTTCATGAGATTGATTGAGTGTAAACACTTTACCACTACTTTAAAGAGTGAAAATCAAGAGAGTATCCCATGTGAGAAGTTGAGATTAAGTTTGAATATGCACTATTTTGATTGAAATATGTTATGTTAATATTGGCTTAACTCATTTATTTACATTCAAGCATGAATTTTTGTGAAATTCTTTGAGCTATTGATTAGTTTATAAGACTTGTTCAAAGATTGTCTCTAATTTATATTGAAAGGATTAGGAGTAAATATTTTTAGTGTATGTAGTTTACTTATATTTTAGTTTTTCAATGTTTGTGGGTATCGTTCTAGCAAACCCTCACGAGACTAAACTCGTCCACTAGGGACACCTAGGGGTTTAAAGGCTTGTGTCACATGCTAAGTGCCACCGTGATTTCCTACGAAAATGGATTAGATTAGATTTTCTTATTTTATTTTTATTGAGTCGTTGCTAGGGACTAGCAACAATCTAAGTGTGGGGGTGTGATAACTCGTATAATTATATAGTTTTTAGTTATGTTTTATTATTGTTTTGTGTCAAATACGAGTTATTATTGTTTAGTCTAATTGTTTTTATGATCTTTTATATTTTTATGTAATTTGGTGTTTTTCACAAGTTTCTTTGAGTGATTTCAGATTACTAGAATTAAGGGCAAATCCAGTTCAGTTCCAGTTCCGACACCGTTCGCCATATCAGCTATATCTCGAGTTTCACTGAAGCAATAAGGCTGAAATTTGTAGCCGTGCAAAGCTAAGAGGCATATCTATCTTTTTCATGTTTTACACTTCTTGAAACGGAGTCGTTTTCCCTAGCGAAATCGACCATCAAGTTGGCTGATGTGCAATGACGTCTGTGCTGACCTGTTTTCGTATTTTGCCCATATCTTCTTATCCACATCAGCAAATGGGCTGATTCCAACGGCTATGGATCCGTAACTGATAGGGGTATATTTTTTTAGAAGACAATTTTATCAGATCGAGCCTCCAACATTGACAAAATCGACCAGCAAGCTGGCTGATCAGAATTGTCATACAATATGACGAAAATTGTTAGAAAAATGCACCCACCTATTATACCTACCTTTGAAATTTGTAAAGCTTGTCTCTTGTCATTTAGCCCTCCAAAATGTGTATAAATAGAGGGCCTTGGATGAGTATTGGGATACATTATACATTGGTAGGATATTAGCCATTGTAAAAAATTTCTCTAAGTTTTCTTCTTTTTTCCTTTCTCTAGTTTTCTTTTTCTTTATTTACTTATGCTTCTTACATTTCTTTTCATTTTTAGTATGTGTTGCTAATCATATTGTTGAGGTGATGAGGTGAAGCTCTTGGTAAATGCTAAGGTTAGTCTCTTAAACATGAGCTAAAATGAATTATCATTTATAAACACTAGTATAGATAATATTTTCTTTTGGTTTAAAATCATACTTGCAAAGTAGGGATCTTGATTCATTATTGACAAGGAAAATGGCACAGTAAATGCTTGGTTTCATAACCTTGATTTGTTGTAGACATATACCTTGGCATAAGGAAAGCTTGGACTCTTTTTATGAGTTTTGAGGACACCAAATGAACATAATATCATATGCTATGGACGTTGGACAATTTGGACTGAATTGCTAAACCTTCCGATTGGAACCTCCTTTATGTGTGGATTTCAATTGTGTAATAAAACAAGGTTAATCTTAGCATAACACCAAGAGTGGATTCTCTAACCTCAACATCTTTTCTTATTGTTTTATATCTTGTTTAATTTCTTTTATATTTTGTTTATTTTGTTCTCTAATATCTTGTTTATCTTATTTTGTTGTTGATTCCCTAATATCTTGTTTACTTTCTTTGTCTTATATATTTATAAACTTATACTTACTAGTACGCTTCCCTGTGGTTCGACCTCGGACACCCGAGAATTTATTACTTGAACATAACCTGCACTTGGGTTTACAACTCTTAATTGAGTCTCCATCAGGATTAACTTTGCATCTCAGGTTTTCCATTCTCCCCGTAGTTGGTATATCACTAGGGCTGAATATCTGAAAACTTCTAGTGTTTTGATCTTTCTGTCTACGACAGCATGATAGCCCATAGTACACGCCTCATATTTAGCGATATTGTTCGTATAGTAAAATCCAATCTGGTAGTGAAAGGATAATAATCTTCTTTTGGAGATATGAGCACTGCACCGATTCTGTGCCCCATGGCATTAGATGTACCATCAATACAATTTCCATATTTTCTTCTTTTTAGGGGGAATCTCATATTCTTGTGAGACGCACATCAGATCTTCATCAGGGAAATCAAAGTTCAAAGGCTCATAATCTTCAACCACCCGAACTGTTAAGAACTCGACTACTGCGTTGCATTTTATAGCTTACTGACTCACATATACAATGTCGTACTTTGACAACAAGACTTGCCATCTTGCCGTTCTTCCTAACAAGGAAGGTGCTTCCAACATATACTTGATAGGATCTAGGTTGGCAATCAACCACGTTGTGTGGTACAACATGTATTGTCTGAGCCTTTGAGCAGTCCAGGCTAAAGCACAACACAGCTTTTCTACCGGTGAATACTCCAGCTCATACTCTATGAACTTCTTGTTGAGGTAGTAAATCGCTTGTTCTTTCTTTCCGGTCTCATCATGCTGCTCCAAGACACAACCCATAGATCTCTCGAATACTGATAAATACAGTATCATTGGTTTCTCTAGAACAGGTGGCATTAATACTGGTGGGTTGGATAGATAGTGCTTAACATTTTTGAAAGCTAGCTGACACCCTTCATCCCATTCTCCCGGATCACGCTTTCAAAGTAACTTAAATATTGGATCACATTTGTCAGTTAACTGAAAAATAAACTGAGCAATGTAATTCAATCTTCCTAGAAAACCTCTCACTTCCTTTTGAGTATGGGGTGGTGGCAAGTTCTGGATAGGCTTTACTTTATCTGGATCAATCTCAATTCCCCTTTTACTGACGACAAACCCCAACAATTTTCCCGAATTGACTCCAAGAGTGCACTTTGTCGAGTTTAGCTTGAGTCAAAACTTTCTTAGTATTTCGAAAAGCTTCTTCAGATTCGCAATATGCTCATCTTCTCCCTGTGACTTTGCGATCATGTCATCAACATAGACCTCAATCCCTTTATGCATTATATCATGAAACAAAGTCACCATGGCTCTCTGATATGTTGCCCCGACATTTTTCAACCCAAATGGCATTACCTTATAGCAAAATGTTCCCCACATCATCACAAATGTGGTTTTCTCCATACCTTTTAGCGCCATCTTAATTTGATTGTACCCTGAGAAACTGCCCATGAATGAAAACAAAGAACTCTTTGTCATATTATCCACCAAAGTATCAATGTGAGGCAAAGGGAAATTATTTTTAGGACTGGCCTTGTTCAGATCTCGGTAATCGACACACATCCGTACTTTTCCATCCTTCTTTGGTACTGGTACAATATTTGCTACCCTTTCCGAATATTTTGCCACTTCCATGAACTTGGAGTCGAACTGCTTTTTCACCTCTTCTTTTATCTTTAACAACATGTCTGGCCTCATTCTTCTCAATTTCTATTGAATTGGCTTGCACTCTGGTCTTAGTGGGAGCTTATGAACCATAATATCTGGATCCAACCCTGGCATGTCTTGGTATGACCATGTGAATACATCAACATATTCCCGGAGTAAAGCTATGAATTCACCCTTTATTGATGATGACAATGAGGTCCCAATTTTGACCTCTTTTATTTCTTCCCCACTTCCCAGATTTATCATTTCTAGCAGCTCCTTATGAGGCAATACTTGCTTCTCCTCTTGTTCTATTTTTCTCAATAAATTCGGAGGTAAACCATAATCTTCAGCATCTTCGTTGGCGTCGAAATCACCCGTGCCAATAGGTCTTTCAAAATCAATTTCAGAATTATTGACAGGATGGTCCTCATATTCTGCATCCGTACACCTATAAATAGGTGAGGAAGAAACAATATAGGAAAGTATATAAGCAATGAAAGAAAATGAAAAAGCAATAATGAAAGAATATGGACACATGAACATGAAGAAAATGCATCGTGCTTGTTATTTATTAAATGAAAATTTTTAAACATAAGCCCGTAGAGAAAAAATTCTTAATATCCTTGGGCAAAGATAATTAAGATTGTTTCAAAATATTACTTTGGAGTAGACTTAAAGACTATAGGAAACTCGATCGCACTCCAATTTGTTAATTTGTAACCCTATGGACATGGTTGCACCATCCAACTTGCACTTCTATCCTCAATTCCTTCTTCACCAGCCATACAAATCACCATGTCTTGCATCTGCTCTTCTTTGCTCATGTGAAACTTCTCAAAAGCCTATACAATCATTACCAACACGTCATCGGAATCCTTCTCCCCAAACAAAAAGCTAGCCAAAAGAAAGCTGTGAAGGATTGGTGGAAAAGTCATGGGCTCTCACTCTATATCCATACCCGAGAGACGGGCCATCCTTCTTTTTCAGTTTTTCTCAAATTGTCTTTTTTTTTTCATGAGCTTTTGGGAGATATCCGAGACCAAACCGATCTTTCTTCCCAGTTATTTCAATTGCTCTAGCCATACCCTGGAGATACTTTCCCAATCCTTTTCCTGCTCTGCAACCCTTTCCTACCGTCGTTCTTACTCCCAGCTTGGTATTCTTGGACAGCTTTAGTTCTGGAATTTTTCACCCTTCAGTGACGAACACAGCGTTAACAAATTCCAGAGACCTGAATGAGCATTCCACCGCATCCTCATTCAGATCTATGTAAGGGGAGTCAGCAGATGCAAAGGCTATGATATCTTCCTCTCCTGATACACTGACCAAACGTCCTTCCATTAGAAACTTCAATTTTTGGTGGAGAGATGAGGGTACTGCCCCAGTAGAATGGATCCATGGCCTTCTTAATAAGCAATTATAAGATAAGGTGATGTCCATAACTTGGAAATCCACCTTATAGGTACAAGGACCTATTTCCAGCGGGACCTCAATAGTTCCTATTACTTCCTGTCGAGTTCCATCAAAAGCTCTGACCACAGTGCAACTTGGTAGCATGTAGGAAATATCAAGTGGTAGCTTAGACAAGGTTGCTAAGGGTATCACATTTAATGAAGAACCGTTATCCAAGAGTACTCGTGGTAGTATGTGCCCCTTGCAAGTAGTCGTGATGTGAAGGGATTTTGTAGATCCAACACCATTGGGTGGTATTTCATCATAACTAAAGAAAATATGATCATCCGCTGCAATGTTCCCCACTAACCGATCCAATTTCTCCACTAATATGTTATTAGCCACATATTCTTGGTTCAAAACCCTTAGTAGGCCATTTATATGTGGTTCCGAGTTCAGCAACAGTGAAAGGATCGAAATCCTTTCTAGTTGACGCTACAGTTGTTCTACCACACTATACTCACTGTGCTTTATAAATTTCAACAATTCACAAGCCTCTTTTCCATTTATCGGTTCTTTCATCAGGGTTGAATTCTTCTCTCCTCCTTTTGACTGATCCATCTCTATATGGACCAGTTCTGCTGTTCTATTTCCTTTACCAATTCCTCTTTCCTTTCCCATCAGACTTTGTTCAACAATCTCGGGGGCATAACATCTTTCATTGTGAGTTAGATACCCCACACCGGTTATATCAGTTGCTGCCTGCTGACTGGAAGAGCCCGATGTAACCATGCTGCAATCATATTTCCATGGTACAGTCTTATTCTTTTTGTATGAGAAAGAAGATGGCAGCTCTATGATTAACTTTGGTGTGATTTCTTCATAAACGGAGGAAGCCTTCCTTTCCGGCTTATCATAGTAGATAACCAAAAGTTTGCCCACCCCATAACCGGTTGTATTCTCTATAGCATCCACTTTTTCCTCTTTCTCTTTATAAAATTGGGCCTCGCCCTCATCCATCATTCGTTGAACTTTAGCTAAAAAATCTCCACACTCCTATATAGTGTGTTCCTTACATCTATGGAACAGGCAATAATCCTCCATCTTGCTTGCAACCATTTTCAAACTATCTTCATCCTGAACTATTCCCGCCTTAACCATTTCAAACCACACCTTTATCATCGGAGTCTTCACCTCATTGATGTGTCTTTTCACCCTACCAACTTCCCCTGTCAACACTGCATTCACCTTGGCCTCGGTATGATTGGGCAATGGGTTACCTGTTACATTAGGCCCGTTCTTTGATCCAAACTTTACAACCTCGGTGTCGATCAAACTTTGGACCTTCCTCTTAAAGGCAATGCAATCCTCGATCGAATGCCCCTGAATCCCCACATCATATGCGCCGTTAGCATTTACATTTACCACTTGAGATATGGTGGTTTCAAGGGTTGAAGGTATACGGGTGCAACAAGCTGTCCTTGCAATAGTTTAGGGTATAATTCACCATAATTTGTAGGAATGAGATCAAATTGGGGTTTTTGATTATTCCTTGGTGATCGTTGGTCATTAGGCATGACACCCTGGGTATTCGAGACAGTGTTTTGGGGAAGTGTTATTTGTGGGGATACACCAGTTGGGTATGGCTGTTGTGGTATGGTTGTGTAAGGGAATGGATTTTGAGTAAGGTGGTTCATAGCAGGGTAGTAAGGATTGTATGCTGGATAAGGTGTATAGGGTGCAAGAGGTGTATAGGGTGTAGAAGGTGTATATGGTCTAGGAGATGTTTAGGGATAATGGTTATAGCTAACTGCATGAGTTTCTCCCTCTTTCTTTTTAGTGGGGATTGCTTTCTTTGGAGTTGAAGTTTCTCCACCTTCCATCTTGCCACTCTTAATGGCGGTTTCTATCATTTCGCCGGATATAACCATATCCGCAAAATTCTTAGTGGCACTCCCCACCAATTTGTCATAGTTCGGTGCTTTAAAGTGTTGATGAAAAGCACCTTTGCTAGTCAGAGGGGGTTGCACTTGAGTGGCCAAGTCCCTCCATCTTTGAGAGTACTCCTTAAAGCTCTTAGTAGTTTTCTTTTCCATATTCTGCAGCGACAACCTGTCAGGTATCATATCAGATACGAGCTTATAATGTTCCATGAAGGCTCGGGCCAAATCCATCCAAGAACGGATCTTAGTCCGGGTCAACTGATTATACCACCGGGTTACAGGACCCGTTAAACTATCCTGGAAGCAGTGGATGAGCAGCTTTTCATCATCATCATGTCTTGTCATCTTTCGGCAGTACATGGTTAGGTGTACTGATGGGTTGGTGGTCCCATTATACTTTTCGAAGTCTAGCACTTTAAACTTAGGAGGAATTACCAGGCCATGTACCAGGCTCATCTCCTTAGCATCCAGACTACCAAACAATTTTGTACCCTCTACCGCTCTTAGCCTCTCTTCCAACAACTGATTTTTTTTTTGAGTTTCTGCAGATTCAATCTTTTTCAGTTCAACTACCTTTGTTTTCTCCTTCTCAGCAAGCTCTTCAAAATCCGAAACACTAACAAGATCAGTTGGGTCAGTCCCAATGTTAAACTTTTTGGGAGCATAGTTCTATGCTTCTGCCATCGATTGGATGTAAACAAAAGATGCTGCCCTTGTTGGAAGGTCATTTCCAGCATTCTGGGACACTTGGCCATTTAGCTGCACAACTTCAGGTCGATCCTCTTGATTTACTATCCCTTTTCCCGTGACTGAATTCTCACTTGGCCCTTTTTTCCTCAGCATAACATTCATCATTTGCATGAGCTTGGCAATCTGCTCTCTTGACTCTTCTCTGAGATTTAGCCAATTGCTCTTGTAGTTCCCTCTAAGCTCGTTCCATTCTTTCAATATAGGCAAGCTGGTCATTCTCCATAACTCTGGCTTGTGATCTGCTGTTATAATGATTCCAAAAATCCGGTTCTTTCGAAGTGCGCCCAATTTTACCTTAAGTTTTGAAAAACTATGAATTAGAATTTATTGACACATTCTTTATGTTTTATTATAAATGAATGAATGACTAAATGTGAATGGATGAATAAATGAAATGAATAAACAAATGATTAAATACATGAATATGAATGAATAAATATAAAGAATAAATAAATGAATGATTATAAATATGAATAAATGTATGAATGAACAAACAAATATATAAAGGAAAGAATAAATGAATTATTATAATAAAGATATGAATGCATTTGAAAGTATTGGCCAAAGGATAATTTCAAGCAAACGATCTTTCATTGATTTCTGGAATTAAATACATCAAGGATAAAATAACAAGACCATTGCTTAAGATAATCCAATAATTTGCCTATCTGTTTCAAAGTGTCATTACAAAGTGCTGGTCCTAGAGTAAACCCCTGGGACTTTTGGACTTTTCTCCTCAGTTCCCCTTTGAATTGTCTTGCCTTTCAATTTGGCCCATAATCTTTCATTCTCCAACTGGAATCTCAAAAGCTCGACAGAAACAGCAGTGTGTGAGCTTTCCCTAACTTGCTTCTCTTGCTCAAGTTTGTAGGGTTGGGCTTCTTCCTGCTTCGCTCTTTCTTTCCAGTAGTCATTCTCCTTTCTGAGGTCTTTGACTTCTTTCTCCCATACCCCAAAAGTCTTGATGGTCCCTTCAAATTTTAGCTCGAAACAAAACCTTTTATTTTCCAAGTGTAGTTCCTTGAGATCACCTTTGACAGTGTCCCTTTCTCTCTTGACCTTTTCCACTTCTTTTTCCTGAGCTGGTTCTCTATTTTTCAGGTCATCGATCTCTTCTTGAAGCCGGGCAATCTCTTTGCTCATTTGGGCTTTTTCTTTTCCAAATTTTGACCTCGTATTGGCGCTTCTTCTATTTGTAGATCCATTAATGAGACAATCCTCCCATCGGGTGCCAATAGTCTATCATTAATCCTCCTATCTCTCCATGCTATGTAGTTGGGTGTGATGATATCGGCATACCTGGCTACCTCTACCCATGAGTTTTCTTCCACGCTACTACAATCTCGCGCACCTTTCCCGAGTATCCGTCTTCTCCATAAGCACACTAAGATCATCGGTCGTAGGAGTGAACTGAGATTTCGATTGCCTTAGCACCAGCAGTGGCACATAACTCACACCTACCCATACTCCTAATAATGGAACAAATGGCTTATCCTCACACTTGTACAATTTCGGCAGAGGAGCTAGCCATGGAGCCTCTAAATAATTATCTCAGCCTTGACATTCCGGAATATGTCGATCCACTGATTAGTGCAAAAGACTTCCAATACGAGGGAAGAGGGAATTTTTTTCTTCTTACAAACATGGCTTTGAACCCATATTTAGATAAGCTGTGTGTAACCGATAAAACGCCCTTTTTCCTTCCCGTATATAAAAATTCAGGGATCGGATTATTTCTGCTATGATTGTCGAGGTCGGGTTTATCCTCTGCTCCTCTAAAAAAGATCAAATACTGCCACATCCACATATCCCAATGTCCTCGGGAAGATAACTAAACCATAAATAGCCAAGGTAAAAATGTTTCTAGTGATCTCCTTACTAGATTGACTGTGGATTAAAGTTCATAAAATATCCCATGATATGCAGTGGTTTACTCCTTTTGGACAACCTGGCTTTCAACCCAATTTCTTTCCACTCCTAGAATCTTATACACATTTTTCTTGAAACCCGACGTCTTTGTATCTTTCAAATAAATACTATCTGGAATGACATTCTCAATATGCAATAGAGTCGAATATTCTTCTATGATTGGAGTCATATCCTCTCAGTTGAAAGTGAAGCATTGATAAGCGGGATTCCAAAATTACACCACGGCTCAGATTAACTCACCACTGACCTTGACTTGAATTAACAGTGCTATGTCCCCATAAATCTGAGTCAAGGCTTCTCTTTCTGATATGTTCCACTGAATCCATATATCCATAAACTCTCAGAGATCATTTTGTCTGATAGTAAGATCAACTTCGGCTGGCAACACTGATACATATCCCGCTTTCAAACAATCCCCATTATCCTGCTGACTCTTCTCAGATTGTTTCCTCACCTCTAAATGTTTTTCAACCACCGAGACACACTGACCCTCCATGGAAGCCCTTTTGGTTGGATATTACCCCGAGACCAATAACCTTCCATGTACAAAAATGATGACAAGAATGCATGAAAAAAAAACAAAAAAAGAAAATGAATTACTAAAGGAAATAAATTCAAATAATGTAAAAAAACATATAATTAAAATCAATAATTATCCCTGAGGATGCCAACAAAATTTCGGCATTATAACACCCCTGGGACAAAACATCAAAACTTATTATGGGTAGTGTGATGTGCATTCATCATCGCCGGATTTGCAAAGGTAAACTCATGTGTTCTTAGCTTCGGGATATCTAATCAGAAATCTGCCATGGCTTCGCTTAGGTTCACTATATAAAGGTGAATCAATTCTAAAAGCCCCAAATTGTTCCTCACTATCGCCGGTGAAGGCTAGTAAGGCACCTCGATAGAAGCGGGTTCAATTCGTTAGAGTTTATTTCCCTAGCCCATGCGGATTGTTAATCACGAAGGCTTAGGTAATTTAGTACTCCGGAAGTGTTTCACTAGCCCACGCGGATTGTTAATCACGAAGGCTTAGTTACTTTGCTCCCGCCTAAAAGGACGGAACCCGGGTATAGGGCTCATGATATGCAAATGCACGTGTAGTGTGTGAGGAGAAATAAAAATCCTTTCACCACCTATTCTACACCCCTTATTCTAAATGCCCTAACAAGATTAAACAATGTAAAGCATCAATTAAGCAAAAAATAAATATATGCAACAAAATAACCAGAGAACAATAATAATATGTATGCACATGAATATGGACATATTTAAAAACATTTTATTATTTTCAAAATTCTTCTTATTATTGAAAAATGTGGGAATTAAAATTAAATACTGAATAAAAACCAACAAAACCGAGACTTTGATAACACACGACTAATTCTAGGCCTAACTCTCTAAATGTCCCCAGTGGAGTCGCCAAGCTGTCGCAACCTAAAAAATAACAAGTCTCATCACGAGACTTTTACTCGTTAAGTGTGACATTGAGGAAAACAGAGGAAAAGACGACTTAATTCCTCTTGAAATAAAATGAGGGTTTAAAGACAACCTCAAAAAAGAAATGGAGTCGCCACCAATCTTTTTTGGCTAGGTGTGATCGGTCACCTATTAAAACCGATTTTGTAAAACATTTTAAAATTAATTAAAACATTTTTAAAACCAATTTCAAAGTTTGCATTTTTAAACTAGAGAAATCAAAGAAACGGGTTCGGGAGTCGGTTACGTGCGGGGAAGGATTAGCACCCCCACAACGCCCGTATAAATCGTACCTTATTAATCGTGTGTTATTTCAAGTCTTGGTAAAAAGTCGGTTACAAATTTGGTATTTCAAATTAATTTCCAATTTAAAGAAAAATAATTCCATTTTTAATTGGAAATAATCCAGAATTTATTAATTCAAAAATTTCCTATATTTTCCAGCAAACCCGATAAAATATAAAATTTTTTATTTATTTGAAAAATCTCCGAATCATTTTTATTTTTTTGAAAGAAAGATATTCCTTTATTAATGATAATTGATGATATCCTCCTCAGCAAACCCGGCAGAGAACTCATGAATTATTTTAACTCGGGAATATCTTTATTTTTTTTGAAAATCATTATCTTTTTTAAAAATTTGAAAAAGATGAATATGAACATGTGTTACATAATAAAGATGACATAGCAAAATCTAGATGGCATAATATAACCTAAATAATATGATATAATCTAAGTGACATAGTATATTCTAAATGACATGATATAATCTAAGTGACATGATATATTCTAATGACATGGCATATTCTAAATGACATGGCAAAATCTAAATGACATGGCCTAATTTAAATGACATGGTATATTCTAAATGACATGGCATAATTTAAGTGACATGGTATATTCTAAATGACATGGCATAATTTAAATGACATAGCAATAGAATTAATAACATGAAATGATATGAACCAAAAAATAATATTATCATGAAATATGCATGTGAATAAAAAAATAGTGCATGAACATAATAAACCTAAAATATATGGCAAGACAATTTATGACTAAGCAAAAAAGCATAGAATAACATAAAATATTCACAACCATATACCAACCAATATAACATCATGAAATATAAATCAAAACAATAACATAGCCATAGAAATATTCATAGCAAAAATCATATCATATAATATGCATGAACATGGAAAATGCAATGCACGAAAGTGTATTTTTTCATTTAAATAAGGAAATTCGTATATCTAAAAAGATATTCGACTACCTTAGGAAAAGACATCAAACCAAAATTTTCTAAATCAAATATACTTGTGATGATTTGAAAACAATTTGAAAATTTTTGGATGAAAATGGCACTAGGCCAAAATTCCCTTTAAAAATGGCTTTATTTTCCTAATTTTGAAATCCCAGACTTGACAACCCTTGATCCGACCTTTATAAAATCATTTTTTAGGATTAAAATGACTTAGAAATCAACCTAGGACAAGAGCTATGGTTCTAAATCAACCCCCTCTTAATGCCTTAGCCAAAACAAAAAATTATTTTATTCTTAAATTCAAATATGACTTTAATGACCAGTTTTAAAACGTGATTTTTGTACCTATTTCTAAAATTTCAAAAAAATCTGAAAAAATTATGGGAAACTAAGAACATGTCGAAATCTACGGGAAAAAATTAGCTTATGTTTTAGACTAAGGATGAGCTACTAGAAAATTTACGAAAGTCAGAACACTGGGTGAAAAATTGTTTAGCCAAGAAACATTTTTAAACCTTTGATAAAATCACTCAAAAATCAGAATAAAAATGTTGGAGACTCCTCTAAGGACCTACAAACAGTAGTACAAATTTCTAAAAATTTGGACAAGGATTGCTTAATGGAAAAAAATCACAAAGTTAGAAAACCTAACTTTACAACTTCTTAATTTTCCACAAGCATGCTCATGTGAGCTTGGCTTTGAGCCATTTATTGGCTTAAGTCAAAAATCAAGTGGGATGATATGAAATGCATGAACAAATAGCAATTTAAAATGCATGAAATGCATGGCCTAATGCCTAAATGACATAGAAAATGCATGGCATAAAAGATGACCTAATGCCTAGATAGAAATGTGCGTGGCAATAAGTGCAACCCTAGACCAAATATGCATGAAAATGCATGCAATAAATACCCTAGACCTAATGAGCATGAAAGTACATGGCAATACAAATATGACCTAAGACCTAATAAGCATGGGAATGTGCATGGCATACAAAGATGACCTAGACCTAATGGACATGAAACCATGCATGGAAATACAAAATGACCTAAGACCTAATATGAACATAAGATATGCATGGAAGTAACATGAACATATAATGACCAAATGAACATAAAAACAATGCATGAACATGGCACAACAATTACACAATCACATGACATAAAGAGGTAAAGCATGAATGAAAACATGGTAGTCACATAATCAAGATAAAAATGGAAACACAAGACAACACAAACATGGTAGCCGAGTGGATGCTTAAACCATATGATGAAATGTAGCAAGACAATAACATGAACATATGGCATGGTAAATCAAATACACAATAACATGGCATAAAGTTACAAGGCATGAATGAAAGCATGATAACCAAACAAGATGAAAATGCAAATACACACACAAAAAAACCTAGAAATTGAATTGTCACTAATCAAGATGTGAGATCCTTAGCAAGGTAATAATTCAACACATGGCATGGAAAATATGCAAGACATAAATGAAAACATGATAGACAAATAAACATGATGAAAATGCAAAGATTTAGCTAGACAAATACACAAACACATGGTATGGCAATAACACGAAGCATGAACAACTTAATATAGTGAAAACAGAAAATTAAGGTTAGTAAAGCAAGTAGATATGAAAATAAATGATAAAAACAGCAAAATAAGAACAAGTAGAGAAAGTTAGAAATAAGCTCCATATCTTAGTTATTTTAAAAAGCTAGAACATCAAAACAAGCTAACAGATTACAACCAATCATAGGAAATAAATCAAACACAACACAAGCATACTCAAGGGGGTATTCGACCAACAACAAAAAAAGGTAAAAAAAATAGTTTTTCATTTTTTCATGAAAACATAAGATAGGAGCCTTGAAAGGAAGTTTTAAAAACCTTTATTACATACTAAAATAACAAGAAAACATCAAATCAAATGGAAAATAAAAAAAATGAAGCATAAAAAAAAAAGAAAGAAAAATGCAAGAGTTAGGTGCCAAAAGGCTACCTTTCAAAGCTATCTTTCAAGCTTTCTTCTCTTCTAAATTTTTCTTTGCTTTTCTAAACTTAGCTATTGCTCCAACAATGAAAAATACTCAGCCAAAGAACCCTTGTGAAAATGAAACCCCCTTATGAAGGCAGTCGAATGGTAACTATTGGTGCAAGAATGTTGTCATTTTTTTCCCCAGTTAATTTGATCCAAAGGCCACTAATCAAAGATGCTAAAAATGTGAATTTACTACCCTTAGATTAAGTGATCAGCCTCTAAAAAATATAGCTATTTTAAAAATCATGGATATCACAAATAATCAAAGATGCGAAAAATGTAAACATCTCCTCAGATAGCCATTCCACCAAACATTACCCCAAACATGCAAAACATTTCGCAAAATGATCAAAGGCCTGTGAGGAATACCCAAAAGCCTCAATATGACCCTATCCCTATTACTTACAGTGAGTTATACCCAAAGCTTCTACAGGGTCAACTTGTTGCACTTGTCTACCTTCAACCTTTAAAACCTCCTTATCCCAAGTGGTACGATTCCAACGCTCACTGAATGTACCATGCGGGCATCCAAGGACACTCAATCGAGACTTACACTACTTTCAAGAAAAAGGTTTAGAGCCTAATTGATGCAGGAATCTTGAAATTCGAGCCAAAAAGTGGACCTAATGTTGTGAGAAACCAATTACCTAATCATACGGAGGCCAAGGTTAACGTTATCATGTCCGGAGAGGTTGAAAGGGTAAAAAAGGATGTGAGGAAAGTAAAAAGCCTATGATCGGCGTTTGGTTTAAGATGGTCAAGGCAGGGTTGGTTAAGCCGAAATCAGATGTGAGAAAGATATTCAGCCAGGTGGAGGACTTTTGCTAATATCATGAGTGCAAGGGGCACGCCATCCAGCACTTTGAAGCGTTTTTAGCAAAGGGTCAAAAGGTGATGGATATGGCGAGGCCCAATTTTCTGAAAAGATAGAGGAGCCTGAAATCAGTATGAATGAACTCGGTTATGGGGTGGATAGACCCCTGATCATATATTATGATGAGCCCGAGGTAAAGACTTATCCAGTAGTCGAGGGACCTGCTCCAAAGATGATCATAGAATTGCCGTCAGCTTTTCCTTACAAAGGAGACAAGACGATTCCATGGAAGTATGAATGTAGTATGGCAATGCCAGGATCTTCAAACTATCAGGCAGCTGCCGTAGATGTAACCGGAGTGGGGCACCTAACCTGAAGTGGTAAATTTTATGCCCCAGGGACAGTTGAACCTGGAAAGACAGGAGGACCTGATAAAGAAAAAAAAGCAGTGGGACCAAACCCTATGGAGGTAGAACAACCTGGGGAGCTAGGAAAGGATCCAGCTTCAGGTAATAAAGTAAAAGAACTAGTAAATGAGAAGGAAGCCTGTGAGTTCCTAAAGTTCATCAAACACAGCGAGTATAGTGTGGTAGAGCAATTGCACCGCCAACTGGTAAGGATTTCAGTACTTTCACTGCTGTTAAACTCAGAGCCATACCGAAATGCTTTGCTGAGAATTTTGAACCAAGCTTATGTAGCCAACAACATATCAGTGGAGAAGTTAGATCGGTTGGTGGGGAACATCACAGTAGATGATTACATCTCCTTCAGTTATGATGAGGTACCATCGAATGAAATAGAATCTACCAAGGCTCTCTATATCACCACTACCTGTAAGGGGCACATTCTACCCCGAGTACTCTTTGACAATGGATCTTCTCTGAATGTGATGCCATCGGCTACCTTGTCAAAATTGCCATTTGATATGTCCTGCATGCTACCGAGTCATACCATGGTTAGAGCCTTTGATGGCACTCATCGGAAAGTGATGGGAAACATTGAGATCCCACTTCAGATAGGTCCCTGTACCTATAAGGTTGATTTTCAAGTGATGGACATCACCCCATCTTACAATTGCTTGCTGGAAAGGCCGTGGATTCACTCTGCCAGGGCTGTGCCGTCATCTCTCCACCAAAAGCTGAAATTTATAATAGAAGGGCGTTTGGTCAATGTGTCAGGAGAAGAAGATATCATAGCCTCTGCATCCACAGATACCCCTTATATAGAGGTGAATGAGGATGCTGTAGAGTGCTCATCCAGGTGGCTGGAATTTGTCAATGCCGTGTTCGTCACTGAAGGATATAAAATTCCAAAGCCAAGGCTATCTAAGAATACCAGGTTGGGGGTGAGAACAACAGTTGGAAAAGGTTGCAGAGCAGGAAAGGGACTAGGGAAGTATCTCCAAGGGATGGCCAGAGCAATAGAAGAGGCCGAGAAAGACCGATTTGGTCTTGGGTATCTCCTTAAAGCTCATGAGAAAAGGAAACAGATTGAGAAAAACTGAAAAAGGAGGATAGCCCGTCTTGCGGGTGTGGATATGGAGTGGGAGCCCAAGACTTTCCCGCCAATCCATTATACCTTTAGCTTGACCGATTTTAAGTATGGAAGTAAGAATTTCGAGGATGTGATTGATAACTCGTATAATTATATAGTTCTTAGTTATGTTTTATTATTGTTTTGTGTCAAATACGAGTTATTATTGCTTAGTCTAATTGTGTTTATGATATTTTATATTTTTATGTAATTTGGTGTTTTTCACGAGTTTCTTTGAATGATTTCAGATTACTAGGTTAAATCAAGAATTAAGGGCAAATCCAATTCAGTTCCAGTTCCGACACCTTTTGCCATATCAGCTATATCTGGCGTTTCACTGAAGCATTAAGGCTGAAATTTTTACAGTGCATAGTTAAGAGGCATATCTATCTTTTTCATGTTTTACACTTCTTGAAACGGAGTCGTTTTCCCTAGCGAAATCGACCATCAAGTTGGCTGATGTGCAATGACGTCTGTGCTGACCTGTTTTGGTATTTTGACCATATCTTTCGATCCACATGAGAAAATGATCTGATTTCAACGGCTATGGATCCGTAACTGATAGGGGTATATTTTTATAGAAGACCATTTGATCAGATCAAGCCTCCAACATTGACAAAATCGACCATCAAGCTGGCTAATCAGAATTGTCATACAATATGACGAAAATTGTTAGAAAAATGCACCCACCTATTATACCTACCTTTGAAATTTATAAAGCTTGTCTCTTGTCATTTAGCTCTCCAAAATGTGTATAAATAGAGGGCCTTGGATGAGCATTAAAGGAGATTGGTAGGATATTAGCCATTGTAATAAAATTCTCTAAGTTTTCTTCTTCTTTCCTTTCTCTAGTTTTCTTTTTTTTTTTTTATTTACTTATGCTTCTTACATTTCTTTTCATTTTATTCATATCTAGTATGTGTTGCTAATCATATTGTTGAGGTGATGAGGTGAAGCTCTTGGTAAATGCTAAGGTTAGTCTCTTAAACATGAGCTAAAATGAATCATCATTTATAAACACTAGTATAGATAATATTTTCTTTTGGTTTAAAATCATACTTGCAAAGTAGGGATCTTGATTCATTATTGACAATGAAAATGGCACAATAAATGCTTGGTTTCATAACCTTGATTTGTTGTAGACATATACCTTGGCATAAGGAATGCTTGGACTCTTTTTATGAGTTTTGAGGACACCAAATGAACATAATATCATATGCTATGGACGTTGGACAATTTGGACTGAATTGCTAAACCTTCCGATTGGAATCTCCCTTATGTGTGAATTTCAATTGTGTAATAAAACAAGATTAATCTTAGCATAACACCAAGAGTGGATTCTCTAACCTCAACATCGTTTCTTATTGTTTTGTTTATATCTTGTTTAATTTCTTTTATGTTGTTTTGTTTATTTTGTTCTCTAATATCTTGTTTATCTTGTTTTGTTGTTGATTCCCTAATATCTTGTTTACTTTCTTTTTCTTATATATTTATAAACTTATATTTACTAATACGCTTCCCTGTGGTTCGACCTCGGACACCCGAGAATTTATTACTTGAACATAACCTGCACTTGGGTTTACAACTCTTAATTGAGTCTCCATCAAGTTTTTGGCGCCGTTGCCGGGGAGGCAATACTAAGTATGTAAGTTTATAAGTATATTTATTTTTATTTTTATTGGCTGGTTATACCGCCTAATTTTCTATATATTTATATTTATATTGTATATTAACTTTGTTTTATTTTTATTGGCTGGTTATACCGCCTAATCTGTATATTAACTTTGTTTTATGCTTGTTTGGCGACGTGATTTTAGATCTCGTCGTTTAGTTAGATTTTATTGTGAAACTTTTTCAGGTAATCTTTCTAATACAACTCCTACCATGGCTGACAATGAAAGTGTTCATGCTGAAGATGAGAACAGACAAGTACGCACCATGCGTGACTACTTGCAACCAACTCGAAGCTCATCACCCTCTTGTTTTATTTTTCCTCTCAATGCAAACAACTTTCGTTTTAAACCAGGTATGATAGCTTTGCTTCCAAATTTCCATGGGTTAGAATCGGAAAGTGCTTACTCGTTTCTAAAAGACTTCGAGGATGTATGTGTCACCTTTAATGACCAACAATGTACAAATGAAATTGTCAAGCTAAAATTATTTCCTTTTTCTTTAAAAGATAAAGCAAAAATTTGGCTTCATAATTTAAAACCAAGGTCAATTGGCACATGGCAAGAATTACAAACTGAGTTTCTAAAGAAATTTTTCCCAGCACATAAAACTACTGCTTTGAAAAGACAGATTCAAAATTTCAATCAAAATCAAAATGAAGCATTTTTTCAGTGCTGGGAGCGTTTTAAAGATTTGTTAAGTTCTTGTCCACATCATGTTTTTGAAAAATGGCGTCTTATTAGTTTCTTTTATGAAAGTTTAACTCCCGAAACTAAACAATTTGTTGAAACAATGTGTAATGGTGAGTTTCTAGAAAAAGAACCTGAAGAAGCCTTTGACTACCTAGACCATTTGGCACATAACTCTCAAGCCTGGCACACAGATAATTCCTCTGAAAGTTCCAATAGATCTAATCTTTTTTCTAACAGAGGTAAATATCATTTTAGTCAAGAAGATGAGATAAAAGCTAAAGTAGCTAATTTGGCTAGAAAGATTGAAGCCATGAAACTTAGAGAAGTAAAAGAAGTCAAAACGGTTAAAAATAAAGAAAGTTGTGGAATTTGTGAAATCATGGGACACCCCACTTCTGAATGTCCAAACATTCCCATTCTTAAAGAAGCGTTGCATGATCAAGTAAATTCCATAAACACATTTAAAAAGCCTTTTCCTTCTCCTTACTCTGAAACGTATAACCCTGAATGGAGAAATCATCCCAACTTCAGTTGGCGGAATAATAATCATGTTCAGGTACCACAATCTCAAAAGCCGGGCAACACTTTTTCCTATCAACCTTCACGTGTACAAACCTTGGAAGAGACATTGCAAGCATTCATGCAAACACAAGCAAATGTGAATAAACAAACTTCACAGGACATCAACGAGATCAAAAACACCTTGTCCACATTGACAGCTTCATTACGCACTCAAGAAAAAAGGTAAGTTTCCTGCTCAACCTCAGCCTAACCCTTCTACTCAATGTTTTGTTTCTTGCTCCAATGAAACTCAACAGGAAAATGCCAGTTCTATCACAACTCTTCGAAGTGGAAAGGCAATTGACAAAAACATTCCATCAAAAGACCAAGATCCTCCTTCCCCTCCGAAAAGTAACGGTAAGGATGATGGTAAGTCTGAACTTCTTGAAAATTTGGACAAAGAAAAAGGTATGCATCCTGCTCCTTTTCCTCAAAGGTTGCAAACAATAAAGAATTTGAATCAAAATGCAGAAATTTATGAACTTTTCAAACAAGTTAAGATTAACATTCCTTTATTGGATGCAATCAAACAAGTTCCATCTTATGCTAAATTTTTGAAGGACATGTGCACATTTAAAAGGAAACATAATGTACAAAAGAAAGCATTTCTGACGGAAAGTGTGAGCTCAATCATTCAGCACCTTACTCCACCAAAATTCAAAGATCCTGGATGTCCAACAATCTCATGCATCATTGGAAACACTAGAATAGAACGTGCATTGCTTGATCTTGGTGCTAGTGTTAATCTTTTGCCTTTTTCTGTTTATCAACAGTTAGGTTTAGGTGAACTCAAGGAAACACCTGTTACACTTCAACTAGCTGATCGTTCTGTAAAAATTCCTCGAGGGATAGTTGAAGATGTTTTGGTTCAAATTGAAAAATTTTACTTCCCTGTTGATTTTATTGTTTTGGACACACATCCTGTTTCAAATCCAAATGTTCAAATTCCTGTTATATTAGGCCGTCCATTTCTTGCAACTTCTAATGCTCTGATAAATTGCAGGAATGGTATTTTGAACATTTCTTTTGGAAATATGACTTTAGAATTAAATGTGTTCAACATTTGCAAGCAACCTGGTGATGATTCAGAAGTACATGAAGTGGATTTCATTGAAGAACTTGTTCATGAACATCTCACCACTACCACATTCCATGATCCTTTAGAAGCTTATTTAATTGAATGTGAGTTTGATAATGCTTCAGAAATTTCACACACTGATTCTTTGTTAAATTCTTTTCAGGATAAGCATCGTTGGAAACAAAAGTTTGAGGAACTCCCATCACTCACAAATGTCACTGTACCATCAACTATTGAACCGCCCAAGCTGGATTTAAAACCATTGCCATCCGAGCTAAAATATTCCTTTTTGGGAAAAATTCCTTCTCAATGGAGCCCCCAAGATAAAAGGAAGTTTCTGAATGAGGTAAAGAAGTTCTACTGGGATGACCCTTACTTGTTCAAATATTGTCCTGATCAATTTTTTCGAAGATGCATTCCCGACAATGAGGTAAGTAGTGTAATTAAGTTTTGTCATTCCGAGGCATGTGGTGGTCATTTTTCATCAAAGAAAACTGCTGCAAAAATTTTACAGTGTGGATTTTACTGGCCAACTTTATTCAAAGATGCATATGAGAATTCTAAAATTCATAAAGAAATAACTAAAGCCTTTCATGACAAGTTAATTTCAAGAAAAACATTTGATGTTGGGCAAAAAGTTCTACTTTATAATTCTAAACTTCACATATTTCCTGGTAAGTTGAGATCAAGATGGACTGGCCCATTTGTGGTTAAGCATGTGTATCATTATGGAGCAGTTGACATTGAGAATCCTCAAAATGGTAACGTATTCAAGGTAAATGGACAAAGACTCAAACTCTTTTTGGAAAATCATGTTACTCAAGAAGAGGTTGTTTTTCTTTCTGATCCTTGTTTTGAAAATAACTAGATGTAAATATAATTTTTACTAATCTTCAAAAAAAAAAAATACATTTTTTTAACCCCGGTTAAATGGCGGATAACGGTACTCCGTGATTATTTAAGTCGGTTCCATCAGCTACCCACAAAACTGATATTGTATATAAATTTCTCTTTCAATTTCTTTTTCATTTTCTTTTCAAGATGGATGATATTCTCACAAGATTGCAGAAACGATTTCCTCCTTTTCCTCAGAATATTTTACTGAAGCTTTACCAAGTTCGATTTGAAAGATTAAGAATTCTTATGCACAAAGGGATTCCTGAAGACATACGTTGGATAATTGAAGCCAAGGTACGTGAAGATGAATATCTTCCTGTTTTGCATTTACCAGGTACAGGTAGAAGCACTTTTGCAAAGAAGCGACGAGCAAAGCGCATGAGTTCAAATTGCCACAAATGTGCATGATAGACGTGTAACGGTAAATGTCGTTCTATTGGGATTCCGTCCTCTAATCGAGATGATAAAATTGAATTCATTAAGGATGGACTGAGTAAGGAGAATTTGGGTAATATCCAACTTTCTCTTGAGACGCATCCTAGTGGAGACGTACAAAGAGAAATTCTTGATTTATGGCCGCAATTCCAAAGGGAATGGCAACATCTTGGGAATCTGATGTTAAAAGACCCTGTTTGCCAGCTTGTAAGAAAACTGGATGGGAAGCATATCCTCGACTCATATAAGGCGTTTAAGCCGTTTCTGGACGTAAAACCAGAGGAAGATGTGAGCCACAATCACAACTACAATAAATGACTTCTCAACTTTTGGTTTGATTTGCAATAACTTCATTTCGGTTTAATTTACGTGTTGTTAGATTTGTGTAATTATTCTCGTTTTTTTTTTGCATTGGTCTTTTACGGTTGATTTTTCTTCTCTTTTTGATTTTCTTCCTGAAATCACGCAAAAATCTTTTGTTAGGTTAACATTTTCTTCTGACAGGTCAAATACACTTTCGGCGACATTATTACTCTTGTCTGATTCATTACTCAGTCCTCTATATATTACACCATGTACTCATTCTCTTTCAGGCACTTGAAAAAAAAATGGAAAGTACTTCGTCCCAGCGCATTAAAAAAATTTGTCTTTGGAGGTGCTTATCCAGGGAAAAATAACATATTCGCTGATGAAGCCATAAGAGTTGGAGTAATACTTGCCCAACAAAAGATCCAGTTGATTTATGGAGGCGGTAGTACGGGTTTAATGGGAGCAGTCGCTACAGCAGCACACGCCGGAGGAAGTCCAGTTCTAGGAATAGTGCCAAAACTATTCACAGGTTTTTGTGGACCTACCGTGGGTAAGGAAATACAAGTCTGGAGTATCCGTGAACGGATAACAATCATGTACCATTCTGCCGATGCATTCATTGCTTTACCAGGAGGTCTGGGTACATTGGAAGAAATAGCTTGCGTGGCTTCTTGGTCATCTTTGGTCACAAATAAGAAACCCATTGGTTTGCTTAATATTAATGGTTATTTTAGTAATTTGCTTTCATATTTAGATAATGCTGTGGATAATGGATTCATGTTTTCAGAGGCAATGAGAACCATAATTTCTGCTACAACCATTGAAGATTTACTCAAAAAGCTCCAAGCTTATGAGTATTTATCTGCTACGGTTGTTTCGCAAATGCTCGGAAAAAGAAAAAGAGATATGGACGAGCAAGGAGTGGATTGCACTCTGTCTTTGTGACATTATCTAACATTTTGTTTGTTGTGTCTCAGTTATAATAAGTGGTTAGCAACCTCTGCAGGTAATATCTCCTAAATTCTACCTTTAGTAGGGGGTAAGGGACATATTTTGCTAATTTGTAAAAAAAAAAAAAAAAATTGATGTGGTTTAAGCCATTTAGAAGTATTCATTCTGAACAAGGTCTGAGTAAGGGAGACTTGAGACATACCTTGTCAGTTTGATTTCTTCTTTCAAAAAAAAAAAAAAAAAGTTTGTTGTGTTTTAAGCAATTTAGAAGTATTCATTCTGAACAAGGTCTGAGTAAGGGAGACTTGAGACATACCTTGTCAGTTTGATTTTAATCTTTTTATGTTTACTTGTTAATTTTTGTTTAGTATTTTAGGATTATTTAGGTTGCATGAGTTTGTTTTGTTTTGAGTCTTAGTTATTCCTATTCTTATGTTATTAGTTCTTTTCTCTTACACATGATTCTTTCATTTGGGTTAATAGACTTACATTGAGGACAATGTAAGAATTAAGTGTGGGGGGAACGATTTAGGATTTCTTTTATTTTTGTCTACTATTTTTTTATGAGTCTTTATTATTATTATTATTATTTTAATGTGTTCTAGTTCCTTTTTAATACAATGATGAGATATGAATTGCATAAGTCTAAAACAGATTTATTAGTGAGAAGATTTTCATGAGAATTGAGCTTGACGTCAACCTTTTTATGAGCCAATGTTAATATGATATGTTGATTGAGAAAGAAGCATGTTTAGACTTAATCTGACTTGTATAATCATCCTTGTTAGTTTTTGAGCCTATAATGATTGATGCATTATACAAATCAATCTAATTTCTTTCTTGAGTGCTCTTATGATTACATGATTCTCTAGAACTTGCTTTAAACCGTTTGAGACTATATTGATACATGTGACAACATGAATATGATAGAGGCATTAGGATTATAACCAGAGCCAAACAGCCATCCATTATTAATGTTCTAAGAGAACATCCCCACTAGTGAGCCAATTTGAGCCTACATAAAATATGCTATTTTATTGGTAACCAGAACTTACACCTAGCCTAAATATACTTATATCCTTACCCTTGTTCTAAAGATGGATTATATATTTTGAGACATATTGCAAAAACAAGGGATAATTTTTGAAAATTTGGGTTAGAACGAAAGATAAGTGTGGGGGAGGAGAGAGGCAAAAGTCAAGAGAAAAAGAAAGGGATCATTGTCAAATACATTCCCATATTAAAAAAAAAAATAAAAAAATCTTCTCTTGAACTTCTAGTTAAAGTAAAGAAAAAGATGTTACAAAGTTGGTTAGAATGAAGCAAAGGCTCAACATGAATATTTAGCCTATGTTATTATGTGCTTTATAAGAGTTTTGAGAAGTTTTATTTGTATGATCTTATTATGTCTCTAAACTCTATGAACTCTTTGGAACCTTTGTGATATCTTTATCCTTTTGTTCTTTAACCACATTATAACCCTTTGGCCCCATTACAACCTTGAAAAAAGACCTATTGATTTATGAAGTTGTATGATCTAAATAGTGGAGAATAGGTGGACAAGCAAGCATATGGTAGAACTGTTTTCATGAGATTGATTGAGTGTAAACACTTTACCACTACTTTAAAAAGTGAAAATCATGAGAGTATAGTGAGAAGTTGAGATTAAGTTGAATATGCACTATTTTGATTGAAATATGTTATGTTAATATTGGCTTAACTCATTTATTTACATTCAAGCATAAATTTTTGTGAAATTCTTTGAGCTATTGATTAGTTTATAAGACTTGTTCAAAGATTGTCTCTAATTTATATTGAAAGGATTAGGAGTAAATATTTTTAGTGTATATAGTTTACTTATATTTTAGTTTTTCAATGTTTGTGGGTATTGTTCTAGCAAACCCTCACGAGACTAAACTCGTCCACTAGGGACACCTAGGGGTTTAAAGGCTTGTGTCACATGCTAAGTGCCACCGTGATTTCCAACGAAAATAGATTAGATTAGATTTTCTTATTTTATTTTTATTGAGTCGTTGCTAGGGACTAGCAACAATCTAAGTGTGGGGGTGTGATAACTCGTATAATTATATAGTTCTTAGTTATGTTTTATTATTGTTTTGTGTCAAATACGAGTTATTATTGCTTAGTCTAATTGTGTTTATGATATTTTATATTTTTATGTAATTTGGTGTTTTTCACGAGTTTCTTTGAGTGATTTCAGATTACTAGGTTAAATCAAGAATTAAGGGCAAATCCAATTCAGTTCCAGTTCCGACACCTTTTGCCATATCAGCTATATCTGGAGTTTCACTGAAGCATTAAGGCTGAAAGTTTTACAGTGCATAGTTAAGAGGCATATCTATCTTTTTCATGTTTTACACTTCTTGAAACGGAGTCGTTTTCCCTAGCGAAATCGACCATCAAGTTGGCTGATGTGCAATGACGTCTGTGCTGACCTGTTTTGGTATTTTGACCATATATTCCGATCCACATGAGAAAATGATCTGATTCCAACGGCTATGGATCCGTAACTGATAGGGGTATATTTTTCTAGAAGACCATTTGATCAGATCGAGCCTCCAACATTGACAAAATCGACCATCAAGCTGGCTGATCAGAATTGTCATACAATATGACGAAAATTGTTAGAAAAATGCACCCACCTATTATACCTACCTTTGAAATTTATAAAGCTTGTCTCTTGTCATTTAGCTCTCCAAAATGTGTATAAATAGAGGGCCTTGGATGAGCATTAAAGGAGATTGGTAGGATATTAGCCATTGTAATAAAATTCTCTAAGTTTTCTTCTTCTTTCCTTTCTCTAGTTTTCTTTTTTTTTTATTTACTTATGCTTCTTACATTTCTTTTCATTTTATTCATATATAGTATGTGTTGCTAATCATATTGTTGAGGTGATGAGGTGAAGCTCTTGGTAAATGCTAAGGTTAGTCTCTTAAACATGAGCTAAAATGAATCATCATTTATAAACACTAGTATAGATAATATTTTCTTTTGGTTTAAAATCATACTTGCAAAGTAGGGATCTTGATTCATTATTGACAATGAAAATGGCACAATAAATGCTTGGTTTCATAACCTTGATTTGTTGTAGACATATACCTTGGCATAAGGAATGCTTGGACTCTTTTTATGAGTTTTGAGGACACCAAATGAACATAATATCATATGCTATGGACGTTGGACAATTTGGACTGAATTGCTAAACCTTCCGATTGGAATCTCCCTTATGTGTGAATTTCAATTGTGTAATAAAACAAGATTAATCTTAGCATAACACCAAGAGTGGATTCTCTAACCTCAACATCTTTTCTTATTGTTTTGTTTATATCTTGTTTAATTTCTTTTATGTTGTTTTGTTTATTTTGTTCTCTAATATCTTGTTTATCTTGTTTTGTTGTTGATTCCCTAATATCTTGTTTACTTTCTTTTTCTTATATATTTATAAACTTATACTTACTAATACGCTTCCCTGTGGTTCGACCTCGGACACCCGAGAATTTATTACTTGAACATAACCTGCACTTGGGTTTACAACTCTTAATTGAGTCTCCATCAGTGATGGTCCTGCTGGAGCAGGCTTTTGAGAAGTTCTACGGGGTTGAAGACAAACAACCACATGAAATGATGGTCGGCATGGTCAAAATAGATGAACATAGGGGTGAAAGCACTAGTTGGGTTGTGCGCCTATGCCCTCCATGTTATGAACTAACAAATTGGAGCATGACTGAATTTCCCATAGTTTTTAGGTCTACTCTAGTGTAATGCTCGAATCAACCTTAATTGCCTCTGCCCAAGGGCATTAAGAATCCTTTGTATGGGCGTATGTTTAAGACTTATCATTTGATAAAAAACAATCAAGATGCATGTTCTTCATATCAATGTGTCCGTATTAGTTCATCCTTTCATTCTTTCGTTATTATTGCCTATATGCCTTCCTATACTGATTCTTCCCCACCTATTTACAGGTGCCCGAATACGAAATTAAGGACCGTCCTATCAATAATTCTGAAATTGATTTTGAAAAACCCATCTGTACGGGTGATTTCGACGCCGACGAAGATGTCGAGGACTATGAATTGCCTTCGAATTTGTTGAGAATAATAGAACAAGAGGAGAAACAAGTATTGCCTCACAAAGAGCAGTTGGAAGTAATAAATTTGGGGGATGGGGAAGAAATAAGAGAAGTCAAGATTGGGACTGCCATTTCACCATCGATAAAGCAAGATTTGATAAGTCTACTCTGGGAATACGTAGATTTGATAAGTGTACTTTTTTAGTCACTTCGGGGAAGCTATTAGGCTTCGTTGTTAGCCAGAAAGGATTGAGATTGATCCTGATAAAGTGAAAGCTATTCAGTGCTTGCCTCCACCTCGTACTCAGAAAGAAGTAAGAAGCTTTTTGGGTCGGCTAAATTATATCGCTCGGTTCATTTATCAACTGATCTATAAGTGCGACCTGATCTTCAAGCTACTCCGAAAACGTGATCCGAGGGAATAGGATGAAGGATGCCAAATAGCCTTTGATAAGGTCAAAAATTATCTGTCAAACCTATCGATACTAATGCCACTAGTACCAGGGAAGCCACTGATATTGTACTTATCAGTATTCGAGAAGTCCATAGGATGTGTGTTGGGGCAACATGATGAAACCAAAAAGAAAGAACAAGCCATTCTCAGCAAAAAGTTCACTGAGTAAGAGTTGAAGTATTCATTGGTAGAAAGGCTTTGTTGTGCCCTAGCCTGGACTTGCCGGAGACTCAGGCAATACATGTTGTATCACACAACATGGCTGATTGCAAAACTAGATCCCTGCAAATATGTATTTGAGGCACCTTCTTTGTCAGGAAGAACGGCGAGATGGAAAGTGTTGCTTTTCGAATATGATATTGTGTATGTGAGCCAAAAAGCTATAAAGGGTAGCGCAGTAGCCGAATTCCTAACAAGTCGAGCAGTAGAGGATTACGCGCCTCCCAATTTTGATTTCCATGATGAAGACCTAATGTGCGTCTCACAAGAAGAAGAGACATCCTCCGAGAAGAAAACTTGGAAAATGTATTTTGATGGCGCATCTAATTCCATGGGGCACAGAATCGATGTAGTGCTCATATCCCCCGAGGAAGATTATTATTCTTTCACTTCCAGATTGGATTTTGATTGTACAAACAACACCCTGAGGATGAAGCATGTACATGGGTCTTTGTGCCGCCATAGAAAGAAAAATCAAAACACTAGAGGTCTTCAGAGATTCAGCCTTGGTGATATACCAACTGTGCAAAGAATGGGAAACCCGAGATGCAAAGTTAATCCGATATCGATAGCTTATACTGAGCTTGATTGAGGAATTTGAAGAAGTGGTTTTTAATTATTCCCCCGAGAAGATAATCGAATGGCAGATGCTTTAGCCACTTTATCATCAATGTTTAAAGTAAATGAAGGGGCCAAAGTTGTGCCGATCAAGATGAGCATATACGAGTCTCCTGCCCACTACTTGAGTATCGAAGAAGAAGCAGATGGTCACCCTTGGTATTACGACATCTTGCAATAGATCAAGAGTCAAAAGTACCCTGAGAAAGCAACAAAAAATGATAAAAGAACCCTGAGAAGAATGGCGATTGGTTTTGTCTTGGAAGGTGGAATCCTTTACAAGAAAGGGAAAGACCAGGTTTCGTTGAGGTGTGTCATTTCTGCTGAAGCTCAAAAAATCCTGGAAGAGGTTCACGACGGGATATGTGGCACTCACGCCAACGGCCACATGCTGGCTAAACAGATTATGAGGGCAGGATATTATTGGCTAACCATGAAAGGGGATTGCATCAATTATTCATGGAAGTGCCATAAATACCAGATATATGTAGACAAGATTCATGTGCCACCATCGCCGTTGCACTCATGATCGCTCCCTGGCCATTTTCGATGTAGGGAATGGATATGATCGGGCCCATTACCTCGAAAGCTTTGAACGGACGTCACTTCATCCTGGTAGCCATAGACTACTTCAGAAAATGGGTAGAAGTAGCTTCTTATGCCAATGTAACAAAGTCAATGGTGTGCAAATTCGTAAAGAAGAAGATTATATGCCGATATGGACTTTCAAAAAGAATAATTTTCGATAATGCTCTCATTTTGAACAACAAAATGATGAAAGAAATTTGTACCCATTTCAAGATCTAGCATCATAACTCGGTGCCTTATCGTCCGAAAATGAATGGGCCAGAAGCAGCCAATAAGAACATCAAGAAGATTGTTGAAAAGATGACTGATATGTAAAAAGATTGGCACGGGATCTTTCCTTTTGCTCTCCACGTGTATCGTACTTTAGTTCCCACATCTATAGGTGCTACGCTATTTTCGTTGGTATACGGGATGGAGGCAGTGCTGCCTATCGAGGTTGAAATCCTTTCACTTTGTGTCTTGATGGAAGTAGGCCTGGAAGAGGCAGAATGGGCTAGAGCTCACTATGAACAGTTGAATCTCATCGAGGAGAAGAGGCTGAAAGCAATCTGCCATGGGCAGATGTATCAGAAAAAGATGATCCGAGCCCATAACAAGAAAGTTCGCCCAAGGCAATTTCGAGAGGAAGAGTTGGTACTGAGAAAGGTTCTCCCTATTGTGAAAGATCCTCGTGGAAAATGGGCTCCGAATTGGGAAGGACCCTATGTGGTGAAAAGAGCTTTTTTCGGAGCAGCATTGATTTTAACTCAGATGGACGGTGATGACTTGAGAAATCCAGTGAACGCTGACGAATTCAAGAAATAATATGCTTGAAGAAAAGAAAAAAAAAATTTAATCCTGTGCATATGTGAATTTGAATGATTCCAAATGTAAAAGTGAAAACTCCATGTATCTATTTCCCCTGAGGATTGCTTGTCAATGAGAATATTTGTGCTTGATATGAGAAATGACCATCTTTCTTATTCCTTTCACTAAGAAGAAATTATCCCTAGTTACCCCTTTGAGCCTTAAGAATCCTTTATTTCTTTGAACCCTGATCAATGATCACCCTCCACACTGGGGGCAAATATGAGAAAAAAATATACTTCAAAAATCGCGACGAAAAGAGCCATCAAAAACAGGAAAAAGAAGAAAAAAAAAACATACGAAAAACTTGTGAAATCAAAAAATGGCAAATGAAAGCCAAGAATGAAAAAAAAACAAGAATCAAAATAAAAAAAAAAAAAAAAAATTCCAAAAAAATACGAATGTTTCGAAAATGAAACCTCCTCATGAAATGATCATTGATCCAATCACCTTTAAACACATTTTGGGCTTATTTATCCTTTCTTTCTAAAATCAAACGTTGGCCCACATTACGTGCTTTTAAAGTCTATTTTGATCAAGCTCAGGTATTTAATTTGAAGAGTTTTTCTCAGATTTCATCCCATCTTTTGGAATTGTCATTTTACCATGGAAGCATTTAGACTTCTCAGATGCATGGTGGAACACAAAAAAAAAAAAGAATGTAAAAGGAGAGGTTTAAGCCGAAAATCCAAAAAGGGAGACTTAAAATCGAATGGGGGACACTTGGGTTGAAAACCCACAAAGGGCGGCCCAAGTTCTGAATCAATGCTCCGTGTAAAGGGGGAGAATGTATCAGGAATTCAGAGAAAAGGGTAAACCTTAGTTTGAAGCAACAACGAAAGCCGAGAAGTCACCCAAGCAAATGGTTTGCTCAAAAGACATTTCAGAGGCATTAAAGCGAGAGGGCTCCATGATATTCCGCATCTGGGGTATCTATACCTTTTTCTTTGCATTTTCCTTTTAAAACTTGATATTCATCTTTGTTATCTAAACCTTTTTGAAATAAACTCTTGTTGGCCCTTTCATGGCATTTGGATGTTCTATACCATCTTTCATACATGTTGTGATGCATTTTGAATGTTATCAAATTGAATGATGGCTATTAAACATAAAAGTCTTTAAGTAAAAGGATTTTCTTGTATTACTATAGAGTAGACTTAAACTTTAGAAGAGGTTTGGAAACCACTAGAATTTGGAGAAAACTCGCAACAATCCATAATGCTGAAAAACTCATCAAGTGGGACAAATTTTGGATACGTTAAACACATCGACCCAAGATACTGAAGAGCTCATCAAGAAAAGTAAATCAGAGATAGGATTGAAAATACTGTCGCAGAGTCAAAACCTATGGACCGAGTTGAAACCAAGGAGAAGAGCTCTTTAAGTAGAGCAAGATCATGGATAAGTTAAAGACATCGCCACCAAGTCAGAAAATCTGAAAAAACTCGTGACAGTCCCTAATGCTGAAAAGAGCTCATCAAATAGAGTAAACAGTGGAGTTGAGTTGATTTGGGAACCACAACAAAATCATGGATTAGAACTCATAACAATCATATAATTGGCTTCATCCCTAGGGAACATGCATCTTACAAGCATTTTGCAAAACTTATCATCAACATCATTGCACTCGACTAACATTGCAGGAACTGTAAAAAGCTTTCTTTTTTTGTCCAACACAGCTGACACAAAACGAAGCCAGCATTTTATCCAAAAAATTTTTGGACATGACATCCAAAATATAATTATATACAGTACCATGTGAAAAGAGAATTGTTTCAAAAACTCTGCCTGGTTGTCTAGTAGCTCGATCATCCTGACACATGTCACTTATTCAAACTTTTCTGGAAGACAATCAGATCATTCGGACAAGACAACCAAACCTTTTGGACAAGACATCCAAAATTTGTTTGAACAAGGCATCTAAAATATAATTATATATAGTGCTGTTTGAAAAGAGATTTTTCGAAAACTTCGCCAGGTTGTCGGGGAGCTCGATCATCCTGACATATGTCATTTATATAATCTCTCTGGACAAGACAACCAGATTTCGGACAAGACATCCAAACTTTCCTGGACAAGACAACTAGATTTTTCATGGACAAGACATCCAAGATTTTTCCAATCGAATTCATTTCCTTAAGACGTATCAAGCCTTGATTAGTCAGGGAATTTAAGTTAAGGATAAATTTTATTGTTTTAGTCAAAGCTGCACCAAGGTGAAGTAAGGCCTCGAGACTTCCGTCGAGGTATTATCTTTTTTTGCAAATTGAACTCGTTTTATTAAGATGGGTCGATCCTTGATTAGTCAAGGAACTCAAGTTAAGGACAAATTTTGTTGTTTCATTCAAAGCTGCACCAAGATGAGGTAAGGCCCCGGGACTTCCATCGAGGTATTATCTTTCTCTTGCAAACCGAGCTTGTTTCCTTAAGACGGGTCGAGCCTTGATTAGTTGAGAAACTCAACTTAAGGACAAATTTCTTTTATTTTATTTTACAATTTACAAAAAAATAAAAATAAAAATAAAATAAAAAAGAACAAAAAAGGAAAAATGAATGAATCCTCCCTCTTATCCTGCACATGTGATTTCACTAATCGGACAAAATTATTGTCTATTTTATCTTTGCCTGATTCCTGATTCTCAGCAATAGTCAAAGAGGAACAGCTGTAGACACCTAATTTTGTCTAGGCCCTCTAAACTGGGCAGATTCTTCTTTTCAACTCCTCGAAATGCAAAGAGACTTCCACTATTCCATAGATGGGTCCCTAAGACTTTGTTTCGGAAGCCAGCACAAAAAGTCAACTCGAAAAAAGTCAACCTCAAAAAGTCAACTACAATAAAAGTCAACTCTCAGTCAAAATCAAGATTCAAAGTTGAATTGAATAATGGCGAAAGAATTTTGACAATTCAAGGTCTACAACGAAAGATATAGAGTTCGGAAGATGGGTTGCGAAAATTCAGTATAGGGAAAGACCTAATCCGGAAAATTTAGGGAAACTGCAAAGATGGCCCAATTCGATGAAATTAAAGCCCCCAGTTGATAAAAGATGAATAAACAAAGATAGCCCAAGGCCCAGTTTGAAATGGATCCCAAGAAAGAGTCGGTTAGAGCAAAAATGGAAAAACGAGAAAATTCCCATGTTTGAAAAAGGGAAAAGTAAATCGGAGGGGAATTTGATCGTAAAAATTGGGTGTTTTAGGACCAACTCAAATTCAATATAGGGCAAAGGAAGTGGAAAAAAATCCAAAAATCGGACCCGTTTTAAGTGAACCGAGGTTTCAAAGGTTGAAGGGCAATCTCGAAAAATCCCAAAGATAATTCCAAGAAAAATAGTAAAGGAGCTTCGAAAATATGAAAAGTTCCAGATCTGAGTCTCATAATTTTTGGAAGAGATTGGTGAATAAAAATCTAGAATCAGAGCTCATTTGAAAAATGGCAAAGTTCGGGTACACTAACTCAAAATTCCAAAAGATAATTCCGGGAAAAATAGCAAACGAGCTCGGAGAATTATGAAAACTTCTAGATCTAAGATTTATAATTTTTGGAAGATATTGGTGAAGAAAAATCCAGAATTGGAGCTCATTTGAAAAATGGCAAAGTTCGGGTGCACTAACTCGAAATTCCAAAAGATAATTCCGGGAAAAATAGCAAACGAGCTCGAAAAAATTATGAAAACTTCTAGTTCTGAGATTTATAATTTTTGGAAGAGATCGGTGAAGAAAATTCCAGAATCGGAGTTCATTTGAAAAAAGGCTAAATTTGGGAGGCACTAAAACGAAACTTTAGAGAAAATCTGAGAAAAATAGCAAATGAGCTCGACAAAAAGCGAAAACCTCCAGGACCAAGTTTTATATTGGATGGGATGAGTTGGAAAATACAAATACAAAATTGGGGTCCATTTGCAATTAAATTAAGTTCGGATGGGCAAAAAGGTAATTTTATCGAAGAAACCTAAAAGGGCCAATTTTGCAAAATTAAAAAGTGAAAAAAATGAAGGATATTATGGAACATTCGAGCCCTTGGCCGGCCAGCATAGGAGAAAGGGTAGAGATTTGATCAATTTAACTCAATGGTTACTATCAAGCTACAAGATGCCATTTTTATTGCCTTGCAAGTGGTCCTCCCTCATCCAATGGCCTAGGTGCTTTGTAGAAATGATGTGTACACCCTTCAATAGCCACGATCAAATTGCAAGATGACATTTTTATTGTCATGAAAATATCCTCATCCAATGACCAAGATAATTGAAGAAAAGATAAGCACAATTCATACAATGGTGAGCAGAGGCATTCGGCCAAAAGGGAGCATAAAGGAGTAGTCTTTTTTCATCCAATGGTCTAGGTGCTTTGTAAAAGATGAGTACATCCTTTAAGGGCCAAGATCAAATTGCAAGATGACATTTTTATTTTTCATGAAAATATCCTCATCCAATGGCCAAGATTGTTGGAAGAAAATGAGCACATATCGTCCAATGGTGGAGAGGCCAACCGGCCAAGACATGAATGAAGGGGGAGAATGTTTTTTTCCTTCAGTTGGCTGGTCATTTGAAGAGGGAAGTCAGTAGCTAATTTGGCAAGAAAATTTTCTTTGAAAGAAATGAAGAAGGAAGAATTTTTTTGAAGAGAAGCTAGCTTGAAAGAAAGCTTTGAAGGTAGCCATCGGAACATTTCTCTTGCATTTTTTCTTTTCTTTCCATGTTTCTTCTTTTCTTTTCCATGTTGGTTGTGGTAGGATAGTTTTCTGTGAAGGTTTAGTTTTCAAAAACAAATAAAAATAAAGAGGTTGAAAGGCTTCATGATCTTGATAAAGTCAAGTGATTATACTTAGGAGAGGGCTATGCCCATTGCACCAACCATGGAGCTCATCTCTATTTCCCTATTTTATTTGTTGTTTTTCTATTTATTTTCATATGTATTTTTGTTATATTATGTTGTTCATACCAAGTTTATTAATGTCTTTACATCTTGTAGCTATGTCATATAGCATTTTAGGTCATGTCATTTTTTGCATTTTAAGCATGCTTTGCATCATGCATAGGACCATGTTATATTCGGCCGTTCTTGCATTTTTACCTTGTCATGCTTAGCATTTTTGCCATGCATCATATCTTACATCTTTAGCATGCTTTACATCATGCATAATATCATATATCATTCGGCCGTATCTTGCATTTTTCCATGTATCATATCTTGCATCTTTAGCATGCTTTACATTGTGCATAAGACCATATATCATTCGACCATGTCTTGCATTTTTTATGTCATTTATGTCTAAGTCATTTTTTATGCCATTGATCTTATTGCTTCCTAGGTCATTCGGCTGTCTCTATGCTCATTTCCATGTCATTTAGCTAGGTCACATGTCATGTCATTTTCTACATCATTTAGGTCTTCTTTTTTATATGCCATGTCACTTTGCCATGTCATTTAGCATGCTAGGTTATTTTGGCTATGTCATTTAGAACCTAGGTCATGCATATGCCATGCCACATATTTCATGCATTCCGTTTGCTGTTTGTTCATTCATTTCATACATTCCCACTTGATTTTTGACTTAAGCCAATCAATGGCTCAAAGCCAAGCTCTCTTGAGCATGCTTGTGGCAAATTAATAGTTTAGATTGGGTATTCTGACTTTGTGATTTTATTTCATTACTCATCCATAGTCAAAATAATATGATTTTTTTACCACATGCAGTAGTCATTTACAGGATGCCATGGTATTTTTTTTTTAAGATTTTTGAATTTTTTTATTATGGCTGAAAAAATGGCTTTTGAGAAAACAGTTTTAACTCACAGTTTCGACTTTAGTAAAATTTCGGTCTAGGTTCCCTTGCTCCGAAAATTAAGCTGATTTTTTCCCATGTATATAAACATGTTATAGGTTTACCCTAATTTTTTTTAGAATTTTTTAAAATTTTCTAAAAGGGTAAAAAAAAATATTTCAAAACTAGATGTGGGAGTCAGATTTGTTTTCAAGAAATAATAATTTTATGTTTTTATTAGTATATTAAAAGGGGGCTGATTTGGGACTTTAGCTACTGTCTTAGGATGATTTCCATACCTTTCAATCAAACAATTTTATTTTATAAAAGTCGGGTCAAGGGTGGTCAACCCGGATTTCAAAACTAGGAAAACTAGACCTTTTAGGGGTTCGACCATGTTATTTTCAAAATCAAAAATTGCATTTTTTATACCCGAACCCAAATTAGAAAATCCAACTTAGGTCTCTTCCAAAGGTAGTCGAATACCTTTTTAGGTATTCGAATATCCTTGCTTCATGGGAGAAATACATTTCCATGCATTGCATTTTCCATATTCATGCCTACTCCATGACATTTAATTTTGGGCTATCTTAGTCATGTTGATTCTATATGTGTGAACATTCTATAGTGATGTCATTACTTTGATTTAAATTTCATGATGTTATCTTGATTATGATGTAAACATGAATATTCCATGATGATGTCATATTTGTGCCATTTGCCTTGTCATCATTAAAGTCATTCATCTTGCCATGTCATTCATTTGCCATGTCATCTATGCCATCATTCACATGCCATGTCATCTATGCCATGCCATTATTTTATGCCATGTCATTCATACGCCATGTCATTCATTTTTCCATGTCATTCATTTACATGCCATGTCATCCATTATGCTACATCATTCACCCATGTCATTCATGCATATGTCATGTCTTTAATTCATGCCATTTATTTCTTTTGGTTATGTCATTTAAATTTTGTCATAGTAAATTGCTTGCCATGCTCTGTTATTTATGCATGTTATACATTCATGTTTTAATTTGTATATTCATGATTATTCATCCTTTTGAAAATTGATGTTTTTCAATAAAATAAGGTTATTCCCGAGTTAAAATAACTCATGAGTTCTCTATCGGGTTGCCGGAGAGGACATCATCAATTATCATTAACAACGAAATATCTCTCTTTCAAAAACAAGAGTGATTCAGAGATTTTCTAAGTAAATGACAATTTCTATGTTTTGCCTAGTCTACTGGGGAATATAGAAAAATTTTGAGTTAATAAAATCTGGATCATTTTCAACTAGAAATGGGATTATTTTTCTTTAAATGCTAATTATTTAAAAATATCAACTTCAAAATCGATTTTTACCGAGACTCAAGATAATACACAATTAATAAGGTACCGTTTTATACGGGCATTATGGGGTGCTAATCCTTCCCCGCACTTAATCGACTCTCGAACCTTCTTCTTTGATTTCTCTATTTTAAAAGTGCAGACTTCGAAATTGGTTTTAAAAAATGTTTTAATTTTAAAATGTTTTACAAAACTGTTTTTAATAGGTGACCGATCACACCTAGCCAAAAAAGATTGGTGGAAACTCCATTTCCTTTTTGAGGTCATTTTCATACCGTCAACCTTTTTATTTCAAAAGGAATTAAGTCGTCTTTTCCTCTGCTTATGTTGTTTTCTCACCTCAATCGAGCGGGTCCCCCGCGATGGGGATCACGTATCGACAATATTAATATAGAGCTTTTTAAATACCTCAAGAAACTTCTGAAACCGATTGTCAAGATTTTGCTTTTTAAGGCACTAAGGAAATGATGGTGGTGTGTAGATTTGAGGTTTCTTTTCTTGAACTTTTTCTACTTTCTTTTTCCCCACTATTTCTTCATCTGGTGGCTTGATTGGCAATTCTTACTTCTTGCTAGCCCCTTCTACTTCTTTTCTACTCTTGAGTGTGATTGTATTACAATGCTCTTGTCCATCTCTTCTGGGATTAATTTTAGTGTCGCTTGGATAGGGCGGTTGTTGATGGCATTAGCAAGCTAGCCTACTTGTGTCTCAAAAGCTCTGAGTGATGCCTCCTGACTCTAAATGATAGCATTATTTTTCTCCATGTATTACATGAACATCTCTTCCAACGATGGCTTCTTTTTTGAGACATGAGTTTGGGCTTGTTGTGGTGGAAACCTAGGAGGGAATGCTTGTTTAACTGAAGATGAAGGCCCTTGATTATTATTCCAAGAAAAGTTTGGGTATTTTTCCAACATGGATTGTAGTTGTTGGAATAAGGATTATTTTACTGTTTATTATAGTTTCCAACATATTAAATTGATTCGGCATTGGTTGGGCATCTATCACTGGTGTGTCCTACCCCATATAGTTCAAAAATTACAAATGGGCTTTGGACGGAATGTACACCTATAGTGTCAATTTTCTTGGCTAGGACTGCTACCTGTGCAGTTAAGGTATTGTTTGCATCCAACTGATGAACCCCTGCAGCTCTTTTTAGCAAAACTCTCTCTGATGGCCATTGATAATTATTTGGTGCCATCTCTTCAAGTAAGTCATATGCCTCATCAATAGATTTTCCCATTATCACTCGACCTGCTGCAGCATCAATGGTAGTTCTAATATGACCCATTAATCCATTTTAAAAGGTTTGTACTTGAAGTCATTTAGGTAGGCCATGGTGAGGACATCTTCGAAGCAAATCCTTGTATCTCTCCCAAGCCTCGTACAATATTTTAGAGTCATATTGCAGAAATGATGTGATATCATTCCGCATCTTAGCTTGTTAGTATATGCCTTAGAGCCAATCAGATTGGACAAGGGATATACAATTAGTAATGTAAACCCAGTCACTATACATTAGTGACACAAGGTTTTTCTTCATGTTAGTACGAGAGTTATTAAGTACTAATTGGATGAAGCCGATGGAACATAACGGCCTTGCAATAGAATTATTTATAATTGTGAGATCCTTATGCATCAAAGTCGTGTTCTTAAAACTGTTCCTGGTCATTGTATTGCCAAGAAAAGGCATTGGCAATGCTCAAAGACTAGTACATGTTAAGCCTACTTACTTATGAAGTAAGCAACTGATCTCACGTCTTGTAGTATGAGGGATACTTGGGATAACATGTAGGTGCTTGTCTGTTGAACAAGTTCACTGAACATGGCCCGCTGTGAGAACTCCATTTGGTATTGTTACTCAAGTGTCTATGGAAATGTTCTCATGTGGCAGTCATGTAAATTAGTCCTCGGTCTTGTGATACCAAGTCATCTTTTATGGAGAGTGTCATACTTTGATTCCATCACATACGGGTTCCAAATGAAGGGATGCTTACGGTAGGGTGGTTTTGGGTATGACATGAACCATACGAAAATGGATGAGTGATCCAGAGAGGATTCACTACTCCAAGTGACATCGGAGACATATCTCGTCTGTTCTTGGCTGTGGTTAACTTAATGAAGTCTCTGGCCAGAGCATGAAGGATTTAGGAGAAATCGTTTCTCTAAATTCATAAGGTTAACCATGAGCTGCAGGAACTAATATGGATTGAACGTGAGTAGACACTACACCATGCTCATGGGCTTTTCAGGATATTTGGTGAAAGGATCGTAATACACTGATAGGCTGGTTACTGAAAGGTTTCAATGAGGTCACGTTGACTTCTCAATATTTTGGTGGTCATGATGGGTTGCTAGATCCCACTCTTGATCTATAGGTATAAATTAATGAGATTAATTTATACGCATTCCCAACATGTTGGGAACCTAATGGCTCACACACAAAGACGGAATTGTTGGCTAAATCTTAGGATTTAATTAAGTAATTACTTAATTGAATAAAATGTAAATTTGGATGACCTAATTGAATATGATTCAAATTAGAAAGGTTAAGATTTGGATTTAAGACATCCAAATAAGATGTCTTAACAAGACAATATGGATAAGCTTGTCTTAAGCAGATCATGTCTTAATTTAGACATGTCTTAATACAAGGTTCTCTTGATAAGACAAAATGGATAAGATTGTCTAAAGCAGACCATGCCTTTATTCAAACTTGTCTTAAGATAAGGTTGTCTTGGTCGAAAATAAGAAGTTATCCGAAACGAGAAAAAGTTTCTACCTTTAGAGGAGTTTGATTATGAATCAAAATTTGACTTCTCGTATTTTACTAAACCAAACATTGCTTCGATTATGTCAAGTCCGAGTCGGGCACTAAGAGTTAGTGTTTGACAAGGACTCTGTCACTTGTTAAATGAAATAATTTCACTTGAAAAGGGACTCTGTTAATCCGGGCTGGTTGAGTTCGATTAGGACTTTAAGTGTTTGGTTTTGAATCAAACTCTTATCCCTGTGAAACTGAGCTTTTAATGGAAGACATATTCCAGGAAAGGTTCGACCTCGGATTTAAGAGTTACAGTCCCAGTCGAACACGGATGCTTGAAGTGAAAGAGTTTCACTTTAACTAGGTCGTTTGATTAAATTCAAACACCTATCCTTACCTATCTTGAAGTAGCCGAACCTGGACACAATTAATGGTGGATTCGGCCAAGTCTTCTATGTGATAGAGTTTGGTCTAAGCTTAGTCACTTTGATAGAAAGAGTTTCTATCAAAGGAGTTTAAAATATAGTGAAACTATATCTCATCCCTTAACAAGTATGGTCGGCCAAGGGTGTCATTATGCAACTAGAATTCTTTGCTTGGTGATTGACACCTAAGAGAATTCT
This sequence comes from Fremontodendron californicum, assembly GCA_030761205.1. Lineage (NCBI taxonomy): Eukaryota > Viridiplantae > Streptophyta > Magnoliopsida > Malvales > Malvaceae > Fremontodendron > Fremontodendron californicum. The sequence continues at coordinate 3,217,152 of JAULJL010000042.1, forward strand.
TTGGAGATTGGGGTTACGATTTTGAGTGAATTAGAGAGGAAGAAAATCATTCTTCTTCCTTCAAGAAAATTGTAGTTTCGGCCAAGGCAAAAATTCCTCTTATCGATTCTCCTCCTTCCTTGCTTGTGGTTTTTCTTAACACCGAAAGAAAAAAACTGTTCTTCCTTGATGTTTCGGCCAAGAGGAAAATCAAGAAGGTGAACTTTTGATTGCTGATCATCCGATCAACTTGCTAGAGACCTTGTGATGGTGCCAACAGCAATCCGTGTGGATCACCGTTGGAGGCAAGACACCTATGTTGCTCATGGCCTCGGAGAAGTCGTTCGGTGATTGTTCGATTGCTGAAATGTTGCAAAGATCGGTACACTCGGGATTACGAGTTCTCGAGTAGGTACGATTCTGACTTTGATGATTTTTAAATGTTTTAAATACCATGTATCGCATGTTAATCATGATCCGAGATCCTGCGGACGTCTGGGTGCTTCTATGTTTTTGCTTCCACTGTTATGAATTGTATTTTTGTTATATGCATGAGCCCGGAAGAACCCTAGCAGTGGTATCAGAGCCTATGATACACTCATTTCATGTGATTGTTGCATGTCAATTTTTGGTGATAAGTATGTTGTATGCTTTGTGTGTTGCTTTTGCTAGTTTCGATTTGTTTGATTTCTTGAAAAACTATTTTTCATTAAATCTGTACATTCTGGTCAACGGCTGTTTAGTGGCTTAAATCTAGTTTTAAAATTTTTAAATATTATTTTATGCAATCCGGGTTAAAGCCATAACATGCCTGTGCAAAACCGAGTCGTTTCGGGGCCTAGAACATTGTTTTTGGTGTCCGTTTTTGGGCTGTATATAAACGATTTTCTAAATGTTTTAATTATGGATATTGTGTTTATATACTAACATTAAATTTCTAAAATTGATTTGGGTATAAATTGCCGCAACCTAAAAAAATAACAAGTCTCATTGCTAGACTTTTTTATTTTGTTAAGTGTGACATTAAAAAGCCGAGGAAAAGTCGACTTAATTCTTCTTGAAAAATGAAGGTTTTGAAAATGACCTTGAAAAACACATGGAGTCGCCACCAATCTTTTTTAGCTAGGTGTGATTGGCCACCTATTAAAACCGATTTTGTAAAACATTTTAAAATTAATTAAAACATTTTTAAAACCAATTTCAAGTCTGCATTATAAACCAGAGAAAATCGAAGAATCGGGTTCGGGACTCGGTTACCTACAGGGAAGGATTAGCACCCCCACAACGCCCGTATAAAATGGTACCTTATTAATCGTGTGTTATCTCAAGTCTCGATAAAAAAGTCAGTTTTTAATTTAGTATTTCAAGTTAATTCCCAATTTAAAGAAAAAATAATTTCATTTTTAATTGAAAATAATCTGGAATTTATTAATTCAAAATTTTCCTATGTTCCCCAACAAACGTGGCAAAATATAGAAATTTTTATTATTTTGGAAAACTTTCTGAATCATTCTAATTTTAAAGAAGATATTCCGTTATTAATGATAATTGATGATATCGTCCCCAGCAAACCCAGTAGAGAACTCATGAATTATTTTAACTCGAGAATATCTTTATTTTATTGAAAATCATTATCTTTTTTAAAACATTTTAAAATATATATATGAACATGAATATGTGTGACATAGTAAAGATGATATAACAAAGTCTAGATAATATAATGTAACCTAAATGAGATGATATAATTTAAATGGCATAGTATATTCTAATTGAAATGAAATATCCTAAGTATCATGATATATTTTAAGTAAAATGAAGTGTCTTAAGTGGCATAATATATTCTATATGAAATGAAAGGATTTAAATGACATGGCAAATGATATGGCTTATTTTAAATGACATGACATATTCTAAATAATATAATCTAAATGACATGGAATATAACCTAAGTGACATGAAATGATATGAAACATAAAATAATACTATCATGAAATATGCATGAAAATAAAAATAATAATGCATGACATAGTATATGCTAAATGATGTGACAAAAATAAATGACTACATAAAAAAACATAGGATAACATGAAATATTCAAAACCATATGACAAACAATGACACCATAGAATATAAATCAAAATAATAACAATACCATAGAAAATATCATAGCAAAAATGTATATATATATATTATACAATATGCATGAATATGGAAAATTCAATGCATGAAAGTGTATTTTTTCCTTTAATTAAGGAAATCCGTATATCTAAAAAGATATCCGGCTACCTTAGGAAAATATATCAAATTAAATTTTCTAAAATCAAAATACTTTGTGATTTGTTTGAAAACAATTTTGAAAATCTTGGATGAAAAATAAATCTTAACCGAATCCTTTTTAAAAATGGCTCTAATTCCTAAGTTTGAAAACCCGGACTTGATCACCTTTAACCCAAGGTTTATAAAACATTTTTAAAGTTTAAAATGGCCTAGAAACCACCCAAAGACAGTAGCTAAATTTCCTAATCAGCCCTCTCTAAGTAACTTAGCAAAATAGAAAAATGACTTTGACTCAAATTCAAATCTGACTCTAATGTCCAGTTTTAGAACATGATTTTTTAACCTATTTTTAAAATTTCAAAAAAAAAATCTAAAACAAATAATGGAAACTCAGAACATGTAAAAATACACGGAAAAAAATTGGCTTAATATTTTTATTAAAGATAACTTCCTAGAAAAATCAAGAAAGTCCGAGTACTGGGTGAAAAACTGTTTTGCCAAAACACATTTTTTTGCCTTTGATAAAATTATTTAAAAAACAAAGTAAAAAATATTGGAGACTTTCTTAATGCCCTACAAACAGTAGCTAAAACTTCTAAACACTTGGACAAAAATTTGCTAGGTGAAAAAAATCACAAAGATAGAATAATCAATTTGACAACTCTTTAATTTTCCACAAGTATGCTCAAGTGAGCATGACTTTGAGCCATTGATTGGCCTAAGTCATATATCATGTGGCATGACATGAAATGCATGAACATATGGCAATTTGAATGCATGAAATGCATAATTTAAAACCTAAATGGTATGAAAAATGCATGGCATACATAACATCCTAATGCGTAGCATAAGTTTGCATGGCAATAAATGCAATTCTAATCTAAGTATGCATGAGATGCATAATAGTGCAAATGAGACTTAGACCTAAAATGGCACGAAATGCATGGTAATACAAAATGGCATAAGACCTAAAATGAACTTGCATGGCAATTAATGCAGCCTAGATCTAAGATGCATGAAATGCATGGCAAGGCTAACGAAACCTAGACCTAAAAAATACATGGCAATAACACAAACACATAGCATGCTAAATCAAAATGCACAAACTCATGGCATGGAAATGCAAACAAGTCAACAAGCAAGATGAAAATGCACATGCAAAGCAAAGAAAATAGAGGTGGCCGAATAGTCCTAAGCATAAATGAGTATGGCATTTTCACAAACATATAACATACTAACATGCAAGATAAACAAACTCATGGCATGGAAATGCAAACCTATCAACTAACATGATGAAAATGCACAGACAAAGCATAGGAAATGGAGGAGGTCGAATGGTCCTAAGCCTAAATGAGTATGGCATTTTCACAAACATATAACATACTAACATGCAAGATACACAAACTCATGGCATGGAAATGCAAACCTATCAACTAACATGATGAAAATGCACATACAAAGCATAGGAAATGGAGGAGGCCGAATGGTCCTAAGCCTAAATGAGTATGGCATTTTCACAAACATATAACATACTAACATGCAAGATACACAGGCTCATGGCATGGAAATGCAAACCTATAAACTAACATGATGAAAATGCACATACAAATCATAGGAAGTGGAGGAGGCCGAATGGTCACATGACAAAATATAAGATGCAAACATTGCAACATACAAGGTATGATACATGAGAAAAATGCAAAATATAATCAAGAAGAACACAAAGGCCAAAACCTACAAGGAAATATCATTTCATGAAAAAGAAATATAAAAGCAAATATAGAATAAAAAATATAAAGAACATGATCAAAATGAACATAGACATGCAAAGAAAATAACAAGAAAAACTAGTAAACAAAACAAGGAAAGTTAAGCTCCATGGTTTGTACAAAATGGGCATAGCCTCTCCCCTAACCATAATCACTTGGTCTTGTAAAGATCTTGAAGCCTTTCCATTTCAAAAAATTAGAAAATAAACCATGCTAATCAACAAAATGAAGGTGAGTTTCATGGTTAGTAAAAATGGGCATTTCCCCTAACCATGGTCACTTGATATGTATCAAGATCATGTAGCCATTTCAACCTCTTTTGCTTCATTTTTTGTAAAAAATCAGAACATTAAATACTTGAATAAACCTTCCAAAATCATGTTTCCCACAACAACACGCAAAGAAGAAAAAAAAAGAAAAATCAAGGCAAGCATTCATGTCAAATCTGGCCAAGCAAAAACCTTGTAAAAAAAATTGTTTTCAACCATTTTTGATGAAGAAGAAAAGATGAAAACTTAAGTAAACATTTTAAAACTTTGATTTCTATGAGAAATGTAGTATAAAACAAAATGGAAAATCAAGAAATCAACATGGAAAACAAGAAGAAAACCATGCTAGATCTAGGTAGAAATGACTACCTACAAGCTCTTTTTAGAAAACCTTTCTTTCCTTTCTTTCAAAAACCACTTCTTTGATAAATTAGCTACTGCCCTCCTCCATCAAATGACCTAGCCTATATGGAAAAAACAAACATGCCCCCTTTCCTTTCCTCTTGGCCGGTTGGCATCCCTCACCCTTGGATGATTTTTGCACTTTTTCTCCTCCAATTTTGGCCCTTAGATTAAGATATTTGATGAAACAATAAAAATACCTTCTTGCCAATTGATAGAAACCCTTAAGATGTGTACTCAGCCCTTCTAATAACCTCAGCCCTTAGATGAAATAAGGATACAATCCCATGCTCTCCCTTGCTTGGCCGAATGAACCTCTACCCTTGGATGAGTTGTGCTCATCTTTCTTCTTCCATTATTGGCCATTGGATGAGGATTCTTTCATGAAAAATAAAAATGTCATCTTGGCATTTAATCCCAGCCCTTAAAATGTGTATTCAACTTTTCTACAAGGCATCTAAGCTATTGGATGAAGGGGGGACCATTTGCAAGGTACTAATGAAAGCATTTTGAGCTTGATAGTGACTATGAAATTAAATTGATCAAGCTTCCTTCTTCTCCTCTATGTTGACTGACCAAGGGAGGAAGTATCTCGGCAATTCCTTCATCTTTCATATTTTTCTTAATTACAAATTAGCCCCTTTTCGGTTTCTTCGGCAAAATGACCTTTTGACCCCGGAACCTAAATAAATAGAAAACGGACTCCAAATTCAAATTTTCTTTCTTCAATACTTCCAAAATAATAAAAAATTAAATGCTGGACATTTTCAAAAAATTTCGAGTCCATTTGCTATTTTTTTTAGATTTATTTCCAAAATTGCCCCTTAATGCACCCGAACTTTTGCTATTTTTTAAACGAGCTCCAAATCCAGACTTTTCTTCACTAATATCTTTCAAATAAATTAAAAGTGTGATCTAGAAGTTTTGGTAATTTTTGGAGCTCATTTGCTATTTTTTTGGGATTTATCTGCTTGAATTTCTACATAGTGGGCACTAAATTTGGCCATTTTGCAAATGAGCTCCGAATCCAGATTTTCTTTCCCCAATCTCTTCCAAATCTTTCAATGTAGACCTCAGATTATCAAAATTCCTTCACCATTTTTCAATTGAACTTCAAATCTTGATTTTGAAAGTGAGTTGACTTTTTTAGTAGTTGACTTTTTGAGGTTGACTTTTTATGTCTACTTTCTTAAACTAAGTCACGGAGTACCACCTGCAGGATAAAAAAAGCCTTTTTGCATTATGAAACATCAATTTAGGAAGAAGACATACCTGTTTTAGTGGTCCGGACAAAATTAGGTGTCTACACTTTTCGTTTTACTCGAAACCATGTAAATGCCATATGAAAGAATTATTTTCCAAGCTTTGCTAGGAAGCACGGTAATATTTTCTGACATATGTTTTTTCAAGCATATGTGAGAAAATATTCATTACATGCCGTGTCATCTATATTTTGTCATTCATTCATATGCCATGTCATTCATTTATGTGCCATGTCATTCATATGTCATTTCATCCATTCACATGCCATGCCATCTAGATTATGCCATGTCATTCATTCATATGTCATGTAATTCATACGCCATGTCATCCATTCAAATGCCATGTCATTCATTCAAATGCCATGTCATCTATATTTTGTCATGTCATTCATGTGCCATGTCATTCATTCACATGCCATGTCATTCATATGCCATGTCATTCATTCGCATGTCATATCCTTTAGAATTTGCCATGTCATTCATATGCCATGTTATTCATTCATGTGCCATATCATTTAGAATATGCTAAGTCATTCATTCACAGGCCATGTCATTCATTTCCTTAGGCCATGTCATTTAGATTTTTGCCATGTCAAGCATGCCATGTCATTATTTCTTTTACCATGCCATAAGAAAATGTGTGCCATGCCATGATAAATATGCATGTTTATTTAATTTTTATCTTAGTAACATTTTTGTATATTCATGGTCATTTTCAATGATTTTTAAAATACATGGAAAACAAATAATATTTTTCAAATCAATATTATTCTCGAACTAAAATAATTCATGAGTTCTCTGCTAGGTTTGCCAGAGAGAATATCATCAATTATCATTAATGACAGAATATCTTTTTCAAAAAAGGTGATTCGGAGAATTTCAAAATCAAGGAAAAATTCCATGTTTTGCCGAGTTTGTCGAAAAAGATGGGAAATTTTATGCTAATAAATTTTGGATCATTTTCAAATAAAATATGAATTTTTAAGGGAATTATTTACAAACAAATTTTAAAACCGACTTTTCACCGAGACTCGAGATAACACACGACTAATAAGGTACTGTTTTATGCGGGCGTACTGGGGGGCTAATCCTTCCCCGTACGTAATCGACTCCTGAACCCGCACTTGTTTTCTCTGGTTCAGAATGCAGACTCCAAAATTGGTTTTAAAAAATGTTTTAATTAATTTTAAAATAAAAAAGGGTTATAATAGATGGCCGAACACACCTAGCCGAAAATGATTGGTGGCGACTCTATTTCTTTTAAGAGGTCGTTTTCATACCCTCAACCTTTTATTTCAAGAGAAATTAAGTCGTCTTTTCCTCTATTTTTTTTTCCAATGTCACACACACTTTAACGAGCCGACGTCCCGAGATGGGGCATTCTCGACCTTTTTAAAAGAGGTTACGATGGCTTGGTGACTCCACTGGGGACATTTAGAGAGTCAGGCCTAGAATTAGTCGCGTGTTATCGAATGTCTCAATTTGTCAGGTTTAATTGGTATTTAATTGTAATTCCCACATTTTTTTGTAAATAAGAAGAATTTTTGAAAATAACAAAATGTTTTTAATATGTTCATTTGCATGCATATTATTATTGTTCTCTGATTATTTAATCTTGTACATTATTATTGTCCATTGGTTATTTAACCTTGTATACTATTACTGCTCTCTGGTTGGTTAATGCGTTACACTATTCTTGATCTTTGTTTTAATAAATTGCTGGGCATTTAGAATAAGGATTGTAGAATAGGTGGTGAAAGGTTTGTTTGTTCCTCCTCACACACTACACGTGCATTTGCAAAACATGAGCCCTCTATCCGGGTTTCGTCTTATAGGTGGAAGTAAAGTAACTAAACTCTCGTGAGGTGTTAACCTCCGCATGGGCTAGCGAAACACTTCCGGAGTAGCAGACTACCTACGATTTCGTGGGTGATAACCTCCGTATAGGCCTGGGAAATACACTCTAACAAATTGAACCCGCTTTTATCAAGGTGCCTTACTAGCTTTCACCGGCGACAGTGAGGAGCAATTTGGAGCTTTTTTTAGAACCTAATGCAACCCCATATAGTGAGCTCTAAGAAGCCAGCCTAGGTAGAGCCATGCCGAATTTTCGTTAGATGCATCAGAAATAGGAACACATGGAAGAATGCTTCTGATCTTTTACCATTTATTCCTACATTCTTAATAAGCATTGTAGATCGAGCAACGATGAACGTACATCGCCCATAATAAATTGAAATTTTTGCCCCAAAGGCATTGTGATGCCTAAATAAGTAGATACTGTTGGGGCAAATGTTCATTCACTTTTTTGAAATTGAAAATATAAAAATTCTTTTTCAAACATTTTTGCATTTTGCACATTTCAAGCATATGTGAATAGAGCATGTACATTTATGGTTGTATTTTTGATCTTATTCTTTTCAATAAACTGATGGTGATAATAATCTCATTTGTTAATTGCATAAACATTCATTGATTGAATAAGAATTGTAGACCGGTAATGTTGAATAAACATTTGGATATCGTGCCATAATAAGACCCACTACCCCAAAAAATTTTAAAATTTGGTTTTGGAAAATAATATTTTGATTTTCACGGGGAAAACATGTTTCAAAAAATAAATCATGGGTTAAATTTTGGGGCAAATCAAGATTGGTCCCACCATTTCAGTTTATTTTGTACATGTATTCATTCTTTACATACATCATGTTGACATCAGGTTGCGTTCATGGCATACATAGTCATCATGATTTTTCTGTATATATTCATGCATTAATTCATTTATTCTTTACATATATCATATTGACATCATGCTACAGTCCTAACATGCATGGTCATTCATTGTAGAATACATTTGTGACATACATGGTCATTCTTTGTATATACCCTCATGTTAATTCATTTATTCTTTACATGTATCATATTAACATCATGTTATAGTCCTAACATGCATGGTCATTCATTGTAGAATACATTTGTGACATACATGGTCATTCTTTGTATATACCCTCGTGTTAATTCATTTATTCTTTACATGTATCATATTAACATCATGTTATAGTCCTAACATGCATGGTCATTCATTATAGAATACATTTGTGACATACAAGGTATAAAAGTCCAAAATTTTGTTAATACTTATTATAAGTAATAAAAATATTAGTTATATTTTCATAACAAAAAGGCTAGCCTCGGGTTTAGGGTTTTAGTGTTTGTCACTGACATCGTCCAAAAAAATCGTTTAGGCCATTAATTTTATTTTTTTCGTGAATTTTAAAACATTGAATTTGCTGTTTTTCTATTTCTCGAGACCAAAATTCAATTGTACTGTACAAGACCATACTATGATTTATACGGATTTGATATGTGCATGAGAAGCGTCCAAAATTTTGTTAATACTTATTATAAGTAATATAAATATTAGTTGCATTTTCATAACATAAAGGCTAGCCTAGGGTTTAGGGTTGTCGTCGATTTCATCCAAAAAATATCGTTTAGGCTATTAATTTTAGTTTTTTTTTTTTCGTAAATTTTAAAACATTGAATTTGCACTCTATTTCTCGAGACCAAAATTCAATTGTACTGTACAAGACCATACTATGATTTATACGGATTTGATCTGTGCATGAGAAGCGTCCAAAATTTTGTTAATACTTACTATATAAGTAATATAAATATTAGTTGCATTTTCATAACAAAAAGGCTAGCCTAGTGTTTAGGGTTTGTCGTCAATTTCGTCAAAAAAATATCGTTTAGGCTATTAATTTTATTTTTTTTTGTTTTTTTTTTGTGAATCTTAAAACACTGAATTTACTTATATTTCTATTTCTCGACACCAAAATTCAATTGTATTGTACGAGACCATACTATGATTTATACAGATTTGATCTGTGCATAAGAAGCGTCCAAAATTTTGTTATTACTTATTATAAGATATATAAATATTAGTTTCTTTTTCATAACAAAAAGACTGGTCTAGGGTTTAGGTTTTAGGGTTTGTCGCTGATTTCGTCTACAAAACATCATTTAGGCTATTAATTTTAGTTATTTTTTGTTTTTTTTTTTCGTGAATTTAAAAATATTGAATTTGCTCGTTTTTCTATTCCTCGAGACCAAAATTCAATTGTACTGTACGAGACCATACTATGATTTATACGGATTTGATTAGCACAGGAGAAGCATCCAAAATTTTGTTAATACTTATCCTAAGTAATATAAATATTAGTTGCATTTTCATAACAAAAGGCTTGCCTACGGTTTAGAGTTTGTCGTCGATTTCGTAAAAAAAAAAAATTGTTTAGGCTATTAATTTTTTTTTTCATGAATTTTAAAACATTGAATTTGCTCTTTTTCTATTTCTTGAGACCAAAATTCAATTATACTATACGATACCGTACTATGATTTAAACGGATTTGATATGTGCATGAGAAGCATCAATTTTTTTTTTAAAACTTATTATAAGTAATATAAATATTAGTTGCATTTTCATAACATATAGGTAAGGTTTAGGTTTTAGGGTTTAGGATTGTCGCCGATTTCGTCAAAAAAAAACATCGTTTAGGCTATTAATTTTAGTTTTTTATGTTTTTTTCGTGAATTTTAAAATATTGAATTTGCTCTTTTTCTATTTCTCGAGACCAAAATTCAATTGTACTGTACGAGACCATCCTATGATTTATACAGATTTGATCTGTGCATGAGAAACGTCCAAAACTTTGTTAATATTTATTATAAGTAATATAATATTAGTTGCATTTCCATAACAAAAAGGCTAGACTAGGGTTTAGGTTTTGGGGTTTGTCGTCGATTTCGTCCAAAAAAACATCGTTATGGCTATTAATTTTTGTTTTTTTTTCGTGAATTTTAAAACATTGAATTTTCTCGTTTTTCAATTTCTCGAGATCAAAATTCAATTGTACTGTACGAGACCATACTATAATTTATACAGATTTGATCTGTGCATGAGAAGCGTATAAAATTTTGTTAATACTTATTATAAGTAATATTAATATGAGTTGCATTTTCATTATAAAAAAAAAAAAAAAGAGGCTAGCCTAGGGTTTAGGGTTTATTACCGATTTCATCCAAAAAAAACATTGTTTGTGCTTTTAATTTTTTTTCTTCGTGAATTCTAAAACTTTGAATTTTCTCATTTCTCTATTTCTTGAGACAAAAATTCAATTGTACTGTATGAGACCATACTATGATTTATCTGGATTTGATCTGTGCATGAGAAGCTTCCAAAATTTTGTTAATACTTATTATCAGTAACATAAATATTAGTTCCATTTTTCATAACAAGAAGGACAGCCTAGGGTTTAGGGTTTCAGGTTATAGGGTTTGTCACCGATTTCATCCAACAAAACATCATTTAGGCTATTACTTTTTTTTCGTGAATTTTAAAACATTAAATTTGCTCGTTTTTCTATTTCTCAAGACCAAAATTCAATTGTACTGTACGAGACCATATTATGATTTATACGGATTTGATCTGTGCATGAGAAGCATCCAAAATTTTGTTAATACTTATTATATGTAATATAAATATTAGTTGCATTTTCATAACAAAAAGGCTAGCCTAGGTTTTAGGGTTTTGGGGCTTAGCATTTGTCGCCGATTTGGAAAGAAAAAAAAAACATCGTTTAGGCTTTTAATTTTAGTTTTTTTGTCAAGAACTTTAAAACATTAAATTTGCTAATTTTTTTATTTCTCAAGACCAAAATTCAATTGTAATGTACGACACCATTCTATGATTTATACGGATTTGATCTGTGCATGAGATGCGTCCAAAATTTTGTTAATACTTATTATAAGTAATGTAAATATTAGTAGCATTTTCATAACAAAAAGGCTAGCCTAGGGTTTAGGGTTTGTCGCCGATTTCGTCCAAAAAAGATCGTTTAGGCTATTAAATTTAGTTTTTTTCGTGAATTTTAAAACATTGAATTTGCTCATTTTTCTATTTCTCGAGACCAAAATTCAATTGTACTATACGCGACCATACTATGATTTATACGGATTTGATCTGTTCATGAGAAGTGTCCAAAATTCTGTTAATACTTATTATAAGTAATATAAATATTAGTTGCATTTTCAAAACAAAAAGGCTAGCCTATGGTTTAGGGTTTAGGGTTTTTCGTCGATCTCGTCCAAGAAAAATATCGTTTAGGCTATTTTTTTTTTTTTTTTTTTTTTGTGAATTTTAAAATATTGAATTTGCTCTTTTCTCTATTTCTTGAGACCAAAATTAAATTGTAATGTACGAGACCATACTATGATTTATACGAGTTTGATATGTGCATGAGAAGCGTCCAAAATTTTGTTAATACATATTACAAGTAATATAAATATTATTTGCATTTTCATAACAAAAAGGCTAGCCTAGGGTTTAGGGTTTGTCGTCGATTTTGTCCAAAAAAACATTGTTTAGGCTATTAATTTTAGTTTTTTTTTTTTTTTTTGTGAATTTTAAAACATTGATTTTGCTCGTTTTTCTACTTATCGAGACCAAAATTAAATTGTACTGTACGAGAACATACTATGATTTATACGGATTTGATCTTTGCATAAGAAACGTCCAAAATTTTGTTAACACTTATTATAAGTAATATAAATATTAGTTGCATTTTTATAACAAAAAGGCTAACCTAGGGTTTAGGGTTTGTCACCGATTTCGTCCAAAGAAATCGTTTAGGCTATTAATTTTAGTTTTTTTTTCTTCGTGAATTTTAAAACATTGAATTTGCTCGTTTTTCTATTTCACGATACCAAAATTCAATTGTACTGTATGAGACCAAACTATGCTTTATACGGATTTGATCTGTGCATGAGAAGTGTCCAAAAAATTGTATATAAGTAATATAAATATTAGTTGCATTTTCATAACAAAAAGGCTAGCCTAGGGTTTAGGGTTTGTCGCCGGTTTCGTCCAAAAAAAATCGTTTAGGCTATTAATTTTAGTTATTTTTGTTTCTTTCGTGAATTTTAAAACATTGAATTTGCTTGATTTTCTATTTCTCGAGACCAAAATTCAATTGTACTGTACAAGACCATACGATGATTTTTACGGATTTGATCTGTGGATGAGAAGCGTCCAAAGTTCTGTTAATACTTATTATAAGTAATATAAATATTAGTTGCATTTTGATAACAAAATGGCTAGTCTATGGTTTAGGGTTTTGTGTTTAGGGTTTGTCGCCGATCTCGTCCAAAAAACATCATTTAGACTATTAATTTTAGTTTTTTTTTGTGAATTTTAAAACATTGAATTTGCTCGTTTTTCTATTTCTCAAGATCAAAATTGAATTGTGTTGTACGAGACCATACTATGATTTTTACGGATTTGATCTGTGCATGAGAATCGTCCAAAATTTTGTTAATAGTTATTACAAGTAATATAAATACTAGTTGCATTTTCATAACAAAAAGGCTAGTCGAGGCTTTAGGGTTTAGGATTTAGGGGTTCAGGGATTGTCGTCGATTTCGTCCAAAAAAAATCGTTTAGGCTAGTTTTTTTTTTTCATGAATTTTAAAACATTGAATTTGCTCGTTTTTCTATTTCTCGAGACCAAAATTCAATTGTACTGTACGACACCATATTATGATTTATACGGATTTGATCTATGCATGAGAATGTCCAAAATTTTGTTAATACTTTTTATAAGTAATATAAATATTAGTTGCATTTTCATAACAAAAAGGCTAGCCTAGGGTTTAAGGTTTTAGGGTTTAGGGTTTAGGGTTTTATGGTTTAGGGTTTGTCACCGATTTCGTCCAAAAAAAACATCGTTTAGGCTATTAATTTTAGTTTTCTTTGTTTTTTTTTTTTAATGAATTTTAAAACATTGAATTTGCTTGTTTTTCTATTTCTCAAGACCAGAATTCAATTGTACTGTACTAGACCATACTATGATTTATACGGATTTGATCTGTGCATGAGAAGCGTCCAAAAGTTTGTAAATACTAATAATATGTATGTCACAGCCCAAAATCGAGCATGTAACCGGCAAGAAACAAGAATCACCCTTGTCTCTGAAGCCTACGACAATATAATTCTTACGAAATTTTAACATAACGTCCCCTGTTTTAAGAGAGTTACTGAACCTGTAATTTAGCAAATAACAATCCAATATATAACTCATGACATCCCGGTTAGGATGCCTCTGATATGAGTAACTGAGATGCCCCACAGCGGATTCGACATAATTTAACTCATATATATATATCACAAACATAATATTTTTATATGTTTAAAACATTTACAATATTTGGTTTTCGTGAAAATATATACAGTAATAAATCGGCATCGTCGATGCCACAAAACACTACCATATCAATGCACATGCGACACTCCTCGGTGACTATACTAATAATTTCTCCATCATGATACCAGCTCACCTTGTCAAAATGAAATGTCATGTTCACCGATAAGCGGCACGGACTAAGTAGTCGGGGCGGATGAGGGACCAGCTCTATCAGTATCTGAAAAAGAAAAATAAATTGAAGGATGAGTCATACGGACTCAATGAGAAATGCAAGGTTAGTAAAGCATTAACGAAAGGCTCATAAATATAGTTTATACAATATCTATACCATATTTCTGACATATATATATATATCTTATGAATGGAAATGAAATGGTAGGACGTATATACTCCTACAATACTGTAGGGCTCGAAGCTCTTATTAAACGGTAGAGCATAATAACTCCAGAAAACGGTAGGACCTAGAGGCACCTACAATACGATAGGGCAAGGAGGCTCCTACAAAACGGTAGGGCACGAAGCACCTACAAAACGGTACATGATCACCATGTACAAAAGCATCCATCCAAATATGATTATATATATATAAATATATATCCTCACTTTTCATTTTCAATTATAATACGGCGACATATGGTCGGCCGCCTTTATCTAACCGATCCTTACCACTCTTTATGGAGCAATTTCAAGGCATTGGACTTAGTGCCTTTCACGAGGACCTTTCTAACTCTACTAACCCTCTAAGTTTTCGATAACTTATCCAATAATACGGGCCGTATTGTAGCCTCGTCACACTAAAAAAGAATATTATTTAGTGTAAACTTCTTAACCTAGCCTTTAATTAGGTTATAATATTTCAAAGTAGATACCATAATAGCTAAATCTCTAAATTAATTCGACCTTTAATGATTCGTGTCCAATCACCACAATAGTACTAAATTTCAACCATAAATATATCCTACAACACTTTAAACCATCAACAATCTCACCACAATAAAAGTATGATCAATAATAATAATAACCAACAATAACATGATCATTTAATATAAACTCTTAATCAATCACATATAATTTCACTGTATCATCACCAATAAACATTTAATCCATACTTAATACTTCGATAAATATTTCTATGGCGTCTACTTATAGTGCGCCTAGCGGCGAAGTGCTAAGCTCTACGCTCCGAAGCTCCTCGGACAGTGAACTCCGCTAATTCGTGTACTTCAATTTCTTGCATGACGAAGCTTTTAAGTCGACTTTTGCTTAAGCGACTTTATAACAAGGCAAGGAAATGGTGGCCTTGCCGTGTGTGGTGGTCGACCACCACTTAAGGTGGCTCAAAGCTCAAGACCTAAGGGTTTTAAGGCCCTCCAAAGCTTTTCCCTCTAATGCATGGCCGCGGATAGTCTTGTGGTGGCGTCCTACGATGGCGGACTACCTTAGGTGGTGGAGACTGGTGGCGGATTTGGTGGTGGTTTAATAAAGAGGTTCGGCCAAGGGTTTTCTCTCACCAAAACATGTAAAACTTTACATGCAATACTAGACTAATAATCTCTACAACAATCCTAGATAGTATATGGTGAGATTTTACTAAAATCTTAGCTGGAATTTGTGTTTAAGGCTTGAAAAAAAAAATTTGGTGAGAAGTTAGAGAACTTCCATGGCTTTTCTTTTTGTGAGAGAATAGAAATCATGCAATTGAAGAAGATGGAAACCTATGGGTGGCGTGATTCTTGGTTACTCATGGGTTAAGGATTAATCTTAGTATACAAATACTATTACATGCAATGGCATGTAATGTAATTTTTGCTTGCATGCATGGTTAATGTATAATCAAGGCTTGAATGGCACATTGGTAAATAAGACTTGTAAACATGGTTATTCAATATTTATGAATTTTCTGCTTTCGTTTGGAATAGAATTATTATCTCAATGAGCTCCCAATAATTGCCCGATTCAAGCCGACTTGATCAAAAATGTAAAATTTTGACTTTTAATCCATTTTAATTTATTTTTCACATCCAACTATCTTATACGGACACAAGGTCGAGCCACATACTTGTTATGGACAATTTGAGGGTCTTACAAAGTAATATAAATATTAGTTGCATTATCATAACAAAAAGGCTAGCCTAGGATTTAGGGTTTGTCGCCGATTTCCACCCTAAAAGAAACATCGTTTAGGTTATTAATTTTAGTTTTTTTTTCATGAATTTTGAAACATTAAATTTTCTCATTTTTCTATTTCTCGAGACCAAAAGTCAATTGTACTGTTCGAGACCATACTATGATTTATACGGATTTGATCTGTGCATGGGAAGCGTCCAAATGTTAATACTTATTATAAGTAATATAATTATTAGTTGCATTTTCATAACAAAAAGGCTAGCCTCAGGTTTTGGGTTTTAGGGTTTGTCGTCAATTTCATTCAAAAAAACATCGTTTAGGCTATTAATTTTTTTTTTGTTTTTTCGTGAATTTTAAAACATTGAATTTGCTCGTTTTTCTATTTCTCGAGACCAAAATGCAATTGTACTGTACGAGACCATACTATGATTTATACGGATTTGATCTACGCATGAGAAGCATCCAAAATTTTGTTAATACTTATTATAAGTAATATAAATATTAGTTGCATTTTCATAACCAAAAGGCTAGCCTAGGATTTAGGGTTTGTCGCCTATTTCATCCAAAAAAAATCGTTTAGGCTATTAATTTTAGTTTTTTTATTTTTTTCATGAATTTTAAAACATTGAATTTGCTCGTTTTTCTATTTCTCAAGACCAAATTTTAGTTGTACAGTACGATAGGATGCTATGATTTATACGAAATTGATTTGTGCATGAGAAGCATCCAAAATTTTGTTAATACTTATTATAAGTAATATAAATAATGGTTGCATTTTTATATAAAAAAGGCTAGCCTAGGGTTTAGGATTTTAGGATTTGTCGTCGGTTTCGTCCATAAAAACATCTTTTAGACTATTAATTATAGTTTTTTTTTTTTGTGAATTTTAAAACATTGAATTTGCTCCTTTTTTTTTTATTTCTCGAGACCGAAATTCAATTGTTCTGTATAAGACCATACTATTATTTATACGAATTTGATCTGTGCTTGAGAAGCGTCCAAAATTTTGTTAATACTTATTATAAGTAATATATGTATTAGTTGTCATAACAAAAATGCTAGGGTTTAGGGTTTTAGGGTTAGTTGCTGATTTCGTCCAAAAAACATCATTTAGGCTATTAATTTTAGTTTTTTTTTTTGTTGATAATTTTAAAAAAATTGAATTTGCTCATTTTCCATTTCTTGAGGCCAAAATTCAATTGTACTTTACGAGACCATGATTTATATGGATTTGATCTATGTATGAGAAGCGTCCAAAATTTTGTTAATACTTATTATAAGTAATATAAATATTAGTTGCATTTTCATAACAAAAAGGCTAGGGTTTAGGATTTAGGATTTGGGGTTTTAAGGTTTAGGATTTGTCATCGATTACGTCCAAAAACATCATTTAGGCTATTAATTTTTGTTCTTTTTGTTTTTTTCGTGAATTTTAAAACATTGAATTAGCTTGTTTTTCTATTTCTCGAGACTAGTATTCAATTGTACTAGACGAGACCATACTATGATTTATATGAATTTGATCTGTGCATGAGAGCCGTCCAAAATTTTGGTTATACTTATTATAAGTAATATAAATATTAGTTGCATTTTCATAATAAAAAAGTGTAGGCTTGCGTCTAGGGTTTAGGATTTTAGGGTTTGTCACTGATTTCATCCAAAAAAACATCGTTTAGGCCATTAAATTTTTTATTTTTTTGTTAATTTTAAAACGTTGTATTTGCTCTTTTTTTTATTTCTCGATACCAAAATTATATTGTACTGTACGAGACAAGACTATGATTTATACGGATTTGATATGTGCATGAGAAGCGTCCAAAATTTTGTTAATACTTATTACAAGTAATACAAATATTAGTTGTGTTTTCATAACAAAAAGGCTAGCCTAGGGTTTATGGTTTCAGAGTTCAGGGTTTGTGGCCGATTTCATCCAAAAAAACATAGATTAGACTATTAATTTTAGTTATTTTTTTTTCTTTTTTTCGTGAATTTTAAAATATTGAATTTGCTCATTCTTCTATTTCTCAAGACCAAAATTCAATTGTACTGTGTGAGACCATACTATGATCTATAAGGATTTGATCTGTGCATGAGAAGCGTCCAAAATTTTGTTAATACTTATTATAAGTATATAAATATTAGTTGCATTTTCATAACAAAAAGGCTAGCCTAGGGTTTAGGGTTTGTCATCGATTTTGTCCAAAAAATATCTCGTGAATTTTAGTTTTTTTTTTTTGTTTTTCTCGTGAATTTTAAAACACTGAATTTGCTCGTTTTTCTATTTCTCAATACCAAAATTCAATTGTACTGTACGAGACCATACTATGATTTATATGAATTTGATCTGTGCATGAGAAGCGTCAAAAATTTTGTTAATTCTTATTATAAGTGATATAAATATTAGTTGCATTTTCATTAAAAAAAAAAAAAGGCTAGCCTAGGATTTAGGGTTTGTCACCGATTTCGTCCAAAAAAACATCATTTAGGCTATTAATTTTAGTTTTCTTTGATTTTTTCGTCAATTTTAAATTATTGAATTTGCTCGTTTTTCTATTTCTCGAGACCAAAATTTAATTGTACTGTACGAGACCATACTATGATTTATACGGATTTGATCTGTGCATGACAAGCTTCCAAAATTTTGTAAATCCTTATTATAAGTAATATAAATATTAGTTGCATTATCATAACGAAAAGCCTAGTCAAGTGTTTAGAGTTTTAGGGTTTACGGTTTGTCACCGATTTCGACCCAAAAAAAAATCATCGTTTAGGCTATTAATTTAAGTTTTTTTTTTCCATGAATTTTAAAACATTAAATTTCCTCATTTTTCTATTTCTCGAGACCAAAATTCAATTGTACTATTCGAGAACATACTATGATTTATACAGATTTGATCTGTGCATGGGAAGCGTCCAAATGTTAATACTTACTATAAGTAATATAAATATTAGTTGCATTTTAATAACAAAAAGGCTAGCCTCGAGTTTAGGGTTTTAGGGTTTGTCATCGATTTCGTCTAAAAAAACAACGTTTAGGCTATTAAATTTAGTTTTTTTGTTTTTTCGTGAATTTTAAAACATTGAATTTCCTCCTTTTTCTATTTCTTGAGACCAAAATTCAATTGTACTGTTCGAGACCTTACTATGATTTATACGAATTTGATCTGTGCATGGAAGCGTCCAAAATTTTGTTAATACTTTTATAAGTAAAATAAATGTTAGTTGCATTTTCATAACCAAAAGGTTAGCCTAGGGTTTAGGGTTTGTCGCCTATTTCGTCCAAAAAAAATCGTTTAAGCTATTCATTTTATTTTTTTATTTTTTTTGTGAATTTTAAAACATTGAATTTGCTCGTTTTTATATTTCTTGAGACCAAAATTCAATTGTATTGTACGATACCATGCTATGATTTATACAGATTTGATTTGTGCATGAGAAGCGTCCAAAATTTTGTTAATACTTATTATAAATAATATAAATATTAGGTATATTTTGATATCAAAAAGGCTAGCCTAGGGCTTACGGTTTTAGGTTTTAGGGTTTGTCTTCGATTTCATCCAAAAAAACATCGTTTTTGCTATTAATTTTAGTTTTTTTTTTTTTTTTTTTTGCGAATTTGAAAACATTACATTTGCTCGTTTTTCCATTTCTCGAGACAAAAATTCAATTGTTCTGTACGAGACCATACTATTATTTTTAAAAATTTGATCTGTGCATGAGAAGTGTCCAAAATTTAGTTAATACTTATTATAAGTAATAGAAATATTTGTTGCATTTTCATAACAAAAAGACTATGGTTTAGGGTTTTTGGGTTTGTCGCCGATTTCGTCAAAAAAACATCGTTTATGGTACTAATTTTATATTTTCTGTTTTTTTTTTTTGTGTATTTTAAAACATTGAATTTGCTTATTTTACTATTTCTCGGGACCAAAATTCGATTGTACTGTTCAAGACCATACTATGATTTATACGGATTTGATATGTGCATGAGAAGCGTCCAAAATTTTGTTTATACTTATTATAAGTATATAAATATTAGTTAAATTTTCATAACAAAAAGGCTAGCCTAGGGTTTAGGGTTTGCCGCCGATTTTGTCCAAAAAACATCGTTTACGCTATTAATTTTAGTTTTTTTTTTCTTTTTCCCTTGAATTTTAAAACTTTGAATTTGCTCGTTTTTCTACTTCTCGAGACAAAAGTTAAATTGTACTGTACGAGACCATATTATGATTTATACGGATTTGATCTATGCATGAGAAGCGTCCAAAATTTTGTTAATACTTATTATAAGTATATAAATATTAGTTAAATTCTCATAACAAAAAGACTAGCCTAGGGTTTTCGGGTTTGTCACCGATTTTGTCCAAAAACATCGTTTAGGCTATTAATTTTAGTTTTTTTTTTCCTTGAGTTTTAAAACTTTGAATTTGCTCGTCTTTCCATTTCTCGATACCAAAATTCAATTGTACTGTATGAGACCATACTATTATTTATACAAATTTGATCTGTGCTTGAGAAACATCCAAAATTTTGTTAATACTTATTATAAGTAATATAAATATTAGTTGTCATAACAAAAATGCTAGGGTTTAGGGTTTGTGGTTTTAGGGTCAGTTCCTGATTTCGTCCAAAAAACATCATTTAGGCTATTAATTTTAGTTTTTTTTGGTTTTTTCGATAATTTTAAAAAACTGAATTTGCTCATTTTCCATTTCTCGAGACCAAAATTCAATTGTACTTTACTAGACCATGATTTATACGGATTTGATCTGTGCATGAGAAGCGTCCAAAATTTTGTTAATACTTATTATAAGTAATATAAATATTAGTTGCGTTTTCATAACAAAAAGGCTAGGGTTTATGATTTAGGATTTAGGGTTTAGGATTTGTCATCGGTTTCGTCCAAAAAAAATATCATTTAGGCTATTAATTTTAGTTCTTTTTTTTTCGTGAATTTTAAAACATTGAATTAGCTCATTTTTCTATTTTTCGAGACCAATATTCAATTGTACTAGACGAGATCATATTATGATTTATACGGATTTGATCTGTGCATGAGAGCCGTCCAAAATTTTGGTTATACTTATTATAAGTAATATAAATATTAGTTGCATTTTCATAATAAAAAAGTGTAGGCTTGCATCTAGGGTTTAGGGTTTAGGATTTTAAGGTTTGTCGCCGATTTCATCCAAAAAAAAACATGGTTTAGGCTATTAATTTTAGTTTTTTTTTTGTGAATTTTAAAATATTGTATTTGCTCATTTTTTTAATTTCTTGATACCAAAATTACATTGTACTGTACGAGACAGGACTATAATTTATACGGATTTGATCTGTGCATGAGAAGCGTCCAAAATTTTGTTAATACTTATTATAAGTAATACAAATATTAGTTGTGTTTTCATAACAAAAAGGCTAGCCTAGGGTTTAGGGTTTTAGAGTTTTGGGTTTGTCGCCAATTTCATCCAAAAAAACATATATTAGACTATTAGTTTTATTTTATTTTTTTTCGTAAATTTTAAAACATTGAATTTGCTCTTTCTATTTCTTGAGACCAAAATTCAATTGTACTGTACGAGACCGTACTACGATCTATAATGATTTGATCTGTGCATGAGAAGGGTCCAAAATTTTGTTAATACTTATTATAAGTATATAAATATTAGTTGCATTTTCATAACAAAAAGGCTAGCCTAGGGTTTAGGGTTTGTTGTCGATTTTGTCCAAAAAGAATCGTTTAGGCTATTAATTTTAGTTTTTTTTTTTCTCGTGAATTTTAAAACATTGAATTTGCTCGTTTTTCTATTTCTCGATACCCAAATTCAATTGTACTGTACGAGATCATACTATGATTTATACGAATTTGATCTGTGCATGAGAAGCGTTCAAAATTTTGTTAATTCTTATTATAAGTAATATAAATATTAGTTGCATTTTCATAACAAAAGGGCTAGCCTAGGGTTTAGGGTTTCTCATCGATTTCGTCCAAAAAAAAACATCGTTTAGGCTATTAATTTTAGTTTTCTTTGATTTTTTCGTGAATTTTAAAATATTGAATTTGCTCGTTTTTCTATTACTCTAGATCAAAATTTACTGTACGAGACCATACTATGATTTATACGAATTTGATCTGTGCATGACAAGCTTCCAAAATTTTGTAAATACTTATTATAAGTAATATAAATATTAGTTTAAAAAAAGGCTAGTCTAGTGTTTAGAGTTTTAGGGTTTAGGGTTTGTCGCCAATTTCGACCAAAAAAACATCGTTTAGGCGATTAATTTTAGTTTTTTTTTTCGTGAATTTTAAAACATTAAATTTCCATATTTTTCTATTTCTCGAGAGCAAAATTCAATTGTACTATTCGAGAACATACTATGATTTATACATATTTGATCTGTGCATGGGAAGCGTCCAAATGTTAATACTGACTATAAGTAATATAAATATTTGTTGCATTTTCATAACATAAAGGCTAGCCTCGGGTTTAGGGTTTTAGCATTTAGGGTTTTTCATCAATTTCGTCTAAAAAAACAACGTTTAGGCTATTAATTTTAGTTTCTTTGTTTTTTTCATGAATTTTAAAACATTGAATTTGCTCGTTTTTCTATTTCTCGAGACCAAAATTCAATTGTACTGTTCGAGACCATACTATGATTTATATGGATTTAATCTGTGCATGAAAGCGTCCAAAATTTTGTTAATACCTTTATAAGTAATATAAATGTTAGTTGCATTTTCATAACAAAAAGGCTAGCCTAGGGTTTAGGGTTTGTCGCTGATTTCGTCCAAAAAAATCGTATAGGCTATTAATTTTAGTTTTTTTTTTTTTGTGAATTTTAAAACATTGAATTTGCTCGTTTTTCTATTTCTCGAGACCAAAATTCAATTGTACTATATATGATTTATACGGATTTGATTTGTGCATGAGAAGCGTCCAAAATTTTGTTAATATTTATTATAAGTAATATAAATATTAGGTACATTTTCATATAAAAAAGGCTAGCCTAGGGCTTACGGTTTTAGGTTTTAGGGTTTGTCATTGATTTCATCCAAAAAAATCATTTTTTGCTATTATTTTTTTTTTTTTTTTTGCAAATTTTAAGACATTGAATTTGTTCGTTTTTCCATTTCTCGAGGCCAAAAGTCAATTGTTCTATACGAGACCATACTATTTTTTTTACGAATTTAATCTGTGCATGAGAAGCGTCCAAAATTTTGTTAATACTTTTTATAAGTAATATAAATATTAGTTGCATTTTCATAACAAAAAGGCTATGGTTTGGGGTTTTAGGGTTTGTTGTCGATTTCGTCAAAAAAACATCGTTGATGCTATTAATTTTTTTTTTATGTATTTTAAAACATTGAATTTGCTCATTTTTCTATTTCTCGGGACCAAAATTCAATCGTATTCTACAAGACCATACTATGATTTATATGGATTTGATCTGTGCATGAGAAGCGTCCAAAATTTTGTTCATACTTATTATAAGTATATAAATATTAGTTAAATTTTCATAACAAAAAGTCTAGCCTAGGGTTTAGGGTTTTAGGGTTTGTAGTTGATTTTGTCCAAAAAACATCATTTAGGCTATTAATTTTAGTTTTTTTTTCTCTTGAATTTTAAAACTTTGAATTTGCTCCTTTTTTCCATTTCTCGATACCAAAATTCAATTGTATTGTACGAGACCATACTATGATTTATACGAATTTGTTCTGTGCATGTGAAGCGTCCAAAATTTTGTTAATTCGTATTATAAGTAATATAAATATTTGTTGCATTTTCCTAACAAAAGGGCTAGCCTAGGGTTTTGGGTTTGTCGCCGATTTTGTCCCAAAAAAACATCATTTAGGCTATTAATTTCTTTTTTTTTTTTTCATGAATTTTAAGACATTGAATTTCCTCGTTTTTCTATTTCTCGAGACCAAAATTCAATTGTACTATACGAGACCATATTGTGATTTATACGGATTTGATCTCTGCATGAGAAGCATCCAAAATTTTGTTAATTCTTATTATAAGTAATATAAATATTAGTTGCATTTTCATAACAAAAATGCTAGCCTAGGGTTTAGGGTTTGTCGCTGATTTCATCCAAAAAAATCGTTTAGGCTATTAATTTTAGCTTTTTTTGTTTTTTTCAAGAATTTTAAAACTTTGTATTTGCTCGTTTTTCTATTCTCGTGACAAAAATTCAATTGTACCGTACGAAACCATAATAAGATTTATACGGATTTGATCTATGCATGAGAAGCGTCCAAAATTTTGTTTATACTTATTATAAGTAATATAAATATTAGTTGCATTTTCATAACAAAAAGGCTAGCCTAGGGTTTAAGGTTTGGGGTTTTAGTGTTTAGGGTTTTAAGTTTTAGGGTTTGTCATCAATTTCATCCGAAAAAACATCGTTTAGGATATTAAATTTAGTTTTTTTTTTGTTTTTTCTGACTTTTAAAACATTGAATTTTCTTGTTTTTCTATTTCTCGATACCAAAATTCAATTGTACTGTACGAGACCATGTTATGATTTATACGGATTTGTTCTGTGCATGAGAAGCGTCCAAAATTTTGTTAATACTTATTTTAAGTAATATAAATATTAGTTGCATTTTCATAACAGAAAGGCTAGTCGAGGGTTTAGGGTTTGTTGGCATTTTCCTCCAAAAAAACATTGATTGAGCTATTAATTTTAGTTTTTTCTTTTTTCTTTTTTCATGAATTTTAAAACATTAAATTTGCTCGTTTTTCTATTTCTCGAGACCAAAGTTCAATTGTACTGTACGAGACCATACTATGATTTATACGGATTTGAACTGTGCAAGAGAAGCATCCAAAATTTTGTTAATACTTATTATAAGTAATATAAATATTATTTTTGTTTTCGTAACAAAAAGTATAGGGTTTAGGGTTTATCGCCGAATTCGTCCAAAAAAAACTTTGTTTAGGCTATTAATTTTAGTTTTTTTTTTTTTTTGTGAATTTTAAAACATTGAATTTGCTCTTTTTCTATTTCTCGAGACCAAAATTCAATTTTACTGTACGAGACCATACTATGATTTATACGAATTTGATATGTACATGAGAAGCATCCAAATTTTTTTAATACTTATTATAAGTAATATAAATATTAGTTGCATTTTCAAAACGAAAAGGCTAGGGTTTAGGATTTAGGGTTTGTCGCCGATTTCGTCCAAGAAAACATCGTTTAGGCTATTAATTTTAGTGTTTTTTTCGTGAATTTTAAAAACTTAAATTTTCTCTTTTTTTTTTTTTCGAGACCAAATTTCAATTGTACTGCAGGAGACCATACTATGATTTATACGAATTTGATCTGTGCATGAGAAGCGTCCAAAAATTTGTTAATACTTATTATAAGTAATATAAATATTAGTTGCATTTTCATAAGAAAAAGGCTAGCCTAGGTTTAAGGGTTTGTCGTCGATTTCGTCCAAAAAACATCGTTTAGTTTATTAATTTTAGTTTTTTCTCTTGAATTTTAAAATATTGAATTTGCTCTTTTTCATTTCTCGAGACCAAAATTCAATTGTACTATACAAGACCATACTATGATTTATACGGATTTGATCTGTGCATGAGAAGCGTCCAAAATTTTGTTAATAATTATTATAAGTATTATAAATATTAGTTGCACTTTTGTAACAAAAAGGCTAGCCTAGGGTTTAGGGTTTAGGGTTTGTCACCGATTTCATCCATATAACATCGTTTAGGCTTTTAATTTTAGATTTTTTCGTAAATTTTAAAATATTGAATTTGCTCATTTTTTTATTTCTCGAGACGAAAATTCAATTGTATTGTTCGAGACCATACTATGATTTATACATATTTGATATATGCATTAAAAAGTAAACACACAAAATAAACTAATAAAAAATCACATTAAACAAAATAAACCAATAAATTACGACCAACACCCCAAAACTTAAAACAAACATGTCGTCAATGTTTAAAAATTGTTAGCTCACGTGGTGATTAAATCAAGAATGTGTGAATTGATTTCTTAAAAATTAATTAAGGAATTAAAGCACAAGTAATGAAATTGTGAAATTTAAACAATATACTTTATTTGGCAAGTAAATATGCAAATAAATCAAGTAAAAAGAGTAGGGAAAGAAGATCAAACACAATCGATTTATAGAGGTTTGGCCTTGTGCCTACTTCCTCTCCCTTAGCCTCAATTGCCAAGGAGTTCCCAATTCACTAACTTGAATTGCTACATTTTCAAGGACAATGTATAATCTTCACAATCCTTATATTTTATGTAGGCTTAGATGGCAACCTCTTCCCCTTGTCTTTTCAAGGTTAAGATAGAACCTCTCTACCTTTTGAGGCTTAAGTAGAAACCTTCTCCCTTTTACAAAGGTATATGGGTAAACAAGATAAACCTCTAGTAGGCTAGATGTTTACAAGGTTAAGCTCAACAAATAGAGACTATACAATGGTGATTTTACAAAGGAATACAAGAAAGATTTAAAGGATTTAGTTTAGAACAAAGAAAATTTCTTGAAAGCTTGAGAGAGATGAAATATTTGACTTTAATCTTTCTCTCTTGGTGTCTCTAGCTCTTGGAAGTGTTAGAGAGTCCTTTTAATACCTTGGATATGATTTATGACCGTTTGGAGTTGATTGGATGTAAAAGAGCCGTTGGAGCTTCAAAAAAATCGTGCTTGAAAAACTGCCCAGCAAGCATGGGATCGATCCTCTATATAAGGGGATCGATCCCCTACTTGTTCCAATTTAAAAAATATGACCTTTGGATCATGAGGTATGGATCCTCTCCTTGTCAGGATCGACCCCCTACTGCCCTGCAAAGTGAAAAACGTCTCTGACTTACATGGGATCGATCCTCTCTTTAAAAAATCTCCAAAAATATTTTCTTTGGCTTTGAAAAGAGGTTAACTTGTCTCAAAAATGTTTTGATCATAGATATACATTTAAGAACATGTATTTTTGAGAAAGCTAAGGAGTTAAAAATATTTTAGTATTTTCCAAAATATTTTCAAAATAATTAAAAAAAATGCTAAAATGAAAATATATCAAGCTAATTAAGCTTAAGGTTTTGTCATTTCAAAATTGAGAGCAATTCAAAGCTAACAAAAATAAAAAGAGTAAGAACGAGAAAACTCCCCTATCGATGAAAGAAAACAAATAAAAAGATTCAAAGTTGGGTGAGTGGCCACTACAAAAGAAAACAAAGTAAAATAAATTAATAATAATAATATCCTAATAAAAAAAGAATTCAAAATAAAATGATTCAAACACTTGAAAAAATAAATAAATAAAAATTGAAAAATTAGAAGAAGAAAAAAAATTTCGTGTGGGCGCCGTGGCTCTGGTTTTTTTTTTTTTTTTGAGACCTTGGCATCGATTCCTAACGCTACGACGTCGAGATTTTTTTCAACCTGCAAAATTTTAAAAAGTTATTAGAACAAGATAAATAAAAAAGAAAACAAAATAAAATAAAATAAAAAGTAAAAAGCTTGGCCTCCCAAGAAGCGCTTGATTTATAGTCTTCCGCTTCACTATTTCGTGATTATCATCCTGTATCTAGCCACTTGATGATCTTTGGTTCATGCCATTTGGTTGTCCTTTCTTTGAACAACTTCGTATTCTTGCAGGCTTGAAAGCGAAATCCATCCCTCTCAGAAGTAGAATTTAATAATGCCTCAAACAGATCAATGGGATAAATTTCTATGAACCCTTCTTTTATAACACTTTCTACCATATCGACTAGCTTAAGATGTTGGATGCATTGAGGAAAAGATGGTGGTGGGTCACACTGAATATCCTTTTCTTGAGCTTTTTCATTATATTTTTCACCCACAATTTCTTCTTTAATAGATTTGGTTGGTGGTATGTCACACTAAATCCCCTCTTCTTGAGCTTTCACAAATTCTCCTTCAATAAGCTTGGTTGGAAATTCGGGTTTCTTGCTATCCTTTTCTTTCTCTTTTCAAGTCCCAAGTGTGTTAGCCTTGCAATGCTTTTGTCCATCTCTCCTAGGATTAGTCTCAGTGTCACTTGGAAGAGTTTCCATAGGGCAGTTGTTGATGGCATTAGCAAGCTGGCTTATTTGTGTCTCAAGATTCCTAAGTGTCGCTGCTTGACTCTGATTGGTAGTTTCATGTTATGCCATGTAGTGCATGAACATCTCTTCCAATGATGACTTCTTTTCTGGGGTAGGTGCTTGAGCTTGCAATGGAAACCCGGGATGATATGTTTGATTTTCTAAATAGGACGACCATTGATTGTTGTTCCAAGAAGAATTTTGGTGATCTCCCCAACCTGGATTATAGTCGTTGGAATAAGAATTATTTTGATGCATATTGTAGTTTCCAACATATTTCTCTAATTCAGCATTGGTTCGGTGCCAATGATGTCCTTCCCCACATAGTTCACAAATTACAACTAGGTGATTTCCCCAACCTGGATTGTAGTTGTTGGAATAAGGATGATTCTGTTGCATATTGTAATAATCACCATATTGAGCATTGGTTGAGCACCAATCACTATGATGCCCTTCCCTATATAGTCCACAAGTTACAAACGGGTTTTGGACGGCATGTACACCCAAAGTGTCAACTTTCTTAGACAGTGCAGCCACTTGTGCAATTAGACAGTGCACCCTATATAGTCCACTTGGACGATTGCATCAAGTTTATGATCCCACATAGTGCACCCTCTTTGCATTCAACGACAAATAAACCTGGGAGAAAAAAATAATAAATAAATAAAAGTTTCAATTAAGACTAAGATTGCTTGGTATTAATATTAACAAAAATAGTAAAACAATTCCCCGACAACGGCGTCAAAAACTTATTGTCGGATTTATCATGCAAGTACACGTATCGTTGACAAGTAATATAATGAAAAGTAGAGTATCAATCCCACGAAGATTTGTGACTAAATTCGTTAAGTTCTAAAATTAAAACAACTCAATCTTATTCAAACATTTAATTAAAGGTTGTAATTAAAACTAAATTAAAGAAAATAATAATAAGCAAAGAAAGCAAATTAAAACTTGGATTAAATTAATTGAGAAAAACCTAGGATTACAATTTCCATCAACACTTCGTATGAACCTCTTTTACCTTCTTAACTTCACTAATGATATTGATTTGTTAACCTAGAGTTCTAATCTATTTATAAGTATCTTCTGATGGTCTTATAAAAATATCTCTCTTAATCAATTAACTATATTGCTATGAAATTGAATTAAAGAGAAACTCATTAAGCTTATACTCTAAAATTGGTTACACATGACACGTAACGATATTTTTGTCCTACATGCAACTCAATTCATCATAATAAATGAATCTGAAATACATGTTATTCAATCCATGTCTAACACTAAACTCCTTTTTCCAAGTTGTATCTAGGTTACCAAATCAATCTAATTGATAACTAAGCAATTAGAAGCATTAAGCACAAGATTGAATAAACAAATCAAATATCATTAAATCAAGAAAGAGAGTAAAATAATTCAAACTACATGTTGAGTTTCATTAAAATCCTAGAAAAAGTAAATTAGTTCATAATAAATAATGAAAACACAAACCAAAAGAGTTTCACCGTCATAAATATTACAAAAAAGATTAAGAAGATAAGGGAAAAGAGAAAAGAGAAAACTAAAGTTTGTTAGGTCTTCAGTCTTCAATTCTCCAAAACCTCTCTTAGCTCCTTGCAACTTTGTGGTAGCTGTTATCCTCTTAAGAAAATTAGGTTATTTACAAGCTAAAAAGTAGTAAAAGCTAAGAAGGTGTATTAAAGATAGGAAGAAGCATTTGATGCACTCAAAAGAGTATATCTTATTTAAAACCTTGCACTACAAAGATCGGTTGTAAAGTATAATGATTAGCAAGGGTCGAGTCCACAGGGATTGGTGTTTAATTGAAGAGTTATTAGTTTATACTTAAATTCAAGAAAAACAAAATAAAAGGGGAGTTTTTGAAATCAGTTTAAAAATAAAGCAATCAATAAAAAGTAAGAAAGCAAGTAAATAAGAAGTAATCAGATGTGAGAAATATGGCTAAAGGTTCATTCTCCACCACTAGACATCATTAAGAATCAAATTTAGATCTATCAATATCAATTATCTATCAAAGTTAACAACTGTAGATAATAACATCCTATGTTACCCCAATGCTTCCTTAGTTCGTCGTTAAGCAGGACGAACGCCACTACTTAATCACTAACTATGAAATAACCTAAGATAAACATCATTACTTTCAAAGTGATAGCAGCTTTATGATAAGAAAGATAGGTTGATCTAAGCAACAAACACATAAACATGGATTCATTCAACTTATGTTATGTTCCACTTCATAATTCCTGAAAACCCAACATAATAATGAATTACAAATTGCCACTATTGAATAGAAATCAAGACAATTACACTGATCAAGATTCCTAAACTAACATTAGATAATTATCAAGATCTATCTAGTTGGCCACCTAAACAAATCAAGACAATATCATGAACAATTCTTGTAGAATAACATAAACAACTTTGATAAAAAAACTAATATATGATAGAATCTGAAAATTAATTACATAACATGTCTAGGGCTTTGAAATCACCCTTAACCAAAGAGAAGTTTAGCCTTGCATAGGCATAGTTAACATAAACATGAATATTCAAAGAAAACTAACAAGAAAACTAAAATAAAAATTGAGAAACTAATAAGAAAACTAAAATAAAAACTGAGAGATTAGAGAAGAATAAGAAGAAGAAGAAGAAGAAGATTGATAAATAATCAAAAGCATGTCATAGTTGGTGGCTCAAAAGATGGTATTTATATAGCTTTAAAGTATTGGAAGCCCTTTCTTGCTGATCAATGAAGCTAGGAGGCAAAGAAGTGCAAGATAGGTAAGTTTTTTACTTTTTCGGTTTTTTTTCGGATTTGAAGACATTAGGATCGGCGCCGCAGCGCCGAGTGGGCTGACTTAGTGGTTTTTGCCCATTAACGTCGGTTTCGTGGCTACTGCACTGTCTCATACTTCGTCGGCTAATTTGGATGACCATTTCTTATCCGATTTGGGCGTGTAAACTATCGTTGGAAAGGTATTCGAGGCAGCTTCAAAAGTCAAGAGGAAGTTTCTTCAAATAATGACTTTAACATAATGATTTCTTAGCAACAAGATCCAGATGTCAAATCTGCCTGATCACTTAGCACTAAGAATTTGATCTTTTTGACTCCCAAGTCTTTTTTCATCTTATGATTGTGACTTTATAAGCTCTTTAACATCATATTTGACATGTTTTGAATTTATCTCTTCCAATATACCTATAATTCATAAAATCATAGTAAAATGTCAAGGAACTTAAGGATTAAAGCACAAAGTATAAGGAAGGAATACATGAAAATGTATGAAATTAAGCACTTATCAGCATTTAATAAAGTCCTAAAGGGTTCCTATTTATAGAACACCAAAAGCCTAAAGAAGGAAAACTTTGTGGCCAAGTAATAGCTTTCAGCTTGGACTTCCAATATATGAACTGATTTTCTCCTTCTTGTTTTAGGATTCTACAAAAATACAAAAGACATTAAATTAATAACTAATTTAAATATAAAAAAAAAAACAACTAAAAATAAGTAATTAAGAGTTTAAACTACAAGGACTCAGCTAATTTAAATGCATAAAATATGGTAAAATAACTCTATTTTTTAGAGTTATCATGATTCATGCCGCTGCTCTTTTTCATTTTTTACAAAGTGCAAAGTTACACCTTTTGTAATGCACACAATGGTTTATTTATATTAACCATTTTTTATTTTTTTTGCATAAGTTTCTTAATCACTTTTAATTTATTTTCAATAATTATTGATATTGAAGCTGCAACAGATTTGAGAGTGAGCGTCAATTAAATTAAGAAACAAATGAATTTGTTTCAGATCCAAGGAAGACCTGCTAATTGGCCTAGCAGCCCACTCGACCCTATAGGCCTAACCCGTATTGGGCCGAGTCTGGATAGGAGTTTTAGTGATTCGATCTGGCACGGCTTGAATCACTATTTAACTAATAAAAAATTATTTTTTATTTAAATTTAATTATAAAAATATATTAATATAAATTAATTTTTTAATTTTTTAATTTTTTTTTTTTAATATTTGGAACAGTAAACCGGGCCGATGGATCGAGTTCGGGTAAGGAAAAAAAATTTAGACCACAGCTCGATCTATGAACAGGTCTAATCCAAGATAATTTCTTATCTATAAGCAATAAAGTGTTCAAACTATTTATCTAGATATCATTCAACTGAAAACATGATTAGAAGCATTTACATAATTTTTCTATTACTCCTAAAGTCCTTCATCGTATATATTATTTTATAATTTTTAGAGATCCACCGCCTAATAATCTGATTGTTTAAAGCGTAATAATCTGATAATGGCTAACATCAACAATAAAACAATTTAACTACACAAAACATTAGAGAATGAAAAGCAACAAAACTGCTTAAAACACATTTTATATTTATTGGAGAATAAATGATAATGCTTAAATAGTAAAGATGTTCCTGGTAATATTAGCATGCTGCGAACGTAATTAGGGTATAAATGAGATACATGTACTCACAAATTATTCGGGTTCAGCTTAAAAAAAAAACTTAAATTCGGTTCAGTCATTGTCGAGCCGAGCTCGAGCAGCTCGAGTTATTGAGCGAGCCGAATTCGAGTATCTTAATACTTAACTCAAGTAGCTCGTGAACCTAATCGAGTTTTTATTTTTAATATATACTTTTATTTTTAATTAGTATTGAAAAAATTCTCAATTCGAACTCGATCTCGAGCACAAATAATTAAGTTTGAAGTCGAGCTTGAGAATCGAGTTTATTTTTTATTAGGAAAATGAACCTAATAGAACAAGTTCAAACAGTTCGATTTTTATCTTGAATCAAGCTCGAATTTTTAAAATAAAATTTGATCGAACTTGAGCCGAACTTTGAATCTCGAATTTTGAATCGAGCTCAAGTTTCTTACTACTTTAATTTAGTTCGGTTCTATTACACTCTTAAACGCAATCAAACAACATCAGTGTTATGTTTATAGCCAACGTTCCAAGAAAGTATAGTTATTCAAGTTTTGAATACAGCAAGCACAATGAAACAAGAAAGAAAAAGGTTAGACACTCACCCAGTCGATAAGAATCAAAAGCAAGGGTAGACCGTAATAAGAGCCAGAGGGAGCCTTGGTCCCCCCAATAATTTTGAATTCTCTGTGGTATATATATATATATATATATATATATATATATATTTATATATATATATATATATTAAATAGATTTAAATGACTCTTCTAAATTAAAATTGTTAATTTTGCTTATTTATGTGATTTTCTTTATTTAGTTTTATGCATTGCAATTTTAAATGGTTAAAATTATATTACTATTTATCTATTTATTATATTAACTAATCATAACTCACAAATACTTAAAATCAAAAGGTTTGTAACAAAAGTTAAATCATAATATGTAAATTTAACAAAATATAAATTGACTTTCTAGCTTCTTAGTAAGATTCTAAGTCTCCAACCAAATTCCAAACATATATATATATATTTAGCTTATTACAATTTTTATTTTAATATAATTTTTCACTTTTAATTTTATCCTAAATATTTTCTTTTCTTACAATGCAACTTTTTATTTACACAAAAGTCATATTTGAACCACTTTATAAAAAATTATAAAAATACTTTAACTTATAAACTCAAACTTTCAACTTTATTATTTTAATAGAATATTTTTTTTCTTGTCTTGATGAAAAGCATATTATTTAGCAATTGATATATTTATATTTTTTTTTAAATGAAAGTTGTTCATAATTTTAAGTAAAATTATTTATTTGAAGTATTATGCATAGAATTATTTATTTGATGTATTATTTTTTTATACAATTGTTTATGAATTGGTAAAATTTGTAATTTTGAAAGCTTATTTCTTTTTGTTAGTATATTATTTGCATATATTTATATCAATATAATAAGATACATTTTATGAAAAAAATAAGATCTAGTAGAATATTAATTGACACCTTCAAAATCAAATGTCAAGATCTGTCACAAACCAAAAGTAAAAACAATTGCATTTGTATGGAGTGATTTAAATAGCTATTGCAAGGTGAACTCGTTGAATTACCATCAGGTAATATTGAACGATATAAGGTTAAACTTGTGGCCAAAGGTTTCACTCAGAAGAAATGTATTGATTACCATAAAACCTTCTCTCCAGTTTCTAAGAAGGATTCATTTTGAATTAGCATAGTTCTTGTAGTTCATTTTGATTTAGAGTTACATCAAATGGATGTGAAAACAACTTTCTTAAATAGGGATCTTGAAAAATAGGTATATATCATTCAACCTGAAGTTTTCTTTGAGAATAGTAATTTGGTTTTCTAATTAAATAAATCAATATATAGACTAACAAACATCCCGTCAAATGGTATATGAAGTTTCACAATGTTGTGACACCATTTAGTTTCACTGAATATGTTGTTGATCCTTGTATTATACCTTAAGATCAGTGGAGTAAGTTCATACTTTTAGTCCTATATGTTGATGATATTCTCTTTGCAAACAGTGATTTAGCTTTGTTACATGACACAAAAGTTTATCTTTCACAAAAAATTGAGATGAAAGATTTGGGTGAAACCTCTTTTGTTATTGGCATAGAGATTCATAGAGATAGGTCTCAAAAAGACATTAAGTCTATCTCATAAAGCCTACATTGAAAAGGTTATGGAAAGATTTAAGATGCAAAACTGTTCACCTGCAGTGGCACCAGTTGTGAAAGAGGATAAAATCAGTTAAGTCAATGTCCCAAAATAATTTGGAAAAGGAGCAGATGAAAGGCATTATATATGCATCTGTTGTTGGTAGCCTTATGTATGGTCAGGTTTGTACAAGACTTGACATAAGGTTTGAAGTAGGAATTCTTGGCAGATATTAAAGTAATCCTGACCTTTATTATCTAAAATCTACCAAAAGAAATTTTGCTATGATGCAATATCACAGGCATTAAGGTTGAGATATTTTATCTCTGGTTTGAGAGTTGTCAATATTATTGCAAGGCCACTAAGTATTTATTATGACAACTCTTCTATAGTATTCTTTTATAAGAATGATAAAAGTGAAAATCACAGCAAGCGCATCGATATAAAGTATCTTGCTGTTAAAGATCATGTAAAGAAACAAGAAGTGAATATTCAACATATTAGTACAGACTTGTGTTGGGAATAGCATGGCAGCCCACAATAAGCATTAACCCACGACATGCATTTGAAAGAAGAGAAAAAGAGAACACAATATTTTTAACGTGGTTCAGCCCTTCTTGGCCTACGTCCACGATCCCAATGGGATAAACATACTTCACTAAGGAAGAATTCCAACCTGTAGCTTTTGTTGGGTTATGCTACTCTCAGGCTCATGCTTAAACAAAATAATCAAAGTGCAGTGGAAGTAAACAAAGAAGCACCCGAAGTACAACAGGATCATAGGCTTGTGTTTAGCATAGATTTATGGCATTCAAAACAAATTAAATCACCCATATGATTTACAAGTTACCTACTTAAGATATCGTAACCTTAAGTTGCAGATCCAAATAGCAAGTTGCTATGGAGTCCAAGATCCAACTCGAACAAGATCACTAGAAGAACAATTGTCCTTCCTCTAGAGCTAGTCCACACGAACAGCTGATGGATCCTTCTCTAAGGTATGGTGATTCACTTGTGCTAGCAAGTTGATCCTAAGATCACAACCCAAGACATATTTTTTGTGTTTATCTCCCTAAATCAATCTCACTCAACAAGGAAAGAGGAGAGAAAAACACCAAGAGGAAGAGGAATTGTGGCAAGCACAATTCTTGCAGGGAGGTGGCAATATATGTATTTTGCTAGGGTAGGATTCTTGTCTTGAAACCAAAATTCTCTCAAGAAAAAATCAGAATATCTCAAGTAGAATGATTGTCTTAGGGGCGGCTACAGCCTCTATATCTGATATATATGCAGGCGCAA
The DNA here is from genome assembly GCA_030761205.1 of Fremontodendron californicum. Lineage (NCBI taxonomy): Eukaryota > Viridiplantae > Streptophyta > Magnoliopsida > Malvales > Malvaceae > Fremontodendron > Fremontodendron californicum. The sequence goes on from JAULJL010000042.1 coordinate 3,253,536, forward strand.
ACCCTGACCCCTTCTCCCTAAGCTTGGCAGGCTAGTGTAACTTGTTGTACAAGATTTTCATTAATCCACTTGGACTTAAACTATTTAATTCTAAGATGGATCAATAGGCCCATTATATTATCTAATAATAATAATGGTCCAACAATCTTAATGCCTTAAGTTGGACCAACCATCCTTAGTAGACAGTCTCAAATTAGAATAGTCTCTTTGGACCCATTCTAATTTATCATGTTTATTTATTGGATAGATTAATTTCTAAACGAAAGTAATTTAAAACTCAATTAAATTTCTTTCTCCTCATGAACAATCGATGTCATTAATCTATTAATATCATCTCATGACATTAATCCAATATAGCATAGTCATTCAAAATAGACCTTGCACATCACTATGTCAAAGTCGACTATACTAGTTTATATAAGACTTCTTGATTCCTCTTATCTCATTAAGACATTGACTTTGGATTTCTCAAATCTCAATTATGTCTTAATCTTTCTCAATTGAACTTCTTCAATTAAGTCCTCAATATAGATCTTTTATTCCATTAAGTTTTACATTAATAGAATACCATGTTTAATCCATACATATTTGTTCTTATGTGTGTGACCCCCTAGGTTCCCAATATGTTGGCAATGAACATAAGTTAATCTCATTAACTTGTTTTCATAGATCATGAGCGAGATCTAGCAACCCATCATGACCACCCAAATATTGTGAAGTCATCGTGACCTTTTAGAAACCTTTCAACAACCAGTCTATCAATGTAATATGGTCCTTTCACCATATATCCCGGATAGCGCATGAGCATGGAGAAGTGTCTACTCATGATCAATCCATATTAGTTCTTCTCATTTTATGATTAACCTTATGAATTTAGAGAAACAACCTTCTCCTAAATCTATCATGCTTTGGCCAAAGACTTAATCAAGTTAATCGTAGTCAAGAACAAACGAGATATGTCTCCATTATCACAAGGAGTGGTGAATCCTCTTTGGATCACTCATTCATCTTCGTATGGTTCATGTCATACCCAATAACACCCTACCATAAGCATCCTCTTGTTGGGACCCGTTCATGATGGAATTTAAGTATGACATTCTCCATACAAGATGACTTGGTATCACAAGTCTAAGGACTAATGTACACGACTGGTACTAAGAGAACATTATCATAGACACTGGAGTGATATTACCAAATGAAGTTCTCTTGGTGGGCCATGTTCAGTGAACTTGTTCAACAGACAAGCACCTATATGTTATCCCAAGTATCCCATACTTCAACCTATATGAGATCGGTTGCTTACTTCATAAATAAGAATGCTTAACATATACTAGTCTTTGAGCATTGCCAATGCCCCGTCTTGGCAATACAATAACTAGGAACAGTTTGAGGAACAAGGTTTTGAAGCATAAGGATCTCATAATTATAACTTTTTATAATTCCTTTGCAAAGCCATTATGTTCCATAGGATTCATCCGATTACTACTTAATAACTCCTTATTATTATACTAACATGAAGGAAAACCTTGTATCACTATCTTCATAGTGAAGGGTTTGCTTTATTGACTATTTATCCCTTGCACAATCTGATTGGCTCTAGGGCATAACCAACAGCTTTTGCATGGATAAAGCTACAAACCTTCTTACAACACACTTGTAGCTTTTGCATGGATAAAGCTACAAACCTTTTTTACAACACACTTGTAACTTTTGCATGGATAAAGTTGCAAACCATCCTCCCACTATTAAGACTCACCACCCATAGAGCACAATACAACTTCTACTTAAGTGTATAGACCCTCTCTCCCAAGGGGTGGTGGTGTTGTTTCCCCAAAGGCCAAGGTTCCTATTTATAGGTGAGGACTCATCTTGGCCCATCAATATTACTCAATGTGGGATTAGGACTCCACTTGGCTTAATCAAGTTACTTTATGTAGGATGAGCACTCTGATGCACTCAAACGAGTATATCTTATTCAATCCTTGCACTAAAAATATCAATTGTAAAGTATAGCAATAAGCAAGGGTCGAGTCCACAAGGATTATGTTTAATTTAAGAACTATTAGTTTATACTTAAATTCAAAGAAAACAAAATAAAAGGGGAGGTTTTCAAAATTAGTTTAAACTAAAGTAAACAATCAAAAGAAGAAAGCGATTAAATAAGAAGTAATCAAATATGAGATAAGTATGGTTAAGTTTTCATTCTCCACCACTAGATATCATTTAGAATCAATAATCAGATCTATTAACATCAATTAACTATCAAAATTATCAACCGTAGATAACAACAAGCTCTGTTACCCCAATCTTTCCTTAGTTCGTCATTAAATAGAACAAGCTCTCTATTTAATCTCTAACCACTAGACAACCTAGAATAAGCTCTCTAGATTTAATGTAATGGCAGCTTTATGATGAGAAAGATAGGTTGATCTAGGCATCAAACACATAAGCTCGGATTGTTTAACCTATGTTATGTTCCACTTTGCAATTAGCAAAAACTTGATCATAATCATTAATCACAAATTTCCACTTATGAATAGGAAATCAAGACAATTACACGGATCAAGACTCCTAAACTAGCAATAGATAATTATCAAGATCTATCTAGTTCGCGACCTAAACAAATCAAGACAACATCATGAACAATTTTTATGGAAGAACATAATCAACTTTGATAGAAAATTAATGATAGATAAATCTAAAAATTAATTACACAACTTGTCTAGGGCTTTGAAATAACCCTTAACCAAATAAAAGTTTAGCCTTGCATAGGTATTGTCAACACAAACATGAATATTCAAAAGAAAGTAAGAAGAAAAATAAAATAAAACTTGAGAGATTAAAGAAGAAGAAGATTGATAAATAATCAAAAGCATGTCATAGTTGGTGGCTCAAAAGATGGTATTTATAGAGCTTTAAAGTCTTGGAAACCCTTTCTTGCTGATCAAGGAAGCTAGGAGTCAAAGGAGTGCAAAATAGGCAAACTTTGTGATTTTTACGGTTTTTTCACGGACTGGGGACAGAATGGTTGGTGCCGCGGCGCCGAGTACACTAACTTGCATGTTTTGCCCGCTAACTTCACTTTCGTGGCTGTTGCACTGCCTCGCACTTTGTCGGCTGATTTGGATGACCATTTCTTGTCCGAATTGTCTTAGTTTCAAATAAGCGTAAATGAGTATGGCATAACATTATTAGATGCTTCTAAGTCTAGCATATGCAAACCTGGTGTTGCCTATTTTACAAGGAATGGTGAACATACCTGGATCCTTGCATTTATATGGGAGTTTCTTTTGAAGAACAGCCGAGACATTCTCTCCCATACTTACCTTTTCATTCCCTTTGAGATTCCTCTTAGAAGTGCACAATTCTTTCAAAAACTTTGCATATCGTGGCACTTCTTTATGGCATCTAGTAGAGGAATGTTTACCTCAACTTTTCGAAAGGTCTCCAAAATTTCCTTCTATTGTTCCTCTTTTTTGGACTTTGCTAACCTGCTTGGAAAAGGTGGAGGGGTTATATATGAAGGAAAAGAAGGTTGAGGGATTACCTTAGCAATTGGCTCAATGTGTTGAGAAGATGATGCATTAATGTTGTCCACCCTTTGAGCACTATCGTTTTGTGGTGTCTCAAGATGTTTCTCACTTCTTAGAGTTATGACATTCACATGTTCTCTGGGATTCACTATGGTTTGGGGGAAGGTAATTTTTCGGAATCCCTTGCTTGGGTTTGACTTATTGTTGTTGCCATTTGTCCTATTTGAGTCTCTAATTGGTTCATCCTTGTTTCCATTTGTCTGTTTGTTTCCTTTATATCCTGTTGCATTTGCAATTAGTTAGTAGTAAGGGATTTGACAAGATCTGTTAGAGACCCAACTGAACTTTCTGGTGGTGGCACTTGCTCTCGGGTTTGATATGGTTGTTGCGTTCTTTGCTGAAAAGCGGTTGTCTCTTATCAAAGGGTGGAGAAGCAACTTGTGATTGGTTCCCTCCACAAATAAAGTTCGGATGATCCCTCCATCCTGGATTGTAAGTGTTTGAGTAAGGATCATACTTCTTTGGTTGGCCCGGAAATCCACCCATATCATTAACATGTTCATTTGGATCATCTTGAAGTGTTGGACACATGTCAGTTTGGTGCCCCATGTTTGAACATATACCACAAGCCTTAATTTGCTGTATCCGACCTATAGCCATTTGTTCCACAAGAGAAGTCAGTTTATCAAATTTTTGTTCAAGGGATGATATACTTACCTCATCCACTTTCTTTGGTTGTGGTGGTAGTTCATCTTTCATGGTGAACTCTTGTGAGTTGGCTGCCATATTGGAGATAAGAAGTTTAGCAGCTTCGGAAGTTTTATCAACTAGTGCCCCCCCACTTGCTGCATCTATCATGCACCTCTCCATGGGAAAGAGACCTTCAAGAAATATTGGATGAGCAGTTGTTCACTTATCTGATGATGTGGACATGATGCACAAAGTTTCTTGAACCTCTCCTAATATTCATACAAGGATTCTTAGTTGTATTGCCAAATCCCACATATTTCCTTTGTAATGTTGGCAGCTGATGGAAACTCAATTAAGAGTTGTAAACCCAAGTGCAGGTTATGTTCAAGTAATAAATTCTCGGGTGTCCGAGGTCGAACCACAGGGAAGCGTATTAGTAAGTATAAGTTTATAAATATATAAGAAAAAGAAAGTAAACAAGATATTAGGGAATCAACAACAAAACAAAATAAACAAGATATTAGAGAACAAAATAAGTAAAATAACATAAAAGAAATTAAACAAAATATAAAAAAACAATAAGAAAGGATGTTGAGGTTAGAGAATCCACTCTTGGTGTTATGCTAAGATTAATCTTGTTTTATTACACAATTGAAATCCACACATAAGGGAGGTTCCAATCGGAAGGTTTAGCAATTCAGTCCAAATTGTCCAACGTCCATAGCATATGATATTATGTTCATTTGGTGTCCTCAAAACTCATAAAAAGAGTCCAAGCATTCCTTATGCCAAGGTATATGTCTACAACAAATCAAGGTTATGAAACCAAGCATTTACTGTGCCATTTTCATTGTCAATAATGAATCAAGATCTCTACTTTGCAAGTATGATTTTAAACCAAAAGAAAATATTATCTATGCTAGTGCTTATAAATGATGATTCATTTTAGCTCATGTTTAAGAGACTAACCTTAGCATTTACCAAGAGCTTCACCTCATCACCTCAACAATATGATTAGAAACACATACTAGATATGAATAAAATGAAAAGAAATGTAAGAAGAAAAAGAAAACTAGAGAAAGGAAAGAAAAAGAAAACTTAGAGAATTTTATTACAATGGCTATCCTACCAATGTATCAATGTATCCCAATACTCATCCAAGGCCCTCTATTTATACACATTTTGGAGGGCTAAATGACAAGAGACAAGCTTTACAAATTTCAAAGGTAGGTATAATAGGTGGGTGCATTTTTCTAACAATTTTCGTCATATTGTATGACAATTCTGATCAGCCAGCTTGATGGTCGATTTTGTCAATGTTGGAGGCTCGATCTGATAAAATGGTCTTCTAGAAAAATATACCCCTATCAGTTACGGATCCATAGCCGTTGGAATCAGATCATTTGCGCACGTGGATCGGAAGATATGGTCAAAATACCAAAACGGTGCAGAACAGACGTCATTGCACATCAGCCAACTTGATGGTCGATTTCGCTAGGGAAAACGACTCCGTTTCAAGAAGTGTAAAACATGAAAAAGATAGATATGCCTCTTAGCTTTGCAGGGATACAAAGTTCAGCCTTATTGCTTCAGTGAAACTCAAGATATAGCTGATATGGCAAAAGGTGTCGGAACTGGAACTGAACTGGATTTGCCCTTAATACTAGTAATCTGAAATCACTCAAAGAAACTTGTGAAAAACACCAAATTACATAAAAATATAAAAGATCATAAACACAATTAGACTAAACAATAATAACTCGTATTTAACACAAAACAATAATAAAACATAACTAAAAACTATATAATTATACGAGTTATCACACCCCCATACTTAGATTGTTGCTAGTCCCTAGCAACGACTCAATAAAAATAAAATAAGAAAATCTAATCTAATCCATTTTCGTAGGAAATCACGGTGGCACTTAGCATGTGACACAAGCCTTTAAACCCCTAGGTGTCCCTAGTGGACGAGTTTAGTCTCGTGAGGGTTTACTAGGACGATACCCACAAACATTGAAGACATAAGAAAAACTAAAAATAATAATTATAACTAATCCTTCCAATATAAATTAGAGATAATCATTGGACAAGTCTTAAAAACTAATCAATAGCTTAAAGAAATTCACAAAAAATCTTGCTTGAATGTAAATAGTTTGAGTTAAGCCAATAATAACATAACATATTTCAATCAAAATAGTGTATATTCAAACTTAATCTCAACTTCTCACATGGGATACTCTCTTGATTTTCACTCTTTAAAGTAGTGGTAAAGTGTTTACACTCAATCAATCTCATGAAAACACTTCTACCATATGCTTGCTTGTCCACCTATTCTCCACTATTTAGATCATACAACTTCATAAATCAAGAGGTCTTTATTCAAGGTTGTAATGGGGCCAAAGGGTTATAATGTGGTTAAAGAACAAAAGGATAAAGATATCACAAAGGTTCCAAAGAGTTCATAGATTTTAGAGACATAATAAGATCATACAAATAAAACTTCTCAAAACTCTTATAAAGCACATAATAACATAGGCTAAATATTCATGTTGAGCCTTTGCATCATTCTAACCAACTTTGTAACATCTTTTTCTAGAAGTTCAAGAGAAGATTTTTTTTTTTTTTTTTTTTTTTTAATATGGGAATGTATTTGACAATGATCCCTTTCTTTTTCTCTTGACTTTTTCTTTTCTTTTCTTCCCCTACACTTATCTTTTGTTTCTAACCCAAATTTTCAAATAAAAATATCCCTTGTTTTTTTGCAATATGTCTCAAAATATAAAATTCATCTTTAGAACAAGGGTAAGGATATAAGTATATTTAGGCTAGGTGTAAGTTGTGGTTACCAATAAAACATCATATTTAATGTAGGCTCAAATTGGCTCACTAGTGGGGATGTTCTCGTAGAACATTAATAATGGATGGCTGTTTGGCTCTGGTTATAATCCTAATGCCTCTATCATATTCATGTTGTCACATGTATCAATATAGTCTCAAACGGTTTAAAGCAAGTTCTAGAGAATCATGTAATCATAAGAGCACTCAAGAAAGAAATTAGATTGATTTGTATAATGCATCAATCATTATAGGCTCAAAAACTCACAAAGATGATTATACAAGTCAGATTAAGTCTAAACATGCTTCTTTCTCAATCAACATATCATATTAACATTGGCTCATAAAAAGGTTGACATCAAGCTCAATTCTCATGAAAATCTTCTCACTAATAAATCTGTTTTAGACTTATGCAATTCATATCTCATCATTGTATTGAAAGTAACTAAAAAAAAAACACACTAAGTCTAAACATGCTTTTTTTGTTTTTTTTTTTTTTTTTTTTTTTTTTTGAAGAAGAAGATTAAATCAAACTGACAAGGTATGTCTCAAGTCTCCCTTACTCAGACCTTGTTCAGAATGAATACTTCTAAATGTCTTAAAACACAACAATTTTTTTTTTTTTTTAAAGCAAAATATGTCCCTTACCCCCTACTAAAATATGACATTGTCCCCAATGTCAAATTTTAAAGGTAGAATTTAGGAGATATTACCTGCAGAGGTTGCTAACCACTTATTATAACTGAGACACAACAAGCAAAATGTTAGATAATGTCACAAAGACAAAGTGCAATCCACTCCTTGCTCGTCCATATCTCTTTTTCTTTTTCCGAGCGTTTGCGAAACAACCGTAGCAGATAAACACTCATAAGCTTGTAGCTTTTTGAGTAAATCTTCAATGGTTGTAGCAGAAATTATGGTTCTCCTTGCCTCTGAAAACATGAATCCATTATCCACAGCATTATCTAAATATGAAAGTAAATTACTAAAATAACCATTAATATTAAGCAAACCAATGGGTTTCTTATTTGTGACCAAAGATGACCAAGAAGCCACGCAAGCTATTTCTTCCAATGTACCCAGACCTCCTGGTAAGGCAATGAATGCATCGGCAGAATGGTACATGATTGTTATCCGTTCAGGGATACTCCAGACTTGTATTTCCTTACCCACGGTAGGTCCACAAAAATCTGTGAATAGTTTTGGCACGATTCCTAGAACTGGACTTCCTCCGGCGTGTGCTGCTGTAGCGACTGCTCCCATTAAACCCGTACTACCGCCTCCATAAATCAAGTGGATCTTTTGTTGGGCAAGTATTACTCCAACTCTTATGGCTTCATCAGCGAATATGTTATTTTTCCCTGGATAAGCACCTCCAAAGACACAAATTTTTTTAATGCGCTGGGACGAAGTGCTTTCCATTTTTTTTCTTTTTCGAGTGCCTGAAAGAGAATGAGTACATGGTGTAATATATAGAGGACTGAGTAGTGAATCAGACAAGAGTAATAATGTCGCCGAAAGTGTATTTGACCTGTCAGAAGAAAATGTTAACCTAACAAAAGATTTTTGCGTGATTTCAGGAAGAAAATCAAAAAGAGAAGAAAAATCAACCGTAAAAGACCAATGCAAAAAAAAGAGAATAATTACACAAATCGAACAACACGTAAACTAAACCGAAATAACATTATTGGAAATCAAACCAAAAGCTGAGAAGTCATTTATTGTAGTTGTGATTGTGGCTCACATCTTCCTCTGGTTTTACGTCCAGAAACGGCTTAAACGCCTTCTATGAGTCGAGGATATGCTTCCCATCCAGTTTTCTTACAAGCTGGCAAACAGGGTCTTTTAACATCAGATTCCCAAGATGTTGCCATTCCCTTTGGAATTGCGGCCATAAATCAAGAATTTCTCTTTGTACGTCTCCACTAGGATGCGTCTCAAGAGAAAGTTGGATATTACCCAAATTCTCCTTACTCAGTCCATCCTTAATGAATTCAATTTTATCATCTCGATTAGAGGACGGAATCCCAATAGAACGACATTTACCGTTACACGTCCATCGTGCACACTTGTGGCAATTTGAACTCATGCGCTTTGCTCGTCGCTTCTTTGCATAAGTGCTTCTACCTGTACCTGGTAAATGCAAAACAGGAAGATATTCATCTTCACGTACCTTGGCTTCAATTATCCAACGTATGTCTTCAGGAATCCCTTTGTTCATAAGCATTCTTAATCTTTCTAATCGAACTTGGTAAAGCTTCAGTAAAATATTCCGAGGAAAAGGAGGAAATCGTTTCTGCAATCTTTTGAGAATATCATCCATCCTGAAAAAAAAAATGAAATAAAATAAAATGAAAGAGAAATTTATATACAATATCAGTTTTGTGGGTAGCTGATGGAACCGACTTAAATAATCACGGAGTACCGTTATCCGCCATTTAACCGGGGTAAAAAAAAAAATTATATTTACATCTAGTTATTTTCAAAACAAGGATCAGAAAGAAAAACAACCTCTTCTTGAGTAACATGATTTTCCAAAAAGAGTTTGAGTCTTTGTCCATTTACCTTGAATACGTTACCATTTTGAGGATTCTCAATGTCAACTGCTCCATAATGATACACATGCTTAACCACAAATGGGCCAGTCCATCTTGATCTCAACTTACCAGGAAATATGTGAAGTCTAGAATTATAAAGTAGAACTTTTTGCCCAACATCAAATGTTTTTCTTGAAATTAACTTGTCATGAAAGGCTTTAGTTCTTTCTTTATGAATTTTAGAATTCTCATATGCATCATTTCTGAGTTCCTCAAGTTCATTTATTTGTAATTTTCGTAAATTAGAAGCGTCATCAAGGTTTGAGTTGAACATTTTAATGGCCCAATATGCTTTATGCTCAAGTTCCACAGGTAAATGACAAGGTTTTCCATAAACTAGCCTATAAGGAGACATGCCCAATGCTGTTTTAAAAGCTGTTCGATAGGCCCATAATGCATCGTTAAGTCTAAGAGACCAATCTTTGCGATTTGGATTAACTGTCTTTTCCAAAATTTGTTTAATCTCCCTATTTGCTAATTCTACCTGTCCATTTGTCTGCGGGTGATAAGGGGTTGCAACTTTGTGTGTAATGGCATATTTCTTCATTAATGTTTCAAAAACCTTGTTGCAAAAATGTGTTCCCCCATCGCTTATGATAGATCGAGGAATTCCAAATCGACTCAAAATATTTTCTTTTAAAAATTTAATCACTGTTTTGTGATCATTATTTCGACATGGAATTGCCTCTATCCACTTTGAAACATAATCTATTGCAACTAAAATGTATAAGAAACCAAAAGATGGTGGAAATGGTCCCATGAAATCAATACCCCAACAGTCAAAAATTTCAATTACAAGAATTGGGTTCAAAGGCATCATGTTTCTTTTCGAAATGGAACCTAATTTTTGACAACTTTCACATGACTTGCAAAAATTATGTGCATCTTTGAACAAAGTTGGCCAGTAAAATCCACACTGTAAAATTTTTGCAGCAGTTTTCTTTGATGAAAAATGACCACCACATGCCTCGGAATGACAAAACTTAATTACACTACTTACCTCATTGTCGGGAATGCATCTTCGAAAAATCTGATCAGGACAATATTTGAACAAGTAAGGGTCATCCCAATAGAACTTCTTTACCTCATTCAGAAACTTCCTTTTATCTTGTGTGCTCCATTGAGAAGGAATTTTTCCTGTAGCAAGAAAATTAGCAATGTCAGCAAACCAAGGTGTCGTGGAGACAATTAGAAGATGTTCATCAGGAAAAGTATCATTTATTGGTGAGGTTCCAAAAGATTCATCACAAACAAGTCTTGATAAATGATCAGCCACCACATTTTCTACTCCTTTTTTATCTCGAATGGTGATGTCAAATTCTTGCAGCAAAAGGATCCACCTCAGCAACCTAGGTTTTGCATCCTTCTTAGAGAGAAGATATTTTAAAGCTGCATGATCACTAAAGACAACAATTGATGATCCAACAAGGTAAGATCTGAATTTATCCAATGCAAAAACAACTGCAAGTAATTCCTTTTCTGTAGTGGAATAATTCATTTGGGCTTTATTTAAAGTTTTACTTGCATAGTAAATTACATGTGGTTTATTATCTTTCCTTTGTCCTAACACAGCACCAACAGCATAGTCACTAGCATCACACATTATTTCAAATGGTAAAGACCAATCAGGAGATCTCATAATAGGAGCAGTAGTGAGCATATTTTTGAGTTTTTCAAAAGCATCTTCACAATCTTTAGTCCATTCAAATGCAGTGTCTTTCATTAAAAGATTACATAGAGGTTTAGATATCGTGCTAAAATCTTTTATGAATCTTCTATAAAAACCTGCATGTCCCAAGAATGACCTAATGTCCTTTACTGTCTTTGGTGTGGGTAGATTAGCAATCAATTCAAGTTTTGACTTGTCTACCTCAATCCCTTTTGCAGAAACAATGTGACCTAGTACAATACCTTTAGTGACCATGAAATGACATTTTTCCCAATTAAGAACAAGATTTTTTTCTTCACACCTAATCAATACATTTTTCAAATTGGCTAAGCAATCATCAAATGAATCACCAGAAACAGAAAAATCATCCATGAAAATCTCAAGATTACGTTCAATCATGTCACTAAAAATGCTAAGCATGCATCTTTGAAATGTGGCAGGGGCGTTACATAATCCAAATGGCATTCTACGATATGCAAAAGTACCAAAAGGACATGTAAAAGTGGTTTTCTCTTGGTCCTCAAGTGCAATGGCAATTTGATTATACCCAGAATATCCATCTAGAAAACAATAAAACTCATGCCCTGCAACTCTTTCTAAGATTTGATCCATGAAAGGCAAAGGGAAATGATCTTTCCTCGTCACTGAGTTAAGTTTCCTATAGTCAATGCACATGCGCCAACCAGTAACAGTCCTAGCTGGAATTAATTCATTGTTTTCATTTTTAACTACAGTAACTCCAGATTTCTTAGGTACGACTTGAGTAGGACTTACCCATTTGCTATCAGAGATAGGATAAATGATTCCATTATCTAGAAGTTTAATGACTTCATTTCTCACTACTTCTTTCATATTAGGATTAAGCCTTCGTTGCATTTGTCTAGAGGGTTTAGCATTTTCCTCTAAATAAATATTATGTGTGCAGATTAATGGGCTTATTCCCTTTATGTCAGCTAAGGTCCATCCTAATGCATTTTTGTGCATCTTCAAAAGTTGTAACAACTTACCTTCTTGTAGTTCATCAAGATGTGAAGAAATTATGACTGGAAAAGTTTCACTCTCACCCAAAAAGGAATATTTTAGCTCGGATGGCAATGGTTTTAACTCCAGCTTGGGTGGTTCAATAGTTGATGGTACAGTGACATTTGTAAGTGATGGAAGTTCCTCAAACTTTTGTTTCCAACAATGCTTATCCTGAAAAGATTTTAACAAAGAATCAGTGTGTGAAATTTCTGAAGCATTATCAAACTCATATTCAATTAAATAAGCTTCTAAAGGATCATGGAATGTGGTAGTGGTGAGATGTTCATGAACAAGTTCTTCAATGAAATCCACTTCATGTACTTCTGAATTATCACCAGGTTGCTTGCAAATGTTGAACACATTTAATTCTAAAGTCATATTTCCAAAAGAAATGTTCAACATACCATTCCTGCAATTTATCAGAGCATTAGAAGTTGCAAGAAATGGACGGCCTAATATAACAGGAATTTGAACATTTGGATTTGAAACAGGATGTGTGTCCAAAACAATAAAATCAACAGGGAAGTAAAAATTATCAATTTGAACCAAAACATCTTCAACTATCCCTCGAGGAATTTTTACAGAACGATCAGCTAGTTGAAGTGTAACAGGTGTTTCCTTGAGTTCACCTAAACCTAACTGTTGATAAACAGAAAAAGGCAAAAGATTAACACTAGCACCAAGATCAAGCAATGCACGTTCTATTCTAGTGTTTCCAATGATGCATGAGATTGTTGGACATCCAGGATCTTTGAATTTTGGTGGAGTAAGGTGCTGAATGATTGAGCTCACACTTTCCGTCAAAAATGCTTTCTTTTGTACATTATGTTTCCTTTTAAATGTGCACATGTCCTTCAAAAATTTAGCATAAGATGGAACTTGTTTGATTGCATCCAATAAAGGAATGTTAATCTTAACTTGTTTGAAAAGTTCATAAATTTCTGCATTTTGATTCAAATTCTTTATTGTTTGCAACCTTTGAGGAAAAGGAGCAGGATGCATACCTTTTTCTTTGTCCAAATTTTCAAGAAGTTCAGACTTACCATCATCCTTACCATTACTTTTCGGAGGGGAAGGAGGATCTTGGTCTTTTGATGGAATGTTTTTGTCAATTGCCTTTCCACTTCGAAGAGTTGTGATAGAACTGGCATTTTCCTGTTGAGTTTCATTGGAGCAAGAAACAAAACATTGAGTAGAAGGGTTAGGCTGAGGTTGAGCAGGAAACTTACCTTTTTCTTGAGTGCGTAATGAAGCTGTCAATGTGGACAAGGTGTTTTTGATCTCATTGATGTTCTGTGAAGTTTGGTTATTCACATTTGCTTGTGTTTGCATGAATGCTTGCAATGTCTCTTCCAAGGTTTGTACACGTGAAGGTTGATAGGAAAAAGTGTTGCCCGGCTTTTGAGATTGTGGTACCTGAACATGATTATTATTCCGCCAACTGAAGTTGGGATGACTTCTCCATTCAGGGTTATACGTTTCAGAGTAAGGAGAAGGAAAAGGCTTTTTAAATGTGTTTATGGAATTTACTTGATCATGCAACGCTTCTTTAAGAATGGGAATGTTTGGACATTCAGAAGTGGGGTGTCCCATGATTTCACAAATTCCACAACTTTCTTCATTTTTAACCGTTTTGACTTCTTTTACTTCTCTAAGTTCCATGGCTTCAATCTTTCTAGCCAAATTAGCTACTTTAGCTTTTATCTCATCTTCTTGACTAAAATGATATTTTCCTCTGTTAGAAACAAGATTAGATCTATTGAAACTTTCAGAGGAATTATCTGTGTGCCAGGCTTGAGAGTTATCTGCCAAATGGTCTAGGTAGTCAAAGGCTTCTTCAGGTTCTTTTTCTAGAAACTCACCGTTACACATTGTTTCAACAAATTGTTTAGTTTCGGGAGTTAAACTTTCATAAAAGAAACTAATAAGACGCCATTTTTCAAAACCATGATGTGGACAAGAACTTAACAAATCTTTAAAACGCTCCCAGCACTGAAAAAATGCTTCATTTTGATTTTGATTGAAATTTTGAATCTGTCTTTTCAAAGCAGTAGTTTTATGTGCTGGGAAAAATTTCTTTAGAAACTCAGTTTGTAATTCTTGCCATGTGCCAATTGACCTTGGTTTTAAATTATGAAGCCAAATTTTTGCTTTATCTTTTAAAGAAAAAGGAAATAATTTTAGCTTGACAATTTCATTTGTACATTGTTGGTCATTAAAGGTGACACATACATCTTCGAAGTCTTTTAGAAACGAGTAAGCACTTTCCGATTCTAACCCATGGAAATTTGGAAGCAAAGCTATCATACCTGGTTTAAAACGAAAGTTGTTTGCATTGAGAGGAAAAATAAAACAAGAGGGTGATGAGCTTCGAGTTGGTTGCAAGTAGTCACGCATGGTGCGTACTTGTCTGTTCTCATCTTCAGCATGAACACTTTCATTGTCAGCCATGGTAGGAGTTGTATTAGAAAGATTACCTGAAAAAGTTTCACAATAAAATCTAACTAAACGACGAGATCTAAGATCACGTCGCCAAACAAGCATAAAACAAAGTTAATATAAAGATTAGGCGGTATAACCAGCCAAACAAAATAAATATACAAAATTAGGCGGTATAACCAGCCAATAAAAATAAATATATACAAAATTAGGCGGTATAACCAGCCAATAAAAATAAATATACTTATAAACTTATATACTTAGTATTGCTTCCCCGGCAACGGCGCCAAAAACTTGATGGAAACTCAATTAAGAGTTGTAAACCCAAGTGCAGGTTATGTTCAAGTAATAAATTCTCGGGTGTCCGAGGTCGAACCACAGGGAAGCGTATTAGTAAGTATAAGTTTATAAATATATAAGAAAAAGAAAGTAAACAAGATATTAGGGAATCAACAACAAAACAAAATAAACAAGATATTAGAGAACAAAATAAGTAAAATAACATAAAAGAAATTAAACAAAATATAAAAAAACAATAAGAAAGGATGTTGAGGTTAGAGAATCCACTCTTGGTGTTATGCTAAGATTAATCTTGTTTTATTACACAATTGAAATCCACACATAAGGGAGGTTCCAATCGGAAGGTTTAGCAATTCAGTCCAAATTGTCCAACGTCCATAGCATATGATATTATGTTCATTTGGTGTCCTCAAAACTCATAAAAAGAGTCCAAGCATTCCTTATGCCAAGGTATATGTCTACAACAAATCAAGGTTATGAAACCAAGCATTTACTGTGCCATTTTCATTGTCAATAATGAATCAAGATCTCTACTTTGCAAGTATGATTTTAAACCAAAAGAAAATATTATCTATGCTAGTGCTTATAAATGATGATTCATTTTAGCTCATGTTTAAGAGACTAACCTTAGCATTTACCAAGAGCTTCACCTCATCACCTCAACAATATGATTAGAAACACATACTAGATATGAATAAAATGAAAAGAAATGTAAGAAGAAAAAGAAAACTAGAGAAAGGAAAGAAAAAGAAAACTTAGAGAATTTTATTACAATGGCTATCCTACCAATGTATCAATGTATCCCAATACTCATCCAAGGCCCTCTATTTATACACATTTTGGAGGGCTAAATGACAAGAGACAAGCTTTACAAATTTCAAAGGTAGGTATAATAGGTGGGTGCATTTTTCTAACAATTTTCGTCATATTGTATGACAATTCTGATCAGCCAGCTTGATGGTCGATTTTGTCAATGTTGGAGGCTCGATCTGATAAAATGGTCTTCTAGAAAAATATACCCCTATCAGTTACGGATCCATAGCCGTTGGAATCAGATCATTTGCGCACGTGGATCGGAAGATATGGTCAAAATACCAAAACGGTGCAGAACAGACGTCATTGCACATCAGCCAACTTGATGGTCGATTTCGCTAGGGAAAACGACTCCGTTTCAAGAAGTGTAAAACATGAAAAAGATAGATATGCCTCTTAGCTTTGCAGGGATACAAAGTTCAGCCTTATTGCTTCAGTGAAACTCAAGATATAGCTGATATGGCAAAAGGTGTCGGAACTGGAACTGAACTGGATTTGCCCTTAATACTAGTAATCTGAAATCACTCAAAGAAACTTGTGAAAAACACCAAATTACATAAAAATATAAAAGATCATAAACACAATTAGACTAAACAATAATAACTCGTATTTAACACAAAACAATAATAAAACATAACTAAAAACTATATAATTATACGAGTTATCAGCAGCCTTAGATGCGGGGAAATATCTTTCCAAGAATGCTTTTTTTCATCCCATTCCATGTAGTGATAGTCCCGAATGGTAGGTAGTAGAGCCATTCCTTTGCCAAATCAGCTAGAGAGAATGGGAATGCTCTTAACTTTATTTGCTCTTCCGTGATTCCGGTTGGTCTCATGCTAGAATATACTACATGGAACTACTTGAGGTGTTTATTTGGATCCTCTCTTGCAAAACCATGAAAAATTGGAAGAAGATGAATTAGGCCAGATTTTAATTCAAATGCTACCTCAAGAGTAGGATACTCTATACACAATGGTTGTTGATCCAAGTTCGGAGTGGCTAGCTCCTTAAGAGTTCGGTTGTTTGCTGCCATCTCTCCTTGCTCCTCTTGGATAGTTTGGATCAACTCTTCGTTTGTTCTTTGGTGGGCGGCTCTGAATTCTCGAATTCTCCTAAATCCGAAGTAAGGTTCTTCTTCTTCTTTGGGAAAGTGGGACATTCACTAAAAAAGAAAACAAGAAAATAAACTAATTAAAACAGAAAATAAGAAAGAACCAAATAATTAAAAAACTAAAGAAAGCAATCCCCGGCAACGGCGCCAAAAATTTGATGCACTCAAAAGAGTATATCTTATTTAATCCTTGCACTAAAAATATCAATTGTAAAGTATAGCAACAAGCAAGGGTCGAGTCTACAGGGATTGGTGTTTAATTTAAGAACTATTAGTTTATACTTAAATTCAAAGAAAACAAAATAAAAGGGGAGGTTTTTAAAATTAGTTTAAACTAAAGCAAACAATCAAAAGAAGAAAGCGAGTAAATAAGAAATAATCAAATATGAGACAAGTATGGTTAAGGTTTCATTCTCCACCACTAGACATCATTTATAATCAATAATCAAATCTATCAACATCAATTAACTATCAAAATTATCAACCATAGATAACCACAAGCTCTGTTACCCCAATCTTTCCTTAGTTCGTCTTTAAATAGAACAAGCTCTCTATTTAATCTCTAACCACTAGACAACCTAGAATAAGCTCTCTAGATTTAATGTAATGGCAGCTTTATAATGAGAAAGATAGGTTGATCTAGGCAACAAACACATAAGCTCGGATTGTTTAACCTATGTTATGTTCCACTTTGCAAGTAGCGAAAATTTGACCATAATTATTAATCACAAATTGCCACTTATGAATAGGAAATCAAGACAATTACACGGACCAAGACTCCTAAACTAGCAATAGATAATTATCAAGATCTATTTAGTTCGCGACCTAAACAAATCAAGACAACATCATGAACAATTTTTATGGAAGAATATAATCAACTTTGATACAAAATTAATGATAGATGAATCTAAAAATTAATTACACAACTTGTCTAGGGCTTTGAAATCACCCTTAACCAAATAAAAGTTTATCCTTGCATAGGCATAATCAACATAAACATGAATATTCAAAAGAAACTAAGAAAAAAATAAAATAAAACTAAGAGAAGAAGAATAAGAAGAAGATTGATAAATAATCAAAAGCATATCATAGTTGGTGGCTCAAAAGATGGTATTTATAGAGCTTTAAAGTCTTGGAAACTCTTTCTTGCTGATCAAGGAAGCTAAGAGTCAAATGAGTGCAAAATAAGCAACCTTTGAGATTTTTGCAATTTTTTCACAGATTGGGGACATAATGGTCGGCGTCGCGGCGCCGAGTACACTGACTTGCATGTTTTGCCCGCTAACTTAGCTTTCATGGCTGCTGCACTTTCTCGCACTTCGTCAGCTGATTTGGATGACCATTTCTTGTCCGATTTGGGCTTGTAAACTATCATTAGAAAGGTATTCAAGTCAGCTTCAAAATTCAAGTATAATGTTTCTTCAAATTATGAATTTAACATAATGATTTCTTAGCAACAAGCTCCGGAGGTCAAATCTGCCTAATCACTTGGCCCTAAAAATTTAATCTTTTTGACTCCCAAGACTTCTTCCATTTTATGATTGTGACTTTATAAGCTCTTTATCATCATATTTGACATGTTTTGACTTCATCTCATCCAAAATACATGAAAATGTATGAAATTAAGCACTTATCACACTCCTAGTCAATGTGAGACTTGGACTCCTACTCAATGTGGGACTTGGATTCAACATACTCAACAAATCCACCCTTGAGTCAAAGTCCCCTATTCCCTCAATTACTTAATGTTGGACTTGGACTCAAACTCAACAAATTCTCCCTTGAGTCAAAGTCCCAATTACTTCTTAGCAGCAACTGTTCTCCCTTGAACCAAAAGCCTCTGGGCAACAACTCAACAACTTTCCTACTCTCCTTCCTCGAACCAAAAGCTCCTGAGCAACAACTCTCCTCACTCGAACCAAAAGCTTCTGGGCAGCAATTCCCCTCATTCGAACCAATAGCTTTGACGCTAGTTTTTGGGAATAGCGTGACAGCCCACAACAAGCATTAACCTACAACATGCACTCAGAAAGAAGAGAAAAATAGAACACAATTTTAACATGGTTCAGCATTTATTGGCCTACGTCCACGATCCCAAAGGGATAAACATACTTCACTAAGGAAGATTTTCGACTTGTAACTTTTGCACGGATAAAGCTACAAACCTTCTTACAACACACTTGTAGCTTTTGCACAGATAAAGCTACAAACCATCCTCCCAATATTACGACTCACAACCCATAAAGCCCAATACAACTTCTACTTTTATGTATAGACCCTCTCTCCCAAGGGGTGGTGGTGTTGTTTCCCCAAAGGTCAAGGTTCCTATTTATAAGTGAGCACTCCTCTTGGCTCATCAATACTACTCAATGTGGGATTAGGACTCCCCTTGGCTTAACCAAGTTACTTGATGTAGGATAAGCACTCCTACTCAATGTAAGACTTGGATTCAACATACTCAACAACTTGATGGTTGTAGATCCCAAGGCTAAAGCATTGTCGACAAAATAGTTTATTATCATAAAGATCATATGAGACTAAGTAATGTTTGTTAAAGTTGTGGTTTGACTTCTTTGACATGCATACTTTTGTTATTTTTCACATTTTTAAATTTATGAACATGTTTCGGTTTGTGCACATAAAGTTTACATGTTTGTTTGGAACTTGAGTGACTAAAGAAAAATTCATTCATAAAGTGCTCTTTTAAGAGGATCATGCATCATAATACATGGAAGGAAATATTCATATTAAAATGGTACCGCATGATTCATGTTATGTAAATCTGTAGTTGAGTGAGAGTTGAACTAGAGTAACTTATGGCTATATTAAGTTTGGATTTAAATATCACCTATCCAAGTTCTTGTTTGATCATATGGACCAAGTGGGATAATGTTGGATAATAATATGGCCCACATGATAGTTTAATAAAGCCAAGATAAATGTTTAATTATTTAGATAATATTATCTCAGTAAATCCAATTCAAGTTAAACTAATCTAGTGATAACTACTCTCTATCTTAGTAACTTATAAAGATAAAAAAATTTTGATGATAAGATTTAACCCTATCAGTTATCTAGTATGACTCTTTAGTCTAATCTATAAATTGCCTGTGAAACCATTGGAGTAGGATCGTTTTCTTGAACAACCATGATCGAAGACACGCTTAAAGCTGTTTTAGTTTTTATAATTCTTACACGCGGCACAAGAGATGGGGAAAGAAGATTTTGACTAGCTTCTAACTCTGCTATGGACGCTATGGAACGTAAGAAATGGCGAGGTAATGCAGGATAAGAAGCAAACGAGAGGAACTTAGTGGAGAGGGCAAGAAATTTGCTCCTGGACTACAAAAGAGCGCAGGCAACAGTTACAAGAGCAGTGGCACCGACAAGCAGAAGCTTTTGGAAACCACCACCAAAGCATTTATTCAAAGTTAACTTTGATGCACACATGAAGAAAGGATGTATTGGTACCATCATAAGAGACTTTGAAGGATTTGTGTGGGGAGGTGCAGCTCTCAAAATCGACAGAGTGGCTGAGCCGAGTGTCGCTGAGGCCTGGGCAGCCGTTAGAGCGATGGAGGTAGCATTAGCAAACCAACTGGGCTATAGGAAGGAACATCATACTCGAAGGGGACTCCACGCAAATTGCGGAGAAAAGAAAATGATCTATCTACCATAGGTACTACTATCCTAGACGAAGGAAGAAGGATACTGGAAGATTGTAAGATACTCCAAGGTAAGGAAACGAAGCTGCTCATTCATTCCCTTGCTAGACAGCAAATTTGCATTGGCAGGAGGAATATCCTGATTTCATTCACCAAATCATTATGCCTGGTGCCATAAACGTTTGGTTTTGAAATGGAAAGTCTTATTTCAAAAAAAAAAAATCCCTTCGGATCCCTTGACTCTCAAGTGTCAGCTTGGCAGCCAAAAACCTAATGGGATTTTTTTTTTCGTCTTTTGTTTAGTATTTTTTATTGATTTTTTTTTTTGGATAAATATTTTTGTTTTTATTTTTTAAAATTTTTATTAATAAATATTTCCATAAAATCAATTACTATATATAAAAACAATCCCCAAATTAAGGGAGATGAGAGAATTAAGGATTTTGGGTTAAGGGTTAAGTGACAACTAAGTATAGATATTAAAGGAGTTGGGGAGGTTAGTTTGAGTATTTTAAATTTTTTTGATTAGGAATGAAAGAAAAAAAAAATTTGTGTGTTCGTCTCATTTTTGTGTTTGTGTTATTTTTTGTGTTCAAAATATTATAAATTTTTACAATTTTTATACGTTGATAATTCGTTTTATGTAGATTTTAACACGTTTGCATATTCGTGTCGTGTCGTGTCGTGTTCGTGTTATTTTTATTTGTTCAAAATATTATAAATTTATATAACTTTTACATTTTAATTACTCATTTTATGTAGATTTTGAAACGTTCAGATATTCGTTCGTGTTCATATTATTTTTCGTGTTCGTGTTATTTTTTTGTGTGTTCAAAGTATTTATAAATTTATATAAATTTTTACATGTTAATAATTCATTTTATGTAAATTTTGACATGTTCGTGTATTTGTGTTGTGTTCATGTTATTTTCATGTTGTGCTGTATTTTAATTATTTCTTTCATGTGTTCGTGTCGTGTTTCAATTCATCCGAATATTTTGCATAGTTTGTCATGGTAATTGAATTTAGAGAAAATTTTGTGTTCGTGTCATGTCTCCAAATATTTTACATTGTTTGTCATGATGGTCCAATTTAGAAAAAATTGTGTTTTCGGGTCGTGTCTAGATTCATCATATATTTTGCATAATTTGTTATAATTATTCAATTTAGAGAAAATTGTATGTCCGTAATATGTTTGTGTTATTTTATCATGTGTTTAAATATTATAAATTTTTACACGTTAAAAATTTATTTTATGTAGATTTTGACACATTTGTGTATTTATGTCGTGTTCATGCTATTTTTTGTTATGTTTTAATTATTTTTTTCATGTTGTGTTAGAGTCGTATAATTATGTTGTGTCCGAAATTACCAAGTCTAATTGACACTATTCAAATAACTCACAAATTTGTGTCACCTATCATCATATTCGTGTTATTTTTCCTATTATAATCATATTCAAGATATTATATATTTATATAAATTTTAACACGTTAATAATTCGTTTTATGTAGATTTTGACGTTTATATATTTGTGTCATGTTCATGTTATTTTTGTGTCATGTTTTAATTATTTTTTCATATTATGTTCGTGTCGTATAATTATAATGTGTCTGAAATTGTCGGATGTGATTAACCATATTCAAATAACTCTCAATAAGAATTATTATTTTTTTAAATTATTATATTTACTATTTTTCTTTTTTTTTCTTTTAAATTTATTAGAAAATGTTAATTCAAATCCGATAACATTTTGTAGCGAAACGCGGACATTATCTAGTATGTTAAACTTAATTTGATTTTTGTCAAAATTAATTGAAATATAATACAACACACGAATTGTTTTTTTTTTTTTTTTGATGAATTGAAATATTTACGATAACTATTTTATTTCTCCGAAGCGTTGTTACAATTAATATTAATAATAACGTCTCTTAAAATGTATATAAAACGTAAAGGGAAAATATCAATTTTAAAAAATAAACTTGCATGTCACATGTTTGTGGTATCGCATGGGCCGATTTCTATTTCTCCATGGTGAATTTGGCTAAAAAAAAATTTAAAGCATTATTTTGATTAGGCTCAGCCACTCCTTATTAGAGGTCGAGCCAAGCTCAAGCTATAAAAAGCTCAAACTCGATTTGAAATTCAATACTCGAAACTCGACTTAAATTCAATTTCACTTTTAAAATTCGAGTTCGATTCGAAATAAAAATCGAACTGCTCGAGCTCGCTCGATAAATTCGTTTACCTAGTGAAAAATAAACTTGATTCCTATACTCGACTTCAAACTCGATTATTTGTGCTCGAGCTCGAGTTTAAGTTCAAATTGAGATTTTTCAATATTAATTAAAATATATATATATATATATATTAAAAAAAAAACTCAATTAGACTCACGATCTACTCAAGTCAAATATTAGAATACTCAAATTCAGCTCGTTCGATAGCTCGAACTGCTCGAGCTCAACTCGACAATGACCAAACCAAATTCGATTTTTTTATTTTAATCGAACCCGAACAACTTGCGAGCACAATATCTCATTTACACCCTTACTCGGTCACTTAGGAAGACTGTATACATTCTGTCATATGGTACCTTTTACAATGCTCATGTAGTAATATGTGATGCAAAAATAGGAGGAAATAAGGTGATGCAATAACAAATGAAAAATTGATATTTATTTGCTAAAATGAATAATGCTACAACTAATCTCCAAAAAAGATTTATGAGAAACATGAACAAAACCAAAGCTAATCAATCACTCAATGCTTGGATTTTGGGGGACTCAATTTGTTACATCAAGAAGGGTCCAAACAGATGGATCATTCTATTCCATTACAAACTATGTATCAACTGCGACTGCCAAAAACTATGCTGCTTCCTGCTGCAACGTTTGAATCTGAATTTGTAGTAATTTTAATATTCTACCTGAACCATAATAGAAAATGAAACGATTTTTATTGTTAGCAACACAAGAAAAGGACATCCCTTTTATTGTAAATAAAAACTAGACCTAATAATATTGGACACGATATAATTACACGACACGAATACACGAACATGTCAATTTATATAACACAAATTAACATGTCAAAATTTTATGTATATAAAAAACACCTTAAACACGATTATGACATGAGAAATACACGAACACCACACGGATATACGAATTGCCAAGTCTAATAAAGACTTTGATGTACTTCAAAAAAAAAAAAAAAAGCTTGGGAACTGAGACATTTAAAATAAGGGGATGTTGCATAATTTTGTCCAAAACCCAGCATGTAAATGGTAAGATGTTTCAAACTTCCACTCTTTCCTCTCATTGCAAGCACATAGATATGTAATGAATCTACTCCAGGATTATCATCAGAAGGGATTGCATAGTTAAAGTAATAAGGCCTATAGCCAGAAATTCCTCTTCTATAATGCAAGTACTACTATAATATTTTGATTTTCTAACTTATAACATTTCAACAATCAATGTAGAGGGAGAGAGAAAAGAATAGATTCCTTACCTCAATTTAATTCTACAAAGCAATTGCAGAGAATTGGTTCTGACAAATCCCCAAGGTTCCCTTTAAATGTAGTCTCTGTTACTGTACAAAACAACAAATCTCAACCAGCTTCTGCCCCAAACCTTTGTGCTAAGAACTCATCTATTTGCCCCCAGTTAGGGGTAGCATAATTGTTCAAATTATCAGAAGGCAATGATCGAATGCATCCAAGAATGTGTGTAATATCACGATGCAGCCTGCCATGAAAATAATTAAATAAAACATTATAAAGTCAGGCAGCTAGTTATCAACTTATCATAGAAAAAACAGAGAAAATTATATATGGTCATATAAAAACCCACAAACAATACAGTACCTATCTCTTGCCTGAGGAGTGCTGATCTCGAAGCGTGAAAATGCTTCTGAAATTTGTGAATGGAAGATAACAACAACTTGCCTGCAAAGCATAGTATAAATAATTCAGGGGAACAATTCTATTTCATCAATACTTAACCATTTTCTTTCATTATTCATCAAGAAAGAAGATAAAAATATGTAGTTGCTTGATACAAATACTATGTTCTCTTTTAATATTCAGTATGTTCTCATGTAGTAGAGCATGATCTTATCACAGCTTGCCTAGAGGGGAGAGATGATTTTAGTGTGTAACAAAAATGAATGTCAATAAATGGAAGTGAAAGGGGGAAAAATGTACCCAGTAAAAGGACAGGACAAGTTATATGCTGCTAGAAGTTTTCAACAATCAAAAGATTTTATGCATATCAAATCAAAATTTCTATAAATGATATTTATTGATAGACTATTAATTATAATGGAAAATTTGTAGGGAGTGCAAAAGTTGATAATGGATCCCTTCTCATAAATATTTGCTGGAATAGACTAATATCTAATTCAAGCCTTTCCCCGCTAAACATTGTCGGGCCAGTCATTTTGATAAAAGATTCACTTGCATTACAAGAAGGATAGTCCAAATATAACATAAGATTAAAATATTTTACAACAGAACTTAAAAGGCTTTAGGTGAGATTGCACCTACGCCTCATATTATGAAAGGAAATCTGTCATTCAATGCTAGGAATCTAAAACGAACTTAGGGTTGCCATTTAAAACTCCCAAAAACTTTATATGGTTCAAATAGAATTTACCTCCTGATCCCTAGAACCTTTTGAACATTTCTCCAAACAGTTTTTACTAAGGCGTATAGAGGTTATACTTCTAAGGCAAGTTTATCATGGCACAATAACTTCTTTTTTTCTTAACAGGTTATACAATGGCATAATGATGAAACAAGCCATTCGGTGACTAACTTAGGAGTTGAATTTGCCTCACCTGAAAATTGCTTGAACATCTACTTCATGCAACGTTCGAGATAAAATACGTTGGAGGTAGCCAACTTCCTATAAACAAATAGAACAGCCAATCAAAATCAACTCATCCATGACAATTCAGGTCAAACATACAAACAACTGACTAGTTACACTTGAAAAAAAAAAAAAAAAACTAATACAAAAATAGAACCTAGATAAGCTGTACTTGTTAGCACATTCCATTAAGGTCACATAGTGATGTCCTATGCTTGCAGAAGTCATGGTCCCTCAAGTCAGATACTAGAAGGAGAGCTAAATATATGCAATGCTGCTTTAAAATTATTTTCAACATTTACAAGCTCATAAACTAAGAAAGTTAAACATAAAGTAAAGCTGTTTTGAAAAATAGTTTCAATTTTAAGCTTATAAACTAGCAGTTGGGAGACAATGATGTAGGAGCATAGACTTGGGATTATTTTGCTATGCCTATTTTATTTAGTTATTATTTTGAGTTGATGTTTTTATGCTTTTAATATTTTATTAGGTCATGTGACTAACATGTGACTTTTAATGAGAGAACTATTATAAATACCCTAATA
The DNA here is from genome assembly GCA_030761205.1 of Fremontodendron californicum. Taxonomy (NCBI): domain Eukaryota; kingdom Viridiplantae; phylum Streptophyta; class Magnoliopsida; order Malvales; family Malvaceae; genus Fremontodendron; species Fremontodendron californicum. The sequence continues at coordinate 3,279,642 of JAULJL010000042.1, forward strand.
AGGGTTAGTAGCTGCCAGCTTATAATTTTTATTGAGTGAAACTCTTCTAATAAAGGTTTTAGAAGATCTTAAACCTAATTCTCTTGTCCTATCAATTAGAGTTGCTATCTCTTTCTATTTAATTGCTACTTTGATCTTACCCTGCATCAAATTGGTATCAGAGCTAAAACAGATCCTTGTTTTTGTTTCAAGATTCACAGTTACCCATGGTTGGACGTGGTAGAGGCTGTGCAAGAGGGAATCAAGGTCAGCAAACATAATTGACTGATATGAGGCGCATGATTGAAGAATTGTCGCGGGCTGTAAAAACCTTACAGCGACAGGGACATGTGGGAGCCCGAATGGAGATTCTGGAAGGTGACCACGACCCTTTTGATATGCCGGAAGGTGGTCTGGAGGAAGAATCTGATGAGGGAGAGGCTGAGAACCCCTTTCATAACGCTGGACCTGCGAATCTTGCAGCACAAGGTGGATTGGAAGAGCGGTTGTTATATGCCCTAGAATTGAATGGTGGAGGAGTGAGGATCCAAGTGGATGATTTCCATGGGGAGTTACACGCGGAAGACTATTTGGATTGGGAAGCCACTGTAGAAAATTATTTTGAATGGAAGCCCATGGCTGAACCCCAAATGGTCTTATTTGTGAAGACTTGAAAGGTGCAACACTTCAATGGTAGAAGAGAGTTGAAGAACAGCGAGCACGTCAAGGCAAGCAGAAAATCAGTAGTTGGGAACATATGAAGGGAAAGATGCGGAAACAGTTCTTACCAGTAGATTATGCAATGGAACTCTATAGAAAATTTCACCTACTTAGACAGAATGGTAGAACGATTGATCACTACACTTCTGAATTCAATAACCTATCTATTAGAGTTGGTTTGAAGGAGACTAATGAACAGTTGACTTCTCGCTATCTTGCGGGAATGGATCAAGGCATCAGAGATGAATTGGGGGTGGTTCGTTTATTTAATTTGGAAGATGCTCGACAGTCTGCCTTACAAGCTGAGAAACGAGTTTTGCGCTATGGTGCAAGGAGGCCTCTATTTAGCAAGACGGATAGTGTTTCCCAAGGCAATTTCAGTGGTAGAGGAACTTCTTCAACCAGTAAGGTGAATGGAGGGAATATAATGGGAAACAACAAAGGTGACAAGGGGAAGAATGAGTTAAGGGGTGGAACACAGTCTAATTTTAGCAAGACAGGAGGTGGAAATCAAATCAGGTGTTTCAGTTGTGGAGAAAGAGGACACGCTTCTTACACATGTCCTAAAAGAAGGGTGAATCTGATTGAAATTGATGAGGAAGGAAAAAAACTGTCAGAGCCCATCTATGATGATCATAATGACGATGATGATGATGTAGATATCTATCCTTGGTAGAGGAACTGCTTCAACCAGTAAGGTGAATGGAGGGAATATAATGGGAAACAACAAAGGTGACAAGGGGAAGAATGAGTTAAGGGGTGGAACACAGTCTAATTTTAGCAAGACAGGAGGTGGAAATCAAATCAGGTGTTTCAGTTGTGGAAAAAGAGGACACGCTTCTTACACGTCCTAAAAGAAGGGTGAATCTGATTGAAATTGATAAGGCAAAAAACTGTCGGAGCCCATCTATGATGATCATAATGACGATGACTTAGATATCTATCCAGTACAAGGAGAGTCATTGATGGTTAGGAGGGTGATGACAACAGCCAAAGATGATAAGGAAGATTGGAGGAGGCGAAGCATTTTTAGAACCCGCGTTCTTTGTGGTGCTAAAGTATGCGACGCCATTATTGACAATGGGAGTTCGGAAAACTATATTTCCAAGGAAACAGTGGACAAACTACACTTGCCTACAGAGGAACACCCTCACTCATACAAGATCCAGTGGGTTAAAAAAGGATTTGAGATACCAGTGAAATCTCAATGTTTAGTCAAATTTATTATGGGAAGTAATGTGGATGATGAGGCTTTATGCGACGTTGTGCCGATGGATGCATGTCATATTCTTTGGGGTTGACCTTGGTTATTTGATCATGATATGCAACACTTCACTAATGAAAACACATTCCTTCCATAGAGCGGGTAAAAAGTACACTCTACATCCTCACAGAGAAGGTGTGACATCCAAAACTAGCAAGTTAAATGGGTTTCTAACGGTTGAAGAGTTGGAGGATGAAGGCAAGGAAGCAGGTTTGGTGTTCGCTGTTATCTGCAAGGTTATAAATAGTGTTGATGGAGACCTCAAAGAACGACCTGTTGCAGTTCAAAGGTTGTTAGACGAGTTCGCTGAGTTGGTTGGTTGGTGACACTTTGCCACAAAGCTTACCACCAATGAGGAGCATTCAACATGCCATGGACTTAGTACCGGGAGCATCTCTACCTAATCTACCAGCATATAGAATACCACCTGCACAACGGATCGAGATGCAAAAGCAAGTTGAAGAGCTGATGGAGAAAGGACTGGTACGTGAGAGCAAAAGTCCATGTGCTTGTCCAGCCCTGCTTGCCCCTAAAAAAGATGGTTCTTGGAGGATGTGTATTGACAGTCGTGCCATAAACAAAATTACAATCAAGTATCGGTTTCCAATTCCACGCTTGGAGGACATGCTTGATCAGTTGGCGGGTTCTAAAATATTCTCTAAGATTGATTTGAGAAGTGGATATCATCAAATTAGACTGACGGAAGGAGACGAATAGAAGACTGCCTTTAAGACTCTAGATGGCTTATATGAATGGCTAGTAATGCCTTTCGGTCTTTCTAATGCTCCTAGTACATTCATGCGAATCATGACCGAGGTACTCAAACCTTTTTTGAAATATTTTGTTGTCGTTTACTTTGATGATATTTTGATATACAGTCGAAGTGAAAAGGAGCACTTAGTGCATTTGCGCCAAGTTCTGGATGTACTACAAAAAGAGAAGCTCTTTGTAAATTTGAAGAAATGCTCATTTTTACAAAATGAGGTTGTGTTTTTGGGATTCATTGTCTCTGCAGAAGGATTGAAACCTAATCCTGGAAAGGTTCATGCGATAATGGAGTGGTCAGTTTCACAATCAGTCAAGGAAGTTAGGAGTTTCCATGGATTAGCCTCATTTTATAGGAGATTCATAAGGAATTTCAGCTCCATTATGAGCCCCATCACTGAAACCTTGAAGAAGGATCACTTCGACTGGAGAAATTCAGCTCAGAAGGCCTTTGAGCGAATCAAAATACTTTTGACAGAAGCACCCGTTCTTGCTTTACCGGACTTTGATAAGCTATTTGTTGTGGAATGTGATGCTTCCCATAACGGAATTGGAGCTGTTCTTAGTCAAGAAGGAAAATCTCTGGAGTTTTTCAGTGAGAAGTTGTCAAATTCTAAGCGAAGGTATTTCACTTATGATTTGGAGTTCTATGCTTTGGTGCGAGCAATTCGACATTGGCAGCATTACTTAGCTTATCGGGAGTTTGTTGTTTATTCAGACCATCAAGCTTTGAAATATTTGAGTTCGCAAAAGAAACTCAATGACCGTCATGCTAAGTGGAGTTCTTTCTTGGATGAATTCAATTTTTCTTTGAAGTATAAGACAGGGAAGACGAATGTGATGGCGGATGCCTTGAGTCGACGATCGTTGATTTTAACTACGATGAGTTCCCAAGTTATTGGATTTGAAGAGCTAAAAAATCAATACGTCACCGACTTATATTTCAATCAGGTTGTGACAGAGTTACAAGGGCCAGAAACTGACAAGAGATTGCCGTACAGATTGCATGAAGGGTATCTCTTTAAAGGCAACCAACTTTGCATTCCAGAAGGATCTTTTCGAGAACAAATCATTCGAGAACTTCATGGGAATGGTCTAGGAGGACATTTTGGCAGAGACAAGATGATGGCGTTGGTGACAGATCGTTACTACTGGCCACGTATGTATAAGGACATGAGCAGATTTGTGAAGCGGTGCTCTGTTTGTCAGTTTAGCAAAAGGACATCTCAAAACTCTAGGTTGTACACGCCATTACTAGAACCAGAGGCACCATGGATTCACTTGAGCATGGATTTTGTGTTGGGTCTTCCAAAAACATCAAAGGGGTATGACTCTATTTTTGTTGTGGTGGATAGGTTCTCAAAAATGGCACATTTCATTCCCTGTTCTAAAACAGCGAATGCCTCCCACATCGCTGATCTGTTTTTCAAGGACGTGGTACGGTTACATGGTGTTCCAACATCAATTGTTTCCGATAGAGATGTCAAATTTGTGAGCCACTTCTGGAGAACTTTGTGGAGAAAATTAGGAACTGAATTGAAGTATTCTAGCACCTGTCATCCACAAACAGATGGTCAGACTGAAGCAGTTAATAGGAGTTTGGGTAATTTGCTGAGATGTTTGGTTAGAAACCATGTGAAAAGCTAGGATTCAGTTATACCGCAGGCTGAGTTTGCTTACAACAATTCAGTCAACAAAACTATAAAGAAGACTCCTTTTGAAGTTGCATATGGTCTCAAACCTCAACATGTGTTGGACCTGGTGCCATTGCCACAAGAAGCTAGGGTGAGCGACGATGGAGAAGCTTGTGTTGATCATGTCCTCAGGGTTCATGAGGAGGTACAAGCAGCTCTAAAAACTAGTAATGTGGCATATGCACATGCTACCAATCAACATAGGCGTCTCAAGGAGTTTGAAGAGGGAGATTTAGTGCTGGTACACTTGAAGAGAGATTTCCTAAAAGGTACTGAAGAAGATTAGCTCTAATGCCTATTTAATAGAGTTACCTCTTGAGTTGCGGTTCAGCCCAATTTTTAACATTTCGGATCTGTATTCATTTGAGGGATTTGATGAAGAGGATGTGACTACAGTTGCAGAACAAGTTGGTCAACTTCCCGCGAAACAATCTGATGTCGTCCAAGAAGTTTTAGATGTCAGGGAAGTGAAATCTAGAAGGAAAAATGCATATAGGCGATTCCTAATAAAATGGTTGGGAAAACCAGCTTGTGAAAGTACTTGGATTGCCGGAAGATGAGTTGAGAAAGATCGATCCTGAAATATATGCAGAAGCGGCCAAAGCTTATTCAACAGATTCAGCTATCTTTTAACCTGGGGAGATTGATGCAGGAGCATAGACTTAGGATTATTTTGCTATGCCTATTTTATTTAGTTATTATTTTGAGTTGATGTTTTTATGCTTTTAATATTTTATTAGGTCATGTGACTAATATGTGACTTTTAATGAGAGAACTATTATAAATACCCTAATAAGGGTTAGTAGCCGCCAGCTTATAATTTTTATTGAGTGAAACTCTTTTAATAAAGGTTTTAGAAGATCTTAAACCTAATTCTCTTCTCCTATCAATTAGAGTTGCTATCTCTTTCTATTTAATTGCTACTTTGATCTTACCCTGCATCAGACAACAAGCGCTAGATGTAAAGTAAAAGAGGAAAAGGATAAAAACTGATAAGAAAGATTGTGTTTTGAAATAACGGAGCAAGTAAAAATAAGTGGTTTTATTATCTGCCTTTGACATTAATTCTCGAACATTATCAATATCAATGATGGAAACACTATCAACCACTGCCAGTCTCATCCACCAAAACCAAATTATCAAACAGAAGCAGACACTGGAATACAAGGTTCTATATAAGGCAACAAGGAACTTGCTAGGCATATAAGTGGATAAGAATAGTGCTAGGTTAATGCTAAGCTCAAGTTTTGGAGAGCAACCTTCAAGCCAATTGGTTCAGTAACTTCAGCTAAGTAGGACTTAAACAGAGTGCATCAAAATGCAAACTTAGTTTGGGCAGAAACGATAATGAAGTCACAATGAGAATCAGAGATCAAGACATACTGTAGAGAGAAGTTTTGATATCATAGTTCAATCTGTGAGATTCAAGAATAAAAGATTTGATTCAAAATAAATGCACGTGTCAGATAGTGGATGTACTATGTTAGCCATAAAGAGAACATATGGGTAGGAAGAAAAGGTGGTTTGGAGACAAAGGCTTACAAATGTTCATATAAGTAACTATATGTTAATGGAGGATGTTCATGTAATGCAGAGCATTCCAAAATTTACTGAAATTGAATGTTTTTCTTTATGTCGGCTGTTTTACTTTAGTTAATGGTTAATAATTATGTTTTTGTTTTATTCAGTGGTCATGTTACTAGGATGAGATCTCTTAATGAGTTTGACGGGCTAAGTAGATGGCGTTTTAAGTCTATCTAAGGCTAGGACTAAAAGCTACTGTGACACTAGTATAAATAGTCTTTTAGATACATTAGGCGGCTGTATTATAGTGAGAGTACTGGTTCTACAATCCTAAACCCTAGTTTTCTTGTTCCCGCTTCAATTTTACACCAGTTTTTCTTTTACCATTTCTACTCCTGTAATGCATCATCGTGTTAAAAGGGGGAAAGAATTTACATATGTGTGCACACCACTCAATTTTTGCAAGATTCTTCAACTAAAGTGCCTTTTAACACTAAATCCATTGCAGACAAAAACGAAAAAGGTATTAAAAAAGGTAAGAACTCTGGGAATTGAATTGAATTGAGCTAAACATAGTAGCTACCTTCGTAAGGGATCTAGCAAATTGACTGGGCTGTGGCTCAGCATCTTCTGGCCTATTCCAGCTTTCAACAATCTGGGGCAGTCCACGCAGATGAACCAACAACCTCTCTCTCATTATCTGAACAAGCTTTGTATGTATTTCATCCCGATGAACCTTATAATCCTGAATTTAAATTTAAAAAAAATGTCAAAGATATATCAAAGAATGTGTCCCCAGCAAGGGGCAGGGAAAAGTCAAATTGAGCTCTAGCCTACAATTGAGGATATGATTCATATGTATCACTGAATTCTTGTCAGTAAAAGGAAGACTTTTAGGGGACTTTTACCTAATAAATTAACCGAGTAAAGGATAATAAAAACTTTTTCTTCAAAGGAACAGCCCAAAAACTTTTAAATTCAAGGTATCTGGTCAAACCACTGAGAAGGAAGGGAGGGGAAGAACTACCCTCATTACGTAGTCTAAGGCTGATGCAGAACAACGAAGGGAAAGGGGCAGAAAATAGAGAAAAGGGTGAAATCTCCATGGAAACAGAAAAATGTAGAGAGAAAAGATAGAGGAATAGGGAAGAAAAATCGAAAGAAACAACAAAGAATTAGAGAAGAGATTATCCAACTCCAATACTCAATATCTCAATGGTCTACTACCAAAAGCCACTGCATACTGGAACAACACAGGCACTTGTAGGCTACCCCTTGAACTCTAATATAATTCAAAATATAATAACTAAATATCTTAATAAATCCAAATAACTCAATCCTTCCATAAGCATGATCTTTTCCCACATCAAAGGCTCCTGGGTCTCCATATGTATCAATATATATATATATATATATATATATATATATATATAATAAACGAGTCTCTACATGTGATTGCCTTCCATTTTCTACATGTTTTAGCTTAGAAAACCACTGGGTGATTATGTAGGTTTACAATCAGTTATCATTGGCTTTATTTTTCTTCTCTAAATCAAATTTGCTTTCTACATCAGTGTATTAAATTCTTGCAAAGGAATAGTCCTAAATTTAATATCTTTTTTTGCATTCTTCCTAGATTTCAAGTTTTAAACACCAATCAAATTTTATAATTTGATAACCTTGAAAGACAGGCTGCATACGGACAAGAGTTTTCATAATTTTGTAAGAGCTGCCAGACAGGAATTTTATGAATAGAAACTTCAAGCATCCCATTACAACGAAATTCCAGATCCTTCCCTTTTTTTTTCTAATTTAAATTTTTTTGACCAACCATATCTCTTCATTTACATATCAAAATATCTTTTTCACTTTCTCTCTTCACTGTTTCTCCATTGTGCCTCTTTCTTCTTTCTTTTATTACTCATTCTGAGCTTTTTAGCCATCAACTTGGGTCTATGACTTTGGTGGTCCAATTCAAGTACCCCAAACGATCTGGGATGTAAAAGATCTGCAATCTGGAACATACAAAGTGGACCACTGACCCAGGGCCTAGTAGTGATCCTGATAACTATGCTCAAGGCTCAACCAATGTGGGATAAACTACTTAACAGTAGTCATTTGACACTTTAATAAACATTGGTTAAACAATGAAACAGAATGACACAAACAACGACTAGCGAGGAGTGAGGATTATGGACTGATTGAAATAACCTAAAAGGCACTTTCTTAGTTTCAGTTTTCTTCTCAGATGCTCCTGTTCAGTTCTACCAGCTAACCAACACAGTTTTAATAACTATGAGTCAATGTCAAAGATAATTTCTATCATATTAGTCAATCAGAAGAAAAAAATCATATCCAATCTACATTGCTTAGACTCAAGAGTATCAGATAAATTTATGTGTCTGACCCAGCTACGTATAATCTTTTCTAAGATTTTCCTTATACTTAGAGGGTGAGAAAGCCTTACCCATGTCTTTTGGATATGTTTCGGACATGGGTACTACTGGAAAAATGAAGGTTGAAGCAAGAAAGTAAATTCCATACTATTACACAATATAATAATCACCTAGGCTTAAATTTCATTGTATACATTACTGAATTTGAAAATAATGATAAAATGTTCGACCTTGAATTGTATCTATACGGACCAGCTTCAAAATTTTAAGTTATAAAAAATAGAAAAAAAGTGTGGATGTGGTAAGATGCAGAAGGAAAGTGATGAAGCCTTATACCTGCGCTACTCGATCAAACTCCAACAGCAAAAGTGACTTTCGAGGCTCGGGAACTTTCAGAAACAGGATTTGTCTGATTTCTTAGACCGGAAACAAAGCAGTCATCAATTACTCAGCAACATGTGAGGTTATATTTCAATAATGAATGCAGAATATAAATGACTAAGGATGCTACAAACATGAAGAAATTATGAAACTAATAAAAAAGGAAATGCATGTATGAGATAAGCAAGAAAGTAAAAGCAGTAAATGTTTGAAAACAATAGGATGTCTTAACTGCAATTGTTACAGGCAAAGAACATAAATAGTTTGAACTCCAAACATTCCTTGGTTTCTGCAAGACTCCTAAATCAACTACATCTGACAATTGATCAGTTATTTATGTTTCATTTTTCTTTCTTCAAATTAGTGAAGTATAATTCAGTTAAGAGACCAGAAAGGATTGCGTAAACTGAATAAAAATTGGTTATAAGGTGGTCAAAAGTGAGGCAGTACAACAGATGTCTGTAAGAGAACTTCCTACGGTTTTTAAATGAACAATTTTCAGCTGATTACGAGCCGGAATAATGCTGGAATTGAAGCAAGAAAAAATAGGCAGACAAAACTAAGCTTCACAACTAGATTTTCCATAGATTGCACCAGGTTGGGTAGCTTATGCAAGTTCTAGAAAAGGACAAAGTGGAATTCTCATAAGCATGACAGGTAGTAATCAAAATAAGTTAAATGGCATAAATAGATTTGAATTCACATTTCACCCTGACCTGTAAGAAATAGTAAACCATGACAACAACAAAATTTGAGAACCTCAATTAAACAACAAATAACACCACAAGGATAACATTATAGAATCCAGCTTCTCACTTGCACTTACACCAGTAGAATTTCATGCCACCAGAAAAATGATTGTTAGAACCAACAATGTAGGGAAAACAGCCCTGGATGGTGCACAATATAAATTGGTAACTCCAGGCTCCATTTTTTTCTCTTTGATTTGCCATTATGCAGCTTTCACGTTTTTAGTTCATCATTTACTATTTCAGATTTGTCAAAAGAACAACTTAATTCTGTGGATTCTTGAAATTTTGAGTCTTCTTTGCATCAATTTCGATATGTTCACAGTATTTTGGGCCTTGGGGGGCAGTAAATCAAGTTTTCAAGACAGGATCAGGCTTCTTACACACACAAAAAAAGTTCATGGAACTGTTACAAAAAACTTTAATTCAACAATCTGCAGCAGCCAGCCAGCCACACAGAAATCTTCAAGAAATTTTAAGCTATCCAAACAAGGGAACTATACCCTCCCCTTCCCCCTCTTTCTCCCACCCTCCTTTTCATCTCCTTCCCCTCCCTGCGTGGCACCCAAACATAGTGTACTGTTCTAAGCACTCAGATTTCCATGTATTCATGCATTCATGCCTTTGATGTCGCTCTTCAACTCATACCCATTGCCTTTATGATTTAGCATAAGTATGCCCATGCACCAAAAGAATATGCAGAATAAAAAATTAACAAAAAAAAAACTCGGGGAACAGCAAATCTAACCAGACAAAAAAAAAAAACACCGTTTCAAAAAAATTGAAAAGATGATGCAGCTGATGTAGCTACTAAAGGTTGCCAACAAGGATGATTCAGCTGATGCATTTAAAAGAAAGTAGTGGCATAATGATTATATCATAACCTACCAGGAATAATAGCATATGTGAAACTAATGACTTGACTTGCCAAGGCCAAGTGTTTAGAAGTAATGGACTTCAAACCAGAAACCTGCAATACCATACAAATCCAATAAAAAAAAATATGACAAAAAATTGATTTAATATAAAGTGCATCATAGACTTCTAGACATATAGTTCACGATGTTTCTAGGCCAAAACTTGGGCTCATGAAAATATCCTAGTTACACTAGTCTCATATCCAGAACCCTTCAGGTTTTAATCAAATTATTTCAAGTAAAACTTTTGAGAAGGAAAATATCCTAGATTCCTAGTTACAAAACCACTTCATACCTGCATGGCTCCAGCACCCAATACAAGTTGGCAAGTTCTCGTATTGAAAAATTTTAAAATCTCCACAACACGATGAACCACTTCCAATGATAGTGCTGGCAAAAGATGATTCATGTCAATGTACTCTGATAGCATCTTTAGCAATATTAAGCCACTGAAAGGAACAAGAAAGTAAAAAAATAAACGGCATCAAGGCTTGTTTATTATGTAAATTTTGTCTTAATGTTAAACAAGTAACAAGCGTATGAATGACAGAACATGAGTATAAATGCACAAAATACTGTCAACATAGTCACATAGCTAAACAAAGAGCAGAATGTTGATCCTGAGAGAGGATTAAAACCCCAACTAACAGCTCAACTTCATAAGGAACACATTGTAGGAAAGGGAGAGGGTAGAGGGGAAAGAAGAACATAACAACATACAAATAGATGAATAGTAATAAAAATATAAAGAAGAGGAAATAAAATAATAATAACAAAACAAGATAACTAACCAGTTTACCATGTGATAACCAACACCTCCATATTCAAGTGTTTGAGTAGTAGGTTTTCCACGATCCTTCATGCTACTGCTGTTACTCAGAGATGAAGCTACTGCATCAGATTTCTTTCTCTCAATCACCTCAGCCTTCACTTGGGCAGCATTTACTGCAGTTGTGCCACTAGAATCAGTCTGCTCATTCTGCTCTAGAGAACCCTGTAATCCAGTGTCAGCCGCTTGTGAACCCTCATGGCTTGCAACCATATCACTGTAGCTTTCTGTCATATGACTTTCAGCATTATCCTTGCTTCCAGAAATTATTGCTTCAGGATGAAATAGTGAGGACACGATTTCCTGAAATTCACTAGGAACATCTACCTCTACCCATGTCTCTTGGTCAAGCACTGCTTTTATTTTTGTCATCTACAGTAGATATTAAAAAAATTATTCCAGCATCAACAGAAAGCAATAGAAAAGACAACTGGAAATTGGGATCGGGAGCTAACTCGAGATTCATGCTGGAAATCAACAAAGGATTTGGCCTGTGACTGCAGTGTTCCCCTGATGCTATATCCCAACCTTCCACCAATCTGTTAAAGTTCGCATATAATACCATCACAACCCCAGAGGTAAATTGAATCCTTTCTTTCAATATAGAGAAGACAACAATGAATACCTTTTCCGTAGCAGTTATAAACTCTTGAGTGATATTATATATGCTCAAAAACTCTTGCAATTTCAACCTAGGATGAAGAAGAGCACGAACCCCAAGCAGCTTTGCCCACCTTCCATGAGCAGCATCACAAGCTGCAAAGACTGCTTCAGTGTTTTCTCTTAAAACATCCGCTCTGCAAAGGATTAAACTTTCCCAGAGTATTATAAATGAGGTCAAATACCAAACAGACAATTCTGAGTTTTTTATTTAACCAGTTTTATTTATTTAAATTAAAACAAGCTAACATGTTCGCACTATGCCATTCAGCAACATTTAGACAATTCTGAGTTTTTATTTCTTTCTCCAATTTTATTTTAAATTAAGACTAAGACATGTTCACACTATGTAATTCTGTAGCATTTACAACCATATCTTAAGTAAAATAAGTAAAAGCAAGCTGAGTTTATTTCAAATTAAATTAAATTTTAGGGAAACAAAAGTCAAGAAAGTTCTAAAAAAGCAAAGTAGGAAATAAGAGAATTAAGAGTTCAAAATGTAATGGTGTAAATCTATTCAAATAGGTAGGTATCAAAGTTCCATGATTGCTAATTACACCTCAATGCTATATGCTAGGAAGCATGCTCATATCATCAGGTGACTATAGTGGTTGCATAAGACTTTAGTTTCACCCAATTATCATGAGAAAGTTGATGAGCTGTTAAACATGTTACACAGCAGTAAAGATCATACTGTGACAAAAAAAAAAGGATAATGAAAAATTAGATAACCAGTGTTCACACCCAGATCACAGGATAAACAGTCAAGAGTGATGGGTCAAGGGTCAAAACAGATCAACTTTAAATAAAATTCCTTGTCTGCTTTTTCACCCTTTGATCTTTTAGAAATCCAGTTCGATATTTTGATATCCCTTGAACAATTCGAAAAAACGTACTAAAAAGAAATGAGAAACAAGAGAAGAAACAGCAGAGTCAAAGCAAGATGTTCAAAAGAATATATCTTATTGTGAAATTTATTTAGGAATAAAGAAGAGAGTTCACAAAAATTTATATGTAATGAGAAAACAAGTTCAAGTCACAGCTTAGCTGCATTGAGCCACTAAAAAGCTGATACTTTTAATCAATGGTCAGTTTAATCAAGCCAAAAAGCTGTGGATTTTACATAATAAATAAAGGAAAATGTTAACCAGTGCCTAGTGGCACTGGTTAAGGTGATATTTAAGGAAAGAAAAGTGCAATTAATGAATTACTTTTTCTTGAATTTAGTAAAAGTAATGCATTAAATGCAAAAAACTTCCCTAAAATAGTAATTAAATAATCCTTAACCAGTACCTATAGGAACCAATTAACCAGGACCCATAAATAAAAGAGATAGCAGGTGACCTAGAGATTTGCTTAAGCAAAATCAACTTTTAACAAGACCAGATGGGTGAAACAACTGGGTTTTTTATCTGGCTTTTAAGATTTTGACCGGTTTTATTTGGTTTTCAACCTATCCGATTTAAAGATCACATTTGTACTCAACAAGTTATCGATTCCCAATCTAAATAGTTGAACAGTTACAACACTATAAATAATCATTAAGTTCATCTATAGTAGAGGTGCTCATGGGCCGGGCCAGATAGCGGCCCGATTTTTTTTCAAATTCTTTGCCCAGGCCCGGCCCGGCCCATAAGCTCGAATTCACTATTCATTATAATAAAATATTATTTTTTTATATATTTTTATATATTTTATAATTAAAATTAAATAAAATAGTATTATTTTAATAAAAAAACACTGTTCCAGGCCGGCTCGGATCAAAAATATCCTGCCTAGGCCCCGCCTAATACGAGCCGGGCAGGCTGCCCGGCCCATGAGCAGGTCTAATCTATAGTCATTACAAAGAAGCTGGATTAATACAGCAATATATTATGGTCATATATATATATATATATATATAAGGTTGTGAGAATAATGAAACATTGACAAATCACATATCAACAATATTGTCGGGGAAACAAAATACAGAGACTTTGATTTCAGATCAATCAATTTTAGATTAACAAAAGCTACAACTCCAGATCTTATGTGTCAATAATAGTAGGCAGATTAGCGCTTGAGATGTAAATGAACCTAGAACTTTAATTGTACATTAAAAAATTCAGAAAATTATCATTGTTCATTATCTTGAGCATCCAAAGGTTTTGAAAATGAAAGACGACAAATTTTGCTTGCTTTACCTCTATAAATAGGTAGCACGAAGAGATATCAAATTCATTAAATTTGCATTGCATTTCTGGAATCACTACAAACAGTTCAGATCTTAGTTCCACTGCTACTACAATTAACGAACCAGACAATGACTTCAAGGGACCAGTTTTTTCCTTTTTTTGGTCTCACAAGGAATCAGTTTATGCTTAACTAGTTCGCCGAAATACCAGATATTAGAATTAAAATATTTTTATATAGAAAAATATACATTAAATATGTTAAAGTCAACAATAATTTCGGTCAGCCCAGTGATAGTATCAATGCTTAACAACTAAGAGGGTCAGGGTTCAAACCTCGCCAATGAACCAAAAGGATAACTAAATCATAAAAAGATTACAAGTTCAAGTTTAATAAACCCAAATGGTCCAACCCAGTTCAAGCACAAGACTAGTTTGCACCAGGTTAGACTGGTTTTGACTCCTTGGAGATGAGGGGTACACACTAAACGGGATAAGAGGCAGGTTCCAATTCAAAAATGATTGAACTGGCCAATCCAATCCAGTTCTGAAAATAGTTAAGAAAATTGTCATGCTCTCTTCTAAAAACAGGTCCACAACCTATGTTACATGGACTCGGATACGGGTGTCCGATACGGGTATTTATCCAAAGGTCGGACTGGTCATTTGTTTAAAATTTTGGACACGCGGAGTCGTCTAAAAAGTATCGGGAAATAGGATACGGATACGGGGATACTTTATCTAACAATGCCACAAAAATATATTAATGTTAATTTTAGATATTTAAATTCAATTTTTTATAATTAATGTTAGTTTTAAGTATTAAATATTTTTATTCTAATAACCTTAAATCATAAAATTTTGTATATTAAATTTTATATGATCAGATACAAGCCCAAAATATAAAAAGCCTAAGACTTTTTTTCTTTTTGGGCCAGACTAGGATTTTTCTTTCCTTTCTTTTTTTCTTTTTACCTTTTTTTCTTCCTTTATTCTTCTTCTTTTCTTTTCTTCTCCTACCCCCTAAACGCAGCGTAAAAGTAAAATTTTCTTTTTTCCCTCTTCTCTCTAAACTCTCTCCTCTCTCCAGCACCCACAAAACCAGAAGCCGGCGAACAGCCGCGCTTGCCGCCGGTTGGATTTTCACCATATTTCACCTATAGATTCCTTTTTTTCTCCTCTTTCCGTTCTCTAACTGTATTTGTGAAAAAAGCCTCCAAAAGTCTAGATCTAAAATCAAAGTCCGCGGCAACTACCCCAAAAAAATCCCATTCCGCCACTCCAAACGATCTCATTTTTAATATGTTATTACCCATCACTTGCTCTTCCTCCTCACCCTTTTGAAGCTCCAAAAGCCCTCGCTGCTGTCAACCTCCACTCCGACGCCATTAGCCGCCACCTCTCACAGCCCAAAAAGGAGAGTCCGAATGCGCAGCACCGAGTCGGACACATATTCCGTGTCCGTACCCGTGTCATGTCGTGTCGACACGGGTACGGGCACCCTAAAGTGCCGAGTCCATGTAACAGAGTCCACAACATTTTTCATTTACCAAAACAATTGTCAAAGGATGGGGGAATTTTGGAAATTACCAATTAAAACCCACGGGAGCATATTCCCATCCACCCCAACCATCAAAAGCCACCTCAAAATCTAAGAGAACAATATTCCACCAGAAATAATGTTAGAGCAATGCAAATGAGCAAAAAGATAGGTGAGGGCTAAACCTGAAATTCTTTGACAAATTAGAGGGGCTTATTGCATCACTTGCTTTCCCTGGGGATGAAAGAACCTTGGCAGTACTCTTCAAAGGTACATATGGAAGAAGTGGACCATCCTGACCATTACTCTCTTGAGAAGATTCTGCCACCATGGCACCAAGAGCAATTGCAGCAGCAACCGAATCAGCGGCATAATGACCATCAAGGTTGCACATTATCCACTCAATGACCCTTTTCACTTCAGCTGCCCGGAATAAATGTGCCTGCATTCACTAAAAGAAATGAAATCATATTACATCATACTTGAGTGCTGAGCAAAACTAGAAATTGTCATAAAGAAACAACCATACCAAACTTAACATCATACTCATTAATCAAGCATAGAAAGACACTGCAACAGGCATATGTTAAACAAAACGAGTGTTCCCATTTTTTCTTGGGAAAAATATGCAAGCCAGTAACACATTCAATGGTTTTGTTGACTGAATTCTTATATATGGACCAAATCACAGCCTCCATACTATTAGCAGAGAAACAAGTAACAGCTCAACAAGCCTGGTTATTAGCCAGCAAGCTAATCAAAATGATGCAGGACCATCCTACAGTTTTACTATAATGGTTATCTTATTACGTTTCATATCATTTTTTTTAATTTAATTTATGGAAAGTTATATGAGGTAATCTCAATTGCATGGTCTTGTGACCTTTTAATAATTTTGGAATGCTAAGATTACAAGGATATCAATTAGTAACCAAGGTCTAGGATTAATTGATGTCACCATAGAATAGTCTTCTAGACTCGCTGTAAGCAGCCATCCTATTTTAATATCATCTCTTATTGTAGACCCTAATAATATCGTTACAGCTTAAAAAATACATCAATATTTTGCACTGTTCTGTTCTTTCTTACACTTTCAACCTAGGTACTAGATTACAAACTCTCCTCCAGCCATCTTCTGAAAAAAGCTTTCAGCTTAACACAAAATTTGAGCCAAATTTCTGAACCTGATCTCCCTCATTCTTGGACAGGCTCATTTGGCTATCACTACCAAAGGAAACCAATTTTAAAAAAATTGAAGAAACAATGATTAGTAAGGGCACATAAAGGATACAATACCCCATCTACTAATTGAAAGTTATGATATCACAATCCTGTACAACATAACTGCACCAATTGCACAACACAGCTATAATACACACTTTGTAACAGGCGCTGAGGCCTCTCCGAGGATAAATCCACCCTCAGTCCCTATAATCCAGTCAAATGGACAGCCTTAAGGAGTGGACATATTACCATCTGCTATGAAACATATGACCTTAATTTGACACCCTAGCAACTTACACTCAACATCCACAAATCAGTCTGTTTATCTAGTCACTCTTAAAACCATTCCTTAGACATAGCTGATTAAATAATAACCAAACCCATGGCTCATCTCATTTACCAATCAAATCACAGGTGGCCTTCACCAGAGAACGGCAAATGGGCCATAAACTATTAGAACTTCAAATCTTATTTCAGATGCTTCAGTGAAAGTACACAAGATTGGCTTGCTCGGAATGCCATTATAACAGCAAAACTTGGTTCTCTTCAAGTTTACCCCAGTCGTGATCATTTTTCCCGCATAACATTGGAATTAGTTTCCAATTTTTTTTATCATATTTAAGCCATATAAAATTCTCAGAATACATGTTAGATTTCATTAATCATGCCTTCTATACCATTTACAAATTCAATAAAAGCTTAGTCTGGTAGTAGGCAAGCATACATTACCTGTACAATCTTGAAAATAGCAGCCAAAAGTTGAACAAAGCTTTCAGATGACAAGCTCCTCAATTTGCTTGCAAGTGATGAGCCTCCACCTTAGTCATCCGATAGTAAGCATTAACAACTGGAAGAAACAGAATAGACACACACAAAATCCACCACACTCCATAGAACAGGCATGAAGTTCGAGAACTCCATAAATAAATTATTTTATACAAGCTGTGTCTGAAGATGTACATGGAAGTTTATTCTCCAAGTAGTTCTTACCATCTACATCCATAGCACGCTCTGCAGTTAGATCAGACTCCAGAGGTCGGGCAACAAGAACAGGAAGCAGCTCTGCAACAGCAGTCTTAATAGCAGTTTTCATATCAGCAGTAAGTGTATCATGATATGTCCTCAGGACAAAGGGGAGCTTGGCCTGAAAAACAACCACCATAATACGAGAATGTTTCTTTTAAAATGGATCCAACCTCAGATTCCACCACTAAAAGTAGAAAGCTAAAGCACATGGTAAAGGTAAGAGTGATAAAAAGAAAATGGGGTTAATAGCTTGGATTATGCAACTGCAGGTCTGCACTAAATCTTCTTCATTCTAGAACTTTCTTGGAGGAAATTGAAGAAAATAACTGAGGGGTAGATTGCCAGTTGGTCACCAAAGTTTTCATATTTTTCTGTTTTAGTCACTCACCTTCCAAAGTTATGCTTTGGTCACCAAAATTATAAAGGTTATATGTTTCTTAGTCATCTGCCGTTAAACACTAAGGAAACTCATGACAGGCATTCCTCATCGCCTATTTTTGGTGACCAAAATGTAACTTTTGAAAGCTGATGAACAAAACAGAAAAGCTCAACTTTGTTGACCAATTTTTTGTTGAATTTTACTTCATGTTAGTACATGTCACATGTCACATGCCACACTGGCAAAAATAAGTGATGTGGAATGCCATGTATGAGTTCTATTAGTGTCTAATGTCAAGTAAGAATTCTATTAGTGTCTAATCTAATGCCAAGTAAACAAGAAATGCACAACTTTTACAACATTAGTGACCAAAATGTAACTTTTGAAAGTTGGGTGACCGAAACAGAAACGTATAAAAACTTCGGAAATCAACTGATAAAGTTACAGAAAATAAGTATTGTAAAATAATTTCTTATAGGCTGGTAACTCAGAGACATGGAAAAGAAAAGAAATCTTCTGTTTCTAGCAAACAATTCGGCATCAGTCTGAAACAAAAGAAAGGGGTGGCGCTGTTCCTATATACATATACTCCTCCCACAACCTTTAGTAAACATTGAAACATAAAGGGGTGCACACATGCATGACCTACCTAAGTCAAGGCCATTTCGGCGTATGACTTATGAGCTTAGAAAATATAGGCCTCATCTTTTTAAGTGAGCTTAAGGCTATTATTTGTGGCTACTACTGTACTGAGCTTGTTATGAATTCATGTTCAGCTTAAACCTTGGTTAAGTAACTAAGCCGAGCCCGTTAGATTTTTCTGAAACTCACAACTCAGCATTCAGAAACATTAAGGGTTGTTCTGAAATATGTTTTAAATGCATGACCTACTAGATTTTAAGTTTTAAGAAAACTGAAATCAAAATATCTTCTACAACCAAACAACACAATAACACAATGAGAAACCAAGAAGATTTTTTAATATTAGAAATATCTTCAGATTCTTTACTAACCACATCAATCAATTAGTTTCTCCCAGTCACCCTATGATACATATTTTAACTTGAAAGGACGTCAATATTGTTCCATCTGATCCTTATCCTTCCAAATTCTTCAAACTGTCCACTATCTTTACTATTCTTCCAAGATATGGTGCAATATAATCGCAACCACCAAAGATATTTCAAAAGTATATTGTGGACCACGTAAACAACTTCAGAAACTTATATGCACGACATTTGGAGAATAATTGTATCAATTAAAAGATTTTGTAAAAGCAAATGGTTAAAATAAATAACACAATAAAAAAATGAGCTATCAGTTTTTTCGTCATTTCGAGAATAATAGCATCAATTAAAAGATTTTGTAAAAGCAAAAAGTTAAAATAGATAATAAAAAAATGAGCAATCAGTTTTTTCATTTTCATGTTACCTGTGTAAAATTAAAGAAAACATAAAAGAACGGAGACTAGTATGATAGTATGTCGTCAATCTGGCAAGATGACAATTGGCAAAACTTTTAACTAGATTTGCTATGATAATAAATTTTGAATTGTATAAATATCTAAAGTTTCCACATTTAAACCTTATTAGTGGTGCCTGGTTGCTCCTGGCATAGTGTGTTCTTACATTGTCCTAAAGAGCTCTTTGCTATCATTGTTTCTGGCCAAATATTTATAAGCATTCTGGTTCTTAAATATAACCTTAAGTTTAATAGTGGATATAAACAGCACTAACAGTTAAAGCAATCTCACTAATTGTAAACATTTCAAAACAATGATTCAAGTTAAAGTTAAA
The DNA here is from genome assembly GCA_030761205.1 of Fremontodendron californicum. Classification (NCBI taxonomy): domain Eukaryota; kingdom Viridiplantae; phylum Streptophyta; class Magnoliopsida; order Malvales; family Malvaceae; genus Fremontodendron; species Fremontodendron californicum. Next base: position 3,299,656 of record JAULJL010000042.1, read on the forward strand.
GTGAAAGCCTAAAGTAGAACATCACGTTAAGCAGGACTCTCAAAAAACTCCTTCACCAAATAGGAACAGAATACATTTCAGGGTAGCTCAATTTTCACTAATTTGAAGCTTTTTCCTAATGTCAAGTCATTCATGGAAGGCCAAAAAACCAAGCTATACATCTCAGGTATACAACTCAGCTTCAAAAACAACAAAAACATAAAGGAAAATGAAATAGGGAAAACCACTCACTGTTCGAAGCAAACAAATGATAAGAGGCAGAAGATGATCTCGAAAATTATTGGTTTCTTCCTCATCCAACTTAACCTGCTAACATATCCATTCTAGTTATCAGTTGCAATACATCATCAAACTTACTCATGAAAGTCCCTGTAACAATAAATAAATAAATAAACAGGGATAAAGCAAAGAAAAAGACATGCAAACTTTTAAAAATAAAACAGAACAAGAAAAAGAAAAAGACAGTAAACAGCACTTTAATAGTTCAAAGCAATTGTAGAATATTGAGGCTCCATTTGGTTCCTACTTTTGCTACTTTCTCTTTGCTTCCAGAAGTAAAAAGCAAAAAGTGCATTTGGTATGAAAGCAAATAATATTCATGAACAATTAAAAGTCAAAATTGTAACTTTTTGAAGAACAAAATGCATGATTTTATTTTTATATAGGATAATTCTCTTATTGGTTGTCGCATTTTACTCATTTTCAAACAATTATTATTTCTCTTTCTATCATCTGCTTTTTTAGGAAGCAAAAACAGATAGCAAAAAGCAAGTAATAAAAGCAGCAACCAAACAGAACCTTAATGAAAAAGCTGCACAAACTTCGTTTTCTTTACTTTTAAACCATTGGGGTCTAGAACATCCACAATTCTTCAACATAAAATCAATTATAAAACCCAACTAGTTCATAAGTTCAGTTGTGTCAAGTTTAAAGCAGATATGAAGACCATCACATGAAGAATATCATGTTCCCAAAGCTATCATGGTCTGTGTCTGATATCCTAGTAAGTTACATGAGTATTGCATCAAAAGTCAGGTTTAAAAGCCAACAAATAAGCCATTTTCTATTGTTTCAAATTTAATCTTGAACTGACAGGCGATGAAAAATAAGCAAATAATAATAATGCAGGTGCATTCCTTTATGCTATGTTTGCATAGATATTAGTAAAAAAAAAGGAAAAGAAAGGAAAGGTTTTTAAAGGAAAGGAAAGGATGCATCTTTCCCTGTTTAAAAAAATTAAAATGTGTTAGGGAAAGGAAAAGAAAGTAATGTTAGCCTCCGTTGTTTGGTTAAAGTATGAAAAAAGAAAGGAAAAGAGAAATTAATACACATTTTCAATTATGCCCTTTCTTTTTAATTAAAATAATAATATAAATATTATAAATCAAATAATAAAAAATAAAATAAACATTACATTAAAAAATATGAATGTAATATAAAAAAAACAATAAAAAAATTTTGTTATAATTTTTAATGTCAATTACGTGAAGTATATAAGTTTAGAAATGAAAAATTATTCTTAATAATATTATTTGTAATTTGATGAATGTAGAAGGGGTAATATGGACATTTTATATTTAAACTTTTTTTTTACTTTCCTTTCCCTTCCTTTTCCACCAATTTGGGGTTTTGGAAAACTGAGTATTTTAAGGGAAAGTGAGGGGTGCTCAACTCCCCTCACTTTCCTATATTAATTTTTTTTTTTTTTACCCAAACAAGGGAAAGGTTTCTCATTCTCCCTTGCTTTCCTTTCCCTCCCCTTACCCCAATCCAAACATAGGCTTAACGTTGAAAAGAAGTTCCTTAATGAATAAGAGCAGCATAATGCATAATGAATCTATATCTAGGCCAGGTCTACCAAAACTTCTCATTGCAAAAATGTAAATTAAATTCTAAAGCTCCCTGCAGTATTATTGGTAATGCAAAAAGTTTTAGCTTAGTAATATTTCAGTGTCTGGACCTCACTAAGCACTGCATTACTCACAGTCAATGGAGAAAAATGAATGGGATTTATCACACACCATTCACTAAAGATACAAGCAGCAAAATAGAAGTATTCAAGTTTCAAAAGAAGAAAAAGAGTGTAATTAAGCTTACTTCAACATCCTTGCCATTCAAGGAAATGGATGCCCTGGCTTTTGCTTTCAACAATAAAACTGCATCTTTATCTACAGCATCATGTATTGAAACACGCATAAATTCTGCTGAAAGAAAGCTGCCAAAAGGAGTAACAAATATAATATATTACAAATTGATCAATCATTTCAGATGCAGAAATTTTGTGAATAACATTTCCTATCATTAATGTCAACATGCATTGGGAAAAATAAATAAATAATACCTGTTTATGGAATCTATAGAAGCCACTAAATGATCTCGAAGGTGACGAAAGCAATGTAAACCAGTAAGTTCATCCCCATCCTATCAAAAGGCACAATTAAGTTAACAAAAATTTGAACTCCAGCAGTGTTTCAATATGGTTTTGTTGCTTTTATGATATCTTAATACCTTACACATACAACATACAAAACCACACATTGCATTTTGATCATAAAGCTACCAGGACAGTTTCTCACAAGACTAGGAATATAGCTTAAAGCAAAGAAACTCCAAGATTTCACTTTCTGTGTATGTTGTCCATTATTTGTAAATTAGGGAAGATGTGTGGGCAAAAATAGTAAGATCAAACAAGAATCTTTCAAGGAAGCTGCAATCCTTACAATAATCAATTAACATTGAAAAAAAACGTATCAATCAAAAGCTTATAAGAGTACAAGAGAGTTGTCTTTGATTTAGAAGAAGCCAGGTTAGAGTCAAGCAAAATAGTGAGCTACTCTCAAGTTTCGAAAGAGAGGAACAAATAGAAGAACATAGGAAAAAATGTGAGACAAAAAAAGAACTTAAAATGAATAATATAAGGGGTAAATGTAGCATTGGGGTTGAATTTCCAAATTACAGTCAATGGGAGGTGTTAGAGAATATGATAAATATTTAACTTGGTCATGAATAAAGACACAAGGACTGAAATTTCATCGTGCATTGTGAACAAAGCATGGATGAAACTTGAACTTTCTTTGTGAAACATAAAGATTTCGAGCTCTCAAACTCCTATTCCAGCACGCCAGGATAAATCTTCCAACTCTGCTAACCATAATAATGTGGTAATAAATAAATCCAACGTTTGCTAATCAGGGGTTTATCCTAGGCAGATAAATATAATGTCACTCCACCTATTGCCAATTGGTTTTGGGTTAGATACCCATCCTAAAATTTAACATGGTATCACAACCAACTCTACCCCTATTTGTTAGCCCCTTCAGCGTATGTTTAAAGTGTCTTATGTATGATATCCAAGCCACGCGATAAGCTTGTTATCCCTACAAGTGAAACACATGCCACGTAATAGGTCCATTCTCCCCACACGTGAGGGGGATTATTAGAGTAATGATAAAGTAAATCTTGCGTGTTAAGTTTGGGGTATCCTGGGTACACAAATATAATAAAGGTCACTTCACCTATTGTCAATTGGTTTTAGGTTTGATGCTCATCCTAAAATTTGACAAAATAATTGTGTGGTTCGACTTTAAACCTACATCCACATGCAGAGAGACAACAAGAAATTTCCACTGTAATGAAGAACATGATGAAGAATACAAGAGTTTTAGTGTCCAAACTCATAAGGAACCACTACAAACCCAAGAGCTATTACTCTCAAAGCTCCTAAATCTCTTTTTTCTTCTTTTATACCAAAACAAGCCAAGAACATCACTGAATTTTCCTTTCTAACACACTTTTATTTTATACCCCATTTTTTAAGTTTCCTGAAATGGCTTTAGTGAGCTTTAAACCAAAGTAAAAAAGAATTGGAAGTTGGGAACAAAAATGTCAAGTAGGGGCAACAAAGGAAAAAGAAATCTTCAAGTGGGGAGAACTACGACATTGAATTTTCAAAACCACTTGTTTAATCTTCATCTTGTTGTTGATTACAATCTTGTTTCTTATAGTAAAAACTTCTTGTAGCCTTTGCCTGTGGATGTAGGCTGACAATTCACTAAGTTTAGCAAAACAAAAGGGGAAAGTGTAGTTAATGAAGAAAGAAATGGGTAAGCCCTACGTCAATCTGTCCACAAAGGAATTCCTTGTTATTTACTGAAATTCTTTTCAGCAATTTTGAACAGCTCCAAATCTTTCATCCTATTACGCAAGGGCAGCCAAACCCGAAAAAAAAAATCGTGGAACCAACAAGACATGGCTGAGATGAAGAAAGGAAGGAGCATTTATAGCTTAATTGGAGCAAAATGTTAAACCCAACAGTTGGCAAAAATATAACAGCAATTTTATTTGGTTTTATCCTAGGCTTGATATTGAGTAGCAAACAAGTGGAACAAAGATAGTTTCTCTTTCCCTTCAATCCAAAATTTTCCTACCATCCTCACATAGAAGACCATAGCTTTGGACTAGCAACAAGGTTTTACACCTAGTAAATTTTTAAATTTCAACAATTTAGCCGAAATCTAATTAACTGTTTCTATCCCTCTTTTAACTATACACTTCCACTTTAGGTAACGTTAGGTTTGAGGAAGTAGAGCAGTCTCCTAGGAATTTAATCAGTCTTAGGAGATTCCCTAAGTTGGTATGACAGGTTCCTAGTAAAGTGGATTTGCCATAGATATCTCCCACACAAAAACCATGGAAATTTTCTTAATAGAGCAAGGTAGGAAACTAGCCTTCTCAAGCTATAGGAAAGTTACCCATAAAAATCTTTCACCAATCAAAACCACTGCCTTTAAGTTTCCCATCTTACAAACCTAGTCCCATTGTGTGGTAAGAAATTTTAATTCTTGCAACATTATATGACTTGTATTTATTTAATATGGTTTATAATATGTCTTCTAATCACAAAAACTGCAACTTCAGAAGAGAATGAAGGCTTGCTTTTGCACCATATCCAGTCATTTTAATTTTAATTAGTAGGACAATATTTGACAGCATTTTCTCAGAAAGCGCCTAGTCAATCAATCATGTTAATGTTACTTTCTCAGGAATTTAATCTATACTCTCCCATGCATACCAAATGCATCAACATTCTTCTCCTATCAATTTACATTTCAACAAAGTCATTTCCACTGACTATTTTCTTAGGAAGGCACGAAATGCCCCTTAAAGACATCAAAAGCACAATTTCCCAAAATCAATAAAGCTGTTGCCGGTTTTACAAAGTCACACACCTACATCACAAGTAAACCTCAATCCAGAGAAAACTACCATCAAGCTACAAAAGAAGGTAAAAAGTTTTACCATCATGAAAAATGCAGCATGAAGAATTTAAACCGAACATCATTATGCAGTACAGTAGCATTGCTTTGGGCCAAACAAGAGTCCAATCAACATATATTTACCTAATGAAATTGTAACAGGCTAACAGCTACTTAATAAAACAATGTGGATGTACAAGACTAAAATAAGCACATTCAATGAAGCGAAAGCAAAAGCAGAAGAAAAGAAGGGAGGAGGGTATGCATGGAGCAGTAAATTAAAGGAGGAACAAAGGAAGAAACTCCAGTTATGATGTGGCAAAACATTAGAATCCAATTGAGCAACTTAAACCTCTGAGGCATGCAAAGTAACAAAACTTTAAAAAAAAAAATGATCTCATGGATGAATGTATACCAATAAGTGTTGCAGGTCATCGATAACATCCAAAGCTCCAGCACAGTCTGCAGATGCAACAAGCTGCATAACCGAGAAAATTAAATCAAACTCCTCTCCAAGCATTAACAAAGTAGTCTCTTCAAATCTATATTTTTTCCATTTTCTGTTCTTTCTTGGTGGATTACACAAAGTAAATGAGAAATGAAGAGATTAAAAAGCTGACCAATTTAAGAGCGGATAACGCTTGGTTAACAGATAAAATAAGCTTCAATTTATGTTGGAGTGAAAACAAATTGGTCCTAGTGGCATTCAACTCCTGAATCTGCCTAGCAGAGTCAACCAAATCAGTGTCTAAAAGCCGAATAGTTTCTTTCAACTGACGAATCCGACTGCATCCTTCCACAATCTTAACATTCAAGTCCTGCAACTGCCCTTGCGCTTCGAAGAAAGAATTGGAGCGCAACGAAATCTCCTTGACCAAATGCAGCTCCACCACGTCCAAGTAGTGTGACAACTTCTCCTGAAGCACAATGTTTTCAGAAACATGGGTGAAAGGGCAGGCTGCCCGGAAGGTGGCTCCATCTTCGAGAGCGAAATCTTCCTTAAAATAGAGGGCTGGGACCTCCCTTAAACAACAGACGAGGGCTTCCCCAATGTTGTTGACATCGAGGGTTTGCTCCTTGGCGGTGTGGTTTCGAATGTCCTCGAAGCGATGGTAGGAGTCCGAGATGGAAGAGAGGTAGGGTTGTAAGTCGGATCGGGCAAGGTCGGAGGAGGCTTTGGTGGAGGTTAAGGGAGCGAATTCGGGAGGAGAAACGGACCACCAACCAACCCAGGAGGTTTCCAATTTGCCAGCGTGAGGGTTGTTGAGGATGGAGGAGAGACTATGGCTACCCGCATCGGTGACGGAAAATGAAGCGGTTCGACCTATTGGGGACGACCTTCCCGATGGGGAAGGCAGTGGATCCATTATCAAGATCTACAAATCATCAAACAATAGAATTGGTGGGAGGAGTGGATCAAGTGTGTGTTTGTTTAGATGGATCTAAAGAGGAATAAAAGGTGAATTCTGTACTCCAATTAGTTTGTTTGAATTATAAATGGTGGTTTGGATCTGGAAAGAAAGAAAGAATGGGAGAGTGGATGTGCCAAAATAGAGAAAGATCTAAGAATGAGAAGAGAATAAAAAAAGAAGATGGTAGGCGAGCGAGGCCATTGTTCAAAGCGTACCAAAGAAAACTGGACGGCTGGACCGGACCGTCTACTGGATTGGGTCCCGCCACACTTTTTTATCCGAGTCAATCCGCAATAGTTCTGTCGGTTCAATTCAAAATTTTTAAAATAGATTATATTGAATAAATTTGTAAAACTAATCGAATCGATGGAAAAAATATCTTAACATTAAATAACTAAATCAAATTTAATTGGTTTGGTTTGGTTTGATCGATTTTTTTGATTTATTTTAAAGGTTTTCTATTTGTTATGGGTTATGAGTTTTGATTTGTTCAGATTATTAGTTTTTTATTTGTTTGGGTTATTATGAGCTGTTAGGTTGAATTAGTTTAATTTTGAATTAGTTTAAGTTGGGTTGAGTTAAATTGTTAATTGGATTTGGATCTAAATAAAAATAACATTATTTATATATTCTTTTAATTAAGTGTCAATTTGTTCGATTAGTTCTGTTTAGAAATAAAAAAAATAGTAAATCAATCCAATAAACACGTTTAAATCGAATAATTTAACTGATCTAAAGAACAAACCGAATCGAATAAACCGAATTGCTTCATTTCGATCGATTTATTCGTTTATCTGACTTTTGCTCACTTCATTTTCATATTCTTTTTCATAAGAGTTAACTACTTTTTAAAGAAAATTTATCCTGTATATATTAGTGGAGTTTAAAAATTCATATTAGTGGAGTTTAAAAATTCGAGCAACGAATTTAACATTGTGATATATCTATAATAAAAAAATATTTCAAAAAATAATATAATAAAAAAATATTTATCAATTTTTTAATGTCATTGGTAAAATTTGAAAATTTTGTTGCCGGTATATAAAAATAAATTCTTTCTCTATTACATATATTACAAAAGTAAAAATTAAAATCACAATTAAATCATTTTTAATATATAGAATAATTCATTCATAAAAAATCAATAAACAAATTAAAGAAACAAACAAATTAATCAACATTTAATTGGATTAAAATCACACTAGAATTTATCATACTTGAGCATTCGATCAATTCGATTCTAAAATTTTAAAAATCGATCAAACTGACCGAAATATGAGTGAGAAATCGATATAACCGAACCAGAATTAATTGGTTCAATTCGATCGATTATTTCGATTTCTCACTCATATTTGCTTAATCATCCTACAAATTGAGACTTGATCAAGCCAATTATTCTAACATTTGAAATGCGATGGAGTTTCTGACTATGATCAATACTAAATATCACATTTTACTTATGAATCCTGAATATGTTGGAATATATGCAAATGCAAAAGATTTGATGAGAAATACCAAAGGTTGGCATTTCCATGGGAGAGACAAGAGAGGCAGAGGCAACTTCTTCCAAGTGATCCTGAAAGAAGTAAACAACAACATTTCCCTTTTTGGAAGTGAAGTGAGAGGACCAGCACAAGCATGCCAAAGCTCCAAATAAATGGAAGAGAAACAAAGAGGTGAAGCTGAGTTTGAAGAACATGAAGAAAATGAAGAGGACAAACAGTAAACACACGCACTGGCTTTGTCACAATCCCCATTGCATGGGTTAATGGTTTGTTTAATTGTATTGTATGGTTTTATGATTTGTTTGAGTTATGAGTGTTGGGTATGGTTAGTTTAATTTTGAATTGGGTTGGGTTGGATTGGATAATGTTAATGGGGTTTGGATATGTTTAAATAAAAATAATATTATTTATTTAATTTTTAATTAAGTATCGGTTTATTCGATCGGTTCGGTTTAAAAATAAAAAACCACAAATAGATCGAATAAACACATTAAAACAGACTATCTAACCGAATAAATCAAACCGAATAAATCGAATTTGATCGATTTCTATCGATTTGTTTGTTTGATCGAAGTTTTGCTCACCCCTAATCATACTCACAAACATGGTGAAAAAACATTTCCTTAAAAAATATTGTATTTTAAAAAAAATAATAAATTAAAAATATAAGTGAGTAGTTATTATTTAAATAAAAAAATTAAGAAGTATTAAAAAATGTGAGTAGATTTTAGTGCTAGTTATTTTTAAATATTAGAATACCTAAATACCTTTATTTTTATTTTATTATTATAACTTAAATTTGAATTTTTATATTTTCTTTAACTGAGTAGGTGTCACTTGACTTGTGACACCAACTCAATCAACCACATTATATATAATAAATATTGATACCATAAAACTTTAATCAAAGAATAAAATGTAAGATATCGGTCCGATATTTACGGGATAATGATCATTTAATTTATTGAATAATAAATTATTACTTATCCTGAATGATAAATTAATCTCAACCGTTCATTTGGATACTTTATGGACGTTCCAAATTAAAGATAAAGATATATTAAATTGGTCCTCTCCCTATCCATGAGGGTTACTCAATCACATTCACATTCAGTTTCCATCAGAAAAGTCCCAAGTAACAGAAAGAGGGATCAAGGGAGAGAAACCAATTTACTTGTGGAGATGGATTCAATCAAGGCTTCTTCATCTTCCCCAAACAACTAGGTATGCTTTCTAAGTGTGAGAATTATGTGTTCAAGATCCTAAAGACTTTAAGTTTAATTGTTGCTACACTCAAAATAGTATATCTTTATTAAACCTTGAACTAACAGGATCAATTATAGTAAAATAGAACAAAAGTCGGATCCACAGAGATTGGGTTTCAATTTATAAGTTGGTTGGTTTAAAACTTTAGTTCTAAGACAAGAAAATAAAATAAAGGAAAAAGAGGGGGTTTGAAATAAGTGAAAGTAAAACAAATCAGATTAATAAAATTGCAAGTAATTAAATAGAATAAGTCAAATATGAGAAAAACATGGTTAAGGTTTCATTCTCCACCATAAGACATCAATTAAGAATCAATTTCATATCTATCAATATCAATTAACTATCAAAGTTATCAACCGTAGATAACAACCTCCCGTGTTACTCCAATCCTTCCTTAGTTCGTTGTTAAATAGGACGAAAGCCACTACTTAATCTCTAACCATCAAATAACCTAAGATAAACATCATTAGATTCAAAGTGATAGCAGCTTTATGATAAGAAAGATAGGTTAATCTAAGAAATAAACACATAAACATGGATTCATTCAACTTAGGTTATGTTCCACTTTGCAATTACCGAAAACTTGACCATAATCACTAACCACAAATTGCCACTATTGAATAGGAACTCAAGACAATTACATATCATGTTTCCTAAACTAGCATTAGATAATTATCAAGATATATCTAGTGTGCACCCTAAACAAATTAAGACAACATCATGAACAATTTTTATGGAAGAACATAAACAACTTTGATAGAAAACGATGATAGATAGATTCTGAAAATTAATTACAAAACATGTCTAGGGCTTTGAAATCACCCTTAACCAAATAGAAACTTTAGCCTAACATAGGCATTGTAAAAATAAACATGAAATTAAAGAGAAAATAAAAAGAAAACTAAAGAAAGAAAGAAGAAGAATATTAATTATTCAACCTCTTACTCTCTCAAATTCTCTCAAACAAAGAAGAAGTCTGAAACTTAAAGCATAAAGAAGTGTGATTTGTGGCACCCCCTTGTATCTCCTCATATAGGCAGCTTCTAGGGCATCCAAGAAGGAAGTTGCGGCTATTCCCCTTCTCCTTGGCTGACTTGCAGCTAGGGTTAGGGTATTAAGGAAAGTGGCTGACTTCTTTGATAGATTTTAAGGAAAGATAAGAGACTTGGCAGCCAAGGTTTATTTGTTGGTATATGCCCTAGAGCCAATCGGTTTGGTCAGGCATAAACTACCAATAATGCAAACCCATCACTATAACTTAGTGATACAAGGTTTTCCTTCATGTTAGTACAATGATAAGGAGTTATTAAGTACTAATCGGATGAAGCCCATGGAACATAATGGCCTTGTAAATGAATTATGTATAATTGTGAGATCCTTATGCATCAAAGCCATGTTTCTAAAACGGTTCCTGGTCATCGTATTGCCAAGACGGGGCATTGGAAATGCTCAAAGACTGGTACATGTTAAGCTTACTTGCTTAGTAAGCAACTGATCTCACGTGTTGAAGTATATGAGATACTTTAGGATAACATGTAGGTGCTTGTCTGTTGAACAAGTTCACTGAACATGACCCGCTGTGAGAACTCCATTTGGTATTGTCACTCAAGTGTCTATGGAAACGTTCTCACGTGTCAGTCGTGTAAGTAGTCCTCTGACTTGTGATACCAGGTCATCTTGTATGGGGAATGTCATACTTTGATTCCATCACGAACAGGTCCCTAACACAGAGTGATGCTTATGGTAGGGTGGTTTTGGGTATGACATGAACCATACAAAGATGGATGAGTGATCCAGAGAGGATTCACCACTCCAAGTGACATAGGAGACATATCTCATATGTTCTTGGCTTAAGTTAACTTAATAAAATCTCTGGCCAGAGTATAATGAATTTAGAAGAAATAGTTTCTCTAAATTCACAAAGTTAACCAAAAGTTGCAAGAACTAATATGGATTGAACATGAGTAGACACTGCACCATGCTCATGGTCTTTCCGGGATATTTGGTGAAAAGACCGAATTACACTGATAGACTGAACACGAAAAGTTATGTCGAGACTAACTTGACTCTCCAGTATTTGGTGGTCATGATGGCTTGCTAGAGTCCGCTCATGATCTATGAGTATTAATTAATTAGATTAATTTATATTCATTGCCAACATATTGAAAGCCTAATGGGTCACAAACAGAAAGGTGAATTGAGAGATTAAAATGGAAAGAGCCTAATTGATTAATTTGAGAATTTAATCAATAGGGACTTAATTAAATAGTTTAATTAAGTGGAAGGACTTAAGGGCAAATACATAAGAGCTATTGTCCATAGTCCAAACCCTGGAGTGATTGCCGCCCCCTATAAAAGAAACATGATAGCTTGGCCGACCGTCCTATGCCCCCCTAGCCGCATATGTGATATGCTTAAAGGCTTTGGTGTCTTCTTGATTTCTTGACTTCCTCCTTGCCTCTTCATGGATTGCTAGAGAGAAAAATGTTTTCTTTCAAGAGAGCAAAGGCATAGAGTGAAGAAGAAAGAAGATCAAGATAATCCTAAGAGGTTGGCGCATCAAACCCGGAGAAGCAAGAAAAGCATTTTCTTCTTCTTGATGCTTATGAAGCATTTGGCCATGGTATGTTTAGATGGGGAGAGGTTTCTTGAACCTAAACTACTAGCATTGTTTTCGGCAAGACTCCATTCCTACCTTATGAAGGTTTTCTTGATCATCTTGTGTGGATTACCGTTAGAGGCCAGACATTTGTGTGGCTTGAAGTCTTGGATTGACAGCTTGGTGTTCAAGATTGAGTGGGCTGTTTGTAAATTCAAGGTTACTAGATCTTTGAGTTAAGGTATGATTCTTAATCAGATGTATGCTTTATAATTACAAGATCGCATTAAAATTTTACAAGCATGATCCTGTTAGATTCGACTGTCTCTTTGTTATTATTCCGCTGCATTGATGTTCTTCTTTAATTCGATTATTGTTTGAGCATGAGGTCGAATCCCAACAGTGGTATCAGAGCCTAGCTTGGAAGTTTTATTGTTATTTACATGTTTAATTCTTGGTAATATTAATTGGATTGAATTGTGTGTTGATCTAGCAAAGTTCTTTCAAGAAAAACATTTTCTTGTTTTGTTTCAATTCTGACCGCTTCTATTTGCAATCTGATCTTGGTGTTTTAAATTGTTTAAAACATGTTTAAAATTGACTTGATCAATGTTTAACCTTGCCATACGATTGCATGACACAAATAAGTTAAAAGAAACAAGTTTGGATTTGATTTGAATTGGTTTTGGTGCTTGAATTTCAAAGAAAACAAGTGCAGGATTTTTCTGCACACCTGCTGTAAGTTGCGGTTTTGACATAGTTAGAGGTGTCCAAAATTTCTGAAAATTTGAGGAGAAGTCTAAAACATGTCTATATTGATGCTGTAATTTTTGGTGAATTTTTTGATTTTTTTTATTGCCGAAACTGCTTCTCAAAGTTGTGTAAATAGTTTGCATGGTTGCTGGAATTTTCTGGGCAACCTTGAGTTCTTGAATTTGATTCTTCAATTGTAGGTATAATTGGCTGAAAATCAAGAATGAATTGTGTGTGAATTGTTCACCACTTAGCCACCAAAAGAGGCAGCTGCTTTGAGGCAAACATTGCCCCAACAAGAGCTGCAGGTTACGGTAGCGTGACTTACTAAAGGTGGGAGGCGGCTACACACAAAAGTTGTGTGTTAGGACATCGCTTTCTATTTTTGGAAATTCTTATTCTTTGGAATTTTGGACTTGTGGAAATTGTTTCCTAGTCAAGATTGGATTCCTAAGAGTTAGGAATGCACCTAAGCTATCCTTGTGGAAATTGTTTCCTAGTTGGACAAGGACTCCTAAAAGTTAGGAGAAGATATGAAACTTTCCTTGTAGAGAAAGTTTCCTAATCAAACTTGAACTTCCTAAGGTGTTAGGAAATCTAATTAATTGTTTAATTAGATGGAAGATTTTAATTCAATGAATCCTAATTGGATTAGGACTCAAGTAAATTGAATTAAAATTAAAATTGCTAGATAATTTGAGCCAAGTATATTTAAATGAGTTTAAATATTACTTTTCTTAAATGACACACAAGATTACTAAGTGATATTAAATATGTATGCATTTAATTTTATACTTTATGATGTGATTATGAAAGCATGAGGATGGTTATGGACGTAGACCTTAGACTTAGGTCATGGATGGTTAAATTTTCTTTTTGGTATTTTAATAAATAGGGTCTGCGAACCCTTCATTCTCTTTTTATTTTCGGAGTTGTAAATTCTCTTCTCACCTAACTCCCCTAGAATGTAACTCGAGGTTTCTATCAAAGATATGTAAATGTTATATAGGCTTGTATATTTAGATTTAGGCTAAGATTAGAATTTATGCAATTCCAAATGTAAGGAGATAAGGTGCCAATAAGGACCAAGGAGATCACCATCAAGACTTATGAAGACTATGTATGGTATCCCTAGGAATTTGACCAACTAGTTTCCTAATGGCTCAGGGAAACTAGAGTAGTAAAGTCCATAATCATCTTGTAGATTGCATGAAATAGATTTATTTTTGAATTTATATATGTGATATATATTTGAATAAATGCTATGCATGTCAATCAACAAAGAAAAGAAATGAAACCTATTTAATGAAATAAAGAAAATAAAGTACTGAAGCTATGTCCTAGTAGAGACACAATTGCTAAACGAAAGAGTTCGGCATTGGATGCGTTAGCGATTAGCTTAGTGCAAGTGGGAGATTGCTGGTATATGCCTTAGAGCCAATCGGTTTGGTCAGGCATAAACTACCAATAAAACAAACCCATCACTATATCTTAGTGATACAAGGTTTTCCTTCATGTTAGTACAATGATAAGGAGTTATTAAGTACTACTCGGATAAAGCCCATGGAACATAATGGCCTTGCAAAGGAATTATATATAATTGTGAGATCCTTATGCATCAAAGCCATGTTCCTAAAACGGTTCCTGGTCATCGTATTGCAATGACGGGGCATTGACAATGCTCAAAGACTGGTACATGTTAAGCCTACTTACTTAGTAAGCAACTGATCTCACGTGTTGAAGTATATGAGATACTTTAGGATAACATGTAGGTGCTTGTCTGTTGAATAAGTTCACTGAACATGACCCGTTGTGAGAACTCCATTTGGTATTGTCACTCAAGTGTCTATGGAAACGTTCTCACGTGTCAGTCGTGTAAGTAGTCCTCTGACTTGTGATACCAGATCATCTTGTATGGGGAGTGTCATACTTTGATTCCATCACGAACGGGTCCCTAACACATAGTGATGCTTATGGTAGGGTGGTTTTGGGTATGACATGAACCATACGAAGATGGATGAGTGATCCAGAGAGGATTCACCACTCCAAGTGACATCGGAGACATATCTCATATGTTCTTGGCTTAAGTTAACTTGATAAAATCTCTGGCCAGAGTATGATGAATTTAGAAGAAATAGTTTCTCTAAATTCACAAATTTAACCAAAAGTTGCAAGAACTAATATGGATTGAACATGAGTAGACACTGCACCATGCTTATGGTCTTTCTGGGATATTTGGTGAAAGGATCGAATTACACTGATAGATTGAACACGAAAGGTTATGTCAAGAATAACTTGACTCTCCAGTATTTGGGTGGTCATGATGGCTTGCTAGAGTCCGATCATGATCTATGAGTATAAATTAATTAGATTAATTTATATTCATTGCCAACATACTGGAAGCCTAATAGGTAACACACAGAAAGGTGAATTAAGAGATTAAAATGGAAAGAGCCTAATTGATTAATTTGAGAATTTAATCAATAGGGACTTAATTAAATAGTTTAATTAAGTGGAAGGACTTAAGGGAAAATATAGAAGAGCTATTATCCATAGTCCAAACCCTGGAGTGATTGCCGCCCCCTATGAAAGAAATATGATAGCTTGGCCGACCACCTTATGGCCCCCTAGCCGCATATGTGATATGCTTAGAGGCTTTGGTGTCTTCTTGATTTCTTAACTTCCTCCTTGCCTCTTCATGTATTGCTAGAGAGAAAAATGTTTTCTTTCAAGAGAGCAAAGGCATAGAGTGAAGAAGAAAGAAGATCAAGATAATCTTAGAGGTTGGCGCATCAAACCCGGAGAAGCAAGAAAAGCTTTTTCTTCTTCTTGATGCTTATGAAGCATTCGACCATGGTATGTTTAGATGGAGAGAGGTTTCTTGAAACCAAAACTACTAGCATCGTTTTTGGCAAGACTCCATTCCTACCTTATGATGGTTTTCTTGATCATCTTGTATAGATTACCGTTAAAGGCCAGACAGTTGTGTGGCTTGAAGTCTCGGATTGACAGCTTGGTGTTCAAGATTGAGTGGGCTGTTTGTAAACTCAAGATTACTAGATCTTTGAGTTAAGGTATGATTCTTAATCAGATGTATGCTTTATAATTACAACCTTGAATAAAGACCTTGAATAAAGACCTTGAATAAAGACCTCTTGATTTATGAAGTTGTGTGATCTAAATAGTGGAGAATAGGTGGACAAGCAAGCATATGGTAGAACTGTTTTCATGAGATTGATTGAGTGCAAACACCTTACCACTACTATATTGAGTAAAAATCATGAGAGTATCCCATGTGAGAAGTTGAGATTAAGTTGAACATGCATTATTTTGATTGAGATATGTTATGTTAATATTGGCTTAACTCAAATTTTTTTACATTCAAGCATGATTCTTTATGAACTCTTTAAGCTATTGATTAGTTTATAAGACTTGTCCAATGATTGTCTCTAATTGTTATTGAAAGTGAATTAGATTCGATTTTCTTACTTTGTCTCTATTTGATTTTGCTCGAGGACTAGCAAAAGACTAAGTGTGGGGGAATTTGATAAGTGATTAAATTCATGTACTTTCATATATCAATTCCATATATTTTATGCTTAGTTCCTTGAAATCCTTGATAGTTGACTATGGTTTTGTGTTTTGTAGTTGTTTTGATTGCTATGGAGTTGAAAAGAATGAATTTGGACAAGAAATGAAGCTTCAAGCACAAAGAAAAGGTGACTACCCATCAAGGAGACACTATGTGGCTAAACCTAACATAAACCTTCCATAAATAAATTAGTGGCTTATCATATACTTTTCATTCCTAAAAACCCTTGTTGGAAAAACCACTCCCACACCATTTTGAGCCCTAGCGGCAACTTTTTTTTGCCTTGAAGAGTTTCAGCCGCCACTTTATATTTAGATACCATGGGCTGCTTTAATTTGTCCCTAGTTGAATGACCTAGCTGAAATATATGTTTAATCCTTGTCAAAGTAGGATTACAGGCTGTCAACTTTTAAATTTTGCATTAATTGCATTAATTGCAAGAATCTTTCCTTAAAGCTAATCCAAGTCAAAGTAGAAGAACTAAATCAGCTAAGACTTTCTTTGTTTGCATATGCCTTGGCTGCCAAGCTTGTAATCTTTCCTTGTTTTTATATCCTTTGGCAGCAAGTTACTCTCCTATCCTTAGTTAATTATGTTGGGATTCGACCTCATGCTCAAACAATAATCGAATTAAAGAAGAACATGAACGCAGCGGAATAATAAACAAAGAGACAGTCGAATCTAATAGGATCATGCTTGTAAAATTTTAATGCGATCTTGTAATTATAAAGCATACATCTGATTAAGAATCATACCTTAACTCAAAGATCTAGTAATCTTGAGTTTACAAACAGCCCACTCAATCTTGAACACCAAGCTGTCAATCCGAGACTTCAAGCCACACAACTGTCTGGCCTTTAACGGTAATCTATACAAGATGATCAAGAAAAATTTGAGTTAAGCCAATATTAACATAACATATCTCAATCAAAATAATGCATGTTCAACTTAATCTCAACTTCTCACATGGGATACTCTCATGATTTTTACTCAATATAGTAGTGGTAAGGTGTTTGCACTCAATCAATCTCATGAAAACAGTTCTACCATATGCTTGCTTGTCCACCTATTCTCCACTATTTAGATCACACAACTTCATAAATCAAGAGGTCTTTATTCAAGGTTGTAATGGTGCCAAGGGGTTGTAATGTGGTTAAAGAATAAAAGATAAAGGATATTACAAAGGTTCCAAAAACTTCATAGAATTTAGAGACAAAATAAGATTTTGCAAATAGAACTTTCTCAATATTCTTTAGAAGTACATAATCACATAGGCTAAATATTTCATGTTGAGCCTTTGCTTCATTCTAATCAACTTTGTGACATCTTTTTCTTTTATTTTCCCAAAAGTTCAAGAGATGATTCATATTTGTTTTTTTTTTTTTATAGGAATGTATTTTTACAATGTTCCCTTTTCTTTTTCTCTTGACTTTTGCCTTTCTCCTCCCCCACACTTATCTTTTGTATCTAACCCAACTTTTCAATAAATATCCCTTGTTTTTGCAATATGTTTCATACATTCAATTCATCTTTAGAACAAGGGTACACTAAAAACAAATTGCCATATACTGACGCTTATCTATACTGACGGTAGAAATCCGTTGATATAAAGGATCTATTGTAACGGATTTTTGTTACCGTTAGTATATGTTTAACATATAACGACACCTTGTTTTTTCGTCACTATAGATGCCCCGTATACTGATGGTTGTTCATTGGCCGTCGGTATAGATACCCCGTATACTGACGATTTTTCATTGGTCGTCGGTATAACTATGCTTTTTATCGTCGGGTTCTCTTCTTCCGTTAGTATATTTGAAAAAAATTTGTTTTTTCTAAAATGGTGAGAATTTTTTTTATTATTATTAAATATGCCTATAGCAACGGATCACTTATTTATGACCGTCGGTATATGCCTAGGTTATATTTAGGGTTTGTTTTAGCTTTTTCATTCTCTCATTTCTCTTTCGCCTCTCTCTTGCGCTTTGAAAGAGAACCCAACAATTTTCATGCTAAATTCATTCTCTCCTTTCTCTTCCTCATCTAGATGGTGTCAAATGCATGATGATTTTGAAAGGAATTAGATTTTGTTTCAAGCGAATCAGTATGTTTCTAGATCTTGAACTTAAGATTTTGTTATTTTTGTTTTCTAGACCTAAAAGGAATCAGATTTCTTAATTATGGAGATGCAGAGTTTTCAAAGCTTTGTTGGTTCAGATATAGTTTTCAAAGTCTTCCGGAAATCTTTCTTTCTTTACCTATTGAAGGTGATTTCATCATCTCATAGTATAATAATTACTTATAAGTTATTTGGTGGGTTTGCCTTAGGTTAGGTGCATGTTAAAGTAATTTTCAGAGACTGTTAAAGCTACCAGCAAACCACTGATTTCTGGAGGTTTGGAGATATATAATTATCGAAGAAAAAAAGAGGTTTAGAGATATAAATTAAGGTGTTTTTGTGCTCATTCCTCTACATAATTTCATTATCCTGAGAAGTGGTAGAAATATGGAAATTAATTGAAAAAAGAAACTCTGTTTCCTTCTACTTATATAGTTGTATATATTCTCGTATATATTAATTTCCATTATCTACAATATTTATATGTACCTAACATGACAAAGGCCCATTGACGTCTTCTCTGCTTCTGAGGAGTCACCAAGAGATAGAAGATGAGTGATAAGAGAATTTGGGAGATGCAATGGACAAGGAGAAATCAGGTCAATGGCCGTAATCTGATTTTTTCATTGTGAACATGGATGGCTCGAGGCATCCCCTGCCTTTTACTACAGTTTATCATCAATTGCAGCCTCTCAACACTTCGCCGTATACATTCCTTCAGGCTTTGTTTGGTCATGATTACCCTGTGAGTTAAGAAAAATTAAAAATTTTATTACTTCTTTGAAGCTAAAATTTAAAGATTTACATTGCTTATTGATTGTGGTGTTGCATCATTTGTTATATAGACATGCTCACCTGTTTGAAAATCATAATTTTATCTGTTTTTAAGGTTGGTCTACTTGATGAAGAGAAAATTCTTCCCTTAGGAAAGGAAATCAGTCTTGAAATTAAGGCATGCAAGGAGCTTACATTTTTTCTATAAGTGGTCTAGAGATAGCATATTGTTAGCTTTTTATTTTTACTTTTAGGACTTGGAAAATTTCATGCTTATAATGTGAAATTCAAAAGCCTAATTCTGCCTAAAAACTTTTGTTTGTTATTTGGATTGGCTAGTTGGCTGATTCACATTTTCATGATCGTAATGTGAAGTAGAAAAGCCTAGCTTTGTCTCAAAATTATTGTTTTTCTATTAAGTTTTTCTTGATACTTTAAGTACTAGTAATTCAGTTGCTGTTTTTTCTCAAAGTTTCATGTTGCTTTCTCAGTTTCATACTTTCATTATTTACTTAGCAAGAATATAAAGGAAAATAACTTGAAAATGGCCATAGCCCAGATTAACCTTATATGTAAAATTGTAAATGTCTTGTGTCAAACATATATCTTACAAACCTCTTCATGCTTGCAACTACAGTACTGACATGACAAAAGATCAGAGGAAATGGTTGCAAAGGTTGAAGATCCCCTGGTTGACAAAGCGAAGGTAGATATTTATAAACTATATTTCAATTTTTTTTTATAAAGCAAAGGTAGAAATTGCTGCACATTGGTTAGCTACCATGATTTAAAACTATCTTTGTTTGATCTGTTATTTTTGTCCAATGATTTATGATTATTTTGTTTCATCATATATTGAGAATTTGGGATGAATTTCTTTTCACTATGTTCCCAGCTTTCTCTCTCTAACACTTTCTTTAAAGTTTGTATATTTCTGATTTTTGAGTGTTAAGATATTTTGATGCATAGCCATGATCATCTTTTTTTTTCAACCTTTGACAAAGTTAGGTCCTAGGTTAATATCCATTTCCTTGATAGTTAGTTTTTATATTTGTAGTTGGACTATTTGAAGTGATGTATTGTGAGTGAGGAGATTGGTTGTTGCCATGCTTTAGAAATTCTTAGATTAAGTTGTATAGCTTCTGGAACTTATTAGCTAAATGAGATGGATAATGATCACCTTTACACTGTAGATTTTGTTTAAAATGAAGTGAAAGCTATAACTTAGATCTAGTTGTCGCTTTTTGTTTAGGTTTCTTGATCTTTTCTCACATATATCATGCTGTCCGTTTGTTTAAAATGAAGTGAAAAAGAATAGTTATCAATTGATTTAGTGATAACTTTGCTATCCGTTTGTCATCAAAATTATCATGCTATAGGTTTGCCTTCCTCCATCAAATGAATATTTTGGATTATAATGCTATACTCATGAGATTTGGATTATAACAAACTATATTTCATTATTTTATTATTCTATATTGACTTTACTACTTAATTGCTTTTAATTGTATAATATTTGTCAATTTTATGCAGATCCTGCTCCATAAGAATATTCATGAGATTTGGACTGCTTATTTCACTTTATGTATTTGGATTACTTATTTACTTTGTGTTTGGACAGCTAATTTTCAATTTTAAGACTGTATTATGACTTTAGTTTACGACTTCTATTTAATTTGTAAAAGTTATATAATTAAGAGATTTTTTTTGTAATTTTATTTTTAATATTATTAAATATTTTGTACTTTCTTATGATGTTTTTTATTTTATTTTATAAAATATGGTGGATTACATTATAAACAAATCAATATTAATAATTGAAAATATGATACAATTTTATTTTTACCGACGCTTTGACCTCTATACTGACAGTCAATATAATAGTATACTGACAGAGTAAACCGTCGATAAAATTATGACAAAACCGTCGCTATAGGTTAATCATATATTTTACAGTTACATCTATACCGACAGATGCGAAAAAAATCCGTCGGTATATGTATACCAACGGACAAATTGACTGTTGGTATATGTATATCTATGGTATCTATACCGACGGACGACAGAGCCGTCAGTATATGTAAAAACAAAAGTGACCAATGTAACATATCCTATACCGACGGTAGTACCATTAGTGACACCCAAATCCGTCGGTATAGGTTGTACACCTTATTCCAACGGTCTTTTTTACTGTCGGTATAGGTCTATACCGACAAGGGTTTTACCGTCGCTTAAATTTTTGTTGGAATAGCTATTTTAACCGTCGGTATAGGGTTTTAGGACTTTTAGCGACGACTTTTTGGGTTTTACCAACGCTTTTTTGACTGTCACTGTATGGCAATTTGTTTGTAGTGGTAGAGATATAAATGTGTTTAGGCTAGGTGTAAGATGTGGTTACCAAAGAAATAGCTCATTCAATGTAGGCTCAAATTGGCTCACTAGGGGGGATGTTCTCCTGGAACATCAATAAGGGATGGCTGATTTGGCCTTGGTGGTAATCCTAATGCCTCTATCATATCCATGTTGTCACATGTATCAAATATAGTCTCAAACGATTTAAAGCAAGTTCTAGAAAAACATGTAATCATAAGAGCACACAAGAAAGAAATTGGATTGATATGTATAATGCATCAATCATATAGGCTCAAAAGTCACAAGGATGATTATACAAGTCAGATTTAAGTCTAAACATGCTTCTTTCTCAACAACATATCATATTAACATTGATTTATAAAAAAAATATAGTATCAAGCTCAATTCTCATGAAAATCTTCTTACTACTAAACCAGTTTTAGACCTACACAATTCATGTCTCATCATAGTATTGAAAGTAACTAAAACACACTAAAAACAAACTAAAAAGACTTAAAACAAAACAAACAAACTAAAGGAAATCCTAAATTCTTTCCCCACACTTAATTCTTACATTGTCCTCAATGTAATGCTATTATCCCAAATGCAAGAATCATGTGTAAAAGAAATGAACTAATAAATAAAACAAACTAAAGAAAAACAAGAGAAGATAGAATGATGGAGAGTAAGAAATAGCAAATCTGATTATAATATGTGCTCATCCTTCTAGGTTGCCTCTCAAGAAATGCTTGGTTTATTGTCCTCAGCCCGACTTGGACTTATGAAAGCACTATTCAACATAATTGGGCTCAAAGAGGGGTAGGTCCTCTATATCTTGTATTAGAGTGTTCTCATAGTAAGGTTTCAACCTATGTCCATTCACCTTGAATTCATTACTTGTTTTTGGATTTTTGATCTCAACTGCACCATGAGTAAAAACATTAGTAATAACAAAAGGTCTAATCCATCTAGAACGCAACTTACCAGGTAACAACTTAAGGCAGGAATAGAAAAGAAGAACTTTTTGATCAACAATAAAGTTATTTCTTAAAATCATTTTATCATGGAAAGCATTAGTCTTTTCCTTGTAAATTCTAGAATTCTCATAAGTATCATTCCTTATCTCCTCAAGTTCTTGTAAGTGAAGTTTTCTTTGCTTACCCGCCTCATCCATCTCCATGTTACATTGTTTAATAGCGCAATAGGCTTTATGTTCTAATTCAATTGGAAGATGACAAGTCTTACCATAAACAAGTCGATAAAGAGACATACCAATGGGTGTCTTGTATGATGTTTTCTAAGCCTAAAGTGCATCATCAAGTCGTAAACTCCAATCCTTTCGATTTGGATTAATGATTTCAAGGATGGATTTTACCTCTCGATTTGACACTTCAGCTTGCCCACTAGTTTGAGGATGGTATGATGTGGATACCTTGTGTGTGATGTTATACTTCCTCAAAATTGCTTCCATGGTCTTATTACAAAAGTAAGTACCTCTATCGCTGATTATGGCCTTTGGTGTTCCAAACCTTGCAAAAATGTTAGACTTTACAAAATCTGAAACAACTTTAGAATCATTAGTCCTGGTGGCTTTTGCTTCCACCTACTTTGGAACATAATCAACGGCAAGTAAAATATAAAGATTACCAAAAGAAGAAGGAAAAGGTCCCATGAAATCCATGCCCCATACATCAAAAATTTCAATATTGGAGTTTGAGGCATTTGATTTCTAGCACCTAAGTTCCCTGTTCTTTGGCAACGATCACATGACTTGCAAAAGAGGTATGCATCTTTGAACAAAGTAGGCAAATAGAATCTAGAATCAAGCACTTTCATGGCTGTTCTTTTCGATCCAAAATGTCCTCCACATGCATAAGAGTGATAGAAAGTTAGAATAAATTGAAATTCAGATTCAAATACACACCTTCTTATAATCTGATTGGAGCAATGCTTCCAAAAGTAAGGATCATCCCATGTGTAGTATTTGGCATCACTCTTGATCTTATTTCTTTGTGCTAGTGTCAACTCTTGTGGCAGCTTCTTGGTAACTCATTAATTAACAATATCGGCATACCGAGGAGTTGTTGTGTTAAGTGAAAAAAGTTGTTCATCCGAAAAGTTCTCATGCAATGGAAGTGCATCCTCTACATGAACTAAACGGCTAAGATGGTCTGTAACCAGATTCTCACTTTCTCTTTTATCTCTTATTTCCAAGTCAAACTCTTCTAAGAGGAGTATCCATCTAATCAATCTTGGTTTGGCATCCTTCTTCGTGAGCAAGTATCTAAGAGCTGCATGGTCTGAAAATACAATTACTTTAGTGCCAATTAAATAAGAACAAAATATCTCTAAAGCAAAAACAACTGCCAATAGTTCTTTTTCAGTTGTGGAATAATTCAATTGAGCATCATTAAGTGTTCAGGAGGCACAATAAATAGCATGTGAGGCTTTGCCAACCTGTTGGCCTAAAACAGCTCCAATCACTAGTATCACACATGATTTCAAATGGTACATTCCAATCTGGTGGTTGCATGATAGGGGTTGATGTCAAAAGTCCTTTCAAAGTTTCAAATGCCTCTTTGCATTTATCATCAAAGTGGAAAACCACATCTTTTTGTAGCAACTTGCAAAGAGGTAATGTTATCTTTGAGAAGTCCTTGATAAATCTTCTATAGAAACCTGCATGTCCAAGAAAAGAACGAACCTCTCTCACATTTGTGGGAGGTGGTAAAGAATGCAAAATATCTATTTTAGATTTATCTACTTCTATTCCCTTAGAAAAAATAACATGGCCTAAAACTATTCTTTGTTCTACCATAAAGTGACATTTCTCCCAATTCAATACAAGGTTAGTTTCCATGCATCTTTCAAGTACAAGTGTAAGATTCTTTAGACATCTATCAAAAGAATCACCATAGACACTAAAATCATCCATAAAAACTTCTATGATTGATGCACTCAAAAGAGTATATCTTATTTAACCTTGTACTAGAATTATCAATCGTAAGCATAGTAGTTAGCAAGGGTCGAGTCCACAGGGATTGGGTTTTAGTTTATAAGTTGCAGGTTTAAAACTTAAATTCAAGAACAATAAAAGAAAGGAGGCTTTGAAATAATTTTAAACTTAAAATAAACAATAAAAGAAAGAGGGCTTTGAAGTAATTTTAAACTTAAAATAAACAATAAAAGTAAAAAGCAAATAAGTAAGATGAAATCAAATAAGAGAAATATGGTTAAGGTTTCATTCGCCACCACTAGACATTATTGAGAATCAATTTCATATATCTATCAAAGTTATCAACTGTAAATAACAACCTCCCGTGTTATCCCAATCCTTCCTTAGTTTGTTGTTAAATAAGATGAACGCCAATACTTAATCTTTAACCGTCAAATAACCTAAGATAAACATCATTAGATTCAAAGTGATAGCAGTTTTATGATAAGAAAAATAGGTTGATCTAAGCAACAAACATATAAACATGGATTCATTCAACTTAGGTTATGTTCCACTTTGCAATTAGCGAAAACTTGACCATAATCATTAATCACAAATTGCTACTATTGAATAGGAAATCAAGACAAGCTACATATCATGTCTCCTAAACTAGCATTAGATAATTATCAAGATATATCTAGTTTTACGCCCTAAACAAATCAAGACAACATCATGAACAAATTTTATGGAATAACATAAGCAACTTTGATAGAAAACCAATGATAGATAGATTATGAAAATCAATTACACAACAAGTCTAGGGCTTTGAAATCACCCTTAACCGAAAAGAAGTTTAGCCTAACATAGGCATAGATAATATATGCATAAAACTAAAAAGAAAATAAAAGAATGGAGAAGAAGAAGAAGAAAATTAATGATGATCTTTGAGTCTCCTCAAAAGATGTCTAGTTTGTGGCTAAAAAAATGGTATTTATAGAGTTTTAAAACCCTGAGAACAAGTCCTTACTGTACAAGTAAGTTAGGAGGCAGAAAATTGCATCTTTTGCAGGGTTTCACGAGTTTTTTGCGAATCTCAGGCGCCGCGGCGCCGGCTCTCTGCCAACCATTTTCTTATGCATCTTCTTTCACTTCCTCGGCTGATTTGGATGACAATTTCTTGTCCAATTTTGGCGTATAAAATATCGTTGGAAAGGTATTCAAGTCAACTTCAAAAGTCAAGAGGAATTTTCTTTAAATAAAGACTTTAACATCATATTTTCCTTACAACAAGCTCCGAAGGTCAAATCTACCTTCTTGCTTGGCAACAAGAAATTTATCTTTTTGACTCCCAAGTCTTCTTCCAGCTTGTGATTATGATTTTTAAGCTCTTTAATTTCATAATTGACATATTTTCACTTCATTCTCTTAAATATACCTAGAATTCAAAAACATAACATAAGTAATCAAGATAAAGATCGAAAACATAACTATAACTAAAAATAGAAAAGATATAAAATGTGTATTTTATGAGCTTATCAAATACCCCTCACACTTAGTTTTTTGCTAGTCCTCGAGCAAAACAAAATCAAAATAAAGAAAATCTAATCTAATCCACTTTTGTAGGAAATCATGGTGGCACTTAGCATGTGACACAAGCATTTAAACCCCTAGGTGTCCCTAGTGAACGAGTTTAGTCTCGTGAGGTTTACTAGGATGATACCCACAAATATTGGAGACATAAGAAAAACTAAAAAAAATAAAAATAATAATTACAACTATTCATTCCAATATAAATTAGAGAAAATCAATGGATAGATATTATAAACTAATCAATAGTTCAAAGAATTTCATAAAAAATCATGCTTGATTGTAAATGATTTGAGTTAAACCAATATTAACATAACATATCTCAATCAAATAATGCATATTCAAACTTAATCTCAACTTCTCACATGGGATACTCTCATGATTTTCACTCAATATAGTAGTGGTAAGGTGTTTATACTAAATCAATCTTATGAAAACAGTCCTACCATATGCTTGCTTGTCCACATATTCTCCACTATTTAGATCATATAAATTCAATAATCAAGGTCTTTATTCAAGGTTGTAATGGGGCCAAGGGTAATAATGTGGCTAAAGAATAAAGGATAAAGGATATTACAAAGGTTCCAAAGACTTCCTAGAATTTAGAGACAAAATATGATTTTGCAAATAAAACTTTCTCAATATTCTTTAGAAGTACATAATCACATAGGCTAAATATTTCATTTTGAGCCTTTGCTTCATTCTAACCAACTTTGTAACATTCCTTTTCTTTTCTTTACCCAAAAGTTCAAGAGATGATATTATTATTTTTTTCTTTCTCCTTTTTTTATACATGGCAAAGTATTTTTACAATGTTCTTTTTTTTTCTCTTGACTTTTGCCTTTCTCCTCCCCCACGCTTATATTTTGCCTCTAACCCAACTTTTCAATAAGTATGCCTTGTTTTTGCAATATGTCTCAAACATTCAATCCATCTTTAGAACAAGGGTATAAATATAAATATGTTTAGGCTAGGTGTAAGATGTGGTTACCAAAGAAATAGCTTATTCAATGTAGGCTCAAATTGGCTCATTAGGGGGGATGTTCTCTTGGAACATCAATAGGGGATGGCTGATTTGGCCTTGGTAAAAATCCTAATGCCTCTATCATATCCATGTTTTCATATGTATCAATATAGTTTCAAACGGTTTAAAGCAAGTTCTAGAGAAACATGTAATCATAAGAGCACACAAGAAAGAAATTGGATTGATATGTATAATGCATCAATCATATAGGCTCAAAAACTCATAAGGATGATTATACAAGTCAATATTAAGTCTAAACATGCTTCTTTCTCAATCAACATATCATATTAACATTGGCTCATAAAAAATAGTATCGAGCTTAATTTTTATGAAAAATTCTTCTCACTAATAAGCCAATTTTAGACCTATACAATTCATATCTCATAATTGTATTCAAAGTAACACACTAAAAAAATATATAAAGACTCAAAACAAAACAAACAAAATAACTTAAAAATAAAAGAAATCCTAAATTCTTCCCCCCATTTAATTCTTACATTATCCTCAATGTAATGCTATTACCCCAAAAAAATTATGTGTAAGAGAGAAGAATAAATAATAAATAAAATATTAACAATTCAAAACAAAACAAACTAATAAATCCTAAACAAACCTAAAACACTACATAAACAATAAAAATAATAAAAGAAAAAGGAAAAGAAAGCAAATCTGAAGATGGCAGGTTGGCTAATCTTTCATCAATTGGGCTGTCTCCCAATTAGCATTTGATTTAATGTCATCAACCTAACCTATACCCCTTCTTGGCTTTTTGAGATATTCCAGCTCAGGCATGAGACTTCCAGGATCTGTGCGTTTGGTAGGAAGCTTTCTTTGCATAATAGTAGATGCATTCTCCACCACAAATATTTTTTCATCACTCTTGGTGGTGCATTGTTCTTCTAGGAATAGTGCATCTCTTGGTACTTGCTTAATAGTATCCATAAGCAAGTTTTTTAAGGTTTCCAGAATTAGTTGTTCATATTCCTCTTTCTTGGATTTTGCAAATCTACTAGGAAAAGATGGAGAATAAACATTAGTAAAAAATAGGAACCTTAAAAGTTACCTGAGGTGCCGAAGTACTCTCAATTTGAATGGTGGCTTCATTATCCTCAAGAAGTGAATCCATCTTTGGTTTTGTCTCATCCTCATCTTGTTCCTCATTCCTCAAGGTCATAATAATAGCATTCTCTTTTGTGTTAATCACCGTTTGGGCAGGGAGTTCTTCAAATCTTTGTGCTACCTATCCCACCATACTACTAGCCAATTGGCTCATTTGCATTTCCAAACTCTGGATACTTGCCCTTGTTTCCTATTGAAATTGCAAAGTATCAGTAACAAGAGAATAGACAAGATCTTCTAAAGAAGTACTCGAGCAAAACAAAATAAAAATAAAATAAAATAATAAAATCTAATCTATTCCACTTTCGTAGGAAATCATGGTGACACAAGCCTTTAAACCCCTAGGTGCCCCTAGTGGACAAGTTTAGTCTCGTGAGGGTTTACTAGAACGATACCCACAAACATTGAAAAACTAAAATAAAAATAAACTAACGTACACTAAAAATAGTTACTCCTAATCCTTTCAATATAAATTTGTTGGATTTTGACTTATCAAAATCCGAGAACATAGAGGAAGAGTTCAAGTCACTTACTTGTCTGCATATGCAATGCTCGCTTGTTTTGGATATGAGTAATGAACTCAACCGAATGCCTAAGGCACTCTTGTAATCAACTGGTTAAGGCAACTACAAGAACCTTTCCACAACCTATCTTGCTCGTCCAAACCAGAATGCTTACTGCCTTGCTTCTTGATAATCCAAGCAATCAAGAACCCGTTACTCACTTAGCAATCTGCCTCACAATTGTGTCTTTCACAATTGCCTGATTATTGGTGTCTATGTCTTGGCCAAATCCCTATCCTATTTATAGCCTTCAAGGGTTGCTTCATGAAAGGGTTAAAGGACACAACCCCTTCTAGAATAGCACCCTTCATTTCGGACATAATGGTTCGGTGAATAGAACCATTCTCTTCCAAATGATCACATCTATTCGGCTATTAGGAGGGGTCCTCTCTTACTTGAAACACCATGTTGTTTCAGTCCATGTGGCAGCCACAAGATGAATTATGTCACATGTCACAATCCCATTGGTGACACTTGTACATGATGGTGCTGATGTGTCACACCTATGTGCCACATCATCTAGGCCACCTCGCTGCCACTAGCTAGTGTCATTCCACCTCATAGAGTGTCACTCACCTAGCTACCCTTCATCTACATCTAGCTGAGTGAGCTGGTGTCCAGCTCCTTGAGCTGAGCTAGCTGGTGTCCAACTACCTTGAGCTGACTTGAGCTGAGTAAGCTTTCAGCTTCCATAAGCTTATCTCATCTCCTTGCTAGTTTACCATCATCATACATCATTCATTTCAAGTTAATCTTGTGCATACTTGGTGTATTTGTTCACTTATGTCCAAATACATCCAACAACTCCCACTCGCACATTATGAACTTGGTGCTATCATCCACACATATTCAGACCAAAGACATAATTAAGGGAAAACATTCAAACATTGGAATAACATATGCAAAGTAGGCATTAAATGGAATTTATCTCAATATGCAACTGTTAAGTTAGACATAAGAGAGCTTACTCAATCCATATAACACATCCATGACTTATCATAGATATCAAATCATAATAACTCTTAAGTTCTTCATGTTAATGATCCATATATCATTAACCATGCCTCATGCTCTAAGATTTGTCGATACATAGTTTGGCTACTTTCAATCCCTTTCATGTGAGTTGAAAACACATTTCAAACTCATGAAACGTACCAAACACCAAGTGCACTTGTTTTTTCAAGACATTCTTATACTTAAACTCATTTATATTACACAAAGTAATATGCGCGCATCTTTCAAGTATAAATGCCATATGTATCTTAACAATGTCTTTCCTTTTGCACTAACTATCTAACAATCTGAAACTATGCATTTACCCAATAAGGTTCAAACAAACCAAATTTACCATAGTCATAGGAGATCCCATCAAAGTAAACACAATACTTTCAAATCATCAAATATTAGTCAATAGTCACTAAGAGCAACAAATCTGATCAAAACTTATTTCGAGAAACTCACACCGCAAGGAGATAGAGATCACTCCTTGTTTTCTTTTTGGTCATCTTATACACACATAATGTACACATGTGCTATGATATTATCTCCAATTAAATGATTTACATCGCAACATGGGTTTGTCAACTCCCACTAAAATCATTTAATCGTGGACTTCCCCTCAATGGACTCCCATTTGAATAAACAAGTCTATATAACTCCTATATGGAATTATCAACCATTATGAGTATATGCCAATTCAATAATACTCAAATACCGTACAGGTCTTATTAATCAAACACATTGATTAACCTGAATATTCAAGTCTTGAACATTCACACCTGGCTACATAGGTTTAATTCATGTATCTGTGGTCATACATTTTCGGTAAATCACACATTACCTCATCTTGATTCTCTTAATCAAGGCTCCAATATGCTCAAGTTGTCACATGTTTGGAAGATGTGACTCCCACTTGAATAAGTATACCGTAACACCCTGTCCGGATAATCTTCCTAAAATCCGACAGAGTTTCCTTTATATCTTAACTACAACCATCCTGCAAATAACACTCAGTTCATATCCTCAACAAGCAATATTTCTCAATACCATTTATCACATTTATACATGCATAATCTAACATTAACCATGATCAATCTATATTCAAACCAATACATATTGATTTGTTGTCTCATAATTTCAGTTATATACAAATCATCTAAAAGTAAACCTATCTCAGAAATGTTTACTAGATAAGAGACATCAAAAGATCAAGACTTCAAGAAATTTTTATTATGATGCCCACCACGTCAATATACTATTTGAAGCAGAGAATAGAGGAAGGTTGCAATCCCAACACCTAACTGTCACCTGAAAATGAGAATATGAAAAGGTGAGATATATGAATATCTCAGTGAGTAGACAACTTTTAAAACATTTGAAAACTATGATTATAATCCTTTAAAACATAATAGACGTTTTCAAAATAAATAATAGTAAAACCATAATGAATAATTCGAAAATGTAGCTAAGTTTTCAGATGTATATCAATATTATAATACCAAATCAATGTATAAAATCTGTAAAGTAAATCAAGTTTCGTATAATTGGGCTCCAACTTTCTGTCATGCACAAGAGTACATCCATGAAATAACCAGGTAATATCCATGTAGGCATACTAGTAGCCGGCCCCAAAGGCCAATACCACCATAGGACGTCTCAAAGGCATATGTGTCAAAATGATGTGCCCCCAAAAGGCAAATATAACGGGATAAGGACTCTGGAGGTAGCTCCCACCACAAAGGCGTAGCACGCAGCTCCCATACGCCTGTCTAATATCACGGAATTGGGACTCTGGAGGTGGCTCCCGTCACAAAGGCGTAGCAAGCAGCTCCCGTATTCCGGTCAAGGGAATAACCTCATACATTAAGTCAGGTGGAGCCAAAACCATGTACGTCAAATTCTATGTATAATCAAATTTCAAAAATCAACCAATTTGCTCGATATAATATTTCTTGAAATAAATGTACTTTAATAACAAATCAATTCATATGATTATATATCGGATATACCTTTCATACGTAAAATAAATATCATGCTAAAAAATTATAATTATAATTAAAGAAATTTCAAATAACTATAGTTGTCGTCTACTCACAATCCTTGAGATGATCTCACTGTACACCTCGATCTGAAACTTCGGGATCCACAGGTGACGTCGGATCTACGTGGCCTAGAGATTAACGATAATTAGTATCCATACATACTCAAAGCATTACACAATTATGAATGCAACTTAAATCTCATAATCTTCCCTCAAGGTCAATACTAATTTCTCATACTCAAAACAACATATCCCAAAATTTTAATATCATTTCCATAATCATTTTCTCCAAAATTCAACTCCATATTCATGTCCTTATCAAATTCCTTTCTAGTACTCCATGCCTTAGAGATTTTCATAATCCATAACCATCATTTAATACTATATTTCTCTTAAACAATAAATTCCTTACTATCAAGTTAGATTAGAAAATCATAACTTGAGTTTGGTAAGGAACTTTGAAGTGATTCCAATTGTTATAATTCAATCAATAAGTCTAATTTATGAAGAAAATAACTAAATTAGATAATTAGAACATAATCTTGATCAAATTTGATAAATCCTGAAACTATGTCGAAACAGGGGTCAATACTGAACAACCAACTTCACCGAATTTTATCTTCTTAACCGCTTATCGATTTTGGGTGATTAAAAAACCAAAATTCTCGTATTGAAGTCTAGTTTCTAGGAAAAATATAAAAAAAAAAATAGAAACCCAGCTTTTCCAAACCCAGAAAATCCAAACAGCAAGCATGCTCAACTTCCCCTGTTTTGCTTTTTCTTCCCATTTTCTTGTTCATGCTTTCAAATCCTTTATTTCTTACCAAAGGTAAGTAAAACTCATACTTAATAGATGGATTTCAGACCTTAACATGTTTATAGAGCTAAGATCTTAGCATGTTCATGTAGAATATCTAAAGAAAAGGAAGAATTAATCAAGAAACTAACCTTGGATGTGATTGTTGATGAGATTTTGGTGGAAATACTTGAAGAAATTTTTTGAGAGGATGAAGAAAATTTTGAGAGAATGAGAATGGTGTGGCTGGCTATCACCTAAGAAATAAGAAAAAAATTTCTAGAATTTTTAAGATATAAAGATATTTTTCAATTTTTGGTATAATTGCACATTGGTCCCTCATCTTTTCATAAATAACCATTAAGCCCCTGAACTTTTTAGTTTGTTCAATTTGATCTTTTCTTCTTTTATTTCCTTCACTTATAACTTCTAACCAACTTCCAAGTTTGCCCTTAAAAAAATTTCGGGATTTAACTTTACACGATTGTACGTAACCTTGGTTGTTACAACCTACCCCTTTAGAAAAATTTCGTCCTCGAAATTTACTTTCCAACTTGATTGAACAAGTGAGGTTATTGAGTCTGCATATCTTCCTCCCTTTTCCATGTAGCTCCTTCATATGAATGATTCCTCCACAGAACTTTCACTAATGGAATAGTCTTAGTCCTTAGAACTTGGTCCTTTCTATCCAAAATCTCAACCGGTTACTCTCCACGGTGAATTACTAGGCCGAATGAAACTTCTGTCAACTAGGTCTTGCAACTGCACTTTCAATTCCTTTAGCTCCGAAGGTGCCATTCTATAGGGTGCCTGAGAAATAGGAGTACTGCCAGGGATTAAGTTGATAGTAAACTCCAATTCCCTGTCAGGAGGTAAACCGATCAATTCTTCAGGGAAGATCTCAGGAAACTATTTGACCACAGGTATAGTTTCCAACTTTGCCTCATGTATGTCCTTGTTAATCACATAAGCAAGGTAAGCAGAATACCCTTTCTGCAAGTATCTATTGGCTGCCATCTTGGAGATAAGGCAAGAAGGTAAAACTTTCCTTTCTCCTTGAAAGGTAAACTCCAAGTCTCCCGACTTTTTAAAAGTCATAGTTTTGGAAAAGAAATCTATCACTGCATTGTGTTTAGGCAACCAATCCATTCCCAAAATCACATCAAAATCATACATTCCTAATGGAAACAAATTAACTGGTAATTCATGCTCCTGAACCATAATGGTACAATTAGGATAAACTACATCAATTTTTCAAAGTTTCTCCCACTAGGGTACTAACGACCATAGGGATGTCTAACCTCCTAGACTCTCTACTCAAATGCATGACATATGAATTAGCAACAAAAGAATGAGTTGCACTCGGATATATTAAGATCCTAGCATTTACCTTAGAAATTGGGAGAGTACCTGTAACCACTTCAGGAGTAGCCTGAGCCTGTTGTTGGGTCATAGCATAAATTCTGGCTCTAGTTCGAGGTCTACCAGGCTGTCCACTCTGTCGAGGGCCAGTAGATGAACCAACTTAAGATTGTGCCCCAGTTCTATCTCTAACTGCTGTCGGCTGAGGTGCAACAGTAGGTTGGGTCCTTTCCCTTTGACCCACTGATAACTGACTAGTAACTCCCTTGTTCTCCAACTTGGGACAATCACGTTTCAGGTGTCCCGATTCTTTGCCGTAAAAACACACACCCTGTAGTCTCCAACATTCACCAGGATGATTCCTCCCACAATGGGGACACTGAGGATAAGTCAATGTATGAGGTCCTTCTCACCTCCCAAGTAGCGATCTAGTCTGTTGTTGAGGTCCGATGGTAGGTTTACTAGAAGAACCACTAAAAGGTTTTCGGTCTAATCCCTCTTGAAATCTCGAGGGTTTGTAACCATTGACACTGTTCTCTACATAACTTTTCTTAGGCCTCACGTCCTCACTGGAGGACTGCCATTTTCTTTTTCTGAACTTCTCTTCTCTATCTTTCATTTCTTTCAGATTTTGTTCAGCTTTGATTGCCATGTTGACCCATTTATTAAAGTCATCTGTATCCAGGGTCGTCAACCTATCTCGACTACTGACATGTAGCCCATCTTGGAATTTTTTGCATCTGTCAGCATCGTTGGCTACTACTGATGGAGCAAATTCTAATAGTTCACTGAATTTCTACTTATACTTTGCTACTGACATGCTACCCTGTTTTAAATTCATAAACTCAGTCCATTTCTTTTCCCGCAAAGCCCGAGAATAGTATTTTTCTTCAAACTCTCTTCAAAAGTCTGCCCAGGTTATGGTAGGATGTCCAGCATACCTTTGCACTGTAGTTTTCCACCATGTCTGTGCATGATCCTCCAAAAATTGAACCGCACATGGTAATCTCATAGGCTCGGGAATCTGAAGAGTAATGGAAGTAGTCTCAATTTTTTGTAGCGATGACCAGGCTAACTTTGATTCCAAAGATCCCGTGAAAATCTTGCAACCCATATTCTTCAGATCTTTACAGTAATCAAATATCCCTTTTTCAGTAGGGGCAGTCAAAGTGGGAATTACTCTTCCCAAGGCCACAACTGCCTTAGATAAATCAAGATCAGCTGCTGGGGTGCTGCTGAGGGTGCAGCAACAGAAGATGAACCGGCAGCTGAAGCTTGTTCTCCAATTTGCTCATCAATATTCTCATTTCTATTCCTATCCCTATTTTGGGGTAGGGGATTGGTTCTAGGCCTTCCTCTTCGACGTGGTGGCATTGTGTCTGATTTTCTACACAAGTGACAATATTTTAATACTTCAACAAACATTTTCTAAGTCTACAGGACCTATAACCTTGCTCTGATACCAAATTGTAACACCCTGTCCGGATAATCTTCCTAAAATCCGACAGAGTTTCCTTTCTATCTTAACTATAGCCATCCTGCAAATAACACTCAGTTCATATCCTCAACAAGTAATATTTCTCAATACCATTTATCACATTTATACATGCATAATCTAACATTAACCATGATCAATCTATATTCAAACCAATACATATTGATTTGTTGTCTCATAATTTCAATTATATACAAATCATCTAAAAGTAAACCTATCTTAGAAATGTTTACTAGATAAGAGACATAAAAAAATCAAGACTTCAAGAAATTTTTAGTATGATGCCCACCACGTCAATAGACTATTTGAAGCAGAGAATAGAGAAAGGTTGCAATCCTAACACGTAACTGTCACCTAAAAATGAGAATATGAAAAGGTGAGATATATGAATATCTCAGTGAGTAGACAACTTTTAAAACATTTGAAAACTATGTTTATAATCCTTTAAAACATAATAGACGTTTTCAAAATAAATAATAGTAAAACCATAATGAATAATTCGAAGATGTAGCGAAGTTTTCAGACGTATATCAATATTACAATACCAAATCAACGTATAAAATCTGTAAAGTAAATCAAGTTTCGTATAATTGGGCTCCAACTTTCTGTCATGCACAAGAGTACATCCATGAAATAACCAGGTAATATCCATGTAGGCATACTAGTAGCCGGCCCCAAAGGCCAATACCACCATAGGACACCCCAAAGGAATATTGTCACTATGACGTGCCCCCAAAAGGCAAATATAACGGGAATGGGACTCTGGAGGTGGCTCCCACCACAAAGGCGTAGCACGCAGCTCCCATACCCCTGTCTAATATCACGGAATTGGGACTCTAGAGGTGGCTCCTGCCACAAAGGCGTAGCACGCAGCTCCCGTATTCCGGTCAAGGGAATAATCTCATACATTAAGTCAGGTGGAGCCAAAACCATGTACGTCAAATTCTATGTATAATCATATTTCAAAAATCAACCAATTTGCTCGATATAATATTTCTTGAAATAAATGTACTTTAATAACAAATCAATTATATGATTATATATCGGATATACCTTTAATACGTAAAATAAATATCATGCTAAAAAAATTATAATTATAATTAAAGAAATTTCAAATAACTATAGTTGTCGTCTACTCACAATCCTTGAGATGATCTCACTGTACACCTCGATCTGAAACTTTGGGATCCACAGGTGACGTCGTATCTACGTGGCCTAGAGATTAACGATAATTAGTATCTATACATACTCAAAGCATTACACAATTATGAATGCAACTTAAATCTCATAATCTTCCCTCAAGGTCAATACTAATTTCTAATACTCAAAACAACATATCCCAAATTTTTAATATCATTTCCATAATCATTTTCTCCAAAATTCAACTCCATATTCATGTCCTTATCAAATTCCTTTCTAGTACTCCATGCCTTCGAGATTTTCATAATCCATAACCATCATTTAGTACTATATTTCTCTTAAACAATAAATTCCTTACTATCAAGTTAGATTAGAAAATCATAACTTGAGTTTGGTAAGGAACTTTGAAGTGATTCCAATTGGTTTATTTCAATCAATAGGTCCAATTTATGAAGAAAATAACTAACTTAGATAATTTGAATAGAATCTTGATCAAATTTGATAAATCCCGAAACTATGTCGAAACAGGGGTCAATACTGAACAGCCAACTTCACCAAATTTTATCTTTTTAACCGCTTATCGGTTTTGGGTGATTCAAAAACCAAAATTCTCTTATTGAAGTCTAGTTTCTAGGAAAAATATCACAAAAATAGAAACCCAGCTGTGCCAAACCCAGAAATTCCGAACAACAAGCATGTTCAACTTCCCCTGTTTTGCTTTTTCTTCCCATTTTCTTGTTCATGCTTTCAAATCCTTTTAAGTCTTACCAAAGGTAAGTAAAACTCATACTTAATAGATGGATTTCAGACCTTAACATGTTTATGGAGCTAAGATCTTAGCATGTTCATGTAGAATATCTAAAGAAAAGGAAGAATTAATCAAGAAACTAACCTTGGATGTGATTGTTGATGAGATTTTGGTGGAAATACTTGAAGAAAATTTTTGAGAGGATGAAGAAAATTTTGAGAGAATGAGAAGGGTTTGGCCGGCTATCACCTAAGAAATAAGAAAAAAATTTCTAGAATTTTCAAGATATAAAGATATTTTTCAATTTTTGGTATAATTGCGCATTGGACCCTCAACTTTTCATAAATAACCATTAAGCCCCTAAACTTTTTAGTTTGTTCAATTTGATCTTTTCTTCTTTTATTTCCTTCACTTATAACTTCTTACTAACTTCCAAGTTTGCCCTTAAAAAAATTTCGGGATTTAACTTTACACGATTGTACGTAACCTTGGTTGTTACATATACTCTCATTTTAAAAACAACATATGTCCATTAGACAACCAATGTCTAAACCTCAAGACAACAAATGTCTATTACTTATTGACTTGAGTAGTCTCATCTCTATTCTTACATAAAGAATAGAGGCAGATTGTTCATGTGAGCGAACCAATCCTCTACCTATGTTTGACATATAATTTTTATTCGTTGTGAAACATACAGAATATGCATAGAATTGTATTAAACTCATAAAACACAATTCATTCATTCAATCATAATAAGGTACAAGTACATGACATCAAGAAGTTCATCCAAACGAACTATAATCTACGGAGACCCATTGCCCTAACATGTTTGGCAAACAAGATTGGTGGTATTGGTTTAGTTAAAAGATTCGCCACCATCTCATCCGTAGAGATGTATTCCATTTGAGCTTCTTTCCTTTCAATTGCATCTCTCATAAAGTTATATTTTTTTCCTATATGCTTGGTCTTTCCATGATATTTTGGATCCTTAATATAAGCCAAAGCAGCCATGCTATCGCAAAAGATAGTGGTTGGCTTATAATTAGGTGTTACAACATCTAAGTGACTAAGAAAACGACCAAGCCACAAGGCTTCTTGCACAACAACAAATTTGGCAACAAATCCTGCAAGTCTGCTTCTCACTATTAAGTTGTATTCATCTCTATCACTACCCCAATCAGCATCTGTGTATCCTTGCAACCTTAGGTTACCCTTTTGGTAACACAACCAATAGTCTTTTGTACCCTTAAGGTATCAAAATATTCTTTTGACACATTTCCAATGCTATTAACTAGGGTTGGATGAATACCTAGCTAACAAACCTGCTGCTTGGCTAACATGGCATACATTAGACTTCCAATGGCATTCAGATATGGAACTCTTTTCATATCTTTCTTTTCTTCAAGACTTTGTGGACACATTGCTTCACCAATTTTACAATTGTGAGCAATAAGAGTATTCATAGGCTTTGAGTTGTGCATGTTGAAGCGTTCAAGAATCCTATTGATATAAGGTTCTTGAGACAACGCTAATAACCTTTTGGACCTATCTTTTAGAATTTTAACTCCAAGAATGTAAGCCGCTTCTCCCATATCCTTCATATCAAAGGTGGAAGACAACCATGTCTTAATGGTGTGCACAAAACTCAAATCATTACTAGCTAACAGCATGTCATCAACATATAATGACATAATTATAAACTTGTTCTTGGAATTTAAGACATAAACACAATGGTCTTCATCCATGGTCTTGAAACCAAAGTTCAGGACAAATTCATGGATTTTAAATACCATTGTTTTGAAGCTTGTTTAAGACCATATATCGACTTCTTTAGTCGACATACCTTGTGTTCCTTATCTTTTACTATGAAACCTTCTGGTTGTTTCATGTAGATCTCTTCACTCAAATCACCATTGAGGAAGGCAGTCTTAACATCCATTTGATGTAATTCTAAGTCAAGATTAGCAATAATAGCTAGTATCAACCTGATGGAGTTGAATATCAGAACAGGCAAGAAAGTATCTTTATAATCAATGCCTTCTACTTGTGTATACCCTTGGCAACCAAACGTGCTTTGTACCTTCCAATGGTACCATCCACTTTTTTCTTGATCTTGAGAACCCATTTGTTCTCAACAACCTTTCTATCTTTCAGAAGATCAACCAAGTCCCATACTTTATTCACATGCATAGATTCTAATTCATTTTCCATTGCAACTATCCATTTATCACAATATGTGATTTTTATGGTATTGTTATTATTTTGATTTATATTTTTGATGTTATATTGTTTATTATATGGTTTTGAATATTTCATGATATCCTATGCTTTTTATTTAGTTATTTTTTGTCATATTATTTAGCATATACTATGTTCATGCATTATTATTTTCATTTTTATTTCCATGCATATTATATGATAGCATTATTTTATATTTCATGTCATTTAAATTATATGCCATATCATTCATATTTGCCATGTCATTTAAATTATTTCATTTCATATAGAATATATCATATGACTTAGGATATTACATTTCATATAGAATATATTATGTTACCTAGGTTATTTCATTTCATTTAGAATATATCATATAACTTAGGATATTTCATTTCATTTAGAATATACTAAGACATTTAAATTATATCATATCATTTAGGTTGCATTATATTATTTAGACTTTGCTATGTCATTTTATTTATGTCCTACATATTCATATTCATATTTTTTTAAAATGTTTTCAAAAAGGTAATGATTTTCAATAAAATAAAGATATTCTTGAGTTAAAATAATTCATGAGTTCTCTGCCGGGTTTGCTCGGGAGGATATCATCAATTATCATTAATAACGGAATATCTTCTTTAAAATAAGAATAATTCGAAAAGTTTTCCAAACTAATAAAAATTTCTATATTTTGCCACGTTTATTGGGGAATATAGAAAAATTTTGAATTTATAAATTCCGGATCATTTTCAATTAAAAATGGAATTATTTTTCTTTAAATTGGGAATTAACTTGAAATACTAAATTTAAAACCGACTTTTTTACCGAGACTTGAGATAACACATGATTAATAAGGTACCGTTATATATGAGCGTTGTGGGGGTGCTAATCCTTCCCCACACTAACCGAGTCTCGAGCCCGTTTCTTTGATTTCTCTGGTTTAAAACTCAGACTTGAAATTGGTTTTAAAAATGTTTTAATTAATTTTAAAATATTTTATAAAACCGATTTAATAGGTGGCCAATCACACCTAGCTAAAAAAGATTGGTGGCGACTCCATGTCTTTTTCAAGGTCATTTTCAAAACCTTCATTTTTCTAGAGGAATTAAGTCAACTTTTCCTTAGTTTTTTTTAATGTCACGCTTAACGAATAATAAAGTTTTGTGATGAGACTTGTTATTTTTTAGGTTGCGACAAGCTGGTGTCCAGCTCCTTGAGCTGAGCTAGTTGGTGTCCAACTACCTTGAGCTAACTTGAGCTAAGTAAGCTTTCACTTTGAGCTCTTTATGAGCTTCCATAAGGTTATCTCATCTCCTTGCTAGTTTACCATCATCATACATCATTCATATCAAATTAATCTTGTGCGTACTTGGTGTATTTGTTCACTTATGTTCAAATACTTCCAACAGCTCCCACTCGCACTATATAAACTTGATGCTACCATATACACACATATTCTGACCAAAGGCATAATCAAAGCAAAGCATTCATACATTGGAATAACATATGCAAGTAGGTCGTGTGACCCTAGGCATATAATTAAATTCATCTCAATTATGCATTTGTTAAGTTATACATAAGAGATCTTACTCAATCCATATAATTCATCCATGACTTATCATAGATGTCAAATCAAAATAACTCTTAAGTGATTCACGTTAATGATCCATATATCATTAACCATGCCTCATGTGCTCTCAGACTTGTCGATACATAGTTTGGCTACTTTCAATCCCTTTCATGTGAGTTGAAAACACATTTCAAACTCATGAAATGTACCAAACACTAAGTGCACTTGTTTTTTTTAAAACATTCTTATACTTGAACCCATTTATATTACACAAAGTAATATGAGCGCATCTTTCAAGTATAAATGCCATATGTATCTTAACATTGTCTTTCCTTTTGCACTAACTATCTAACAATCTGAAACTATGCATTTACCCAACAAGGTTCCAACAGATCGAGTTTACCATAGTCATAGGAAATCCCATCAAAATAAACATAATGCTTT
Organism: Fremontodendron californicum; assembly: GCA_030761205.1. Lineage (NCBI taxonomy): Eukaryota > Viridiplantae > Streptophyta > Magnoliopsida > Malvales > Malvaceae > Fremontodendron > Fremontodendron californicum. The sequence continues at coordinate 3,341,332 of JAULJL010000042.1, forward strand.
CAAATTATCAAATATTAGTCAATAGAAACTCACACCACAAGGAGACAAGGATCACTCATTTTTTTTTCTTTTTGTTCATCTTATACACACATGTGCTAAAGTATTATTTCCACTTAAGTGATTTACTTCACAACATGGGTTTGTCAACTCCCACTTAAATCATTTAATCGTGGACATCCCCTCAATGGACTCCCACTTGAATAAACAAGTCTATATAATTCCCATGTGGAATTATCAGCCATTAGGAGTATATGCCAATTCAATAATACTCAAATACCGTACAGGTCTTAATTAATCAAACACATTGATTAACTTGGATATTCACGTTTTGAACATTCACACCTGGCTACATAGGTTTAATTCATGTATGTGTGGTTATACATGTACGATAAATCACACATTACCTCATCTTGATTCTCTTAATCAAGGCGACCAATATGCTCAAGTTGTCACATGTTTGAAAGATGTGACTCCCACTAGAATAGGTATACTCTCATTTCAAGACAACAAATGTGTTAGAAGTATTTGGACATAAGTGAACAAATACACCAAGTGCACACAAGATTAACTTGATATGAATGATGTGTGATGATGGTAAAATCGTAAGGAGATGAGATAAGCTTATGGAAGCTCATAAGGAGCTCAAAGTGAAAGCTTACTCTGCTCAAGGTAGCTGAACACCAGCTAGCTCAGCTCAAGAAGCTGGAGACCAGCTCATTTCAGCTACATATGGCATATAGGCGAGTGACACTCTATGAGGTGGAGTGACACTAGCTAGTGGTAGCTAGGTGGCCTAGATGATGTGGCACATAGGTGTGACACATCAGTACCATCATGCACAAGTATCACCAATGGGATTGTGACATTATTCATTATGTGGCTGCCACATGTGACCGAAACATCATGTTGTTTCCGGTAAGAGAGGTTCCCTCCAATTAGCCGAATAGATATGTTTATTTGGAAGAGAATGGTTTTGTTGACCAAACTATTGTGTCCAAATGAAGGGTGCTGACCTTGAAAGGGTTGTATCCTTTGACCCTTTCAGAAGCAACCTATGAGAGGCTATAAATAGGAGAGGGATTCGGCCAAGAAACATACAAGAGAACCAATAATCAAATAATTGTGTAAGACACAATTGAGAGGCAGATTGCTAAGTGCAATTGCTAGTAAGTGAGGAGTTATTGATTGCTTAGATTATCAAGAAGCAAGGCATAAAGCATTCTGGTTTGGACGAGCAAGATAGGTTGTGGAACGGTTCTTGTAGTTGCCTTAGTTGATTACAAGAGTGCCCTAGCCATTCGATTGAATTCATTACTCATATCCACAACAAGTGAGCATTGTATAGGAAGACAAGTAAGTGACCTGAACTCTTCCTCAATGTTCTCGGATTTCATTAGTCGAAATCCAACATTGGTATCAGAGCCTATATGTTGTTTAGTATGCATGCTTTAATGTTGAAAGAACATATAAATGCATGGTGATTAGGGTTCTAAGCCTTTCCCCTATTCGGCTATTGAAATGCATGTTTCTGTTCTTTGGTTTTTCAACCCTTGCTTGTTAGAACAATAAGTTATTCTATGCATGTTTATTAAACCGAATGTATGCCTTTGATAAACTTGTAACCTCATAAGGTATTTCAAAACAAATGAATATGATAATCACCCTTATGTCCGAATGGATTTGATTGCAATCTATAAGTTTGTTTTTGGTACGTTTTGGCATAATTATATTATCTTATTTATTTTGTGTTTGGAAATATCTTGTTGTGATGAATATGCTAATTTGGGTTCACAATTGCATGATGTAGATGGCTAGTGCCACAAAGGGCATAGTAGTCGAATTAAACAAAGACCTTAAGCTTGATGGTGATAATTACACCATATGGCAGCAAAAGGTTTAATTCATTCTCACCGAGCAAGATTTATTGGATATAATATCCAAAGAGGTTGTTGAACCAACTTCTGAATCTACATTAGAGGTAAGAGGGGAGTATGATGCCTTCAGAAAGAAAGACACCATGGCTCGAATTACATTGTTGAGTACAATAACATATAACCTTATGGTGGACTTTGCCATGCTTGAAACTGCCAAGGCCATATGGGACAAGGCTAAGAATAAGTTTGGTATTGTTTTTCTTGAGAAACAAAGGGCTTTAATTCTAAAATTTGAGAATTACACAAAGAAGGTTGATCATAACATGAGTAGAAACTTGCGAGAAATGTCTCTTATGATCTCTTGTTTAAAATCAGCTGGTCATATGCTCACGGATGAGCAACAAGTGCAGTCCGTAATAAGATCCCTACTTGAAGATGAGTGGCAATTGATGAAGGTCAATTTACGTCACAATGTTGAAATTAAGACCTTTGATGATATCATAAGACATTTGCTTCTCGAGGCAAAAGTTATGGATATCAAGAATCCATCTAAGGCATATGTTGCCGAGACTTCCTTTTCCATAGGGAGAAAAAGAAAGGGTTTAAGAAAATGGTATTCAACATAAGGGATGTAACCTCTAAGAGAAAATTCAAGAAAGATTGGAAACCAAGGAACAAAAGCAAAGTTAAGTGCTTTAATTGCAATAAGAAAAGGCATTGTGCAACAGAGTACAAAGAGCCTAAAGTAAGTATCTCTTCTACTTCATTTGTGCATGTTATGTCATATACTCTTATGGCTGAATCTGACTCTTCGTGGGTTATTGATTCAGATGCCACCGATCACATCATAAGGGATCGTGGCTTGTTTGTCAATTATCTAAAGATACCAGCTCGGACTAAATGGGTCTATGTTGGTGACAACTCAAGGCTTGAAGTAGAAGGCAAAGGAACCTGTGTAGTACCTTTGAAGAGTGGACACAATACGCTTTTAAGTTATGTCTTATATGTACCAAGTATTCGGAGAAATTTAGTCTCCGTTACTAGCTTATTGTGTTTTGGATTCCAATTAAATTTCCATGACAATGTAGTTGATATTTATCTCAATAAAGTAAGAATAAATTCTTGTTTCCTAAATGGTGATTTCTTTGTGTTTGATACTGTTATAAGTAATAGTAGTTGTCTTATGTTTGTCTTATGGCCAATTGATGCACCCAAAAGAGTGTATCTTATTTAACCTTGCACTAAAAAGATCAATTGTAAGTATAATGATTAGCAAGGGTCGAGTCCTCAGGAATTGGGTTTTAATCTATGAGTTATTAGTTTATAACTTACGTTCAAAGAAAACAATAAAAGAAAAGGGGTTTTTGAAGCCAGATTTAAACTAAAGTAAATAATAAGAATAAGATGCAAGGCGGTATAACCAGCCAATAAAAATATATATACTAAATTAGGCGGTATAACCAGCCAATAAAAATATATATACTAAATTAGGCGGTATAACCAGCCAATAAAAATAAATATACTTTTAAAAATAAGCAAACTAGAAAAGTAAGAAAACAAGTAAGTAAGAAGAATCAAATATGAAAAATATGGTTAAGGTTTCATTCTCCACCACTAGACATCATTAAGAATCAATTTCAGATCTATCAATATCAACCATCTATCAAAGTTAACAACCGTAGATAACAACAAGCTCTGTTATCCCAATCTTTCCTTAGTTTGTCGTTAAATAGAACAAGCTCTCTATTTAATCTCTAACCATTAAACAACCTAGAATAAGCTCTCTAAATTCAATTTAATGGCAGCTTTATGATGAGAAAGATAGGTTGATCTAAGCAACAAACACATAAGCTCGGATTGTTCAACTTAGGTTATGTTCCACTTTGCAATTATTGAAAACTTGACCATAATCATTAATCACAAATTGCCACTTATGAATAGGAAATCAAGACAATTACACGGATCAAGACTCCTAGACTAGCAATAGATAATTATCAAGATCTATCTAGTTGTACACCTAAATAAATCAAGACAACATCATGAACAATTCTTGTAGAAGAACATAAGCAACTTTGATAGAAAATTAATGATAGATAGAATCTGAAAATCAATCACAAAACATGTCTAGGGCTTTGAAATCACCCTTAACCAAATAGAAGTTTAGCCTAGCATAGGCATTGTAAACATAAACATAAAATTAAAGAGAATCTAAGAAGGAAATAAAAGAAAGAAAGAAGAAGAAGAAAATAAAGAAAAAGAAAACTAGAGAAAAGAAAGAAGAAGAAAACTTAGAGAATTTTATTACAATGGCTAATATCCTACCAATGTACAATCTCTTACAATCATCCAAGGCCCTCTATTTATACACATTTTGGAAGGCTAAATGACAAGAGACAAGCTTTACAAATTTCAAAGGTAGGTATAATAGGTGGGTGCATTTTTCTAACAATTTTCGTCATATTGTATGACAATTTTGATCAGCCAACTTGATGGTCGATTTTGTCAATTTTGGAGGCCTGATCTGATCACATGATCTTCTAGAAAAATGTTCCCCTATCAGTTACTGATCCATAGCCGTTGGAATCAGCTCATTTTCTGATGTGGATAAGAAGATATGGGCAAAATACGAAAACAGGTCAGCACAGACGTCATTGCACATCAGCCAACTTGATGGTCGATTTCGCTAGGGAAAACGACTCCGTTTCAAGAAGTGTAAAACATGAAAAAGATAGATATGCCTCTTAACTTTGCACGGTTAAAATTTCAGCCTTATTGCTTCAGTGAAACTCGAGATATAGCTGATATGGCAAAAGGTGTCGGAACTGGAACTGAACTGGATTTGCCCTTAATTCTAGTAATCTGAAATCACTCAAAGAAACTTGTGAAAAACACCAAATTACATAAAAATATAAAAGATCATAAACACAATTAGACTAAACAATAATAACTCATATTTGACACAAAACAATAATAAAACATAACTAAAAACTATGTAATTATACGAGTTATCACACCCCCACACTTAGATTGTTGCTAGTCCCTAGCAACGACTCAATAAAATAAGAAAATCTAATCTAATCCATTTTCGTAGGAAATCACGGTGGCACTTAGCATGTGACACAAGCCTTTAAACCCCTAGGTGTCCCTAGTGGACGAGTTTAGTCTCGTGAGGGTTTACTAGAACGATACCCACAAACATTGAAGACATAAGAAAAACTAAAAATAATAATTATAACTAATCCTTCCAATATAAATTAGAGATAATCATTGGACAAGTCTTAAAACTAATCAATAGCTTAAAGAAATTCACAAAAATTCTTGCTTGAATGTAAATAGTTTGAGTTAAGCCAATATTAACATAACATATTTCAATCAAAATAGTGCATATTCAAACTTAATCTCAACCTCTCACATGGGATACTCTCATGATTTTCACTCTTTAAAGTAGTGGTAAAGTGTTTACACTCAATCAATCTCATGAAAATAGTTCTACCATATGCTTGCTTGTCCACCTATTCTCCACTAAAAGATCATGCAACTTCATAAATCAAGAGGTCTTTAATCAAGGTTGTAATGGGGCCAAGGGGTTTGTAATGTGGTTGAAGAACAAAAGGATAAAGATATCACAAAGGTTCCAAAGAGTTCATAAAGTTTAGAGACATAAAAAGATCATACAAAGAAACTTCTCAAAACTCTTTACAAGTACATAGTCACCTAGGCCGGATATTCATGTTGGGCCTTTTCTTCATTCTAAACAACTTTGTAACATCTTTTTCTTTTTCCATAAATTCAAGAGATGATTCATATTTTTTTTTTACATAGGAATATATTTGCCAGTATTCCATTTCTTTTTCTCTTGACTTTTCTTTTCTTTTCCCCCCACACTTATTTCTTGTTTCTAACCCAAATTTTTAACTAAAAATATCCCTTGTTTTTTTGCAATATGTCTCAAAATATATAATCCATCTTTAGAACAAGGGTAAGGATATAAGTATATTTAGGCTAGGTGTAAGTTGTGGTTACCAATAAAACAGCATATTTAATATAGGCTCAAATTGGCTCACTAGTGGGGATGTTCTCTTAGAACATTAATAATGGATGGCTGTTTGGCTCTGGTTATAATCCTAATGCCTCTATCATATTCATGTTGTCACATGTATCAATATAGTCTCAAACGGTTTAAAGCAAGTTCTAGAGAATCATGTAATCATAAGAGCACTCAAGAAAGAAATTAGATTGATTTGTATAATGCATCAATCATTATAGGCTCAAAAACTCACAAGGATGATTATACAAGTCAGATTAAGTCTAAACATGCTTCTTTCTCAATCAACATATCATATTAACATTGGCTCATAAAAAGGTTGACATCAAGCTCAATTCTCATGAAAATCTTCTCACTAATAAATCCGTTTTAGACTTATGCAATTCATATCTCATCATTGTATTAAAAAGGAACTAAAACACACTAAAAAAAAATAATAATAATAAAGACTCATAAAAAAAAAATAGTAGACAAAAATAAAAGAAATCCTAAATCATTCCCCCCACACTTAATTCTTACATTGTCCTCAATGTAAGTCTATTAACCCAAATGAAAGAATCATGTGTAAGAGAAAAGAACTAATAACATAAGAATAGGAACAACTAAGACTCAAAACAAAACAAAACCATGCAACCTAAATAATCCTAAAATACTAAACAAAAATTAACAAGTAAACATAAAAAGATTAAAATCAAACTGACAAGGTATGTCTCAAGTCTCCCTTACTCAGACCTTGTTCAGAATGAATACTTTTAAATGGCTTAAAACACAAATTTCTTTCTTTTTTTTTTTTTTTTTTTTTTTTTGAAGGTAAAATTTAGGATATATTACCTGTAGAGGTTGCTAACCACTTATTATAACTGAGACACAACAAACAAAATGTTAGATAATGTCACAAAGACAAAGTGCAATCCACTCCTTGCTCGTCCATATCTCTTTTTCTTTTTCCGAGCGTTTGCGAAACAACCGTAGCAGATAAACACTCATAAGCTTGGAGCTTTTTGAGTAAATCTTCAATGGTTGTAGCAGAAATTATGGTTCTCCTTGCCTCTGAAAACATGAATCCATTTTCCACAGCATTATCTAAATATGAAAGCAAATTACTAAAATAACCATTAATATTAAGCAAACCAATGGGTTTCTTATTTGTGACCAAAGATGACCAAGAAGCCACGCAAGCTATTTCTTCCAATGTACCCAGACCTCCTGGTAAAGCAATGAATGCATCGGCAGAATGGTACATGATTGTTATCCGTTCAGGGATACTCCAGACTTGTATTTCCTTACCCAAGGTAGGTCCACAAAAATCTGTGAATAGTTTTGGCACGATTCCTAGAACTGGACTTCCTCCGGCGTGTGCTGCTGTAGCGACTGCTCCCATTAAACCCGTACTACCACCTCCATAAATCATGTGGATCTTTTGTTGGGCAAGTATTACTCCAACTCTTATGGCTTCATCAGCGAATATGTTATTTTTCCCTGGATAAGCACCTCCAAAGACACAAATTTTTTTAATGCGCTGGGACGAAGTACTTTCTATTTTTTTTTTAATTGTCGAGTGCCTGAAAGAGAATGAGTACATGGTGTAATATATAGAGGACTGAGTAGTGAATCAGACAAGAGTAATAATGTCGTCGAAAGTGTATCTGACCTGTCAGAAGAAAATGTTAACCTAACAAAAGATTTTTGCGTGATTTCAGGAAGAAAAAATCAACCGTAAAAGACAAATAAAAAAAAGAGAATAATTACACAAATCGAACAACACGTAAATTAAACCAAAATAAAGTTATTGCAAATCAAACCAAAAGCTGAGAAGTCATTTATTGTAGTTGTGATTGTGGCTCACATCTTCCTCTGGTTTTACGTCTAGAAACGGCTTAAACGCCTTCTATGAGTCGAGGATATGCTTCCCATCCAGTTTTCTTACAAGCTGGCAAACAGGGTCTTTTAACATCAGATTCCCAAGATGTTGCCATTCCCTTTGGAATTGCGGCCATAAATCAAGAATTTCTCTTTGTACGTCTCCACTAGGATGCGTCTCAAGAGAAAGTTGGATATTACCCAAATTCTCCTTACTCAGTCCATCCTTAATGAATTCAATTTTATCATCTCAATTAGAGGACGGAATCCCAATAGAACGACATTTACCGTTACACGTCCATCGTGCACATTTGTGGCAGTTTGAACCCATGCGCTTTGCTCGTCGCTTCTTTGCAAAAGTGCTTCTACCTGTACCTGGTAAATGCAAAACAGGAAGATATTCATCTTCACGTACCTTGGCTTCAATTATCCAACGTATGTCTTTAGGAATCCCTTTGTGCATAAGCATTCTTAATCTTTCAAATCGAACTTGGTAAAGCTTCAGTAAAATATTTCGAGGAAAAGGAGGAAATCGTTTCTGCAATCTTGTGAGAATATCATCCATCCTGAAAAAAAAAATGAAAAAATTGAAAGAGAAATTGGAAGAGAAATTTATATACAATATCAGTTTTGTGGGTAGCTGATGGAACCGATTTAAATAATCACGGAGTACCGTTATCCGCCATTTAACCGGGGTTAAAAAAATTAAAAATTATATTTACATCTAGTTATTTTCAAAACAAGGATCAGAAAGAAAAACAACATAAAAAGACACAAAAACAAAACACTCTAAATAAAATCCTAAATTCTTCCCCCTACACATAATTTTTACATTGTCCTCAATGTAATGCTATTATCCCCCAATGCAAGAATTATATGTAAGAGAAAAGAACTATTAAACAAAAGAAAACAAAAACAATAAAAGATAGAATGATGGAGAGTAAGGAATATGCAAATCTGATATAATAGATGCTCTCCATCCTTTTGGGTTGCCTCCCAAGAAGCGTTTGGTTTATTGTCCTCAGCCTGACTTCGACCCTATGCCATTATTATTCAACATAATTTGGCTCAAAAAGTGGTAACTCCTCCACATCTTGTATGGGAAAGTTCTCATAGTAAGGCTTCAATCTATGACCATTCACTTTGAACGCCTTATCTGTTTTTGGGCTTTGGATTTCAACTGCACCATGAGTAAATACATTAGTAATAACAAAAGGTCCAACCCAACGAGAACGTAACTTACCTGGATATAACTTAAGGCGTGAATGGAAGAGAAGAACTTTTTGTCCAACAACAAAGTCCTTTCTTGATATCATCTTGTCATGGAATGCCTTAGTCTTTTCCTTGTAAATTATAGAATTCTGATAGGCATCATTCCTTATCTCCTCTAATTCTTGTAGGTCAAGTTTTCTTTTCTTTCCTGTCTCATCCATCTCCATGTTGCATTGTTTGATAGCCCAATATGATTTATGTTCCAATTCAACCGGAAGATGACAAGGCTTACCATAAACAAGTCGATAAGGAGACATACCAATGGGTGTTTTATATGCTGTCCTATAAGCCCAAAGTGCATCATCAAGTCGTGAACTCCAATCCTTCCTATTTGGATTAACTGTCTTTTCAAGGATGGACTTAACTTCTCGGTTTGACACTTCTGCTTGCCCACTAGTTTGAGGATGATATGAGGTGGAGACCTTGTGTGTGATGTTATACTTCCTCAAAAGTGCTTCCATAGTCCTATTGCAAAAGTGAGTACCTCTATCGCTGATTATGGCCTTTGGTGTTCCAAACCTAGCAAAGATGTTAGTCTTGACAAAATCTGAAACAACTTTAGAGTCATTAGTCCTAGTGGATTTTGCTTCCACCCACTTTGAAACATAATCAACGGCAAGTAAAATATAAAGATTACCAAAAGAAGAAGGAAAAGGTCCCATGAAATCCATGCCCCATACATCAAAAATTTCAACAATAAGTATTGGAGTTTGAGGCATTTGATTTCTAGCACCTAAGTTACCTGTTCTTTGGCAACGATCACATGACTTGCAAAAGAGGTATGCATCTTTGAATATGGTAGGCCAATAAAATCCAGAATCAAGAATTTTCATGGCTGTTCTTTTGGATCCAAAGTGTCCTCCACATGCATAAGAGTGACAAAAGGTGAGAATAGATTGAAATTCAGTTTCGAGTACACACCTTCTTATAATCTGATCGGAGCAATGCTTCCAAAGGTAAGGATCATCCCATATGTAGTATTTGGCATCACTCTTGATCTTATTTCTTTGAGCTTGTGTCAACTCTTGTGGCAACTTCTTGGTAACTAAGTAATTAACAATATCAGCATACCAAGGAGTTGTTGTACTTATAAAAATAAGTTGCTCATCCGGAAAGTTCTCATTCAAGGGTAGTGCATCCTCTTCATGAACTAAATGGCTAAGATGGTCCGCAACCAGGTTGTCACTACCTCTCTTATCTTTTACCTCCAAATCAAACTCTTGTAAGAGAAGTATCCATCTGATCAACCTTGGTTTGGCATCCTTCTTAGTGAGTAAGTACCTAAGGGCTGCATGGTCAGAAAATACAATTACTTTAGTACCAATTAAATAAGATCGAAATTTTTCTAAAGCAAATACAACAGCCAAAAGTTCTTTTTCAGTAGTGGAATAGTTCAATTGAGCATCATTAAGAGTTCGGGAGGCATAATAAATGGCATGTGAGGCTTTGCCAACCCGTTGGCCCAAAACAGCTCCAATGGCATAGTCACTAGCATCACACATGATTTCAAAAGGTACATTCCAATCTGGTGGTTGGATGATAGGAGCTGATGTCAAGAGTCCCTTCAATGTTTCAAACGCCTCTTTGCATTTATCATCAAAGTGGAAAACCACATCTTTTTGTAGTAGCTTGCAAAGAGGTAATGTGAACTTTGAGAATTCTTTGATAAATCTCCTATAGAAACCTGCATGTCCAAGAAAAGAACGAACCTCTCTCACATTTGTGGGAGGTGGTAAAGAATGCATAATATCTATTTTAGATTTATCAACCTCTATCCCTCTAGAAGAAATAACATGGCCCAAAACTATTCCTTGTTCTACCATAAAGTGACATTTTCCCAATTCAAAACAAGGTTAGTTTCCATGCATCTTTCAAGTACAAGTGTAAGGTTCTCTATACATCTATCAAAAGAATCACCATAGACACTAAAATCATCCAAAAACACTTCTATGATGTTCTCTACATAATCTGAAAATATGCTAACCATACACCTTTGGAATGTAGCTGGTGCATTACAAAGACCAAATGGCATACGCCGGTATGCAAAAGTACCAAATGGACATGTGAATGTTGTTTTCTCTTGGTCCTCCGGAGCAATGGCTATCTGATTATAACCTGAAAAACCATCAAGAAAACAATAATGAGAATGGCCAGCTAACCTTTCAAGCATTTGATCAATAAAAGGTAAAGGAAAGTGGTCTTTGCGAGTTGTGGAATTAAGTTTACGATAATCAATACAAACTCGCCATCCTGTTTGAATCCTAGTTGGAACAAGTTCATTCTCATTATTTGTTACCACCGTTACACCTGATTTCTTTGGAACCACTTGGACTGGGCTCACCCATTTGCTATCCGAGATATGATAGATCACTCCAACATCTAGGAGCTTCAGTATCTCCTTTTTCACAACCTCCATCATAGGAGGGTTCAATCTTCTTTGTGATTCTCTTGTTGGTTTGGACGCCTCTTCTAACAAAATCCGGTGCATGCACATAGATGGGCTTATTCCCTTGATTTCGGCAATTGTCCAACCAATTGCTGTTTTATGCTCTCTAAGCACCCGGATAAGTCGCTCTTCTTGCAAAGGTGTGAGCTCTTTGGCAATGATGATCGGTAGTGTGTCCTTTTTACCTAAGAACACATATTTCAAGTGGTTCGGTAGTGGTTTCAACTCTAAAGTTGGTGCCTGCAAAATGGAAGGTAGAAGTTTCTCATTAGATAAAGGCAAATCAATAAATGAAACATCAAACCTTGTATCTTTAGGTTGCAGCGAGTGTAAAGATTCTAGTGCCCCTTCCACCTGGTCACTCAAGGCTAGTTTAGCATTCCCCATTCCGAGATGGTTGCTAAGGACTATTTCTACACTATCTTCACCATCTAGCTCATAAGCTTGCTGCACTAGTGAGTCAATTATATCAATATTAAAAACAGAATGCACATCACTAGGATATCTCATGGCCTCAAAAATGTTAAAGCGAATTATTTCACCATCAAATTCCATAGTTAGAGTGCCATCATGTACATCTATTTTAGTTCTTGCTGTTTTCAAGAATGGTCTCCCTAATAGAATAGGTGTGGGATTAGAAGACATCTCATCTTCCATCTCAATAACATAAAAGTCAGCGGGAAAAACCAATTCATTAACCTGTACAAGAACGTCTTCTACAACTCCTCTTGGATAAGTGTTAGAACGGTCAGCAAGTTGTATTATAACACCGGTTTCCTCTAATGGTCCTAGATTCAATGAAGCATAAATTGAATATGGCATGACATTAATAGATGCCCCTAGATCTAGCATAGCACGCTCAAACCTGGTGTTGCCTATCTTACAAGGAATGGTAAACATACCTGGATCCTTGCATTTAGGTGGGAGTTTCTTTTGAAGAACAGCTGACACATTCTCCCCCACACTTACCTTTTCATTCCATTTCAACTTCCGTTTAGATGTGCACAACTCTTTTAGGAACTTGGCATATCTTGGCACTTGCTTGATAGCATCTAGTAAAGGAATGTTCACCTCTACTTTCCGGAAGGTTTCCAAAATTTCCTTCTCTTGCTCCTCCTTCTTGGACTTTGCTAACCTGCTAGGAAAAGGTGGAGGAGTTATATAAGAAGGAAAGGATGGTTTAGGAATTACCTTTTTTAGTGGCTCGTTGGGATGTGAAGAGGATGCCATGGTATTGTTCTCCCCTTGAGCACTATCATTTTGTGGTGTCTCTAGCTGTTTCCCACTTCTTAAAGTTATAGCATTGGCATTCTCTCTTGGATTCACTATGGTTTGGGAAGGTAATTTCCCAGAATCCCTTGCTTGCATTTGACTCATGGTTGTTGCCAATTGCCCTATTTGAGTCTCCAAATTTCGAATACTTGTCTTTGTTTCCTGTTGAAATTGAATTGTATTAGTAGAAAGAGCTTTAACAAGATCTTCAAGAGAAGTACCTGAATTTTGGGTGGGTGGTAGTTGTTGTCGGGTTTGGTATGGTTGTTGCACTCTTTGCTGAAAACCCGGTGGCCTGTGGTCAAATGGTGGAGGAATAGTTTGTGATTGGTTCCCTCCATAATTGAAGTTTGGATGATCCCTCCATCCTGGATTGTAAGTGTTTGAGTAGGGATCATATTTCCTTGATTGGTTCTGAAATCCACCCATGGCATTCACATGTTCATTGGTATCCTCTTGAAGTGTTGGACACATATCAGTTTGGTGCCCTATGTTTGAACATATGCCACAAGCCTTTATTTGTTGTATTTTACCTACAGCCAATTGTTGAACAAGAGAAGTCAGTTTATCAAATTTTTGTTCAAGGGATGATATACTTACCTCATTAACTCTCTTGGGTTGTGGTGGTGGATCTTGTCTCATTGAGAACTGTTGAGAATTGGCTGCCATGTTGGAGATTAATGTTCTAGCAGCCCTGGGAGTCTTATCAACTAGAGCTCCCCCACTAGCGGCATCTATCATACTTCTCTCCATGGGCATGAGACCTTCATAGAAGTATTGGATGAGAAGTTGTTCACTTATTTGATGGTGTGGACATGATGCACAAAGTTTCTTGAACCTCTCCCAATATTCATATAAGGACTCTCCGTTGTATTGCCGAATCCCACATATCTCTTTCCTAATGTTGGCAGCCTTAGATGCTGGGAAATACCTTTCCAAGAATGCTTTCTTCAAATCATTCCATGTAGTGATGGTCCCGGATGGTAGATAGTAGAGCCATTCCTTTGCTGAATCAGCTAGAGAGAATGGGAAGGCTCTCAACTTAACTTGCTCTTCCGTGACCCCTGTTGGTCTCATGCTTGAGCAAACTACATGGAATTCCTTGAGGTGCTTATTTGGATCCTCTCCTGCAAAGCCATGAAAAGTTGGGAGAAGATGAATCAAACCAGATTTTAATTCAAAAGCTACCTCAAGATTAGCATATTCAATGCATAATGGTTGTTGACCCAAGTCCGGAGCGGCTAGCTCCTTGAGAGTTCGGTTGTCAGCTGCTGCCATCTCTACTTGCTCCTCTTGGATGTTTTGGATCAACTCCTCGATTGGTTGTTGGTGAGAAGTTATAAATTCCCGAATCCTCCTAAGTCGTAAGTCTTCTTCAGGAGCTTGGAACATTCACTAATAAAAAAAAAAAGAAAGTAAATAATTAGAACAGAAAATAAGAATAAACCAATAAACTAATAAACTAAAGAAAGCAATCCCCGGCAACGGCGCCAAAAATTTGATGCACCCAAAAGAGTGTATCTTATTTAACCTTGCACTAAAAAGATCAATTGTAAGTATAATGATTAGCAAGGGTCGAGTCCTCAGGGATTGGGTTTTAATCTATGAGTTATTAGTTTATAACTTACGTTCAAAGAAAACAATAAAAGAAAAGGGGTTTTTGAAGCCAGATTTAAACTAAAGTAAATAATAAGAATAAGATGCAAGGCGGTATAACCAGCCAATAAAAATATATATACTAAATTAGGCGGTATAACCAGCCAATAAAAATATATATACTAAATTAGGCGGTATAACCAGCCAATAAAAATAAATATACTTTTAAAAATAAGCAAACTAGAAAAGTAAGAAAACAAGTAAGTAAGAAGAATCAAATATGAAAAATATGGTTAAGGTTTCATTCTCCACCACTAGACATCATTAAGAATCAATTTCAGATCTATCAATATCAACCATCTATCAAAGTTAACAACCGTAGATAACAACAAGCTCTGTTATCCCAATCTTTCCTTAGTTTGTCATTAAATAGAACAAGCTCTCTATTTAATCTCTAACCATTAAACAACCTAGAATAAGCTCTCTAAATTCAATTTAATGGCAGCTTTATGATGAGAAAGATAGGTTGATCTAAGCAACAAACACATAAGCTCGGATTGTTCAACTTAGGTTATGTTCCACTTTGCAATTATTGAAAACTTGACCATAATCATTAATCACAAATTGCCACTTATGAATAGGAAATCAAGACAATTACACGGATCAAGACTCCTAGACTAGCAATAGATAATTATCAAGATCTATCTAGTTGTACACCTAAATAAATCAAGACAACATCATGAACAATTCTTGTAGAAGAACATAAGCAACTTTGATAGAAAATTAATGATAGATAGAATCTGAAAATCAATCACAAAACATGTCTAGGGCTTTGAAATCACCCTTAACCAAATAGAAGTTTAGCCTAGAATAGGCATTGTAAACATAAACATAAAATTAAAGAGAATCTAAGAAGGAAATAAAAGAAAGAAAGAAGAAGAAGAAAATAAAGAAAAAGAAAACTAGAGAAAAGAAAGAAGAAGAAAACTTAGAGAATTTTATTAGAATGGCTAATATCCTACCAATGTACAATCTCTTACAATCATCCAAGGCCCTCTATTTATACACATTTTGGAAGGCTAAATGACAAGAGACAAGCTTTACAAATTTCAAAGGTAGGTATAATAGGTGGGTGCATTTTTCTAACAATTTTCGTCATATTGTATGACAATTTTGATCAGCCAACTTGATGGTCGATTTTGTCAATTTTGGAGGCCTGATCTGATCACATGGTCTTCTAGACAAATGTTCCCCTATCAGTTACTGATCCATAGCCGTTGGAATCAGCTCATTTGCTGATGTGGATAAGAAGATATGGGCAAAATACGAAAACAGGTCAGCACAGACGTCATTGCACATCAGCCAACTTGATGGTCGATTTCGCTAGGGAAAACGACTCCGTTTCAAGAAGTGTAAAACATGAAAAAGATAGATATGCCTCTTAACTTTGCACGGTTAAAATTTCAGCCTTATTTCTTCAGTGAGACTCGAGATATAGCTGATATGGCAAAAGGTGTCGGAACTGGAACTGAACTAGATTTGCCCTTAATTCTAGTAATCTGAAATCACTCAAAGAAACTTGTGAAAAACACCAAATTACATAAAAATATAAAAGATCATAAACACAATTAGACTAAACAATAATAACTCATATTTGACACAAAACAATAATAAAACATAACTAAAAACTATGTAATTATACGAGTTATCACCAATGCAAATGATGGGTTCATTTGGCATACAAGATTGGGACATATAGGGCAAGAAAGGATGAAGAAGTTAGCTAAAAGTGGCTTACTTGGTTCTTATCTAATGTATCCCTCCCAACTTGTGAGATATGTCTTGCAGGCAAGGCAACAAGAAAACCATTTGGAAAGGCTTATAGAAGTGAGTATCCATTGCAAATAATACATTCTGATGTTTCTGGTCCCTTGAATGTGACATCTAGAAAAGGTTTTAGATATATTATCACATTCATGGATGACTATACTCGATTCACCCATGTCTATTTGATAAAGTACAAGAGTAAAGCATTAAGGTGTTTCAAGACTTATGTGACTTTAGTAGAGAATCAAATAGAAAGGAAGATTAAGTCATTAAGGACTGATCGAGGTGGACAATATATTTCAAATGAATTCAAGGGGTTCTGTGATGATATCCTCCCCAGCAAACCAGGCAGAGAAGTCATGAATTATTTTAACTCGAAAATATCTTTATTTTATTAAAAATCATTATCTTTTTCAAAACATTTGAAAAAATGAATATGAACATGTATGACATAAATAAAATGAAATAGCAAAGTCTAGATAATATAATGCAACCTAAATGATATGATATAATTTAAATGGCATAGTATATTCTAGATGAAATGAAAAATCCTAAGTATCATGGTATATTCTAAGTGAAATAAAATATCCTAAATGAAATAATATATTCTATATGAAATGAAATGACCTAGGTAACATGATATATTCTAAATGAAATAAAATGATTTAAATGACATGGCAATTTTTAAATGATATGGCATATTTTAAATGACATAGCATATTCTAAATAATATAACCTAAATGACGTGGAATATGATCTAAGTGACATGAAATGACATGAAACATAATATAATGCTATCATGGAATATGCATGAAAATAAAATAATAATGCATGAATATAATATATGCTAAATGATGTGACAAAATAAATTACTAAATAAAAAGCATAGGATGACATGAAATATTCAAGACCATATAACAAACAATAATTGTCATAAAAAGTGAATCAAAATAATAATAATACCACAGAAAAATATCATAGCAAAAATCACATATTAAATAAAATGCATGAACATGGAAAATGCAATGCATGAAAATGTATTTTTTTCCTTTAAATAAGGAAATCCGTATATCTAAAAAGATATCCGACTACCTTAGAAAAATATATCAAATTAAATTTTCTACAACAAAAAAAAACTTTGTGATTGTTTGAAAACAATATTAAAGAGAATTAAATGAAAATAAAAACCCTAGACAAACCCTTTAAAAATAGCTCTAATTTCCTAAGTTTAAAATCCCGGACTTGACCACCCTTAACCCGAGGTTTATAAAATCATTTTTAAAGTTTGAAAATACTTAGAAACTATCCTAAGATAGTACCTAAAGCTTCTAACCAATCCCCCTCTAAATGCCTTAGCCAAATTCAACAATTGTTTTTCTTTTGAATTCAAATCTGCCTCTACTATCCCGTTTTGATACACGATTTTTTAACCTATTTTTAAAATTTCAAAAAAATATAAAAAAAAATAATGGAGACTCAGAACATGTAAAACTACACAAGAAAAAATTGGCTTAATTTTATGATTAAAGATGACGGCCCAAACAAATCGGAAAAGTACTAGTACTGGATGAAAAACTGTTTTTCCAAAACACATTTTTTTGCCTTTGATAAAATCATTTAAAAATCAAAGTAAAAATGTTAGAGACTCTCCTAAAGACCCACAAACAGTAGCTAATACTTTTAAAAAGTTGGACAAAAATTGGCTAAGTAAAAAAAATCAGAAAGGTAGAATAATCAATTTGACAACTCTTTAATTTTTCACAAGTATGCTCAAGTGAGCATGACTTTGAGCCATTGATTGGCCTAAGTCATAAATCATGTGGCATGACATGAAATGCATGAAAATACAGCAAAGTGAATGCATGAAATGCATGGTTTAAAGCCTAAGTGGTATGGAAAATGCATGGCATAAATAACCTGAATGCCTAGCATGAGTTTGCATGGCAATAAATGCTATCCTAACTTAACATGCATGAACTAGTGTCTAAATGACATGGCAAATGACATTAAAAATAATGAAAATGGCCTAGTTCTTAAATGACATGGGAAATGACACGACATATGAAAATGGCCAAATGTCTAAATGTCATGGAAAAACAACATAGCATATGAAAATAGCCTAATGCTTAAATGACATGTAAAATGACATGGAATAATAAAAATGGCTTAAAGCTAAATGACATGTGAAATGACATGGCATATGAAAATGGCCTAATGTCTAAATGACATGTAAAATGACATGGTATATGAAAATGGCCTAAAGTTTTAATGACATGTAAAATGACATGGTATATGAACCTGACCTAAAGTTTAAATGGCATGTAAAATGACATAGAATAATAAAATGACCTAAACTTAAATGACATGGAATAATAAAAATGGCTAAAGCTAAATGACATGTAAAATGACCTAGATCTCTAAATGAAATGGAAAATATCATGGCCTAGAAAATGACATAAAGCTTAGAGAAAATACACATGGCTGAATAGCCTAGGAACCAAAGTGTTGTGAGAAATGTCATGTAAAATGACCTAACTAAATGCTATGGAAGATGATATGAAAAATGGAAATGGCCTAAACTATATGACAATAGCCCCAAGATGCAAAAAATATGACATAAGTCAAAAGAACAAGATGGTTAATAAGAATATAAATATACATAAAGCTAAACAATAATAGAAATAAGCAAGTTAAAGTAAGCAAATGAATAACAAAGGGATAAGCTCCATGATTGGTACATTGGACAAAGCCCCCTAACCATTATCTCTTGATTTTCATCAAGGTCATGAAGCTTTTTCAATCTCAAAATCATAAAAAATAACTAAGGTAAAAAAAAAAAAAATGGAGATAAGCTCCATGGTTGGTATATTGGACAAAGCCCACCCTAACCATTATCAATTGATTTTCATCAAGATCATGAAGCCTAACCATTTTTTTTTTGAAAAGAAAGAACAACAAGAAAGATGTAAAAAAATGGTAGGAGAAGAAGAAAAAAATATAGTAGCAATGGTAGAATAGCTACCTTAACAAAAGCTTTCTTCCTTTCTTTCAAAAACCTTTTTTTTTCTCAATTAGCTACTGAATTCCCTTCTCAAATGCTCAGCCACTTAAGGAAAAATAAAACATTCCCCCCTCTCTCATGCTTGGCCGAATGGCCCCTCAACCATTGGATGATTTTTGCATTTTTTTCTCCTCCGATCTTGGCCCTTAGATTAAGATATTTTCATGACAACATAAAAATGTCATCTTGCCAATTGATAGCAGCCCTTAAGATGTGTACTCAACACTTGTAATAACCTCAACCCTTAGATGAAAAAGAGGACTAATCCCATGCACTCCCTTGCTTGGCCCTTTGAGTGCCTACCCTTAGATGAGTTGTGCTCTTCTATTCTTGGCCATTGGATGAGGATTATTTCATGACAACAAAAAAATTTCATCTTGGCATTTGATCCCATCCTTTTAAATGTGTACTCAACCCTTGTACATGGACTAAGCAATTGGATGAAAAGGAACAATCCCATGCACTTCCTTGATTGGCCGAATGGATGTCCACCTTTGGATGAGTTGTGCTCTTCCATTCTTGGCCATTAGATGAAGGTTCTTTCATGAAAAATAAAAATTTCATCTTGGAATTTAATCTTGGCCATTGAATGGTGTATTCAACTTTTCTATAAGGCACCTAAGCTATTGGATGAAGGAGGGACCATTTGCAAGGTACTAGTGGTAGCATGTGAGCTTGATAGAGACTAAGGAATTAAATTGATCAAGCTTCCTTCTTCTCCTCTATGCTGGCTGATCAAAGGAGGTAAATCCCAGCAATTCCTTCTTCTTTCATATTTTTCTTTATTACAAATTTGCCCTTTTCGGCTTCTTCGGTAAAATAACCTTTTTGACCCCCGAACCTAAATAAATAGCAAACGGACTCGAAATTCAAATTTTCTTTTTTCAATACTTCCAAAATAATAAAAAATTGAATTCTGGAAGTTTTCAAAATTTTCCGAGTCCATTTGCTATTTATTTCGAATTTATTTCCAAAATTACCCCTTAATGCACCCGATTTTTTGTCATTTTCTAAACAAGCTCCGAATCCAGATTTTTCTTCACCAATATCTTCCATATAATTTAAAAGTGTGATCTGGAAGTTTTCAATATTTTTGGAGCTCATTTGCTATTTTTTCGGGATTTATCTACTTGAATTCTACATAAGGGACCCGGGATTTGGCCATTTTGCAAACGAACTTCGAATCTGGATTTTCTTGCACCAATCTCTTCCAAATAATTTAAGAATGAGATCTGCAAATTTTTCAGAATTTTTGGAACTCATTTGCTATTTTTTCGGGATTTATCCTTTTGAATTTCTACATAGTGGACCCGGGATTTGGCCATTTTGCAAACGAACTCCGAATCAATATTTTCTTTTGCCAATCTCTTTGAAATGATTTAAGAATGAGATCTGTAAATTTTCAAAATTTTTGGAGTTTATTTGCTATTTTTCCCAAATTTTCCAATTTTGCCCTTTTGTCTCTGAAGCCCGGTTTTGCTCAAAACAAGTTTGATTTTCAGATTTTCTACAAACTGAGCCTTGGGCTATCCTTGTTTAATCACTCCTCATCAATTAGGGGCTTTAGTCTTACCGAATCGGGCCATTTCTGTAATTCTTCCAAATTTCACCGAAATCCACCAAAAACCATATTCTCGGTTTTCTTCCGAATTGACTTTTCTTTCCATTTTTCGTTCAAGTAGCTTCTCCATTACCTGTAGTCAGTGCTTATCTTTCATTTGGGACCTTAAATTTTGACCAATTTGATCGTTCAAGCATTTTCCCCCAAATTTCCCGAACTAGGGTTTTCTTTCTGCTGAGATTCCGTAACCCAACTTCCGACCTCCATATCTTTCAATGTAGACCTCGGATTATCAAAATTCTTTCATCATTTTTCAATTGAACTTCAAATCTTGATTGTGAAAGTGGGTTGACTTTTTCAGTAGTTGACTTTTAGGGTTAACTTTTTTGGGGTTGACTTTTCAAGTTTGACTTTTTCTGTCTGCTTTCTTAGATCAAGTCACGAAGTACCACCTATAGGATGAGAAAAGTCTTTTTGCATTCTAAAACATCAATTTAGGAAGAAAACATACATGATTTAGTGGTTCGGACAAAATTAGGTGTTTACTGCTGCCATTCTTTGGCTATTGCTGAGAAGCAAAAATTAGGCAAAGATAAACAAACACTAATTTTGTCCAGTTAGTGAAATTACATGTGAAGAAAAGGGAAAGGGGTTTACATTCATTTCCATTTTTTTATTTTTTTTTCAAAAAAGCTATAAATTGTAGATTTTGTCCTAAAATTGAGTTCCCTGACTAATAAAGGCTCGACCCGTCTTAAGGAAACAAGTTCGATTTGCAAGAGAAGAAAAGACCTTGACGATGGTCTCAGGGGCTTAACCTGTCTTGTGCTAAGCTGTGTTTAAAATTCTAGGTATGTCCTCTAGAAGCTTCGGCTATCACCACCAAAGACTTGCTGAAACAAATGTAAAACCCTGGATATCTCCACCAGAGGCTTTGGCTATCACCACCATAGACTTGTTCACTTTTAAAACTGAAAAACTCTAGATATCTCCATCAGAGGCTTTGGTTATCACCACCAAAGACTTGTTCATTGTTTAAAACTATAAAGCTCTGGAAACTTGTGCCTAGAGGTCTTAAGAATGGTGCTCGGAGGTCTTATCCATGATTTAAAGAGAAAAATACCTTGACGACGGTCACAAGGCTCGACTCATTTGAGAAGCAGAATGAATTCAATTTAAAACAAAAGGAAATACCTCGACGATGGTCTCGGGGCTCGACTCATTTGATAAACAGAATGAATTCGATTTAAAACATAAGGAAATACCTCGACGATGGTCTCGGGGCTCGACTCATTTGATAAACATAATGAATTCGATTTAAAACATAAGGAAATTCCTCGACGATGGTCTCGGGGCTCGATCATTTGACAAAACATAATGAATTCAATTTAAAACATAATGAAATACCTCGACAATGGTCTCGGGGCTCGACTCATTTGATAAAACAGAATGAATTCGATTTAAAACAAAAGGAAATACCTCGACGATGGTCTCGGGGCTCGACTCATTTGATAAAACTGAATGAATTTGATTTAAAACATAATGAAATACCTCGACGATTGTCTCGGGCTCGACTCATTTGATAAAACAGAATGAATTCGATTTGAAACATAAGGAAATACCTCGACGATGGTCTCGGGGCTCGACTCATTTGATAAAACAGAATGAATTCGATTTAAAACAAAAGGAAATACTAAGGATGATCCTGGGTTTGATTCATTTGGAAAAAATAAATTTAACTTAAAAATGAAAGGAACATACCTCGGCGGAGGTCTCGAGGCTCGACTTATTTGAGAAGCAAAAAGAGTTCGATATGGGGAAACCAAAGTTTTCCTGATTCCTGGTGTGTTAGCTAAATTCAATGATGAGAATGACATGCTTTGCAAATGCTTGTATGTTTCCTAAGGATGAATGCAATCAAATGATTGTGTCATGATTTCTAATCCGTGGTTTCTTTGAGGTTCACAGATTATCTAACTTCATGACGGAGTCTTCAATTGTCCCACTTAAGGAACCTTTCACTTCAAGATAAATTTTCAAACAGTCCCAGTTTTTGACTTCGCTGAAATTCACAAATTTCTGACTTCATGACGGAGTCTCCAACACATTCACTGTTTTCCTTTACTTGGTGAATTTTCCATCAGGATTAGTGGTTTCCAAACCTTTTCAAGTAGTAATACTTTTAAAATCCTTTTATTTAAAGATTTTTATGCCTACTAATCATCATTCAATTTAATAACAAACAAAATGCATCTAAAAAATGTATGAAAGAAAAAAAATATGAAACAAGCAATTGTCATAAAAAGGATAACAAGAATTTATTGCAACAAATGTTTTAAAATGATAAAAGGGAATATAAATAATAAATGTAAAGTTATAGGTTGTAGATTCCCCGGATGCGGAATATCTTGGACCCTTAATTTTTCTAATCATCTGAAATTTCTCTTGAACAAGCAATTTACTTGGGTAATCCTTCGGCTTCCGTAGTTACGTCAAACTGAGTTGTCTCTTTTTTCCCTGATTTTCAGATACTTTCTCCCCCTTTACACAGAGCATTGATTCAAACCTTAATCAGTACTTGAGCCGCCCTTTGCGGGTTTTCAACTCAGGTGTCCCTCATTCGGTATTATGTCGCCCTTTGCGGGTTTTCGACTTAACCCTTTCCTTTTACAATCTTTTTTTATTTTTGTTTTCTCTTATATATATATATATATATTCTACCATGCATCTGAGAATTCTAAATGCTGCCAAGGTAAAAATGTCAATTCAAAAGATGGGATAAATTCTGAAAACAACCTTTCAAATTAAATATCCATGCTTGATGAAAATGGACTTTTAAAGCACGTAAGGATAAAATAGGCCCAAAATGTGTTTAAGGGTGATTGGATCAAGGATCATTTCCTAAGGAGAATTCATTCTTGAAACATTTGTCCCCCTTTTTTTTCTTTTTTTTTTCAGTCTCTTTTCTTTCATTGCTGTCTTTCATTTGCCATTCTTTGATTTCACATTTTCCAATGGCTCTTTTTTTTTTTGCCATGATTTTGATTATTTTCCCTCGTATTTGCCCTGCAGTGTAGAGGGTGATCCTTGATCAGGGTTCAATGAAAGAAAATTCCTAAGGTTCAAAGGGGTAACTAGAGATAATTTCTTCTTAGTGAAGGGAGTATGAAAAATGGCCATTCATCATATCAAGCATGAACATTTTCTTTGAAAAGCAATTCTCAGGGGAGGTAGTTATATAGAATTTCCATTTTTACACTTGGAATCATTCGAATTCCCATGTGCATAGCATCACACTTTTTTTTTCAAGCGTAATACTTCTTCAATTCATCAGCATTCATGGGATTTCTGAAATCATCCCCGTCCATTCGAGTTAGAATCAATGCTCCTCCAGAAAAAGCTCTTTTTACTATATAAGGTCCTTTCCAATTTGGGGCCCATTTTCCTCGCAGATCCTTCACTATAGGGAGAATTTTCCTCAGTACTAATTCCCCCTCTCGGAACTGTCTGGGATGAACCTTCTTGTTGTAGGCTCGAAATATCCTTTTTTGATACAATTTCCCATGACAAATTGCCTTCAATCTTTTCTCCTCGATGAGATTCAGCTGTTCATAATGAGCTCTAACCCATTCTGCCTCTTCTAGGCCAACCTTCATCAAAACACAAAGTGATGGAATCTCAACTTCAATAGGTAACATTGCTTCCATACCATATTCCAAAGAAAACGATGTTGCCCCTGTAGATGTGCAAACCTAAGTGCGATATGCGTGAAGAGCAAAAGGCAAGATCTAAAGCCAATCCTTGTACACATCAGTCATCTTCTCGACAATCTTCTTGATGTTTTTGTTGGCTGCTTCTACTACCCCATTCATCTTCAGACGATAAGGTGTCGAATTATGATGCGTGATCTTGAACTGAGTACACACCTCTCTCATCATCTTATTGTTTAGATTCAGAGCATTATCTGAAATAATTCTTGCTGGCAATCCATATCGGCATATGATTTCCTTCTTAACAAATCTGCATACCACCGACTTTATTACATTCGCATAGGAAGCAGCTTCTACCCACTTTGTGAAATAATCTATGGCCACCAGGATGAAGCGATGTTTATTTGAAGCTTTCGGGGTAATAGGCCCAATCATATCCATTCCCTACATTGAAAAAGGCCATGGTGCGGTCATGACATGCAATAGCGATGGCGGCACATGAATCTTATCGCATAGATCTAGCATTTATGACACTTCCGGGAATAATTGATGCAATCTTCTTCCATCGTCAGCCAATAATATCCTGCCCTCATAATCTGTTTAGTAAGTATGTGACCATTTGCATGGGTGCCACATATCCCTTCATAGACTTCCTCTATGATTCTCCGAGCTTCGACAGACCCGACATGTCTCAATAGGACTTGGTGTTTCCCTTTCTTGTAGAGAATCTCACTGTCTACAACAAAACTCATTGCTAGCCTTCTCAGAGTTCTCTTGTCGTTTTCTGTTGCTCGCTCTGGATACTGTTGATTCTTGATGTACTGCAAAATGTCGTTATACCAAGGGGGGACCATTTGCTTCTTCTTCGATACTCAAGCAATGGGCAGGAGATTCATATATGCTTATCTTGATCGGCACAACTTTCGCCCCTTCATTCACTTTAAACATTGATGACAAAGTAGCTAGAGCATCTGCCATCTGGTTTTCTTCTCGGGGGAAGTAATTGAAACTTACTTCTTCAAACTCCTCCAATAAACTCAGTATGAGTTCTCGATATCGGATTAATTTTGTATCTCAGGTTTCCCATTCTCCGCGCAATTGATATATCACTCAAGCCGAGTCTCCAAAAACCTCTAGTTTTTTTTTTTATCTTTCTATCTACAGCAGTATAAAGGCCTATTGTACATGTCTCATATTCTGTAGTATTGTTACAATCAAAATCCAATATAGCAGTGAAAGAATAATAATCTTCTTCTGGGGATATGAGGACTGCACCAATTCCGTGCCCCATGGCATTGGATGCCCCGTCAAAGTACATCTTCCATATTTTCTTCTTCAGGGGAACCTCATCTGCTTGCAAAACATACATCAAATCTTCATCTGGGAAGTCGAAGTTCAACGGCTCATAATCTTCTACTACCCGACTTGCTAAAAATTCAGCCACTGCACTACCCTTGATAGCCTTCTGACTTACATATACAATGTTGTATTCTGACAACAAAACTTGCCATCTTACCGTTCTCCCCGACAAAGAAGGTGCTTCCAACATGTATTTGATTGGATCTAGCTTGACATTTAACCATGTTGTATGGTACATCATGTACTGTCTGAGCCTCCGAGCAGTCCAAGCTAAGGCACAACACAGCTATTCTACCGATAAATACTTCAGCTCATAATCTGTGAACTTCTTGCTGAGGTAGTAAATTGCTTGTTATTTCTTCCCAGTCTCATCATGCTGTCCCAAAACACAACCCATGGATCTTTCAAATACTGTTAAATGCAGTATCATTGGTTTATCTAGAACAGGTGGCATTAATATTGGTGGGTTGGATAGATAATGCTTAACCTTTTCAAAAGCGATCTGACACCCTTCATCCCATTCTCCTAGATCACATTTTCAAAGTAGCTTAAATATTGGATCACATTTATCGGTTAACTGAGAAATAAACCGAGTAATGTAATTCAATCTCCCAGAAAACCTCTTACTTCTTTTTGAGTATATGGAGGTGGCAAATTCCGGATGGCCTTCACTTTATTCGAATCAATCTCAATTCCCTTTTTGCTAACAACAAAACCCAACAATTTCCCCGAAGTGACTCCAAAAGTGCATTTTGCCGGGTTTAGCTTGAGTTGAAACTTTCTTAGTCTTTCAAAGAGTTTCCTAAGATTTGCAATATGCTCCTCTTCTCCTTGTGACTTTGCAATCATATCGTCAATATAGACCTCAATTCCCTTATGCATCATGTCATGAAACAAGGTCACCATGGCCCTCTGATATGTTGCCCCAGCATTCTTCAACCCAAATGGCATTACCTTGTAGCAGAATGTTCCCCACATTGTAACAAATGTGGTTTTCTCGATATCTTCCGGTGCCATCTTAATCTGATTATATCCCGAGAATCCGTCCATGAAAGAAAACAAAGAACTCTTCATCGTATTATCCACCAAAGTATCAATGTGAGGCAAAGGAAAATTATCTTTGGGACTAGCTTTGTTCAAATTTCGGTAATCAACACACATACGCACATTGCCATCCTTCTTTGGTACTGGAACAATGTTTGCCACCCATTTCGGATATTTTATCACCTCTAAGAATCCAGCATCAAACTGCCTCTTCACCTCCTCTTTTACCTTTAATAGCATGTTCGGCCTCATTCTTCTCAACTTTTGCTGAATTGGCTTGCATTATGGCCTTAAAGGGAGCTTATGAACCACAGTATATTGATCCAAACCCGGCATGTCTTGGTATGACCATGCAAATACATCTACATATTCCCGAAGCAAGGCTATCATTCACCCTTTATTGATGACGACAATGTAGTCCAAATTTTAACCTCTTTTATCTCCTCACTACTCCCCAATTTAATATTCCAATAGCTCCTCATGAGGAAGTACTTGTTTCTCTTCTTGTTTTATTTTCCTTAATAAGTCCGAAGGTAGACCATAATCCTCAGTATCTTCATCAGCCTCAAAATCACCCGTGGAAATGGGTCTTTCAAAATCAATTTCAAAATTACTGACAGGAAGGTCCTCATATTCCGCATCCGTACACCTGTAAATAGGTGGGGAAGAAACAATATAGGAAAATATATATATAATGAAAGAAAAATAAATAGCATAAATGAAAGAATATGGACACATCAATATGAAGGAAATGCATCTTGTTTGTTATTTATTGAATGAAAACTTTTAGACAAAAGCCCATTACAAAAGAAATTCTTAGTATCTTCGGGCAAAGATATTTAAGATTTGTTTAAAAGGATTATGTTGGAATAGACCTAAAGACTATGGGTAGCTCGATTGCACTCCAATTGGTCAGTCTATATCCTGGTGGACAAGGTTGCACCATCCAGTTAGCATTCTCACTTTCAATTGTTTCCTCCCTGGTCATGCAGATCTCCATATCCTGTATCTGCTCATCCCTATTCACCTGGAATCTCTCGAAGGCTTGCTCAATCATTATAAGTACATCATCTGAATTCTTTTCTCCAAACAGAAGATCGGCCGAGCATAAGCTATGAAGGACTGGTGGGAATATCATAGGCTCCCACCTAATATCCATACCCGCGAGACGGGCCATCCTCCTTTGTCGATTCTTTTCAATTTGTTTCTCTTCTCATGGGCCTTCGAAGATATCCTAAGCCAAACCGGTCCTTCTTTCCCACTATTTCAATTGCCCGGGCCATCCCCTGAAGATACTTTTCGAGACCTTTACCAGCCCTGCAGCCCTTTCCTACGGTAGACCTCACTCTCAATCTTGTATTCTTGGACCACTTCGATTTTAGAATTTTTCGTCCCTCAACGACGAATATTGCATTCACAAACTCCAAGGATCAGAAGGAGCATTTACAGCCTCCTAATTCGGCTCAATGTAAGGGGAACCAGTAGATGCAGAGGCTATGATGTCCTTTTCTCCCGATACAGTGACCAAATGTCCCTCCATAACAAATTTCAACTTTTGGTGGAGAGATGAGGGTACAGCTCCTGCTAAATATATCCAAGGCCTTCTCAACAAGCAATTGTAGGACAGGGTAATATCCATGACTTGGAAATTGACCTTATAGGTGCAAGGACCTATCTCCACTGGGACCTCGATAGTTCCCATTACCTCCCGTTTAGTTCCATCAAAAGCTCTAACCACAGTGCAACTTGGCAGCATATAAAAAATATCAACTGGCAATTTGGACAAGATTGCCAAGGGTAGCACATTTAATGAAGATCCATTATCCAAAAGGACCCTCGATAATATGTGCCTTTTGCAGGTGGTTGTTATGTGAAGAGCTTTGGTTGATCCAATACCATTGGGTGGTATTTCATCATAACTGAAATAGATATGATCGTCTGCTACAATGTTTCCCACCAGCCTATCTAGTTTTTCCACCGATATGTTGTTGGCAACATATGCCTTATTCAAAACTCTCAACAAGGCATTTTGGTGTGGCTCTGAATTTAGTAGCAAAGGACTGAAATTCTTGCTAGCTGACATTGCAGTTGCTCAACCATACTATACTCACTATGCTTTATGAACTTTAAAAACTCGTAAGCTTCCTTTTCATTCACCGGCTCTTTTATCTTGTTAACCGAGGCTGACCTCCTCTCTACTTCTTTTGACGAATCCATATCAATATGGATTGGTTCAGCTGCGTTCTTTCCTTTGTCCATTCCTCCATCCTTTCTCGTTGATACCTGTTCAACAACCTCAGGGGCATAACACCTTCCACTTCGTGTTAAGTGCCCTACACCTGATGATATCTTGTTGACTCGAAGACCCTGGCATAACCATGCTGCAGTCATACTTCTACGGTGCAGTCGTGTTTTCCTTGTATGAAAAGGAAGAAGGTAAATCTATGATTAACTTAGGCGTAATTTCCTCAATAACCGGCATAACTTTCTCCTCTGGTTCATTGTAATAGATGATCAAAAGTCTTCCTATTTCGTAGCCAGCTGTATTCTCAATAACCTCTATTTCTTAGTAAAACTGGGCCTCCCCCTCATCCATCATCTTTTGGACTTTAGCCAAAAAGTCCCAGCAGTCCTGTATGATATGACCTCTACATTTATGAAATGGGCACCAATTCTGCACCCTCTTTGCAACCATTTTTAAACTGTCTACATCCCCCACCATTCCTGACTTCACCATCTCGACCCATACTATTAACATTGGAGTCTTGACTTCACCGACATTCTTTTTTACCCTTATGACTTCCCCTGTCCATACCGTATTTACCCGATTCTCAGCATGATCTGGCAATGGGTTCCCCGCTAGATTTGGCCCATTCTTTGACCCAAATTTCACAACTCCGGTATTAATTAAACTTTGGACTTTCTTTTTGAAGGTAATGCAATCCTTAGTTGAATGCCCCTGAATCCTTGCGTGATATGCACAGCCAATATTTGCATTGTACCATCTTGGGTATGGCGGGGTCAAAGGTTTAAGATATACGGGCACGACAAGTTGGCCCTACAGTAATTTGGGATATAGCTTACCATAGGTGGTAGGAATGGGATCAAACTGAAGTTTTTGATCGTTCCTTGGTGAACATTGGTCATTGTGCGCATGGCCTTGAGTATTTGGCACAATGTTTTGGGGAAGGGTTATCTGTAGGATATACCAGTTGGAAACGGCTATTGTGTTATATTGGTATAAGGTAATGGATTTTTGGTAAGGTGGTTCACATTGGGGTAGTAAGGATTATACCCCGGGTAAGGTGTGTAGGGTGTAGGAGGTGCATAAGATGTAGTAGGATATAGGGCCTTGGTGGTGTATATGGTGTGGGAGGTGAATATGGATATTGGTTGATACTAACTGCGTGGGTCTCCTCTTTCTTCTTAGCAGAGAATACCTTCTTCGGAGTAGCAGACTCACCCCCTTCCATTTTCCCATTCTTATTGCCAGACTCTATCATCTCCCCGGATATCACCATGTCTGCAAAGTCCTTGGTGGCACTCCCTACCAATTTATCATAATAGGGTACTTTCAAGGTATTGATGAAAAGCACTGTAGTTTCTTTGCTAGTTAAAGAGGGTTGCACTTGTGTAGCCAGGTCCCTCCACCTTTACGAGTATTCCTTGAAACTCTTAGTAGTATTCTTTTCCACGTTCTGTAGTGACAGCCTATCAGGTACCATATCAGATACATGTTTATAATACTCCATGAAAGCCCTGGCTAAATTCGTCCATGAACGAATCTTGGTACGACTCAGTTGATTATACCATCGGGTTGTAGACCCTGTCAAGCTATCTTGGAAGCAGTGGATGAGCAGTTTTTCATTATCATCGTGCCCTGTCATTCTTCTGCAATACATGGTCAGATGTGCTGATGGGTTGGTAGTCCCATTATGTTTCTCAAAGTCTGGTACTTTGAACTTTGGAAGAATTACCAGATCGTGTACTAAACTCATTTCTTTGGCATCCAAACTGCCAAATAACTCCGCCCCTTCAACGGCCCTCAGCCTCTCCTCCAGCAGGATTTTTTTTATGGAATTCTGCCATTTCAACCCTCTTCATCTCAATTATCTTTGCTTTTTCCTTTTTAGCTAGTTCCTCAAAGTCTGGAACATTAACATCCGTTGGGTCAGCTCCAATATTACCTTTTTCGAGAACATAGTTATGTGCCTCAGTAGCTGGCTGGATATAAACATAGAAAGCTACCCCAATTGGCAGCTCTTGGCCCTTTTGTTGTATGTTTTCAGGTTGATCCTCTTCATTTACCACCTTTTTCCCGGTGACCGAATTCTCCCCGGCCCTTTTTGTTTCATCATGGCACTCATCATTTCCATGAGTTTAGTCATATGTTCTCGGGACTCCTCCTGAGACTTAGCCAACTGTTCCTGCAGTTCCCTTTGAATTATTTCTATTCTTTCAATTCTAGCAAGCTGATCGTTCTCCATAGCTTTGGCTTGACATCGAGTACTGTAAGGTTGTCAAAAATTCGATTCTTTCTGAGTACGACCAATTGTACCTTTAGTTTTGAAAAACCATGGATTAGAAATTATTGACATAATTTTTTTAATTTTTTTTATTAAAAATGAATGAATGACTAAATGTGAATGAATGAATAAAAAAATGAATAAGTACATGACTATGTATATGAACATGAAAGAATAAATGAATGAATAAGAGAAATGAATAAATAAGTGGTTGAGTGTATGAATATGAATGAATGAACAAGTAAAAGGAATAAATAAGTGGTTAAGTGTATGAATATGAATGAATTTAAAAAAAGAATGATTATAAATATGAGTAAATGTACGAATGAACAAACAAAATATATAAAATATGAATGCATTTGAAAGTATTGGCCCCGGGATAATTTCAACTGAACGGTCTTTCATTGATTTCCTGGAACTAAATACATCAAAGATAGAATAAAAAGATCACTGCCTAAGATAAGTCCATAATTCTCCTTTCAGAGTGCTGTTACAAAATTAATCCTATAGTGACTTCCTCGTATCTTGGACTTTCTTTCACAGTCTCCTTTTGATTTCCTTGCTCTTCAATCTGACCCCTACTTGTTCACGGCCCCTTGACGCGTCAGTCGAAACATCAGTGTGTAAGCTTTCCTTAGCTGGCTTCTCAAGCTGATTGGCTCGGGCTTCTTCATGCTTCGCTCTCTCTTTCTAGTAGTTACTCTCCTTCTTGAGGTTTTTGACCTCTTGCTCCCATTTCCCGGAAGTCTTGAGGGTTCCTTCAAATCTGAGCTCGAAGCGGTACCTCTTGTTCTCCAAGTGTAATTCCTGAAGATCGCCCTTAGCAGTGTCCCTTTCTCTCTTGATCTTTTCCTTTTCTCTTTCTTGAGCTAATTCCCTATTTTTCATGTCCTCAAGCTCTTCTTGCAATCGAGCAATCTCTTTGCTCATTTGGACCTTTTCTTTTTGGAATTCTGCCCTTACAATTTCTAACTCCGATGGCACTTCCTTCGGTGGAGAACTCAAGAACTGAACCTCTTCCCTATTAGACGTCAACAACCTATCATTGATCCTCCTTTCTCTCCATACTAAGTAGTCGGGTGTGACAATATCGGCATAACTGGCTACCTCTACCCGATGAGTTTTCTTCCATGCTACTACAATTTCAAGTACCTTTCCTGAATACCCATATTCTCCATAAGCAAATTCTAATCTGATAAGATCATGAGTCGTAGGAGTAAAATGAAGGGACTCCGATTGTCTTAGTACCAGTAGCGGTGCATAGCTCACTCCTCCTCATACCCCCAATAATAGAACAGAAGCTTTATCTCCACATTTGTACAATGTCGGTATAAGAGCTATCCATGGAGCCCTCCAAATTATCATCTCAGCCCTGATATTTCAGAAGATGTTGATCAATTGTTCTTCAGTCCTATTTTCGGGCCAATCCCTTTTAAGAAATTCACCAATTAGTGCAAAAGACTTCCAATACGATATAAAAGGGAAATTCTCCTGTTTATAAAAATGACTCTGAACCCATATGTAAAGAAGCTGTATACAACCTATAAAACGCCCTTTTCCTTCCCGTCTATAGAAATTCAGAGATCGAAATTTTTTTGCTATGATTGCAGGGGCTGGGTTTATCATCTGCTCAAGCCTCTCAAAAACATCAAATACCGCCACATCCACATATCCTAATGTCTTTGGGAAGATAACTAAACCATGGATAGCCAGAGCAAAAATATTTCTAACTGTCTCCTTACTTGAATGGCTATGGTTAAGGTCCGTAAAATATCCCATGAGATACAATGACTTACCCCTTTTCTGGACAACATGGCTTTCGGCCCAATTTCTTTCCACCCCATGAATCTTAGACACATTTTTCTTGAAACCCGGAGTCTTTGTATCCTTCAAATAAATACGGTCGGGAATAACATTCTCAATATGCATCAAGGTTGAATATTCCTATATGGTTGGAGTCATATCCTCTCGGTTGAAAGTAAAACACCGATAATCGGGATTCCAGAATTGCACCATAGCCCGGATCACCTTATCATTGACCTTAACCTGAACTAACAGTGCTATGTCCCCATAGGTCTAAGTGAATATGTTCCATTGATTCCATATATCCATCAATTCCTGGAGATCATTTTGACTGATAGTAAGATCAACATCAGCTGGCAATACTGACACATATCTCGTTTTCAAACAATCCCCATTATCCTACTACCTTTCTCGGACTGTTTCCTAACCTCTAAATGCTTTTCGACCATTGAGACACTCTGACCTTCCATGGAAGCCCTTTTCGTTGAATATTATCCTGAGACCAATAACCTTCCATGTGCAAAAAATGATGACAATAATGCAAAAAAACAAACAACAAAAAAAGAAAATGAATTAGTAACAGGAATAAATTTGAATAATACAAAAAAAAAGATATAATTCAAATCAATAATTATCCCTGAGGATGCCAATAAAATTTCAGCATTATAACACCCTTGGGACAAAACACGGACATTGTGATGTATGTTCGTCATAGTCCGATTTTCAAATATAAACTTATTCGAAAAGTAGAATAGAAGGTAAAAGGATTGGAAATATTCCTCCATATGTTCATAACTTCGGGATGTCTAATCGAAAATTCGGCATGGCTTCGCCTAGGTTTACTATATGAAGGTGAATTAGTTCTAAAAGCCCCGAATTGTTCCTCACTGTCGCTGGTGAAGGCTAGTAAGGCACCCCGATAAAAGCGGGTTCAATTCGTTAGAGTCTATTTCCCTAGCCCATGCGGATTGTTAATCACGAAGGCTTAGGTAATTTAGTACTCCGAAAGTGTTTCACTAGCCCATGCGGATTGTTAATCACAAAGGCTTAGTTACTTTGCTCCCACCTAAAAGGACGGAACCCGGGAATAGGGCTCATGATATGCAAATGCACGTGTAGTGTGTGAGGAGAAATAACAAACCTTTCACCACCTATTCTACATCCCTTATTCTAAATGCCCCAACCAGATTAAACAACATAAATCATCAATTAATCAATAAATGAATATATGCACCAAAATAACCAGAGAACAATTATAATATGTATGCACATGAATATGGACATATTTAAGAGCATTTTATTATTTTTTGAAATTCTTCTTATTAAAAAATGTGGGAATTAAAATTAAATACCAATTAAACCAACAAAATCGAGACTTTGATACCACATACCACACAACTAACTCTAGACCTGACTCTCTAAATATCCTCAGTGGAGTTGCCAAGCTGTCGCAACCTAAAGAATAACATAACATAACAAGTCTTATCGCAAGAATTTATTATTCGTTAAGCGTGACATTAAAAAATCGAGGAAAAGTCGACTTAATTTCTCTAAAAATAAAATGAGGATTTGAAAATGACCTCGAAAAAGACATGGAGTCGTCACCAATCTTTTTTGGGCTAGGTGTGATCGGCCACCTATTAAAATCAATTTTATAAAATATATTAAAATTAATTAAAACATTTTTAAAAATCAATTTCAAGTCTGCGTTATAAACCAGAGAAAATCGAAAAATCGGGTTCGGGACTCAGTTACATGCGGGGAAGGATTAGAACCCCTACAACGCCCGTATAAAACGGTACCTTATTAATCATGTGTTATCTCAAGTCTCGGTAAAAAGTCAATTTTTAATTTAGTATTTCAAGTTAATTCCCAATTTAAAGAAAAAGAATTCCACTATTTAATTGAAAGTGATCCGAAATTTATTAATTCAAAATTTTTCTATATTCCCCAACAAACGTGGCAAAATATAGAAATTTTTATTAACTTAGAAAATTTTCTGAATCATTCTCGTTTTAAAGAAGATATTTCGTTGTCAATGATAATTGATGATATCCTCCCTAGCAAACCCAGTAGAGAACTCATGAATTATTTTAACTCGAAAATATCTTTATTTTATTAAAAATCATTATCTTTTTCAAAACATTTAAAAAAATGAATATGAACATGTATGACATAAATAAAATGACATAGCAAAGTCTAGATAGTATAATGCAACCTAAATGATATGATATAATTTAAATGGCATAGTATATTCTAGATGAAATGAAAAATCCTAAGTATCATGATATATTCTAAGTGAAATGAAATATCCTAAATGAAATAATATATTTTATATGAAATGAAATGATCTAGGTAACATGATATATTCTAAATGAAATAAAATGATTTAAATGACATGGCAATTTTTAAATGATATGGCATATTTTAAATGACATAACATATTCTAAATAATATAACCTAAATGACATGGAATATGATCTAAGTGACATGAAATGACATGAAACATAATATAATGTTATCATGGAATATGCATGAAAATAAAATAATAATGCATGAATATAATATATGCTAAATGATGTGACAAAAATAAATCACTTAATAAAAAGCATAGGATGACATGAAATATTCAAGACCATATAACAAACAATAATCATTATAAAAAAGTGAATCAAAATAATAATAATACCATAGAAAAATATCATAGCAAAAATCACATATTAAATAAAATGCATGAACATGGAAAATGCAATGCATGAAAATGTTTTTTTTTTCTTTAAATAAGGAAATCTGTATATCTAAAAAGATATCTGGCTACCTTAGGAAAATATATCAAATTAAATTTTCTAAAAAAAAAAAAGACTTTGTGATGGTTTGAAAACAATTTTAAAGAGGCTTAAATGAAGATTAAAACCCTAGACAAACCCTTTAAAAATGGCTCTAATTTCCTAAGTTTAAAATCCCAGACTTGACCACCCTTAGCCCGAGGTTTATAAAATCATTTTTAAATTTTGAAAAGACTTAAAACCATCCTAAGACAGTAGCTAAAGCTTCTAACCAACCTCTTCTAAATGCCTTAGCCAAATTCAACAATTGTTTTTCTTTTGATTTCAAATCTGCCTCTACTGTCCCATTTTGATACATGATTTTTTAACTTATTTTTAAAAATTCAAAAAAATCTAAAAAAAAAGTACTGGAGACTTAGAACATGTAAAACTACAGGAGAAAAAATTGGCTTAATTTTCTGATTAAAGATGACTGCCCAGAAAAATCGAAAAAGTTCGAGTACAGGATGAAAAACAGTTTTGCCAAAACACATTTTTTTGCCTTTGATAAATTCATTTAAAAATCAAAGTAAAAATGTTAGAGACTCTCCTAAAGACCCACAAACAGTAGCTAATACTTTTAAAAAGTTGGACAAAAATTGGCTAAGTAAAAAAAATCACAAAGGTAGAATAATCAATTTGACAACTCTTTAATTTTCCACAAGTATGCTCAAGTGAGCATGACTTTGAGCCATTGATTGGCCTAAGTCATAAATCATGTGGCATGACATGAAATGAATGGAAATACAGCAAAGTGAATGCATGAAATGCATGGTTTAAAGCCTAAGTGATATGGAAAATGCATGTCATAAATAACCTAAATGCCTAGCATGAGTTTGCATGGCAATAAATGCTATCCTAACTTAACATGCATGAACTAGTGTCTAAATGACATGGAAAATGACATTAAAAATAATGAAAATGGCCTAGTGCCTAAATGACATGGGAAATGGCATGGCATATGAAAATGGCCTAATGTCTAAATGTCATGGAAAAACAACATAGCATATGAAAATAGCCTAATGCTTAAATGACATGTAAAATGACATGGAATAATAAAAATGGCTTAAAGCTAAATGACATGTGAAATGACATGGCATATGAAAATGGCCTAATGTCTAAATGACATGGTATATGAAAATGGCCTAAAGTTTTAATGACATGTAAATTGACATGGTATATGAACATGGCCTAAAGTTTAATGGCATGTAAAATGACATAGAATAATAAAATGACCTAACTTAAATGACATGGAATAATAAAAATGGCCTAAAGCTAAATGACATGTAAAATTACCTAGATGTCTAAATGAAATGGCAAATATCATGGCCTAGAAAATGACCTAAAGCGTAGAGAAAATACACATGGCCGAATGGCTTAGGAACCAAAGTGTTGTGAGAAATGTCATGTAAAATGACCTAACTAAATGCTATGAAAGATGATATGAAAAATGGAAATGGCCTAAACTATATGGCAATAGCCCCAAGATTCAAAAATATGACATAAGTCAAAAGAACAAGATGGTT
Source organism: Fremontodendron californicum (assembly GCA_030761205.1). Classification (NCBI taxonomy): domain Eukaryota; kingdom Viridiplantae; phylum Streptophyta; class Magnoliopsida; order Malvales; family Malvaceae; genus Fremontodendron; species Fremontodendron californicum. Next base: position 3,378,939 of record JAULJL010000042.1, read on the forward strand.
AGTAAGAATATAAATATACATAAAGATAAACAATAATAGAAATAAGCAAGTTAAAGTAAGCAAATAAATAACAAAGAGATGAGCTCCATGGTTGGTACATTGGCAAAAGCCACCCTAACCATTATCTCTTGATTTTCATCAAGGTCATGAAGCCTTTTCAATCTCAAAATCATAAAAAATAACTAAGGTAAAAAAAAAAAATGGAGATGAGCTCCATGGTTGGTATATTGGACAAAGCCCACCCTAACCATTATCATTTGATTTTCATCAAGATCATGAAGCCTAACCATTGTTTTATTTATTTTTTGAAAAGCAAGAACAACAAGAAAGATGTAAAAAAAATGGTAGGAAATCACATGGAAAACAAGAAATAAAGCATGGGGAAGAAGAAGAAGAAAAAAATGTAGTAGCAATGGTAGAATGACTACCTTAACAAAAGCTTTCTTCCTTTATTTCAAAAACCTTTTTTTTTCTTAATTAGCTACTGAATTCCCTTCTCAAATGCTCAGCCACTTAAGGAAAAATTAAACATTCCCCCCTCTCTCATGCTTGGCAGAATTGCCCCTCAACCAATGGATGATTTTTGCACTTTTTCTACTCCAATCTTGGCCCTTAGATTAAGATATTTTCATGAAAACATAACAATGTCATCTTTTCTATTGATAGCAGCCCTTAAGATGTGTACTCAGCCCTTGTAATAACCTCAGCCCTTAGATTAAAAAGAGGACTAATCCCATGCACTCCCTTGCTTGGCCCTTTGAGTGCCTACCCTTGGATGAGTTGTGCTCTTCTATTCTTGGCCTTTGGATGAGGATTCTTTCATGAAAACAAAAAAATGTCATCTTGGAACCATCCCTTTACATGTGTACTCAACCCTTGTACATGGCCTAAGCCATTGGACGAAAAGGAACAATCCCATGCACTTTGTTGCTTGGCCGAATGGATGTCCACCTTTGGATGAGTTGTGCCCTTCCATTCTTGGCCATTAGATGAGGGTTCTTTCATGACAAATAAAAATGCCATCTTGTCATTTAATCTTGGCCATTGAGTGGTGTATTCAACTTTTCTATAAGGCACCTAAGCCATTGGATGAAGGGGGGACCATTTGCAAGGTACTAGTGGTAGCATGTGAGCTTGATAGTGACTAAGGAATTAAATTGATAAAGCTTCCTTGTTCTCCTCTATGCTGGCTGATCAAAGGAGGTAAAATCCCAGCAATTCCTTCTTCTTTCATATTTTTCTTAATTACAAATTTTCCTTTTTCGGTTTCTTCGATAAAATGACCTTTTTGACCCCCGAACCTAAATAATTAGCAAACGGACTCCAAATTCAAATTTTCTTTTTTCAATACTTCTGATATAATAAAAAATTGAATTCTAGAAGTTTTCAAAAAAATTTGAGTCCATTTGCTATTTATTTCATATTTATGTCCAAAATTGCCCCTTAATGCACCCGTACTTTTTTCATTTTATAAACGAGCTCCGAATCCAGATTTTTCTTCACTAATATTTTCCAAATAATTTAAAAGTGTGATCTGGAAGTTTTCAATATTTTTGGAGCTCATTTGCTATTTTTTCGAGATTTATTTGCTTGAATTTCTACATAGGGGACCCGAGATTTGGCCATTTTGCAAACGAACTCCGAATCCGAATTTTCTTGTGACAATCTCTTCCAAATAATTTAAGAATAAGATCTAGAAATTTTCAAAATTTTTTGAACTCATTTGCTGTTTTTTCGGGATTTATCCTTTTGAATTTCTATATAGTGAACTCGGGATTTGGCCATTTTGCAAACGAACTCCGAATCAAGATTTTCTTTCGCCAATATCTTCGAAATGATTTAAGAATGACATCTGCAAATTTTCAAAATTTTTGGAGTTCATTTGCTATTTTTCTCAGATTTTCCAATTTTGCCCTTTTGCCTTCGAAGCTTGGTTTTGCTCAAAACAAGTCTGATTTTCAGATATTCTTCAAACTGAGCCTTGGGCTATCCTTGTTTAATCACTCTTCAAGGGGCTTTAGTCTTACTGAATCAGGCCATTTCTATAATTCTTCCAAATTTCACCGAAATCCACCTAAAACCCTGATTCTTGGTTTTCTTTCGAATTGACTTTTCTTTCCATTTTTCGTTCAAATAGCTTCTCCATTACCGGTAGTCAGTGCTTATCTTTCATTTGGGACCTTCAATTTCGACCAATTTGATCTTTCAAGCACTTTTCCCCAAATTTTCCGAACTAGGGTTTCCTTTCTACTGAGATTCCCTAACCCAACTTCCGTCCTCCATATCTTTCAATGTAGACCTCGGATTATCAAAATTCTTTCACCATTTTTCAATTGAACTTCAAATCTTGATTTTGAAAGTGGGTTGACCTTTTTAATAGTTGATTTTTTCGAGATTGACTTTTTCAAGTTTGACTTTTTCTATCTGCTTTCTTAGATCAAGTCACGGAGTACCACCTGCAGGATGAGAAAAGTCTTTTTGCATTCTGAAACATCAATTTAGGAAGAAAACATACTTGATTTAGTGGTCCGGACAAAATTATGTGTCTACAGTGACTATTGACTAATATTTGATAATTTGAAAGCATTGTGTTAACTTTGATGGGATCTCCTATGTCTATGAAAATTTTGGTCTGTGGAACCTTATTGGGTAAATGCATAGTTTCAGATTTTTAGATAGTTAGTGCAAAAGGAAAGACATTGTTAAGATACATATGGCATTTATACTTGAAAGACGGGCGCATATTACTTTATGTAATATAAATGAGTTCAAGTATAAGGATTTCTTGAAAAACAAGTGCACTTGGTGTTTGGTATGTTTCATGAGTTTGAAATGTGTTTTCAACTCACATAAAAAGGGATTGAAATTAGCCAAACTATTTATCGGCAAGTTTTAGAGCACATGAGGCATGGTTAATGATATATGGATCATTAACAAGAATAACTTAAGAGTTATTTTGATTTGACATCTATGATAAGTCATGGATGAGTTATATAGATTGAGTAAGATCTCTTATGTATAACTTAACAGTTGCATAGTGAGATAAATTCAATTGCATGCCTAGAGTCACACGACCTACTTGCATATGTTATTCCAATGTATGAATGTTTTGCTTTGATTATGTCTTTGGTCTGAATATGTGTGTATATGGTAGCATCAAGTTTAAATAGTGCGAGTGGGAGTTGTTAGAAGTATTTGGACATAAGTGAACAAATACACCAAGTACGCACAAGATTAACTTGATATGAATGATGTATGATGATGGTAAACTAGCAAGGAGATGAGATAAGCTAATGGAAGCTCATAAGGAGCTCAAAGTGAAAGCTTACTCAGCTCAAGGTAGTTGGACACCAACTAGCTCAGCTCAAGGAGCTGGACACCAGCTCATTCAGCTATATATAGCTGAAGGGTAGCTAGGTGAGTGACACTCTATGAGGTGGAGTGACACTAGCTACTGGTAGCTAGGTGGCCTAGATGATGTGGCACATAGGTGTGACATATCAGCACCATCATGCACAAGTATCACCAATGGGATTGTGACATGTGACATCATTCATCATGTGGCTTCCACATGTGACTGAAACATCATGTTGTTTCTGGTAAGAGAGGTTCCCTTCTATTAGCCGAATAGATATGTTCATTTGGAAGAGAATGGTTCTGTTGACCTAACCATTGTGTCCAAATGAAGGGTTTTGACCTTGAAAGGGTTGTATCCTTTGACCCTTTCAGAAGCAACCCATGAGAGGCTATAAATAGGAGAAGGATTCGGCCAAGAAACACACAAGAGAACCAATAATAAGACAATTGTGTAAGACACAATTGAGAGGTAGATTTCTAAGTGCAATTGCTAGTAAGTGAGGAGTTCTTGATTGCTTGGATTATCAAGAAGCAAGGCATAAAGCATTCTGGTTTGGACGAGCAAGATAGGTTGTGGAATGATTCTTGTAGTTGCCTTAACCAGTTGATTACAAGAGTGCCCTAGCCATTCGGTTGAGTTCATTAATCATATCCACAACAAGTGAGAATTGCATAGGAATAAAAGTAAGTGACCTGAACTCTTCCTCAATGTTCTCGGATTTCGTTAGTCGAAATCCAACAAAATGTCCATACTAATTCACTTGAGCAGTCTCATCTCTATTCTTACACAAAGAATAGAGGCAGATTATTCGTGTGAGTGAACCAATCCTCTACCTATGTGATGCACTCAAAAGAGTATATCTTATTTAACCTTGCACTAGAATGATCAATTGTTAAGTATAGTAGTTAGCAAGGGTCGAGTCCTTAGGGATTGGGTTTCAATTTATTAGCTATTAGTTTAAAAAATTTAGTTCCATGATAATAAAAGAAAAGTTAAATAATAGGGGGTTTTTGAAATAATTATAAGAAAAAACAAATCAGAATATTAAGAATGCAAGTAAGTAAATAAAAGATGTCAAATATGAGAAAAGTATGGTTAAGGTATCATTCTCCACCACTAGACATCATTGAGAATCAATTTCATATCTATCAACATCAATTAGCTATCAAAGCTATCAACCGTAGATAACAACAAGCTCTGCTACCCCAATCTTTCCTTAGTTCATCGTTAAATAGAACAAGCTCTCTATTTAATCTCTAACCATCAAACAACCTAGAATAAGCTCTCTAAATTCAATTTAATGGCAGCTTTGTAAAGATAAAGATAGGTTGATCTAAGCAACAAACACATAAGCTCAGATTGTTCAACTTAGGTTATGTTCCACTTTGCAATTATTGAAAATTGACCATAACCATTAATCACAAATTGCTACTTATGAATAGGAAATCAAGACAATTACGGATCAAGACTCCTAAACTAGCATTAGATAATTATCAAGATATATCTAGTTGTACACCTAAATAAATAAAGAACAACATGATGAACAATTTTAATGGAAGAACATAATCAACTTTGATACAAAATAATGATAGATAGATTCTGAAAATTAATTACAAAACATGTCTAGGACTTTGAAATCACCATTAACCAAAAGAAAGCTTTAGCCTAACATAGGCATTGTAAACATAAACATGAACTTAAAGAGAAAACAAGAAGAAAACTAAAGAAAGAAAGAAGAAGAAGAAGAAGAAGAATATTAATTATTCAACCTCTTGCTCTCTCAAACAAGAAAACATAAAATAAAAGCTTGTAGAAGTGTGAAATTCGGCTGCCCCCTTGCTCTCTATTTATAGGCAGAATTTAGGGCTTCCCCCTTGTGATTTACGGCTATTCCCCTTCTCCTTGGCTGACTTGCAGCTTGGTTAAGGCTTTAAAGGAAAGGTGGCTGCTGACTTTATGTATTTAAGGAAAGATACAAGACTTGGCAATCAAGGTTTAATTATAGAAGGAAAGAAAGAATTACTTGCAGCCAAAGCACTCTTTAATAAGGAAAGACGCTTTACTTACAGCCAAAGCATGTAGAAATAAGGAAAGTCATAGCTGATTTAAATCTCCTACTTTGACAAGGATTAGCTTTAAGGAAAGATTCTTACAATTAATGCAAGTTGACAGCCACTAATCCTACTTTGACAAGGAAAGACATATATTTCAGCTAGGGTATTTATCAAAGGACAAATTAAAGCATCCCATGCATGGTTTAAAGGAAGTGGTGGTTGACATCTTCCATGTTCAAAATAAGTTACCGCTAGGGCTCAAAATGGTGTGAGAGTGGTTTTTCCAACAAGGATTTTTAGGAATAAAGAGTATATGAGAAGCCACTAGTTTATTTATGGAAGGTTTAGGTTAGGTTTAGCCACATAGTGTCTCCTTGATGGGCAGTCAGCTTTCTTTTGTGCTTGAAGCTGCATTTCTTGTCCAAATTCATTCTTTTTAACTCCATAGCAATACATATCTTCCAAAACACCTACAAAACACAAAACCATAGTAAACACAAATCCCAACAATTCTCAATGAGACATGATCCACCACCACAACCCAAGAAAGTCAATGAGGTAAGTACATCATCCCTTGAACAAAAAATTTCTCAACTGACTTCTCTTGTTCAACATATACAACAAATTAAGGCTTGTGGCATATATTCTACCATGGGGCATCAAACTGATAAGTGCCCAACACTTCAAGAGGACACCAATGAACATGTGAATGCCATGGGTGGATTTCAGAACCAACCAAGAAAGTATGATCCCTACTGAAACACCTACAATCCATGATGGAGGGATCATCCAAACTTTAATTATGGAGGGAACTAATCGCAAGCTGTTCCCCTACCAATTGAGAATAGACCATCGGGTTTTTAGCAAATAACGCAACAACCATACCAAACCCGACAACAAGTGCCACCACCATAAAATTCAGGTGAGTCTCTAGCAGATCTTGTCAAATCCCTTACTACTAATGTAATGCAACTTCAACAGGAAACAAGGGACACAAGTGCAAGTCTCCACAATTTAGAGACTCAAATGGGACAAATGGCAACAATAATGAGTCAATCTCAAGCAAAGGATTCCGAGAAATTACCTTCCCAAACCATAGTGAATCCAAGAGAGAATGCCAATGCCATAACTCTAAGAAGTGGGAAATAGCTTGAGACACCACCAAAGGATAATGCTCAAGGGGGGATAACACCATGACATCATCTTCACATCCCAATGAGCCACTAGAAAAGGTAACTCCTAAACCATCTTTTCCTTCATATATAACTCCTCCACTATTTCCTAGCAAGTTAGCAAAGTCCAAGAAGGAGAGAAGGAAATTTTGGAAACCTTCCAGAAAGTAGAGGTGATCATTCCTTTACTAGATGCTATTGAGAAAGTGCCAAGATATGCCAAGTTTTGAAAAGAATTGTGCACTTCTAAACGAAAGTTGAAAGGTAATGAAAAGGTAAGTGTGGGGGAGAATGTGTTAGTTGTTCTTCAGAAAGAAACTCCCACCTAAATGCAAGGATCCAGTATGTTTACCATTCCTTGTAAGATAGGAAACACTAGGTTTGAGCGTGCTATGCTAGATCTAGGAGTAGACTTGTATTCATCTCTATCACCACCCCAATCATCATCCGTGTAACCTTACAACCATAGGTTACCCTTTTGGTAACACAACCAATAGTCTTTCGTACCCTTAAGGTATCGAAATATTCTTTTGACACACTTCCAATGTTGTTGACTAGGGTTGCATGAATACCTAGCTAACAAACCAATCGCTTGGCTAATGTCCGGCCTAGTACATAACCTGGCATACATTAGACTTCCAATGGCATTCAAATATGGAACTTTTTTCATATCTTCCTTTTCTTCAAGACTTTGTGGTCACATTGCTTCACCAATTTTATAATTGTGAGCAATAGAAGTATTCATAAGCTTTGAGTTGTGCATGTTGAAGCGTTCAAGAATCTTATTGATATAAGGTTCTTGAGACAACGCTAACAACCTTTTGGACCTATCTCTTAGAATCTTAACTCCAAGAATATAAGTCGCTTCTCCCATATCCTTCATATCAAAGGTGGAAGACAATCATGTCTTAATGGTGTGCACAAAACTCAAATCATTACTAGCTAACAGTATATCATCAACATATAATGACATAATTATAAACTTGTTCTTGGAATTTAAGACTTAAACACAATGGTCTTCATCCATCATCTTGAAACCAAAGTTCAAGACGAATTCATGGAACTTCAAAACACCATTGTCTTGAAGCTTGTTAAAACCATATATCGACTTCTTTAGTCGACATACCTTGTGTTCCTTACCTTCTACTATGAAACTTTCTGGTTGTTTCATGTAGATCTCTTCACTCAAATCACCATTGAGGAAGGCAGTCTTAACATCCATTTGATGTAATTCCAAGTCAAGATTAGCAGCAATAGCTAGTATCAACCTGATGGAGTGAGAAAGTATCTTTATAATCAATACCTTCTACTTGTGTATACCCCTTGGTAACCAAACGTGCCTTGTACCTTTCAATGGTACCATCCATTTTTCTCTTGATCTTGAGAACCCATTTGTTCCCAACGGCCTTTCTATCTTTAGAAAGATCAACTAAGTCCCATACTTTATTCACATGCATAGATTCTAATTCATTTTCCATTGCAACTATCCATTTATCACAATTTGGACTTTCAAGAGCTTCCTTCAAACTTTGAGGCTTATCATCCATAGATGACACCAAATAAGCCTCACTTTCATCCAAAATCCACTACTTACTTGGAGGTTTGAATTTTTGAGAAGAACATCTAAGAACAGTATGAGCATTATGTTTTTCTTGATTATGCACATTTGCATTATCATTAAGTTCTTCATGATGTAACACATCCTTATTAGGCTCTTCATGAGGTAACATATCCTCATGGGGCTTTTCATGAGGTAACACATCCTCATGTTGTTTGATCGACAGTTGGTCAATGTTTTGATCACCTATTTCATCCATAGGTTTATCTTGGTCATTGTTGCCACTATGACCAACAACTTGTGGAGACACTAAGCTCCCACTTGGTCCAATACCACTATCACTTTCATTAAGTGATATTAGCACATCATTTGTTCTTGTTATTCTAGATTCATCAATTTCATATAAAGGATAGCTCTTATCAACATTCTCTTTCTTAGAAAACTCATTTTCTATGAAAGTTGCATCCCTTGATTCGAATTCAACTTGTCTATCCTTATATTCCAAATCCATGAACACATAACCTTTAGAGTGTTCAGAATAATCGAGAACACATTTCTTCCCTCTTGATCCTAATTTACCAAGAATATCATTTGGATTATGGACATAGGTAGCATAGCTCCAAGGCCTTAGATTACTCAAATCTGGCTTTTTTTTTAGTCCATAACTCATAAGGAGTAGACAAAACAGATTTGGATGGCACTCTATTCAATATATAGAAAGTTATGAGTAATGCATCTCTCTAAAAGGAAATATCCATGTTGGCCTGAGTATCATGCATCTCAACATGTCTAGGAGAGTTCTATTATTTCTCTCTACCATTCCATTCTGTTGGGGTGTTCTAGGAATAATCAATTGCCTTGATATTCCTTTCCCATCACATAACCCCTTGAATTTATTTGACAAATACTCTCCACCCCGATCAGTCCTTAATTACTTAATCTGTCTTTCTATTTGACTCTCAACTAAAGTCACATAAGTTTTGAAACACCTTAATGCTTCACTGTGCTTTATCAAATAGACATGAGTGAATCGAGTATAGTCATCCGTGAATGTGATTATGTATCTAAAACCTATTCTAGATGTCACATTCAAGGGACCACAAATATCAGAATGTATAATTTGCAATGGATATTCACTTCTATGAGCCTTTCCAAATGGTTTTCTTATTGCCCTACCCGCAAGACATATCTCACAAGTTGGGAGGGATACATTAGATAAAGAACCAAGTAAGCCACTTTCAGCTAACTTCTTCATCTTTTCTTGCCCTATATGACCCAATCTTGCATGCCAAATGAACTCAATTGCATTGGCAATAAGAAAACTACTATTACTTATAACAATATTTAACACAAAAAAAAATCACCATTTAGGAAACAAGAACTTATTCTTTCTTTATTGAGATAAATATCAAGTACATTGTTATGGAAATACAATTGGAATCCAAAATGCAATAAACTAGTAACGGAGACTAAATATCTCCAAATACTTAGTACATATAAGACATTAATTAAAATCAAATTGTGTAAACTCTTCAAAAGTATTACACAAGTTCCTTTGCCTTTTACTTCAAGCCTTGAGTTATCGCTAACATAGACCTATTTAGTTCGAGTTGGTATCTTTCGATAATTGACAAACAAGCCACGATCCCTTATGATATGGTCGGTGGAACCTGAATCAATAACCCACGAAGAGTCAGATTCAGCCATAAGTGTACATGACATAACATGCACAAATGAAGTAGAAGAAGAGATATGTACCTTAGGCCCTTTGCACTCTTTTGCAAAATGCCATTTCTTATTGCAATTAAAGCACTTAACCTCTCTTTTGTTCCTTGGTTTCCAAACTTTCTTGAATTTCCTCTTAGAGGTTACATCCTTTATGTTGAATGCCTTTTTCTTAAACCTTTTCTTCTTTCTCCCTATGAAAAAAGAAGTCTCAGCAACATATGCCTTAGATGGATTCTTGACATCCATAACTTTTGCCTCGAGAAGTAAATGTCTAGTGATATCATCAAAGGTCTTGATTTCAACATTGTGGAGTAAATTAATCTTCATCAATTGCTACTCCTCATCAGGTAAGGATCTTAATACGGATTGCACTTATTGCTCATTCGTTAGAGTATGACCAGCTGATTTCAAACAAAAGATCATGCGAGACATTTCTCGCAAGTGTCTACTCATGTTATGATCAATCTTCTTTGTGTAATTCTCAAATTTGAAATTAAAGCCCTTTGTTTCTCCAAGGAAACAGTACCAAACTTATCCTTTGCCTTGTCCCATATGGCCTTGGCAGTTTCAAGCATGGAAAAATCCACCATAAGGTCATCGATCATTGTACTTAACAATGTAATCCGAGCCATGGTGTCTTTCTTTCTAAAGGCATCATACTCCCCTCTTACCTCTTGTGTAGATTCAAAAGTTGGTTCAACAACCTCTTTTGATATTATATCTAACAAGTCTTGCTCGGTGAGAATGAATTGGACCTTTTGCTGCCATATGGTGTAATTATCACCATCAAGCTTAAGGTTTTTGTTTAATTCGGCTACTATGCCCTTTGTGGCACTAGCCATCTACATCATGCAATTGTGTACCCAAATTAGCATATTTATCACAACAAGATATTTCCAAACACAAAATAAATAAGATAATATCATTATGCCAAAATGTACCATAAACAAACTTATAGAATGCAATCAAATCCATTCGGACATAAGAGTGACTATCATGTTCATTTGTTTTGAAATACCTTATGAGGTTGCAAGTTTAATCAAGACATGCATTCGGTTTATAAACATGTCAAAAACAAATAGAATAACACATTATTCTAACAAGCAAGGGCTGAAAAATCAAAGAACAGAAACATGTATTTCAAACAGTCGAATAGGGGAAAGGCTTAGAACCCTAATCAACATGTATTTATATGTTCATTCAGCCAAAGAGCATGTATATCAAACAACCTATAGACTCTGATATCACTGCTGGATTTTGACTTATCAAAATCCGAGAACATAGAGAAAGAGTTCAAGTCACTTACTTGTCTGCCTATGCAATGCTCGTTTGTTGTGGATATGAGTAATGAACTCAACCGAATGCCTAAGACACTCTTGTAATCAACCGGTTAAGGCAACTACAAGAACTTTTTCACAACTTATCTTACTCGTCCAAACCAGGATGCTTAATGCATTGCTTCTTGATAATCCAAGCAATCAAGAACCCCTCACTCACTTAGCAATTGCACTTAGCAATCTGCCTCTCAATTGTGTCTTTCATAATTGCCTGATTATTGGTGTCTATGTCTTGGCCGAATCCCTCTCCTATTTATAGCCTTTAAAGGTTGCTTCAAGGACACAACTGTTTCTAGAATAGCACCCTTCATTTGGGACATAATGGTTCAGTCAATAAAACCATTCTCTTCCAAATGATCACATCTATTCGTCTATTAGGAGGGAACCTCTCTTACCCGAAACACCATGTTCTTTCGATCCATGTGGCAACCATATGATGAATGATGTCACATGTCACAATCCCATTGGTGACACTTGCACATGATGGTGCTGATGTGTCACACCTATGTGCCACATCATCTAGGCCATCTAGCTACCACTAGCTAGTGTCACTCCACCTCATAGAGTGTCACTTACCTAGCTACCATTCAGCTACATCTAGCTGAGCGAGCTGGTGTCCAGCTCCTTGAGTTTAGCTAGTTGGTGTCCAGCTACCTTGAGCTGACTTAAGCTGAATTATGAGCTATCATAAGTTTATCTCATCTCCTTTATAGTTTACCATCATCATACATTATTAATATCAAGTTAATCTTGTGCATACTTGGTGTATTTGTTCACTTATGTCCAAATACATCCAACACTAGCGGCAACTTATTTTGAACAAGAAAGATGTCAGTTGCCACTTCCTTTAAACCTTGCATGGGATGTGTTAATTTGTCCTTTGATAAATATCCTAGCTGAAATATATGTCTTTCCTTGTCAAAGTAGGATTAGTGGCTGTCAACTTGCATTAATTACATTAACTGCAAGAATCTTTCCTTAAAGCTAATCCTTGTCAAAGTAAGAGATTTAAATCAGCTATGACTTTCCTTATTTCTACATGCTTTGGCTGCAAGTAAAGCATCTTTCCTTATTAAATAGTGCTTTGGCTGCAAGTAATTCTTTCTTTCCTTATGTAATTAAACCTAAATTGCCAAGTCTTGTATCTTTCCTTAAATAGGTGATCAAAATGATCAAAACTTTGATCAAGTGATGGTCCAACAAAATGAGGATGAGTTACCTCAAGAAGAGCATAATAAGGATAAGTTACCTCATGAAGAGCCTAATGAGGATGTGTTACCTCATGAAGAACTTAATGAGAATGCAAATGTGCATGATCAAGAAGAACATATTGCTCCTACTGTTCTTAGACGTTCTTCTAGAAAATTCAAACCTCTAAGTAAATGGTGGATTTTGGATGAAAGTGAGGCTCATTTGACGTCATCTATGGATGATGAACCTCAAAGTTTGAAAGAAGCTCTCGAAAGTCCAGATTGTGATAAATGGATAGTTGCAATGGAAAATGAATTGGAATCTATGTATATGAATAAAGTATGGGACTTAGTTGATCTTCCTAAAGATAGAAAGGCCATTGGGAACAAATGGGTTCTCAAAATCAAGAGAAAAATGGATGGTACCATTGAAAGGTACAAGGCACGTTTGGTTGCCAAGGGGTATACACAAGTAGAAGGTATTGATTATAAAGACACATGTACTAGCTGTGTTTGATGAACTTTAAGAACTCATAGGCTTTCTTCTCATTTACTGGTTCTTTTACTTTACTAGCTGGAGCTGGATCTTTTTCAACTTCCCCAGATTGTTCTACCTCCATAGGGTCTGGTCCCACTGTCTTTTTTCCTTTGTCAGGTCCCCTTGTCTTTCCAAGTTCAACTGTCTCCGGGGCATAACATCTACCGCTTCGGGTTAGGTGCCCTACTTCGGTTACTTCCATGGCAGCTGCTTAGTGGTTCAAAGATCCTGGCATTGCCATACTGCATTCATAGTTCCATGGAATCATTATATCCTCTTTGTAAGGAAAAGGTGATGGAAATTCTATGATCATCCTCAAAGTGGGTCCCTCGACTACTAGAATACCTTTACCTCGGGCTCATTATAGTATATGATCAGGGGTCTATTTACCCCATAACCGGTTTCATTCATACTGATTTCAGGCTCTTCTATCCTTTCAGAAAATTGAGCCTCACCCCTATCCATCATCTTCTAAACCTTTGCTAAGAACTCTTCGCAGCCCTGAATGGCATGCCTCTTACACTCATGGTATTGGCAAAAGTTCCCCATATGACTGAATATTTTCCTCACATCTGATTTCCTCTTAATCAACCCTGCCTTGAGCATCTTTTCCTAGACTCTGATCATTGTCATTTTTACCTTCCTGACATCCCTTTTCATCTTTTCAAACTCTCCCGACATTATCGCTTTAACTTTGGCCTCTGTGTGATTAGGCAACAAGTTACCCGCGATATTAGGCCCATTTTTTGGCCCAAATTTTGAGATTCCTGCATCAATAAGGCTCTGAACCTTGTGCTTGAAAGCAATGTAGCTTTCGGTTGAGTGTCTTTGGATGCCTGCATGGTATATGCAATGAGTGTTGGAATCGTACCACTTGGGATAAGGAGGTTTTAAGGGTTGTAGATAGACAGGTGCAACGAGTTGACCTTGTAGAAGCTTCGAGTACAACTCACTGTAAGTAGTGGGAATGGGGTAATATTGAGGCTTTTGGGTATTCCTCATAGGCCTTTGATCATTTCGGGGAATGTTTTGACTGTTTGTGGTAGTGTTTGAGGGAATGGCTATCTGAGAAGATAAGCCAGTCAGATATGGTTGTTGTGGTATGGCTGTATAGGGAAAAGGGTTTTGAGTGAGGCTGTTTATAGCCGAATAGTATGGATTGTAGGTCGAGTAAGGTGTATAGGGTGCTGGAGGTGCAAAAAGTCGATTATTGAAATTGACTACGAGAGCCTCCATTTCTTTTTTCTTGGCAAGAGTTGTTTTCTTGTGGGTGACTTGTTCCCCAATTTCCATCTTTTCACTTTTGGTCACGGTTTCAATCATCTCTCCAGATATGACCATATCTGCAAAAAATTTAGTGGCATTACCCATCAACTTCTCATAGTACGGTGCCTTCAGAGTATTGATGAAAAGAATCGTAGTTTCTTTACCAGTCAATGGTGGCTGCACCTGGGTAGCCATGTCTCTCCATTTCTGGGCATACTATTTGAAGCTTTTAGTATCTTTCTTCTCCATGTTTTGCAGGGATAATTTGTCAGGTACCATGTCAGAGACGTGCTTGTAGTGTTTTAGAAAAGCCCTAGCCAAGTCCGTCTATAATCAAATTTTGCTTCGGGTGAGTTGATTGTACCATTGAGTGGTAGACCCAGTAAGGTTGTCTTGGAAGCAATGGATAAGAAACTTCTCATCACTATCATGTTCGGTCATCTCTCAACAATACATCGTCAACTGTGTGGAAGGATTGGTGGTTTCGTTGTACTTCTCAAAATCTGGAGTTTTGAACTTGGGTGGGATCACTAAACCGGAGACTAAACTCATCTCTTTAGCATCTAGGCTTCCAAACAGCTCAGCCCCTTCCACGGCCTTCAGCCTTTCTTCCAATAGCTGATACTTCTTTTGTGATTTAGCCGTTTCAACCCTTTTCAGTTCTGCCATTTTCCTTTTTTCTTGTTTAGCAAGATCATCTAGATCTAGGACCTCGATAGGGTCTGACGGGATTGCCCCAAGATTCACCCGATTGGCATTTGCTTCGGTACCCCGGTGTTGGTTTGAACATACACGAAAGGTATTTCAGCTACCGTTGGTGGAATTTCTGTATTTAGCGCAGATTGGTCGTTTGTTAGTATGGCTTCTTGCTGACCCTTTTTGCCCCTTGACTTCCTGATTCTAATCCTGGGGCTGAATTCTCCGTGTGTCCCTTTCCCTTAACTGCGGCAGACACCAGTTCCATCAGCTTAATCATCTGATCTCTCGATTCGGCCTGAGATTTGGCAAACTGTTCCCTTAACTCATCCTGTGCCCTTTCCATTCTCTCTAGTTGGGCAAGCTATTCATTTTCCATGATCCTGACTTGCGATCGAGTATTATACTAATGCGGGGTGCTTCTCTCTGGGAGTTTCGGTGGACGCCCAATTTTTAAACCTTGATGTAAATAACAAAAATTAGAATTTCATGGCATATTATTCTTTTTTGCTTATTAAATGTGTGCAAAGGATGAATGAATAAATCAATGCATGACTGATCAAACAAATGAATGACTGAATATATGCTTCTATAATTGTATGAAATGAGATAATGCAAATAATAGTATTTGCCTTAAGATCAAATTCCAACACAAAGGTTTTTCAATAATTCATAGAAACTTTTTACAAATCCTCTCTAACTCTCGAGTTACATAGAAATATCTAAGTTGCTCGTACTGGTCTTGAGCCTCCTCTAGGAAATTCAATAGGTGCTGTCCCTGCTCCCCTGTCGGGTTGACATTGTTGGTGTATGCCCTAGAGCTAATCAAATTAAGCTTGGGATACACAGTCAATAATGCATCAAGGTTTTCCTTCATGTTAGTACAATAATAAGGAGTTATTAAGTAATAATCGGATGAAGCCCATGGAACATAATGGCCTTGCAAAAGAATTATAAAGAGTTATAATTATGAGATCCTTATGCATCAAAGCCTTGTTCCTCAAACAGTTCTTGGTCATCGTATTGCCAAGACGGGGCATTGGCAATGCTCAAAGACTAGAATATGTTAAGCCTTCTGACTTATGAAGTAAGCAACCTATCTAATACAGGTTGAAGTATGGGATACTTGGGATAACATATAGGTGCTTGTCTGTTGAACAAGTTCACTGAACATGGCACGCCAAGAGAACTTCATTTGGTAATATATCACTCTAGTGTCTATGATAATGTTCTCTTAGTACCAGTCGTGTAAATTAGTCCTTAGACTTGTGATACCAGGTCATCTTGTATGGAGAGTGTCATACTTAGATTTCATCACGAATGGGTCCCAATCACGAGGATGCTTAAAGTAGGGTGTTATTGGGTATGACATGAACCATACGAAGATGAATGAGTGATCCAGAGAGGATTCACCACCCCTGTGATATTAGAGACATATCTTATTTGTTCTTGACTACGATTAACTTGATTAAATCTTTGGCCAAAGCATAATGGATTTAGGAGAAAGTTGTTTCTCTGAATTCATAAGGTTAATCATAAGTTGCGAAGAACTAATATGGGTTGATCATGAGTAGACACTGTACCATGTTCATGCGCTATCCGGGATATATGGTTAAAGGACCGTATTACACTGGCAAGCTGGTTGCTGAAAGGTTTTAAAAGGTCACACTGGCTTCACAGTATTTGGGTGGTCATGATAGATTGCTAGATCTCGCTCTTGATCTATGATAACAAGTTAATATGATTAACTTATAATCATTGCCAGCATATTGGGAACCTAGAGGGTCACACACATAAGAACAGATATGTATGGATTAAACATGGTATTCTATTAAGGTAAAACTTAATGGAATAAAAGATCTATATTAAGGACTCAATTGAAGAAGTTCATTTGAGATGGATTAAGACATAATTGAGATTGAGAAATCCAAGGACAATGTCTTAATAAGATAAGAGGAATCAAGAAGTCTTATCTAGTATAGTAGTCGACTTTGACATATAGATGTGCAAAGTGAATTGCAATTGACTATACTATATTGGAATAATATCAAGAGATGATATTAATAGATTAATGACATGAATTGTTTCATGAGGAGAAAGAAAATTTAATTGAGAATTAAATTACTTTCGTTTAGAAATTAATCTATCCAATAAATAAGCATGACAGAATTAGAAAGGTTCCAAAGCGACTATTCTAAATTAGGACTGTCCACTAAGGATGGTTGGCCCAACTTAAGGCATTAATATTGTTGGACCATTATCATTATTAGATAATATAATGGGCCTATTGATCCATCTTAGAATTAAATAGTTTAAGTCCAAGTTGATTAATGAAAATCTTGTGCAAAATGTTACAGGTGGCTGGCCAAGCATAGGGAGATAGGGATTAGGGTGTGCGCCACTATATAATCTATTTTAGAGGTTGTAGTCACCCAAGCTAGATCTATTCTATTTGTGATATTCTGATTTTTCTTAAGAAAAAGTTTGGTTTCAAGAAGAGAACTCTAACCTAGCAAAACGGTGAAATCGCAGCCTCCCTAAGCTCCCTAAGGTCTTGCCATAATTCCTCCTACCTTGGTGTTCTCTTTGCCGCTTCTTCACCTAGTTGAGTGAGATTGATTAAGGGAGAAAGACACATGAATATAGATCTTTTGATTGTGATCTTAGGATCAACTTGCTAGCACAAGTGAATCGCCATACCTTAGAGAATGATCCATCAGCTGTTCGTGTGGACTAGCTCTAAAGGAAGGACAATTGTGCTTCCTATGGTCTTGAACGAATTTGAAGCTTTGTAGATCTTGGTTCGAGATTAGGATCTGCAACTTAAGGTTACGATATCTTAAGTAAATAACTTCTAAATCATATGGGTGATTTAAATGTTTTTGAATGTTATATACCTATGCAAACACAAGCCTAAGATCCTGTTGTACTTCGGGTGCTTCTTTGTTTTATTTTCGCTGCACTTTGATTATTATGTTTATGCACGAGCCTGAGGTAGCGTTGTATAACCCAACAGTGGTATCAGATCCAAGGTTATGTTGTTTGCATGAGGTTTATGCATCTCAATTCTTGGTGATATACAAATTAAAGTGTTGTTTATTGATTTTGGCATGATTTCTGTTCCTATGTTTAAAAGAAATATTAGTTTCTTTATTTTGTTAAATCTGGATAGAAGCTATATAATGACTTTAATCATGTTTAAAATTGTTTTAATCAACAAGGATTAAAGCCATGACATGTCTTAGTAAACCCGACAAGTTTTTGATGTCAAAAACATAGTTTTGAGCCAAGTTTTGTAAGCTGATTTGGAGATAATATAAAATTGATTGTATAGATGTTTTAGATCTGGAAATTTTATATTACATGCTCCCATTGAAGTTACAAAATTGGTTTGAGCTTAAAACGTTTAAGCAAAGTTGTTTTTGGACATGAAACGTTGATACTACAATGCTGAAATTTTCTGGACTATTTTATAGGTGTTTGCATGCCATAAAATTCAAGCATGAGTGTGGAAATGTTCCACATGTTTGCTAGGAGTTTTGGACAGCATCTAAGGTGAATATGATTCATCTATGATGGCTGGTTTAGGCATGGAACATGACTGGACAAAGCGGCAATAGTTGCTGCAAACAAGTTGGCCGAACCGCCACACCAAGGAGGCAATTGTTGTCGAATTGAGTGCAACTGAAAGGGGCGGCCATTAACCTCTTTTTAGGGCATCCAGTAGCCACTGTAGATGGCATACAATAGTCTGATCATAGGCTGGCAGCGGCCATTCGATGGCCAAAGAGATTGCCTGTGCCTAGGACACTAAGAGTTAGAGTCCTACTCCAACAAGGAACCGTTTCCTAGTGGGAGTGTGAATCCTAAAGGTTAAGAGAAACATGTAGTATGATTAGGTAAGAATTACCTAATGAGACTTTAAGTTCCTAAAGAGTTAGGATTGATTGCAAACTTAAAGATCTGGAATAAGAACAAAATTAGAAGTCCTAAAAGGTTTAGATTTTTGAGCATGCTAGAATGTTTTGTCCTAATTAAAACAAGCAACCTAAAAGTTAGGTAAAGTCCGATTTCAAGATAGCTTTCTTAATTGTTAAGATGTTATTAAAAGTGTTTTAATAGTTGGAACTGAAATTGCTAGAATGATTTGATAAATTGTCTCAAATTTGTTTGGTGACATTTTATGCAAATAGTACACAAGATCACCAGGTGATATTGACTACGCATGTTTTTTATTTCACGCTTATAATATGATTATGTATACATGAAGGATGGTTATGGACTAGACCTTAGTATGACTAGGTAATGTATGGTTGAATTTTCTTATTGGTAACTGAAATTGCTAGAATGATTTGATAAATTGTCTCAAATTTGTTTGGTGACATTTTATGCAAATAGTACACAAGATCACCAGGTGATATTGACTACGCATGTTTTTTATTTCACGCTTATAATATGATTATGTATACATGAAGGATGGTTATGGACTAGACCTTAGTATGACTAGGTAATGTATGGTTGAATTTTCTTATTGGTATTTTATAAATAGGGTCTGCGCACCCTGCCTTCTCTTTTTTATTCCGGAGTTATAAATTCTCTTCTCATCTAACTCCCCTCGAATGTAACTCGAGGTTTCTGATAAAGAAATGTAACTGTTATATTCTTTATAGATTGAGATTTAGGATAGGAAGTAGAATTTATGTAAATTCCAAGTTTGTAAAGAGATTAGGCGCCAAGAAGAAGTGAAAAAGGAGACTACCAACAAAGCTTTCGAAGACTATGCATGGTATCCCCTAGGAATTCGACCAACTAGTTTCCTAATGGCTCAAGGAAACTAGATTAGTATAAAGTCCATAATCGTCCTAGTAGATTGCATGTGATAGATTTATTTTGATTTATGCATATGCAATGTATGTAATTGAATGAATGCTATGCATGTCAATCAAGTATGAAATCAATGAGACCTATATAAAAGTTAAATGAAATCCCTTATTAAATTATATTGAGTCCATGTTACGCATGATAAGTTGCTTTCCACCATCATAACAAGATAACCAGAGTTCTTCCATTCGGAGGCTTGTTGAGTCACTCAAGGTCAAACTTATGTACGAATATGTTTGAGTTATTGAAGGTGGGTCTTACTCAACTAAGTGTTATGTAGTCCGGATGCATCAAACTTGATCACATGACATTTAGAGGCAAAGTTAGGCGAAATGCATATGATGTATTTAGGAAAAGAGTTGTCACCTAACTGGATCTAGGAGTTGCATAGAGATGTAATTGGTAAACTAAGTTACCTACTCAATTAGTTTCAACATAGCTTGTTGAGTCACTCAAGGTTATGCTGGAATGAAAGGGGTCATAGCTCATTGAAAAGTTTAAGAGTTAAATTTCTCAAAATAGTAGTAGGGGTCTATTATTTGTTAAAATAATTAGAATAATCATTTAAGTATTAAAGCCTGACATAAATGATTACTACTTGCTATTTATTGACTATTAATTGTTTTGATTCATATAGGAAATAAACGCTAAAATGACAAATGCATTATCACTGAGAAGCATACTTGATGCTAATAAGTTAACTGGACCGAACTTCGTTGATTTGTTTCACAATGTTAAGATTGTCTTGACACAGGAAAAGAAAGCTTATGTTCTTATTGAGCCTGCTGCTGATGCAACTGAGGAGGAAAGGATGGCCTATAGAGTTCATAGAGATGATCTCGTACAAGCAACATGTGTGATGTTGGCTAGTATGGTACCCGATCTCCAAAAGCAGCATGAGGCTATGAATGCTCAAGATATCATCCTTAACCTTAGAGAACTAGTCGCTAAGGAGAATCGCATTGAGAGATTTGACATCTCAAAGGAATTGTTCCAAACAAAGATGTCAAAGGGAAGCCCAGTGAGGCCTCATGTGCTTAAGATGATAGGGTATATTACTTGATTAGAGCAGATTGGATGGGTTATGGATCATGATCTAAGCGTTGATCTAATTCTTTCTTTACTACCTGAGAGCTATTTGCAATTTGTGTTGAACTTCAACATGAACCACTTAGAGGCAACCCTTTCTGGGTTATTGAATATGCTCACACAGGCCGAGCAAACCATTGTTAAGGACAAGCCATCTGTCCATTTAGTCTCTTCCTCTAAACCAAAAGGTAAGAAGAAAAGAAAGACTAGATGGGAAATACCTCCTGCTTCAAAGAGTTTGAATCCTAATGATGGTGTTGCAAAAGAAGCAAAGGATAAGGACAATGCTAACAAAGCTTGCTTCCATTATGGGAAAACTGGTCTTTGGAGGCGCAATTGCAAGGAGTACCTTGAATCTAACAAGGGAAAGAAGCTGAAAGGAGTTTCAACTTCAGGTATAATCTGATTCACTCCTCTTGGTATATGATACCTATCATTTGGTACTAAATATACATGACATATTGTAGGGACCAAAGGAAAGAGTAGTGAAGCTGGACCATGAAGATGGCAACTGAGTTTGATGCTACATCAGAGCTTGCCGATCTTATGGGTTTATTAATAAGACTATTTAGTTGGGATTTATTTAGAAACATTTGATGTTTTCATTGGCATTATAGGCCAATGTTGAGGATATTTTGTTTATGTTTTTGAAACATATTGTTTTGCTATCATAGGATGCCATGCTTATTTAATTTCCTCTTAAATAAATCGGTTATAGAATAGTTCTATAACTTAGTCTTATATATTATACAACTTGCAAAGTATTTTGAATACCATTTAGCTTAGTGATATGGAATTCGAATTGTTATTTAATTAATCCCTTAAAATCTACATATGTGGGATTTAGTGGGAGCTATTAATAACTTTTTGAATGATAAATTGTCATTTTTGAAAAAATGCAATTAATAGGAAACGTTCCATACTTGAAAAGATTGCACGTTTATATTTAAGATTTTTAAGATTAACTCTTTTGTTTTGGCTTGCAAAAGGAGTTATATTTGGATCATTAGCTACTAGCTAACAAATAGATTCCAATAGTTGTTTAAGATACAACTGAACCATATGAATGGAATCTAGGTCTCGTTGTGATCTGAATTATTAACCTTGATAATAAGATTATCATGTATATGAAAAAGCATATTCTCGATGCACTTAAGTAATGTCCTTGTAGAGACACAATTGCTAATCGAAAGAGTTCGGCATTAGATGCGTTAGTGATTGGCTTAGTGCAAGTGGGAGATTGTTGGTGTATGCCCTAGAGCCAATCAGATTGAGCCTGGGATACACAGTCAATAATGCATACCTTTCACTATGATTATAGTGATACAAGGTTTTCCTTCATGTTAGTACAATAATAAGGAGTTATTAAGTACTAATCGGATGAAGCCCATGGAACATAATGGCCTTGCAAAGGAATTATAAAGAGTTACAATTATAAGATCCTTATGCATCAAAGCCTTGTTCCTTAAACAGTCCCTGATCATCGTATTGCCAACACGAGGCATTGGCAATGCTCAAAGACTAGTATATGTTAAGCCTTCTTACTTATGCACAAACAACCGATCTCATACAGGTTAAGTATGGGATACTTGGGATAACATATAGGTGCTTGTCTGTTGAACAAGTTCCATGAACATGGCCCGCCAAGAGAACTTCATTTGGTAATATATCACTCTAGTGTCTATGATAATGTTCTCTTAGTACCAGTCGTGTAAATTAGTCCTTAGACTTGTGATACCAGGTCATCTTGTATGGAGAGTGTCATACTCAGATTTCATCACGAACGAGCCCCAATCACGAGGATGCTTAAAGTAGGGTGTTATCGGGTATGACATGAACCATACGAAGATGAATGAGTGATCCAGAGACGATTCACCACAACCTGTGATATTGGAGACATATCTTATTTGTGCTTGACTACGATTAACTTGATTAAGTTTTTGGCCAAAGCATAATGGATTTAGGAGAAAATTGTTTCTATGAATTCATAAGGTTAATCATAAGTTGCGAAGAACTAATATGGATTGATCATGAGTAGACACTACACCATGCTCTTGCGCTATCCGGGATATATGGTGAAAAGACCGTATTACACTGACAAACTAGTTGCTAAAAGGTTCTAAAAGGTCACGCTGACTTCACAATATTTGGGTGGTCATGATGGGTTGCTAGATCCCGCTCTTGATCTATGATAACAAGTTAATATGATTAACTTATAATCATTGCCAACATATTGGGAACCTAGAGGGTCACACACATAAGAACAGATATGTATGGATTAAACATGGTATTCTATTAAGGTAAAACTTAATGGAATAAAAGATATATATTAAGGACTCAATTGAAGAAGTTCAATTGAGATGGATTAATACATAATTGAGATTTAGAAATCCAAGGACAATGTCTTAATAAGATAAAAGGAATCAAGAAGTCTTATCTAGTGTAGTAGTCGACTTTGACATATAGATGTGCAAAGTTAATTGCTATTGACTATACTATATTGGAATAATATCATGAGATGATATTAATAGATTAATGACATGAATTGTTTCATGAGGAGAAAGAAAATTTAATTGAGAATTAAATTACTTTCGTTTAGAAATTAATCTATCCAATAAATAAGCATGAAAAATTAGAAAGGTTCTAAAGCGACTATTCTAATTTAGGACTGTCCACTAAGGATGGTTGGCCCAACTTAGGCATTAAGATTGTTGGACCATTATCATTATTAGATAATATAATGGGCCTATTGATCCATCTTAGAATTAAATAATTTAAGTCCAAGTGGATTAATGAAAATCTTGTGCAACAAGTTACAGGTGGCCGACCAAGCATAGGGAGATAGGGATTAGGGTGTGCGCCACTATATAATCTATTTTAGAGGTTGTAGTCGCCCAATCTAGCTTTATTCTATTAGTGATATTCTAATTTTGCTTAAGAAAAATTTTGGTTTCAAGAAGAGAACTCTAACCTAGCAAAACAGTGAAATCGCAACCTCCCTAAGCTCCCTAAGGGCTTTACGCAATTCCTCCTACCTTGGTGTTCTCCTTGCCGCTTCTTCACCTAGTTGAGTAAGATTGATTAAGGGAGAAAGATACAAGAATATAGATCTCGTTGATTGTGATCTTAGGATCAACTTGCTAGCACAAGTGAATCGCCATACCTTAGAGAAGGATCCATTAGCTGTTCGTGTGGACTAGCTTTAGAGGAAGGACAATTGTGCTTCTTGTGGTCTTGAACGAGTTTGAAGCTTTGTAGATCTTGGATTCGAGATTAGGATCTGCAACTTAAGGTTACGATATCTTAACTAGGTAACTTCTAAATCATATGGGTGATTTAAATGTTTTTGAATGTTATAAACCTATGCAAACACAAGACTAAGATCCTATTGTACTTCGGGTGCTTCTTTGTTTTATTTCCGCTGCACTTTGATTATTATGTTTATGCATGAGCCCGAGGTAGCGTTGTATAACCCAACAGACATCACACCTCAGAGTCTTCACTTTCTCCGACATATCTCTGGCCTTGACCACAGCCTTGCGGAACTGCCTAGTCAGGTGGTCTATATACTACTGCCTTCCCAAGGTCTTAGTCTTCCACATCGTGCTAGCATCTAAAGCTAAGTCATTTGCCTGGCTCCATTCGGCCTTTCTCTTTCTGTATTCTCGAATGATGGCAGTAATATCAGTTTTTTGGACTTGCAACTGATGTTCTAAGGTCTGAATGATCGTATGGAGCGTCTCATTCTCCTTGCGTAGCATGGATGTCCGTTCCCTCTCATTTCCCAATTTGGCTCTTAATAGCTCATCTCTTGCAGGCATCTTTCTAACTTGGCCAAGATCAACGAACGTGCATCTCCCCACTTCTATCGCTCATGAGAAAATCGGGAATCCTTTCCTTTGCTTTCCTTAGCCTCACCCTTCCAAAAGTCTAATTCTTTCTAAAGCTTTTCTATCTCTTTTTCATGGGCGCTTAGAGACTGGCTAGTTCCAGTGAACTTTCCCTTGGCTCTTAGCTTCTTGTTTACAGTCACTTCATTCCTCTATTATATTTTTCGAGTCATTTCATCCATCTCCTTATTAAGAAGAGTTATTTCATCCCAAGATCGGATTGTGTCGTGTCTCGCTCTCTAGCCACTTTCCATATCTTGACGTCCTGGATCTCGAGCCTAGTCTTCAAATCCTCGACATCCTCTTGAAGCTTAACACATTCTCGCTTCAATTTCTCCTTGTCTTTTTTCTAATTCTTGCCTGACAAACTCAATCTTTGTTGGTACTATAGGCTCTGGCTGAAGGATTACCAGGTAGACAGAGGCATCTTCGGCAAGGAGCACTATGTCGTGGATCCTCTTGGCTCTCCAAACCAAGTACCGAGAGTAGCGTTATCGGTATATCTACCCAATTCTGATCAGTGCAACTTCCTCCACGCTTTGATGAGCTCACATGTTTCCTTCATGTACCCGGGCCTATTATATGCAAAATCTACCAAAGTGAGCTCATGAGTCATCGGGATGAACTGCTCCGACCCATAATGTCTTCGTACCAATAGTGGTGCATAGCTGATAGCTCCCCAGATTCCCATTAACAGAACCTACGGTTTGTCTCCACAACTATACAAAATGGATCCCATCGACATCCATGGAGCTCTCCGAGTGACGTCCTTTCGGGCTAAGTGGCAAAAAGTCATGATCCATTGTTTCTTATCTCCCTTTCTCGGCCACTCTTTCTTGTAGAATTCCTTAAGAGGAATTAAAGTCTTTATGTAGGGACGAAGCTTTTCCTTATCATTTCCCCAGAAATGACTTTAGATCCAAACATACATAAGTTGTGAAACGTCCCTCGCCTTTTCTTCGATAGAAATTGAGTGACCTAAACGTCTCGGCAAGGATAGCAGGAGAATGATCGATTTGTTTGCCCAATAACTCAAAGAAATCTACTAAGGCCATCTCAATATGCCCCAAGATCTTTGGAAATATTACTAAACCATAGATAGCCAAGGCAAAGAATCCACTACACGATCACTCTCCGGATTGCTCATGATATAGTTTCGCAAGAATACTCATGGGATACAAGCACTCGAACCCTTCTTCTTAATATTCGGGGATTCGATCAGAATCTCCATACCTAATATGTCGGATATCTTTTTTTGAAAGCTAATTGTCTTTTGCTGCTTGCAATAGATCTTATCAAGGGTGGATGACTCAATTCGAAGTAAGGTTGAGTACTCCTCAATGGTGGGTGTCATGTCTTCCCGATTGAATATGAAGCATTGGTAGGAGGAATCCCAAAACTGTACCACTGCCCTAATCAAATGCTCATATTTCTGGATCGGGAGAAGTAATGCTATGTCGCCATACTTCTTAGTGAACTCATTTTTCTTTGCAGTTCCCTATCGTCCCCAAATCTCTTCTAATTCTGACCCAGATCTAAATAAAACGACTTGAGAAGAACAGACACGAAGTCTCTAGCCAAGCAGTCTCCCTTGTCAACTTGATGCTTCTCTGACTCTATTCGGACCTCTCGGTATGTCTTGGAAGTAACTGACACTAGTGCAAGATCTCGGTGTTCCATAACTGTAATGAAAACCCCTCTGATTGGAATTCGGCTTAAGGCAAACACTCCTAAGTGACCATGATGCATGCAATGAAAACAAAGTAATACAAAACAAACAAAACAAAACAAAAGGAAACGAGTCAGTACATGGGTATAATAATCAAATCAATGTGATATTGAAATAAATAGTTGAAGGTAAGGAAGGTTCCTCCGAGTGTCCCCAGCCTCGGTACCTCTAACGAAAATTTGGCATGGCTTCACCTAGGTTCACTATATGAGGTTGCATTAGGTTCTAAAAAGGCTCCAAATTGCTCCTTACTGTCGCCGATGAAGGCTAGTAAGGCACCCCAATAAAAGCGGGTTCAATTTGTTATAGTGTATTTCCCAGGCCTATACGGAGGTTATCACCTCACGAAAGCATAGGTAGTTTACTACTCCGTAAGTGTTTCGCTAGCCCATGTGGAGGTTAACACCTCACGAGAGCGTAGCTACTTTGCTTCCACCTAAAGGACGAAACCTGGGTAGAGGGCTCATGTTATGCAAATGCAAGTATAGTGTGTAAGGAGGAACAAACAAACCTTTCTCCACTTATTCAATACCCCTTATCCTAACACCCAAGCAATTTAATAAAGACAAAATTAAACAATGTAAGACATTAGTTAAACAAAGATTAATAATGACATCTAGAGCTAATTAACCAGAGAATAGTAAAAATATGCATGCACATGAGAAAGAACATATTTAAAACATTTGGTTATTTTCAAAAAAAATCATTTATTAGAAAATGGGAATTATAAGTAAACACCAACCAAAACCGACAAAACCGAGACTTTTGATAATACACGACTAAATCTAGGCCTGACCCTCTAAAGTCCTTAGTGGAGTCGCCAAGCTGTCGCAACCTAAAAAATAACAAGGTCCCGTCGCGAAACGAATATTCGTTAAACGTGACATTGGGAGAAGAGTAGAGAAAAAGACAACTTAATTCCTCTTAAATTAAAATTTGGAGGTTTTTTAAAATGACCTCGGAAAAAGAAATGGAGACGCCACCAATCTTTTTTGGCTAGGTGTGATCGGCCACCTATTAAAACTGGTTTTTATAAAATATTTTTAAAATAATTAAAACATTTTTAAAACCAATTTTATAGTCTGCGCCTTGAAGCAGAGAAAACAAAGTCTGGGTTAAGGAGTTGGTTACTTGCGGGGAAGGATTAGCATCCCCACAACGCTCATATAAAAGGTACCTTATTAGTCGGGTGTTATCCTGAGTCTCGGTGAAAAATCAGTTTTAAAATTGGTGTTTGTAAATAATTCCCTTAAAAATTCGTATTTTATTTTTAAAATGATCCGGAATTTACTAGCATAAAATTTCCCATATTTTTTGACAAACTCGGCAAAATATGGAATTTTTCTTTGATTTTGAAATTCTCTGAATCATCCTTGTTTTTTATAAATAAAAAAAAAAGAAAGATATTCCGTTGTTAATGATAATTGATGATGTCCTCCCCAGCAAAGAACTCATAAATTATTTTAACTCGGGAATAATCTTGATTTATTAGAAATTTATTATTTATTTTCCATGTATTTGAAAATTTATTGAGAATAACCATGTGTATGCAAAAATGTTGCTAAGATAAAAATTAAATGAGAATGTCGTGGCATCATAATGATGTGGCAAACGAATGACATGGCATATAAATGACATGGCATAAGAATGAATTTCATGTGAATGAAATTGACATGGAAAACAAAATGACATGGCATAAGAATGAATATCATGTGAATGAAATCGACGTGGAATGAATATCATGTGAATGAAATCGACATGTAAACAAAATGACATAACATATGAATGATGTGGCATGAGAATGATGAGGCAAACGAATGAGATCTACATAGCATGCGAAATGACATGGCATATGAATGACATGGCGTAAGAATGCATATGAATGAAATCAACGTGGTAAAAAATATGACATGGCATGTGAATGACATGGCATAAGAATGAATGTCATGTGAGTGTAGACACCTAATTTTGTCCGGACCACTAAAACAGGTATGTTTTCTTCCTAAATTGATGTTTCAGAATGTAAAAATACTTTTTTCATCCTGCAAGTGGTACTCCGAGACTTTGTTTAAGAGCGCGAGCATAAAAAGTCAAACTTGAAAAAAGTCAACCCCGGAAAGTCAATCCTAAAAAGTCAACTACTGAAAAAGTCAACCCACTTTCAAAATCAAGGTTTGAAGTTCAATTGAAAAATGGCGAAAGAATTTTGATAATCCAAGGTCTACATTGAAAGATATGGAGTTCGGAAGTTGAGTTATGAAGATTCAGTAGAAAGAAAACCCTAATCCGGGAAATTTGGGGAAAAATGTTTAAACGATCGAATTGGTCGAAATTGAAGGTTCCAAATGAAAGATAAGCATTGACTACGGGTAATGGAGAAGTCACTTGAAAGAAAAACTGAAAAAAAGAAAAAAAAGTCAATCCGGGAGAAAACCGAGAATTAGGGTTTTTGGTGGATTTCGGTGAAACTGGGAAGAATTACAGAAATGACCCGACTTGGTAAGACTAAAGCCCCAATGGATGAGGAATGATTAAAAAAGGATAGCCCAAGGCTCAGTTTGAAGAAAATATGAAAATCAGACTTGTTTTTAGCAAAACCGGGTTTCGGAGTCAAAAGGGCAAAATTGAAAAAATTGGGAAAAATAGCAAATGGACTCCAAAAATTTTGAAAAATTGCAAATCTCATTCTTAAATCATTTGGAAGATATTGGTGAAAGAAAATCTATATTTGGAGTTCGTTTGCAAAATGACCAAATCTCAGGTCTCTAATGAAGTAATTCAAAAAAATAAATCCCGAAAAAATAGAAAAATGGACTCCAAAAATTCTGAAAATTTGCAAATCTCATTTTTAAATTATTTGGAAGAGATTGGCAAAAGAAAATCTTGATTCAGAGTTCGTTTAAAAAATGGCTAAATCTCAGTCCTCCTATATAGTAATTCAAGCAAATAAATCCCCAAAAAAATACCAAATGAGTTCCAAAAATTATGAAAACTTCCATATCACACTTTTAAATTATTTGGAAGAGATTGGTGAATAAAAATCTTGATTTGGAGCTTGTTTATAAAATGGTAAAATGTGGGGGCATAAAAGGGCAATTTTGGAAGAAAAAAATCCAAATAAATAGCAAACAGACTCGAAAAATTTTGAAAACTTTTAGAATTCAATTTTTTATTATTTTGAAAGTATTGAAAAAAGAAAATTTGAATTTGGAGTCCGTCTGCCATTTATTTGCATCCAGGGGTAAAAAGGTCATTTTACCCAAAAAACTGAAAAGGGCTTTTTTTGCCTTTCAAAAAAATCTGACTTGGGCAAGGCCCATAGAAAGGAAGGATATTCTGATTTTTTGATCAAGAGGTTAAAAATGAAGAGTTAGTTAGTGATTTTTTATCAAACCTTTGCAAATAAGCCACATAGGCCCCTATGCATGAAGAGGGAGAGTGTCAACATAATTCTTGAACAGCTATAATTATGGACAGCTGATAGCCTAATCTAAGGGTGATAATTTCATGTTTTAAACCTCTTGGATCATTAGCCCTTTGATGAAAATTGGTTAGAGGAAAGATGACAACATCCTAGCCTATATGAGATAGGGGTTCGGCCACTATCGGGGGATCCAAAATTTTTCATTTTCAGCACTTCATTTTTTCATATTCTCTCTTGTTTTGGCTGAGTTTTTCTCTCCATTGTTGAAGCAAAAAGAAAAGTTTAGAAAATAAAAGAAAGTTTGAAGAGAAAAAGCTTGAAAGATAGCTTCTTGAGGTTGCTTTTAGCACCAACTCTTGCACTTTCTTTGATTTTCCATTCTTTTTTTTTTCTATTTTGATTATTATTTTGGTGAGTTTTCTTTTTAAATAAGTGTTTTTTAATGTTGTTTTTAAGTTCTTTCTTCATCTCTTCTTTAAAAAAAAGGTCTTGATTTCTTACCATGGCCGAATGGCCCATCTTTTTTGTTGTTGCTGTTTTGCTTTGATTTGTCATGTTATTTTTGTTATTTTTTAGTCATGATGCTTTAAATCTTCTTCTAATACATATACTTGAAGTTTGTTTTAATTTGGTTGCTTGTTTATTGCTATTTATGAGTTTATTATCATGTTCTTGCATTTTTAATTTTTTGTTTTCAAAATGTTTAAATTTGTTTATGTTTTATATTTTGTAATCCATGTGTTTGTGAAAATGTTTGTTAGTTTTAATACCTCTAGTTTATATTTTCATGATTTGAGTGTTATATTTTAGTTAAGTATGTTAGTATGTCAAGTGTTTGTGAAAATGCCATGCTTGCTTGGAGCTTGAGGCCATTCGGCCACTTCATGTATTTTGAATTGTATGTGCATTTTTGTTATGTTAAATGATAGGTTTGCATTTGTATGACATTTGATTGAGTATTTGGTTTAAGTATATCAAGTGTTTGTGAAAATGCCATGCTTGCTTGGAGCTTGAGGCCATTCGGCCACTTCATGTATTTTGCTTTGTGTGTGCATTTTTGTTATGTTAGTTGATAGATTGGCATTTGCATGACATTTGATTGAGTATTTGGTTTAAGCATGCCTTGTGTTTGTGTTATTTCCATGCATATTTTAGATGTTAGGTTTGGTTTATTTTTCCATGCATGTCCATGCATTTTAGACCTAGGTTGCATTAAATGCCATGCAAGTTCATTTAGGTCTAGGTCATTTTTATTGATGTCATGCATTTTTTCATGACATTTAGGTTTAGACTCATGCATTTCATGCATCATATTTGCTGTAATTTTCATGCATTTCATGTCCATGCCATTTGACTAATGATTTAGGCCAATTAATGGTTCAAAGTCATGCTCTCTTGAGCATACTTGTGGAAAATTAAAGAGTTGTCAAATTGATTATTCTATCTTTGTGATTTTTTTTTTTTTACTTAGCCAATTTTTGTTTAACTTTTCAAAAGTCCTAGCTACTGTTTGTGAGTCATTTTGTGAGTCTTAAATATTTTTACTTTGATTTTTAAATGATTTTATCAAAGGCAAAAATGTGTTTTGGCAAAACAGTTTTTTTCACCCAGTACTCGTACTTTCCCGATTTTTCTGGGCAGTCATCTTTAATCAAAAAATTAAGCCGATTATTTCTCGTGTAGTTTTACATGTCTTGAGTCTCCAGTATGTTTTTTAGATTTTTTAGAATTTTAAAATAGGGTAAAAAATCGTGGCTTAAAACTGGACAGAAGAGTCATAATTGAATTTGAGGAAATATCATTTTTCTGTTTTGGTTAAGTTATTTAGAGGGGGCTGATTAGAAAGTTTAGCTACTGACTAGGGTAGTTTCTAAGCCTTTTTAAACGCTAAAAATGATTTTTTAAGTCTCGGGTTAAGGGTGGTCAAGTCCGGGATTTTAAACTTAGGAAATTAGAGCAATTTAAAAAAGGGTTTAGCTAAGTTTTCATTTTTAATCTAAGTTTTTCAAAATTATTTTCAAACAATCACAAAGTATTTTGGTTTTAGAATATTTAATTTGATATATTTTCCTAAGGTAGCCGGATATCTTTTTAGATATACGGATTTCCTTAATTAAAGGAAAAAATACATTTTCATGCATTGCATTTTTCATATTCATGCATTTTATATAATATGTGATTTTTGCTATGATGATTCCTATGGTATTGTTATTATTTTGATTTATATGTTATATTGTTTATTATATGGTTTTGAATATTTCATGATATCCTATGCTTTTTGTTTAGTTATTTTTTTTGTCATATTATTTAGCATATACTATGTTCATGCATTATTATTTTCATTTTTATTTTCATGCATATTATATGACAGCATTATTTTATATTCCATGTCATTTAAATTATATGTCATATCATTCATATTTGCCATGTCATTTAAATTATTTCATTTCATGTAGAATATATTATGTTACCTAGGTTATTTCATTTCATTTAGGATATATTATGTCATTTAGAATATTTTATTTCATTTAGAATATATCATATGATTTAGGACATTTCATTTCATATAAAATATATTATGTTACCTAGGTCATTTCATTTCATTTAGAATATATCATATAACTTGGAATATTTCATTTCATTTAAAATATGCTAAGACATTTAAAGTATATCATATCATTTAGGTTGCATTATATTATTTAGACTTTGCTATGTCATTTTATTTATGTCATACATATTCATATTCATATTTTTTTTAAATGTTTTCAAAAAGGTATTCCCGAGTTAAAATAATTCATGAGTTCTCTGCCGGGTTTGCTGGAGAGGATATCATCAATTATCGTTAATAACATATTATCTTCTTTAAAATGAGAATGATTCAGAAAGTTTTCCAAAATTAATAAAAACTTCTATATTTTGCCACGTTTGTTGGGGAATATAGGGAAATTTTGAATTTATAAATTCCGGATCATTTTCAATTAAAAATGGAATTATTTTTCTTTAAATTGGGAATTAACTTGAAATACTAAATTTGAAATTGACTTTTTTACCAAGATTTGAGATAACACTTGATTAATAAGGTACCGTTTTATACGGGTGTTGTGGGGGTGCTAATCCTTCCCCACACGTAATCGAGTCCCGAACCCGTATTCTTTTATTTCTCTGGTTTAAAGCGCAGACTTGAAATTGGTTTTAAAAATGTTTTAATTAATTTTAAAATATTTTATAAAACCGGTTTTAATAGGTGAACGATCACACCTAGCTAAAAACGATTGGTGGCAACTGCATGTCTTTTTCAAGGTCATTTTCAAAACCTTCATTTTTCTAGAGGAATTAAGTCGACTTTTCCTTGGTTTTTTTTTTTTAATGCCACGCTTAACGAATAATAAAGTCTTGCGATGAGACTTGTTATTTTTTAGGTTGCGACAGCTTGGCGACTCCGCTGGGGACTTTTAGAGAGTGAGGCCTAGAATTAGTCATGTGTTATCAAAGTCTCGATTTTGTTGGTTTAATTGGTATTTAATTTTAATTCCCCATTTTTTTAAATAATAAATATAATTTTGAAAATAATAAAATATTTTTAAATATGTCCATATTCATTCACATGCATTTTATTATTGTTCTCTAGTTATTTAAGGTTGTATATTATAATTACTTGTTGGTTAATGCGTTACACTATTCTTGAATATTCTTTTAATAAATTGCTAGAGCATTTAGAATAAGGTTTGTAGAATAGGTGGTGACAGGTTTGTTGTTCCTCCACACACACCACACGTTCATTTGCATATCATGAGCCCTATACTCGGGTTTCGTCCTTTTAGGTGGGAGCAAAGTAACTAAACCTTCATGATTAACAATCCGCATGGGCTAGTGAAACACTTCCGGAGTACTAAATTACCTAAGCCTTCGTGATTAACAATCTACATGGGCTAGGGAAATAGACTCTAACAGATTGAACCCGCTTTTATCGGAGTGCCTTACTAGCCTTCACCGGCGACAGTGAGGAGCAATTTGGGGCCTTTAGAACCGATTCACCCTCATATAGTGAACCTAGGCAAAGTCATGCCGGATTTCCGTTAGATATACCGAAGGCAGGAACA
This sequence comes from Fremontodendron californicum, assembly GCA_030761205.1. Taxonomy (NCBI): domain Eukaryota; kingdom Viridiplantae; phylum Streptophyta; class Magnoliopsida; order Malvales; family Malvaceae; genus Fremontodendron; species Fremontodendron californicum. The sequence continues at coordinate 3,412,949 of JAULJL010000042.1, forward strand.
CATGGAGGGACATTTCTAAACCTTTTGTTACCTATTTTACACTCTGAATAAGTGTGGTAGATCGGGCAGCGATATACGTATATCGCCCGTAATAAATGTGATAATCTGTCCCAAAGGCACTATGATACCTATATAAGTAGATATTTGTTGGGGCAAATGTTCATTAGTTGTTTAACAAAAAAATAAAAATCATTTTTCAAGAATTTTTTCATTTTTGCACATTTCATGCATGTGAATAAAGCATGTACATTTTTTGTTGTATTATTGATCTCGTTTTTTGCAATAAATGGATGGTGATAATAATCTCATTTGATAGTTTCTATAAACCGGTAGTGTCACATGAACAATAGCATATTGTACCATAGTAAGATCCACTACTCCAAAATTCTTTTGAAAATAATATGTTTGGTTTTTCATAGAGAAAACATGTTTCAAAAAAATCATAGATCAAGTTTGGAGGAAAATCTTGCATAAGGAGATTTTTTAATAATCAAGATTTAGGTCCCACCAATTTCATGTAATCATTGGTTAATTTATTTGTATCATTTTGACATCATATCACAGTCCTAACATGCATAGTTATTCATTATAGAATACATTTGTGATATACATGGTCATTCTTTGTACCTACCTTTGTATTAATTCATTTATTCTTCGCATATATCATTTTGACATCATAGCATGCATTGTCATTCATTGTAGAATACGTTTATGACATGCATAGTCATTATTTGTATACATGTGCATCAATTTATTCATTTTCTTAATGTATCATGTTGGCATTAGACTGCATCCATAGCATACATAGTCATCATAATTTCTCTACATATGTTCATGCATTAATCATCAGTATATTCATGCACATAGGAATAGAGCATGTACATTCATAATTGTATTCTTAATCTCATGACATTTTTTATTTGCATGAAAGGGGTTCGAGATATGAGGAAAGAATCGGAGGAACGATTGGGTGCTTTGGAACGAAATCAAGAAGAATTTGGACATGAACTCCGGGAATTGAAGGAACAGCTTGTCAAATTGCTGAAAATGTTTGAGGATATGGGTAAGAGTGAAGGAGAACTTTCTCATGGCTCTTCATCGCCTTCGGATCAACCAAAACCATTAGGTCCAAAACATACAATCCTTGTTGGGTCCTGCACTTGTCAATGCCACAAAGGTTGCAATCCTGATGAAATTGTGGACAAAATTGTGAAAATGATTAAGCCTGAAAGCCTAATACCAAAGATAGAAACCTCGGATCCTGTACCATACCTGCAAAATGTTCTAGGTCCAAACCAGTGTCCCCACCCTACTATGGTCCAATCGTCCATTGGGATGATCACTACGGGACCCATGAATCCCACTCCATTACCACCAATTGGCAGCTCATATTGCTTCCCTCATCAATCACCTTATCCAGCATCTGGGATAGGAACCTCGAGCTATGTACAACCTCCAAAGGCCCCGTGTCCAAATCCATACCCTTACCATGCTGTTCCGCCACGTCTCCATGTAAACACTCTGGTTCGGACCTTAGTGCCACCACCAAGTGCCCCAACTCCTAGGCCATGTGTGACTAAGAAACCCCAAGATAAGACCCAAAGGCATTTCGATCCCTTTCCAATCAGCTACCGAGAGCTTCTCCCTATACTGATCTAAAATCACATGGTTGCATGTGTCCCATTGAAACCCCTGTTACCACCATATCCAAAGTGGTATAATCCAAATGCAAGATGTGATTATCACTGTGGAATTATTGGCCATAGCATTGAAGACTGTATAGCATTCAAAAAGAAAGTGCAATTTCTTATAGATGCCAAGTGGTTGGATCCAACGACACTGATTGATAGAGGGCTGGGAAAGCGTTATTAGGATTGGGAGATTTGCGGCATTGAGGTTGAAATACTTCAATCCTATATGAAGTAATAGGATTTCACTTTTTCATAACCGGCTCTTATAGCCTTAGGATGCTAGGAAGAATAAAATACTTATAAATACAATTTTAATTACTGCTCAGATTTTGTAAACATGGTTTATACCATTGTGAACGTTGATATGGGAATGAATTGACTATGCTTCAAATTTATGAGAAGTTGATAATTAAGTTCCTCCGATTCTTATTTCCTTCGTGATATCTTCCCCTTTGCATTTTGCATCCGATCAATTATTTGTCATACCATACATTCATACATGTATCATGTTAAGCATCAGGTTGCATTCATGCATTCATAATCAGCATGATTTTTCTGTATATATCCATGCATTAATTTGTTTATTCTTTACATGCATAATGTTGACTTTGGGTTGTATTCATGACAAACATAGTAAGCATGATTTCTCTGTATATGCTCATGCATTAATCTGTCATATTAACATTAAGATGCATTCATGACACACATGGTCAGCATGATTTTCTTTGTATATACTCTGTATCAATTATTCATTGTTTATATGTATCATAATTGACATCATGTTGCATTCATAGTGTATATGATCATTCATTGGGAAATACGCTGAAATGTACATGATCATTAATTGCTTATATCCATGCGTTGATTTTTTTATTCTTTGCTTGCAACATGTTGGCATCGTGATTGCATTTATTACATATATGGTCAACATCTTTCCACTATATATGTCCATACATCATATTGTTTAGGCTTCATGTGCATCAAATTGCATTCATGTCTCCTTCATCATGACATACATATTGAGGGAATAAAACAGAAGTTGGCTTGGCCTTAAGAGTCTTTGAAAGAATTTTCATTTCAAATAAGAGGTATAAGAAGTACTGAGTACCCTTTTAACACAGGCTAGTGCTATGAAGAATGAACAAGTTGCCTGATGCACCCAAAAGAGTGTATCTTATTTAACCTTGCACTAAAAAGATCAATTGTAAGTATAATAATTAGCAAGGGTCGAGTCCTCAGGGATTGGGTTTTAATCTATGAGTTATTAGTTTATAACTTACGTTCAAAGAAAACAATAAAAGAAAAGGGGTTTTTGAAGCCAGATTTAAACTAAAGTAAATAATAAGAATAAGATGCAAGGCGGTATAACCAGCCAATAAAAATATATATACTAAATTAGGCGGTATAACCAGCCAATAAAAATATATATACTAAATTAGGCGGTATAACCAGCCAATAAAAATAAAACAAAGTTAATATACAAATTAGGCGGTATAACCAGCCAATAAAAATAAATATACTTTTAAAAATAAGCAAACTAGAAAAGTAAGAAAACAAGTAAGAAGAATCAAATATGAAAAATATGGTTAAGGTTTCATTCTCCACCACTAGACATCATTAAGAATCAATTTCAGATCTATCAATATCAACCAACTATCAAAGTTAACAACCGTAGATAACAACAAGCTCTGTTATCCCAATCTTTCCTTAGTTTGTCGTTAAATAGAACAAGCTCTCTATTTAATCTCTAACCATTAAACAACCTAGAATAAGCTCTCTAAATTCAATTTAATGGCAGCTTTATGATGAGAAAGATAGGTTGATCTAAGCAACAAATACATAAGCTCGGATTGTTCAACTTAGGTTATGTTCCACCTTGCAATTATTGAAAACTTGACCATAATCATTAATCACAAATTGCCACTTATGAATAGGAAATCAAGACAATTACACGGATCAAGACTCCTAGACTAGCAATAGATAATTATCAAGATCTATCTAGTTGTACACCTAAATAAATCAAGACAACATCATGAACAGTTCTTGTAGAAGAACATAAGCAACTTTGATAGAAAATTAATGATAGATAGAATCTGAAAATCAATCACAAAACATGTCTAGAGCTTTGAAATCACCCTTAACCAAATAGAAGTTTAGCCTAGCATAGGCATTGTAAACATAAACATAAAATTAAAGAGAATCTAAGAAGGAAATAAAAGAAAGAAAGAAGAAGAAGAAAATAAAGAAAAAGAAAACTAGAGAAAAGAAAGAAGAAGAAAACTTAGAGAATTTTATTACAATGGCTAATATCCTACCAATGTACAATATGATCCTCTACAATCATCCAAGGCCCTCTATTTATACACATTTTGGAGGGCTAAATGACAAGAGACAAGCTTTACAAATTTCAAAGGTAGGTATAATAGGTGGGTGCATTTTTCTAACAATTTTCGTCATATTGTATGACAATTTTGATCAGCCAACTTGATGGTCGATTTTGTCAATATTGGAGGCCTGATCTGATCACATGGTCTTCTAGAAAAATGTTCCCCTATCAGTTACTGATCCATAGCCGTTGGAATCAGCTCATTTGCTGATGTGGATAAGAAGATATGGGCAAAATACGAAAACAGGTCAGCACAGACGTCATTGCACATCAGCCAACTTGATGGTCGATTTCGCTAGGAAAACCGACTCCGTTTCAAGAAGTGTAAAACATGAAAAAGATAGATATGCCTCTTAGCTTTGCACGGTTAAAATTTCAGCCTTATTGCTTCAGTGAAACTCCAGATATAGCTGATATGGCAAAAGGTGTCGGAACTGGAACTGAACTGGATTTGCCCTTAATTCTAGTAATCTGAAATCACTCAAAGAAACTTGTGAAAAACACCAAATTACATAAAAATATAAAAGATCATAAACACAATTAGACTAAACAATAATAACTCGTATTTGACACAAAACAATAATAAAACATAACTAAAAACTATATAATTATACGAGTTATCACACCCCCACACTTAGATTGTTGCTAGTCCCTAGCAACGACTCAATAAAAATAAAATAAGAAAATCTAATCTAATCCACTTTCGTAGGAAATCACGGTGGCACTTAGCATGTGACACAAGCCTTTAAACCCCTAGGTGTCCCTAGTGGACGAGTTTAGTCTCGTGAGGGTTTACTAGAACGATACCCACAAACATTGAAAAACTAAAATATAAATAAACTACATATACTAAAAATATTTATTCCTAATCCTTTCAATACAAATTAGAGACAATCTTTGAACAAGTCTTATAAACTAATCAATAGCTTAAAGAATTTCACAAAAATTCATGCTTGAATGTAAATTGTTTGAGTTAAGCCAATATTAACATAACATATCTCAATCAAAATAGTGCATGTTCAAATTTAATCTCAACTTCTCACATGATATACCCTCATGATTTTCACTCTTTAAAGTAGTGGTGAAGTGTTTACACTCAATCAATCTCATGAAAACAGTTCTACCATATTCTTGCTTGTCCACCTATTCTCCACTATTTGGATCATACAACTTCATGAATCAAGAGGTCTTTAATCAAGATTGTAATGGGGCCAAGGGGTTTGTAATGTGGTTGAATAACAAAAGGATAAAGATATCACAAAGGCTCCAAAGAGTTCATAAAGTTTAAAGACATAATAAGATCATACAAAGAAACTTCTCAAAACTCTTTACAAGTACATAGTCACCTAGGCCGAATATTCATATTGGGCCTTTTCTTCATTCTAAACAACTTTGTAACATCTTTTTCTTTTTCCACAAATTCAAGAGATGATTCATATTTTTTACATAGGAATGTATTTGCCAGTATTCCATTTCTTTTTCTCTTGACTTTTCTTTTCTTTTCCCCCCACACTTATTTCTTGTTTCTAACCCAAATTTTCAACTAAAAATATCCCTTGTTTTTTGCAATATGTCTCAAAATATATAATCCATCTTTAGAACAAGGGTAAGGATATAAGTATATTTAGGCTAGGTGTAAGTTGTGGTTACCAATAAAACAGCATATTTAATGTAGGCTCAAATTGGCTCACTAGTGGGGATGTTCTCTTAGAACATTAATAATGGATGGCTGTTTGGCTCTGGTTATAATCCTAATGCCTCTATCATATTCATGTTGTCACATGTATCAATATAGTCTCAAACGGTTTAAAGCAAGTTCTAGAGAATCATGTAATCATAAGAGCACTCAAGAAAGAAATTAGATTGATTTGTATAATGCATCAATCATTATAGGCTCAAAAACTCACAAGGATGATTATACAAGTCAGATTAAGTCTAAACATGCTTCTTTCTCAATCAACATATCATATTAACATTGGCTCATAAAAAGGTTGACATCAAGCTCAATTCTCATGAAAATCTTCTCACTAATAAATCTGTTTTAGACTTATGCAATTCATATCTCATCATTGTATTAAAAAGGAACTAAAACACACTAAAAAAATTAATAATAATAATAAAGACTCTAAAAAAAATATATATATAGTAGACAAAAATAAAAGAAATCCTAAATCATTCCCCCCACACTTAATTCTTACATTGTCCTCAATGTAAGTCTATTAACCCAAATGAAAGAATCATGTGTAAGAGAAAAGAACTAATAACATAAGAATAGGAACAACTAAGACTCAAAACAAAACAAACTCATGCAACCTAAATAATCCTAAAATACTAAACAAAAATTAACAAGTAAACATAAAAAGATTAAAATCAAACTGACAAGGTATGTCTCAAGTCTCCCTTACTCAGACCTTGTTCAGAATGAATACTTCTAAATTGCTTAAAACACAACAAAATTTTTTTTTTTTTTGAAAAGAAGAAATCAAACTGACAAGGTATGTCTCAAGTCTCCCTTACTCAGACCTTGTTTAGAATGAATACTTCTAAATGGCTTAAAACACAACAAATTTTTTTTTTTTTAAATTAGCAAAATATGTCCCTTACCCCCTACTAAAATATGACATTGTCCCCAATGTCAAATTTTAAAGGTAGAATTTAGGAGATATTACCTGCAGAGGTTGCTAACCACTTATTATAACTGAGACACAACAAGCAAAATGTTAGATAATGTCACAAAGACAAAGTGCAATCCACTCCTTGCTCGTCCATATCTCTTTTTCTTTTTCCGAGCGTTTGCGAAACAACCGTAGCAGATAAACACTCATAAGCTTGGAGCTTTTTGAGTAAATCTTCAATGGTTGTAGCAGAAATTATGGTTCTCCTTGCCTCTGAAAACATGAATCCATTATCCACAGCATTATCTAAATATGAAAGCAAATTACTAAAATAACCATTAATATTAAGCAAACCAATGGGTTTCTTATTTGTGACCAAAGATGACCAAGAAGCCACGCAAGCTATTTCTTCCAATGTACCCAGACCTCCTGGTAAAGCAATGAATGCATCGGCAGAATGGTACATGATTGTCATCCGTTCAGGGATACTCCAGACTTGTATTTCCTTACCCACGGTAGGTCCACAAAAACTTGTGAATAGTTTTGGCACGATTCCTAGAACTGGACTTCCTCCGGCGTGTGCTGCTGTAGCGACTGCTCCCATTAAACCCGTACTACCGCCTCCATAAATCAAGTGGATCTTTTGTTGGGCAAGTATTACTCCAACTCTTATGGCTTCATCAGCGAATATGTTATTTTTCCCTGGATAAGCACCTCCAAAGACACAAATTTTTTTAATGCGCTGGGATGAAGTACTTTCCTTTTTTTTTCTTCGAGTGCCTGAAATAGAATGAGTACATGGTGTAATATATTGAGGACTGAGTAGTGAATTAGACAAGAGTAATAATGTCGCCGAAAGTGTATCTGACCTGTCAGAAGAAAATGTTAACCTAACAAAAGATTTTTGCGTGATTTCAGGAAGAAAATCAAAAAGAGAAGAAAAAATCAACCGTAAAAGACAAATAAAAAAAACGAGAATAATTACACAAATCGAACAACACGTAAATTAAACCAAAATAAAGTTATTGCAAATCAAACCAAAAGCTGAGAAGTCATTTATTGTAGTTATGATTGTGGCTCACATCTTCCTCTGGTTTTACGTCCAGAAACGGCTTAAACGCCTTCTATGAGTCGAGGATATGCTTCCCATCCAGTTTTCTTACAAGCTGGCAAACAAGGTCTTTTAACATCAGATTCCCAAGATGTTGCCATTCCCTTTGGAATTGCGGCCATAAATCAAGAATTTCTCTTTGTACGTCTCCACTAGGATGCGTCTCAAGAGAAAGTTGGATATTACCCAAATTCTCCTTACTCAGTCCATCCTTAATGAATTCAATTTTATCATCTCGATTAGAGGACGGAATCCCAATAGAACGACATTTACCGTTACACGTCCATCGTGCACATTTGTGGCAATTTGAACTCATGCGCTTTGCTCGTCGCTTCTTTGCAAAAGTGCTTCTACCTGTACCTGGTAAATGTAAAACAGGAAGATATTCATCTTCACGTACCTTGGCTTCAATTATCCAACGTATGTCTTCAGGAATCCCTTTGTGCATAAGCTTCTTAATCTTTCAAATCGAACTTGGTAAAGCTTCAGTAAAATATTTCGAGGAAAATGAGGAAATCGTTTCTGCAATCTTGTGAGAATATCATCCATCCTGAAAAAAATGAAAAAAAAAATTGAAAGAGAAATTGGAAGAGAAATTTATATACAATATCAGTTTTGTGGGTAGCTGATGGAACCGATTTAAATAATCACGGAGTACCGTTATCCGCCATTTAACCGGGGTTAAAAAAAATTAAAAATTATATTTATAGTTATTTTCAAAACAAAGATCAGAAAGAAAAACAACATAAAAAGACTCAAAAACAAAACACTCTAAATAAAATCCTAAATTCTTCCCCCCACACATAATTCTTACATTGTCATTAATGTAATGCTATTAATCCCAAATGAAAGAATCATGTGTAAGTGAAAAGAACTAATAAACAAAATAAACTTATGCAGCCTAAATGAACTTAGAAACACTAAACACAATTAGCAAAGAAACATAAGAAAAAGATAAAGAAAAAGAGAGCAAATCTGAGGATGGCAGTTTGGCAATGCTTTCACTAATTAGGCTACCTCCCCCAATTAGCACTTGATTGATTGTTTCCAGTCTAGCCAATTCCCCTTCTTGGCTTTTTAGGATCTTTTGGCTTAGACATGAAACTTCTCGAATTTTTGCGTTTTGGAGGAAGTTTTCTTTGCAAAACAGCCAATGCATTCTCCCCCACACGTATTATTTCATCATTCTTGGTGGGGTATAGCTCTTTGAGGAATTGTGCATATCTTGGTACTTGTCTAATGGCATCCACAAGCAAGCTGTTTAAGGTTTCCAAAAATTGTTGTTCATGTTCCTCCTTCTTGGACTTTGCAAATCTGCTAGGAAAAAGTGGAGAAGGAACATTAGTAGAAATAAGAACCTTAAAAGCTACCTGAGGTGTCAAAGTACTCTCAATTTGAATGGTGGCTTCATTATCCTCAAGAAGTGAATCCATCTTTGGTTTTGTCTCATCCTCATCTTGTTCCTCATTTCTCAAGGTCACAATAGTAGCATTCTCCTTTGGGTTAATCACCGTTTGGGAAGGGAGTGCTAGAGATCTTTCTGCTACTAATTCCACCATACTACTAGCCAATAGGCTCATTTGCTTTTCCAAACTCTGGATGCTTGCCCTTGTTTCCTGTTGAAATTGCAAAGTATTAGTAACAAGAGAATCGACAAGATCTTCTAAAGAAGTACCTGAGTTTTGAGTCATATGTGGTGGTTGAAGAAGATCTGGTTCTTGAGACCATGATTGATTGAAGCTAGATGGATGAGTGTAATTCGCATAAGGATTTACTTCTTGGTAATTTTTCGAGTAGCCATAATTAGTATGATCCCACCATCCCTCATGGTAAGTGTTTGAGTAATGATCATACTGTTGGTCTTCGAACACTTGATGGCCTTGACATCCTCCCATGGCCAATTGTTGAACTGGGGAGGTGAGCTTGGCTTGTTGATTCTCCATGTTCATGTATGCCACCAACTCTTCAAGTGTTAGATTGCTCAATTCCATCGTTTTTTTTTTTCTTTTTTTCTTTCTTTCAAAATTTGATAAGAAAAACCCGTATGTACAAGAAAATAAAACTCATTAGAACTGAAAATAAGAATAAACTAAGTAACAAATAAACTAAAAAAAAAACAATCCCCGGCAACGGCGCCAAAAATTTGATGCACCCAAAAGAGTGTATCTTATTTAACCTTGCACTAAAAAGATCAATTGTAAGTATAATAATTAGCAAGGGTCGAGTCCTCAGGGATTGGGTTTTAATCTATGAGTTATTAGTTTATAACTTACGTTCAAAGAAAACAATAAAAGAAAAGGGGTTTTTGAAGCCAGATTTAAACTAAAGTAAATAATAAGAATAAGATGCAAGGCGGTATAACCAGCCAATAAAAATATATATACTAAATTAGGCGGTATAACCAGCCAATAAAAATATATATACTAAATTAGGCGGTATAACCAGCCAATAAAAATAAAACAAAGTTAATATACAAATTAGGCGGTATAACCAGCCAATAAAAATAAATATACTTTTAAAAATAAGCAAACTAGAAAAGTAAGAAAACAAGTAAGAAGAATCAAATATGAAAAATATGGTTAAGGTTTCATTCTCCACCACTAGACATCATTAAGAATCAATTTCAGATCTATCAATATCAACCAACTATCAAAGTTAACAACCGTAGATAACAACAAGCTCTGTTATCCCAATCTTTCCTTAGTTTGTCGTTAAATAGAACAAGCTCTCTATTTAATCTCTAACCATTAAACAACCTAGAATAAGCTCTCTAAATTTAATTTAATGGCAGCTTTATGATGAGAAAGATAGGTTGATCTAAGCAACAAACACATAAGCTCGGATTGTTCAACTTAGGTTATGTTCCACTTTGCAATTATTGAAAACTTGACCATAATCATTAATCACAAATTGCCACTTATGAATAGGAAATCAAGACAATTACACGGATCAAGACTCCTAGACTAGCAATAGATAATTATCAAGATCTATCTAGTTGTACACCTAAATAAATCAAGACAACATCATGAACAATTCTTGTAGAAGAACATAAGCAACTTTGATAGAAAATTAATGATAGATAGAATCTGAAAAACAATCACAAAACATGTCTAGGGCTTTGAAATCACCCTTAACCAAATAGAAGTTTAGCCTAGCATAGGAATTGTAAACATAAACATAAAATTAAAGAGAATCTAAGAAGGAAATAAAAGAAAGAAATAAGAAGAAGAAAATAAAGAAAAAGAAAACTAGAGAAAAGAAAGAAGAAGAAAACTTAGAGAATTTTATTACAATGGCTAATATCCTACCAATGTACAATATGATCCTCTACAATCATCCAAGGCCCTCTATTTATACACATTTTGGAGGGATAAATGACAAGAGACAAGCTTTACAAATTTCAAAGGTAGGTATAATAGGTGGGTGCATTTTTCTAACAATTTTCGTCATATTGTATGACAATTTTGATCAGCCAACTTGATGGTCGATTTTGTCAATATTGGAGGCCTGATCTGATCACATGGTCTTCTAAAAAATGTTCCCCTATCAGTTACTGATCCATAGCCGTTGGAATCAGATCATTTTCTGATGTGGATAAGAAGATATGGGCCAAATACGAAAACAGGTCAGCACAGATGTCATTGCACATCAGCCAACTTGATGGTCGATTTCGCTAGGGAAAACGACTCCGTTTCAAGAAGAGTAAAACATGAAAAAGATAGATATGCCTCTTAGCTTTGCACGGTTAAAATTTCAGCCTTATTGCTTCAGTGAAACTCCAGATATAGCTGATATGGCAAAAGGTGTCGGAACTGGAACTGAACTGGATTTGCCCTTAATTCTAGTAATCTGAAATCACTCAAAGAAACTTGTGAAAAACACCAAATTACATAAAAATATAAAAGATCATAAACACAATTAGACTAAACAATAATAACTCGTATTTGACACAAAACAATAATAAAACATAACTAAAAACTATATAATTATACGAGTTATCATTGCCCGAATGGAAAGAATGGAAAGGATACAGGAAGAATTGTGAGAACAGCTGGCAAAGTCTCAAGCAGAATCTAAAGATCAAATGATTAAATTGATGGAGCTAATGTCCACTGTAATCAAGGGATACACTGAAAACTTGGCCAGCAGAGAAGGGTTAGAGGCACGAAAGGGTCAGAATGAGGTCGTAATGATGGATGCCCAGAACACAGTTAACCCCTTCAATGTCTTAAATTCAGAGGATCCAGCTGAACAGGCAAAGTTGAAAATGGTTAATGAGATAGAGTTGGCAGATTCCCAAGGGAAATATCAGTTGCTAGATGAAAGGCTCCGGGCAATAGAAAATACAGACGTATTCGGGAATGTGGAGGCAAAAGAACGATGCTTGGTCTTCGATTTAGTCATCCCTCCTAAATTCAAGGTCCCTGACTTTGTGAAATATGACGGGACGACTGATCCGTCAGCCCACATCACTATGTTCTGCCAAAAGATGACAAGTCATATAGATAATGATAAGCTTCTAATTCACTACTTTCAGGATAGCCTCAGCGGGTCCGCAATTAGGTGGTATAGTCAGTTGAGCAAGGATCAGATTCGCTATTGGAATGATTTGGCTAGGGCTTTTCTAAACCAGTACAAGCATATGACCGACAAGACACCTGATCGTCTCACTTTGCAAAATATGGAGAAAAGAGCTACTGAGAGCTTCAAAGAGTATGCTCAGAGGTGGAGGAACATGTCTACCCAAGTACAACCACCTTTGACACAAAAGGAAATCACCGTCCTTTTTGTGAATACACTGCAGGCCCCGTACTATGATAGACTCGTCAGCAATGCCTCAAAGAATTTTCCAAATATAGTAATCTCAGGGGAAATGATTGAGAATGCTATCAAGAATGGGAAACTTGAAAGAGAAGGAACATCCAATGTCGAGAGAAATAAGGCACCTAGAAAGAAAGAGGAAGATGTCCAAGCTATGAGAGATTTTGTCCCATATTCCCAATTTCCCTCATACATATCGTGTTTCCCTACTAAGGTATCTCCAAGCCTTTATCCTTACCTACCAACCCAAGCACCTAATCCTATACCAGCCCTTGCAACAAGGCCTACTTCTAGAAAACGACCGCGGGAAAACCAAGAAAGAATCCCAATCCCCATCCCTGACCTGCTGCCATTACTAATAAAGAATCAGTACCTTACCCCGATACCTTTGAAAATAGCTTCGAATCCATCAGCGAGGAGTTATGACCCTGACAGCAAGTGTGATTATCACCTGGGGGTAGTTGGGCATTCAACTGAAAAATGCAGACAACTAAAAGAAAGGATTAAAAGTCTTATCTGTGATCGTATTTTGACATCGAAGTTTATCAATCAGTGGAAGGCCGCTTTGTCGTAAATCAGTTTCTTTCAGGGTTTTAGGATGAGAATTACTACTTTTGAAGGATGTCAATATGAGCATTTTGATGCATGTAGTTTCAGACCTTATGATGAAAACACTTGTCTCATGTCGGCATTCATAAGAACTAAATGAATTTTGATTTTTAAATGCTTTATGTTTGTTGTATAATTTGAATTTGCAAAAACAAGCATTTAGGAAGTTTTAATAATGGATAGTCTCAAGAATATTGATGATCATTGTTACAAATGACCCAATACCTTCTCCCCTCTCTTTTAAGCTTTCCCAGGCCTAAACCCCTTGAATCGAGAACACTTGAAAGACCTAATGCTTCAAGGAATATGAATGACTGAATTTCATAAAACCATTGTTATCATAGAATGAGCAAAGATATAGATCTTAGTCTAGGCTATGAACAAAGGAAGGAACTTTTCGAAATTTTTTCGAACTCCTTGAAATTCAAACAAATAAGACTTTTTGTCAAGAATTTAGATCATGGTAATTTAGTGTGTGCCAAGGTTGTGCCAAGACCATTCATGACATTTCAACAACCACAAAATACCAATTTCCCAGACATCACTTCATGATTGACACCCTGGGGGCACAATGATTAAACTAGATTATCCCATGTCCCATAGAAAACCCATTTTTAGGTTATATTTTCTTTGTCTCTTAAAAGAACTCAGATTTGAAACTCAGCCTTTTCAAAATAGACCTAGACTTGCTATGTTCCTTGTTGATACAAACTCTCATGGTTAACCAAATTAGGGCATCATATGCGGAAATTATCGATATATGGTGAATAAGGATGGACTAACGCATGAATCATTGGGGCATGCGATGAAAAAAAAAGCAAAAAAAAAAAAGAAGAAAAATTATGATATCATGCATATGAGAATTTGGATGATTCCAAAGTGCAAAATGAAATTTTGATTATCTATTCCCCCTGGGGATTGCTTTTCAATTAGAATATTTGTGCTTGATATGATGAATGGCCATCTTTCATATCCCTTTCGCAAAAAAAAATTATCCATAGTCACCCATTTTGAGCCAAAAGAATTCTTTCTGCTTTGAACCCTGATCAAGGATCACCCTCTACACTGGGGGGCAAATACGAGGAAAGCTCTTTTTAAAGATCATGGAGGAATGAGTCTTGGCTCAAAGACAGATACAAAGCAAATGGAGCCCCGAAAGAATATGGGATCACTCTGTGAAAAAGTATGGCAAATGAAAGCCAAAAGCAAAAAAGAAAAAGAGCAAAAGTAAAAAGGAAAGAAATGTCCAAGAAGGGACAAATGCTTCAAAGAGAATTCTCCTTAAGAAATGATCCTTGATCTGATTACCCTCAAACACATATTTTGGGCCCATTTATCCTTTTTTTTGAACCCCGAACCATGGCCTACATTACGTGTTTTAAAAGTCCATTTTGATCAAGCATGAATATTTAATTTGAAGGTTTTTTTCTTGGATTTTATCCCATCTCATCGAATTATCATTTCACTAAGGAAGAATTTAGAATTATCAAGTGCATGGTAAAACAATGAAAAAGAAAAAAGAAAGAGAAGGAAAAATGGAAATAATGGGACTCTAGGGTGAAAACCCAAAAATGAGCGGTCTAGAGTAAAATAGGAATTTTTGATGCCATCTATGATAGTACCAATACCACAAAAGAGAAGGTCATCTTGGAAAAGTGGTAATCGACGAACATCTAGGAATTTTTGAACCTCCCAAATTATCAGCTCTCAGTTGGAGGATTGATTTCAAAAACTGAAACACTTTTTCTCCAAAATCAACTTTTCCAGTTTAAATATACCAACCAATCTTGATGCTTGTCAAAATGCCTTGATATGAAAACTAAAAGAATGTTGAATTTGTTTGATTTTCAATGAATTCATGATTTATAAAACCTGTTCCATTTGTAAGCCTAGAAGGGACATACATTTTTGTTATGAAATTTCCTTTGATCAACCAAAATCTTGTTATACCAAGCATTGCCAATTCAAATTGAAAAACCTAGATTGATATTTAGAGAAGTTTTTAACAATTATCATCAGTCTTCAAAAGACTTGTACATCACACATTGTGGGGTTAATATTTTTGTTTAGAAGTTTTCAAAATGAAAAAACAAATAAAAATATTTTTTTTAAAGCACCCATTCTTGATGTTGACATAAGACAAGGGTTTTTCTAACCCAAAGGTATAGAACTGCTAAGATAGGTCTTGACTTCCAGATATGATAAGAAGAAATAGAATCCGTTTCAGACCTCTGATGATGAAAGTTTGAAAACTGTTGGGGCAAAGAGAATAGCCAAAATGAATTGAAGACATACGCTGATTTGAAAAGGAAAAAGGAATTGGAAAGGCTAAGCCAAAGTCTAGAAAAATGATTAGGGGCATTTGCATCTTTTCATGAAGCGTTTGCATCATTATCGATCTTCGCATTTGCATCATGAAGAAGCATTCTGCACGTTGTCAATTCCTTGCATTTGTATGATTTAAAAGCATTTGCATAATGCCAATCTTTGCATCTGCATCATTTCATGACGTAGTTGCGTTAACACCAATTTTCGCATTTGCATCATAAAGAAGCATTTGCACATTATTGACCTTTTGCATCCTTCTGAGAAGTAATTGCGTTATTTGAGAATCATTTGCATCATTTAGAAGCATCTGCATCTTATTCAACATCTACATCTGCATCAAGAAACATTTGCATCAATTCAAAACATTTACATTTGCAATATGAAGTATGTGTATCCTATTAATTATTTGCACCAGAATCAAAAAAGCATTCGCATCTTCTCAAAATCTTCAGGTTAATTTTCAACAATTCTTCAAAGACCATTTCTTAAGACCTCCAGGCATAATTTTTTCAAATCACGGGTAAGGCCTACGGGCACCATTTTTAAGACCTCTGGGCACCATTCTTAAGACCTCCGAGAATATTTTTTTCAAATCACGGGTAAGGCCTACGGGCACCATTTTTAAGACCTCCGGGCACCATTCTTAAGACCTCCGGGCATAATTTTTTCAAATCACGGGTAAAGCCTACGGGCACCATTTTTAGGACCTCCGGGCACTATTCTTAAGACCTCCGGGCATAATTTTTTCAAATCATGGGTAAGGCCTATAAGCACTATTTTTAAGACCTCCGGGCACCATTCTTAAAACCTCCGAGCATAATTTTTTCAAATCACGGGTAAGGCCTACGGGCACCATTTTTAAGACCTCCGGGCACCATTCTTAAGACCTCTGGGCATAATTTTTTCAAATCATGGGTAAGGCCTACGGGCACCATTTTTAAGACCTCCGGGCACCATTCTTAAGACCTCTGGGCATAATTTTTTCAAATCACGGGTAAGGCCTACGGGCACCATTTTTAAGACCTCCGGGCACCATTCTTAAAACCTCCGGGCATAATTTTTTCAAATCAAGGGTAAAGCCTACGGGCACCATTTTTAAGACCTCCAGGCATCATTTTTAAGATCTCCGGGCACCATTCTTAAGACCTCCGGGCATAATTTTTTCAAATCATGGGTAAGGCCTACGGGCACCATTTTTAAGACCTCCGAGCACAATTCTTAAGACCTCCGGGCATAATTTTTCAAATCACGGGTAAGGCCTATGGGCACCATTTTTAAGACCTCCGGGCATAATTTTTTAAATCACGGGTAAGGCCTATGGGCACCATTTTTAAGACCTCCGGGCACCATTCTTAAGACCTCCGAGCATATTTTTTTCAAATCACGAGTAAGGCCGTCGGGCACCATTTTTAAGACCTTCGGGCACTATTCTTAAGACCTCTGGGCATAACTTTTTCTTGCAAATCGAATTCGTTTCCTTAAGACGGGTCGAGCCTTGATTAGTCAGGGAATTTAATTTAAGGACAAAATCTTCAATTTACAACTTTTTCAAAAAAATGAAAAAATGAAAAAATGAAAAGATGATGGAAAAATGAAAAAAAAGGAACCCCTTTCCCTTTCCTTCACATGTGATTTCACTAACTGTACAAAATTAGTGTTTGTTTATCTTTGCCTAATTCCTGATTCTCAGCAGTAGCCAAAGAGGGGCAGCTGTATACACCTAATTTTGTCCTGACCACTAAAACAGTTATGTTTTCTTCCTAAATTGATGTTTCAGAATGTAAAAAGACTTTTTTTCATCCTGCAGGTGGTACTCCGAGACTTAGTTTAAGAGGGCGAGCACAAAAAGTCAACCCTAAAAAGTCAACTACTAAAAAAGTCAACCCACTTTCAAAATCAAGATTTGAAGTTCAATTGAAAAATGGTGAAAGAATTTTGATAATCCGAGGTCTACATCGAAAGATATGGAGTTCGGAAGTTGGGTTATGGAGATTCAGTAAAGGAAACCCTAATCCGGGAAATTTACGGAAAAGTGCATAAACGATCGAATTAGTCAAAATTGAAGGTTCCAAATGAAAGATAAGCACTGACTATGGGTAATGGAGAAGTCACTTGAAAGAAAAACTTAAAGAAAAGTCAATCCAGGAGAAAACCGAGAATTAAGGTTTTTGGTGGATTTTAGTGAAATTGGGAATAATTACAGAAATAACCCGACTTGGTAAGATTAAAGCCCCAAAGGATGAAGAATGATTAAAAAAGGACAGCCCAAGGCTCAGTTTGAAGAAAATCTGAAAATCAGACTTGTTTTGAGCAAAACCGGGTTTCGTAGGCAAAAGGACAAAATTGAAAATTTTGGGAAAAATAGCAAATGGACTCCAAAAATTCTAAAAAATTGAAAATCTCATTCTTAAATCATTTGGAAGAGATTGGAAAAAGAAAATCTTGATTCGGAGTTCATTTGCAAAATGACCAAATCTCGGGTCTTTAATAAAGTAATTCAAGAAGATAAATCCCGGAAAAATAGAAAATGGACTCCAAAAATTTTGAAAATTTGAAAATATCATTTTTAAATTATTTGGAAGATATTGGAGAAAGAAAATCTTGATTCAGAGTTCGTTTGCAAAATGGCTAAATCCCGAGCCTCCTATGTAGTAATTCAAGCAGATAAATCCCGAAAAAATACCAAATGAGTTCCAAAAATTATGAAAACTTCCAGATCACACTTTTAAATTATTTGGAAGAGATTGGTGAAGAAAACTCTTGATTTGGAGCTCGTTTATAAAATGGTAAAATGTAGGGGCATAAAAGGGCAATTTTGGAAGAAAAAATCCAAATAAATAGCAAACAGACTCGGAAAATTTTGAAAACTTCCAGAATTCAATTTTTTATTATTTTGAAAATATTGAAAAAAGAAAATTTTAATTTGGAGTCCGTTTGCCATTTATTTGCATCCGAGGGGCAAAAAGGTCATTTTACCTAAAAACTGAAAAAGGCTTCTTTTGCCCTTCAAAAAAATCAGACTTGGGCTCGAAGAGAGAGTGCTGGCCGGAGTTCATTTGCAAAATGACCAAATCTTGGGTCTTTAATAAAGTAATTCAAGAAGATAAATCCCGGAAAAATAGAAAATGGACTCCAAAAATTTTGAAAATTTGAAAATATCATTTTTAAATTATTTGGAAGATATTGGAGAAAGAAAATCTTGATTCAGAGTTCGTTTGCAAAATGGCTAAATCCCGAGCCTCCTATGTAGTAATTCAAGCAGATAAATCCCGAAAAAATACCAAATGAGTTCCAAAAATTATGAAAACTTCCAGATCACACTTTTAAATTATTTGGAAGAGATTGGTGAAGAAAACTCTTGATTTGGAGCTCGTTTATAAAATGGTAAAATGTAGGGGCGTAAAAGGGCAATTTTGGAAGAAAAAATCCAAATAAATAGCAAACAGACTCGGAAAATTTTGAAAACTTCCAGAATTCAATTTTTTATTATTTTGATAATATTGAAAAAAGAAAATTTTAATTTGGAGTCCGTTTGCCATTTATTTGCATCCGAGGGGCAAAAAGGTCATTTTACCTAAAAACTGAAAAAGGCTTCTTTTGCCCTTCAAAAAAATCAGACTTGGGCTCGAAGAGAGAGTGCTGGCCGGACAAGGCCCATAGATGGGAAGGATATTCTGATTTTTTGATCAAGAGGCTAAAAATAAAGAGTTAGTGATTTTTGATCAAGCCTTTGCAAATAAGCCACGAAGAGGGAGAGTGTCAACATAATTCCTGAACAGCTGTAATTATGGACAGCTGATAGCCTAATCTAAGGGTGATAATTTCATGTTTTAAACCTCTTGGATCATTAGCCCTTGGATGAAAATTGGTTAGAGGAAAGATGACAATATCCTAGCCTATATGAGAGAGGGGTTCGGCCACTATGGGGAGGTCCAAAATTTTTCATTTTTAGCACTTCATTTTTTCATATTATCTCTTGTTTTGGCTGAGTTTTTCTCTCCATTTTTGAAGCAAAAAGAAAAGTTTAGAAAATAAAAGAAAGTTTGAAGAGAAAAAGCTTGAAAGATAGCTTCTTGAGGTTGCTTTTAGCACCAACTCTTGCACTTTCTTTGATTTTCCATTCTTGTTTTTTCTGTTTTGATAATTATTTTGGTGATTTTTCTTTTTAAATAAGTGTTTTTTAATGTTCTTTTTAAGTTTTTACTTCATCTCTTCTTAAAAAAAAAAGTTCTTACAATTTTTTTCTTGATTTCTTACCATGGCCAAATGGCCCATCTTTTTTGTTGTTGCTGTTTTGCTTTGATATGTCATGTTATTTTTGTTATTTTTTTAGTCATGATGCTTTAAATCTTCTTCTACTACATATACTTGAAGTTTGTTTTAATTTGGTTGCTTGTTTATTGCCATTTATGAGTTTATTATCATGTTCTTGCATTTTCAATTTTCTGTTTTCAAAATGTTTAAATTTGTTTATGTTTTATATTTTGTAATCCATGTGTTTGTGAAAATGTTTGTTAGTTTTAATACCTCTACTTTATATTTTCATGATTTGAGTGTTATATTTTAGTTAAGTATGTTAGTATGTCAAGTGTTTGTGAAAATGCCATGCTTGCTTGGAGCTTGAGGCCATTCGGCCACTTCATGTATTTTGCTTTGTATGTGCATTTTTGTTATGTTAAATGATAGGTTTGCATTTTCATGACATTTGATTGAGTATTTGGTTTAAGTATATCAAGTGTTTGTGAAAATGCCATGCTTGCTTGGAGCTTGAGGCCATTCGGCAACTTCATGTATTTTGCTTTGTGCGTGCATTTTTGTTATGTTAGTTGAAAGGTTGGCATTTGCATGACATTTGATTGAGTATTTGGTTTAAGCATTCCTTGTGTTTGTGTTATTGCCATGCATATTTTAGATGTTAGGTTTGGTTTATTTTGCCATGCATGTCCATGCATTTTAGACCTAGGTTGCATTAAATGCCATGCAAGTTCATTTAGGTCTAGGTCATTTTATTGATGCCATGCATTTTTTCATGACATTTAGGTTTAAACTCATGCATTTCATGCATCATATTTGCTGTATTTTTCATGCATTTAATGTCCATGCCACTTGACTAATGATTTAGGCCAATTAATGGTTCAAAGTCATGTTTACTTGAGCATACTTGTGGAAAATTAAAGAGTTGTCAAATTGATTATTCTACCTTTGTAATTTTTTTTTTACTTAGTCAATTTTTGTCTAACTTTTCAAAAGTCCTAGATACTGCTTGTGAGTCATTTTGTGAGTCTTAAATATTTTTACTTTGATTTTTAAAGGATTTTATCAAAGGCAAAAATGTGTTTTGGCAAAACAGTTTTTTTCACCCAGTACTCGTACTTTCCCGATTTTTCTGGGCAGTCATCTTTAATCAGAAACTTAAGCCAATTTTTTCTCGTGTATATATACATGTCCTGAGTCTCCAGTATTGTTTTTAGATTTTTTAGAATATTTAAAAATAGGGTAAAAAAACGTGGCTTAAAACTGGACAGTGGAGTCAGAATTGAATTTGAGAAAAAATCATTTTTCTGTTTTGGTTAAGTTATTTAGAGTGGGCTGATTAGGAAGTTTAGCTACTGACCTAGGGTAGTATCTAAGCCTTTTTAAACTCCAAAAATGATTTTTTAAGTCTCGGGTTAAGGGTGGTCAAGTCCGGGATTTTAAACTTAGGAAATTAGAGCCATTTAAAAAAGGGTTTAGCTAAGTTTTCATTTTTAATCTAAGTTTTTCAAAATTGTTTTCAAACAATCACAAAGTATTTTGGTTTTAGAATATTTAATTTGATATATTTTCCTAAGGTAGCCAGATATCTTTTTAGATATACGGATTCCTTAATTAAAGGAAAAAAAAATACATTTTCATGCATTGTATTTTCCATATTCATGCATTTTATATAATATGTGATTTTTGCTATGATGATTCCTATGGTATTGTTATTATTTTGATTTATATGTTATATTGTTTATTATATGGTTTTGAATATTTCATGATATCCTATGCTTTTTATTTAGTTATTTTTTGTCATATTATTTAGCATATACTATGTTCATGCATTTTTATTTTCATGCATATTATATGATAGCATTATTTTATATTCCATGTCATTTAAATTATATGCCATATCCTTCATATTTGCCTTGTCATTTAAATTATTTCATTTCATGTAGAATATATTATGTTACCTAGGTTATTTCATTTCATTTAGGATATATTATGTCATTTAAATTATTTCATTTCATATAGAATATATTATGTTACCTAGGTCATTTCATTTCATGTAGAATATATTATGTTACCTAGGTCATTTCATTTCATTTAGAATATATCATATAACTTAGAATATTTCATTTCATTTAGAATATGCTAAGACATTTAAAGGTATATCATATCATTTAGGTTGTATTATATTATTTAGACTTTGCTATGTCAAACATATTCATATTCATTTTTTTTTAATGTTTTCAAAAAGGTAATGCTTTTCAATAAAATAAAGATATTCCCAAGTTAAAATAATTCATAAGTTCTCTGCCGGGTTTGTTGGGGAGGGTATCATCAATTATCATTAATAACAGAATATCTTCTTTAAAATGAGAATGATTCGGAAAGTTTTCCTAAATTAATAAAAACTTCTATATTTTGCCACATTTGTTTGGGAATATAGAAAAACTTTGAATTTATAAATTTCGAATCATTTTCAATTAAAAATGGAATTATTTTTTTTAAATTGGGAATTAACTTGAAATACTAAATTTAAAACCGACTTTTTTACCGAGATTTGAGATAACACATGATTAATAAGGTACCGTTTTACACGGGCGTTGTGGGGGTACTAATCCTTTCCTACACGTAACCGAGTCCCGAACCCGTATTCTTTTATTTCTCTGGTTTAAAGCGCAGACTTGAAATTGGTTTTAAAAATGTTTTAATTATTTTTAAAATGTTTTATAAAATCGGTTTTAATAGGTGGCCGATCACTCTAGCTAAAAAAGATTGGTGGCGACTCCATGTATTTTTCAAGGTCATTTTCAAAACCTTCATTTTGAGGAATTAAGTCGACTTTTCCTCGGTTTTTTTTAATGTCACGCGTAACGAATAATAAAGTCTTGCGATGAGACTTATTATTTTTTAGGTTGCGACAGTGAGTGAAATCGAAATGGCATACAAAATGACATGGCATACGAATGGCATGACATAAGATGAATATCATGTGAATGAAATGGCATAAGAATGAATATCATGTGAATGAAATCGACATGGTAAACAAAATGACATGGCATATGACATAATGAAAAAATGAATGTCATGTGAATGAAATCGACATGGCATATGAATGACACGGCATAAAGATGAATGTCATGTGAATGAAATCGACATGGCATACAAAATGACATGGCATATGAAATGATGACATAACAAATACATGACCTAAGTGACATGGCACATGAATGTCATGGCATAAGAATGAATTACATGACATAAATGAAAATGACATGGCAAATAAAATGACATGCTATAGTAATGACATGGTATATTTATGACATGGACAAGTATCATAGCATGAGAATGAATTTATTTGAGAATGATTTGGAACTTATTAACACCAAAGTCTTTTCCTGTTCCCTAGCAAACCCGGCAAAACATAGAAAATTTTATTTATTTCGAAATTCTCTGAATCACCTTTGTTTTAGAAAATGGTATTCCTTTGTTAATAATAATTGATGATATCCTCCCCGGTAGACCCAGCAGATAAAATCATGAATTATTTAAACCCGGGAATATTGCCTTATTTATTAAAATGTTATGAATATGCAAATTGACATTAAGGCATGCATGATTACCAAAACATGATAAGCATTTTTATTGTGATATGGAAGATGAGATAATGACATGGAAATGATGACATGGCATAGCATAGCATGAATGTCATGTGAATGAAATCGACATGGCAAACCAAAGCTAGATAAACATAATGACATGGCAAACCAAATTACATAGAATGAGAATGTTGTGTCATGAAATTGAATGACATGAATGAAATGTCATGGTGACCGAATGGTCATGATAATGACATGAATGGCATGACATGCTTATTCATGGTATAAAATGAGCTCAAACACTAAATGACATGGCAAATGACATGTTATATGAATGATATGGCATAAATGACATAGATCATAAATAAAATTTCATGGTGGCCGAATGGCATGGTGATGGCATATGAATGGCAAAATGCATGGTGATGGCATGTGGATGGCCGAATGGCATGAAATGATGACATGGCATGAATGGCATGGCATGAAAATGTACCTAAACTATAAATGACATGGCATGACATGTTATATGGATGACATGGCATAGGTGACATGGCATAAAATGACATGGTGTGAAAAAGACCTAGACTCTAAATGCTGTAGCATGGCCGAATGACATGAAAAATGATATGGCATGAATGGCATGGTATGAAAATGCACCTAGACTATAAATGACATGGTATGACATGTTATTTGGATGACATGGCATGAAAATGACCTAAACTCTAAATGACATAACAAATATCATAAAAATTACCTAACCACTAAATGACATGGCATAACCGAAAATGACTTTTTCTAAGATGACATAGCTATATGACCTAAGATGCATGACATAGCTAAATGACCTAAGGTGCATGACATAATCAAATATGATGCAATACATGGCCTAGACTTAAAATACATGGGAAGGCCGAAAATGATGCAAGGCATATCATGAACACAAAATGCTAAATGACATAGCTACATGACCTAAGATGCATGACATAACCAAATATGATGTAAGGCATGGCATAACCTAAAATGCATGAGATGGTCGAATGGTGTAGAAAGCTAACATGTCATGAAAATGAGGCAAAAACTAATATGGCATGAGTGCAAAAAAAATGACCAAAGATGCATAGACAAGCATGGAAGTAATAAAAATAAGCAAACAAAGAGTAAAGAAAGGGAGCTCCATGGTTGGTAAAATGGACATAGCCCCCCTAACCATGATCACTTGATTTTCATCAAGATCATGAAGCCTTTCCAACTCAAAAATCAGAAATTAAACTAAGCAAACCAATAAAATGGAGGTGAGCTCCATGGTTGGTACAATGGACATAGTCCCCCTTAACCATGATCACTTGATTTTTATCAAGATCATGAAGCCTTTCAACCTCTTTTATTTCATTTATTTTTAAAAAATAGAACATAAAAAGAAATATAAACCTTCCACAATCATGATTCCCACATCAAACATGCAAAACAAAAAATCAAGGTAAGCACATGGTGTATTAGGCTATGGTAAGAAAAATGTAAACATTGTTTTCTTTTCATTTATTTTTGATGAAAGGAAAAGATGAAAGCTTAAAAACATTTCAAAACTTTTATTTTCACAATAAAAAGGAGTGGAAATCACATGGAAGAAAGGAAAAAAACATGAGAAAGAAGAAAAAATAATGCAAGAGCAAAAGAGGAATGACTATCTTCTTAGCATTCCTTAGTTAACTCTCTCTTCCTTTCTTTCAAATTTCTTTTTTTTTTTTTTTTTGTTTAACTACTGCCTCTCTTTTCTAAAAATGACCATCCAACTTAAGAAATAAAATATCCTTCGCCCCTCCTTTCTCTTGGCCAAATGGCCTCCTCACCCTTGGATGATATGTGCTCATCTTTTCTCCAACAATCTAGGCCATTGGGATTAAAGATATGTTCATGACAATAAAAATGAAATCTTGCCATTTGATCTTGGCCATTGAAGGATGTACTCATCTTTTTACAAAGCACCTAGGCCATTGGATGGACAAGGACATTTTCAAGACAATAAAAATGACATCTTGTAATTTGATAGTGACCATTGGATGAAATTGATCAAATCTCCATCCTTCTCCAATGAGCTGGCCGGCCAAGGGGCTGGCATATTCCAGAAATTCCTTCATATCTTCATTTTTTAATTTTACAAATTGGCCCTTTTCGGTTTCTTCGGTAAAATTACCTTTTAGCCCCCGAACTTAATTTAATTGCAAATGGACCCCAATTTCGGATTTGTCTTTTCCAACTCATCCCATCCAATATAAAACTTGGTTTTGGAGGTTTTCACATTTTTCCGAGCTTATTCTCTATTTTTCTCGGATTTTTTTCTAAAGTTTCGGTTTAGTGCCTCCCAAATTTAGCCTTTTTCGTTTGAGATCAAGTTCATGATTTTTCTTCACCAATACCTTCCAAAAATTATAAAACTCAGATCTGGAAGTTTTCATAATTTTTTGAGCTCGTTTGCTATTTTTCCCAAAATTATCTTTTGGAATTTCGGGTTAGTGCACTCGAACTTTGCTCTTTTTCAAATGAACTTCGATTCTGGATTTTTCTTCATCAATACCTTCCAAAAAATATATAACTCAGATTTGGAAGTTTTCACATTTTTTCGAGTTCTCTTGCTATTTTTTCCAGAATTATCTTTTGGAATTTTGGTTAGTGCACCCGAACTTTGCCTTTTTTCAAAATGAACTCCGATTTTGGATTTTTCTTCACCAATGCCTTCCAAAAATTATAAAACTCAGATCTGGAAGTTTTCATAATTTTTCAAGCTCGTTTGCTATTTTTCCCGGAAATATCTTTTGGAATTTCGGGTTAGTACACCCGAACTTTGCCTTTTTTCAAATGAACTCTGATTCCGGATTTTTCTTCACCAATACCTTCTAACTTAGATCTGGAAGATTTCACATTTTTCCAAGCTCGCTTGCTATTTTTCACGGAATTTTTCTTTTGAATTTTTCGAGTTTGTGCACCCGAACTTCGTCTTTTTTCGAATGAACTCCGATCGCGGAGTTTTCTTCACCGATCTCTTCCATACAGTATAAAATTCAGATCTGAAAGTTTTCATAATTTTTTTTATAGCTCAGGACCTACTTTTCCCGGATTTTCCAATATTGCCCTTCAACCTCCGAAACCTCGATTTTACTCAAAACAGATCCGATTTCTAGATTTCTTTTTCCACTGCCTTTGACATATATTTAAGTTGAGTTGGTCTGAAAATGCTCAATTTTTACAATCAAATTCCCCTTCGATTTAGTTTTCCTTTTTTTAATACCGAGAATTGTCTCATTTTTCTGTTTCTTCTCTAACCGGCTCTTCCTTGGGATCCACTTCAAACTGGGCCTTGGGCTATTTTTGTTTATCAATCTTTGTCAACTGGGAGCTTCAATTTCACCGAATCGGGCCATCTCTGCAGTTTTCCCCAAATCCGTGAATTTCTTATTAAATCCTTATTTTACTTCAAACCGCACCTTCCTTCAACTCCGTTTCCAAAATTAGCCCTTCCAATATCCGTAGTTATTGATCTTTTTCAGTTTGGGACCTCCACTTTCGTCTGATTTGATCGTTTACGCACTTTTCCCCGAATTTGTCGAATTAGGCATTCTCCTATAGTAAATTTTAGCAACCCATCTTCCAAACTCTAATCTTTCGTTGTAGACCTCGGATTATCAAAATTCTCTCTCCATTGTTCAATTCAACTTCGAATCTTGATTTTGACTGGGAGTTGACTTTTTTAGTGGTTCACTTTTTGGTGTTGACTTTTTTTAGGTTGACTTTTTTTTTAGTTGACTTTTTATGCTGACCTCCGAAATAAATTTTGGGGACCCATCTATGCAATGGTGGAAGTCTCTTTGCATTTTGAGAAGTTGAAAAGGAGAATCTGCCTGGTTTAGGGGGCCCGGACAAAATTATGTGTCTACAGCTATTGCTCATAATTGTAAATTGGTGAAACAATGTGTCCACAAACTCTTGAACAGAAGGAAAAATGAAAAGAGTTCCATATCTAAATGCCATAGGAAGTCTAATGTATGCCATGTTATGTACTAGGCTGGACATTGGTCAAGCGGTTGGTTTGTTAGCTAGGTATTCATCTAATCCTAGTCAACAGCATTGGAAGTGTATCAAAAGAATATTTCGTTACCTTAAGGGTACAAAAGACTATTGATTGTGTTACCAAAAGGGTAACATGAGGTTGCAAGGATACACGGATGCTGATTGGGGTGGTGATAGAGATGGATACAAGTCTACATCAGGTTATATTTTTTTGCTTTCTAGTGGTGTTATCTCGTGGAGTAGCAAGAAGCAAACTTGCACGGCTTTATCAACTATGGAAGCTGAATTTATTGTTGGATCAGCTACTGTGCAAGAAGACTTGTGGCTTGGTCGTTTCCTTGGTCACTTAGGTGTTGTAGCACCTAATGATAAGCCAACCACTATCTTTTGTGATAGCATGGCTGCTTTGGCTTATATTATCCAAAATATCATGGAAAGACCAAGCGTATAGGGATAAAGTATAACTTTATGAGAGATGCAATTGAAGGGAAAGAAGTTCAAACAGAATACATCTCTACAGGTGAGATAGTGGCGGATCCTTTAACTAAACCAATACCACCAAACTTGTTTGCCAAACATGTTAGGGCAATGGGTCTCCGTAGATTATAATTCGTTTGGATGAACTTCTTGATGTCATGTACTTGTACCTTATTATGATTGAAAGAATGAATTGTGTTTTATGAGTTTAATACAATTCTATGCATATTCTATATATTTCACAACGAATGAAAATTATATGTCAAACATAAGTAGAGGATTGGTTCGCTCACATGAAAAATCTGCCTCTTTTCTTTGTGTAAGAATAGAGATGAGACTGCTTAAGAGAAGTTTAAACATTTGTTGTTTAAAGGAATAGACATTTGTTGTCTTGAAATGAGAGTATACTTATTCTAGTGGGAGTCACATCTTTCAAACATGTGACAACTTGAGCATAATGGTCGCCTCGATTAAGAGAATCAAGATGAGGTAATGTGTGATTTACCGAACATGTATGACCACACATACATGAATTAAACCTATGTAGTCAAGTGTGAATGTTCAAGACGTGAATATTCAGGTTAATCAATGTGTTTGATTAATTAAGACCTGTACAGTATTTGAGTATTATTGAATTGGCATATACTCCTAATGGCTGATAATTCCATATGTGAATTATATAGACTTGTTTATTCAAGTGGGAGTCCAATGAAGGGATGTCCACGATTAAATGATTTAAGTGAGAGTATATGCTATAGCACATGCGCATATCATGTGTGTATATCATGTTGTGAAGTAAATCATTTAAGTGGAAATAATACCGTAGCACATGTTGGTGTATGCCCTAGAGCCAATCAGATTGAGCATGGGATACACAGTTAATAAAGCATACCCTTCACTTTGAAGATGGTGATACAAGGTTTTTCTTCATGTTATTAATATAATAAGGAGTTATTAAGTATTAATCGGATGAAGTCCATGGAACATAATGGCCTTGCAAAGGAATTATAAAGAGTTATAATTATGAGATCCTTATGCATCAAAGGCTTGTTCCTCAAACTGTTCCTAGTCATCGTATTGCCAAGACGGGGCATTGGCAATGCTCAAAGATTAGTATATGTTAAGCCTTCTTACTTATGAAGTATGCAACAGATCTTATACAGGTTGAAGTATGGGATACTTGGGATAACATATAGATGCTTGTCTGTTAACAAGCTCACTGAACATGGCCCGCAAAGAGAACTTTATTTGGTAATATCACTCCAGTGTCTATGATAATGTTCTCTTAGTACCAGTCGTGTAAATTAGTCTTCAGACTTGTGATACCAAGTCATCTTGTATGGAGAGTGTCATACTTAGATTCCATCATGAACGGGTCCCAAACAAGAGGATGTTTATGGTAGGGTGTTATTGGGTATGACATGAACCATACGAAGATGAATGAATGATCATAAGTTGTTTCTCTAAATCCATAAGGTTAATTATAAGTTGCGACTACGATTAACTTGATTAAGTCTTTCGCCAAAGCATAATGGATTTAGGATAAAGTTGTTTCTTAAATCCATAAGGTTAATCATGTTGAGAAGAACTATTATGGATTGATCATGAGTAGACACTGCACCATGCTCATGGGCTATCCGGGATATTTGGTGAAAAGACTGTATTACACTGACAGGCTGGTTGCTGAAAGGTTTCTAAAAAGGTCACGATGACTTCACAATATTTGGGTGGTCATGATGGGTTGCTAGATCCCGCTCATGATCTATGAAAACAAGTTAATAAGATTAACTTATGTTCATTGCCCAACATATTGGGAACCTAGAGGGACACACACATAAGAACAGATATGTATGGATTAAACATGGTATTCTATTAAGGTAAAACTTAATGGAATAAAAGATCTATATTGAGGACTTAACTGAAGAAGTTCAATTAAGAAAGATTAAGACATAATTGAGATTTGAGAAATCTAAAGACAATGTCTTAATGAGTTAAGAGGAATCAAGAAGTCTTATATAAACTAGTATAGTCGATTTTGACATAGTGATGTGCAAGGTGTATTTGGAATGACTATGCTATGTTGGATTAATGTCATGAGATGATATTAATAGATTAATGACATGAACTGTTCATGAGGAGAAAGAAATTTAATTGAGAATTAAATTACTTTCGTTTAGAAATTAATCTATCTAATAAATAAGCATGAGAAATTAGGATGGGTCCAAAGAGACTATTCTAATTTGAGACTGTCTACTAACGATGGTTGGCCCAACTTAAGGCATTAAGGTTGATGGACCATTATTATTATTAGATAATATAATGGGCCTATTGATCCATCTTAGAATTAAATAGTTTAAGTACAAGTGGATTAATGAAAATCTTGTGCAACAAGCTATAGGGGCCGGCCAAGCTTAGGGAGAAGGGGTCAGGGTTTACACCTACTTATATATTAGATATAGAGGCTGTAGCCACAACCTAAGCTGGTAATACTACTTGAGGTATTCTAATTTTTTCTTGAGAGAAAGTTGGTTTCAAGAAGAGAACCCTAACCTAGCAAAAATAGTATATCGCCACCTCCTTGCAGAAATTAAGGTTGCTGTAATTCCTCTTCCTCGTGTTTTTCTTGCCTCTTCTCTACCTTGTTGAGTGAGATTGGTTTAGGGAGACAAACACATGAAATAGATCTTTTGATTGTGATCTTAGGATCAACTTTCTAACATAAGTGAATCAACATACCTTAGAGAAGGATCCATCAGCTGTTCGTGTGGACTAGCTCTTAAAGAAGGACAAATGTGCTTCTTGTGACCTTGTTCGAATTGGATCTTAGACTTGAGAGCAATTTGCATCTGCAACTTAAGGTTACGATATCTTAATTAGGTAGCTTCTAAATCATATAGGTGATTTATTTTGTTTTGAACGCTATAAACCTATGTTAAACACAAGCCTAAGATCCGGTTGTACTTCGGGTGCTTCTTTGTTTACTTTCGCTACACTTTGATTATTTTGTTTAAGCCTGAGCTCGAGGTAGAGTAAACCCAACAGTGGTACCAGAGGCAAAGTTCTGTTGTTTACATGAGGTTTGTGCATGTCAATTCTTGGTGATGTACAAGTTGTTGTGTTATGTATTGATTTTGGCATGATTTCGGTTCCTATGGATTTAAAAGAAAATAGTTTTCTTTAATTTTTGTTAAATCTGGACAGCAGCTATATAATTAATTTCATCATGTTTAAAATTGTTTAAACGGTAGATTAAAATTGTTTTAATGAACAAGGATTAAAGCCATGACATGTCTTAGTAAACCTGACAAGTTTTGATGTCAAAAGCTTAGTTTTGAATCAAGTTTTGTAAGCTGGTTTGGGGATGATACAAAAATTGATTTTTTAGATGTTTCAAATCTGGAAATTTTATATTACAGTCTTCCATTGAAGTCACAAAATCGATTTGAGCTTAAAACGTTTAAGCAAAGTTGTTTTTGGACCTGAAACGTTGTTAGTACAATGCTGAAATTTTTTGGACTGTTTTGTAGGTGTTTGTGTGCCATAAAATTCGAGCATGAGTGTGGAAACGTTCCACATGTTTGCTAGGAATTCTGGACAGCATCTAAGTTGAATATGATTCAGCTATGATGTCTGGTTTGGGCATGGAACATGACTGGATAAAGCGACAATTGTTGCTACACGCTAGTAGACCGAACCGTGGCACCAAAGAG
The DNA here is from genome assembly GCA_030761205.1 of Fremontodendron californicum. NCBI lineage: Eukaryota > Viridiplantae > Streptophyta > Magnoliopsida > Malvales > Malvaceae > Fremontodendron > Fremontodendron californicum. The sequence continues at coordinate 3,444,606 of JAULJL010000042.1, forward strand.
GCAATTGTTGTCGAATAGAATACAGCTGTAAGGGGCTGCCAGCAAGCTCTTTTTAGGGCATCCAGTAGCCACAGTAGATGGCATACAATAGTTTGATCACAGGCTGGCAACGGCCATTCGATGACCAAAGAAATTGCCTACGCCTAGGACACTAAGAATTAGAGTCCTATTTCAACAAGGAAACTGTTTCCTAGTGGGAGTGTCAATCGTAAATGTTAGGAGAGACTTGTAGTATGATTAAGTAAGAGTTACCTATTGAGATTTTAAGTTCCTAAAGAGTTAGGATGGATTGTAAACTTAAAATACTCAGTATATGACAATGAGATATCCTAAAATATTTAGGATGTTTGAGCATGCTAGAATGTTTTCTCCTAATTAAGACAAGCAACCTAAAAGTTAGGTAAAGTCCGATTTCAAGATAGCTTTCTTAATTGTTAAGATTTTACTAAAAGTGTTTTAATAGATGGAATCGAAATTGCTAGAATGATTTGATAAGTTGTCTCGAATTTATTTGGTGACACTTATGTAAATAGTACACAAGATCACCAGGTGATATTGACTATGCATGTTTTCAATTCATGCTTATAATTTGATTATGTATGCATGAAGGATGGTTATGGACTAGACCTTAGTATGACTAGGGAATGTATGGTTGAATTTTCTTATTGGTATTTTATAAATAGGGTCTGTGCACCCTGCCTTCTCTTTTTCATTCCGGAGTTGTAAATTCTCTTCTCATCTAACTCCCCTCGAATGTAACTTGAGGTTTCTGATAAAGCAATGTAATTGTTATATTCTTTATAGATTTAGATTTAGATTTAGGATAAGAAGTTGAATTTATGTAAATTCCAAGTTTGTAAGGAGATATGGCGCCAAGAAGAAGTAACCAAGAAGATTACCAACAAAGCTTTCGAAAACTATGTATGGTATCCCCTAGGAATTTGACCAACTAGTTTCCTAATGGCTCAAGGAAACTAGATTAGAATTAAGTCCATAATCATCCTAGTAGATTGCATGTGATAGATTTATTTTGAATTATATATATGTGATGTATGTAATTAAATGAATGCTATGCATGCCAATCGAATATGAAATCAATGCGACCTATTTAAGAGTTAAATGAAATCCCTCATTAAAAAATTATATTCAATCCATGTTACGCATGATAAGTTTCCTTCCACCATCATAACAAGATAACCAGAGTTCTTCCATTTGGAGGCTTTTTGAGTCACTCAAGGTCAAACTTATGTACGAACATGTTTGAGTCATAGAAGGTGGGTCTTACTCAACTAAGTGTTATATAATCCAGATGTGTCAAACTTGATCACATGACATTTAGAGGCAATGTCAGGCGAAATGCATATGATGTATTTAGGCAAAGAGTTGTCACCTAACTGGATCTAGGAGTTGCATAGAGATGTAATTGGTAAATTAAGTTACCTAAGCAATTAGTTTTAACATAGCTTGTTGAGTCACTCAAGGTTATGCTGGAATGAAAGGGGTCCTAGCTCATTAAGAAGTTTAAGAGTTAAATTTCTCGAAATAGTAGTTGAGGGCTATTATTTTGTTAAAATAATGAGAATAATCATTTAAGTATTAAAGCCTGACATAAATGATTACTACTTGTTATTTATTGACTATTAAATGTTTTGATTCATATAATATATAAATGCTAAAATGGCAAATGCATTATCACTGAGAAGCATACTTGATGCTACTAAATTAACTAGGCCAAACTTCGTTGACTGGTTTCGCAATGTCAAGATTGTCTTGACACAGGAAAAGAAGGCTTATGTTCTTGATGAGCCCATTCAAGATGAGCCTGCTGCTGATGCAACTGAGGAGGAGAGGGTGGCCTATAGAGTTCATAGAGATGATCTCGTACAAGCAACATGTGTAATGTTGGCTAGTACGGCACCCGATCTCCAAAAGCAGCAAGAGGCCATGAATGCTCAAGATATCATCCTTAACCTTAGAGAACTATTTGCTAAAGAGAATCACACTGAGAGATTTGACATCTCAAAGGAATTGTTCCAAACAAAGATGTCATAGGGAAGCCCAATGAGGCCTCATGTGCTTAAGATGATAGGGTATATTACCTGTTTGGAGCAGATTGGATGGGTTATGGATCATGATCTAAGCATTGATCTAATCCTTACTTCACTACCTGAGAGCTATTCACAGTTTGTGTTGAACTTCAACATGAACCACTTGGAGGCTACCCTTTCTAGGTTGCTGAATATGCTCACACAGGCTGAACAAACCATTGTTAAAGACAAGTCATTTGTCCATTTAGTGTCTTCCTCTAAACCGAAAGGTAAGAAGAAAAGAAAGACTAGATGGGATGTACCTCCTGCTTCAAAGAGTTTGAAGCCCGATGATGGTGTTGTGAAGGAAGCAAAGGATAAGGATAATTATAACAAAGCTTGCTTTCATTATCAGAAAATTGGTCATTGGAGGCGCAATTGCAAGGAGTACCTTGAGTCTAACAAGGGAAATAAGCTGAAAGGTGTTTCAACTTCATGTATAATATGATTCACTCCTCTTGGTATATGATACCTACCATTTGGTACTAAATATGTATAACATATTATAGAGACCAAACGAAAGGAGCAGTGAAGCTGGACCATGAAGATGGCAACCGAGTTTGATGCTACATCAGAGCTTGTTGATCTTATGGATTTTTAATAAGACATTTATTTATGATTTATTTAGAAACATTTGATGTTTTAATTCGCATTATGGGCCAATGTTGAGAATATTTAATTTATTTTTTGGAAACATATTGCTTTGCTGATAGGATGCCATGCTTATTTAATTTCCTCTTAAATAAATCAGTTATAGAACTGTTCTATAACATAGTCTTATATTATACAACTTGCAAAGTAATATGAATACTATTTAGCTTACTGATATGGAATTCGAATTGTTAATGAATTAATCCCTTAACATCTACATATGTAGAATTTAGTGGGAGCTATTAATAACACTTTGAATGATAAAAGGTTATGATAAATTGCCAATTTTGAAAAATGCAATTGGCTGGAAACGTTCCAAGCTTAAAAGGATTGCACGTTTATATTAAAGGTTTTTAAGATTAACTCTTTTGTTTTGGCTTGCAGAAGGAGTTATATTTAGATCATTAGCTACTTGCTAATAAGTAGATTCCAATTGTTATTATAGAAACAACTGAGCCATTTGAATGGAATCTAGGTCTCGCTATAATCTGAATTATTAACCTTTGATAATGAGATTATCATGAATATGACAAAGCATATTCTCAATGCACTTAAGTTATGTCCTTGTAGAGACACAATTGCTAATCGAAAAAGTTCGGCATTGGATGCGTTAGTGATTGGCTAAGTGCAAGTGGGAGATTGTTGGTGTATGCCCTAGAACCAATCAAATTGAGCATGGGATACACGGTTAATAAAGCATACCCTTCACCATGAAGATAGTGATACAAGGTTTTCCTTCATGTTAGTACAATAATAAAGAGTTATTAAGTACTAGTCGAATGAAGCCCATGGAACATAATGGCCTTGCAAAGGAATTATAAAGAATTATTATTATGAGATCCTTATGCATCAAAGCCTTGTTCCTCAAACTGTTCCTAGTCATCGTATTGCCAGGACGGGGCATTGGCAATGCTCAAAGACTAGTATATGGCTTGTCTGTTGAACAAGTTCACTGAACATGGTTCGCCAAGAGAACTTCATTTGGTAATATAACTCCAGTGTCTATGATAATGTTCTCTTAGTACCAGTCGTGTAAATTAGTCCTCAGGCTTGTGATACCAGGTCATCTTGTATAGAGAGTGTCATACTTAGATTCCGTCACGAACGGGTCCTATACAAGAGGATGCTTATGGTAGGGTGTTATTGGGTATGACATGAACCATACAAAGATGAATGAGTGATCCAGAGATGATTCACCACTCCCTGTGATAATGGAGACATATCTCGTTTGTTCTTGACTACGATTAACTTGATTAAGTCTTTGGCCAAAGAATGATGGATTTAGGAGAAAGTTGTTTCTCTAAATCCATAAGGTTAATCATAAGTTGTAAAGAACTAATATGGATTGATCATAAGTAGACACTGCACCATGCTCATGCGCTATCCGGGAAATATAGTGAAAGGACCGTATTACACTGACAGGCGATTTCTAAAAGATTTCTAAAAAGGTCACGATGACTTCACAATATTTGGGTGGTCATGATGGGCTGCTAGATCCCACTCATGATCTATGAAAACAAGTTAATGAGATTAACTTATGTTCATTGACAACATATTGGGAACCTAAAGGGTAACACACATAAGAACATATGTGTATAGATTAAACATGGTATTTTATTAAGGTAAAACTTAATGGAATAAAAGATCTATATTGAGGACTTAATTGAAGAAGTTCAATTAAGAAAGATTAGGACATAATTGAGATTTGAGAAATCTATAGACAATGTCTTAATGAGATAAGAGGAATCAAGAAGTCTTATATAAACTAGTATAGTCGACTTTGACATAGTGATGTGTAAGGTGTATTTCGAATGACTATGCTATGTTGGATTAATGTCATGAGATGATATTAATAGATTAATGACATGAACTGTTCATGAGGAGAAAGAAATTTAATTGAGAATTAAATTACTTTCGTTTAGAAATTAATCTATCCAATAAATAAGCACGAGAAATTAGAATGGGTCCAAAGAGACTATTCTAATTTGAGACTATCTACTAAGGATAGTTGGCCAACTTAAGGCATTAAGGTTGATAGACCATTATTATTTTTAGATAATATAATGGGCCTATTGATCCATCTTAGAATTAAATAGTTTAAGTCCAAGTGGATTAATGAAAATCTTGTGCAACAAGCTTTAGGGGCCAGCCAAGCTCAGGGAGAGAGGGTCAGGGTTTGCGCCTACTTATATATCAGATATAGAGGCTGTAGCCGTAACCTAAGCTGGTAATACTACTTGAGATATTCTGATTTTTTCTTGAGAGAAAGTTGGTTTCAAGAAGAGAACCCTAGCCTAGCAAAAATAGTATATCGCCACCTCCCTACAGAAATCAAGATTGCCGCAATTCCTCTTCCTCTTGGTGTTTTGCTTGTTGCTTCTCTACCTTGTTGAGTGAGATTGGTTTAGGGAGACAAACACATGAAATAGATATTTTTATTGTGATCTTAGGATCAACTTGCTAGCATAAGTGAATCACCATACCTTAGAGAAGGATCTATCAGTTGTTCGTGTGGACTAGCTCTAGAGGAAGGACAATTGTGCTTCTTGTGATCTTGTTGGAATTGGATCTTGGACTTGAGAGCAATTTGAGATTTGGATCTGCAACTTAAGGTTACGATATCTTAAGTAGGTAACTTCTAAATCATATGGGTGATTTATTTTGTTTTGAATGCTATAAACCTATGCTAAACACAAGCCTAAGATCCTGTTGTACTTCGGGTGCTTCTTTGTTTACTTCCTCTGCACTTTGATTATTTTGTTTAAGCATGAGCCCGAGGTAGAGTAAACCCAACAGCACATGCGCATATCATGTGTGTATAAGATGACCAAAAAGAAAAAATGAGTGATCCCTGTCTCCTTGTGGTGTGAGTTTCTTTGATCAAATTAGTTTCGATCAGCTTGGATGCTCTTAGCGACTATTGACTAATATTTGATGATTTGAAAGTATTGTGTTTACTTTGATGGGATTTCCTATGACTATGGAAAATGCGGTCTGTTGGAACCTTATTAGGTAAATGCATAGTTTCAGATTGTTAGATAGTTAGTGCAAAAGGAAAGACATTGTTAAGTTACATATGGCATTTATATTTGAAAGACGCGCGCATATTACTTTGTGTAATATAAATGAGTTCAAGTATAAGAATGTCTTGAAAAACAAGTGCACTTGGTGTTTGGTACGTTTCATGAGTTTGAAATGCGTTTTCAACCCACATGAAAGGGATTGAAAGTAGCCAAACTATGTATCGACAAGTCTTAGAGCACATGAGGTATGGTTAATGATATATGGATCATTAACGTGAATAACTTAAGAGTTATTCTGATTTGACATCTATAATAAGTCATGGATGAGTTATATTGATTGAGTAAGATCTCTTATGTATAACTTAATAGTTGCATATTGAGATAAATTCAATTGCATGCCTAGGGTCTCACGACCTACTTGCATATGTTATTCCAACGTATGAATGCTTTGCTTTGATTATGTCTTTGGTCTGAATATGTGTATATGGTAGCATCAAGTTTATATAGTGCAAGTGGGAGTTGTTGGAAGTATTTGGACATAAGTGAACAAATACACTAAATACGCACAAGATTAACTTGATATGAATGATGTATGATGATAGTAAACTAGCAAGGAGATGATATAAGCTTATGGAAGCTCATAAAGAGCTCAAAGTGAAAGCTTACTCAGCTCAAGGCAGCTGGACACCAGCTAGCTCAGCTTAAGGAGCTGGACACCAGCTCACTAAGTTATATGTAGCTAAAGGGTAGCTAGGTGAGTGACACTCTATGAGGTGAAGTGACACTAGCTAGTGGTAGCTAGGTGGGCTAGATGATGTGGCACATAGGTGTGACACATCAGCACCATCACGTACAAGTGTCACCAATAGGATTGTGACATGTGTCATCATTCATTATGTGGCAGCCGCACGTGACCGAAACATCATGTTGTTTCTAGTTGAGAGGTTCCCTCCTTTAGCCGAATGGTTGTGATCATTTGGAAGGGAATGGTTCTGTTGACCGAACCATTGTGTTCAAATTAAGGGTGTTGACCTTGAAAGGGTTGTATCTTTTGACCCTTTCAGAAGCAACCCATGAGAGGCTATAAATAGGAGAGAGATTCGGCCAAGACACATACACCAATAATCAGGCAATTGTCTAAGACACAATTGAGAGGCAAATTGCTAAGTGCAATTGCTAGTGAGTGAGGGGTTCTTGATTGCTTAGATTATCAAGAAGCAAGGCATAAAGCATTCTGGTTTAGACGAGCAAGATACGTTGTGGAACGGTTCTTGTAGTTGCCTTAACAGGTTGATTACAAAAGTGCCTTAGACATTCAGTTGAGTTCATTACTCATATCCACAACAAGTGAGCATTGCATAGGAAGATAAGTAAATGACTTGAACTCTTCCTCAATGATCTCGGATTTCATAAGTCGATCCAACTTCAAGAACACAAGGTGGCACATTAAGAGAGCTTACAAGTGGCGGCATCATGTTTAAAGAAGTGGGCCTATTCTTTCATTCATTAACTGACATGGCAATTGTGGGGACCAATTCATTCAATGATGTGGCTCCTAAGAGAGGGCTTAGTTGGGTTTATTTTAAGTCTTTTAATTATTTAACATGGACATCTTTTAATTATCTAGGTTTGGGCTTGAGCATGTTCAGCCCATATTTTACATATTATTGCTTATTAGATTAAGGCTAGCTGACCAAGGCATTTCTGAGGGGATTGGAAGTGCTTGGCCGAACACTCATGTAATTAGGAGAAGAGTCATTGGCTGCCAAGGACTTGCAATTATAATAGGATTATTAAGTTGGGTTTTGGTAAATCTTTTTATTTTCTTTACCATATTTCTTGGGGTTTCATCTTTACTTTGGGGTTTCATCCCTTTTGTCAATCTGACAAGATTTTTGAGGTTTCAGACATTCTTATCTTAGGGGTTATAGCTTTAGGCATTCTTTGTCTTAGAGTTATAGTTTTTTAGGCAGAGTTTCGTTTGGGTTTCATTCTTGGACGTTGGTTTAGATCAAGATTCTACTTCTTGAATTCTTAATCTATTAAAATTGTTCTTGACTTTTCTTGATCCATTCTTGAAAAAAAATCAACAATTGAGAGGGGCATTCGAACAGTCTAAAGAAAGAAAAAAGAAAGTCATCCGAGATTTCAAGAAAGTCTCGTAAAAAAAAAGAAAGAAAGAAAAGTGTTTTAATAGAAAAAAGAAGAAAAAAAGATTCGAAAAATATTGAAAAGAAGAGGAAAGAATCGACATTCATCTTTTTTTTACTAACAAAGTTGTTTTGCAGCAACTTTAAGATGTCTCTCACATGTGGCAACAAAGTAAAGCATGCTCTGCAAGAGATGAAAGAGTTCACCTTATTGTTTGGGAAGTTTGTGCAACAAGAGGAAGAAATATAGAGAACAAAAAATAGTGAAAAAAAAAAGAGGTGGCTGAAAAACAAGTGGAGCCACAAGAGGAAAAAGAGAGTGAAAAAGAAGAAAAAAAAAAGTGATGCCTAAAATTAAAGAAGTAAGAGAGGAGTCATTAGTGGAAAAGGAGACAATTCCTATCGAGAAAAACAAAAAATTTGAGAATTTTTTTCTTGATGCAAAAGAGAGTGAGGTTCTTATTCTTGATACCCCTAACCAATCTCTTCCTATTTCGGCTGCTTCTTTGTTGGAGGATGTTGAGGATTTCTTTTCGGAGAGACACAATATGGGTTGCTACCCATAAGAGGCTTTGCATGTCACCTTGATTTAGTACCTAGCACCGTCATTCTCACACACAAGGCTAAGATTCGAGGGCGAATCTTTTCGAGGAAATGGGGAATGATAGGATCCAAGATGGCCCAATCCCATGGAAATTTCTATATGGGCCAAGATCCAAGAAGATCTAGAAACATGGCAAGAATTGGTGGAATTCACTTGGGCCATGTTGCAAGTTATTCAAGAAAGGCTTCAACATGCAAGATGGGCTTGCATCCAAGTTTGGTCCATATCATTCAAGAACACAAGGTGGCACATTAAGAGAGCTTACAAGTGGCGGCATCATGTTTAAAGAAGTGGGCCTATTCTTTCATTCATTAACTGACATGGCAATTGTGGGGAACAATTCATTTAATGATGTGGCTCCTAAGAGAGGGCTTATTTGGGTTTATTTTAAGTCTTTTAATTATTTAACATGGACATCTTTTAATTATTTAGGTTTGGGCTTGAGCATGTTCAGCCCATATTTTACATATTACTGCTTAGTAGATTAGGGCTAGTAGACCAAAGCATTTCTAAGGGGATTGGGAGTGCTTGGCCAAATACTCATATAATTAGGAGAGGAGTCCTTGGCTTCCAAGGACTTGCAATTATACTAGGATTATTAGGTTAGCTAATTAGGGTTATTGTAGGGATGATATAATATATGTCTTAGCCGCCTACTTCAATTATCTTTTGATCAATTAAGTCTGATTTTATTCAGTGAAAGTTTTCTATTTTAGTTCTTGAAAGAACTTAGAACTTATCAAAGAATTTTTCTTTGTGGCGTTCAACACCTTCAAACTTAGGTTCTTGAAACAAGCGTTCTTGGGGTCTAGCTAGCTTAGCTTATCTAGGTTCTTTGAAACAGGATTTCACTGGGTTTAAGTTTTCATTGCCTAAATCTTGGCTTTTTTGATTAGGTATTTAAATTGTTAGTGGGTTCAACCCATGAGTTCACATCACCTTGGCCCCATTACAACATTGAATAAAAGCCTCTTGATTTATGAAGTTGAATGATCTAAATAGAGGAGAATAGGTGGACAAGCAAGCATATGGTAGAACAGTTTTCATGAGATTGATTAAGTGTAAACACTTTACCACTACTTTAAAGAGTGAAAATCATGAGAGTATCTCATGTGAGAAGTTTAGATTAAGTTGAACATGCATTATTTTGATTGAGATATGTTATGTAATATTGGCTTAACTTAAATTTTTACATTCAAGCATGATTCTTTATGAACTCTTTAAGCTATTGATTAGTTTATAAGACTTGTTCAATGATTGTCTCTAATTGTTATTGAAAGTGAACTAGATTTAGTTTTCTTACTTTGTCTCTATTTGATTTTGCTTGAGGACTAGCAAAAGACTAAGTGTGGGGGAATTTGATAAATGCTTAAATTCATGTATTTTCATATATCAATTCCTTAGATTTTATGCTTAGTTCCTTGAAATCCTTGATAGTTGCCTATGGTTTTGTGTTTTGTAGGTATTTTGGATGATAAGGATTGCTATGGAGTTGGAAAGAATGAATTTGGACAAGAAATGAAGTTTCAAGCAGAAAAAAAAAGCTGATTGTCCATCAAGGAGACACTATATGGCTAAAGCTAACCTAAACCTTCCATAAATAAAACCCTTGTTGGAAAAACCACTCCCACACCATTTTGAGCCCTAGCGGCAGCTTTTATTTTGCCTTGAAGAATTTCAGCCGCCACTTTATTTTAGATACCATGGGCTGCTTTAATTTGTCTTATGATTAATACCCTAGCTAACATTTATGTTTATCCTTGTCAAGGTAGGATTAGTAGCTGTCAACTTTATAATCTTGCATTAATTGCATTAAATGCAAGAACCTTTCCTTAAAGTTAATCCTTGTCAAAGTATGAGATTTAAATCAACTATGACTTTCCTTGTTTACACTATGCTTTGGCTGCAAGTAAAACATCTTCCCTTGTTTAAAAGTCCTTTGACCACAAGTCACTATCCTTTCCTTAGTTAATTAAACCTTGGCTGCCAAGTTTTATACCTTTCCTGACATGATAAAGTCAGCCAAAAATAACTTTCCTTGCAAGGAAAGAAAGCCGCAAGTCAGCTTACAAGAGAGAGGGAGAACCGCAAATCACAAAAAGGGTGCCCTAGCTATTGCCTATAAATAGAGAAAAAATGGGGAGCCGCAACAGACTTAACCAAGCTTTTAATATTCTGATTTTTTCTTAACTTTAGAGTTTTTGAGAGAACTAGAAGCTGAATAATTAATATTCTTCTTCTTCTCTATTCTTCTAGTTTTCTTCTTATTTTCTTTTTGATTTCATGTTTATGTTTACAATGCCTATGTTAGGGTAAAGTTTCTATTTGGTTAAAGGTTATTTCAAAGCCCTAGACATGTTTTGTAATTAATTTTCAGAATCTATCTATCATCATTTTCTATCAAAGTTGCTTATGTTCTTCCATAAAAATTGTTCATGATGTTGTCTTGAATTGTCCAGGGTGCACACTAGATATCTCTTGATAATTATCTAATCCTAGTTTAGGAAACATGATATGTAATTGTCTTGAGTTCCTATTCAATAGTGGCAATTTGTGGTTAATGATTATGGTCAAGTTTTCGCTAATTGCAAAGTGGAACATAACATAAGTTGAATGAATCCATGTTTATGTGTTTATTGCTTAGATCAACCTATCTTTCTTATCATAAAGCTGCTATCACTTTGAATCTAATGATGTTTGTCTTAGGTTATTTGATGGTTAGAGATTAAGTAGTGGCATTCGTCCTATTTAACACAAGAGGTTGTTATCTACGGTTGATAACTTTGATAGTTAATTGATGTTGATAGACATTAAATTCATTCTTAATGATGCCTAGTGGTGGAGAATGAAACCTTAACCATGCTTTTCTCATATTTGACTTATTCTATTTAATTACTTGCTCTTTTATTAATCTGACTTGTTTTACTTTTACTTATTTCAAAAACACCCCTTTTCCTTTATTTTCTTTTATTTTCTTTGAACTGAAGTTATAAACAAATAATTAATAAATTGAAACTCAATCCCTGAGGACTCGACCCTTGCTCATTACTATACCTAACAATTGATCTTTTTAGTGCAAGGATTAAACAAGATATGCTCTTTTGAGTTCATCAACAAGAAATAGTTTTAGGCCATGTTATTTCTTCTAAGAGATTAGAAGTAGATAAATCTAAAATAGATATTATGGATTCTTTACCATCTCCCACAAATGTGAGAGAGGTTCGTTCTTTTCTTGGGCATGCAGGTTTCTATAGAAGATTTATCAAGGACTTCTCAAAGATAACGTTACCTCTTTGCAAGTTGCTACAAAAAGATGTGGTTTTTCAATTTGATGATAAATGCAAAGAGGCATTTGAAACTTTGAAAGGACTTTTGACATCAGCCCATATCATGCAACCACCAGATTGGAATGTACCATTTGAAATCATGTGTGATGCTAGTGACTATGCAATTGGAGCTGTTTTAGGCCAACAGGTTGGCAAAGCCTAACATGTCATTTATTATGCCTCCCAAACTCTTAATGATGCTCAATTGAACTATTCCACAACTGAAAAAGAGCTTTTGGCAGTTATTTTTTCTTTAGAAAAGTTTCATTCTTATTTAATTGGAACTAAAGTAATTGTATTTTCTGACCATACAGCTCTTAGGTACTTGCTCACAAAGAAAGATGCCAAACCAAGATTGATTAGATGGATACTCCTCTTACAAGAGTTTGACTTGGAAATAAGAGATAAAAGAGGAAGTGAGAATGTGAGAATGTGGTTGCGAACTATCTTAGCCGTTTAGTTCATGTAGAGGATGCACTTCCATTGCATGAGAACTTTCTGATGAACAACTCTTTTCACTTAACACAACAACTCATTGGTATGCCGATATTGTTAATTACTTAGTTACAAAGAAATTGCCACAAGAGTTGACACTAGCACAAAGAAATAAGATCAAGATTGATGCCAAATACTACATATGGGATGATCCTTACCTTTGGAAGCATTGCTCCGATCAGATTATAAGAAGGTATGTATTTGAATCTGAATTTCAATCTATTCTAACCTTTTGTCACTCTTATGCATGTGGAGGACATTTTGGATCAAAAAGAACAGCCATGAAAGTGCTTGATTCTGGATTTTATTGGCCTACTTTGTCCAAAGATGCATACCTCTTTTGCAAGTCATGTGATCGTTGCCGAAGAACAGGTAACTTAGGTTCGAGAAATCAAATGCCTCAAACTCCAATACTTATTGTTGAAATTTTTGAAGTATGGGGCATGGATTTCATAGGACTTTTTCCTTCTTCTTTTGGTAATCTTTATATTTTACTTGCCGTTGATTATGTTTCAAAGTGGGTGGAAGCAAAAGCCACTAGGACTAATGACTCTAAAGTTTTCAGATTTTGTCAAGTCTAACATTTTTGCAAGGTTTGGAATACCAAAGGCCATAATCAGCGATAGAGGTACTCACTTTTGCAATAGGACCATGGAAGCATTTTTGAGCAAGTATAACATCACACACAAGGTATCCACATTATACCATCCTCAAACTAGTGGGCAAGTTGAAGTGTCAAATCAAGAGGTAAAATCCATCCTTGAAAAGATTGTTAATCCAAATCGAAAGGATTGGAGTTTACGACTTGATGATGCACTTTGGGCTTATAGACCATCATACAAGACGCCCATTGGTATGTCTCCTTATCGATTTGTTTATGGTAAGCCTTGTCATCTTCCAATTGAATTAGAACATAAAGTCTATTGGGCTATTAAACAATGTAACATAGAGATGGATGAGGCAGGTAAGCAAAGAAAACTTCACTTACAAGAACTTGAGGAGATAAGGAATGATGCTTATGAGAATTCTAGAATTTAAAAGGAAAAGACTAAGGCTTTCCATGATAAAATGATTTTAAGAAAGAACTTTATTGTTGGACAAAAAGTTCTTCTTTTCTATTCCCGTCTTAAGTTGTTTCCTGGTAAGTTGCGTTCTAGATGGATTGGATCTTTTATTATTACTAATGTTTTTACTCATGGTGCAGTTGAGATCAGAAATCCAAAAACAGGTCATGAATTCAAGGTGAATGGACATAGGTTGAAACCTTACTATGAGAACACTCCAGTACAAGATATAGAGGAACTACCCCTCTCTAAGCCCAATTATGTTGAATAGTGATTTCATAAGTCCAAGTCGGGCTGAGGACAATAAACCAAGCGCTTCTTGGGAGGCAATCCAAAAGGATAGAGAGCACATATCGTAATCAGATTTGCTATTTCTTACTCTCCATCATTCTATCTTTTATTGTTTTTCTTTTGTTTATTTTGTTTATTAGTTTTTTTCTTTTGCACATGATTCTTGCATTGGGAATAATAGCATTGCATTGAGGACAATGTAAGAATTAAGTGTGGGGGGAAGAATTCAGGATTTCCTTTAGTTTGTTTTGTTTTAAATTTGTTTTTAGTGTGTTTTAGTTAATTTCAATACTATGATGAGATATAAATTGAATGGTCTAAAACTGATTTACTAGTGAAAAGATTTTCATGAGAATTAAGCTTGATACTATATTGTTTTTATAAGTCAATGTTAATATGATATGTTGATTGAGAAAGAAGCATGTTTAGACTTAAATTTGACTTGTATAATCATCCTTATGAGTTTTGAGCCTATATGTTGATGCATTATACATATCAATCCAATTTCTTTCTTGTGTGCTCTTATGATTACATGTTTCTCTAGAACTTGCTTTGTCGGGTTTAGTTCTTAAGCTTTGCCGGGTTTGTCGGGGAGGTTAGAATTTATCCAACGCACGTGTTTGTGGAATCGAAAGGTATGATTTTCGTTTTACTCGGAATCATATAAATGTCATATGAAAGAATTATTTTCCAAGCTTTGTCGGGTTTGCCTGGGAGTACGATAATATTCTCCGACATATTCCATTTATGTGATTCCTCACATGAAAAATCAATTTCAAAATGATGATGTGTGCATGTGTTATGATATATCTATATTTGCCATCTTAATGATGCAAATTCCATTTACATGAATATTCCATGATGATGTCATTTTATGATCTAATATTCATGTTGTTATTCATAATATGATGTGATTATGAATATTCTATGATAATGTCATTTTTATGATTAATGTTTGTGTCACATATGCCATGTTAATATTTGTCATGTCATGAAATGTTTGCCATGATAAGCATGCCATGTCATTAATTCTTTTGCCATGTCACAATAGGATTTGTCATGTCATTAATTCACATGCCATGTCATTAATTCTTTTGGTCATGTCATTTAGATTTTTCCATGTCAAGCATGCCATGTCATTCATCCCTTTGGCCATGTCATTAATATCTTGTCATGTCAAGCATGCCATGTCATTAATTCTTTTGCCATGTGACAATAGGATTTTTCATGTCATTATTTCACATGCCATGTCATTAATTCTTTTGGCCATGTCATTTATATTTTTGCCATGTCAAGCATGCCATGTCATTAATTCTTTTGGCAATGTCATTAATTCTTTTTGCAATGTCATTAAGATTTCGCCATGTCAAGCATACCATGTCATTCGTTCTTTCGGCCATATTATTTAGATTTTGTCATGTCATGTATGCCATGTCATTAATTCTTTTGCCATGTCATAATAAAATGTTTACCATGCCATGATAAATATGAATGTTTGTTTAATTTTTATCTTAATAATATTTTTGCATATTCATGATCATTTTTTTATGATTTTAAAATACTTGAAAAATAAATAATGTTTTTTTTTCTTTCATAAAACAAAATTATTCTTGAGTTAAAATAATTCATAAGTTCTCTACTGGTCTGCCGAGGAGAACATCACCAATTATCATTAACGATGGAATATCTTTTTTCCAAAAACGAGGGTGATTCGGAGAATTTCAAAATAAGAAAAAATTTCATGTTTTGTCGAGTTTGTAGGGAAATATGAAAATTTTATGTTAATAAATTTCGGATAAAATATGATTTTTTTTTAATGAATTCTTTTTAAACACCAAATTTAAAATCGACTTTCACCGAGACCCGAGATAACACATGACTAATAAGGTATCGTTTTATACGAGCGTTGTGGGGGTGCTAATCCTTCCCCGCACGTAACCGACTCCCGAACCCGCATTTGTTTTCTCTGATTCAAAGCGCAGACTTCAAAATTGATTTTAAAAAATATTTTAATTAATTTTAAAATGTTTTATAAAAATCGATTTTAATAGGTGGCCTGTTACACCTAGCCAAAAAAGACTGGTGGCGACTCCATTTCTTTCACGAGGTTGTTTTCAAACCCTCTCAATTTTAATTCAAGAGAAATTAAGTCGTCTTTTCCTCTATTCTTCTCAATGTCACACTCTTAACGGTGCCGATTGTCCCGTGACGGGGCAGATTTTTCGGACACCCTTTAAAGAGGTTGCGACACCAAGTAAACATTAGGCCAAGTTTAGGAGTTTTAGTAAAACCACGTTTAAATTTCTTCATTTTCATTTATTTTAATCAATTTTTAATAAATTCACTAGAGTTAAATTGAGTTAGAGAATATGTTGGGTGCGGATGAGTATATAATAGCAATTACATGTCTTTAAAAAAAATGATGCATTATTTTATTGGTGTCTAAAAACCTTACTTTTTAGGATGATCCTACTATAAGTTATTCTAGTAAAAAAAATATTTTTAAGAGTGTCACTTCAGATTTTAACATTATACGTCAGCATTTTGACAGAAGTCATATTGCCACGTCAGATTTCTAACAGAAGACATTAGGAGTGTTAACAATTTTATTTATTTGCTTCAATTTCAAAAGAAAATAATCAAATTACTCACAATTTTAGTACATAAATTAATTTACACTAGATCCTATAATTCAGAGATTTCTAAGTTACTTTGACCCTTTTGAAATGTAATACTAAGGCAACAAAAAAAAAAAAGAAACAATGTGAAGAAACCGGTAGGTAAAATAAAGAGATTTTGAATCCAAGGCTTAGCCTAGTTGGTTCATGTAACTACCCTTAAAAGGTGACATTCAGCAGGTTTGAATTTCGAATTTCAACATCTACAACCCCTTTATTTATTCCCCAGTTAGGGGTGTAATCGAGCCAAGCTCAAGCTATAAGAAGCTCAAGCTTGACTCAAAATTCGAGGCTCGAAGCTCGGCTCGAGCTCGACTCGAAATTCGAGGCTTGAAAATCGAACTCGATTGAGTTTCACTTTTAAATCTCGAGCTCGATTCGAGATAAAAATCGAATTGCTCGAACTCACTCGATTAGACTCGCGAGCTACTTGAGTCAAGTATTAGGATACTAGAATTCAGCTCGCTTGATAGCTCGAGCTGCTTGAGCTTGAGCTTGACTAGACAATGAGCAAGCTGAATTCGAATTTTTTTTCAAACCAAACCCAAGTAACTTGAGAGCACAGGTGTCTAGTTTACACTCTATTCCTAGTCTACGGCCTCATTTGTACCAAAAATAAAAATAAAGAGATTTTGCTTATGGTATGGTTGGTCGGACCTCTTGATTGCGCAACTTTGGGCTGTTTATTATGGTTCGCCATTAAGTTGGGATCATGGTTTTGGATTTAAAATCTTGAAATCTAAGACAACTACAATCAAGTTTGACTGAGAAAAAAGGCATTAAAATTCTCCTGAACTGTACGTAGGACATTACAATGTACAATGAGTAGAAGCTGAAGATATACAAGAATAGTGGCTATGGCGGCAGTAAAGCTGGACTCGGAAAGGCTGTTCAATGAGAATAAATCTCAAACCAAAACCATCAAATTAAAGCTATATAACAGTCTAAATGAAACTGCTCTTCATGGACTGGTTATGTCCCGGAAAACCTGCAGCCTGTTCCTCCTCGCTGATGCATAGTACCCAACTTTCATATCAAATGATTCAAGCTTTGAGTTATATTCTTCCCAATATGATCCTTAGAATCATGATGTTGATCACTTATGTTGGAATTCAGATTTTCATCATTGAACTCCTCTTCCTTGTGAAAGCCTGATATTTTCTTGCCCATATATTTTCTTCCACTTAGTAATTCTTCTTTTTCTTCTTCTTCAACCATGTCTGCCCAGCTTTCTTACTTGGTTCATTTGCAGGCTTTTCAAGTCCAATTTTTGATTCATCTTTAGATGAAACCAACCCATTAATAAGCTTGCGAAATGAACTGCCAACAGACTCTTCTGCCCATCTTCCCCTTCTTTGATCTCTATTATTTGACCAAAACAAAGAGTTTCTGGGCTGTGTGAATAGAACTCCAGATAAGCCCTCCTGAGTTGCAGAATTTTCAGACTTTCCATTACTTGAAGCTTGTGGTTCTTCTTCTTCGTTAAGATTCTGGATTGAAGAAGGTGAAGGAACACTTTCAGTGTTTACAGTTTGCTCAAAAAATAGTTTTCGAATTGAATTTCTAACTGTATCTTCTCCCCATCTTCCTCCTCTCCTCTGCTCCATTATTGAACCCCCATGAACTTCGTCTTGGTTGGGTAAATAAAGCTTCTGAGTTCTTTCTACTAGCTGCTGAATACCTCCAGTTTTCCTTGTCCTTGTACCTACTCCTTGTCGTGTTGAGTCCAATCGGTGTGCATTGTGAACTTCTGTCATCATATCCATACAAGTTATCATTCTTCTCAAGTTAATTTCTACAATAAGATTCATTATTTTGCTCATCTGACACCATCTTCCCTTCCCAATGTACAGCATATGGGAACCTTCTCCTATCCGTAAACCCAGATATGTTTTCCTCATTTCTAGGAAGGAAAACACTAGCTTCCTTCAAACTTCTATCCCTGTTTGATGTTGAGGATCTTCGAGTTTCCATCCCCTTATCTGGTGGTTCCTGAGCCACCGGCTCTAACATCGATTGAGATTCAACTTGGACCAGCATTTCAAGAGAACGATCGTAAGATTTAGAATAGGATTCATCCATCTGTTCATTTCCAGATGAAGATTTAACATCCTAAAGCAGTGATTTTGCTTCACTGATCCTGTTCATGTGCGTGCATCAAGCATATTGCCAGGTTGCATTCCTTATTCTTATCTGGCTCCAGAGACAAAGCTTTTCTGTGATGATACAAACTCAATGTAAAATATACACACATTTTTTTCCATATATATTTAGGGAAAATAAAAAGAGCATATCTGTAATGCTGTTCAGCAATTCCATAATTATGTTGCTGGAGATAGGCCCAGGCCAAATTCCCTAGTATCCTGAACCATTATAGGAGGGGAAGGGAATCAAACACAGATAAAGATTTGCAGAAAATATAAGTAGAAAGAATAAGAATATATAACAAAGAGTATGAGTGCAGCAGCATCCACCTTGATTTCTCTTGTTCAATAATTATCTGAAGCTTCTTCCCTTGACATCTTGCAATCTTTGTCCTTTTTCCACCAAAAACTGTTCCTTCATCAATGTTCCTCAACTTGTTCTGAAGGGTTTCAATCTCTTCTTCAATCCTTCCAGACCTCTGCAAAAACAAGCAATTGCAGAAAGCAAATATGCCCTGAGTCTCAAAACAAAGACTATAAACCTATGTTACTCAGACTCGGTGTGAGTGTCATACGGGTATGTGTCCGACATGGGTATGTTCAATTTTTTTCTAAGTTTTTTCATGTCTTTGGAGGGTCATATCCCCATATCCATTTCCCGATAGGCATCCGACATTGGTGTCGGACACGGATACTTATAAAAAAGGAAGAGTCGGAGCAACATAGCTATAAACTGAACAATACATCATCATGAAATGCAACTGGAGCCAGCTACACCTAGTATGCCAGATAAAACTCTCCAAAATAAATGGACCTGATAAACATACTCAGACAGACATGCCTTAGATCTCCATATTGTTTTACAGAAGGGAAAAACTCTACAGTTTTACATCGGAGGTAGAGTTATAAAAATTTTCAGAGCTGTATACCTTTGCATCTAAGTTTGTACTGCTGCAGTAATGTATTTTTCCTTTATGTAACTATATATTTTTGTCCATTACAAACTTTCAGCTGTATTAGCACCCCCTTTTATCTTCTTGTGAATACCTTTACAACTTCTCAAATTCCAGCTACACACTGTAGTGTTCCTGCATTGTTCCTAAAATATCACAAGTAGAAGCAAATTTCCTAGTGAATTGGACAAAACTTGGTGCAAAAATACCATGTTCTAAGCCTGTTCCCTGCAATTGGCTGAGCAAAAAAATAAAAATAAAAAACTGAAAATCGATTTGAACTGTGTTCGGTTCGGTTTTTATTGAATTTGGTTCAAATTTGGTTCGAGTAATAATTAGGTTTATTCGGTTCGGTTCGATTTTTGGTTCATAAGTTAATAAATCGCAATTATTCGAACCGAATCGAATTCTGTTTTTTAATTAGTTTTTATTTTTTATAATAAATATAAAAGTAAATATTTTATTTTTAAATTAGTGAAAAAAACTTTAAAATACTAAAGAAAAAGGATAATTTTATAAAATTTTAAAAATCGATGAACCGAACCGATTCAAACCGTGAAATTCAGTTCGGGTCGGTTCGATTATACATGTTATTCAGTTCGGTTTCAGTTTGATTTTTAAAAAATTAGAATACTGCACATTAATCACAATATTTTTTTTAAACCGCATCCAACCCAACCATTATCACCCTTTTGCATCTAGGCAGAAGTGTCATTTTCTTAGAGCATTGATCAATGGTAAGAAATTAGAATGACAGAATTTGCAAATAATCTAAGGTGACGAAGCTAATAGAATAGACTTCTTCAAAATATATATAAGATGTTAAAATAATCTTATTTCTCTGAAAATTTTAAATTCTCTAATATGATTGTTCAAAAAGGAGAAAATTAAAAATGAAGAAGAATTTCATTCCAAATGGTTATGACATTATGATCCTCAAGGCTCAATTTAGGGTCTAAACGAGACACCTGTACTTGCAAGTTACAAGCTACTCGGGTTCGACTCGAAAAAAAACTCAAATTCGGCATGGCCATTGTATAGCCAAGTTCGAGTATCTTAATACCCGGCTCGAGTAGCTCGCGAGCCTAATGGACTTTTTTATTTTTAATTAGTATTGAAAAATCTCAATTCGAACTCGAATTCGAGCTCAGGCACAAATAATCGAGTCTGAAATTGAGCATGAGAACCTAATCGAATGAATTCAAGCAGTTCGATTTTTATCTCGAATCGAGCTTGAACCTAAAAATGAAATTTGATCGAGATTGAATTGAGTTTCAAGTCGAGCTCCAGCTTCTTATTGCTTGAGCTCGACTCGGCTCGATTACACCCATAGCTCAAACTGCGACCATCAGGTCTATAATTATAGCCGGATTGGGATCAGTTCACATTCACCCTAGTTGGTTTTGTCACATTTTAACTCCACTAGATCTTGTAAGAGTAAATGAGAATGAAGCAATACATTTATGACATTTACATCAAAATGACATAAATTGAAAGAAAAGTAGGACATGACTCATGAGCTCCTAAGCTTCCTGTATTAGACTTATGCAACTAAACTCGATTTAATAACAAGCAAGCAATGAAAACTAAGCTTGATAGAAACAGATATATGTTGTAGATGAGATTGCCATTGTACCTTGTAGAGTTCGACAAGGACATTATCAAGAGACTCCTGAGAATCGTAAGGACAAAGATGAGGGAAAGATTTTATTGCCTCAATAGCCTCATCAAATCTATTCAGTTGCTTCATCACAGCTAGCAGCCATGTCTTTCAATGCACTATCAACACGATCTCCATCATTAATAGCTGCCCAGAACAGGGAAATGGCCTTACTGGGATCTTTGTCTATCAACTGTAGGTCCAGTTCAAACAAATGCAATGTGAGCTCACAATTGAACTCCAAAGCCTAAACTAGTAACTCGTAACCTTTGATATACAGTAAAGAACTAAAGATACCTTCACCAATCATTCTATTAGAAAGCATTCACCCCAATCTTTAACGGGAAAATTAAACTCAATTAATGCTATTAAAAAATTGGGCGAAAATACAATCACATTGATATGGACCTTTGGAGAACCTCAGCCCAAAAGCTAGCTATTGAGGTGGGAGATCCTAAATCCATATAAACCTCACAAAGAAGTCTTATTCTTTCAATGTGGGATCGTAACAAACCACCACGCTTGGAAGACCAACGTCTTCGTTGGTCACGGCTGACACCCTTTTTTCTCTTTTTGGGTCCAGGCCATCACTCCGACTACTGGTCCCACCAAGGGTGGGATTGACTCTGATACCAATTGATATGGACCTTTGGAGAACCTCACCCCAAAAGCTAGCTATTGAGGTGAGAGAGCCTAAATCCATATAAACTTCACAATGAAAATTTATTCTTTCAATGTGGGATCGTAACACACATGAATCCCCAAAGCTTCTGTTTTGTTGACAAATAATGTAAAGTTCACAAAGCAATCTATATTCCCAATATAAGGCCAATAGGAAAAGAAACAAGAAAAAACGAATGGGATCATCTTAGATACCAAGAAAAGACAAGGGATGCATCCATAGAAAGAACCAATAATCAAGAAATTAATCAAGGAATCAGTAAAAAAGAGAATGTTTATAAAGAAAGAAGAGAAAAAAAATGGGGGGGGGGGGAAACATTCAAAACATAAGCTGACATTGAGAAATGGTGTAATTAACCTGGACGTGCTTTGCCCTGCCATAAGGAGAATCAGAAGCTGGCACTTTGTGAATGGCATGAAAGCAATCACCGTTATTTGCAGGCGATATTCTTTTCCTCTCTGACATTGGCAAGAGGGTCGACTGTGTTTTTTGCCATGCAGGTAGCTGTGGGGTTAAGAAACCCCTCGCTAGAAGGTTTTTGTCGTTCGACCAAATTGCCTCTCTCTTTTTCTCAGGAAAATCTCCAGACACTTTTCCAGAATTTCCTAGAAAGTGTTTCTATCAGTGGAAAAAAGAAGCGTTTTCTAGCGATATACTATACTAGTCTAAATAAAGGAAAGAATCTTTTATTAATTTGGACCAGGCTCTTGAATCTGTCTTGTAGTGGGAAAGCCACTTTATCTCTTTTAAAATTCTGTTGATATACTTGATAAAAGAAGCAAGATTTCCAGAAACTGAGAGAGAAAATCGAAAGAGAAAAAAGAGCGATGATGATAGATAGATAGATAGATGCGTTTTCGTTTTGAGAGGATGTGAAGGAGAAAAGTAATGAAGGAGACTGGAAGAAAAAAGAACTAGCCGTTTTATAGTTACTAGCCATTGAGGCTTTGAAGGACTCACGCGCTTGTGCCATGTTAAACATTTTCTTTTTCATTTTTTTTATACATTAAAAAAAAGTTTTAATACTAAATTAGCCCCTATAATTTATGCCTTTTATCCGTTTGGTACTTAAAGAAATTTTTTTGTCACTTTGCTATTCAAACTTTCATGCCGTCATTCACATTGATCATTTGTCCTAACACCGTTAGTTAATGGCTGACTAGGCAAAAAAACACCCAATCAGAACCTGACATGTGGCAAAACTGCCACATCATTGTGCCACATCATCATATTCAAAAAAAATCAAAAAAAATTTAAAAAATCAAAATTAAAAAATTGAAAATCTCATTTTTATTAAAAAATTATAAAAATAAAAATTATAAACCAAAATTATAAATAAATTATAAAAATTGAAAACTTTATATATATATATATATATTTAAAAATCTGTAAAAAAAAAATTAAAAAAAAATAAGAAAAAGGAAATCTGAAAATTTTTAATAAAAATGAAAAAATTTTAAAAAAAATCTATTTTTAAATTTAAATTTTCTATTGTTTTTTAATTTTGAATTTTCATATATATTATTAAAATAAAAATAAAAAACCAAAATTCAAACTAAATTATAAAATCGAAAACTTTATATATATATATATATTTAAAAATCTGAAAAAAATTAAAAAATAAAAAATAAGAAAAAAATCTGAATATTTTTAATAAAAATTAAAAAATTAAAAAAAAATTCTAATTTTTAATTTTTAAATTTCTATTTTTTTAATTTCAAATTCTCATATATTTTTTTTAATTTGAAATTTCTATATTTTAAAAAATTATTTTTTATTTTTCTTTTTAATTTTGAATTACTTAGATTTATCTTTTGAATTTTTATAATTTTTTAATTTCTAAATTAAAAAAAAAATTGATTTAAGAAAAAAAAATCAGTTTTTTTTTATTTTGATCTTTATAATTTTTTTTGAATTTTTTTATATGATGACGTGGCACTAATGATGTGGCAAGTTTGCCACGTGTCGAGCTCTGATCGGTTTTTTTTTGCCTAGTCACCATTAACTAATGCTGTTAGGGCAAAGGGCCAATGTGATTGACGGCATAAAAGTTCGAGTACCAAAATGACAAAAAAATTTCTTAAAGTACCAAACAAAAAAAAGACCTAAAGTATAGTGGCTAAATTAGTATTTAACCCTATAAAAAAATTTGGATTAGCCAACGGCTATTAGAAAAATTGACGAAAACAATTGAATTTTCACCATAATTTGGCAAATTTATATTTGATTTTCTATAAATAGCAGTTTCTTTTTTGGCCAAAAAAAAAATTATCTGCACAATGTTTTTTATGATAAATATTTATATGAGTTCATTTTTTTATAAATAGATAGCATAAACTTTTAATTTTTCAAACGATTGTTACATGTTTTATTTTTTTAATTATTTTAAGATATTCTAAAAATATTTTTTTTTAATTATTTTAAGATATTCTAAAAATATGTATCACATTGCTTACTACACTTGTATAGTCTGAAAATGCCACTAATCAATTATGAGATAATTTTTCTTTTCATATCAAATAACATTTGAGTCTGTTTTCTCGGTGAAATTTTTACTATTGCTTATGAGTTATGAGGATATGTGTATTCTGCTAATTTCTTTGGATGAGATAAAATTTCTAATTTTATATGACCAATTAAATTACAACAGTTAACAATTAAATCATAAAATATTATTAACCGGTATGCATTTAAAATTATCATTTTTTTTATAAGAGAAAAGGACTATTATGCTAACTCATTAAGAATTACAAAATTCATTGTAAAGTTATTGAATCGGTTCACTATTAAACTCAAGCAACAAATTTTAAAAATTATGTTTGAGAATTGATTTAAAAAATTATATATATATATATATATATATAGTTTACACATTTTATAGAAGCTTTTAAGATGGACCATAAATCCATAATCAACTAACAATTTGAAATAAAACTAGGAATTCTCTGGGAGTTATATATTTTTAAATATATATATATATATGAATAATTTTATTAAATTATTTTAAATTAAAATTATCTTAAAAAATATTTAACGAATGAAAATAAATAAATAAAAGATTTAATATTTTTTCTTTTTTCTTTTTTAATTTCTCTTTTTTTCATTATCTCTTTTATTTTTTTAATACTTTCTTTATTAAATTTAAAAATTAAAAAATGATAAACCAACTTTTATAATTATTTTTAAATCATGATAAGAGGATAATAAAGAATATTTAAAAGTATTTATAATTATTTTAATACATAAAATTCCAAAATTATGTCAAAATTTTCTACTAAATATATATTTGTTAATTTTTTGATGAAAATAATAAATTATAAAAAATTAAAACAACAATAATAAAAAGAAAAATTATATTTTTCCTTTTTTTCCTTCTTTTTTCTTCTCTATTTTCCGATTGGCTGCCTGCATCATCACCGACCATGTCGAGGCAGCCGACCCGCTCCACTCACTCTCCTCCTCCTATCTCTTCCTCCGTCACTAGCTGCCTCTTCTCCTCCCTTTCCTTTTTTCTTCTTTTTTTCTTTCTCTTTCCTTCATTTTTTCCTTTCTCCTCCACCATTTCCTCATCCAGCCGCCACTCCCAACGGTCATTCACCGTCTTGCTCATCATCTCCTCAGCCACCTCTCTCTTTACCCTACCTTCAACCTCCATTTTTCTCTCTCCACTCATCTCTCGTCCGATCTCTTTTTTTAAAAAAAATCATTTCATAAAAAGTCAATCTTACCTTTACAAACAAGACAAAATAGGACAAAAAAATCTTAACTTTTGAAAAATGCCCTATGAATCCCTTAGGACTAGGGCTGTACTCGGGTTTGACTAAAAAAAAAAATTCGAATTCGGCTAGGTCATTGTCGAGTTGAGCTCGAGCAGCTTGAGCTATCGCGCGAGCCGAATTCGAGTATTCTAATACTCGATTCGAGTAGCTCGCGAGCTTAATCAAGCTTTTTATTTTTAATATATATTTTATTATTAAATTACAATTTTACCCTACTTTTAAACAAACCCTAAAATCCTAATATCATTTTCCCACTTCACTATTCGCCTTCTTCCTTTCTCTCCCAACAAATTTACTTTCTTATCTGAATGTTCTTTCTCTTCCAATCCCATCCAGCAACCAGCCTTACTCCCACCAACCAGCGTCACCCCTTCCGATCCATCCCTTTCTCTTCTAGCCAATGGCAGCTACAGCAGCGACGTCAGCAGCAGCATCTCCCTCGATCTCGACAAGCTTTGTATGAAATAAATAAGTTCTCCTGCAAAACTTATTTTGATGGACTTTAATGGAATGGGTTTTGTTCAAATTGATTTGAATGTTTCAATTCTACTTTTTGAATCTGACTTTGTTTTGCTTTGTGAAACGAATGTAGCAGATTTAAGTGTAATTATTCTAGGGGGCTTCTATTCATGACAGTGTTTTTTAGGGGTTTCTGTTCTTTACAAGAAAATTTAAAAAATTCCAACAAATAATTTTTTTTAGTAAAAATTTGTTTATGAAAAAGCTTAATTTGAGCTCGAGCTCGAATATAAAAATCAAGCCTAATCGAGCGAGCTCGAATAATTCGATTTTATCTCGAGCTGAATTCGAGCTTAGAAAATGATACTCAATCGAGTTTGAATTGAGTTTTGAGCCGCGAGTGTTGAATCGAGCTCGAGCTTCTCACTATTTGGGCTCGACTCGACTAATTACAGCCCTACTCAGGACTCAGAAATAATAATAGTAGATAATGGACTCATAAATTGAAAAAAAAAAAAAAACATGTTTTATTCACATACACTAAAATTAAAAAGAAATTAACTTTTGAACATTATTTTTAATTTTTTTTTCTCTTTTCCATTTGAATATCATATTCATAATTCTTTATATAAAAGAGTTTAAGAAATCATAAAATCAAATAGATATTTTTTTATATATATAAGAGTGAGCATTACAACTCAAATTTAAGATCTTTATTAACAAATAATTTTTATAATTTGATAAAAAAAATTGGATTTGATTAAATTACTTTAACGATCAATACAATAATAAGGTAAAATATCTAAATTGACAATCATTATAATAATATACTTATTTTACTAGAAAATTCCCTTAAAATGGTTTTCATATTTCACGATTTTTTTTTTAAAAACTTTTTTTTTTGTTATTTTACACACAAAAATCAATTGTTTGAGTAATTTCTTAAATATATTTTAATACAACTCTCTCTTTATATATAATTTCTATCACAAACATAAAATTTTTAATTTCACCGCCTCTAGAGAGTGAAAATGAAAAGATTGAGGTATTTTTTTTTGTATAGAGCGAAACATTTGAATGAACTTAGTTAGAGTTTGTTAATTTAGTTGTTGTAAAGGTTAAACTTGAATCTTTAAAACTGTATTTGGTAGGAAAAAAAAGTAAGGTAAGAAAGAGAATGAAAGAAAAAATTACTTTCTTTTCATCATTTTCTTCGTTTGATAAGAGAGAAATATTAAGAGGGAAAGAAAATGAGTGAATTTATACCTTTCCTTCCTCTCAAAATCAAAATTTTCTAAATGTGGGAACAAAATACTCATTCAACTTAAGTTAATAATTTTATTTACAACTTTACTCATAACATCTTTCTTTCTCTCTATTTTCCATCCTTCATACCAAACACAATTAAAGAAAAATAAATTTCTTTCCTTTCTTTTCATTTTTTTCTTTCCTCACCTTTTTTTTTGGTTTTATTTTCCTTCCTTCCTACCAAATATAATGTAAAAGCTTTATTGATTGGTTTCAATTTAATCTTTAACTTGTACCCATCACATGTAAGTGGCTTGTATAAGATTAAACTATTTAAAATCTTGGGATAATACCATATTTGGTCTCTAAACTATAGAAAATTGTTTAGAGACCAAATATATACTTTTAAAATATCTAATTTGGTACCCATACTATCATTCCGTCTATCAATGTGATACATGGGGTTAACACCATCAAATAAAATGGATGATGTAGTTGTCACCCAATCACGTAATCACTTTGAAATATTTTGCCAAATTATCTTGTCACGTGTCATTTAAAAAATAAAAATAATTTATAAAAATACATTTTAAGAAAATAATTTTATTTTTTTTCTTATCTTATATTTTTTCTTTCTCTTTCTCCTCTCGTGAACTCTCTCCTCGATTCTCCTATTTCAAGTCCAATCCGACTAGCCATCGGTCAAGTCTGGCTAGAGGAGGTCGAACTCGGCGCTAGTAGGTTAGATCGGCCTGAAATCAGGCCAGGAACGATATGGAATAGGCTAGATTTGACTCGAGTTATGACCTATCTGACATACTAACACCGGTTTTGGCCTCTCTTGACCAGACTTGGTTAGTGGCTGGTTGGGTTCGACTTGAAAGAGGGAATAAGGGGAGAGAAGCAAGGAGGAGAGAGAAAAAAAAAAGAAAGAAAAGAATTTATTCTGTTAATATTTGATAAATGTTAAATTTTTAGTTTCAATAATCAAAATTAAAATCTTTAATAATTTCAAATATTAAAAAAATCATTCAAATTGTTTTATTTTTATTTTTTAAGTCCAACTATACTTAGAGATTTTTTTCTTTTACATAAAAAAGTTTTTTTAAAAAAAAAACATTTATTTATAGGTATAGAGTCCAACTCATCTAGACTTCGCTCAATAACTACTCGAATGAGAAGCATTTCTTACTACCCTTTGACGAAGGAGTCCGCAAAGCTAAGGTGAAATAAAAAAAAAAAAACAAAAACAAAAGAATACCTTAAGGAGCACGTCTCTGGCGTGACTCTTCTTTCGTTCTTTTTCATTATTTTCACTTATAATAATTGTAAATATTATATACATTTTTAACAAAAAGATAAACTTTTTTTTTTTTTGAAATTTAATTTTTATGAATAATTAAAACTATATATGTCATTAATATATGAACATTTACTTGTTTTCAATTAAAGATAGTAATATATGATATTCTTAATTACTTTTTGCTATTGTTTTCTAATATTTTTGAATGAAAAGAAAATCAAATACTCTCTCAATTTCTTTTTATTTGTCTCATTTATATTTTTGCAGAAACTAAAAACACTTAATATATATTGTATATTTTTAATAAAAGTTTTATAATATTTAATTCAATAATTGATGCATATATGTATATTGAAAGAATGAGTACGCTTTTTCATCAAATAAAAAATTAAGAAAAATATAAATCTATTAAAAAGTACAATACTATAGTATGGAAAAGAAAAATATATGGATGAAAGAAATGAGATAGAAAGAGAAGTCTATAAATACCATTTGAAGATGGTTAAAAAAATATTTAATATTTTATTTTTATTAAAATTAAAAACAATACACTAATTACATATTTTATTTTTTAAAAATATTATCTTAACTTATACAAAATAGACATCAATTAACATTTTTCTAAAAATCCAACAAGTAAAAACAAATTAATAGTGTAAAAAGAAACAAAAATCTAAAATGATCTCTAACTTTAATTTATAAGTTTCCAATAATACCCTCTCTGACTTTCCCTCCTACAAAATCCCTCCTTCGGCACCTTCCCCTCCCCTGAAGTAAAGTAAGCCAAACAACAACTCTCAAACTCCCTCACTCGCTCCCCCAGGGATAGAAAGGAAGCCCAAAAGCCAAACAGAAATTCCCTCTAAACATACGCCTATACGTATTCGTATACGCCATTTCTGCTCCGGAGGTACGATATTTACTACTCCCTTTGATTTTCACTTCAATAATTTGTTGGTTGTCTCCATCGCCATCGCTTTAATATTTCCTTCAAGTTTGATTGGAATTTATCTTTTTCACTTTCAATGTTTCTGTAATTTGAACCCAAGTAGTTAAACTTAAAGCACAACTCTTGCATTGCCTTTTTAGACGCTGTTATTCCTTTTATATTTAGTTTTCAAGTTGAGGGGCATAAAAGAATATGCAATTTTTTAGCTGTATATTTTCTACTGAATTTATCTCTTTTTTGTATTATAAGTTTCAATTTTGAGAGGTTTCAATTGTCAATTTTATCCGTATTAGTTTTGAGTTTTTTTTCTTATTAATTATGATATATATATATATATATATATATAAGTTGTGGTCTTAAGTTGTTGAATATACGTTTTATTGGATAAATTAAATGGTTTCTTTTTATTTTTTTATGTTAGTTTTTTTATGAACTGTTCATACCCTTGTTATATTTGCTTTTGGGTATGCCTTTTTTATCTTACTGAATTTTGGGTAACTTTTTCCTCAAAGGTTGATTGTTGAGTCTTTAGTTTTTAACAAAATAATTGAAGTGACAGTTTTCATAGGTTTCTATATGAATCTTTTGAATTCGAGCCAAACATAATATCGTCAACAGCAGTTATTTTTGTTGATCCTGTAGCGTGTCAAATTCCTGTGTTCCTTGTTCTATCCTGTTCTTTATCTTGCTCAGATTGTGCCATTGGTAAATTACAACTCTTATTGAGTTCTTCTTGGCATTTTATTTGCATAGGTGCTAAATTAGCATTTTGCTGAACTTTTTCTTTTTCCAGATTTATTTATTCAAACACCTGGAGGTCGCATGGAAACTGGAGGATCATTGGCGCAGGCAATAAGAAAGCCAACTCTTTCACCCAAGGCTATTATACACCAGAAGTTTGGAAACAAAGCTTCTTATAAGGTAGAGGAAGTAGAGGAACCTACTCAAAATGGATGCCCAGGATTGGCAATCCTTCAGAAGGGTCCCTGCCTTTATCGCTGCAGCTTGGAGCTTCCAGATTTTTCTGTTCTGTCTGGGTCCTTTAAGAAGAAGAAAGATGCTGAGCAGTCTGCTGCTCAGATGGCGTTGGAAAAGGTTGGCATCACCTTGCTCACCATACTCATTTCCTTATAATTATAGTTTGATAGATGTGTCGGTAGCTGCATTCATTGCTTCATTGTGAGTTTTGGTGATAGGTTGTGTGATGCAGGGTAGAAACTAGAACAGTAAACAAACTAAGAAAAAATGGTTGTTGATCGAGTAGGACTTTAGGTTTAGAAGCAAATCTGCCAAAACCTTTATTAGAAGAGTTAAAACTCTGAAAATTAATAATAATAGTCTGATCGGCTGCTACCCTAAGTTGGGGTATTTATAATAACCCTAATTATTAAAAGTCACATGCCTATCACATGACCTAAATAAATACTTAAAAGCATAAGACTTCTACTTAAATATAATAACTAAATAAGATAGGCAATAACTAAATAAAATAAGCATAGTAAAATAATCCTAAGTCTATGCTCCCGCATCAATCTCCCCAGGTTAAAAGATAGCTGAATCTGTTGAATAAGCTTTGGTTACTTCTACATAAACTTCAAGATCAATATTCCCATGTCCCAATTCCTTTGTCATCTTGAGAATGTAATCCCGCAGAAGCATGCTCACAACTGGTTTCCATACTAGTGAAACCATCAGTCAACTCTTGGTGGTTATCTTGATGTATGTGTTCCATATGAGTAGCCTCGCCATTAACACTAGATGATGGCAGCATGGACTCTGGTTGAAAGGTTGGCTTTGCTGTCCATAAACTTGAGTTGTCATCACGAGTGTATATCTGCGGGGTTGCATACCATTCATGGCGATCAACCGTGACCAAGACAGACTTTCTCCGATGACGATCCATGTAGCTTTTATATTCTAAAGGTGCCCGAGCACCCCAAGACAACTTAGATAGAACAGAAATTAAATCCTCAAGTTTTGATATCTCCTCACCAGCTAACGTCTTAATGATGGCATGTCGAGGAACTCTAGCTCTAAATTTCTGTTTCCAACGTGGTCTTGTAAATATCTTAGAACCCGCCAAGTGATCAAGCATGTCCTCCAAGCATGGAATTAGGATAGTAATTTTGTCTATGGCATGTTGAATGCTCCTCATTGGTGGTAAGCCTTGTGGCAAGGTTTCACCAACCAATTCAGCAAACTTGTCTAACAACCTTTGAACTACAACAGGTTGTTCTATGAGGTCCCCATCACAGCCAACACTATTTGTAACCTTGCTGATAACAGCGAACATCACCCCTGCTTCCTTGCCTTTATCCTCAAACTCTTCAACTGTTCGAAACCCATTCAATTTGCTAGTTTCGAATGTTGTTGCCAGCACCCTCCTAACTATCAATGATTCTCCTTGTGCTGGATAGATATCTACATCATCACCCTCGTCATTATATTCATCATAAATAGGATCCGGCAATTCCTTGCCTCCCTCCTCAAGTTCATCCTCAAGACCACCTTCCGGCATGTCAAAAGGGTCGTGGTCACCTTCCGGAATCTCCATTCGGGCTCCCACATGTCCCTGTCGCTGTAAGGCTTGTACAGCCCGCGACAATTCGTCAATCATACGCCACATCTCATTCAATTCTGTTTGCTGCCCTTGATTTCCCCTGGCACGGTCTCTACCACGTCCAACCATGGTTGATGGTGAATCTCGACACAAAACAAGGATCTTGTTAAGCTCTGATACCAATTTGATGCAGGGTAGAAACTAGAACAGTAAACAAACTAAGAAAAAATGGTTGTTGATCGAGTAGGACTTTAGGTTTAGAAGCAAATCTGCCAAAACCTTTATTAGAAGAGTTAAAACTCTGAAAATTAATAATAATAGTCTGATCGGCTGCTACCCTAAGTTGGGGTATTTATAATAACCCTAATTATTAAAAGTCACATGCCTATCACATGACCTAAATAAATACTTAAAAGCATAAGACTTCTACTTAAATATAATAACTAAATAAGATAGGCAATAACTAAATAAAATAAGCATAGTAAAATAATCCTAAGTCTATGCTCCCGCATCATTGTGGAATTATAGTAAAACTCAAGAAAAAAATAAGCATAGTTGCTCTTTGCATCAGTTAAACAAGTATTCCTTAATTTGTTGCCAGGGTTGCTTGAGTTAATATTTGCTTCACTTTAACAAGGTTGGTAGCTTGGAAGCATGAGTTTAAAGTAAGAATTTCATGATGAAAAATTTGATGATCTGCTGAATTAAAATAAGAAAGGGTTGATTACACATTTGGTACTCGAATTATTGTTAAACTTTTGATTTGGTACTTAAACTTTAAAAGTGTGCAATTATGTATTCGAACTATGCTTCCGTTAATCATTTTCCACACAGGACTAAAAGCATTATTCAACTAGGTTGTGTCCGAAATATCCAATAAAATTGTGACACATGTTCAAAGATGCACATCATTTTTATTCTTGATTTTTTCTAGCGTTTTCTATTTTTGAAATTAAAAAATAAAGAAAAATCAGTAAAACTCCAAAATGAAAATCGAGAGAGAAAATGGAGGAAGAGAGGGGAAAGGAGGAGAAAGAAAGAAGGAAAGGGAAAGGGAAAGGGAGGGGAGGGGAGGGGGAGGGCTGGCCAGTGCTGATCTGGCCGTCTCGAGGCAGATCAGTATCTATCTGGCTGGGGCCTTGGGCTAGCCAGATCAGTGCCAGCTGGCCTCCTCTTCCCTTCTCTTCTCTCTCTTTTTTTTCTCTCCTTCCCTCTATCTCCCCAATTTTCCCTCATCATTTTTTTTTCAATTTTTCATTTTATTTTATAATTCAAAAATAAATAAAAAAATTGTTTCCAATTTTTTAATTTTAATTTTCTCTCTTTTTTTTTTTTGTTTAATTCAAAAATGGAAAAGAAATTAAGAAAAAAATCAAAAAGAAAAACGACAAGGCGAGTTTAGACACATGGCATGTTTTTATTAGCTTTTCTGAGCACATCAGCCATTTGACTAACAATGCAGTCTCGTGGGCAAACTGATAAAAGGAAGCAAAGTTCGAATACCTAATTTCGCATTTTTAAACTTTATGTACCAAATGTGTAATTAACCCTAGAAGAAACAATGGTTTTCTTGGAATTTGATCTCTACATATAAGTTCTTTCAAAAGAGTTGGATCATGGAAGCTTGCTACTATTGCAGCATCACCACTGACCTGTTGACAATTACTGCTATTGCTACTATCACCTTCATCACCACCCACATTGTCATCAAAATTCCACCGTCATTGCCACCATATAGATTAGTCATCATTATCGCCATTATCAATTTCTAAATTTTTGTTACCCCCTTTTTTGCACTGTAATTTGACTAATTACAACATACCATCTAAGCAATGAACTTAACAAATGGCAGGATTCCAATTAATGGGGTTCTGAATCTCATAATTTCAGAATTTTCTGATATTTACAATTTCTTCCAGATGTACCCGGAAAGAAAATTGCAATCAAATGAAGCTTTATGTTAGACCATCAACTTCTAGTTCATTTCTATTGTGTTGCACAGATATTTAGAATTAACTAGAGTATTGCCGTTGTCAATTTGTGGCCATGTAATTGATTGTTGCGACTGGAATACCTCATTGATTTTTTTTTTCTTTCTGTATATGCACATTCAGGACATGATTCCTTGTCTGAGTCTATTATACCTGGATGCTCACCTGCCCTGCCTTGCCTTTGAACTCTTTGTTCATTAAAGGTTGCTATCCTATTGGCATCCTATTAAGATTTGGCTTATTATCTGTTTTCTTTTCACCAGTTATGATAATACAGCAGCTCTCTTCTTCTTCATCATCTTGTTCCTCTGTATTTTTGAAATAAATAACTCAAAAATTATGCCTGGTAATACAAATATTTGTTATTACTGAAGTTTGACTTTTGCATTGTGGAAACTTAGAACCAAATTGTCTGTAAGGAACATAGGGACATGTTTGAGTATCTCAATTTCTTAGTGGCTTGGTATCAACTCCTATAGTTATTGGAGCTGGCATTCAACTTGTATATATTCCTGTTCGCTTTTCTGTGATCTCAAAAATAGTTAATTTGGTAAGCTATTTTCATTGTGCTACTATCAAGGTACATTCTCATGGTGTTGTACATATTACGGTAACGAGACCCTTGTTTATTTAACTATCAGTTTATAATAGCTTTGGGCTTTATAAGTCTGTATGTGGATTTAATTAACTCTTAATGAAACTTAAATTAAATCTAAATATTTGACATGATCATTTTTTTTCAAGCTTTAGCGTTTTGTAGATTTAGGGTCAACTGCTTAGATTTCTAACATTGCCCTCTCTCTTTCCTTTTTTCTTTTTGGTTTAAAATTGTTAGTTCAATAGCTCTGTAGTCTGTACCAATTAAAATTTACAAGTCATTAATCAGTATAAGCACTAATGATTAGAACTATTTATCATGCATATTGGGATAGATATTGTTCCTAGAAAATCATTTTGCTACTTTGCTTATTTGATTTCAGCTCTTCTTTGGATTTTTTGAGTTTATTTTTCTTCTAGAGAACAAATTATTATTATATTTTCTTTTTATCCTTGCAAAAATTGTCAGTAATTTGTCCAAAGAAAGCTGTTACTTTTTTTTTCATCTTTTAATTTTCTTTATTCTATTTTAAAATTGCAGCTTAGCATCCGTCCTTCTGCAGATAGCCCCACAGCAGAGGAAGCATGGACAGAGTTGATTGCCCGCGTCAAATTTATATTCTCAAATGAGGTTGGTGGACAATCTGTTTGTTTGGTATGTGTAGTCAATGACATGGATTTGTGCATTTTCATGTGCACAGTAGGTGTATTTATGCATTTGTATGCAACTTTTATTTTTTCTTAATATATACTAAACCAATAACCATGACACATGTAAAAATGGAATTTGTCTGTGGACTTATTCTTGTTTCCTTATGCATCAAGAAATCATCTGTTAGCATTGAACTATATAACTTTCTATTAGAAGAGAAGAAAGGATTCTAGATAACTATACAAGGCATTTATCTTAACCTTGCTCCTGAGGAAATTGGGCACGCTAACTTTTCCAACCTGTGTCCAACTTTTACATGTGCAAGTTTGAAAAGTTTTTTCTTTTTTTTTTTCTTAACTTTTTTAAGACTGCATTGGCTTCCTAGCTCATCTTTACCAAGTGAGTTAAATGGAGTAGTGTTCCTGCACCTGGCCTTTTCCACCATTCCTTTCTACAAGAGCAAGAACAAAATATTTAGTTTTAATGGCCAACTTTTCTCGACTCTCCTTTATCCTCTCATTGGTGAAGTTGTTTTCATCTCTTTAAGCATTTATGTTCATTGTTTGTCTATTTTTAATATTATGAGGGCACACTGCTATTGCTTTAAAATAAATCATTTTCATTCTGATCTTTTCTCCCTTTATCTTTTTCATCATTGAATAAGTTCCTTTCAGCTCTTCATCCTCTGAGCAGTCACTTTAAAGCAGCTTTGCGCAGAGTTGGTGATCTTAATGGTTCAGTTCCTGCTTCTGTTATTGCTATATGCGATGGAAAACCTAATAATCTCTGCAAAATAATTAATCCTACAGTGGAGTCTCATCCTTTCTCGGTCATATCATATATTATGAGAGCTGCTGCAGGATTACCAGAGTTGGTTGTTAGTCCTGAGGGAGAGCTTTCGATTCGGACAAAAGATCCTTACCCTCCTGATGTCATAGAATCATCAGTATCTCAACAGTCTGGTGTTGCTGAAAGCATAACGACTATGGCCATATATATCCCATGTTCACCTGAAAAGACTGTTGAACCAGTGATTCTTAATATTTCATCAACAGGTTATTACCTTGACATTATTGCACAAAAACTTGGATTATCAGATGCCAACAAAGTTTTGATCTCAAGGTATGTTGAAACTTTTAGATGATTGATGATGCCTGCAATGGCAATATTCTATGTGTAAAGTAGGCTCCTTAAAGAGTATCTGTCCTCTGTATAGCACTAACAATCTTTTGTTCTTCAACAGGATTATTGGTAAAGCTTCAACTGAAACGAGATTTTACTTTGCTGCTCCCAAGTCTTATCCACTAGATATGTCATCTGATCTTCTAAATGCTAAAGTTGTTACGTTTGGAGGACCTTTGAATGCAAGGGCCAGCTACATTTGTGGCCAAGATATATATGGTGATTCAATTTTAGCATCCATTGGTTACACTTGGAAATGCCAAGACCTTTTTCATGAAGATGTCACCTTGCAATCGTATTACAGGTTTCTTCTTCCTTCACATATAAAATTTCTTCTGATACTATTTTCATCAGTTGAAGCTTTTTCATTTTTGGGGTTCAAATGATTTGACAGTGCTTGTGAAACCACTGGCTGCAAATGACCTCAGCTGAAAAGACTGCTTGTGTGTCTTACCTTGATTTGTTTGAAGGACTTAAAATTCAATCTCAACCTTATCTTTTAAAGTGCTTTGCTGTTATAGAATTCAAGATCAACCCATAGGAAATTTTCCATGTTCCAGCTAGGTTAGGTCTTCCCATGTAATCTTTCTAGCTTAGATAAGCTCAACACTAACTCAATGCACTGACCTAAGAAAGAAAGTACCAGCTGCCAGCTCTATTAATCAACTGCGTTTCAAAAATTTCCAAATCACTATTATGCAGATATGTGAAATGGAATTTCAATATATATTTCCTCAACAAAACAAGTGCTTGGATGAAACCACTTTAGTATGCTGGTGCTCTGGCAAAATTTTCCAAGTATTTAATTTCCATAAAAACAAACAAACAAGGTGTCCAATTACCCTGGAAAGCTTTTCATTAACACAGTTACACAGCAAAGAACAACCAATGCTTCATTGACTGGTGATGAAATGCCAAGTTGTTGGAAGAAATGGGAGTGAGGGAGGATTGTCTCTACATGTGTGAGCCAAGCCCTTTATAACCAAGCTGAATATAAGGCATGATTGAGTGTCTTGTTAGACACAACCTTAATTTACTGGAATTTGGCTGCTTACTTAGTCAGTTATCTGCCTTTAGTGGTATTTCTTGTATGATGCATCTGTATGAGTTTGTAATTGTCAGTGTATAATTGTTTTGGATATACTTATTCAGGATGCTTATAAGTAAAATACCAAGTGGAGTTTACAAGTTGTCCAGAGAGGCAATACTTGCAGTAGAGTTGCCCCTGACATTTACTACAAGGACAAACTGGAGGGGTTCCTTCCCTAGAGAAATTCTCAGTTCATTCTGTCGCCAGCACCAGCTCTTAGAACCTGTCTTTTCTACCTCAAGTATTCCTACAAAAGCATCATCGGAGTTGTCAAGATCAAACAGGAAACTAAAGGTTTCAGAATCTGCTGAGCAAGAGATAGAGTATGCAAATGGAAATGGTGCCGTTGATACTGACTCTAAATTGGTGGGATTGGGAAGCAGTTTTACTTGTGAAGTAAAATTATATTCTAAGTGTCAAGATTTGATTTTGGAGTGTGCACCCAATGTTTTGTATAAGAAGCAAAATGATGCTGTCCAGAGTGCTTCTTTAAAAGTTTTATCATGGTTGAATGCATATTTTAAGGATATAGATATGCCTTTAGAGAAGCAAAAACAATTAGCCAATGTCTTTGATATTAAGTTTTATCCTCAAAATATTTCCAAGGAAGTTGTATCGGGCCTATCTGTTCATAACTTTCCGCATAAAGAAACTTTGGGAGGCAAAGAACCCGAATCAAACAGCATTACTATTCTAAAAGATGTGAGTTCTATAACTATAGAAGGTCCAGATTCTGGCGTTTGTCCATCTAATGGGTCCCTTTTTTGTGTCTGTTATTCTGTATCTTTAGTGACAAAAGGTGAACTTCGGAAAGAGCTTCTTGAAAGTATGGAGGAGTTCGAATTTGAGATTGAGACTGGATCAGTGATTCCCTGTCTTGAAGCTGTTGTCACCCAGATGTCTGTTGGCCAGTCTGCTTGTTTCTATACAGAATTGCCTTCTCAAGATTTGGTTTTGGCTGCAGCTAAGGATTCTGCAATTGCTCTTGCATTCTTATCTTCACGTGAGTAAATACATCCTTTAGATGCTAAATAATATTTGATAAATTTCCTTAATTTTAATTTGATGCTCTTACTTGTCTTCCAATGTTCAAAGGCGATTAGGGATGTTGACTGCCTGCAATGTTTTGGAAGTGCTAAATCTTTGCGTTGCATGCTGAACAAAAGTATCACTTAGATTAAAATTTGTTTGTGGTGTGCATGGGGGCATTTGTTCATGTCTGATTTGAGTATGATGCTTAGCCATGTGTTAGGGAGTGATAGCTAAAGACTTGGATGACATGTAATGTGGTGGATTAAAAATTGTTTGTGGTGTGCATCATAGCATTTGTTCATATCTGATTTTAATTTGATGCTTAGTCGACGTGTAATATGATGGTTATCTCTTACTGTTTCTTTAAACATTGTTTAATAATTAAATCCATTAGATTGAGAATATGCCTGTTTGGATGCTGGAGTATTCTTATTTTTGATCAACGAGTTATTGTTATTTGTCAGGAATTCTAATCCTAACACCATTTTTTCCTTTGCAGTTCTATAAGAGAATTTTAGAACCTTTTGTGGCAGTGACTAGGTTCTAGCACACTGGTTCAAATTAGATAACATAGAAAACTCTTTTTGTTTTTAATATTATGTTGCTCAAAACTGTTGGAACATCTTATCTGGTGATGCTTAGCCTAAATGGTAACCCCCCCCAAAAAAGAGTTTGTGAGATTTTATGTTCATTTCCATAGAGTAACAAGGTAAATACAATTCCATTTTTTTTTTCTCGAAAAAAACAAGTTGAAAATCTTTACAGGAGACTTTGTTGCTTTTCCAAACAAAGGAGTCTCTGTTGCTAAAGCTTTTGTATTGTTGCAAGGTTAACCTAATCATATTTTATATATAAAAGCCAAAAAAAAAAAATTATCTATAATATATATATAAAAGCAAGGATGTTGGTAAAACTTTTGATTGACGAAAATGGACACTTATGTTCATTATATTTTTAAATTACCATTTTAAATAGTTTTTCTTATCAATATTTATACAAATTATCCAATTTATAAATGAATCTAATTTCTAATTTCATTGAAGACATTAAATTTATTTGATAAACAAAAATGAGTTAAAGTTTACATTGAGTTTTTTTATCATCAGAGATTTAATTTTATATATTGGGGGATGAGGGATGAGGGATTCTAACTCGCTTTGAGTAGGGGAAGCATTATATATTTTGCACATGAGACAAACTTTACATGTTAATGCAAAGTTCGATTAATAGCACTTTATTAATTTCATTTATTATTACAATATGCAACAATATGTTTAATATATAATTACTTAAGAATCGATAAAAAAAAGTATTCACGAGCAATGCACGTGGCAACAAATACAGTACCAATAACTGGGGATTGTACAATTCATTTTTTGTGGCATTATTGCTTTAAATTGGTGTTGAGATCTGATTGACTCTACATTGTTTTCTTTGCATAAGCCTGCTGCTTGGAGTACTCGATTATCTTGTCGCGAGTGACAGAACCCCCAGAAGACAGAATGGAGCAGGCTCTTTTCAGCCCACCACTTTCAAAGCAACGTGTAGAATATGCAGTGCAGCACATTAAAAACTCTTGTGCTACTTCTTTGGTATTTGTCTTGTTTCCTCATTTTTGTCAATGTTGATTATAATAAGTTCAGTTTCAGATTGTGCTATGTTTCTGTCGTAGGTTGATTTTGGATGTGGCTCTGGTAGTTTACTGGAGTCTTTGTTGGATTATCCAACTTCTTTGGAAACAATTGTTGGTGTTGATATTTCACGAAAGAGTCTTAGCCGTGCAGCAAAGGTGTGTACCAGTGTATTTGGCTTTCATATGGCCAAATGAATTTGAGTATGTCATTTATGAGCATCATATGAAGGATATGGACAAAACCAATAATTTTCGTTGTTGCATATCATAAATGAGTGGATAAGTATTTTAAATCATCTGATCTGTGTGCTGTATCAGTCTTTCACAAGTTAAAATGTGCCTTAATTTCATATCTTTGATTGTCTTCATTACATAGGTTCTTCATTCAAAACTAACCTTGAAGTCAGATCCTGGTGCACCATGTAAGAGTATAAAATCTGCAGTCCTTTATGATGGTTCTATCACAGATTTTGATTCTCGGTTGTGCGGATTTGATCTTGGCACATGCTTAGAGGTAATTTAGAACCAACCCTTTTACTGAACCTATGCTTAGAGAACCATTGGTAATTAATGCTATACTGGTGATGTGATAAACTGTTAATTTGCAGATTATGTTTTTAAGAAACTGTGATCGTACTTGCTGTTTCTTATGTGTTATTCCTTTGTAGACTTTATTCTTTATTCAAAAGCTTAAGTTCACATATATATGTTCGATTCTTCTTCCTGACCTGCTTTTGGAAATAAATTCTCCATGTAAGCTAATGCTGTTGAGTGTGTCACTTGGTTAACTTGTCACGTATTTACAAGATTGGCAAGAACATACTTCTTACCCGTAGACATGAAATGTTGGAATTTATAATATATTTTTCCTAGTTTTATGAATGGCTCTCAAATTTTGATTATGTTAGGCTATGTAGAAAATCACATTAAATGGAAAGTGTGAATTTTTTTGGCCAAGAACGGAAAGTGTGAATTGATAGCTTAAAAGATGTTCGAAATAGATATTGAACAGCATAAATTTGTGGATACTTGTTGGGAAGATGAATAGCAACGGGAGATAATACTTAAATTGGCCAAAGGAATAAAAAGAAATCATTGCCTCATTGCCAATTTATTCCCTTGCATTGTTGTCGAGAGACCAAGTAATGAACTGACTATAGTAAGCACGGAGTGCGTGAATTATGAGGAGCACATATTAGATTGCATATTCATAGAAGTGGTTGCATCATGAAATAGAAATATGAGCGATTCAGGATAAAGAGAGGATATTTGCAGAAAATCTTAATTAGCTCTTGTTGTGCCATATTATTGGTTATGCTTTAACTTTTGAAGATTTTGACTCTAGGTTTTTCCTGATATACAGTTAGTTGTTCAGAAAATTTAAAAACAATATACATTTATGTAGAGACATACACACGTTATGCTTCTATGAGTTATATATGTAGAGAGATATATATGATGACAAAATTCGAACTGCTCCATAGATTCCGCACCGATCCGCTTCGAATGGGGAGTTTTTTTTCTTGAAAAGTGGGGGCGGGGATGGTTTTGGTAAATGCTCGCTCAGCCCCACATTTTAAAATTACTATTTTACCTTTTAAAACATTCTATATACCTTTTTATATTTTTAGTATATATATTAAATATATATACCAAAATCATATATATATATATATATAATATTATATATATACTAAAAAATTATATATACTAAAATTATGTTCATGAATGATTTATAATATATTTTTATTATAATATTAAATTAAAAGTAATTGGTAAAAAATAGTAGTGGAGCAGCTTGTTGTGATTATGGATATAATCGACATTCATAGAGACGGATGTTTTCAATATCCATGCAAGAATGGAACAGAAGTGGATAAGACAATTTTCTCTCCCGTCCCGCTCCATTGTCATCCCTAGATGTGTTTATGTATCGAAGCTCTTTGGGCACTATAACTAATGATAAGGCATGGACAGTACTCATCTACTATAGCATGTAACTACTGGGACAAAATCCCAGAGGTCCTAAGAATTGGTGGAAGATTGGTGCAGAAAGCAATGCTTTATCTGATCCTTGAATGCAAGCATAAAATTTTATGATTCAAAAATTTGTAAAATATCCAAGATGATGAATTATCTATTGGATTGGATTGATTGAAAATGGAGTCTGGATAGGATCCAGGGCATAGCTTCTAGTAGTGAAAAGCTAATCATATCTTGTTGGTATTGAGTATTGACAATAATTGATTGTTCTTTTTTCGCAGCTGACATTTTTGAAAATGAATAGGTGATTGAGCATATGGAGGAGGATCAAGCCTATCTGTTTGGTGATGTTGTGCTCAGTTCTTTTCGTCCAAAGATTCTTATCGTTTCGACTCCCAACTATGAATACAATGTAATACTTCAGAAATCCAATCTAACAAGCCAAGAAGATGATCCGGAAGAGAAGATTCACTCACACTCGTGTAAATTTCGCAACCATGACCACAAGTTTGAGTGGACAAGGGAGCAATTCAACCACTGGGCATCTGAATTAGCAGCCAGGCACAATTATAGCGTTGAGTTCAGTGGCGTCGGTGGTTCTGCTGGCCTGGAACCGGGATTTGCTTCCCAGATTGCTGTCTTTACAAGGGTTTTTGTACCCGAGGAGGAGGAGGATGAAGATTCAGCATGCCAATACAAAGCTATATGGGAGTGGAATAGCAGCAGCAGGGTATAACACCAAAGTTTGAACATGGTGAAGTATCCATGACCATGAGATATATACAATCTTGTAAATGAGCCTCAGCTGCAGCTGGGTGTTATACGACTATATCCGTGCCTAAACTTGTATGTGTCAATCTTCTCCTCTAATTTTGCATGTCATAACTTTTAATATCTGTATTTTAAGTTTGGTTTATTTAATTTTAGTTTACCCTGACTTTCTCCAAAATTTTCGCTTGTAAAGAGGGAAAATATAATCTTTCAAGTGAGGCCTAACAGAAAACCAAATCTATATTAATATCTACTAAATTTTGATACATCCACACGAAAGTTGTTTTTTTTTTTTTTAAGTTACCTGATGGGTAGGTCAATTTTTAAAAAAAAAAAAAAAAAAAATTATTTTAAAAGAGATGAGGATTGAAGACATCAAATATAAACTCCACAAAACCACCTGAGCTGAAAATGCCCCAACTACTCCTAAAGATTATGAATCAAAGACAAGCATCCAAAATAAATATGCATATTTTCCCAACTATAAGCCTTCTTTTGTTTCCCAAAACCCCCCAGCTTACTGGCTACTGGTTGACAACTTATGAACTTTTTTATTGCCAACGAAGTAGTCCGGATGGACGTAGCTAAAACCTTGATTGCCACCCTTTGAGCTCACTGTCCAGAAATTTACACTTAAAGCAAAAGGCTTAACAGTTGTAGTGTGAGACTGAGAGTTGCAAACCTTGCC
This sequence comes from Fremontodendron californicum, assembly GCA_030761205.1. Classification (NCBI taxonomy): domain Eukaryota; kingdom Viridiplantae; phylum Streptophyta; class Magnoliopsida; order Malvales; family Malvaceae; genus Fremontodendron; species Fremontodendron californicum. The sequence continues at coordinate 3,488,331 of JAULJL010000042.1, forward strand.
TCAAAAACATTAATGTCAGTCGACATAAAAGAAAGTAAATCTGAAACTCACTTGAAGACAGTGTAGTGCAAAGGAGTGATCTGCATTTTGTCATTCAAAGCCTTATAAAAGGCAATTAAAGAACCAGCAACTAACTAGTTGAAACTTTTCTGTCCATTCCATAATGTGCTTCATTTTTACAACAAATTTTGAATGGAAATCAACAAATTTTGAATGGAAATCAGCTGTTCGATATGCCGAAAAAAAAAGATCCAAAAAAGGGAGGCCAATGAGAGATTAAATTCCCTGAATATTTAAATCTAGAGATATGATTATATAGAAGAAAGATCTTCATATATAGTCTTGATACCTGGCCTCTCAGAAATAGCTGGTACACATCTTAATGCTATTCCAAGGACCTCCTTCATTCCCTTTTCAGCAGCAGGATTCCCCATCTCTTGGGCCAAGGCAGAATCAAAGCAATCTGAACCACAGCCTTCTGCCACCCTCAACCGCACCCATTCTGTCAAATCAATCCCTTCCTCTTCCCCCAGAATTACATCACCGGCACATCTGCCTGTTAGAAGCTCCAATAAAATCACTCCAAACGCATAAACATCTGACTTAAAGGAAAGCAGCGGTTTCTTGGTGTCAGCCAACTCTGGTGCCCGATAACCCAGGAGCCCAGCATCCAGAATTTGTTCCATAGTGCCAGCTTGGGTCATGAGGCGGTGTAGGCAGTAATCAGCAACACGAGCATTAAGAGCAGGCCCATCTAACAGTATGTTTGATGCTTTTAGGTTACCGTGTGGAACAGCACGGTCGAAATGGAGATAGTTTAGGCCACGAGCAACATCAACAGCTATTTTCAGCCTCTGTGCCCAAGATAAGGGTGGGCCTTTTCTTCCTGGTCGATCTGAAAATATCATATCAGATCATTAGTAACAAGAATAAAGTCAGCCAAATATATAGAAGTTACATATATTCTAATTTTATCAGCATCATGTTTGGAAACATGACAATAACTAAATGATGCCTCTCATACTATATTCCTATGTTTACTCGGACTCAGGTGTGAGTGTCGGACACGGGGATGTGTCCGACATGGGTATGTTTGATTTATTCTAAGTTTTTCCCTATATTTGGAAGGTCTTTGGGGGATCATATCCCCATACCCGTGTCCAAATATGCGTCGGATACGAGTACTTCAAGAAAAATGAAGAGTTGGAACAACATAGCTAATTTGGGAATATTCCCAAATACAAATATATTATTTCTATTGCTTTTACATACTTTTTTTTTTTTTTTTGTAATATAAAAATATCATGATCAAAACCTAGGTTTTACATAAAAGCTAGGAAAAGAGTATCAAATAGGGAAGCATGAAAGATTATATCATATCATAAATAATTTATACCTTCATGGAAACTCATCTATGAAAAAGAAATGGAGGTGAAGATAGTAAGAGAATGGAAGAACTTGTCTATCTATGCAGAAGCTTGTTAAGATATTGGAATAGAGAAGTAAAAAACCTTACTGCTTGATATACTAAACCCCAACTAGTGAACCATTTTTCTATTGATTAAAACTGAAAAATTAGACTGGATTAATGAACAGCACTATTCACAGCACATTAACTCAACTGTGTTAACTGCTATTCATCAATGAAAAAGGTTGTAATGTGATCCAAGCAAGCAAACACATTTGAATTTCCAATCAAAAAAAAAGGAAAAAGAAAACAACGAAACCAAACAAACACATTAGAATGCAACAAAGGTGCATCTCTTGTGACATGGCCCAGAAAAAATAAATAAAGAAGATAGCTAACTGCTTTAAGGGTTTTGTTTTTCTTGTTTTCCTCTATACAGCAAATATATACTCATGGTAAATATGCCCCGCAAACCAAATCATCTAAATCAGCAAATTTGGTATACAAGTTTAGCAACTCTGCAAGTAGTAAAGCAGCTATATTTTGTGCTAAACTACTGGGCACTGGCAACCTAAAGCATTCGATTTTGCAAAAATAATGTCGTTCCAAGACCTGTCTTCTACCCAAGCAAGGGAGTTTGGACCAAGTATCCTCTATTTTGTAGTAGGAGTAGTGAAAGGTGTATATATGGATCTGGGTTTTATACTGAAACCTTGACAAGCAGGTACTACACTAAAAGGAGAAATGGGCCAAGCATATGATATGAAAGTACCCTCATTTGACAATGAAGGTGAAAAAAGAGTTAGATCAAACTATAAGGTTTCCAATATCCCCCCTCCCGCCTTATGTTTCTTGATAAGTAGTGTTCTTCTAACAAGAGAACTATAAATAATGTGTTGAAATGTTAAGAGTAAAAAGTTACCATAAAGAAAGCTTGCAAGACTTCCAGGTGAGATATAATCTGAAAGAATCAGCTTCTCATGCTGGGTAGGGCCCCAATAGTACCCTCTCAGACCCACCACATTAGGATGCCTAATGTTTGCAAATTTTTTAGCCTCCTTAGCAAATTCTTTTCTCTGTTTTGCCACCCCTTCTCTGAGCCACTTCACAGTCAAGAAGACTCCATTATCCAATGTTGCCCTGTATGAAGTCCCATGACTGCTCCTACCCAAAACTTCTGCTGGAGCCCTTGCCAGCTCCTCAGGTGTCAATTTGATCGTATCATCAAGAAAATGCAGCTCACCAACCAATCTATCAGGCGATCTTACATCCAGTCTAGCAAAGTGCTCAGCAGTAAATGAATCTCCAGACTCTGGTGACCAAGATAAATGGCTGGTCTTTGAAGGAGAGTAGCCACTCACCGCTGCCATTTTCTCATTGGGACTGATAATTTCCGATGATGATCCTTTCCGTGAAGACACAAGATCCTCGGCTGAAACAACCAAAGCACCCCCACTCTCTGTCCCAACAATGCTAGAAGGGTTTGTTGGTGCTCGCTTGCAAACATCTTTACTTGTAACATGCTCTGGAGTTCTCCTCGATATACGGATGTAATGTACGAATATAGCAAGCAGGATGAGAATGACAAGAGCAACCACACATGACACCACAATCACCCATTTCACTATTGTGTTAATGGGTTTCCTCTTGGAATGTTCAGCAGGGGCATTATTTAATCCAGGAGGACTACCAGGAAAACGCAACTTAGAATTTCCAGGGTAGAAGGAGAAAGTAGAGAACTTCCTTAGATTCTCTGGGACAACTCCAGAGAGATTGTTGTAGGAAACATTAAAGCTCTGAAGGCTGTTAGGGACCTTGTCTGGTAAGGATCCAGTAAAATGATTCTGGGATATATCTAATGAGCTTAGCGAGTTCATGTCAGCCATGGAAGTTGGCAAAGAACCAGATAAGTTATTACCTGCAAGATTGAGCACTTGAAGTCCAGCCAATGACCCAAATTGGTTGGGAAAATAGCCATTAAGCCGATTACGAGAGAGATCAAGAACATGGAGGTTGGATTCACTAGAAGGAGAGAACTGAATAGCACCAGAAATTAAATTATTCCCAAGATAAAGTTCTTCCAAAGTAGCCAAGTTTAGTAGGTCATTTAAAAGAGGTCCATCTAATTGGTTGAAACTGAGATCAAGGACTCTAAGCTTTGGGTACTGCATTATCACTTTCGGTAGAGAGCTACTAAGGGAATTATGTGAGAGGTTAAGATGATTTAAACGCAAAAATTGTGGGGTTACCTCAGGAATCAAACCAGTCAAAAGATTATTGCTAAGATCAAGGTATTCAATATTCCCCCATTTCAACATTCTGGTTAAGTTTCCTTCTAATTTGTTATTTGATAGATCAAGAACAGCACAACTTCCAGTAAGTAAAGGAAGTTCCCCTGTGAGCCCATTTGAAGAAAGATTGAGTATCTGCAGATTTGTTGACATAATCATTGATACCGGCCCTGAAAGATGAACCAGGAAGTATGAGGAATAGTAAAATGCAGAAAACTGGACAAAGCAACTAAATTCAATATGCAAGTTGACAAAAATCACAAATTCAAGCTTTTTAGCTTTCCCATGTGAGCTAAAGTAGCAATATCACTAAAAGCTACCTGAGAGATTGTTCCCACTTAAATCGAGCTCAGTTAAAAGCAAAGAATCTCCTTTCAGCAGGACATTAGGGATGAAGCCCGAAAATCTGTTGTTGCTGAGCTTAAGGACCTGAAGATCATATTCAAAATTAAATCCAGGCAATTCTCCAGACAGCTGATTGTAGCTTAGATCCAACACCTTCAAATTTTCAAACAACCGAAGCTCAGCTTCCCCAAGCAATGATCCAGTAAGTTGGTTGTGACTAAGATTTAAAAACTCGATACTCTCAGAAATGCCGGGTAGCAATTTCTGCGAACTAGAGCTCTGCAGCATATTCCGACTAAAGTCAATATGGCTGGCATTTGATAGAAGGAAAAACTCCCCATCTAAGCTGCCATCTAGCATATTCCCATGCAAGTCAAGCACCTGAAGACCAGAAATGAGCTCAAACCCTTTTGGGATTCTCTTGGTAAATTGATTGGAAGATAGATTTAGATACAACAGCTCATTCAGTTTTGTTAATGAGGTTGGCAGTGAAAAGGAAAGGGAATTGCGACTCAAGTCCAAAGATTGGATTGAAAGAAGCCCTGAAATTGTATCTGGTATTGAGCCTGAGAAGTTATTCCCAGCCAATGAAAGATTCCTTAAGCTCCCTAATTTACCAATGGCCGGCGGTAATGATAAAGAAAAGAGATTATTTGACACATCCAGAAACTCAAGACTTTTGAAGTCACCTATATTGTCAGGAATGACACCCGAGATAGAGTTGTTTGACATGGAGAGTTTCACAAGCTTTGTAAGGTTCGAAAAAACACTCAAGTCTGCATCAGCTGAGAGACTTAAGTTATCAAGGATAACACCAGCAACATTGCCACCATTACAGACAATCCCATTCCAAGAAGAAGGGCAGCCATTGAAATCAATAGACTCCTCATTCCATGAATCAAGGACATAACCTGTAGGGTCATGCTTAATACCCTTCTTGAATTCAAGCAATGCCAGAATGTCCTGTGAAGGAAGCTGCCCCATGGCAGAAAGGAAAACTAGGGATAACACTAAAATTTTAAAGAGCTTCATATTAATCCTATCAATCCCAAGTTAGCTAAAAGTTCAAAGACGAGAAATAAAAGGAGGGCTTCCACTCCCTAATGCAGAGATTGGATATCAACAAACTGAATTTCAGAGAAGTTATGGTTCAAACACAAAATAGAATCCAAAAGCTCCTTCAATCTCCTTCAAGCTGATTCTGGTTCCAACAGGAATGAGTGGTGAAGATACAATGAAAATACTGCTTTGAACAAGGAAAAATCTTTAACTACACAAACTAAAGCTAAAGCATTAAATTACTGAAATCAACTGCAACAACATTAAGCCCCATTCAGAGATCTAACCATAAAGATATAACAATGCAGCATTTTGCTTACCAAGATCCCTTCTTCCACACCAACAATGTAGGCTCAAAAGAAACTTCTTAAGTGGAAAGCTCAAGACTTTTAAGCAAACCAGACCATTTCCTTGCAAAAATGTAAGAGCTTCACACTGGTAAGAGCTTCAGAAGGGTTTACAAGAAATGGGTCTTGAAATTAAGAGCTAAATGGGAAATAGTAAACAAAAGAGGCTAGAAATACTTTATTAGCCATGAAATTGTAAACCCTTTTAAGAAAAAGTATATTTTAGTTGCTCAAAAAAGGCCAAAACCCTAACTTCTTTCATGACAATGACAACAAACCCCCCAAAAAAGGGATTGCCTTTGTCCTTGTTACTATTCTCTCTTTCTAAGAAAGCATGTGATTTTACCTTAAAAACAAAACCCTATGTTTGTTTGCATTGGTTGATTAAAGAAACATCCTTTAAATTAAAAAATTCTGCCATTAGTCTTTTTTTTCTGAGGTCTTTTAGAGGTTTAGAGCTCACAGTAATAGTACTTTAGAGAGTGGAGAGACAGTGTCAGCGAAAGGGACAAAAAAGAATAGCGGGATAAATGTGTAGGGTCTTTTTAGGGACTAACAAGGGATTTTTACCCGCCAAAGAAAAAGAGAGGGAATTGGGAGGGGAATCAAATCCGGTCTTTTTATTGCTTTTAAGTTTTAACTCTTTTGACATCACATGGTGGACGTCAAGGGATTTATCAAATCCAGTTTAAGATTTGTCTTCAGGTTGGAGAGTGAAGTCAGATCAGTGTGTGGGTGGGTGGGCCCCAGCAATGCCCCTTTGACCAGGGTTTTTCTTCGTCATTGTTTCGGTTTTTTTTTTTTTTTTGGTAAATATGCCTCAAATAATAAATAATTATTAAATAATTTAATAAATAAAAATTATTTGAAAAAAAATTAATAATTAAAAATTATTATAAAAAATATTGTAAAGATAAAATTATTCTTGATAAAAAAATTTTCTCCTCCCTTTTTTTAGAGCTGCTCATGGGCCGGGCCGCGGCCCGTTTTTTTAATTATTTTCTCTTCCCAGGCCCGGCCCTGGGTCGGCCCGGCCCGAAACACTGTTCATTGGAATAAAAAAATAATTTTTTTATTTTTTTTATAATTAAAATTAAATAAAATAATATTATTATAATAAAAATTATTGTTCTGGGCCGGCCCGAAACACAAAATATCCTAGCCCGGCCCGATACGGGCCGGGCCTGCCGGCTGGGCGGGCTGCCCGGCCCTTGAGCAGGTCTACCTTTTTCTCTTATTTTTTAATTTATTTTTTAATTAAAAAATATTTTTTTTGAAAATATTTTATTTTAATTTTAAAAAATAAATTTTAAAACTTTTTTTATTTACTTTTTTAATTAAAAAGTTTTAAAAAATATAATTAATATTTCTAAAATTAATTTTTTTTTTTAAATTTTAAAAAAATAAATATTTAAATATTTTATTTTTTAAATTTATTTTCAATTAAAATTTAAAAAAAATAATATTTCCTTAATGAAAGAAAAAAAAAGTAAATTTTTTCATTAAGAGTAATTTTGTCTTTATAATGTCTTTTATAATAATTTTTAATTATTCTTTTTTTTTCAAATAACTTTTATTGAAGACATATTTTTCATATTTACCTTTTTTTTTTCTTGCTTTGTTTGCCTTTGCCCAATCCGCCACCAGCTATCTAATGGGTCAAGCCCCTTTTTTTTCTTTTTTTTCTTTTATTTAAGTTTTTTAAAAATATTAAAATGTTAAAATTTTAATTTTAATTTTAATTTTAATTTTTATATTAATATTTATATATTTTATAATTAAATTTAAATAAAAAATAATTTTTTATTAAATAAATATTGATTCCAATCGGATTAACTTGAATTAAAAAAATATCTACTCAAACTTGATCGATCAAATCAAACAAATAATATAATTTTTAGATAGATCTGGTTGAATCCACTTGGCTCACCAGGAGCGGACCCAATCCACCAAGCACAAGACTCAGCTAAACAGTTCAATCAGACGAGCCCAATAATCACCAAAATTAATGACTTAAGACACGTATACAAAAAGACATCAATAGTTCTAACCTTCACTTTCAAGTTCCACTAAACACATAAAAAGAATAGGCTAAATCCTAAATTTAGGACTTTAACTTTTGTATGATTGTTCAAATCAGTATCTAAACTTTTTGATATGTGATAAATCAAGACTTTTGGGTTGAAATTAGGCCATTAAACTAACGGATCTTGACAAATAGCTATTACTCCTGCCAACTAAGATGTCAAGGTGTATATAATAAGTCAAAATTAGGAAAAACATTAATCGATTTGAACCAATTTAAGCGATCAAAACTAATTAAATTTGGTTAATTCGATTCGACTTATTCAGTTTCAGTATTAATTAATTAGAAAATTAATTTATTCGATTAATTCAATCAATTATCGATTTTTGAAATTGATAACCGAATACACCGAACTAATATGGATTCTATTAATTTTTTAAATTATATTATATATAATATAAATAAAACATAATTTATATAATAATTTAAAATTATATATAATATAATATATCATTTATTTTATATATATTATAATATACGATAATATTTATATAATAATATAAAAAATTTATTTTTAAATAATTAAATCAATTAAACCGATTAAACTGATAGACTTAAGTCAATTTTATTTTTTCGATTAATCAATTTAATTCGATCCATTCTATCGATTATTTTAAATAAAATTGATTAATTTAATTTTCGAACTTATAAAAACGAACCAACCAATACCCTCCCTAATCGTAATAAAAATCTGAAGAATTTTTGTCTTTCAAAAGCAAGACCACGTTATATGCAACATTTCTTTTTCCTTCAAATCAATTTTTTTTTTCAAAGCAAAATCACTTTACTTTCTTTCTTTCTTTCTTTCATATATATATATATATATATATATATATATATATATATATATATATATATATATATATATATATATATATATATATGAAGAACTTTTTTGACAGAACTTTGTTTTTGAACTTTTGGTTAACGCAGGTTTCCAGTCATTTTTACCCAAATCAGAAATGGGTAAATGAGTTAATAATACTATTTCAATTTTGAAACTCTTAGTTAAATGATTTTTAATTCAAACTTTTTTTTTATGAGAAAAAGTTTAATTGAGAGAAAACTATTCAGTCCATAGTCAAGATATACTATAGGCTTCAGAGAGGGGGCTAATATTGATATTTACAAATTATTCATTACTATAATGAATACTCAATCAACTCAACTTACTCACATTAACAATTCGAATTATTCAATAAGCCCGACCTATATTAAATCAGATTTAGACATAAATTTTTTTAATTCGAGTCGATCCGGTCTGAATTATTATTTAATAATAAAAAAAAATTAGTATTTTTTAAATAATGAAACGAGCTTTCGAGTCAGCCTAGACCGGGCTTCAATAAGGAATCTCAAAAAAAAAAAAAATTGAATCGCAACCTGGTCCGATTCATAAACACCTCTAATTGGTAGACGACTATGACAGTTGCAGATTTTCAAAAAGAGAGAGAGGAAGAATTTAGAAAAAAAAAAATGAAAGGAAAAGAAAAGAATGAGTTATTATTATCCATTCACTAAGAAATGCCTAATTTGATTAGTCGCCTCAGCAAATATGACATGTAAAATAATACATTATTTAATAATGTGTGTATTACACTCAATTTATTTTTTATCAAAAAAAATCTTGATAAATTCCATTTCGATAAACTTTAATCCTTATTTACTACCATTAAAAAGCTTAATTCTGATTAAGCAAATCTTCAAAAGTTAACTATTAGATAAAAATTTTGACTTTTATTATTAAAATTATAGTTTGAAAATTTAAATTAAGAAGCTAAAAAATTATGGCTTTTGCAATTCAATCACATTTTTGAAAATAAAATAATTTTATCATTCTCACATCTCTAAATTTTTATTATTTTTTTCATATTTTTTTTGACATTTCAATTCACCATAATACTTTTTCACAATAATTCTAAACACTTAATATTTTTAAATTATATTTTTTCCGTCACACTTTTTAAACATATTTTTTCAACCCATAATTTTTTCTATTTAAATTTTTTTTCAACAGTAATATTAAACTAGGCTTTAGACTCTTTTTGAATTCAACCGCACCTCCCCTGCACCAGAGGTGTATTTAAATGGTGAAGGTTTAACGGTGTAGTGGAATCCAAAGTTAAAATTGGGGGTTTTAACTTTTAACCAAGGTTGATTTGGGATACACCCCACTGAACCGCCTCTCCTATCACCCAGATTCACTAGAGGGGTAAAGGTCCAAAGAACTCATTAAACCCCGTGGTGGGAGATAAAATTTCACTTTCACCTCTTTTTTATATAATTTTTTAATTTTTTGTTTTATTAATTTATTTTTCAAATTTTTACTTAAAATTTTTCAAATAATTTATTCGTTTAATATAATAAATAAATTTATATACATATATAATATTTAGTTAATTAATTAAAATATTTAAATAAATATATAAAATAATATATTTTAATATTTTAAACATTAAATATTATTAAAATATATATAAATATAATTTATCAATACAATTTTTAATACATCTGTTACTTTTACAAGACATTTACAAGATAATTTATTAGGTATAGCGTCACTTAGAATGTATGTTATTTAAGTAATTATTTTCGTTCATATGTATCAAAAAAATATTATTAATATCTTTAATAATCATTTTTATTCTCACCGTTATCTTTACAACTAAAACATATATTCCACTATTAATTATAATTTCACTGCATCAATAATCAACCTCATCACTATAATAATTAAATTCTTTGTCATCGTTACTTTTAATGTTGCCAAAACCAATTTGAGACGCAAGATCAAAAAAAGTCATGAGATGAGATTAAAGCTATAAATGAATCGAACTTGAACGAATAGATTTTTGTTTGTGTTTATTTATTTATTTTTGATTTGTGTTCGATTCATATTCGTTAAAGATTTTAAAATTGTGTTCAAGCTCTGTTTGTTTAAAATTGAGTGTATTCGTATTCGTTCATTTAAATTAAATGAACTTGTTCGCGAATATTAAATGAACATGTTCATAAACATATAATCGAACATGTTTGCAAACAATTAAAAATATGTTCATGAACAATAAAAAAAATCTAAACAATTTTAACAAATAAACAAATAAAAAAAAAGTCAATTTTAAATTATTATTATTAAATATAAAATAATTAAATTTAAATATAATTAAATTTAAGTTATTATTAAATTATTAAATTTAAGTTATTAAATAATATTAATTATATTATAAGTAAATAAAATAAAATACAAATAATTATATTAATTATATTATAATAGTACAATAAACGAGTTTTAAATGAGTTTTAAACAATTTATTAAATGATCCATAAACGAGTTTGTTCGTGAACATAAATAAACTGAACATATCTTGTTCGTATTCGGTTCGTTTAATAAATGAACCTTAAAATCATGTGTCATAATCGTTTATTTAACTTGATAAACGAATATAAACGAATAAAAATCAAACTGCTTATCGAATGTTCTGTTTAGAGATAGTTAGAGAAAGAATTATTAAAGGGGTTGTACTTTGGTGTGGAAGGTGGGACCCTGGACCCCACTTTTGTCCATAGTCACCACCGTTGGATGCTGAAACGTGGATAAAGTAGTTCCGAAAGTTAACTTGTTGTGGAATGTAGAAGTGTAATCGAGTCGAGCCGAGTTCAATATGTAAAAAGCACGAACTCCATTCAAAATTCGAAACTCGTCTCAAATTCGATCAAGTTTTATTTTTAATTCTCGAGCTCGATTCGAGATAAAAATTGAACTGTTCGAGTTCACTCGATTATGCTCGATTATCTAGTAAAAAATGAGTTCGATTCTCATACTCGACTTCAAACTCGATTATTTGTTCTCGATCTCGAATTCGAGTTCGGATTAAGATTTTCAATACTAATTAAAAATAAAAAAACTCGATTAAGTCACGCAGAGAGAGTGGATAGTTAATGCCAGGGGCCTTGCCCCTTAAGAATTTGAAAAAATCTTTTCTATTAAAAAAAATTAAATTGGCCCCCACATAAAATCATTATTTGTTTATTTTTATTTTTATCTACAATTTAATTTTGTGTATTATAATTCAATCATTTGAATTCATTATTATTTTGCATTTGATGAAAGAAGCCATGGGCATTACTAATATATTATGCTAAGCTTTGCAGCAAAAATCTCAAGATATTTTAAATGTTATGCATTTGATTTAAAGTACAAAGATGTTGATTCAAAAATTGAGAGAAAATGGGTGGAATAGTTTGCTTGAAGATGTGCTATCATTTTGTGAAAAATATGATTTGAATGTCCCTGATTTGAATTCTCATATTTTGAAGGCCGACGTAGATAACACCAACAAAGTCAAATAATTATGAAGCACCATTATCATTTTGACATATTCAATGAAGTCATTGATTTCCAATTGCAGGTGCTAAATAATAGGTTTAGCATATAGGCAATGGATCTTTTGATACTTAACTCTGCTTTTGATCCAAAAGAATATTATAAATCTTTCAATATTGATGATATTTGCACTCTTACGAAAAATATTATTCTTTTGATTTTCCTGAGCAAGAGAAGTTGAATTTGAAATTTTAATTGAAACATTTTGAATATGATATGCTCAATGATGTGAAACTACAAAAATTGTCCTTATCACAGTTATGACTTGTTCTGACGGAAACGATAAAATCAAAAGTATATTATCTCCTTGACAGATTGATCAAACTTGTTTTAACTCTTCCAATGTCTACAATAACTAGTGAGCGAGCATTTTCAGTTATGAAGATCGTCAAAACAATACTATGAAACAAGATGGAAGATAAGTTTTTTGCTGATAACTTGGTTGTCAACATAAAAGAGAGATTGATGAGACATTTAGTTTAGATTCATTTCTTGCAGATTTTGTTTCTTTAAAAAAATGTTGCTCACAATTTTAAGTAAAATTATTTATTTAATGTATTTTGTTTGCTTTTACTTTTATTTATAAATTGATAAAATTTATGATTTTATGAATTTGTTATTTTTATTAATATCTTATTTGCATATATTTTATATTAGTAAAATATAATGATATATCTCAAATGAAAAAATATATATAAATTTATATTTTCAATTGGCTCCCCCAAAATCAAATAGTAAGATCTGTTATTAGGCTCACGAGTTACTCGAATCAAGTATTAGGATACTCAAATTTGACTTGCTTGATAGTTTGAGCTCGATAATAATCAAACCGAATTCAAATTTTTTTCAAGTCGAACTCGAGTATCTTATAAACATATGTGTCTCGTTTATATCGTAGTGGAATGTGGTCGATGACCATGATGGTAATCAAGAGAGAGGAGAGGATCACAAAATGAAAAGTTAGTCCCTCTAAACTCTCGAGAAGGAAAGATAAGGGGGAAAAAGCATGGTTGTCCTCCTGCCCCACTATATTACCTGCTCTGCTGTCCTCCAATGTGTTGGGATTTTCTGAGAATTGATATGATAATTTGACTATTATGTTGTGGGAATATTTAATCCAAAGTAGACAATAACGTATCGATAGATGTATTATTTTATTTTGTTATTGATATATATTGATATCGAAGTATTTTGGTTTATTATTTTTAGATTTATCGATATTTTTTAATATTTTATTTATAATATATATATATATATATATATACACATAAAAATGTATTTTCATTATATACACTAGAATTTTACATACTCAATAATCAATATGTGAGTAAAAAAATGAATGGATAATTTTTTTTAAGTGTAGTTTTTATTTTATTTTAAATATATAAGTTTTTTAGAAGTAATAGGTAATTTTTTATAAAAAATTATTATATAAAATATTACAAAAAACATAATTATTTTTATTTGATTTTTTTGATTTATTTATTTTCACCAACTGAAAATAATATAGATTTATATGTTTATAGCTTTTGTTGTCGCGTACATTGTACGTAAATACTTGTTTTCTTAATAATAATTATATATTGAACATATAATTATATATATATATTGTATATAAAGTTTACATTGAATTAGATTCTTACTTATAATTGAGCAAAGTTTATTAACTAAATAAATTTAAAATGACAATTTAGAATATAATGAATGAAAATATCTATTTTCATCGGTTTAATTTTTTTAAAATAATAATTGTATATAAGAATACAAGTATTAGATTTTTTTTTCATTTTTTTAATTCGAGTTTCAGACAAAAACTACCATGTTTAAATCAAACCAGATCAACTTATTTCATTTGGTTTAGTCCTAATAATTATAAGCATCCCTCAACAATGCTTTCAAAAAGAGAAAGAAACATGAAGAGAATATAAAAAATAATTTTTAATTAATAGTTAATTCAATAGAGTTTTACATCTTGTAATATTATAAAAAATTCATTTGTATGAAATTGAAAAATATCATATTAAAATAAAATCTTAATTGTAAAGTGAAAAGTTTTATCAAAATAAATTGAAATATAAAAACAGTATAATTACTCTTGACTATATCAATATAAAAAATATATTAATTGAAGGACATGCAAATTAATTAGAGAAATTGATTTATCATATTTTATACTCGAATACTCCACCAACTCCAAAACCAATAATCATGACTACAAAATATAAAAATTAATATATATATATATATATACGCAAATTAATTGAAATAATCAATTAGAAAGATTGATTTATCATATGTTGAACTCGAATACTCTTTCAAAATCAATCATGATTATAAAAGATAACAAATCAATATATATATATGCAATATTCATTTAAATAAATGAAAGTAAAAAAGACTTCTTTAAAAAATTTATAATTGTCTATTATATAAATTGTTTGGAGAATTCTTAATTGATACATAAAAGAGGGAGATTATCTCACTTTAATTCCTAAGCCAAAGCGATTATTAAAAAAAAAAAAACCCTTACTTGCCAAGCTTCTTTGCATTGAAATGATATTGAAACCAAAGTTGGCCATAAATATAATTACATGAGATTTATTCTAATGGAGCGTAATTTTTTATGAAATTTAGTCAAAGTTATCTAAAGAATTATTATCCAAAACATTTTATAATATTAATCATAATAATACAATATGACTAAAACTCTATTCTATCTATAAAACTAAACTTATTAAAATTCCAAATTATAATAATAAAAAATTAAATGATAATGTAGAAAAAGATGATGATTAATTTACTATGGACTCTAATTTTATCTTTATTTGATGAAACTTAACCAGTTAAGGATTATCTAAATATTATTATCCAAAAATTCTATAATAAATGACTATAATTCAATATAATTAAGACCATTTTCTAATTATAAAATTAATCTTATTATTAAGCTTCAAAATTTTAATAATAAAAAATTAAATGAAAATATAGAATTTTAATCAAAGAGGATGATTTAATTACTATGGACTCTAACTTTACATTTGTTTGATAAAATTTAACCAGTTAAGAATTATCTAAAAAATTATTATCTAAAAAATTCTATCATAAATGAGTGCAATTCAATATAATTAAAAATATTTTCTATTTATAAAATTAATCTTATTTTTAAGATTCAAAATTATAATAAATAAAAATTAATTGCAAATGACAGTTTAGGAATTTAATCAAAGAATATGTACATTTTCGTTAGTTCAAAAGATTTTTCACATTCGTGCTTTTATAATTACACGTTAATTATCTTATATTTATTAAATAATAATTTATGTTTAACAAACCAAATGAAAAAATATATATATTTATCTATTCTTAAAAAATAAGAACTCCCAAACTTTTTTTCAGACTTTATGTGATGAATCGATTAAAATCAAAAGTTGTCATAATATATATATATATATATATATAATAATATGAGATTTAGTTACTTAGTAAATCCTAACTTTGTAATTATTGTTTGATAAAATTTAACTAAAACTTCTACACATAATTTAATTATTAAAAGTATTATTTTAAATAATCTAATAATAATTTTTTTCTAAAAAAAATTCTAGCATGATATTAAAAATTTCAGTGATGTATTTTATTAGTATTTATAATACAAAATAGTAAATAAGAGTGAAATAAATCTATTACTATTTATAATATAAAAAATTTATTTATAAAAAAATTATATATTGAGCATAAAGTTTCATATTACATAAATAATCAAAATTTGCATTAACATTTAAAATTATATTAATATAATTTTTTATTTTTTAAGGTTAACGAAAAATTATAATTTTGAAAATAAAATAATTCAATGTAAATTTTAACTATATTTTATTTATTATCAAGAAAATCCATTTAATTAAAGCCTAGAATTAGAATTCTTATTTATAAATTGGATAAATCTTATTAATAATAAAAAATATTCGTAAATTAATCTTTTACTATTTATAATATAATATAAAATATTTATATTATAAAAACCTTATTTATTTATAAAAAAATTATATATTGAGTATAAAGTTACATATTACATATAAATAATCAAAATTTGCATAAACATTTAAAATTAGATTAATATAATTTTTTAATTTTTAAGTTTAATGAAAAATTATAATTTTGAAGATAAAGTAATTTATTGTAAATTTTAACTTTATATTTATTTATTATCAAATAAATCCATTTAACTAAAGACTTTCAATAAAATTAAAATTCTTATTTATAAATGAGATAAATCTTATTAATAATAAAATATATTTAAAATGGAAAATTAATAATATAATGAAAAATAATGAGTATTTTTGTCAGTTCAATTTTTTTTTCACATTCATGCTTTTATATATATTATATATTATAAATATAATAATATATAATATAATATATATTATTATAGATTATATATATATATAGATATGCAAATATAGATTTTAAATATTATAAAATTTTAATATTTGAAATTTTCAAACCTTGAATAAATGAAATAATTATAAAAATATATAATAAATTATTTTAAATATCTTAATTTAATGAACATATATTTCAAGTGTTTTTATAAAATTTTTATAATTTTCAATAGATCAAAAGAATCATATTTAGTCAAATAGTTTATAATTTTAAAAATAAAAAATTATAACGCTCACAACTTAATATGAAAATCAAGCAATGAAAATTTAATCGTAATATATTAAATATTAGATTTAAATCTTCGTTAATTTTAATATATTATATTAATATTTTGCATATGGATTTTTTTGTTATTTTTATACTAAAAATAATTATAAATATGTTAAATAATGATAAAAAATTAATAAACAACAGTCAACTTCAATATCGTGAGAGGCAAAATTCTAGTATATATTAATAAGGAAAATTATCTGCAGATACATTCTTAGTGGAGTTTAAGAACTTCATCAACATATTTAATAGGATGATACATGTTTTTGTAAGGTTTAGTAAAAAAAATATTTAAAAAATTAATATAACAAAAAAAATACTTGTAAATTTCTTAACTCGCTTATAAAATTTAAAACCTTACCGATAGTGTAGAGAAAATGAACTCTATTGATAATACTAGTTAAAAAGACAAAAGAGAAGAACTTACAATCTAAAATAGTTGAGATATTCATATGTATTCATTAAATTAAATAAACATGTCGATTGCTCAGGTATTGTTGTGATTAAACCAGTGTTATTGATATCGTATTGGTACTGATTTTATTGACCAGTAGGTTTTGCTCTAAATCGCTACAGTTAATCTCAAATACTGTTTCGATTTGGGTACCAATCTATACCAATAGTACTGATTTATAACATCCCGTATTGGTTGTACCACTTCGTACCGATCATATTGGTTGGGATAGGATTTTTTTTTTTTACTCTTTTTAATATTTTTCACTTATGTTATTCTTTAATCAATTTCTAATACTTTCTCTCATGATCACTTTTTTGTCATAATTTTCATCTAAAAATAATTATAACTTTTTATTAAAAAAGTATATTATAAGTTATAAAGATATTTTGTTTACTTTTATTTTATTTTATCTTTATTTTATAGTTTATGGTTAATTATAATTAATTCACATATTGAAATAATCCTTAAAATCATTTCAACACAATACTTTTGAAAGTGCCAAAAATTATATATCTCTTAAGAATTTAGAAAAATTATCATTTAAAACTTTTTAAAAAATAGTTTTTTTTTTTTTTTAATTTATAAATTACAATTATCATTTTTAATTTATTCAATTACTTTTTTATTTAATAAATTAAAAAAAATAATAATAAAAATAAAAAATAATATTAAAATAAATAAGTGAAAGACCTCTTAAACTTAACCCAAGACAAATCCGAAATGGACCCACCCTCTTCTTTTTTTTTTTTTTTTTTTTTTCTGGATTAATTACACAGATAGTCACTCAATTATTATTGGTGTTTGAATTTGGACACCCAACTATCAATATTATCAACATTATCAATATTATCAATTTAGGCACCAACATTAAGAATATTAAAAATTTTCATCACCCAGCCGTTTAAGTTGGATGACGTGGCTTTAGTTTTAACCAGCTGGTTTTAATAGGTTAAAAAGCCTTTGAAATTTGGGGGGGGGGGAGTTTTATATTTTCAAAAAAACCTTTGATTTGTAACAGTGTTCACTATGTTCTCTCTCTTTCTCAGTTTTCTCCCTTGGCCCAAAGTAAATACAGAAGGAAACGAAAAAGTTAAAAAAGGGAAAATCTAAAGCCTTTTTCTTTCTTGTGTTCAAGTTCTGTATCAAGTTATTAGCTTTCTGTAACTGTCAAAGACTCTAATCTCTTCTGCGTTCTTCTATGTTGTTTTTGCTTTTTGTTATCGTTGCTGTTCTTATGTTATGTAATCATCTGTTTTAGTGTATCATTTTTTATAGTTCATATTTTTTTTTCTTCTTTTTTTACTTCATAGTATCTATGATTGATGCTACTTTGGTGTTTTTTTTTTTTTTATCAAACCCAGATCTTGTCATCATTTGACTCAATTGACTTTAACTGCTGATTTTGGGAAAATGAGGTAACAGTGAAACTAGGAGCTTTTGTTTTTATTTTATATTTTTAATTCTTAAAGTTTGTAGTTTGCTTCCAGTATTAAGTGGTTTTTTCCTTCTTTAATTTTAGCTGAATTTAAGTCAAAAGGTGTTGTCTTTCTATTTTATTATTGTATAGAGTAAAGAAAGTTGTCAGATTTTAGTACATAGGAGGATGATTGGTAAAAGCAAGAGATTTTGCTTTGAAAGATGCTTTTGGGGATTGTCAAATTTTTATCCAGATAAGGGTTTCTACATTTGGGATAGTTTATATAAGGTTGAATCCATCTGTTCCTGGCTTGGAATGAATTCTATGTATCTGGTTGTTTTTCCCCCAAAGGTTGCAAATCAAAGATTTTTTTTGAAAATATAAAACTTTTTCCTCCAAATTTAAAAGTCTGTTAGCCTATTAAAGCCAGCTGGACATTCCAGTTGGTTAAAACTAAAATCACGTCATCCAGCCGTTACTCTTTAAACGACTAGGTGATGAAACTTTTTAATGTTCTTAACTTTGGTGTCTAAATCGATAGTTTTGATAGTTGGGTGACCAAATTCAAAAAACCGATAATAGTTGAGTGATCATACGTGTAATTAACCTTTTTTTTTCTTCTTCTCTACATGCAACTAAAAATCCTAAAATTCTATTATCTTTTCCTTGTCTCTCACATGTGACATTCCTCCGTCTTTTCTCTCTTTCTCTTCTACTTATTTCCTTCTCTCTCTAGAAAGAAACAGACCTTCTTCCTCCCTCTTTTACTTTCTTTCCTCCTCCATCGTACACCACCACCATTGCCACCGCAACGATTTTTTCTCGCTCCTTTACTTATATTATCTCTTCTATTTTAAAAGAAAAATGAACTAAAAATTTGAATTTGATTTGTTGGTAGCATTTCTTGTTTTCTTGTATTTATGATGGTTTGTGCTTGTTGAAAAACTTGAATTTTTTGAAAAAAAAATTATGAAAATTTAAAAAAGGTCCAAATTTATTGTCACAGAATGGTGAATGATAGTTGTATAGAACAATTCTATAATAAGAGAAAGAGAAGAGAAGAAGAAAGAGAGGAAAAAAGAGAATTATGATATTTCATTAATAATTCTTTTTTTACAATTTTGCAGTACATATAGCCTAGGCTCAGAATTACATAACAGAATTGCATAAAGGTTGTACTATCCTATTCCAGATTATTCTTCTACTGACTCATCATTCAAACAGTTATACCAGCTCATTCCATTCTCACTGTCAGCTTGGCTCTCTCGGCTTCTTTCATTGTTTCTTTCTCAGCTCGTGATTCAGTAGCTGCCAACTCACTAACAGCTTCCTTATGCTCATCTTCCAGTTGCTTCCTTGAGCTACTTTGCCTCAGCTCAGTTCCTGTTAATTCCATGACAATACCCTCCCCTTTAGAAGATCCTTGTCCCCAAGGATCAAACATAGGACATTGGGACTTAAGAACTGTATAGTCCTCCCATGTAGTATTCTCAGGCCCTAAGTTAGACCAAACAACCAAGAGTTGAGTGACCGTTTGTTATTTTTCTTAACAATCCTCTTGTCCAGTACTGCAGCAGTATATACCAATGGCTGCCCATATTCACCCAACTCTGGTGGGGCTATGCTTGACACTACCTTAGGTCCAATTTTCTTCTTGAGTAAACTAACATGGAAAACAAGATGGATTTTTGAGGTAGCTGGTAAGCTACAGATCCCACTCTGACAACGACAAGGTATGGTCTATAGTATCTCGAGGATAACTTCAAATTCTTCTTGAGAGTTAATGAAGTTTGTTTGTAAGGTTGAAGTTGTTGGATATCAATGTTTTATTTTGAGTGTATATATACGAAATACGTATTCCAATACGTAGGTTGTCGTAATTAGATACACGGTGTATAATTAAGGTACACAATTGATATCATGTTTGAATGAAAATTAATCTCAAAGGTACCCACTTGAAGAGGAAGAAGTCTGATCACTACATGTCTGTTCGGACCAATTTTATCCCAAAGGATGTGTCTGTTCTGATCAAACAGGTTCCATCCAATTGATGTGTCTTTTCCGAACAGGTTCTTTGGCTCCTATAAATACAGACTTCCTGTGTCTATGTTATTAACTTAAAAAAAAACTAATTCACCAAAATATTCATGTCTTCTGAGAGAGAGACTTCAGCATTCTTTTGTTCGCCGTGTTGCATCCGAGTGTGCTCTCATTTGCAACGTATATCGAGGAAACCTGGGAGACGATTTGCATCGAGACTGTAAGCACCTTAGACAGGCAAAAAACGTCTTAAGGTTAGAGGTCCAACCTTGACTCGATATTGATTTTTTCAAATCAATTCCTGTAAGTGTTTTTATATTCGATTTTGTATTACTGTTCTTATATTTATATTCTGTTTATAAGTAGTATATAGCAAATATTTTCCAACATTCTTAAGACGTTTTTTTTTTTTTTTTTCTGCTTTATTTGTTATATACTGTGTTTGAATTTTTTTTTTATTCGGATATTTGTTACGGTGTTTGAACTTGTATATACTGTATTCAATGCTACTGTACCCGTTCAAACTGTTTGCTTTTTATTGTTATATGCTTTATACTGTTTGTTTATTTTTATATATACTACAGTAGCGTTTTTTCTTTTAATTGTTATAACACTGACTTCATTTCAGTGTTTGGTTTATTTTTATATATATATACTATTCTTTCTGACTTCTTTTTGTTTTATATATATATATATATATATATATTTGTCTTACTTGCTTTATTATAGAATATATATATATATATATAGATTCTGTTTAGTTCGGTTTTCAATATTTCCTTTTATATATTTTTTTTAGTTGGCAGTATTTATATACTGCTTTGGTATATGAGTTTTGTTTCTTTACTGTATGAATTGTTAATATGAGATTCGCTTTTTGTTTTATTACTGTTGTTGAACTTATATATATATATATATTTTTATATATACGTTCTTACTTTTATATTTTGTAGCATAATATAAAAGCTTATTGACTGTATATTTGTTATAAAATATTTTTATAACATATATATATATATTTTTTTAATTGCTACTGTATCTTGTTGCAAACGTCATACATATGATTTGTTTTGAGAGAATATTTATATATATTTGTTGTGAACTATATGAAGTGTACGTATATATATATATTCTGCTAATATATATAGATTTATATTTGTTTTATATATATATATATATTTTGCTATTGTTTTATAGTGAAGATATGTATATTTCTGAACATATATATATTTGTTTATATATACTTTGTGTTGTGAGTGTTTAGTTACACTAATTTGTATGAGTAGTGTAATTATTACAATATATAGCGTTTGATATATATATATATATATATACATATATATATTTGTATATATATAAGTTTGTAATATATATTCGATATATATATATTTATAATTATTGAAAGCAATTGTTATAAAGGTGCAGTTTTGATAATTGTGTGAATGTGTTCTTTGAAAAAGGTCACAACATTTCAAGTTTCTGTAACTATTTCAGTAATTATTAAACGGATGGTCAATGTGAATACATATATATTTTTTAAGATGTGTTCTTTCAAAAACGTGAGATAGAACAATTTTTTGCATGAATTGGTAAATCACGTTTTTTGGTGACTAATAAATATAGATATATATATATATTCATATTGTTACGTGTTATATAATATATATATTGATATATATAGTGTGGTTCGGTTACTATATTTATATACATGCTGTTCATGTATAATATATATATATATTATGTACGATTTATATTGTTACATATTGTTACTGTTTACGTAATATATATTTATATATTTACGTGATTATTTTGAGAGCATATATATTGTGTTATATATGCTATTTGTGATCATATATATTGTTTGTAATATATTGTGATATTATATATATATATATGATATAGTTTTGTTACTATTATATATTGTGAAAGTATATATATATATATATATATATATATATATATATTTGTTAAGCATATTTATATACTACGTTTGGTATAAATTTGGTATACATTTGGTTTTTAATATTACTGTTTAGTAATATATTTATATTACTTCATGTTGTATTGTAGCATATTGTTTCAAGTTTCAACGTGTTTTTAGACATATTTTATAACTATTGAAAGCATTTATAAATATAGTTAAACTTGTTATCGTGGTGCGGTCAACATGGTTTTATAATTGTTATAACATATATAATTGTTTAATAAATGGTGTACGATATTTTGCATATATATATATATATATTGGCAGAATATATATATTTCTTAGAATATTATATATATAAGTAGAATATATATAGTTAAATATATATATATTGTTACTTTTTTGAAATATATATGAGTGTGAACATATATATATATATTTGTATATATATTTTATTGAAAACTTATATATATTTGTAATATATATAGATCTTTTGGCAACATATATATATATATATTTGTGATTATACATGTTACGTTTGTATAATATATATATATATATATTGTGTTTGTAATATATATATTCTTTAAAAAAATATGTGTTTATATATATATATATATATCTATATATATATATATATATATATATATATATATAAAGGTGATCCTGTTATTTAAATAACAGATGGCAGAACGGTCTATCGTAAATACGAGTGCGCCTATAGCGCCAATGCCACTATATGTTACACATGGTGAGAGACCCGAGAAGTTCAATGATCTGGACTTCAAACGATAGCAGCAAAAGATGTTGTTCTATCTTACCACTCTGAACCTAGTCGGTTCTTACGGGAGGAGGCCCCGGTTCCTAAAGAGGGAGAGACCGATACTACGGTTGTAGCCTCGGTGGAAGCATGAAAACATTCTGACTTCCTATGCAAGAACTATATCCTCAACGGATTGGACAACACGTTATACAACGTGTATAGTCTGATCAAGACAGCTAAAGAGCTATGGGAGTCCTTAGAGAGAAAATACAGAACCGAGGATGCCAGCACGAAGAAATTTGTGGTTGGCCGGTTTCTGGATTTTAAAATGGTGGACTCAAAATCCTTGATTAGTCAAGTCCAAGAGTTTCAATTGCTCCTCCATGAGATTACTGTCGAAGGAATGATTCTTAGTGAATCATTTGAGACGGCGACTTTGATAGAGAAATTATCACCTTCGTGGAAGGATTTCAAGAACTATCTAAAGCATAAGATGAAGGAGATGACTTTAGAGGACCTGATTGTTCGATTAAAGATTGAGGAGGATAACCGTGGTTCAGAGAAGATGGCTAAAGTTCAGACTATGAAAGCCAAGGCAAATGTTGTAAAACATTCGCACAAGACCAACAAGAGAAAATTTGTTGGTTCTAGTTCTTCCCAAGCTAATAAAGGGAACGGATTTCAAAAAAGTTCATGGGAACTTGTTTCGCATGTAACAAGCCCGGTCATTGAGCAAAGGACTACCGTCAGAACAAGAAAAAAAAAAACTCAAGCCAACTTAGTTGATGACAATGAGATTGAGCTTGCTGTTGTAGTGTCACAAGTGAACGGTAGAAAAAAGCCCTAAGACATGGTGGGTTTATACCGGTGTCACTTGTCACTTTTGTTCTGATAGAAAGATTTTGTCCGAGTATATAAAAGCAATATTTATGAGAAACTCTTCGGTTTACAAGGTATGAGGCCATGAAAAGGTGGTGCTCAAGATGACATCTGTTAAAGAACTAACTTTGAACAATGTGGTTCATGTTCCTGAAATTTGTAAGAATTTGGTTTCCAGCTCTCTGTTGAGCAAGAACGAGTTCAGACTCGTATTTGAGTCTGATAAATTTGTACTCACCAAAAGTGGTATGTTTGTGAGTAGAGGATATTTATGTAATAGTTGTTGTGCCAAAGAACATAAATAATAATTAAATTATTTCTTATGTTTATTTGGTGGTATCCTCTAACATATGGCATGATAGATAAGGTCATGTGTTTTACAAGACCTTGCAGAGAATCAACAATTTGGATTTGGATTTGCTTCAGCAAATTGTTTTTGATAAAAATCACAAATGGTAAATTTGTGTAGAATCCAAATTGGCTAAGGCTCATTTCTATTCGGTAGAAAGAATAAGTAAACCTCTAGATTTAATTCACACTGATTTATGTGACTTAAAGTTTGTGCTAACTAGAGGTGATAAAAAGATATTGTTATGTCTATTTGCTAAGAAGCAAAGACGAGACCTTGAAAGTTTTTAAACTCTTTAAAAATGAGGTTGAAAATCAACTAAGTAAGATAATAAGGAGTGATAAAGGTGGTGAATATGGTTCATTATTTAATGAATTCTGTTCAGAAAATGGTTTCATCCATTAAACCACTGCTCCTTATTCACCTCAACAAAATGTTATTGCATAATGCAAGAACCGAACGTTGAATGAAATGATGAATGTTTTGTTGATAAGTTCAGGGTTACCTCAGAACTTGTGGGGGGATGCTATTTTAATAGCTAATTATATTTTAAATAAAATATCCCACAAGAAATTAGACAAGACACCATATGAATTATGGAAGGGTCAAAGACCATCCTAAAAATACATGAAAGTGTAGGGGTGTCTTGCGAAGGTATAAGTTTCTCCGACTTAAAAGGTCATGATAGGACCTAGAATTGTGTTCGATACATTATTTGATGGGATCATTACCTAGTCCTTGAGGGCAAAAGAAGGAAATGTGAGAAAATGTCAACTTTATGCAACAAGGGTACTTAGGTATGATCTTGTCGTCAATGAGGGTATCGACATAGTAAGTGGGGAAGAGTGACATGGTATGGTATCAGCATGCCTTGGTGCTACCATGACTACCCCGTTGTGAAGCGGAGGATGAAACCTTGTCCATAAGATCAATGATCCTTGATGGTGCCAAGAGTGGCACAGACCCTGAAAGTAAACCATTAGGTTGTAAATGAATGTAAAGACATAACATACTCAGTTAGCAAACTGAGTAAATTTACAAGTATTCTTGGAAAGGATACTGGATGGCCATTGTGGGGGTACTTAGATATTTAAGTTACACCTAAAGTTATGGACTGCACTACACAAGATATCCAGATGCAAAATGGATATTCAATACTAAAGATTTCAAATCCACTAACGGATTTATCTTTATTATTGGAGAAGCTGCAGTATTTTGGAAATCTTCTAAACAAACGTGAGTAGCCAGATTTACCATGGTATCTGAAGTTATAGCTTTAGATAAAGCTGGAGAAGAAGCGCAATGGCTTCGAAAGTTTAGAAGATATTCCAATTTGGCCAAAACCTGTGTCTGCAATTGGTAGGGCACAGAGTTGTTTATAACGGTAAATCTCGACACATTCGTTGAAGACATAATACCGTTAGACAGTTGCTCTCAAATGAAATTATCTCTTTTGATAATGTAAAATCAAAGGATAATATTGCGGATCCGCTTACGAAAAGTTTTAATAAGAGAGCAAGTATATCATCGAGGGGAATGGGTCTTAAGCCTATAAATTAAAGTTACATAGTGGAAACCCAACCTAGCTGACTGGAGATCCCAAGATCTAGGTTCAAAAGGGACAACTAAATTATGTAACTGAGTGTAAGCACTAAAAGAGTTAAACACTCTTATCCATTCCTATGATGATTTAGTGCTGCCTGCAAATAAGGTAGGATAAGCTATGCTTTTAATGATTCTTATAGCTTGATAAATAATCAAGTGGGGTATTGCAGGATACTCTTAATGAGCAATCACCTATTATGAGTAAGAAACGTGGCCACTTCTATGAGAATTGATCAGGCTAAATTCTCTAGAGTACTCATAAGAAACCAGGAAGTGTCCGAGGCCAAAATGGACACAACCGTGAGAACCGAAGATGTTCGAAGGGGAATTGTGTGATAATTATTGTCTTGGTTTATACTAAAGGCTGAATAGTTCAAGACATCATGTTCACTAGTTAGCCGAGTAAATCCGATAATTATTCACTATGGAAGGTTCAAAGCCAAAAGCTACCTATCTTGATGCAATTACTCTTCAAAGAAAGTCTCTCTCAAACTTCAAATCAGTTCATCGTTTTAATCAGATAATTTCCATTCATGTGGGGGATTGTTGGATATCAATGTTTTATTTTGAGTGTATATATACGAAATACGTATTCCAATACGTAGGTTGTCGTAATTAGATACACGGTGTATAATTAAGGTACACAATTGATATCATGTTTGAATGAAAATTAATCTCAAAGGTACCCACTTGAAGAGGAAGAAGTCTGATCACTACATGTCTGTTCGGACCAATTTTATCCCAAAGGATGTGTCTGTTCTGATCAAACAGGTTCCATCCAATTGATGTGTCTTTTCCGAACAGGTTCTTTGGCTCCTATAAATACAGACTTCCTGTGTCTATGTTATTAACTTAAAAAAAAAACTAATTCACCAAAATATTCATGTCTTCTGAGAGAGAGACTTCAGCATTCTTTTGTTCGCCGTGTTGCATCCGAGTGTGCTCTCATTTGCAACGTATATCGAGGAAACCTGGGAGACGATTTGCATCGAGACTGTAAGCACCTTAGACAGGCAAAAAACGTCTTAAGGTTAGAGGTCCAACCTTGACTCGATATTGATTTTTTCAAATCAATTCCTGTAAGTGTTTTTATATTCGATTTTGTATTACTGTTCTTATATTTATATTCTGTTTATAAGTAGTATATAGCAAATATTTTCCAACAGAAGTTTCAAATAAACTTCATCTCCCACTTGAAACTCTCTTTCACTTCTTTTCTTGTTTGCATAAAACTCCATTCTCTATTGAGCCTTCTTAAGTTGATCCACCATCAGCTTGCTAACATGTTGCCTAACAGGTTCTTAAGTAGCTCTTCTACAGTTGTTACTTTTGCTTTAGAACTAGTATCCCAAGCCAAAGTAGGCGGTTGATAACCATACAAGACCTGAAAATGGGTCATTCCCAGCGCAGTATGGTAACTCGTGTTGTACCATCACTCAGCCAGTGGCAACCATTGCACCCAAGACTTAGGCTTTAGGAAACACATACGTCTCAGATACTGCTCCAGGCACTGGTTTAATCTTTCGGACTGGCCATCTGTTTCTGGATGATATGCTGTACTCATGTGCACAGCAGTTCTAAGCTGTTTCATTAAATCCTACCAAAACAAAATTGTAAAAACCTTATCCCAGTCTGAAATTGCAACCTTTGGAGTAATCATTCGTTCCTATGAAGATTTGTTGTCGGAATAAGATAAATTTGATATTAAAAATATTATGAATTAAAATTGAGAATTTAAAATATCGGAAAACTTTTAAGTTACTTTCCACCATTCGGGTTAGACACCTAAAAATTTCGCTCAACTTAGGAGTTTTCAATAGAAACCATTTGTTTTTATGAAGATCCATCGTCGAAATTATTAAGCAGGTCAAGATATCTAAAATTAAAAATATTGGAAAACTTTTAGGTTACTTTCCACCATTCGGGTTAGTTACCTAAAAAATTTTCTCACCTAGAAATTTTTAGAAATTGATCATTCACAACTTTCTAGAATTTCATCATCGGATTGGTATTGATTTATTTTTAACTAAATTTTATAAATACCTAAGATAAATAATATAATAATTATACCAATAGTATAAATAAACAATTAGATGAATAAATAAATAAATAAAACATATTAAATAGTTAAGTAAACAGACAATAATAATATTAGACAACAACGCTGAAAAGAATAATAGCAGTGTTAAAGTCAAGCAAATAAATAATTAAATTAACAAAATAATAATCTAATATTTAAATAACTAACTAAAAGAATATATAAAAAATAAATTAATAAATAAAATGAATAAAGTAAAGAAATAAAGTAATAGAAAATAAAGAAAAAGAAAAAAAAAATCATATGATAAAAATTAAATAGAGAATAAAAACATAATGAATCATTAAACAATTAAATATGTGAATAAATAAATTAAAAAGTAAACAAATGAATTAATATAATTGAAATAAAAGATGAAAGAAAAAGAAAAGAAAAGAAAAGAAAAAAGAAAAAAAAAATATATATATATATATATATATATATATATATATATATATATATATATATATATATATATAGAAGATAGACATATGGGTCGGGATGCGTATAGGTAATGCGCGGACCCTGCGCACCCAACCCAACAAGCTTTTAAAAGCTTCAATTTTTATATATATATATTTTTTTATATTTCATTCTTTACCTTCTGTTTAAAAAAAATTGTTTTCTTTCTCCCAAAACCAAACGAACCAAGATTTGAAGAACGCAAAAATTTACTTTTTTTTTTTTTTTTTTTAAAACAAACCTGAAATAAAGTTTTAAAATTTCTGATCTTTTTAAAAAAAATTTGAGGGGGCGCCGACCCCTTCTGGCTCCTATTAGTAGCCGCCACTGGAGAGTACGGTTACGTGTGGGAAAGAATTAGCATATCCATAGCGCCCATCCAAGAGGACGGTACCTAATTAGTCAAATATTATCCTAAATTTGGTCTTAATTAAATGATCTTTAATTTTGATATATTAATTATTGGAAAGATTCCAAAAAATGCTTTTCACCATTCAGGACTGATTTTTTGGAATCCATCTTATCTTAAGAGTCTTCAATAGAAACTATTTGTTCTTATGAAGAGGCTCTGTCGTCGGATTTATTAAGTATTTTATGAATTAAAATTGAGAATTTAAAATATTGGAAAATTTTTAGGTGACTTTCCACCATTTGGTTTAGACACCTAAAAATTCCCCTCACCTGAGAAATCTACAATAGAAACCATTCGTTTCCATGAAGATCTATCATCAGAATAAGATAAATTTGATATTAAAAATATTATGAATTAAAATTGAGAATTTAAAATATCGGAAAACTTTTAGGTTACTTTTCACCATTCGGGTTAGACACCTAAAAATTTCCCTCACCTCAGAAGTTTTCAATAGAAACCATTCGTTGTTATAAAAATCCATCGTCGGAATTATTAAGCTTAATAGGTCAAGATATCTAAAATTAAAAATTAAAAATATTGGAAAACTTTTAAATTACTTTCTACCATTCGGGTTAGTTACTTAAAAAATTTTCTCACATAGAAATTCTTAGAAATTGATCATTCGCAACTTTCTAGAATTTCATCATCGGATTGTTAATGATTTATTTTTAATTAAATTTTATAAATACCTGAGATAAATAATATAATAATTATATCAATATATAAATAAACAATTAGATGAATAAATAAATAAAACATATTAAATAGTTAAGTAAACAAACAATAATAATATTAGACAACAATACTAAAAAGAATAATAGCAACGTTAAAATCAAGCAAATAAATAATTAAATTAACAAAATAATAATCAAATATTTAAATAACTAACTAAAAGAATATATAAAAATTAAATTAATAAATAAAATGAATAAAGTAAAGAAATAAAGGAAAATAAAAAAATAAAAATAATCATACGATACAAAATAAATAGAGAATAAAAACATAATGAATCATTAAATAATTAAATATGTGAGAAAATAAATTAAAAAGTAAACATATGAATTAATATAATTGAAATACAAGATGAAAGAAAAAAAAAAGAAAATCAATATATATATATATATATATATATATAGAAGTTAGACATACGGGTCGGGATGCGCATGGGTTAATGCGCGGACCCTGCTCACCCGACCCAAGGAGCTTTTAAAGCTTCAATTTTTTTTTATATATATTTCATTCTTTGGCTTTTTTATTACAATATAGTCAAAAAAAAAAAAATTTACCAAATTACCGTTGCTTTTTGATTATTTTCCAAAATACGAATCTTTTTTTTTCAGCTGGGAAATCGCCATCCCCCATGGCGATTTCCCAGCGTGTTTTTTTGCAAATTTGTAAAAAACACCAAGGGAAATCGCCATGGGGGATGGCGATTTCCTTTGGTGTTTTATGCAAATTTGCAAAAAAATACCAAGGGAAATCGCCACCCCCATGGCGATTTCCCTTGGTAATTTTAGCCAAATTTGCTAAAAACATGAAGGGAAATCGCCATGGGGGTGGCGATTTCCCTTCACGTATATATTTTTTTTTCAATTCTTAGGAAAATTTAAAAAACATTACTCAATAGTGAATTTATTGTGAAATGATATAATGAATAAAAGTTATTTGAAAAAGAGAAATGAATAATTAGAAATTATTATAAAGGATTAGACCTGCTCACGGGCCGGGCAGCCCGGCAGGCCCGGCCCGTATTGGGCCGGGCCTGGACAGGATAATTTATGTTCCGGGCCGGCCCGGCCCGGAACAGTGATTTTTATTATAATAATATTATTTTATTTAATTTTAATTAAAAAAATAAAAAATTTTTTTTATTTCAATGAACAGTGATTCGGGCTTAAACGGGCGGGCCTGGGCGACCTAGGCCCGGGCCTGGGCAGAATAGAAAAAAAATACGGGCCGCGGCCCGGCCCATGAGCACCTCTATAAAGGATATTGTAAAGACAAAATTATCCTTGATAAAAAAAACCTTCTCTTCTCTTCCCTTTTTCTTTTATTTTTTAATTTAATTTTTAATTAAAAAATAAATATTCTGAAAATAAAAACTTTTTAATTTTAAAAAAATTTAATTTTTTTATTTACTTTTTTTATTTAAATATTTTATTTTTTAAATTTATTTTCAATTAAAATTTTTAAAAAATAATATTTCCTTAATGAAAGAAAAAAAAATAAGTTTTTTCATTAAGGGTAATTTTGTCTTGATAATATCCTTTATAATAATTTCTAATTATTTATTTCTTTTTTTCAAATAACTTTTATTCATTATACCATTTCATAATAAATTCACTATTGAGTCATGTTTTTTAAATTTTCCTAAGAATTGAAAAAAATATATATACATGAAGGGAAATCGCCACCCCCCATGGCGATTTCCCTTCATGTTTTTAGCAAATTTGGCTAAAAATATCAAGGGAAATCGCCATGGGGGGTGGCGATTTCCCTTGGTATTTTTTTGTAAAATTTGCAAAAAACACCAAGGGAAATCGCCACCCCCCATGGCGATTTCCCTTGGTATTTTTTACAAATTTTTAAATTTTAACGCTGGGAAATCGCCATGGGGGATGGCGATTTCCCAGCTTGGAAAAAAAAAGCCATATTTTGGGAATTAATCCGAAACCAACGGTAATTTGGGGATTTTTTTTTTTGTTGCTATATTGTAGTAAAAAAGCCTTCATTCTTTACCTTCTGTTTAAAAAAAAAAAAGTTTTCTTTCTCCCAAAACCAAACGAACCCAGATTTGAAGAACCCAAAAATTTCCTTTTTTTCGAAAACAAACCCAAAATCAAGGTTTAAAATTTCTGATCTTTTTATTTCTAAACCAATTCAAGTCTTTCAAAAAAAAAAAAAGAAAGAATTTTTAGAAAATCCAAAAAAAGAAAAGAAAGCCTTTGCTTTGCCTTTTTAGATTTGAAACCCCCCAAAAAAAAGTTGTGTGTTTAGTTTTTTCAAAATCCGAAACTCAAATTTTTTTTAGTGTTTCTCAAACATTGTTTTAAAATTCGAGCAGAAGGTAAACTGTAAACAAAAAGAAAAAAAAATGTTTTCTAAAAAACCAACTTAAGAAAACTGAGATTTTACTGCTGAGATTGCTGATGCTTATTGTCTGTGTGGATGATGCTTGGTTGCTTCCTCCCCCTCTGGTTTGTGCTAGGGGTGGGTATATATAAGGATTCAAAGGGTAAAAAACCTAGAATTTCAACTTGGTGGCTAAGAATCGGATCTCTATGCAGATCCGATTCTTTTCTTTCTTTTTTCTAATTTTTTTCTTTGATTTTGCCGTGATTTCTTCTCTGCAGATTCCATCCCCAAAGTTCCCTTTTGGAACACATTCTTTGGCTTCAAGAAAGCCAAAATATCACCCTTTTTTTTTAACAGCCAAAATTTTGTAATCTTCCAAATCAGATTCGGTTTTCTTAATTTTTGAATTTTTTTTCTTTCAAAAATGGTAAAGAAGAAGAATAAAAATAATAAATAAATAATAGTAAAAAATATAAATAAATAATAAAAGAAATAGAAATAAAAAAAAAAGATTGGGCCAGTCCAATTTGAACTCCAAGGCCCAATAACTAGTTTAAATACCCGGATAAAATTGGGTGTCTACACTTTCGGACTGACCATCTGTTTCTGGATGATATGTTGTACTCATGTGCACAGCAGTTCCAAGCTGTTTCATTAAATCCTGCTAAAACAAATTAGTAAAAACCTTATCTCTGTCTGAAATTGCAACCTTTGGAGTACCATGCAATTTTATAAACTTGGTTAAGATACAACTTAACCACATCAGTTGTTGAGAAGGGATGAGAGAGAATAGGAAGTGTGCATACTTAGTGAATTTGTCAATGATCACTAAGATGCAATTGGATTTCTAGGATAAGGGCAAACCTTCAAAGAAGTCCATAGTAATAACCTACCAAGCTTGAGTAGGTATGTGAATGAGCTGTAGCAACCCAGGGTAAGCCACACGTTCATATTTATTTCTTTGACACACTTCATCTTATCGTATGTAGTTTTGCACCTGGTTCATCATCAATGGCCAATAGAAGTATAAGTTGAGTCTAAAATAAGTAGCCTAGACTCCTGAATATCCTCCCTAAGGTGAGTCATGCATTGCTTGAATGACTTGTTCCGTCAACTGCCTATGGCTTCCCAAGTATACTTTTCCTTTGTACCTAAGTATTCCATTAGTAATGAATATTGAGACCTTCCTGTAGGGTCAATGGACAGCTCAGTCACCCTTTCTTGAACAAAGGCATTCTTCTCATAACTCTTCTCAACTTCAGTAACCCATTGGGGCATGATTGTAGTAGAACTCAACACAGCCAACTCTGTCTCTTCTTCATATTGCCTTGACAAGGCATCTGCTACCTTGTTGAGCTTCCCTTTCCTGTATTTGATTACATAATCTAGCCCCAACAATTTGGTAAGGCCTTTTTTTTGAATAGGGGTGGTGAGCTTTTATTCCAGTAAATACTTTAAAGGCTCATGATCAGTTTTTATTATAAAGGTTCCCCCTTCCAAATAATGCCTCCACTTATGACAACAGTTAGAATAACAATGTATTCCTTTTCATATATAGATAAGGCAATATGCTTTGGCCCTAAATCTTTGCTGAGATATGCAAGTGGCTTGCCATCCTGGGATAATACAGCTTCTATACCTCCACTGTTAGCATCTGTTTCTAAACAAAAAGGTTTAGAAAAGTTAGGTAATGTTAGAAGAGGAGCCTTGCCCATAGCTTCCTTAAGTTGGTGAAAACTGACACTACTGTAGGGTCCACACAAAACCATCCTCCTTCAACATATCTGTGAATGGTTTACTAATCACTCCATAGTTTCTAATGAACTTTTTGTAGTAACCAGTGAGTTCAAGAAACCCTCTCAATGACTTGAGTGATGTAGGCAGTTTCCAATTTGCCATTGCTTCAATTTTAGAAGGGTCTATAGATACTGCATCTAATGAGATGATATATCCTAGATACTCTACTTGTGGTTGGCCAAAAAAGCATTTACTTTTTTTGGCATATAACTGATGTTGTCTTAGAATATCAAAGGCTACCTGCAAATGCTCAATGTGTCTATCGATAGTAGAGCTATAGACAAGTATATCATCAAAAAAACACTAGCACAAACTTTCTTAGATAAAGGGCAAACACATCATTCATCAATGATTGAAATATGGCAGGTGCATTTGTAAGGCCAAAGGGCATTACCTTGAATTCATAGTGACCCTGGTGAGTTCTAGAGTTCATTTTAGGGATGTTTTCTTCCTTGACCCTAATCTGCTTGTAACCTGACCTCAAATCTAACTTAGAGAAGTAATTGCCCCCCTAAGCTCATCCAACAAGTCACCCACCACTGGAATTAGGAACTTGTTCTTGATTATCATTTCATTCAATTGTCTATAGTCTATATACAACCTCCAAGAGCCATCCTTCTTTTTGACTAACAAGCATGGTGAAGCAAATGGGCTTCTGTTGGTCTATATCACAGAAGAGGTGAGCATCTCAGAAATCTGTCTTTCTACCTCAGTCTTTTGGTGATAAGGAAACCTATAGGCCTGAGATTAATAGGGTGAGAACCAGCCTTAAAAGGAATATAGTGATCATGTGACCTCTTAGGTGGTAAGTCTTTTGGTTCCTCAAAGACATCAGTATAGGTAGAGAGTAAAGTTTGTAGTGGAAGTGGTATATCTGTCTTCTCACAATCCATACTGATTATGTACAGTTCACCACACAGTTCTGGTTCCTTATCTGCCATTTTTTGTAGCTTTTTCCCTGAGATCATCTTGAAACTACCTTGTTGAGTTCCTCCCTTAAGAGTGATCTGCTGGTTTTCCTTTTGAAAGGTTAGGGTCATGGGATTGAAGTCAAACAACAATGGACTGTATGTCTTCATCCAATCCAATCCAATCCACTCCAAGTACCATGTCACTTCCTCCATAGGTAACACCCTCAAATCATGAGTAAATTGTTATCCTTGCATTGTCTAATGCAATTGCCTACACTTTGCAGAGCTGCAAAGCTTCTCTCCATTGGCAACAGTAATAGTCAATGGACTAGTATAAACCAGTTCCACTCTTTCTTTGTCCCATCCTGGTGTCACAAAGTTGTGTGTACTACCACTATCAATAAGGACACTTAAGGGTTTGCCTTTAATACTGCCCTAATTTCTCAGTGTATTATATTCTGCACTACCAGTCAATGCATTAATAGAAATCTCAAGATCCTTCTCCAGGTTATCTGGTTCTCCTGTATCTACTTTACAATCATCGTTCTGTTCTTCCATAGCTTCTACCTTCTCTGCTTCTGGTTCAGTTATTGAAATAGAATTCAGCTGT
This sequence comes from Fremontodendron californicum, assembly GCA_030761205.1. Lineage (NCBI taxonomy): Eukaryota > Viridiplantae > Streptophyta > Magnoliopsida > Malvales > Malvaceae > Fremontodendron > Fremontodendron californicum. The sequence continues at coordinate 3,523,742 of JAULJL010000042.1, forward strand.
TTGAAGCAATTATGGCTTGGAAGGAGCTTGTCACCATATCGAAAGCATATGTTTTGTGCTCTCCTTTGTTCATAAAGGGTTGGTTTAGTAGCAGCTAGTGAGGGTTGGTATATAGGTTTTGGGGTTGTAGTGTTTTTAGGGTAAGTGTTAGGAGTTTGAGGAAAGTAAAGCTTAACAGGTGGTCGGTATTTTTTGGTTTCAATTTCTATGGACAACTCATGAAGCCTTGCTTGTCTATATGCAGAGGCTAAATTAGCAGATTCATTTACGATGACTCTAGCTTTAAGTTCATCTTTTAAGCCACTAATAAAGCTATATACAAAGTAATTCTCTAAAAGGTAAGGGTTATATTGTAACATGTAGGGCCTTAGTTCTTCAAATTTCTCCTAATATTCTTCCACAGAAGTTTTTTGAACTAGCTTGTTAAAATCCTCAATGACATCCGAGCAAGTCCTATCACTAAATCTTTGACACAGATCCATAGTAAAATTATGCCAAGGCACATAAGCTTTTTGCATAATATAACCATCAAACCAAACTTCAGCTTTACCCACCAAATACATAGAAGCTATCTCCAGTTTTTTATGATCAGAAATAGAGAAAATGGCAAAATATTTCTGACATTTTTTAATCCAAGCTCTAGGGTTATTTCCATCAAATACAGGCAGTTCGATTTTAGGTCGAGGAGTAAAGGCATTAACACTAGCATTAGAATGAGATCCTTTAGTAAACTTACTGTTTGGAAACTGACTGTTGTTTGCACCTTGCTGGTTTTTTTATAGTATACCAGGTTGAGCAGGCTTATAGGTGTATTTCCCATGTTCATCTGTCACCGTTACTTTAATAGCTGATTTCCCTTCCTTCCTAGACTGGGTAGCAAATGTTGGTTGAAGACTGATGCCATTTCCAGTTCAGTTTGGGCTGGAGCATCTCCCTTTTGAATCATCAACTCGAGCATCCTGGACATATAGGCTTGGTTTCCTGTCAACTTAGCCTCAATCCCCTTTCTTTGCTCTTCCCACCATGTTGGTATAGCTGATTCAGCAGTTTTCATAGTCTCCATTTGAGTCTACAAGCTTTGTATATGTTCTTGGAGGGAGTTAAGTCCAATACCTTCTACCATTTCTCTACCCTTTTTATGTCTTGCCAGTGTTTATATTTCTTATTATCAGATTGTGGTTGAATCTTAGTAGCTCTGGATACCAATTTGTCACAGAATGGTGAATGATAGTTGTATAGAACAATGCTAGAATAAGAGAAAGAGAAGAGAAGAAGAAAGAGAGGAAAAAAGAGAATTATGATATTTCATTAATAATTATTTTTGTACAATTTTGCAGTACATATAGCGTAGGCTCAGAATTGCATAAAGGTTGTACTATCCTATTCTAGATTATTCTTCTACTGATTCATCATTCCAACGATTATACTAGCTCATTCCATCCTCACTGTCAGCTTGGCTCTCTCGGCTCTCTCGGCTCCTTTCATTGTTTCTTTCTCATCTCGTAATTCAGTAGCTGCCAGCTCACTAACAGCTTCCTTATGCTCATCTTCCAGCTGCTTCCTTGAGCTGCTTTGCCTCAGCTCTATTCCTATTAATTCCATGACAGTTATGTTCTCTATTGTTGGTGTTATTGACTTTATTTGTATTTTTTATTTTTATTTTTATTTTTTTTAATATATAGGCATTTTTGGAATATAAAAAAAAAATCAAATTTAAAAAGAAAAAAGGGACTTAATTTTTTTTAAAAAAAGTCTGTTACGGGTCAAGTTATTAGGCCTTAGTCCAGTCTACAATTTACTTTGCGTTTATTAGAGTAGCTTAATTACAGTTTAAATGTTAGCTAATTTCTATTAATGGTGTCAGTGTAGGAATGCTGAATCAACATTCCGTATAAGAATGAACAATGTTGTAGCTGTAGCATCTCGTAATTCAAGAAAACTATTTTTCCTCTCCACTATTCTCTCTCACTTTTTTTTCTCTTTTTCTTCTAGAATTTCTTCATTCTTTCTGGTATTCTGCAGTTGAGGTTATCATTGGTATCAAAGCCTAAACATCTTGGAAATGGCGGAAGGTACCACTACAAAGATGCAAAAAGAGCTAAGTCAGTTACAAAAGGAATTTAAGAAGATGGATGTTAAGTTGGGCACTACCACTGAGCAGTTGAGAAAGGAGTTGCAATCAGAACTCAAAGCTGGTTTAGAAAATATAGGGGTCGAGATGAGAAAGATGTTTGAACCTCTGATGCTTAGAATGGATGGCTTGTCTAAAGAAGTGGCTTCTGGGACCTCGAGAACAACGGATCATCGGAGGAAAACAAAAAACCCTTATTGGACTTGACGAGAAAGAGCTGGCAGTTAAGCAGAGCCTAAAGATTCACCCATAAATGTTTAATAACGCAAGATTTCAGACTAAATACTCTAAAATTGAGTGTCCAAGATTTGAAAGAGCAGATTTCAAGGGCTGGCTATTCAAGATTGAGCAGTTTTTTGAAGCTGACCAAACTAAGGAACAAGATAAAGTCAGAACTGTGATGATGCACCTGGATGGTCGAGCTCTCCAATGGAATCAAAGGTTTATGAAGAACCAAGGGCGACGTAGTGAGGTTAGCTTGTGCCAATATGTAACTAAAATGCGAGCTAGATTTAGTGAGAATGAGTTCACGAACCCCATGTATGAATTGGTTAGTATGAAGCATGTGAATACTGTTGAAGAGTATTATGAGGAATTTGAAAGTTTGCTTAACTTGCTTCAACTGTTTGATGAAAATAGTCTCAATATTTTCATTAGCAATTTAAAACCTGAACTCTCCAAACCAGTTTGAATATTTTATACAAAAACATTGACTCATGCCTTTAATCTCGCCAAGAAAATGGAAGCACTGGTTTATAACCTACCCAAAAAACCTCATACACCTTAAAGAATCCTACCTATGCTTTTCCTTTAAAACCACAATACAACCCCCTGCCTAATCTAATCTTCCACCCTCGTTACCTACCCATAAGACTTCCTTTTTGACTTATCCTCAACAAAACATGACCAAAACATCCTTTCCTTATAGACAACCAAGTTCAAAAACAAATGATAATAAAAAATCATCTAAGCTACCAACCAGAGAGGAAAGGGATGACAAGAGGATGAAAGGGCTGTGTATGAGGTATGGTGTCAAGTTTGTGGCTGGTCATAGGTGCATGAGATACCAGCTTTATCAAATGTTGGTAGATGAAGGAAGTGATACAGTAACAGAACAAGAGGAATTTGTTGAATGTGTAGAGACTAAGGAGGATCTTGTTGGTGAGGATAGTGACACTCAACATAAACATATTCTATCACTTCATGCTTTCCTAGGAACTAAAAGACCTCAGACCATGAGAGTTTAGGGCAAAATTAAGAATCAGGAGGTCATCTTCCTGATAGATTTAGGAAGCACCCACAACTTTATTGATCAATCCTTGGTCAAAATGTTGGGCTACAATACTAAGGCAATCATTAGGGTTAGAGTTTTTGTAGCCAATGGTGATCAGATGCAGGCTCAGGAACTTTGCAATGCTGTTGAGTGAGAGACACAAGAGGCACACCAAGTTGTTGACTTTTTGGTCTTGCCCCTTATGGGTTGTGTTATGGTTTTAGGTGTGGAGAGGTTACAAAAACTGGGACCAATATTATGGGATTTCTAGAGGCTTACTATGTAGTTTCAATAGAGAATCAGTGGGTTGTTTTTCATGGTGTGGCTGTTGGTAATGTGGAATTGGCTACTGACAAGCAACTCTCTAAACTGAATGCAACTTCCAAAAACACTTTTACTATGCTCCTGACAAATGTAAGCTTTAATCAACTGCAATCTCAGTCAAACAATGTTAAGGCCGAGAGTTTACCAAGGGATTTACTAGTGTTTCAGTTTTCTAAGATATTTGACATTCCTACTTGTCTTCCACCCAAGACATCTCATGATCAGAGGATATTCTTAAAGGGTGAATCTCAAACCATCAAGATTAAACTTTATAAATATCCTAATATTCAGAAAGACGAAATAGAGAAATTGATGGCTAAGAAGAAGGCAACAGGGATTTTCTTGGATTAACAAGGTATTATAGAAGGTTCGTCCAAGGCTATGGTTTTATAGCTAAAGCCCCCACTGATCTGTTAAGGAAAAATGCTTTTGAGTTGAATGTTACAGCCCAAGCTGCTTTTAACAGCTCAAGAAAGCAATGACAACTGCCTCTATGTTAGCATTGCCTAACATTAATGAGATTTTTGTGGTGGAGTCAGATACTTCCTATAGTGGCAATGAGACAGTATTGAGTCAAGGTGGCAGATCCCTTGCTTATTTCAGCACATCCTTATCTCCAAGGAATTAAGTATTATCAGTATATGAAAAAGAACTATTAGCTATCTTAACAGTTGTTAAGAAGTTGAGTGCAATTTAGTTGGCAGGCATTTCCATAGTAAAACATATCACCGTAACTTGAAATTCCTTTTGGATAACAAGGTCAAAAACTCTTGCTCAGAAAATATGGTTGATTAAGATGATGGGATTTGACTATAAGCTTGTGTTTAAAAAAGGCTCGACCAACACAGTAGTTGATGCATTGTCTAGACATGCTCCTTATTCATTGTGTGCTATTACTATCATTGATAATAACCTAGCTACTAGAATTAAAAATTCAGGGGTACAAGATCTTGCTATGATTCACCTTATCCATAAACTCAAGAATAACCTCAACACTTCATCAAATTATACTTGGGAGAAGGGCCAACTAAGAATAAATAGTAAGCTCATGGTGGGCAAGGCAAATATGCTGAGCTTAGGAAGGACTTACTATTTTCATAATTCTGTTACTGGTGGCCACTATGGAAATAATTTCTAATTTTGTGTATTGGAAAGGTTTGAAGAAAGAGGTCAGACAATTAATTAGGGAATGTTCTATTTGTCAATAGAACAAATATAACACAACTGCATATCCAGGTTTGCTGCATCCCTTACTTATTCCAGACAGAATATGGTATGATATCTCACTGGATTTCATTAAGGGGCTTCTACAATCTTTTGGTAAAAACGTTATTTTGGTTGTGGTGGACAGGCTTAGTAAATATGCACATTTTATAGCTACCAAATCTCTAAGAAACTACAAGCAACTACATCAACAACTGTCTCAGAATTCCGATATCATACCTAGGAAATCCTTGTTCTAGCTTTTTTACTACCTTTCCTTGGGGAGTTGAAACACTAATTCTGTTTCCAAAGCTAGAAGTGATAGAAACTATAGTTAGTGATTGTCTCCTTGACAAGTGAGAGCTTGATTCAATCTTGAAGAAACAGATAAAATCACCTATTCTCACACACCCATATACTTGGAAAACCACTTCCCTTCTAGCTTTAGCTTTGCCTCATACCCCGTATAACTAAAACTTGGAATTCGATATGCTTCTTACTTTTTTACTAAGTTGCAACGATCCCCGTACATACTAATTATCTATCTCACTTTTTCATTTCCTTTGCTTTTTTATAGTAAAAGAGTATGCTTTTGTTAGAACGGGTATTTGAGTTAAAGTTAATAGCATTAATTAAATAGTCTCTTTGAAAGACCCACGAGGCGGTAACTAGAAGGGAAGAGAATGGATCCATTTTCTGCCTTGACAATTGCTCAAACTTTTCTTGATAACATCTATAAACTTCATGGAGTTTCTAAAAGCATTGTTTTCTGACAGGGATTAGATTTTTCTTAGTCTTTTCTGGAAGGAGCTTTTCAGGTTGATGAGAATAGAATTAAAGATGTCTTCTGCCTATCATCCTCAATCTAATGGACAGACTAAGGTAGTTAGCAGGAGCCTTGAAACCTATTTGATATGTATGTCTAGAAAAAGCCTAAGGAGAGGTCTAAATGGTTATCTTTGGCTGAGTGGTGGTATAATACTACCTACCATATTTCAACTCAAACAACTCCATATGAAGTGGTTTATGGCCAGCTTGCCCTAATTCATATGTCCTACCTTCTTGGAGACTCTAAAGTAGAGGCCATAGTTAGAAGTTCGAAGGCAAGGGAAACTACCATTCAGCTTTTGAAATTTCATTTAACAAGGCTCAAAATAGGATGTAGCTGAAAGCTAACAAACATAGGACTGATAGACAATTTGTCATTGGAGATTTTGTCTGTCTCAAATTACAGCCTTTGAGGTAGACATCTGTAGTTAACAGGTCTTTTCTTGTGATGCACTCAAAAGAGTATATCTTATTTAACCTTACACTAAAAAGATCGATTGTAAGTATAATAGTTAGCAAGGGTCGAGTCCACAGGGATTGGGTTTTAATTTATAAGTTATTAGTTTATCACTTAAGTTCAAAGACAAGAAAAGAAAAGGGGGTTTTAAGATGTTTTAAAACTAAAGCAAATAATAAAAGTAAGAAGCAAATAAGTAAGAGAATATCAAATATGAGAAATATGGTTAAGGTTTCATTCTCCACCACTAGACATTATTCAAAATCAATTTCAGATCTATCAACATCAATTAGCTATCAAAATTAACAACTATAGATAACAACCTCCCGTGTTACCCCAATCTTTCCTTAGTTCGTCGTTAAGCAGGACAAATGCCACTACTTAATCTCTAAGTATCAAATAACCTAAGATAAACATCTATAGATTCAAAGTGATAGCAGCTTTAAGATGAGAAAGATAGGTTGATCTAAGCAACAAACACATAAACATGGATTCATTCAACTTAGGTTATGTTCCACTTTGTAATTAGCGAAAACTTGACCATAATCATTAATCACAAATTGCCACTATTGAATAAGAACTCAAGACAATTGCATTTCATGTCTCCTAAACTAGCATAGATGATTATCGAGATCTATCTAGTTGCGCACCTAAACAAATCAAGACAACATCATAAACAATTCTTATAGAAGAACATAAGCAATTTTGATAGAAACCAATGATAGATAAATTCTGAAAATCAATTACATAACATGTCTAGGGCTTTGAAATCACCCTTAACCAAATAGTAGTTTAGCTTAGCATAGGCATTATTAACATAAACTAAAGAAGAACTAAGAAGAAAACTAGAAGGAAGAAGAAAAAAAAATCAGAATACAAGAGTAGAAGAAGTGTGTAGACATCAGCTCCCCCTTGTGTCTCTATTTATAGGAAGCCTCTAGGTTTTGAGCATTTAATGAACATTTAATGTTGAGTGGTAGCCAATGTTTAATTAATTTAAGGAAAGGAAGGGTGACTTGCAGCCAAAGCACATTTAACAAGGAAAGATGCTTTACTTGCAGTCAAAGTAAGTGTAAGGAAGAAAAGTCTTGGCTGATTTAATTCTCCTACTTTGACAAGGATAAGTTTTAAGGAAAGATTCTTGCAAATAATGCAAGGAGTAATAATGAAACCCACTAATCCTACTTTAACAAGGAGAAAACATATATTTCAGCTAGGGTAATAACAAAGAAAGGTGATTTGTGGCTAGGCTTTTTCTGCTGCTAGGGTTGTTTAGGGATGTCTTTCAATGCCGATTTGGATGACCATTTCTTATCCGATTTAGGCCCATGAGATACCGTTGGAAAGGTATTCAAGTCAGCTTCAAAATTAAAGAGGAAGTTTCTTTAAATAAAGACTTTAAAATCATGTTTTTCTTGCAACAAGCTTCGAAAGCCAAATCTGCCTTCTTGCTTTGCATCAAGAATTTTATCTTTTTGACTCCAAGTCTTTTTCCATCTTGTGATTGTGATTTTATAAGCATTTTAACATCCTAATTGACATATTTTGACTTCATCTCTTCCAAAATACCTACAAAGCATAAAGACCTAGTAAAATGTCAAGGAACTTAATGATTAAAGCACAAAGTATAAGGAAATTAAATAGGAAAATATATGAAATTAAGCACTTATGAGCTTAAAACTATCAGTCAAGTACTTTGGCCCTTACAAAGTAATTGTTAAAGTGGGATCAATTGCATATAAATTAGAGCTTCCTGTTGGAGCTAAGGTAAATCCTATGTTTCATGTGTCACAATTGAATAAGCATGTTGGAAGGAGCTTACTCAGTTTCATACGCCTTTACTAGATTCTGATGGGGGTATTAAAAAGGAACCTGTCGCTATTCTGGGAAGGAGGTTAGCCAAGAAGAAGTGCAGAGCAGTGATTAAGGTTCTAGTACATAGTAATTGTTTTCTTGAAGATGCTACATGTGAGTGTTTGTGGGGATGGCAATGGATAGTGCGGATTTAGATATTTGCAATTATCCGATTCTTTTAATTGCGATTCAGATAAAAATCGGATTCGGATATTATAATTACTATCCATAGCGAATGCGGATATGAAATCTTGGATATCCATTATCCGAATTCACATTACTTATATGGATAAAGGATTCGGATATCTGAATCTGCTTACTTCTGCGGATTCGGATTCTGATATCTGAATCCATTATCTATTTATTTGAATTTAATTTTTTTTTTATATTTTGATTTAATTTTTTTGACTTACTAATTCGGATATTTAACGGATTCGAATATTCGACGGATAATGTTATTTAATTCGAATTCGGATTTGGATATTAATATTCGAATTTAATGCGGATAATAAACGGATTCGGATTTTAAAGCAGTTTTGCGGATTCAGATATTATAAAAAAAGCAGATATCCGACTCGCTGTCATCTCTAAGTGTTTGTATGATCTTCAACAAAGATTTTCAACATTCCATCTTTGAGGACAATGATGTTTTCGAGGGAAGGGCCGTTGTTATGAGCCAAGTTATTAGGCCTTAGTCTAGTCCAAAAGTTACTATGCGTTTATTAGAGTAGCTTAATTACAGTTTAAGTGTTAATTAATTTCTATTAATAGTGTCGGTGTAGGAATGCTAAGTCAGCATTCTGTTATAAGAATGAACAATGTTGTGTTGTAGCTGAAGCATCTCGTAATTAGGGCTGTAATCGAGTCGAGCCGAGCTCGAATAGTGAGCTGCTCGAGCTCGAGTTCGACTCGAAACTCGCTGCTCGAAACTCGGCTCGAGCTCGACCGAATACCATTTTTCAAGCTCGAGCTCGGCTCGAGATATAATCGAACTATTCGAGCTCGGCTCGATAAAGCTCGTTTACTCAATTTATGTACTCGAGTTCGAGCTCGAGCTCGAGCTCGTTTCATATACAATTTTTTCACATTTAAATAATAAGGGTAATATAGTAAATTATTATAAAAATATATATTATAAAATCAAAAGCTCGATTAGGCTCGCGAGCCGCTCGAATCGAGTATTGAGATACTCGAATTCGGCTCGCTCGATAGCTCGAGCTGCTCGAGCTCGAGCTCGGCTCGATAATGACCAAATCGAATTCGAATTTTTTTCGAGCCGAATTCGAATAGCTTGCGAGCACCAGTGTCTCATTTACACCCCTACTCGTAATTCAAGAAAACTGTTATTCCTCTCCACTATTCTCTCTCTCTTTTCTCTTCTTCTTTTAGAATTTCGTCCTTCTTTATGGTATTCTGCAGTTGAGGTTATCAAAGTCCACATTTATGTTCTTTATTTTTGGTATTTTTTCAAAAGAATTCAAATCTTTTCGATTTTTTTCTTTTGCTTTTAATAGATATATATATATATTTTTTAAATTTCGAGAAAAAAAACAAAAAGATGTTTTTTAAATAGGTCCAAATACGTATTTTTTATTGTGAGTGTTATTATTTTTTTGGATGTTTATTTTCAGTTTTTTATTTTAATATATAGATAATTTGGGAATTTTAAAAAGTTCAAATTAAAAAAATTTATTGTTAAAAAAAAATCCAGATCTATGTTCTTTATTTATTTTGAGTTTAGTTGTTTTTATTATTATTTTCTTGTTATTGAAATGTTGTATTTGTTATATTGAAGTTTCAGTAAAGTTGGAGTTGTGTTGGTAGATGTTGTAATGGCGATTTAGGTACTAAAATTTTATTTGAGCTTTAAGGCAAAATAGTTGTCAGTTTTTTTAGTTTAGGCTTTGAAATTTGACAGAGAATAAAAGTTTTTTTTTTGCTATTCCTTTTCTTTTTTCTAATGGATTTTGATTCAATTTTAGTGTTTTAAAGAATGGGGGGAAGCTTAGATTTAAAAAAAAAAAATTCAGCTCTTTATGAAATCTGGTGTGGCTGGTGAGGGGAAAAAAAAAAGATTGTATTGGAGGGAATAAAAAACAAAACTTCGAATGGCACAATGTGGTTTGGTCCTTAGCAAAAAAAAAAAAAAAATGTTGAGATGGCTTAATTAAATGATACTTGTCTTTCAATTAGGTCTCAATTATTGTTTCAATTGAAAGATTATTTTTATATATTGTAATAAATATAATAATAGATGTTATTATTAGGGTTAAGATCTTCCAACTAATATGGGAATAATTTAAATTTGAAGTTTCAATTTAGAAATATTACACCTGAATATTTGGTTTAAGTGATTGATATATTATAGGACTAAGATTGGAATCTTATTTTTTTCAAATAAAAAAAAGGCTTATAAATAAAAAAACTCTTGAACTATAATTCAAAAATCATCTAAGCTAATGTCCTTTTATTACAATAAATCAAGTTCTCAAACATTTATTTCTTTCTAATTGAGCTTTTTTATTGATAAAAATTGTCATAGACTGTTAAGGGTGGAATTAAAATAGTCACATGTTGAATGATGTTGCTAAAAAAATCCAACATGACAAGCATAATTTAGGAGGGATAACAACAATTATTTTTTATGTCTACGTGGCATGTCATAAATTAAAAAATCAAAATTGTTAGTTTGGTTGAAAAAAAAAGTAAATCGAATTAAAGAAAAAAATTAAAGGAAGATCTCATACTCTGAGAACCAAAACCCTAAAATAAAATCTCCAAAATCAACTTACTTCCTCCCAAATTTCTGGTCTCTTTGTTTGTGGAAAGCAAATTTCCTTCTCTTTCCTTCCATATTTCCTTAAGATTGTGTTATTCTCTTTTTTGCAAATTCAGTATTCCACCCAAAATTATAGTCGGTTTTGTTAATTGAGACCAAATTTCTAGTTCTTTCCTCCTTATTTCTCCATCTACCATCTAGGGTTTGTTTTGAATGCCATCGTCATTGTCTGAATCTAGATCTAGCTGGAGTAATGTGCATAATTGTGTCGTGGGACTATGAGGGAGAATTAGTTTTTTGCTACTGTGGAGTGAAATGTCCAAGGTGGACAACATGGAAGAAGTTGAATATTGGTAGAAGGTTTTACAGTTGTCCTAATTACAAAGTTGTTAGTTATGGATTTTTTTACGTGGCATGATGAGCAACTAACCAAAAGGGTCAAAGTTTTATGTATGAGTTGAAAAAAAGGAATGATAGTTTAAGAGGAGAGAATCGTAGCTTGAAAATACAAAATGATGAATAATTCTTAATTAAAAAACTGAAGTCAAAAACGAAATCAATGCGAAAGCAGATGGATTTGGCAATGGAAAATGTAAATTATTTTAGGAGGAAGAAAATTTTGTATCTTACTGAGATGTTTATTTCTCGGGTTTTCTGTTTCTTACTTTTTGCAAATTATGTTAAGATGTAATATAATTTTTGAGTTCGAATAGAATTTTCTCTTCATGAATAATGTGTTGATTTCTTTTTGTTGTTTTATGAATTTTTAACTTTGAATAATGATGCTGAGAATGGATGTTGAATTGTTGCATAACAGGATTGATTTGGTCACACTAGTTAAAACACCATTTCTAACTCGTACATAAAAAAATATATATCATATTTTTGAAACCCTAATTAATAATTATTATGAGCTTATACAAGAAGAGCGAGTTACTGATATAAAACACATTTTTATTTGTTGATCAACCAATTAAAATGGCTGAAGAAGCTAACTTTTGAAGAGTTTGGAATAACTCAGCTTCGAGTCTTATCCCCTTCATTCAAGCTGATGCTTGCGGCTTTGTACTTCTTTTTCTTCTTTCTTTTAATTTTTTCTTCTTTAAAAAGGAGGATTGCATAGCACGCATAGAATCAAAGCAACATGCACATGAAAGTCTGGCTCAATAAATCAGGAATATTCGTGTGCGAGAGAGGGGAGAACATAATTCCAAAACAAAGAATAGAATACTGATATTACCAAACAATTTTAAGGACATTGAATAAAATGGTGGTTCAATACATTACATCATTATAATGAGAACACAACAACAACAGCAACAAATATATCAAAATCTACACAGCAACTACAAAGAGCAATATACATAAATAATCATGTAGTAGGTGTGCTCTCTTTTCACACCGACACAAAATGATTTTACAACAATCTATTGGCCCCACCCTCTTATTAATACTTCTTCCTTGACAAGTGCAGTACAACAATAGAATTGGCTAAGCTCAAGAAGAAGATGCAGTCTTTGGAGCAGGGGTTGGGTTGAATGCAGCCTGGTCAGCACAAGTGAGCTCTTCATGTGGCCCTGCCTCCTCTCGCCCGATACCCATCAGGTCAAGGAAATACTGGTAATGGGAGACAATGGTGTTCATGGGATCAATATCACCCTGCCCACAAATAAAATCTCCATAAAGAACGTTCATTGTGGTTCCAAAACTAGGACTCCGCTTCGCCAAAGTGTCATTCTTGGTTGGCTTCCAGTTGCCGACAAAAATGTCATGAGCTGAAGGTTGCGACTTCTTGATTGGGGTCATCCACCTCCAAATGGCAGCCATGAAGGCAAGAGTAGCATTCTGCTCTAAATACTCAGGATGGTCCAACAGATTCACTTTTAGAGCTTCCCCAACAGCTCCATAATTGTAGTTCCTATGATCAAAGAGCCACCAAAAACACTCAGGATGGACTATTAATACAGCTATAAATCATCTCCACGAACTAGGGCAGGAAACCAGTCAATAGAACGTATTAGCTAGGGCCCTTCACCCATTTTTGATCAATTGATTAATTGAAACAAGTTTCTTCTAGGAAATAGGGGGGACATGAGGGCTCAAGAGGTGGCAAATTGGAGGGCATTAATCAAAGTGCATTTGAGTAGATTAATGTTGAACAACAGAATATTTACACAAACATGTAACAATAGCACATTCAACCAGGTGAAACCAAACTGGACATGCCAACCCAATACAAGGAATAAAATACCACTTCTGCGTCCCTTCTTCCCTCTCTACTATTCGGAATTCATGCCACTTTATATTTTTCGACAATCACAAAACAAACTATATGAAACGATTAAATTGAACTTTTTGCTTGAAGAGACATACATGTATACCTTCATATCTAACTTTCTTGTCCATCATGAAAGGATGCCAAGGAACAATGATGAGATATGGAATTTTCGAAGACATACTTATTGTTTATTAGGCAAATGCAAGCACATGGAGAAACTACAAGTTCATAGTTAGATATATATATCAAGGGGGTAAGCAGTGAATCAGCAGCACATAGTTCATGCCGAAGACAAAAAGGGAAAAGGCACTCAATGGGATAAGAATAAACCAAAATGCTTTTCACATTCCTATGAATCATTTAATCAGAATAGTTGCTTGAATAGACAATTTAAAACTTTATCAATCACAATCATAAACAACACAAAAAATCCTCTTAAATCAGAAGATAAGTTTAAGTTAGCAAATACATGATAAAGTGCAGATGGAAAAAGTTGAATAGAATCATAAGTGGAACAGTACTGTACATACCAGTAAACTGGTAAGGCACCACGGCCATAGTATTGAGCTCCAGGAGTACATGGGTACATGTATTTGTAGAAGTCATCACAGTAATCCTGGCTAGGGCTCATTTCCTTATTGTAGCAAAGGCCCCAAGCCAACGGTCCTCCTGTTGCTACCCCATATCCACCTGAAACATTTACCACCCTTTAAACTCGGTACTAGGGCTCAGCTAACAATAAACAATTATCCCTAAAATAGAAATAAGTGCTCACTGGATGTGCTAAAAATTTTGCCCAAAATTACAAAAACAAAGCTTTAGAAAAAGAAAAACATTCAACATACATAGTGAAGTATCAACCCTATAATCAAACAGGAGTAAGATATAAGGCGTGTACACCTTAACTACGACCAAATCGTTAGTCCCACTCAACAAATTTATCTAACTCCAACAAACTGCGATCTAAAGATAGCTGATTTGGCCCAGAATACAGACCACCAATAAAACCCATTATCCATTTATAAATATGAATAATCTATGTTGCTCCGACTTTTTTTTTTTTTTTTTGAAATATAGTATCTGACACATAATCGGATTTGGTTAAGGGATATGACTTTCCAAGAACCCTCCAAATACATAGAAAAATTTAGAAAAAAACTCAACATACCTATCGGTATCCGACACTCACACCCGAGTGTGAGTAACATAATCAACAATTACTTCTACAGGGGATTAGACGTCTTGCGAAATATGCATCAAAATTAACAACTTGAGACTATCAGCATCAATCTATAAACTTGAGCAATTAGGGAGCTTACAAAATATGCAGTCAACTACGAAATTCATCATAATTAATACTAGAAAAAGAAAGGAAAAAAAAAAAAAAACTAAAAACTCACAAGATGTCTTGGCGCCGACATGGCCAAGAAAAGCAGCGATCTCCTTCATTTGCATAAGCTGACCACCGGTTGTCCCGAAACCCTGAGGCTCATATTTGGCGGCAGCCAAAATGAAAGACTGGTAATCCCAAAACCCGACGGCATGAGCCACAGGCGTATTCCTCTTGGCAAAGAGGTTCTCAAATTGATAAACCTGGAAGATATCGGAAACGGTCTGGTTGCAACAATAAATCGACCAGTCCGTACATTCCCATCCTTGTACACACACTTTCTTACCCTTCACAGTCTTCTTTTGAATCTTCTTGTCACCATCTGCGTTAGCCATTATAGCAAGATTTGCAACCAAAGCAACTATAAGAATCAAAGCAATGGCCCTGTTAAAGGCAGCCATTGTTGCCCCTCCCTGGAGATGAGTGGTTTTTGTTATTTATGTTTTTGCTGATTTTGTTCAGCTGGAAGGCAAAAAATGGAGGATAGGTTTGTTTAAGAGACGATGAAATGAATAAGAAAGGTGTTAGTCTGTTAGATCGAGGGTCTATTTCAGGGCCGTCTAAACCGGTGGAGTTGAGTGAGCTTAAATGGCGAACATGTTTGGGATGATCCAACGGTGGATGAGGGATTGATAGGGGATTAGGTGTTCGAGATTTACACAAAACCAGGCTGGATTTTGGCGGAAAGAAGCTAATGAAGAGTGTCCCAGCAAATGTTCCACCGACACAACCTACGGGAATAATTCAAAGGTTTGAGTTTCACTGCTTTGACTTCCCTTTGCTGGCCTTTATTCCGAGCAAAAATGCAGGGTTTCACCACTCGGTACCAAGGTTAAAAAAATAAGATGGAAAGTTAAATAGGTGTGATTTTTTTATTTTTAATCAATCGATTTATTTAAATAAAATTTTAAATATTTATAAAATAATTTTAATATTAAATAAATATTATATATAGTGAATAATTAATAAATATATATTTGATTTAGTGGTATGATTTTTAATATAATTTAAGAGATTATGAATTCAAATATTATTACTTAAAAAAAAATAATTAAAAAATAAAAATAATTTTTTATCGATTTAAATGATTTTTGATTCTTTATATAATATTGAACTGAATAAACTTTAGATTTCTTATTGAATCGGTTCGATCGGGCGATTCAAGCTGATTTTTTTCATCTATGATAGTAATGCCTTTTTTTTTAATAATAAGTGTATGTATTTACTTTGTTTAAGATTTTGGATATGAATTTTTTAATTAAAAAATTAAATTATTGATAAGATATTTATATTCTTTTTAATATTTTAATTATTTGAAATTATAATATTTATATATATTTTTTTAATTATTCAAAAAAATATTATATTATATTTCTTATTATTTTTTATTAGTATTTCATTTATCTAACAAAATAAAATTTCCAATTCTAATAATGATCATTATTATTTTTACTATCATTTCAAATTATTTTTTTAATTGGTTTTATCCTAGGGACTCTCCTAACACTTTAGTAAAGTACACTAAATTATTCCTCAATTTAAAAGAATATACATTTTAAAAAATTTCACTACAAATTTCAGAATAATTTTCATCAATGGATAATTTTGAAATGATAATTTTATTATAATTTTCCATTTAATCATATGTAAATTAAAGCTAATATATATATATATATATATATCTCTGAATGGACTAAAAATGTTTCTAAAAAAGTAGACAAAAAATGGGTAATTCTATTTTGGATTGGGCTTAAAATGGAGTAATCAATTTTATTTATCCAAAAGATAGCTACAAGCCAAGTATCTAGGCACAAGCATAACAATTAAGCAAACATAGAAGAAACATTTAATCCCTATGCACTACATAGATGTTGATTAACGGAAGCAGCAGCAATGTTGTTCAAACCAGCTAATCTCAATCTAACAACATCCTTTATATGGCCAAGCAAGCATATGATAAAGGAAAGGATTCCAAGCTATTAGCAATAGAATTGAAATCAATGCTTTCCACTTACTTAAGTCTTCTCACAAGTCACATCTAGAAATCTAAATGTGTAAACAAGATATCTGTGCTCGCAAGCTATTCGGGTTTGACTCGAAAAAAACTCTAATTCGGCTCGGTCATTGTCGAGCTCGAGCTATCGAGCGAACCGAATTCGAATATCCTAATGCTTGACTCGAGTAGCTCGTGAGTCTAATCGAGCTTTTTTATTTTTAATTAGTATTGAAAAATCTCAATTCGAACTCGAGCTTGAGCAATTCGAATTTTATCTCGAATCGAGCTTTAAAAGTGAAACTCGATCGAACTCGAGCCAAGCTTCGAGCCTCGAATTTCAAGTCGGTTTCGAACTTATTAGAGCTTGAACTCGGCTCGACTTGTTTACACCGCTAATTACAGCCCATAGCAGCTCTTCATTCCAGCTAACCACTCCCCTATGCAAATCAAAGCTACAGGATCTCACATTCTCACTCCATAGACACTTCGAGTAGCTGCAAGCCTGCCTTCAAGGAAAATAACCAAGGAAAATATGATCCCGGGTCTCTAGCTCATTTTGACAGAGGATATAATTATCTATGTTGCTCCGACTCTTTATTTTTATTGTAGTATTTGTGTCGAGCACCAATATCCGAAACATATTCGAATATGGGTATGCGGGTATGGTCCTCCAAATATATGAAAAAACTTAACAAAAATAAAAAATTTAACATATTCGTATCAGACATATACCCATATCCGAAATTCACCCCCAGTCCAAGTAACATAATTATTACCATCAACAGCAATCCCCTAAGAAAAGAAGAATGTCATCCAAGAAATAACAACATGCTTAGGAATGTAATACTGAAACCACAATAGCTTATGCCAATCCATTTTCACCTATTTAGATTTCATTCCAAATAGAAGCCAGCCACTAGATATTCATTTCTAGGAAAAGATCAACTTTCAACTCCATCCTTTTGTTTGATGAACAGTTGCTTAAGTTGCAATAGTTTTCCTCCAAAGCTACTGCCTTGCACTGCTGAAACTTGACATATTCCTCTCCCCTTAAGGACATATGCTTGAATCTAGGCAATCCACAATGAGCTTAATTGCTTGAGTGAGGATAGACCATATATTATGTAGTATACAAGCCTAATTCCAAGTCAAAATATCCTTGAGCCCAAGACCACCCTTTGATTTAGGATGAAATAAAAATAGTCAACCAACCCTTACACCCTTGGTTGAACTTTCCTTTCCTTTCCAAAAGAAACTAGAACATACTTGATTAATCTTTTGAAAGACATGCTTAGCAAGAATAAAATGATTGCACCCTATGTTGCTCCGACTCTTATTTTTCTTGAACTATCCGTGTCCGACACATATCTGGATATTGGTATAGGGATATGACCCTCCAAAGATCCTCCAAATACATGGAAAAAACTTAGAAAAAGTTTAACATACCTATGTCGGACACATACTCTTATCCGACACTCACACCCGAATCCGAGTAACATAGATTGCACCAGTAGTTCTATATACCGAATAGCACTGACTAAATTCATTGAAGTCTGCTTGCACATGAGAGGAGCTTAGTTGTTGGTCTAGAAAGCCTAAAGTTGATAAAACATCAAGTATAAAGTTCCAATCCAGAGAATCAAATGCCTTCTGAAATAAATTTTGATGGCACACCTAAGAGAGCTAGTAGAACAACCATATCCTCTGACCAACTCCTAAGCCACAAGCACATTATTAGTTATACTTCTTCCCTCAATAAAAGCACTTTGATTGCAACTGAAAAGAGCATGCATACATTTCTTGAGTCTATTAGCTAGAATCTTAGTTATGCACTTATAGCTAACAGAACAACAATAGATTGGTCTGAAATCTTTCATGCTACTAGGACTTTGAATTTTTGGAACCAAGGCTACAATGGTGGAATTAAAGGTATGAAGCATGTCACCAATATGGAAAAAGTAAAGATCAACCTCAATAAAATCATGTCCAATAATAGGCCAAGCAACTTTGAAAAAATAAACTATGAAATCATCTAGCACTAGAGCTTTCTCATTGTTGAGAGCAACATAGTGGCCTTAATCTCCTCACAAGTGATAGGTTTGGAGATATCCTCACTAAATTTAGTAGACAAGGAAGTTTGAAGAATGTCAGCCAGCAAATCCTAAGAGCACCTTGAAACATTAGAATCAGATGTGCCAATCAAATTCTGAAAGAAAGAGACTACTTCACTAGATATTTGAGATTTATGTTGTTCCGACTCTTCTTTTTTTTTAAGTATCCGTGTCTGACACTTGTGTCCGACGTATATCCAGACATGGGTATTGGGATATGATCCTCCAAGAACCCTCCAAATACATGAAAATCTTAGAAAAAATTGAACATACCCGTGTCAGATACATACTCGTGTACGACACTCATACTTGAGTCCGAGTAACATATTTTTTTTCGATCTTTTGAGTGAGTCTATAAATAGAGGTCCAACAGCTTCTTTTTAGATTTTTGGTAGACAAACTTTAGTTTTCAAGAATCTCTCAAAAACTTTCTCTTAGAATTATCCCAACCACTATAATTTTCACAATACTCAGTCACCTACAGTCTTCATCACTACCACATGACGTCGCAATTGTTCTTAAGGATTTGCTCCAATCTTCTTCTACGCTATCTCCTACGACATTCTGTTATACTATTTTGTAACATTTTCTCACCGCATAAAAAGAAACCTCTACAGTTAGTATATTGGAGTAAATGAGAACCATATACTTTTCCATTTGTTTTCCTAAGTGGTGTATGCTGATAGAAGAAAATTATAAACATGCAGTAGGGAGATATGTGCAAAACAAAGATGCCTAACTCGATCAAAGCTTTGACAAATCTACATTGTTATTTGCTTGCAGGTCTGAATCTACAGATGTTGATGATCTTGAGAAAAGGTTGGCCTCTCTTTGCCGAATTTGATGGCAAGGCATACAAATTAATATGCTTGAAAAATATTTCTCAATGTAAAATTTATAAAGTACAAAGTAAATATATTCATGAAGAACAGAACTGTAATGATAAGATTATGGATGGGAGCAGGTCGGATATCTGTCATTTTTTGTATTATCCGAATTCGAATCCACAAATCCGCTTTGAAATCCGAATGCGTTTATTATCCGCAATAATCCGAATATTACTATGCGAATCCAAATTAATTAACATTATCCGCAGGATATCCGAATCTGCAAAAAATTCGAATCCGATAAGTCAATTTTTTTTAAAAAAAATTATAAAATCAAACAAAAATTAATTTTAAATTCAAAATCACTCATAATTAACAACAAACAAATTCTAAAATACAGGAACAACAACTTAAATAAGAAAATAACAATTCCAAAATACAAAAAACAACTTAGGTAATACAAGGAATTAGTTCCATAAACTAAAATTATTTGCTCCATAAACTAAAAACAAACATAAAACTTAGTTATATCAACTATGAAAGATTACCCCTCTTCTTCAACAACACATTTGCTAGCTGAATCTCCAACTGAATTGGATATTACATAAAGAAAAAATTAAACATTAATTTAACTCTTGAGATGAAATATAATAGATTGAATGTTTCTTTTTTAATCCTTAAATAAAAAAATTGAATGTTTCTTTTTATTATGCTATTTTATATTGAATGTTTATTTTATTATGCTATTTTATAATGTTTAAATAAATAAATAAATAAATAAATTCTTAAATTTTATCTTTTTATTTGAATATATTGATAAATATTAAAATACTAAAAATACTAAAAATATTGATAAATATTATTAAAATATTTTATATTAATATTCAAGTCAAATCAAACATGATATAAAAAGTTATGTTCAAAACTTTGATTCGAATCAAGTCAAACACGTTGACATGGAACACGATTAGACGAAATGCATATAATATTTTTTCATACAATTTAGAATAAAGTACATAAAATAGGTAATTGAGAATGATATGTGTATTTTATTTAGACCTGTCAATACGTGTATTCATATCGTTCATGATCGTGTATTTTAACGTTTCATAATCATGTTTAATGTATTATATATTAATATAAATTATGACACATTAATAATTCGTGTTATATAGATTTTGACACGTTCATGTATTCATGTCGTGTTTGTGTTATTTTTATATTGTGTTTTAATTATTCGACTCGTTGCCATCTTTAATAGTATTCATGTCGTGTAAAGGGTTTCAAAGAAATATATATATATATATATATATATATATACATATATGTATATAATTTGTTAAAGTTTATACATTTATATAAAAATATCATGTATATTTAGAATTTATAAATGTTTAACATATATTAACTAATTTAATTTTATAATTACTTTATCATTATACTTTTATATTGTCCAATGAAATTAAAGAATAAAAGATGAAAGAGGATTTTATGTATAATTTTTTAAGCTAATAAACTTTTGATTTTTAAGATTTATACTTAAAAACATATATATATATATTTATTTATATCGTATTAAACAAAATTTACTTTTATATTGTCCAATAAAATTAAAGAATAAAAGACGAAAAAAGATTTTATGTATAATTTTTTAAGCTAATAAAAGTTTGATTCTTAAGATTTATACTTAAAACATCTTTCTCTATATATTTTTATGTCGTATTAGAAAAAAAATTATATTTTAATATTTATTTTAATTAACAGAAGTACTAAAGTACATAACTTCGTTACAAGGTCATTTTGTAAAAAATAAAATAAATATTGTCATTAGAGTGATTTAACTAATTAAGCTGGTTACGTCATCAAATATTATTTTATAAAAGTACCATATATTTTTTAAATTTAAAGGTATTTAACATAATTAATTAATTATTTTATTTTATTTTAAAAAAATATTTTAAAATTATTATTATATTTCATTATACTTGATATATAGCATATATGTTATTTCAAAATTGAAGTTTAGCTCACTTGATTAAGTCTTTGGTGGATAACTTTGCAAGCCAAGGTTCAAGTCTCTTCAAGAGCAAAACTTTATGTGTTTTATAAAAATCGGATTCGGATATCCGAATCCGCATAACTTATGCAGATTCGGATAATGGATATCCGAGGGTTCATATCTGCATCCGTTCCGAATCCGCTGCGGATAGTAATTATAATATCCGAATCCGATTTTTATACGAATCTGCAAATCCGAATCCATAAAAAAGGATCGGATATCTGCAGATATCCAAATCCGCAGTACAAATTGCCATCCCTAGATAAGATTGTTATATACTAGTATGGTGGCCTTGCTTTGCGTGAGTCACTTTTTTGAAATAAAATTACATAATAAAAGTAAAAATAAAATAAAAAAGTAATTTTAAATTGAATAATACTATATTAATAAAAATATTTATTATAAAAAATTTAAAAATTGAAAAATTTTAAGATAATAATGAAAGGACTATTACGAAAGAATAAATCATTTTATTTGAACAATATACTTACCATTAATTATAATTAGCATTAGTATTTAATATCATCATTATTGTCTTCTATTTCAATTTTTTTTTTTAAAATAGTTGATTAAATTTTTTATTAAATTTTTTCATTATTTCAAATGATTAATTAAAATGAATATTCATGTTTAATTATTTTTAAATTGATTGATAAAATGCTTGTATTTGATAAAATTTTATGTTGAAATGAAATTCTTTCTTTAAAAAAATGCATAATAATATAATAAAATATAATTCCAACAACTATTGTAGACACCTAATTTCGTCCGGACCCCTAAAGGTTAAATAATGGAAGATCAAACGGAAAAGAATTCGGGTATAAAAATTGGGCAAAATGGGCTCAAATCCAATTCAATAAGGGGCAAAGGGGATGTAAAAAGAAAACCCGAAAAATTGGCCCAGTTCGAGCAAATATGATATTTCAAGGACTAAACTGTAATTTTGGAAAAAATAGAATTCGAGCTCCAAAAATTGCAAAACTTTACAGAATTAAGTTTTAAGATGGAAAGAAGGAAATGAGGGAGAAAAACCCATAATTGGGGCCAAAATACAAATAAGCTAAATTCGGGGGCTAAATTGTAATTTTGGGAAAAATTATGAGAAAAATGGAATTCGAGCTTGGAAAATTGTGAAACTTTCTAGAATTAAGTTTTAGGATGGAAAGAAGGAAAACAGAGAGACAAACCCAAAATTGGGGGTTTTAGGATGGAAAGAAGGAAAACAGAGAGACAAACCCAAAATTGGGGCCAAAATGAAAATAGGCTAAATTCGGGGGCTAAATTGTAATTTTGAAAAAATTCGGGAAGAAAGGAATTCGAGCTCGAAAAGTTGCGAGACTTTCTAGAATTGAGTTTAATATTGGATAGGATGAATTAGATGAGAAAAATCTGAAATTAGGGCCAAAATACAAATAGGCTAAATTCGAGAGCTAAAATGCAAATATACTTAAATCCGATGAAGGACCAAGTAGCAAAAAAAAATAGAGAGAAAGACACTAGAATATTCTAGGTGATTTTCGGTCAAGAGAGAGGGAGAGAGGAAAAAGATGAGCACATGCCATGTTGAGAGCAAAGGACATGAGTCACATTATGTAGTACATGAGTTGGCTTTTTTGGCCAATGAGGAGCACTTTTAATGGTTAAGGATGAAAGCTCATTAGCTAAGGCCATGTGATAGCCATGTGATATTGCCAAGATAGAACTTAGTACATTAGGTGGAATTTTTGGCCAATGAGGTGCACTCTTAATGGTTAAGGATGAAAGCTCATTGGTTAAGGCCATGTGATATTGCCAATATGGCATAGTACATTAGGTTACATTTTTGGCCAATGAAAAGCACTCTTGTGTCATATAGGAATGCCATTGGCTAGCCAGTGGGTGGCATTTTAGTGTGTAAGGATTAATTTCCATTGGCTAGGCAACACGATGAAGTTAAGTGGCTAAAAAAAAAGATGAAGTGAGGGGATCAACAAGGCATTTTCGGCCAAGGCTATATAGGATAGGCTAAGGGGAGATTTTTTTTGAGATTCACTATTCACTACTCATCTTGGCAAAAATTTCACAAGGAGAAGAAGAAAGGTAGAGAGAAAAAAGAGGAAAAAGGAAGGATTTTTAAGGTTTCTTCACCGGCTTCACTAAGGTAGCTTTACTAGTTTTGCTATTTCCATTCATATTTTCCTTAAAAGTTTGGCGTTTTTCTTCATTTCTTTACTTGTTCTTAAGGTTTTCAACTATGTTTTTTGAGAAAACTTCTTTTCTTCATATCTTATATTTTTGAAAACTACAAAGGTTTGCTAAAAAACTACAAATTTTATAAAATTTTCCTACTTGGCCAAACCTAAGGGGGCCTTTTGTGCTTGTGTTAGCTTCATTTTTTTTGCTTGCTATTGGATGTGGGTTGTTCTATTGTGGTAGCATATATGATCTTCCTTTGTTTTCTTTCAAAAAAATAAAATAAAAAGGTCTTTGAGCTTGATGATCTTGGTTCCTACCAAGTGATGGCTATAGCCCGATCTAGTATCCAAGAGGCTAGCCTTGAGCCAACCTTTGTTTTTTTTTTGTTTGTTTACATTTCCTTTCTTATATATTATCATTTTCATATATATAAATATATATCTTGCTGGTTGTGTGTTTTATATTGCCTATTTCTCTTTGAAAAAATGATTTTGAGCTTGATGATCTTGGTTTTTACCAAGTGGTGGCTATAGTCGGATTAACATCCAAGGGGCTAGCCTTGAGCCAATCATTTTTTCTTGCTGTAAATCATGTTTCAAACCATATCCAACATGGTTTTGGTTAGGATCAATCAATGATCCCTAGCCAAAATCTATTTTTTAAACTAGTTGGAAAAAACAATGTTTTGCAAGTTGGATATGCTGATTTCGGGCAATATTTTTACTATGCATTTTTTGTCCAAATAAAAAAAATGTTTCTACCACATTTAGTTTATCATTTTCTGAACCTAAGTTTGATTTTTTAGATTTTTTTGAATTTTTTATAAGGGGTAAAAGAATAGTTTAGTAAAACCGGGTTTTGGGTGGCTAAAACAAACTTTAAAGCTAGCAAAGGTCTCATTTTTTTTCTCACAAAAGGGGAGGGGCTGGCTGAAACTCTTGGCAACTATTTTGAGGTCATTTCATAGTCTTTTAAAGTTTAAAAATCGTTTTTAGGAAAATCGGGTCATGGGTAGGTAAAACGAGTTTCAAAACTGAAAAAAACTTGGGCTTTTATACTAGGCCATTCTGCCATCTTGGATTTCTTTTCCAAAATTGCATTATTTTTTACTTGTTTTGGTTTTCAAAATATTTGCATTAAGGCTCGTTTATAGGTATTCTGATGTGAAACAATGGCATTCAGATGCCCCTTAATCCGAGCAAAAATTCGAGCCCGAAATCTTTTAATTTTGAATTCCAATTAAGTTTCTTTCAAAGGTAGTCAAAAATCTTTTTAGGTGTTCGAATATCCTCTCTTTAAGAGAGAAACACATTCCGTTTTCATGCATTGCATATTTTAAAAAATGATTTTTACTTAATTTAGCATATAAATGTACTTTTTAGATTTCATAAATATTTGGCAAGAATCATTTCTTAATCTCTGCCGGGTTTGCCGGGGAGGTTAGAAAATCTTTCAATGCACGTGTTTATGAAATTACGAAGTATGGTTTTCATTTTACTCGGAATTACATAAGTGTTATGTCAAAAAAGTATTTTCCAAGCTTTGTCGGGTTTGCAGGAGAGTGCGAAAATATTTTTCCGACACATGCCATTTATGTAATTTCACAAAGAAAATCCATGAAAAAGAATTTTAAAATAATGATGTGTGCATATTCTATGTTCATGCATATTCCATGATGAGGTCATTTGATAATTCATGTCTACATTTGACATTTTGATCATGATAATTCTATGTTCATGAATATTCCATGATGATGTCATTTTATGATTGATATTCATGTTGCTATCTTCATCATGATGTGTTGATGGATGTGAATATTCTATGATGAAGTCATTTTATGATTGGTGCCTATATGACCTTTTTGTGTGCCATGTCATAATAAGATTTGCCATGTCATGCATGCCATGAATTCTTTTTCCATGTCATAATAATATTTGCCATGTCATAATAAGATTTGCCATATCACGTTTGCCATGTCATGCATGCCATGAATTCTTTTACCATGTCATAATAATATTTTCCATGTAATGAATTCTTTTGCCAAGTTATAATAAGTTTTGCCATGTCTTGCCTTGTTATAAATTCTTTTTTCATGTCATGAATTCTTTTGTCATGTCATGATAATTATGCATGTTGTTTGATTTGTATTTATATCTCAGTAATCATTTGCATATCCATGATAATTTTTAAATGATTTTAAATGCATGAAAAATAATAATGGTTTTTAATAAAATGAGGTTGTTCTCAAGTTAAAATAATTCAAGAGTTTTATGCTGAGTCTGTCGGGGAGGATATCATCAATTATCATTAACAACGGAATATCCATTTCTCAAAAAATGAGGGTGATTCGAAAATTTTCAAAATAAAGGAAAATTTTTGTGTTTTGTCGGGCCTATCGAGAAATATAGAAAATTTTATGTTAATAAATTCCAGATCATTCTCAAAGAATATGATTATTTTTAAAAGGAAATTATTTTTTTAATATCGAAGCTAAAAGCGACTTTAATTGAGACTTCATGATAACCCATGATTAATAAGGTACCATTTTATACGGGCATGTGGGGGTGCTAATCCTTCCCCGTGACGTAATCGACTCTCGAACCCGCTTTTGTTTTTCTCTAGTTTTTAAAGTGCAGATCTCGAAATTGGTTTTTCTTAAAATATTTTCTAAAAACCGGTTTTAATAGGTAACCGATCACACCTAGCCAAACAAAATCAGTGACGACTCCATTTTCTTTTTCGAGGTTGTCTTCAAACCCTCATTTTTATTTAAGAGGAACAAATTTTCTTTTCCTTTTTCCTCCCGCTTCTTTCAATGTCACTTAACGGATCCCGCGACGGGATCACGTTATGACAGCTTGGCGACTCCACTGGGGACTTTTAGAGAGTCAGGCCTAAAATTAATCACGTGTTATCTAAAGTCTCGATTGGTTGGTTTTAATCGGTGTTTAATTATAGTTTCCATATATTTTTTTAAATGATGAGGATTTCTTGGAAATAATAAAATGTTTTAATATGTTCATATTCATGCATGTATTTGTTGTTATTTGGTTATTATTTTATATTATTATTGTTCTCTGGTTATTTAACCTTGTATATTATTATTGCTCTCTGGTTAATTAATGCTTTACATTATCTGATTATTGTTTTAGTAAATTGTCGGGGCATTTGGAATAGGGGTTGTAGAATAGATGGTGAAAGGTTTGTTTGTTCCTCCTCACATACTACACTTGCATTTGCATAACATAAGCTCTTTACCCGGGCTCTGTCCTTTTAAGTGGAAGTAAAGTAGCTACGCCTTCGTGATGATCCTCCATATGTTCTAGTGAAACACTTCCGGAATACCTAAGCTTTCGTGATGATACTCCGTATGGGCTTGGGGAACTATAGTCCAACAAATTGAACCCGTTTAAATCGGGATGCCTTACTAGCTTTCACCGGCGACATTGAGGAACAATTTGGGGCCTTTTATAACCGAATTCAACGTCATGTAATGAACCTATGTGAAGCCATGCTAAATTTCCATTAGATATCCGAAGTTAGAAACACATTGAGGAACATTTCCAACTATTTTCCATCTTTTTGCAACTTGAACAAGTTTCGCAAATCAGGCAATGACGAACGAATGTCGTATCGCCCGTAATAAATTTAACATTCTGCTCCAAAGGCATTGTGATGCTTAAATATGTAGATATTGTTGGGACAAATGTTCATTAACTTTTTGAAAGTGTAAATAAGAAAATTCTTTTTCAAACATCTTTGCGTTTTGTACATTTCTTGTATTAATTATATTTGAATAGAATTTGTACTTTTATGATTATAATTTTGATCTCATGGTGATAATAATCTTATTTGATGATTTCATAAACATTCATTGATTAAATGTGAATTATAGACCGAGAGGGTTGAACAAACATGTAGGATACCAATGCCGTAATAAGATCCACTACCCCAATTATTTTTTTTTTATAAAATCGGTTTCGTTTTGAAAAGATAATAATTTTGATCAAATTCTAATTTTTGCGGGAAAAACCCTTACTTCAATAAAATTCGTGGATCAAATTTGGAGACAAACCTTGCATGATGAGATTTTTGAAATAATTAAGATTGGTCCCACCAATTTAATTTGATTTTTTTCTTTGTATATACTCGTGTATTAATTCATTTATTCTTTATATGCATCATATCGGCATCATGTTGCATTCATAACATTTATGGTCCTTCATTGTAGAACGTATTTGCGACATACATGATCATTCACTGTATATATCCGTGCATTAACTTATTTATTCTTTACATGCATCAAGTTGGCATCAAATCGCATTCATGACATTCATGGCTCATTCATCATGACACACATTTAGGGGATAAAACAGAAGTTGGCTTGGCTGTAAGAGTTTTTGAAGAAATTTCTGTTTCAAATCAGAGGTACAAGAAGTACTGAGCACCTTTATAACACATGCCAGGATCATGGATAATGAGTAGCAAAATAGAATGGAGAGAGCACAAAAAGAATTACAAGAACAATTGGTAAGGTCACAAGAACAATTGGTAAGGTCTCAAGAGGAATCTAGAGAACAAATGACCAAGCTCATGGAACTAGTGTCTTCCGTACTCTAGGGAAAGGGACACACAGAAAACTCGATCTCAGAAGGAGAGTTAGAAGGCCACAAGGGCCAAGGGGGCCAACAGGGCCAACATAAGGCCATACTACTAAATGACCAGTCTTTTTAGAACACAGCCAATCCCATCAACGTCCAGGATTTAGATGATCCAGTTGAACAAACAAAGTTGAAAATGGTTGCGTTGAATGGGGTTGAGTCGACAGATTCTCAAAGGAAATATCAACTGTTAGAGGAAAGGCTCCGGGCAATAGAAGGCATAGATGTATTTGGGAGTATAGATGCAAATGAATTTTGCTTGGTCCCTGATTTAGTGATGCATCCTAAATCCAAGGTCCTCGACTTTGAGAAATATGATGGGACAACTGATCCGTCAGCCTACACCACTATGTTCTGTCGAAAGATGATGGGCCATACGTATAAAGATAAGCTTTTGATCCCATGTTTTCAGGATAGCCTCAGCGATCCTTAATTAGGTGGTATAATCAATTGAGCAAGGATCGGATTTGCTCTTAGAATGAATTGTCTAAAGCATTTCTAAGCCAATATAAGCATGTGACTGATATGGCGCATGACCATCTCACCTTGCAAAATATGGAGAAAAAGGTTAGTGAGAGCTTCAAAGAGTATGCTCAGAGGTAGAGGGACATGGACACCCAAGTACGACCACCCATAACTCAAAAGAAAACCACTCTCCTTTTTGTGAATACGCTGTAGGCCCCGTACTATGATAGACTCGTCGGCAATGCCACAAAAATTTTTACGAACATGGTAATATCTGGGGAAATGATTGAGAATGCTATCAAGACTGGGAATCTCGAAGGAGATAAAACATCCAATGCCGAGGGAAACAGGGCACCCAAAAAGAAAGAGGAAGCTGTCCAAGCTATGGAAGGCTTTGCCCTGTATCTTCAAGCCCCCTCATACCAACCATTCTGCCCTGCTATGAACAACATATCCCAGGGTCCATACTCATATCTGATGGCCTATCAATATCCAGCAAATCTACGACCTTTTGCCACCTACAGAAAGTCGAAGAACATCCGAAAACAAGATCGGTTTGAGCCACTCCCATGTCTTACTCTGAACTATTGCCCAAGTTGGTCGAAGAGCAACTCCTAACTAAAGTTCTAGTGGAGCCTATCCAATCCCCATACCTGAGCTGGTATGATGAGAATGTGTATTGCGATTATCATTATCGGATTCGAGGATATTCCACAGAAAATTGCATATCTTTAAAACGGAAGGTTCAAGCACTCGTCAATGATGGGCGATTAGATGTAGGGAAGAAACAAAGGTCAAACAACATGGAGAGTTCACTAAATGGGCATAATGAGACCATTGTGGAAGTCATAATAGGAGAGGAAAACATAAAGGTTGAAAATAGTACCGAGGAATAACCGGTTTTAAATTATGAGAAAGCATGTTAAGAATGGAGTTTCTGATGCATGTAGTTCTATGCCTCATGATGAAAACACTTATCTTATGTTGACATCCATATAAAATAAATAAATTTTGAATATTAAAATGCTTTTGTATTTATTGTGTTTTAACAATAATTTGAATGCGCAAAAACAAACATTAAGAAAGTTTTGATAATGGAAAGTCTTGAAGAGTATTGATGATCATTGTTAGAAATGACCCAATACACTCTCACCTCTCTTTCGGGCTTTCCTATGCCTAAATCCCTTGAAAGACCTAATACTTCAAGGAATATAAATGTTGAATTTAATAAACCATAGTCGTTGCGAAATAAGCAAAAATGTAGATCCTAGCTTAGGCTTTGAACAATGGAACAAACTTTTTGAAAATATTTCGAACTCCTTGAAAACTCAAACAAATGAGACATTCTTTCAAGAACCTAGGTCATGGTAATTTGATGTGCATCAAGGTTGTGCCAAAATTATCTAATAATCACAAAACACAAATTGCTCAAACATCACTTCTTGATTGACATCTTGGGGCACAAATGACTAAACTGGATTATCCCATGTCCTCAGAGAAACCTATTTTGGGTCATATTCTTTCTTGTCACTTCAAAGAACCCAAGATAAAAATTGGTTGATTCAAACCTCAAGGGATGGAATTCAGAATACTCTTTGCAACATGAGTTCCCATTTTTATGGCTAATCAAACGGGGCATCATCTGTAGATGTGATAGATATATGGAGAATATGGATGGATTAACATATGAATTATTGGGGCATGCAGCAATAAAAAAAAATCAATAAAAAAATCAAAAATAAAAAAAAAAGAAAAGAAAAAGAGAAAAATGAGTGTAACATCATGCATTTACGAAATTCAAAATGGTCTCAAGAAAAACCCTTTTCAATCTTTTTCCTCCAAGAAATGACCCTTTAGTTTAGATGATCGTGTTTGAGATGAAAAATGCTCATCTTTCATCATCCCTTCAGAAATTATAAAATTATTCCCTTTGCTACCCCTTTGAACCGAAGGATTTCTTTTTTTTTTGAACCCTGATCAAGGATGACCCTCCACACTGGGGGTAAATACGAGGATGGATCTTTTCAAGGATCATAGATAAATGAGTCCTGATTCAAAGACAAAGACAAAGACAAAGACAAAGGATCCCATGAATCAAAGAGCAAATTGGGCTCCTAAATAAGTACAAGCTCACTCTGCCAAAGTGGAAATGCCCAAGAAAAAAAGAGAAAAAGAAAAAAAAAAGTGAAAAAGAGGGCAAAATGAAAGCCAAAAACAAAAACAAAAAGATGAGAAAGAAAAAAATCAAAAGATGAAAAGAGGAGCTCGAAAAAAGACAAATATTTCGAAGAGAATCCTTCTTATGAAATGATCCTTGATTTGAATACCTTTAAACATGTTTGGGCCAGTTTATCCTTCCTTTAGGAATCCTGAACCTTGGCCTACATTACGTACCTTTAAAAGACCATTTTGATCAAGCACAGCCATTTAAATTGATGAGTTTATTCCTGGAGAAATGGATGAGGCTTCGGCCTCCTTTTCTGGCTAAAACTTTTCTTTTTGGATAAGTTTTGAATTCTTAAGTGCATTGCGTAGCATTCAATGAAAAAATGAAATAAAAAATGGAAAGAAGGAGACTTTAGAGTGAAAACCCAAAAATGGGAAGTCTAAAGTAAAATAAGAGAATCTTCGATGTCACTTATAGTATCGTCAAAGCCATGACCAAAGAAGAGATCATTTTGAACAAATCGAGGGACATTTGGGAATTTTCTAAACATCCCAAACCATCAGTTCTCATTCGAAGGATTGACTTCGAAAGCTAAACCTGTTTTTCCCTCCAATTGGCACTCGAACCTTAAACATCCTGGCTAATCTTGACGTTTGTCAAAATGCCATGATTCATAAGCTAAAAGAATGCCAAATATGTTTGATTTTCGAGGAATTCATATTTTATAAAACTGTTCCATTTGTGAGCCTAAAAGGGGTATACATTTCTTGTTGTAAAGTTCTCTTGGATAAACCAAAGTCCTTTGTACCAAACCTTCCAACTCAATCTAAAAAACTCGAATTGACATTCAGAAAAGTTTCTAATAGTAATCATAAGCCTTCAAGAGACTTGGATATCACACACTGTGGGAATAACATTTTTGGCTTAAAAGTTTTCAATAAATGAGCATTAAAAATGAATGATTTTTATTTTTATTTCTTAGAAGTAACCATTTTTGAATAAAAATGATGTTGACATGAGACAAGGGTTCTTCTAACCCAAAGGTATGAAACTAATGACGTAGATTTTGACTTCCAAATATGAGGAATGAACATTCGGCTTAGACTTTTGTCGATAAGAGTTTGAAAACTATCGGGGAAAAAAGATAGCCAAGGATTGAAAAGGGAATGATCTCATATATGGCCATAAGTGTTCAAGATACACTCTGATTTGAAAAGGAAATGAATTCGAAAGGCTAAGCCAAAGTCTAGAAAAATAATCGAGGACATTTGCATGATTAATGAGCACTTACATCTTTATTGAGCTTTGATCTGCACCATGTCAGGAAGCATTTGTATCATTCATAGGTATTTGCATTTGCACCATTCCATGAGCATCTGCATTTTACCATTACATTTACATCCTTCGTGGGTATTTTAATGTGCATCATCTCGAGCAATTGCATTATTTCTAGGATCATTGCATCTTTATTATTGTGTGGTAACTGTAGTTATACTATTCATGGACCATTTACATGAACACGATTCGTAGGGGCATCTATATCTTTTCATGAAGCATCTGCATCATTATTGATATTTGCATCCGCATCATGTCAGGAAGCATTTGCATCATAATTGATCTCTGCATTTACATCTTTTCATGAAGCATTTGCATCATTATTGATATTTGTATCTGCATATTTTCATGAAGCATTTGCATCATTATTAATATTTGTATCTGCATCTTTTCATGGAGCATTTGCACCATTATTGATATTTACATTTACACCTTTTAATGAAGCATTTGAACCATTATTGATATTTGCATTTACATCTTTTCATGAAGCATCTGCATCACAAAGCATTTGCATCAATCCAAGACTTCTGCACCTGCATTATGAAGCATTTGCATCTTTGATGATTTTTGCATTTGCATCATGAAGCATTTGCACCATTGTTAATCACTGCATTTGCATTAAGAAGAATTTGCATCAATCTAAGACATTTGCATTTGCATCATGAAGCATTTGCACCATTGTTAATCTTTGCATTTGAATCATAAAGCATTTGTATCTTTGTTAATCCCTGCATCTGCGTCAAGAAGCATTTGCATCAATCAAAGACATCTGCATTTGCATTATGAAGCATTTGCACCCAGGTTAATCTCTGCATCATGAAGCATTTGCATCTTTGTTAATTCTGCATCTGCGTCAATAAGCGTTTGAACCAATCAAAGACATCTGCATTTGCACCGACTTTAATCTCTGCATCTGCAACAAGAAGCATTTGCATCTTTAAATTCTGCATCTGCATTAAGAAGCATTTGCATCTTTGTTAATCTTTGTATCTGCACCAAAAAGCATTTGCATCTTTGTTAATCTTTGCATCTACATCATGAAGCATTTGCATCTTTGTTAATCTTTGCATTTGCATCAAATTGAAGACATTTGCATCTACAACATGAAGCATTTGCGTCCTCTCTCCAAACCTTCGGGTATAATTTTCAACCCATTTTTCAAAAAACTCAGGGATAAGACCTCTGGGCACCATTTTTAAACAAACAAAATCATGGACAAGACCTCCGGGCACCATTTAAAAAAATCTCAGATAAGATCTCCAGGCACTTTTCAAGACCTACGGGCATCTTTTTCAAAACCTCTGGGTTACATATTTCGAAATAGCATTTTTCCAGACCTCTGGGCACCATTTTCAAAGAGAAACACCATCATCAAAATATTTCTGGCTTCACCCAAATCTCTTTTCGACCATTGGTTCTGCCCAGGTCATCATCTCGTAGAAAATATTTCTGGCTTCACCCAAATCTCTTTTCCACCATTGGTTCCTCCCAAGTTATCCTGTATAAATATTTTTGGCTTCACCCAAAATCTTTTTTCGACCTTTGGTTATGCCCAGGTCATCTTAAAAAATATTTCTGGCTTCACCAAAATCTCTTTTCGACCTTTGGTTCAGCCCAGGTCATCTCGCAAAGAATATTTCAGGCTTCATGATGCATCCAAAAGAGTGCATCTTTATTAAGCCTTGCACTTAATATGATCAATTCTAGTAAAGTAGCATGCAAGGGTCGAACCCATAGAGATTGGTTTTTAGTTTATAAATCACTAGTTTAAACTTAAGTTCAAAGAAAACAAAAGTTAAAAGGTTTTTGAAATTAGTTTAAACTTGATCAAAAAATAAAAATAAGAAAGAAAGTAAACAAGAAGTAATCAGATGTGAGAAATGTGGCTAAAGGTTCATTCTTCACCACTAGACATCATTAAAAATCAATAATCATCTCTATCAACATCAATTAACTATCAAAATTATGAACCGTAGATAACAACAAGCTCTATTACCCCAATTTTTCCTTAGTTCGTCGTTAAATAGAACAAGCTCTCTATTTAATCTCTAACCACTAGACAACCTAGAATAAGCTCTCTAGATTTAATGTAATGGCAGCTTTATGATGGGAAAGATAGGTTGATCTAGGCAACAAACACATAAGCTTGAATTGTTTAACCTATGTTATGTTCCACTTTGCAATTAGAGAAAACTCTAACATAATCATTAACCACAAATTGCCACTTATGAATAGGAAATCAAGATAATTTCACGGATCAAGATTCTTAAACTAGCATTAGATAATTATCAAGATCTATCTAGTTTTACACCTAAACAAATCAAGACAAAAATCATAAACAATTCCTATGGAAGAACATAAGCAACTTTGATAGAAAATTAATGATAGATAGAATCTGAAAATCAATTATAAAACATGTCTAGGGCTTTGAAATCACCCTTAACCAAGGAGAAGTTTAGCCTTACATAGGCATGGTTAACATAAACATGAATATTCAAAAGAATCTAAGAAGAAAACTAAAATAAAACTAAGAGAATAGCGAAGAAGAAGAAGAATATTAATAAATAATCAAAAACATATCCTAGTTGGTGGCTCAAAAGATGGTATTTATAGAGCTTCAAGACCTTGGAAATCCTTTCTTGCTGATCAAGGAAACTAGGAGATTGAATAGTGCAAATTAGGCAATTTTAAGGATTTTTTATGGTTTTTCCATTTTTTGGGGTTTTTGGCCAATGCCACGGTGCATAGTTTCTAACCTTGGGGTGCTGCGGCGCCGACTCTCTGTCTGTTCAGTCATCCGCTAATGCATCTTCTCGCACTTTGTTGGCTGATTTGGGTGACCATTCCTTGTCCGATTTAGGCATGTAAACTACCGTTGGAAAGGTATTCAAGTCAGATTCAAAAGTCAAGGAGAAATTTTCTTCAAATAAAGAATTTAACATAATGATTTCTTAGCTACAAGCTCCGGAGATCAAATCTACCTGATTGCTTTGCACTAAGAATTTGATCTTTTTGACTCTCAAGTCTTCTTCCATCTTATGATTGTGACTTTATAAGCTCTTTAACATCATATTTGACATATTTTGTATTTATCTCTTCCAAAATACCTATAATTCACAAAATCATAGTAAAATGTCAAGGAACTTAAGAATTAAAGCACAAAGTATAA
Organism: Fremontodendron californicum; assembly: GCA_030761205.1. Lineage (NCBI taxonomy): Eukaryota > Viridiplantae > Streptophyta > Magnoliopsida > Malvales > Malvaceae > Fremontodendron > Fremontodendron californicum. Next base: position 3,559,224 of record JAULJL010000042.1, read on the forward strand.
GAAAATAATATATGAAAATGTATGAAATTAAGCACTTATGAAATTCCCCCACACTTAGTCTTTTGCTAGTCCTTGAGCAAAATCAAATAAAAACAAAATACGAAATCCTAATCTAGTACACTTTCAATAAAAATAAGAGACAATCATTGAAAAAGTCTTATAACTAATCAAAGCTGAAAGAAGTTAACAAAGAATCATGCTTGATAGTAAAATGTTTGAGTTAAGCTAACATTAACATAACATATCTCAATCAAAATAGTGCATGTTCAAACTTAATCTCAACTTCTCACATGGAATACTCTCATGATTTTCACTCTTTAAAGTAGTGGTAAAGTGTTTACACTCAATCAATCTCATGAAAATAGTTCTAAAATATGCTTGCGTGTCCACCTATTCTCCACTACTTAGATCATGCAACTTCATAAATCAAAGGGTCTTTATTCAAGGTTGTAATGGGGCCAAGGGGTTGTAATGTGGTTAAAGAATAAAAAGAAAAGGATATTACAAAGGTTCCAAAGATTTCATAGAGTTTAGAGACATAATAAGATTCATACAAAGAAAACTTCTCAAAACTCTTTACAAAGCATATAATACATAGGCCGAATGTTCATGTTGGGCCTTTCTTTATTCTAAACAACTTTGTAACATCTTTTTCTTTTTCCACAAGTTCAAGAGATAATTCATTTTTTTAATATATGGGAATGTATTTGGCAATATTCCCTTCTTCTTTTTTTTCTCTTGACTTTTATTTTCTTTCCCCCCACACTTATTTCTTGTTTCTAACCCAAATTATCAATAAATTTTCCTTGCTTATGCAATATGTCTAAAAACATGTAATCCATCTTTAGAACAAGGGTAAGGATATAAGTATATTTAGGTTAGGTATAAGATGTGGTTACCAATAAAATAGCTTAATCAATATAGGTTCAAATTAGCTCACTAGGGGGATGTTCTTTTGGAATATCAATAATGGATGGCTGTTTTGGCCTTGGGTATAATCCTAATGCCTCCATCATATCATGTTTTCACATACATCAATATAGTCTCAAAAAGTTTTAAAGCAAGTTCTAGAGAATCATGTAATCATAAGAGCACTCAAGAAGGAAATTAGATTGATATGCATATGCATCAATCATATAGGCTCAAAACTCACAAGGATGATTATACAAGTCAATATTAAGTCTAAACATGCTTCTTTCTCAACCAACATATCATATTAACATTGGCTCATAAAAAATAGTATCAAGCTTAATTCTCATGAATATCTTATCACTAATGATCAGTTTTGGACCCTATGCAATTCATATCTCATCTTAGTATTGAAAGTAACTATTGAAAGTAACTAAAACACACTAAAAACAAACTAAAAACTAAACTAAACTAAAGGAAATCCTAAATTCTTCGCCCCACACTTAATTCTTACATTGTCCTCAATGTAATTCAGTTATCCCCAAATATAAGAATCATGTGTAAAAGAAAAGAATTACTAATAAAACAAACTAAAGAAAAACAATAAAAGATAGAATGATGGAGAGTAAGGAATAGCAAATCTAATTATAATATGTGTTCTCCATCCTTTTGGGTTGCCTCCCAAGAAGCGCTTGGGTTATTGTCCTCAACCCGACTTAGACCCATGCCATCATTCTTCAACATAATTTGGCTCATAGAGTGGTAACTCCTCGACATCTTGCATTGGAAAGTTCTCATAGTAAGGCTTCAATCTATGGCTGTTTACCTTGAATGCTTTATCTATCTTTGATCTTTTGATTTCAACTACACCATGAGTAAACACATTAGTAATAAAAAAAGGTCCAACCCAACGAGAACATAACTTACCTGGAAAAAACTTAAGGCATGAATGGAAAAGAAGAACTTTTTGTCCAACAACAAAGTCCTTTCTTGATATCATCTTGTCATGTAACGCCTTAAGTTTTTTCCTTGTAAATCCTAGAATTCTCATATGCATCATTCCTTATCTCCTCAAGTTCTTGTAAATAAAGTTTTCTTTGTTTACCTGCCTCATCCATCTCCATGTTGCATTGTTTGATAGCCCAATATGCCTTATGTTCTAATTCAACCAGAAGATGACAAGGCTTACCATAAACAAGTCGATAAGGAGACATACCAATGGGTGTCTTATTGTTGGGATTCGGCTCATGCTCAAACAGAGATAATATATAGTTTAATCAACAAGTTTTAAACATAAAACGTAGCAGAATAAAATAAAACATAGAGAATACCGAATCCCTCTAAAGATCTGTCTATGAATTCAAAACGATCAGGCTGTCAAGAACAGATAACAATCAAAATCTCATACCTTTGTATTGGAGATTGCCGAAAACTCAAGACAGATTCTTGACATTCCTGTTCTTGTACACAAAGCTCGCTTGTCGAAAATCAAAGCCGTCCAACTGTCCAACCTCTAACAGTATTCCACACAGGTGATATGAAAACCTTCACAAGGTTGAGATTATGTTTTTCCAAGACAATGCTAGTAGTCTAGGTTGTGAGAAACCTTCCTCCTCTACCTTAGTTAGCCAAAAGTAACAAGAAGAACCGTATTCCTCCTCCACATATGCTTTTCGGTCGAACCTCACTTATTGGGGAGAGAGATGCTGATTCAGGTATATTCTTAGGGGGGAAGCGGAAACAACATTAGCCTATATATATGTAGGTTTAGTATATGCCTACTCTTGGACTAACTGCACTAAAGCCCTTATACATATTATTAAATATTCACAATAAGCCCACAACACTTCATGAATATTTAATATGGCTTAATCTCATTTTAATTTCATTAATCACCTTTTGTGTGTGACCCATTAAGCCCTTAACATGTTGGCAATAAATATAATAAATTCAATTAAGAATTTCCTATTTATATTTATAGATCATGAGCGGCATCTAGCAATGCATCATGACCACCCAAATGCCAAGAGAGTCATCAAGCTTTGACTACCCTTTCGTGTACAATACGTCTGTGTAATTCGATCCCTTCATCAAATATCTCAGGATAGGAAAGAGCATGATTCAGTGTCTACTCTTAATCTCATTCCATATTAGATCTGTATCTTTAATATTAACTCCTTAAGTATCGCCTTGGCCAAGGACTTCCATAAGTTAATATAAGCCAGATACATGTGAGATATGTTCCCTCATATCACTTGAGGTGATGAATCCTCTTTGGACCACTCATTCATCTTCGTATGCTTCATGTCATACCCAATAACACCCTACCATAAGTATCCTCGTGATTGAGACCCGTTCGTGATGAAATCTAAGTATGACAGTTCACAAACAAGATGACCTGGTGTTACAAGTCAAAGGATTACTTACACTATTGACACATGAGAGTATTTTCCGTAGACACTTGAATGAAATACCAAATGGAACTCTCATAGCGGGTCATGTTCAGTGAACTTGTTCAACTAACAAGCACCCATATGTTATCCCCAAGTATCTTTATACTTTCAACCTATGAGACCGTTGCATGCATCAAGTGCATAAAGTCTTAACGTATGCCAGTCTTTGAGCATTATCAATGCCTTGTTTTGACAATACGATAACTAGGAACAGTTTTAGAAACAAGACATTGATGCATAAGGATCCTCATAATTGTAACTCCTTACAATTCCTTTGCAATGCCATTGTGTTTCATGGGCTTTATCTTCACAAGTGATTTATAACAATTATAACAAAACTTATGGATAAAGAAATACCTAAATTATAATTAATAAACTATAATGTGCAATACATGAATATATAAATAGTGTCTTACAAGCCTAACTAGATTGGCTTGTAGGGCTTACACCAACAAGCTCTAAAGCCAATCGCCCATATACTTAAGCCCATGTCCTTCCATGTGACGATTATATTTCTTCTGGGTCAAAACCTTAGTGGGTAACCTTTTTCATATGAATGTCACCTCTTTCAATGATTACACTAATCAGGTGAAACTGTCGTAATATATGTATGGATCAACGATGAGACCTTGGTTCCTTAGCTTGCGCTATGGCTCCATTGTTATCACAATAAAGTGGTACTGGATCAACAATGCTCGAAACCAACCAAGTTCTTTAATGAACTTCTTGATCCAAACAACCTCTTTCGTTGCCTCAAACGAGGAGATATGCTCGGCTTTGGTTGTTGAATCTACAGTCATCTCTAGTTTGGAACCTTTCCAACTGACTGTACCAAGATTCAAGGTAAATATATAATTACACTGCGATTTACTATTATCCTAATCAGATTAGAAGTCAATATCTGTATAACCCCTAACTTGGAGTTCAACCCCTCCATAGACCAAGAAAGTATCATTAATGCTTCTCAAGTACTTAAAGATATTCTCCACAGCAGTCTTGTGACTATCACCAGGAATGCCCTCTTGTATCTGCTCATGACAGTCGGAGCGTATGATACAACTGTCTAGTGCACAACATAGCATACACGATAGATCCAATTGCCGAAGCATTTGGAATCCTATCGGCCCGTGTCGTTTCATCTAATGTTTTAGGACACATCTCTTTCGAGAGATGTACGCCATGCAACATAGGCAAGTTTCCTCTTTTTGAGGTATCCATGCTAAACCTTTTACCACCTTGTCTATGTAAGTAGATTGGGAGAATCCAGCAACCTTTTCGATCTATCTCTATAGATCTTAATTCCCAGAATAAATGTTGCTTCTCCCAAATCCATCAAGGAGAATTGTTTGGATAGCCAGACCTCAATCGTCTTTAGCATAGGTACAACATTTCCTATAAGCAATATGTTGTCGACATGTAGCATCAGGAAAACAACTGCCAGTCCGTTTACCTTCTTATAAACACATGGATTATTAGGATTCTAGATAAAACCATATCCTTGGATCGTTTCATCAATTCTGATGTTCCAGCTCCGAGATGCTTGCGTTAATCAATATGCAACGCATTACATTCCAGTATAAATCATATTTCATTGGATCATGTCTATTCTCACTAGACATTCGGAGCACTTGTGTTTCTTGAGCATCAGCCCGAGCATCTAATGCCTCGACCCATGGCTCAGGTTCCGAAGGAATGTTAGGTTGTGGTTCTTGAACTTCTTCAAGTTCTACTTTACTCCCACTGAATCCTTCTAGTAGAAACTCTTTCTCTAGAAGCAGCTTGTTTTGACACAAACACCTTTTGATCAGTAAGACTGTAAAAGTAATATCCCATCCCACAAACTTACATTTTTCTAATCTAGCTCCCAGCTTATCGGAAGGTACTTGCTTCACATAAGCAGTACATCCCCAAATATTTAGATAAGTATGGCTTCATGCCATACCACATCTCATATAGTACCTTATCTACCGATTTGCTTGGAACCCTTTTTAGAAGGTAAGCTGCAGTTTCTAAGGCATACCCCTAAAAAGATATCGAAAGGTCAGCCTTAGACATCATGGATCGAACCATGTCCAACAAGGTTCGAGTACTCCTTTCAGACACTCCGTTATGTTGAGGAGTTCCAGGTGGAGTCCATTGCGACAGAATTCCATTTTTCTTCAAATGATCCAAGAAATCATGGGTTAAAATTCTCCTCCTCGATTCGATCTAAGAGCTAGAACATTTTCCCCAGTCTGTTTCTCTACTTCAGCTCTGAACTCTTTGAACTTTTCAAAAGCTTCAGACTTGTATCTCATCAGATACACATAACCATATCTTGAATGATCATCGATAAAGTATGAGTAATTACCTCTAGCAACTGTGTTTAGTGGCCCACATACATCTGAATGTATTAAGCCCAATAAAACACCAACTCTTTCACCCTTTCCAGTAAAGAGAGTCTTGGTCATCTTACTAAGGAGACAACATTCAAAAGTCCCATATGATTCATAATCAAAGGGTTCCAAATAACCATGTTTATGCAATTTGGAAATCCTTGTCTCATTGATATGACCAAGTCTACAGTGCCAGATGTAATTCTTACTTGGATCATTCTTTCTTGCTTTCTTGACATTTATATTAAACATAGGCATCTCTGGATCCAAAACATATAATCCATTATGTAATGTTGCTGATCCATAGTGAATGTCTTTAATAATGATGGATTAACTATTGTCCTTCATTCTTATTTCGAAAACCATCATTAACAGTGAGGTATGAAACCAAAATGATGTTTCTAGACAATACTGGAACAAAGTAACAATCTTTCAGTTCCAATTTCATGCCAGACGGCAAAGATAAAGTACAAGTTCCAACGGCCAATGCTGTAACTTTTGCACCATTGCCTACTCTTAGAACTACTTCATCTTTGCTTAACTTTCTACTTCCTTTCAATATCCTAATGTAATTACATAGATGTGAACCATATCCTGAATCAATTATCCAGGAATTGGATTTAACAATAGAAAGATTTAGTTCAATCACAAACACAGTCAACCCAGAAACTTCTATAAGTTCTTCTTGACTTGTTAAGTGAGCAACCTTCCTTTCATTGAGAACGCTTCTCAATCTCATGTACCAATCCAAACATTTTGGACTAATGGTATTCATAATGCCGCGTAGTACAATTAAAGTATTAACCATTTTCAACAACCTAATATGGAAAAAGTTATATCAGTTATATTCATGCATTTATACCAATTCAAGATGAGGTATTAAATCTCTTATTGGTTCTCCCATTAATTTTTTGAGATAATAGCCCTCTTTTTGAAAATCTCATCAAGGTATTTCTAGTGGGCTGGGATCCCTTTCAACATGTTGCAACCTTGAGTGACTCAACAAATTACAACAATCCTAGTTATAAAGATAACATAGCTTATCAATTGCATCTCTATGCAACTCCCAGATTAGTTAGGTGACAACTCTTTGTCTAAGCACATCATATGTACTTCGCCTAACTATGCCTCTAACACCATGCGATCAAGTTTGACGCATCCAAGCAACATGGCTTAGTTGAGTAAGACCCAACTTCATAACTCAAACATATTCGTAAAGTAGTTTGACCTTGAGTGATCAATAAGCCTCCTACTGGAAGAACTCTGGTTATCTTGTTATGATGATGGAAGGCAACTTTAGCATGCGAAACATGTGATCAATATTGTAATGAGGGATTTCCTTGTTCTTTATAAGTCTCATCATAATAAACATTCATAGCATTTATAATATCGCATAAAATAAATCTATAACATGCTTTCTACTTGGATGATTATGGACTTTTCTAATCTAATTTTCTTGAGCCATCAAAGGAAATTAGTTGGTTAAATTCCTAGGTGATTACATACATAGTCTTCAAAGCTTACTTGTAATCTCCTTATCTTCATGGTGCTTATCTTCATCTTCAAGTTACAAAACTTATTCCTAGCTAATCCTAATTTTACACTTTGATGTAACTAATTACATTTGTAATAAAGAAACCTCAAGTTACATTTGAGGGGAATTAGGTGAGGAAAGAATTTTTATAACTCCAAAAAATGAGAGATAAGGCAGGGCACGCAGTCCCTATTTAATTTAATAATAACTATAAAAATAAATTCAACCATCCATAATCATATTGGGTCTAAGTCCATAATCATCCCATACATTCACTAACAATTTATGAACATATAAATCATGCTTTAATCTCTAGTTACCATCATTGATTATATTGATCCATAATTTAATTCAAAGAAAATAATAAACATTTATTCTAATCTCATTAAAATAAATCCTAATCCAATTAGGATTATTTCCTTTAATTAAATTATTATCCAATTAAATAATTTAATTGAATATTCATGTAAATTCTTATTTTGGTGATTTAATTAATTTAACAATATTATCATGATTACTAATTTCAGTGTTGTATCTCAACTAGGATACTACAATATTAGTAACTCAATATTGCTAAAATCCATAAGCTGTGAGAATCTGATAGAATTAAATAACCCTAGCAAGGGAGGCGCACGCATTGGATACTAGGAGTAGCCGCGGCCCTTTCATCTCCCTAAGGCTGTCTATCCGCTTTTCACAGCTTCCAACTTTTCAATGCTAAATTAGTTTTATGATTTTTCAGGCTTGCCAAGAACAATTCTAAGCAATTTTAAATCCTAAAAAACATTAAAACATGCATTAAAAATCAGTCAAGAAAAATCTACAAGTTTTTCTCACTAAAATCACCAAATTTGCTCAAAGCAGGCAAAACAATTTTCAATCGCTACCAAACATTGGCCAGTTGCATTAATCAGTTTAAAACAATTTTAAACCAATTAATCAACAAGAATTCACCATGATTAACTGCTACCTTCACCGAAACACTACAAGTGCAAATTCTCACATATTCGGTTAGTGACAATCGGATCAAAATAACTCAACGAACAAAACAATTTTGTTAAAGGTAACAATCAAAGCATAGATCTTATAGGAATAACATAAGCGAGGCTCTGATACCACTGTTGGAATTCGGCTCATGCTCAAACAGAGATAATGTATAGTTTAATCAACAAGTTAAACATAAAACATAGCAGAATAAAATAAAACATAGAGAATACTGAATCCCTCAAAGGATCTGCCTATGAATTCAAAACGATCAGGCTGTCAAGAATAGATAACAATCAAAATCTCATACATCTGTATTGGAGATTGCCGAAACCTCAAGACAGATTCTTGACGTTCTTATACACAAAGCTCGCTTGTCAAAAACCAAAGCCATCCAACTGTCCAACCTCTAACAGTATTCCATACAGGTGATATGAAAACCTTCACAAGGTTGAGATTATGTTTTGCCAAGACGATGCTAGTAGTCTAGGTTGTGAGAAACCTTCCTCCTCTACCTTAGTTAGCAAAAGTAACAAGAAGAATCGTATTCCTCCTTCACATATGCTATTCGGCCGAACCTCACTTATTGGGGAGAGAGACGCTGATTCAGGTATATTCTTAGGAGGGAGGCATCAACAACATTAGCCTATATATAAGTAGGTTTAGTGTATGCCAACTCTTGGACTAACTGCACTAAAGCCCTTATGCATATTATTAAATATTCACAATAAGCCCACAACACTTAATGAATATTTAATATGGCTTAATCTCATTTTAATTTCATTAATCACCTTTTGTGTGTGACCCATTAGGCCCTTAACATGTTGGCAATAAATATAATAAATTTAATTAAGAATTTCCTATTTATATTTATAGATCATGAGCGGCATCCAGCAATGCATCATGACCACCCAAATGCCAAGAGAGTCATCAAGCTTTGACTACCCTTTCGTGTACAATATGTCTGTCGCAACCTAAAAAATAATGAGTCTCATCGCAAGACTTTATTATTCGGTAAGCGTGACATTAAAAAAACCGAGGAAAAGTCGACTTAATTCCTCTAAAAAATGAAGGTTTTGAAAATGAAATTAAAAAAGACATGGAGTCGCCACCAATATTTTTTAGCTAGGTGTGATCGGCCACCTATTAAAACCGATTTTATAAAATATCTTAAAAATTAATTAAAACATTTTAAAAACCAATTTCAAGTCTGTGTTTTAAACCAGGGAAATCAAAGAAGCGGGTTCGGGAGTCGGTTACGTGTGGGGAAGGATTAGCACCCCCACAACGCCCGTATAAATCGGTACCTTATTAATCGTGTGTTATCTCAAGTCTCGGTAAAAATTGGTTTTAAATTTAGTATTTCAAGTTAATTCCCAATTTCAAGAAAAATAATTCCATTTTTAATTGAAAATGATCCGGAATTTATAAATTCAAAATTTTCCTATATTCCCCAACAAATGTGACAAAATATAGAAATTTTTATTAATTTTTGAAAATTTTTCGAATCATTCTCTTTTTAAAGAAGATATTCCGTTATTAATAATAATTGATGATATCCTCCCCAGCAAACCCGGCAGAGAACTCATGAATTGTTTTAACTCGAGAATATCTTTATTTTATTGAAAACCATTATCTTTTTTGAAAATATTTAAAAGAAATGACTATGTATATGCATGACATAAATAAAATGACATAGCAAAATCTAAATAATATAATGCAACCTAAATGACATTATATGATTTGAATGCCTTAGCATATTCTAAATGAAATAAAATATCCTAAGTTATATGATATATTCTAAATGAAATAAAATATTCTAGATGACATAATATATCCTAAATTAAATGAAATGATTTAAATGACATGACAAATATGAATGATATGGCATATAATTTAAATGACATGGAATAAAATAATACTATCATATGATATGCATGAAAATAAAAATAATAATGCATGAACATAGTATATGCTAAATAAAAATAACTAAATAAAAGCATAGGATATCATGAAATATTCAAAACCATAAAATAAACCATATAACATCAAAAAATATAAATCAAAATAATAACAATATCATAGAAATTATTATAGCAAGAATCACATATTATATAAAATGCATGAATATGAAAAATGCAATGCATGAAATGTATTTTTTCCTTTAATTAAGGAAATCCGTATATCTAAAAAGATATCCAGCTACCTTAGGAAAATATGTCAAATTAAATATTCTAAAACCAAAATACTTTGTGATTGTTTGAAAATAATTTTGAAAAGCTTGAATTAAAAATAAAAACGGGGCTAAATCTTTTTTTAAATGGCTCTAATTTCCTAAGTTTAAAAATCCGGACTTGACTACCCTTAACCCGAGACTTGAAAATCCATTTTTAGAGTTTAAAAAGGCTTAGAAACTACCCTAAGTCAGTAGCTAACCCTCCTAATCAGCCCACTCTAAGTAACTTAACCAAAACAGAAAAATGATTTTTCTTTAAATTCAATTCTGACTCCACTGTCCAGTTCTAAGCCACGATTTTTTACCCTATTTTTAAAAATTCAAACAATTATGAAAACAATACTGGAGACTCAGGACATGTAAAACTACATGGGAAAAAATCAGCTTAATTGTCTGATTAAAGATGAATTCCCAGAAAAATCAGAAAAATACGAAAACTGGGTGAAAAAAAACTGCTTTGCCAAAACACATTTTTGCCTTTGATAAAATCATTTAAAAATCAAAGTAAAAATATTTGAAACTCATAAAATGACTTACAAACAGTAGCTAGGACTTTTTGAAAGTTATATAAAAATTGGTTAAGTAAAAAAAAATCACAAAGGTAGAATAATCAACTTGACAAACTTAATTTTTCACAAGTGTGCTCAAGAAAGCATGACTTTGAACCATTAATTGGCTCAAGTCATTATTCAAGTGGCATGAACATGAAATGCATGAAAAATTACAGCAAACATAGTGCATGAAATGCATGAGTTTAAACCTAAATGTCATGAAAAAAGGCATGGCATTCAATGTAACCTAGACCTAGAATGCATGAATATGCATGGCAAATGAACCTAACTTAATAACTAAAATATGCATGACATTTTCACAAACACAGCATGCTTAAACCAAAAACTCAACCAAACATCATGCAAATGCTAACCTATCAACTTACATGGCAAAAATGCACATAAAATGCAAAAATTCCAAGGGTGGCCGAATAGCATAATGTAACTAGCAAACATGGCATTTTCACAAACACTTGGTATACTAACATGCTCAACTAAATCAAATTTCATACAAATGCAAAAACCTACCAACTAACATGGCAAAAATGCAACACACAATGTAAAACACATGGAGTAGCCAAATGGCCTCAAGCTCCAACAAGCATGGCATTTTCACAAACACTTGGTATACTAACATGCTCAACTAAAATATAACACTTAAATCATGCAAAAACCACACAAGCATTTTCACAAACACTTAATATACTAAATCTAAAACATGCTCAACTAAGATATAAAACTCAAATCATGCAAAGACCACACAAGCATTGTAACACCCTGTCCGAATAATCTACCTAAAATCCGGCAGAGTTTCCTTTCTATCTCAACTATAACCCTCCTGCAAATAACACTCAATTCATATCCTCAACCAGCAATATTTCTCAATACTATTATCACATATATCCATCATATTCAAAAATTTTATCCATGATCAATTTATTCTCAAGTCAAAACATACTGATCTATTGTCTCATATCTTCAAATATATACATATAATATATCCAAAAGTAAACCTATCTCAGCAAGGTTTACTAGATAAAAACATCAAAAGATTAAGACTTCAATAAATTTTTACTATGATGCCCACCACGTCACAATACTATTTGAAGCAGACAATAGAGGAAGGTTGCAATCCCAACACCTAACTATCACCTGAAAATGAGAATATGAAATGGTGAGATATATGAATATCTCAGTGAGTAAACAACTTTTAAAATATTTGAAAATTATGATTATAATCCTTTAAAACATAATAGACATTTTCAAAATAAATAATAATAAAATCATAATGAGTAATTCAAAGACGTAGCAAGCTTTTCAAATGTATAACAATATTATAATATTAAATCAATGAATAAAATCTGTAAAGCAAATCAAGTTTCGTATAATTGGGCTCCAACTTTCTATCATGCACAAGAGTACATCCATGAAATAACCAGGCAATATCCATGTAGGCATACTAGTAGCCGGCCCCAAAGGCCAATACCACCATAGGACGCCCCAAAGGCATATGTGTCGCTATGATGTACCCCCAAAAGGCAAATATAACGGGATAGGGACTCTGGAGGTGGCTCCCACCACAAAGGCGTAGCACGCAGCTCCCATACCCCAGTCTAATATCACGGAATTGGGACTCTGGAGGTGGCTCCCGCCACAAAGGCGTAGCACGCAGCTCCCGTATTCCGGTCTAATATCACGGAATGGGGACTCTGGAGGTGGCTCCCGCCACAAAGGCGTAGCACGCAGCTCCCGTATTCCGGTCAAGGAAATAATCTCATACATTAAGTCAGGTGGAGCCAAAACCATGTACGTCAAATTCTATGTAAAATCATATTTCATAAAATCAACCAACTTACTCGATATAATATTTCTTAAAATAAAAGTACTTTAATAACAAATCAATTCATATGATTAAATATCGTATATACCTTTAATACGTAAAATAAATATTATGCTAAAAAATATATATATAATTATAATTAAAGAAATTTCAAATAACTATAGTTGTCGTCTACTCACCATCCTTGAGATGATCTCACTGTACACCTCGACTTGAAACTTCAGGATCCATAGGTGACGTCGGATCTACGTGGCCTAGAGATTAACAATAATTAGTATCTATACATGCTCAAAGTATTACACAATTTTGAATGCAACTTAAGTCTCATAATCTTCCCTCAAGGTCAATACTAATTCCTCATACTCAACAACATATCCCAAATTTTTAATATCATTTCCATAATCATTTTCTCCAAATATTCAACTCCATATTCATGTCCTTATCAAATTCCTTTCTAGTACTCCATGCCTTAGAGATTTTCATAATCCATAACCATCATTTAGTACTATATTTCTCTTAAGCAATAAATTCCTTAATATCAAGTTAGATTTGAAAATCATAACTTGAGTTTGGTACCAATAAGTCTAATTTATGAAGAAAATAACTAACTTATACAATTAGAACAAGATTTTGATCAAATTTGATAAAACCCGAAACTATGCTGAAACAGGGGTCACACTGAACAGTCAACTTCACCGAATTTTATCTTTTTAACCGCTTATCGGTTTTGGGTGATTCAAAGACTAAAATTCTTGTATTGAAGTCTAGTTTCTAGGAAAAATATCAAAAAAATATAAACCCAACTGTGCCGAACCCAGAAAATCCGAACAGCAAGCATGCTCAGAAAACAGTGGTCACACTGAACAGCCAACTTCACCGAATTTTATCTTTTTAACCGCTTATCGGTTTTGGTTGATTCAAAGACCAAAATTCTCGTAGTGAAGTCTAGTTTATAGAAAAAATATCAAAAAAATATAAACCCAACTGTACCGAACCCAGAAAATCCAAACAGCAAGCATGCTCAGATTCCCCTGTTTTGCTTTTTCTTCCCATTTTCTTGTTCATGCTTTCAAATCCTTTTAATTCTTACCAAAAATGAGTAAAATTCATACTTAATAGATGTATTTCAGACCTTAACATGTTTATGGAGCAAAGATCTTAGCATGCTCAAGTAGAATATCTAAAGAAAATGAAGAATTTATCAAGAAACTAACCTTGGTTGTAATTGTTGTTGAGATTTTGGTGGAGTTCTTGAAGAGAAATGGAGGAGATGAAGAAATTGGAGAGGGGAGGCTGCCGGCTGCTCATTTTGCAAATGAAGATGTCAAGATTTTTCGGGAGAAAATATGAACATAAGGGATATTTTTTTATTTTTGGGATAACTGCATATTAGTCCCTCAACTCTTTATAAATAACCATGAAGCCCCTAAACTTTTTTAATATATTCATTTTGATCCTTTCTTCTTTTATTTCCTTCACTTATAACTTCTTACCAATTTCCAAGTCCGTCCTTAAAATTTTCGGGATTTAACTTTACATGATTATACGTAACCTCGGTTGTTACAACTTACCCCCCATAGAAAAATTTCGTCCTCGAAATTTACTTACCAACTTGATTGAATAAGTGAGGATATTGAGTCTGCATATCTTCCTCCCTTTCCCATGTAGCTTCTTCGTATAAATGATTCCTCCAAAGAACTTTCACTAATGGAATAGTCTTAGTCCTTAGAACTTGGTCCCTTCTATCCAAAATCTCAACCGGCTGCTCTTCATAAGTTAAGTTTTCCTCAATTTCCATAGGCAAATCCTTCAATATATGTGAAGAATCGAAAATGTACTTTCGGAGCATAGAAACATGGAACACATTATGAATTCATGACAATTCTTCTGGTAAGGACAATCTATAAGCAACTGGGCCAATTCGTTCAATGATCTCATACGGCCCTATATATCGAGGACCCAACTTTCCTCGTCTTCCAAACCGGATTACTCCCTTCCAAGGAGTCACTTTCAAAAATATCATATCACCAACTTCAAACTCTAAATCTTTTCTCCGATTATCTGCATAGCTCTTTTGTCGATCTTGAGCTATTTTTATCTTTTCCCGAATTACCTTAACTTTGTCTGCAGTCATCATAACAATTTTTGGACCTAGTAATTTCCTTTCATCTGTATCATCCCAACACACCTGAGTTATGCACTTCCTTCCATACAAAGCTTCAAACGGAGCCATGTCGATGCTGGACTGATAACTATTGTTATATGCAAACTCTGCTAGAGGCAAGTGTTCATCCGAGTTTCGTTGGAATTCCATAATACAAGATCTGAGCATATCTTCCAGAATTTGAATTGTCCGTTCAGATTGTCCATCTGTCTGAGGATGAAAAGCAGTACTGAACTTGAGTTTAGTGCCCATAGCATTCTGCAAACTTGGCCAAAATCGAGATGTGAATCGGGGGTCTCGATCAGATACAATCGATACTGGGGCACCATGTAACCTAACAATTTCATTCACATAAAGTTTAGCCAATCTTTCCATGGAAAAAGTCTTCTTGACTGGCAAAAAGTGAGCTGATTTTGTCAGACGATCAACAATCACCCAAATGCTGTCATAACCAGACTGTGTTCTTGGCAATCCCGAAACGAAATCCATAGCAATATCTTCCCACTTCCATTGAGGAATAGGTAGGGGGTTCAATTTCCCAGAAGGTTTTTGATGCTCGGCTTTAATTTGTTGGCATACCAAGCATCTAGAAACAAACTCAGCTATGTCTCGTTTCATACCTTGCCACCAATAATGTTCTCTTAAGGTTCGATACATCTTCACGCTACCGGGATGTAACGCATATGGTGCATTATGAGCTTCCTTCAAAATCACCTTCCGGAGTTCTTCATCCTGAGGCACACAAAGCCTATTTCTCATTATCAGTACATCATCATCCTTTAATTGATAGTCAATCCTCACACCATCCCTTACTTCTTGCTTTAACTTTACCAGCATAGGGTCATTATTTTGTGCTTCACGTATCCAATCAATATGAATCGGTTTAACCTTCAAGTGGGCTATCAGGAGATTATTCTCATCAATCATCAATTCTAAAGGTAAAGACTTCAACTCATTTTGTAAGGGTTTTTGAATTGCTCGGATATGAGCAAGAGAACTAGAAGACTTTCTACTAAGAGCATCGGCCACTACATTGGCCTTTCCTGGGTGGTAGTCAATTACACAGTCATAATATTTTATCAATTCCAACCATCTCCTTTGCCTCAAATTTAATTCTTTCTGATCCATCAGATATTTCAGACTCTTATGATCAGTGTAGATTGTACATTTTTCTCCAAATAAATAATGCCTCCAAATTTTTAGTGCAAACACCACTGCCGCCAACTCCAAATCATGAGTGGGATAGTTTTGCTCATGCTGTTTCAGTTTTCGAGAAGTATAAGCTATCACCTTCCCATGTTGCATCAAAATGCAACCCAAACCTCGCCTCGAGGCATCACTGTATACCACAAAGCTTCCAGTCCCTGATGGTAGTGTAAGAATTGGTGTTGTGGCCAATCTACGCTTGAGCTCTTGGAAAGCTTACTCACATTCGTCAGTCCACTCAAACTTAGCATACTTCCTTGTTAGTTTTGACAAAGGAGAGGCAATCATGGAAAATCCTTCCACGAATCTTCGATAGTACCCTGCCAATCCGAGAAAACTCCTAATTTCTGTGACATTAGTGGGTCTATCCCAAGCAACTACAGCTTCTATCTTTTGTGGATCCACAAAAATCCCTTTCTTAGATTTCACACTTGGAAAATTTAGCATAAAGTTGCTTTTCACGCATAGTCTGCAACACCGTTCTCAAATGGCTTACATGATCATCCTTATTCCTGGAATAAACTAGGATGTCATTGATGAAAACAATAACAAACTTATCTAAGTAGGGCCGAAACACCCTATTCATCAAATCCATAAAGACTGCAGGTGCATTAGTTAGCCGAAAAGGCATAACTAAGAATTCATAATGACCATATCGAGTTCTAAAAGCAATCTTTGGAATATCAGATTCTTTAATCTTCAATTGATGATAACCCGATCTTAGATCTATTTTGGAGAACAAACTTGCACCTTGCAACTGATCAAACAAGTCATCAATCCTTGGCAAAGGATACTTATTCTTAATGGTGACCTTGTTCAGTTGCCGGTAGTCGATACATAATTGTAAAGATCCATCCTTTTTCTTTACAAATAAAACCGGTGCTCCCCATCGTGAAGTACTAGGCCGAATGAAACCTCTGTCAACTAGGTCTTGCAACTACACTTTCAATTCCTTTAGCTCCGAAGGTGCCATTCTTTAGGGTGCCTAAGAAATAGGAGCACTGCCAGGGATTAAGTCGACAGTAAACTCCAATTCCCTGTCAGGGGGTAAACCAACCAATTTTTTTTTTTTTTTTTTAAAGATCTCAGGAAACTCTTTGACCACAGATATAGTTTCCAACTTTGCCTCATGTATATCCTGGTTAATCACATAAGCAAGGTATCTGAATACCCTTTCTGCAAGTATCTATTGGCTGCCATCTTGGAGATAAGGCAAGAAGGTAAAACTTTCATTTCTCCTTGAAAGGTAAACTCTAAGTCTCCCGACTTCTTAAAAGTCACAGTTTTGGAAAAAAAACAATCTATTACTGCATTGTTTGCTACTATCGATGGAGCAAATTCTGATAGTTCACTGAATTTTTGCTCATACTCTACTACTGACATACCACCCTGTTTTAAATTCGTAAACTCAGTCCATTTCTTTTCCCGCAAGGCCCGAGAATAGTATTTTTCTTCAAATTCTCTTCGAAAATCTGCCCAGATTATGGCAGGACGTCCAGCATACCTTTGCACTGTAGTTTTCCACCATGTGTGTGCATGATCCTCCAAAAATTGCACCGCACATGGTAACCTCATAGGCTCGGGAATCTGAAGAGTAATGGAAGTAGTCTCAAATTTTTGTAGCCATGACCAGGCTAAATCTGATTCCAAAGACCCCGTGAAAATCTTGCAACCCATATTCTTCAAATCTTTACAGTAATCAACTATCCCCTTCTCAGCAGGGGCAGTCAAAGCGGGAATTACTCTTGCCAAGGCCGCAACTGCCTCAGCTAAATTACGATCAGCTGCTGGAGGTGCTGTTGAGGGTGCAGCAACAGAAGATGAACCAGCAGCTGAAGCTTGTTCTCCAATTTGCTCATCGACATTCACATTTCTATTCCTATCCCTATTTTGGGCTAGGGGATTGATTCTAAGCCTTCCTCTTCGACGTGGTGGCATCGTGTCTGATTTCCTACGCAAGTGAAAATATTTTAATACTTCCACAAATAGTTTCTAAGTCTACAGGACCTATAACCTTGCTCTGATACCAAATTGTAACACCCTGTCCGAATAATCTACCTAAAATCCGGCAGAGTTTCCTTTCTATCTCAACTATAACCCTCCTGCAAATAACACTCAATTCATATCCTCAACCAGCAATATTTCTCAATACTATTATCACATATATCCATCATATTCAAAAATTTTATCCATGATCAATTTATTCTCAAGTCAAAACATACTGATCTATTGTCTCATATCTTCAAATATATACATATAATATATCCAAAAGTAAACCTATCTCAGCAAGGTTTACTAGATAAAAACATCAAAAGATTAAGACTTCAATAAATTTTTACTATGATGCCCACCACGTCACAATACTATTTGAAGCAGAGAATAGAGGAAGGTTGCAATCCCAACACCTAACTATCACCTGAAAATGAGAATATGAAATGGTGAGATATATGAATATCTCAGTGAGTAAACAACTTTTAAAATATTTGAAAATTATGATTATAATCCTTTAAAACATAATAGACATTTTCAAAATAAATAATAATAAAATCATAATGAGTAATTCAAAGACGTAGCAAGCTTTTCAAATGTATAACAATATTATAATATTAAATCAATGAATAAAATCTGTAAAGCAAATCAAGTTTCGTATAATTGGGCTCCAACTTTCTATCATGCACAAGAGTACATCCATGAAATAACCAGGCAATATCCATGTAGGCATACTAGTAGCCGGCCCCAAAGGCCAATACCACCATAGGACGCCCCAAAGGCATATGTGTCGCTATGATGTGCCCCCAAAAGGCAAATATAACGGGATAGGGACTCTGGAGGTGGCTCCCACCAC
The DNA here is from genome assembly GCA_030761205.1 of Fremontodendron californicum. Taxonomy (NCBI): domain Eukaryota; kingdom Viridiplantae; phylum Streptophyta; class Magnoliopsida; order Malvales; family Malvaceae; genus Fremontodendron; species Fremontodendron californicum. The sequence continues at coordinate 3,578,321 of JAULJL010000042.1, forward strand.
AAAGGCGTAGCACGCAGCTCCCATACCCCAGTCTAATATCACGGAATTGGGACTCTGGAGGTGGCTCCCGCCACAAAGGCGTAGCACGCAGCTCCCGTATTCCGGTCAAGGAAATAATCTCATACATTAAGTCAGGTGGAGCCAAAACCATGTACGTCAAATTCTATGTAAAATCATATTTCATAAAATCAACCAACTTACTCGATATAATATTTCTTAAAATAAAAGTACTTTAATAACAAATCAATTCATATGATTAAATATCGTATATACCTTTAATACGTAAAATAAATATTATGCTAAAAAATATATATATAATTATAATTAAAGAAATTTCAAATAACTATAGTTGTCGTCTACTCACCATCCTTGAGATGATCTCACTGTACACCTCGACTTGAAACTTCGGGATCCATAGGTGACGTCGGATCTACGTGGCCTAGAGATTAACAATAATTAGTATCTATACATGCTCAAAGTATTACACAATTTTGAATGCAACTTAAGTCTCATAATCTTCCTTCAAGGTCAATACTAATTCCTCATACTCAACAACATATCCCAAATTTTTAATATCATTTCCATAATCATTTTCTCCAAATATTCAACTCCATATTCATGTCCTTATCAAATTCCTTTCTAGTACTCCATGCCTTAGAGATTTTCATAATCCATAACCATCATTTAGTACTATATTTCTCTTAAGCAATAAATTCCTTAATATCAAGTTAGATTTGAAAATCATAACTTGAGTTTGGTACCAATAAGTCTAATTTATGAAGAAAATAACTAACTTATACAATTAGAACAAGATTTTGATCAAATTTGATAAAACCCGAAACTATGCTGAAACAGGGGTCACACTGAACAGTCAACTTCACCGAATTTTATCTTTTTAACCGCTTATCGGTTTTGGGTGATTCAAAGACTAAAATTCTTGTATTGAAGTCTAGTTTCTAGGAAAAATATCAAAAAAATATAAACCCAACTGTGCCGAACCCAGAAAATCCGAACAGCAAGCATGCTCAGAAAACAGTGGTCACACTGAACAGCCAACTTCACCGAATTTTATCTTTTTAACCGCTTATCGGTTTTGGTTGATTCAAAGACCAAAATTCTCGTAGTGAAGTCTAGTTTATAGAAAAAATATCAAAAAAATATAAACCCAACTGTACCGAACCCAGAAAATCCAAACAGAAAGCATGCTCAGATTCCCCTGTTTTGCTTTTTCTTCCCATTTTCTTGTTCATGCTTTCAAATCCTTTTAATTCTTACCAAAAATGAGTAAAATTCATACTTAATAGATGTATTTCAGACCTTAACATGTTTATGGAGCAAAGATCTTAGCATGCTCAAGTAGAATATCTAAAGAAAATGAAGAATTTATCAAGAAACTAACCTTGGTTGTAATTGTTGTTGAGATTTTGGTGGAGTTCTTGAAGAGAAATGGAGGAGATGAAGAAATTGGAGAGGGGAGGCTGCCGGCTGCTCATTTTGCAAATGAAGATGTCAAGATTTTTCGGGAGAAAATATGAACATAAGGGATATTTTTTTTATTTTTGGGATAACTGCATATTAGTCCCTCAACTCTTTATAAATAACCATGAAGCCCCTAAACTTTTTTAATATATTCATTTTGATCCTTTCTTCTTTTATTTCCTTCACTTATAACTTCTTACCAATTTCCAAGTCCGTCCTTAAAATTTTCGGGATTTAACTTTACATGATTATACGTAACCTCGGTTGTTACAAGCATTTTCACAAACACTTGATATACTAAATCTAAAACATGCTCAAATTTAAACATTATGAAAACAAAAAATTAAAAATGCAAAAACATGATATTTAAAACATAAATGGCAACAAACAAAGCAACCAAATTAAAATATAACTCAACTATATGAAATAACATAACATTTAAAACATCAGGATCAAAGAAAATAACATAAACAATATGATAAAATAAACCAAAACAGTAACTTAAATAAATAATGTAGGCCATTTGGCCATGGTGAGTATAATATAAAAAAAATTATAAAAAACATATTTAAGAAAGAGATGAAGGAAGAACTTAAGAAGAACAATAAAAAAAACATTTATTTAAAATTGAAACTCACCAAATAGTAATCAAAATAGCAAAAATAAGAATGGAAAATCAAGAAAGTGCAAGAGTTGGTGCTCAAGAGCAACCTCAAGAAGCTATCTTTCAAGCTTTATCTCTTCAAACTTTCCTTTCTTTTCGAAACTTTTCTTTTTTGCTTTCAACCAAGGAGAGAAAAAACTAAGTAAATACCAAAAGAACTCAGCAAAATGAAATGAAAAAATGAATTTTCTGCCTCCCCCAACATGCTGGCCGAAACCCCCTCTAAATGGCTCAAGGATGTTGTCATTTTTTGTAACCAATTTTCCATTAAATGGCTAATAATTCAAGGTGAAAAAATCATGAAATTACCACCTTTAGATTAGCATCTCAGCTCTCTCAAATTACAGCTGTTCAAGAATAATGTTGACATCTCTCTTGGCCTATGTGGCTTAATCACCATGGCTTGATTAAAGAGAATCTCTAACTAACTCTTGATTTTTAGCCATTTGATTGAAAAATCAGAAGCTTCCTCCTTACTTTGGGCCTGGGTAGGCCAGCACTTCTCTTTTCCAGCCCAACTCTGATTTTTTGAAAGGCCCAAAGAAGCCCTTTTCGGTTGCTTGGGTGAAATAACCGTTTTGCCCCCCGGATGCAAATAAATATAAAACGGACTGCAAATTCAATTTTTATTTTTTTAATACTTCCAAAATAATAAAAAATTGAGTTCTGGAAGTTTTCAAAATTATCCGAGTCCGTTTGCTATTTATTTGGATTTTTTTCTTCCAAAAATGCCCTTTTATGCCCCTACATTTTATCATTTTTTAAACGAGCTCCAAATCAAGATTTTTCTTCACCAATCTCTTCCAAATAATTTAAAAGTGTGATCTGGAAGTTTTCATAATTTTTGGAGCTCATTTGGTATTTTTTCGGGATTTATCGGCTTGAATTACTATATAGAATGCCCGAGATTGGCCATTTTGCAAACGAACTCCAAATCAAGATTTTCTTTTACCAATCTCTTCCAAATAATTTAAAAATTATATTTGCAAAATTTCAGAATTTTTGGAGTCCATTTGCTATTTGTTCGGGATTTATCTTCTTGAATTACTACATAGGAGGCCCGGAATTTGGCCATTTTGCAAACGAACTCCGAATCAAGATTTTCTTTCACCAATCTCTTCCAAATAATTTAAAAATGATATTTGAAAAATTTTAGAAGATTTGGAGCTCATTTGCTATTTTTTCGGGATTTTTCTTTTTGAATTACTGCATAAGAAGCTCGGGATTTGGCCATTTTGCAAACGAACTCCGAATCAAGATTTTCTTTCGCCAATTTTCAATTGAACTTAAAATCTTGATTTTGAAAGTGGGATGACTTTTTCAATAGTTGACTTTTTGGGGTTGACTTTTTTGGGGTTGACTTTTTTTAAGTTTGACTTTTTATGCTTGCCCTCTTAAACTAAGTCTCGGAGTACCACCTGCAGGATGAAAAAAGTCTTTTTACACTCAGAAACATCAATATAGGAAGAAAACATACCTGTTTAGTGGTCCGGACAAAATTAGGTGTCTACAGCGCCCCTCTTTGGCTATTGCTGAGGATCAGGAATCAGGCAAAGATAAACCGACACTAATTTTGTACGGTGAGTGAAATCACATGTGAAGGAAAGGGAAAGAGGTTTCTTCTTCATTCTTCTATCAATTTTTTTTTTTTTGAAAAAGTTGTAAATTGAAGATTTGTCCTTAAATTGAATTCCCTGACTAATCAAGGCTCGACCCGTCTTAAGGAAACGGATTCGATTTTCAAAAGAAAAATTATGCCTCAAGGTCTTTAAAATGGTGCCCAAAGGTCTTAAAAATGGTGTCTGGAGGTCTTTAAAATGGTGCCCGGAGATCTTTAAAATGGTGCCCGTAGGTCTTAAAATGGTGCTCGGAGGTCTTTAAAATGGTGTCTGGAGGTCTTACCCGTAATTTGAAAAAATATGCCCGGAGGTCTTAAAAATGGTGCCCCTAGGCCTTACCGTGAAAAGGAAAAAATAAATTATGCCCGGAGGTCTTAAAAATGGTGCCCATAGGCCTTACCCGTGAAAAAAAGTTATGCCCGGAGGTCTTAAGAATGGTGCCTGGAGGTCTTACCCGTGATTTGAAAAATTATGCCCGGAGGTCTTAAAAATAGTGCCCGTAGGCCTTACCCGTGAAAAAAAGTTATGCCCGGAGGTCTTAAGAATAGGGCCCGGAGGTCTTACCCGTGATTTGAAAAATTATGCCTGGAGGTCTTAAAAATGGTGCCCGTAGGCCTTACCCGTGAAAAAACGTTATGCCCGGGGGTCTTAAGAATGGTGCCTGGAGGTCTTACCCACGGTTTGAAAAATTATGCCCGGAGGTTTTAAAATGGTGCCCGTAGGCCTTACCCCTGAAAAAAGTTATGCCCGGAGGTCCTAAGAATTGGTTTGAAAATACCTTGATGACGGTCTCAAGGCTTAACTTGTCTGATAAACAAAATGAATTCGATTTAACACAGAAAGAAATACGTTGATGGTGATCTCGGAGTCTGAATCTTTTGAGAAGTAACACGATTCCTCTTTGGGGAAGTCCAAGTTTCCCTGACTTCTGCAATGTTAGCTAAATGCAATGATGAGAATGTCATGCTTTGCAAATGCTTGTATGTTTCCTAAAATAAATACAATCAAATGATTGTGCCAATTTCTAATCCATGGTTTCTTTGAGGTTCACAGATTATATGACTTTAAGACAGAGTCTTCAATTGTTCATTGATGCCCCACTTAAGGAATTCTTCACTCCAGATATCTTGTCAAACAGTCTCAGTTTCTGTCTTTCGCTGAAATTCACAGATTTTCTAACTTCGTGATGGAGTTTCCAACACGTTCGTTGTTCCCTTTTCTTTGATGATCGTTCCAAACCTTTCCCAAGATTTAAATCTATTCCTTAGTAATACTTTCAAATCTTTTTATTTAAAGATTTTTATTACTTATTATCATTCAATTTAATAACAAACATAATGCATCTCAAAAATATATGAAAGAAAGTATGAATCAGGCAAAAATTGTCATGACAAGGATAACAAGAATTTATTGCAAGAAATGTTTTAAAATGATAAGAATAAATATCAAGGATATAAGAAACAAATATAAGGTTATAGGCTGTAGATGCCCCGGATGCGGAATATCTTGGACCCCTCCTTTTTCAAACCATCTGAAAATTTTTTTGAACGAGCAATTCACTTGGGTAATCTCTTAGCTTCTGTAGTTATATCAGACTGAGTTGTTCCTCTTTCCTCTGATTGTCAAATATTTTCTCCCCCTTTTACACGGAGCATTGATTCAAACTTTGATTAGTACTTGAGCCGCCTTTTACAGGTTTTCAACTCAAGTGTCCTCCATTCAGTATTAAGTCACCCTTTGTGGGTTTTCGGCTTAAACCTCTCATTTTTCATTCTTTTTTATTTCCATTTTTTTTGTATTCTACTCAGCATCTGAGAATTCTAAATGCTTCCAAGGTAAAAATATCAATTCAAAAGATGGGATGAATTCTGAGAATAACCTTTCAAATTAAATATCCATGCTTGATCAAAATGGGCTTTTAAAGCATGTAATGTAGGCCAAGGTTTAGGTTTAGAAAGAAAGGATAAATAGGCCCAAAATGTGTTTAAGGGTGATTGGATCAAGAATCACTTCCTGAGGAGAACTCATTCTTGAAACATTTATCCATTTTTGGACTTTCTTTTCTTTTTTGCTTTGTTGGCTTTCATTTGCCACATTTTCTGATGGCTTTCTTTTTTTGCCATGATTTTTTATTATCTTTCCTCTTATTTGCCCTCCAGTGTAGAGGGTGGTCCTTGATCAAGGTTTTAAAGAAAGAAATAATTCTTAAGGCTCAACGGGGTGACTAAAGATAATTTCTTCTTAGTGGAAGGAATATGAAAAACGGCCATCAATCATATCAAGCATAAATATTCTCTTTGAAAAGCAATTCTCAGGGGAAATAGATATATAGAATTTCTATTTTTACACTTGGAATCATTCGAATTTTCATGTGCACATCATCACACATTTTTTTTAAGCATAATACTTCTTCAATTCATCAGCATTCACGGGATGTCTAAAATCATCTCCGTCCATCTGAGTTAGAATCAATGCTCCTCCAGAAAAAGCTCTCTTTACCACATAGGATCCTTCCCAATTTGGAGCCCATTTTCCTCTCGGGTCCTTCACTATAGGTAGAATTTTCCTCAATACCAACTCCCCCTCTCGGAACTGTCTAGGATGAACTTTCTTGTTGTGGGCTCGAATCATCCTTTTCTGATACAACTGCCCGTGACAAATTGCTTTCAATCTTTTCTCCTCGATGAGATTCAACTGTTCATAACGAGCTCTAACCCATTCTGCTTCCTCTAGGCCAACTTCCATCAGAACCCGAAGTGAAGGGATCTCAACTTCAATAGGTAGCACTGCTTCCATCCCGTATACCAAAGAAAACGGTGTTTCCCTTGTAGATGTGCGGACCGAAGTACGATATGCATGAAGAGCAAACGGCAAGATCTCATGCCAATCTTTGTACACATTGGTCATCTTCTCAACAATCCTCTTGATGTTCTTATTAGCTGCTTCTACTGCGCCATTCATCTTCGGACGGTAAGGTGTCGAATTATGATGTGTGATCTTGAATTGAGTACACTTCTCATCATCTTATTGTTCAAATTGAGGGCATTATCCGAAATAATTCTTGCTGGCAACCCGTAACGGCATATGATTTCTTTCTTGACAAATCTGCATACTACCGACTTTGTTACATTCGCATATGAAGCAGCTTCTACCCACTTTGTGAAATAATCTATGGCCACCAAGATGAAACGATGTCCATTTGAAGCTTTCGGGGTAATAGGCCCGATCATATCCATTCCTCACATTGAAAACGGCCATGGTGCAGTCATGACATGTAATGGCGATGGCGAAACATGAATCTTATCTGCATAATCTGGCATTTATGGCACTTCCGGGAATAACTGATACAATCTCCTTCCATCGTCAACCAATAGTACCCTGCCCTCATAATCTGTTTAGCAAGCATGTGACCATTAGCGTGAGTACCACATATCCCTTCATGGACCTCTTCTATGATTCTTCGAGCTTTGGCAGACCCGACACATCTCAATAGGACTTGATCTTTTCCTTTCTTGTAGAGATTCTCGCTATTTAAAACAAAACCCATTGCTAACCTTCTCAGAGTCCTCTTGTCATTCTCTGTTGCTTGTTCTGGATACTGTTGACTCTTGATGTACTGCAAGATGTCATTATACCAAGGGAGACCATCTGCTTCTTCTTCGATACTCAAACAGTGGGCAGGAGATTCATATATGCTCATCTTGATCGGCACAACTTTCGCCCCTTCATTCACTTTAAACATTGATGACAAAGTAGCCAGAGCATCCGCCATTCGGTTTTCTTCTCGAGGAAAGTAATTGAAATTCACTTCTTCGAACTCCTCTAATAAACTCAGTATGAGTTCTCGGTATCGGATTAGCTTTGTATCTCGGGTTTCCCATTCTCCTCGTAACTGGTAAATTACCAAGGCTGAGTCTCCGTAAACTTCCAATACTTTGATCTTTCTGTCCACTGCAGCACGAAGGCCCATAGTACATGCTTCATACTCGTCAGTATTGTTTGTACAATCAAAATCCAATCTAGCAGTGAAAGGATAACAGTCTTCTTCTGGGGATATAAGCACTGCACCGATTCCATGCCCCATGGCATTAGATGCGCCATCAAAGTACATTTTCCATACTTTCTTTTTTAGGGGAATCTCATCTGCTTGAGACACATACATCAAATCCTTATCTGGGAAGTCAAAGTTCAACGGCTCATAATCTTCCACTACCCGACTTGCTAAGAATTCCGCCACTGCACTGCCCTTGATAGCTTTTTGACTTATATATACAATGTCGTACTCTGACAATAAAACCTACCATCTCGCTGTCCTCCCTGACAAAGAAGGTGCTTCCAACATGTACTTGACTGGATCCAGCTTGGCAATCAACCACGTTGTGTGGTACAACATATACTGTCTAAGTCTTCGAGCAGTCCAAGCTAAGGCGCAACACAACTTCTCTACCGATGAATATTTCAAATCATAATTTGTGAACTTCTTGCTGAGGTATTAAACTGCCTGTTCTTTCTTTCCCGTTTCATCAAGCTGTCCCAAAACACAACCCATGGATCTTTCAAATACTGATAAATACAGTATCATTGGTTTATCCGAAATAGGTGGCATTAATACTGGTGGGTTTGATAGATAATGCTTAACCTTTTCGAAAGCAATCTGACACCCTTCATCCCATTCTCCTGGATCACGTTTTCGAAGTAACTTAAATATTAGATCACATTTGTCGGTCAACTGTGAAATAAACCGAGCAATATAATTCAATCTCCCCAGAAAGCCTCTTACTTCCTTTTGAGTGATAGGTGGTGGCAGATTCTAAATGGCCTTCACTTTATCTGGGTCAATCTCAATTCCTCTTTTGCTGACGATAAAACCCAACAACTTCCCCGAGGTGAGTCCAAAAGTGTATTTTGTCGGATTTAGCTTGAGTCTAAATTTCCTTAATCGTTCAAAGAGCTTCTTAAGATTCGCAATATGCTCCTCTTCTCCTTGCGACTTTGCGATCATATCATCAACGTAGACCTCAATTCCCTTATGCATCATATCATGAAACAAGGTCACCATGGCTCTCTGGTATGTTGCCCCAGCATTCTTCAATCCAAATGGCATTACTTTGTTGCAGAAGGTTCCCCATATTGTAACAAATGTGGTTTTCTCTATATCTTCCGGTGCCATCTTGATCTGATTGTATCCTGAGAATCCGTCCATAAAAGAAAATAAAGAACTCTTCGCTGTATTATCCACCAGAGTATCAATATGGGGCAAAGGGAAATTATCTTTAGGGCCGGCCTTGTTCAAATCTCGATAATCAATGCACATCCGCACCTTGCCATCCTTATTCGGTACTGGAACAATATTTGCCACCCATTCTGGATATTTTGCCACCTCTAGGAATCCAGCATCAAATTATTTATTCACCTCCTCTTTTATCTTTAACAGCATATCAGGCCTCATTCTTCTCAACTTTTGCTGAATTGGCTTGCATTTTGGCCTCAAAGGGAGCTTATGAACCACAATATCCGGATCTAACCCTGACATTTCTTGGTAAGACCATGCAAATACATCCACATACTCTTGGAGCAAAGCCATCAATTCACCTTTTATTGATGGTGACAATGAAGTTCCAATTTTGACTTCTTTTATCTCTTCACTATTTCCCAAATTTATTGTTTCCAATAATTCCTTATGAGGAAGTACTTGCTTCTCCTCTTGTTCTATTTTCCTCAATAGATCTGGAGGTCGACCATAATCCTCAGTATCTTCATTAGCCTCAAAATCACCCGTGCAAATGGGTCTTTCAAAATCAATTTTAGAATTACTGACAGGAGGGTCCTCATATTCCACATCCGTACACCTGTAAATAGGTGGAGAAAAAACAATATAGAAAAATATATATAGCAAACAAAATAAATAACAAAAATGAAAGAATATGGACACATCAATATGTATAATGCATTGTGCTTGTTATTTATTGAATGAAAATGTTTAAAAAGCCCATTACAGAAAAAAAAACTCTTAATATCTCTGGGTAAAGATAATTAAGATTGCTTTTTAAAAGTATTACTTTGGAATAGACTTAAAGACTATGGGCAACTCAGTCGCACTCCAGTTGGTTAGTCTATATCCTGGTGGACAAGGTCGCACCATCCAGCTACTACTCTCTCTTTCAATCCTGTCTTTCTCGGTCGTGCAGATCTCCACATCATACATCTGCTCATCACTATTCACCTGGAATCTCTTGAAGGCTTTCTCTATCATTACAAGCACATCATCAGAATTCTTTTCTCCGAACAGAGAATCGGCTGAGCGGAAGTTGTGAAGGATAGGTGGGAATGTCATAGGCTCCCACTCAATATCCATACCCGTAAGACGGGCCATCCTCCTTTGTCGGTTCTTTTCAACTTGTCTTCTTTTCTCATGGGCCTTCGGAAGATATCCTAGGCCAAATCGGTCCTTCTTTCCTTTTACTTCTATGGCTCGAGCCATCCCCTAAAGATATTTCCCGAGACCTTTTCCAGCCCTACAGCCTTTTCCTACGGTGGTTCTTATCCCCAGCCTTGTGTTCTTGGACAGCTTCGGTTTTGGAATTTTCTATCATTCAGCGATAAAAACTGCATTTACAAATTCCAAAGACCGAAAATAACACTCCACGACCTCTTCATTCGACTCCACATAAGGAGATTCAGTGGATGCGGAGGCTATTATGTCTTTCTCCCCTGATACCGTTATCAACCGGCCCTCCATCACAAATTTTAGTTTCTGGTGAAGAGACGAGGGTACAGCCCCAGCTGAATATATCCATGGCCTTCCCAACAAGCAGTTATAAGATGGATTGATATCCATAACCTGGAAATTCACTGTATATGTGCACGGGCCTATTTCCAGAGGAACTTCAATGGTTCCCATAACCTCCCTCCTTGTTCCGTCAAAAGCTCTGACCACCGTGCAACTTGGTATCATATAGGATAAATCCATTGGTAACTTGGATAAGGTTGCTAAAGGCATCACATTTAGTGAAGAACCATTATCCAAAAGGACCCTCGATAATATGTGCCCCTTACAAGTGGTGGTTATATGGAGAGCTTTTGTTGATCCAATACCATTGGGTGGTATTTCCTCATAGCTGAAAAGTATGTAGTCATCAGCTGTGATGTTTCCCACCAACCTATCCAGCTTTTTCATTGATATATTATTGGCCACGTATGCTTGATTTAATACTCTTAATAAAGCATTTTTGTGTGGTTTTGAATTTAAAAGCAAGGATAAGATTGAGATCCTAGCTGGTTGACGTTGCAGTTGTTCAACCACGCTATATTCACTATGCTTTATAAATTTCAAAAACTCACAAGCTTCCTTCTCACATACTGGCTCTTTAATTCTGTTAACCGGGGTTGATCCCCTCTCTGTTTCCTCTGGCAAATCCATCTCAATATGGATTGGCTCGGTGACCTTCTTCCCTTTATCAATTCCTCTGTCTTTCCCTGCTACCCCTTGTTCAACGGTCTCTGGAGCATAACACCTCCCGCTTCGGGTTAAATGCCCCACACCTGTAATATCATACTGGCCTGAAGATCCGGGCATAACCATGCTGCAGTCATATTTCCATTGTGTAGCCTTGTTTTCCTTGTATGGAAAGGAAATAGGTAAATCAATGATTAATCTGGGCGCATTTTCTTCCATGGCTGGCATAACTTTTTCCTCTGGTTCATCATAGTAGATGATTAGGGGTCTTCCTATCCCATAGCCACCTGTATTTTCAATGACTTCTATTTCCCCTTCTATCTCCTCATAGAACTGGGCTACCCCACTATCCATCATCTTTTGGATTTTAACCCGAAAGTCCCCGTAGTTCTGTATATCATAGCCTTCAACTTTATGGAACGGGCACCAATTATGCACCCTTCTAGCAACCATTTTCAGACCTTCCGTACCTTCCACCAATCCTGCCTTGACCATTTCAGCCCATATTGTCATCATCGGAGTCTTAACCTCCCTAATATCCTTTTTTAATCTTCTGTCCCCTCCGGTCAATATTGCATTCACTTGATTCCCAGCATGATTGGACAATGGATTTCCAGCTATGTTCGGCCCATTTTTTGATCCAAACTTCACAACCCCAGCATTAATCAGGCTTTGGACTTTCTTTTTGAAGGCCAGACAATCTTCAATTGAATGTCCTTGGATTCCTGCATGGTATGTACAGTTGGTATTTGCATTGTACCATCTTGGATATGGAGGTGTCAAAGGTTTTAGGTACACGGGTGCAACAAGTTGACCCTGCAACAGTTTTGGATATAGATCACCGTAGGTGGTGGGAATTAGATCAAATGGGGCTTTTTGATCGTTCCTTGGTGAACGTTGGTCATTACGAGCAGGCCCTTGTGTGTTTGGAACAACATTTCTAGGAAGGGTGATTTGAGGGGATATGCCAGTTGGGAATGGCTGTTGTGGTATATTGGTATAGGGGAACGGGTTTTGGGTAAGGTGGTTGATATTAGGGTAATAAGGATTATACCCCGGGTATGGTGTGTAAGGTGTCGGAGGTGCATAAGGTGTGGTAGGGGTATAAGGCCTCGGTGGTGTGTATGGTGTAGGAGGTGTATAAGGGTATTGGTTGAAGCTTATTGCATGGGTTTCCTCCTTTTTCTTTGTAGGAAAAGTTCTCTTCGGGGTAGCAGACTCACCCCTTTCCATCTTTCCATTTTTAATAGCTGACTCAATCATTTCTCCAGATATTACCATATCCGCAAAATCTTTGGTAGCGTTTCCCACCAATCTGTCATAATAGGGCGCTTTCAAGGTGTTGATGAAAAGCACTGTAGTTTCTTTGTTGGTTAAAGGGGGTTGCACTTGTGTGGCTAAATCCCTCCACCTCTGTGAATACTCCTTGAAGGTCTCATTGGACCTCTTTTCCATGTTCTGTAATGACAGCCTATCTGATATCATGTCAGAAACGTGCTTATAGTATTCCATAAAAGCCCTGGCCAAATTCGTCCATGAACGAATCTTGGTACGACTAAGCTGGTTGTACCATCGCGTGGCTGACCCTGTTAAGCTATCCTGGAAGCAATGAATAAGCAATTTTTCATTACCCTCATGCCCTGTCATCCTTCTACAGTACATAGTCAGATGAGCCGATGGGTTGGTGGTCCCATTATACTTTTCAAAATCTGGTACTTTGAACTTCGGTGGAATTATTAGATCATGTACCAGGCTCATCTCTTTGGCATCTAGATTGCCAAACAACCTGCTCCTTCCACTGCTCTTAGCCTTTCTTCCAACAACTGATATTTCTTCTCAGATTCAGCAGTTTCGACCATCTTCAGTTCAGTCATTTTGGCCTTTTCTTTCTCTGCCATTTCTTCGAAGTCTGGAACCTCAACCTCAATTGGATCAACTCCGATGTTACCCCTTTTTGGACCGAAATTCTGTGCTTCAGCCGCCGGCTGGATGTAGATGTAGGATGCTGCCCCAGTTGGAATTTCATTTCCCATAGGTTGGGGTGTCTGGCTATTTCTCTGTACCACTTCTAGTCTATCCTCCTGATTCACTGCCCCCATTCCAGCAACTGAATTCTCTCCGGGCCACTTCTGCTTCATCATAGAGCTCATCATCTCCATGAGCTTTGTCATCTGTTCTTGTGTCTCCTCTTGAGACTTAGTCAACTGTTCTTGTAGTTCTTTCTGGATTCTTTCCATTCTCTCAATTCTAGCAAGCTGATCATTTTCCATGGCTTTTGTTCGAGATTGAGTATTGTAAGAGTGTTGGAAATCTGGTTCTTTCTGAGTGCGACCAATTATACCTTTATTTTTAAAAACCACAGATTATAAATTATTGACACATTTCTTATTTTATTTTATAAAAAATGAATAAATGAATCAGTGTTAATGAATGAACAACTAAGTAAATGACTAAGTGTATGAACTTAGATGACTAATTATAAATGAATGAACAAATAAATAAATGGCTAAGTGTATGAACAATTTATAAAGAATAAATAAATGAATGATTATGAATATGAATATGAACAAATAAAATATATAAAAGAAAAAAAACTAGTGAATGATGAATGTATTTAAAGTATTGGCCCCGGGATAATTCCAACCAAACGGTCTTTCATTGATTTCCTGGAACTAAATACATCAAAGAAAAGATCACTATTTAAGACAACATGATAATCTGTCTCTCCTAAAAAACTATTACAAGATACTAGTCCTATAATAACTCCCTCGGATCCTGGACCTTCTTCAATGTCCTTTTTTAACTGCCTTGCTCTTCCATCTGATCCCTACTTGTTCACGGCCCTTTGACGTGTCAGCAGAAGCATCGCCCTATAAACTCTCCCTAGCTTGTTTCTCAAGTTGATTTGCTCGGGCTTCTTCGTGTTTTGCCTTTTCTTCCCAATAGTTCTTCTCTTTTTTGAGGTTTCGGACTTCTTGTTCCCATTCCCCGGAAGTCTTGAGAGTCCCCTCGAATTTGAGCTCGAAACGGTACCTCTTGTTCTCTAAGTGTAATTCCTGAAGATCACTTTGAACCGTGTCCCTCTCTCTCTTGATCTTTTCCTTTTCTTTTTCTCGGGCTACCTCCCAATCTTTCATGTCCTCAAGCTCTTCTTACAATCGGGCAATCTCCTTGTTCATCAGAGCCTTTTCTTTTTCAAATTCCGCCCTTGCAATTTCTAACTCTGATGGTGCTTCCTTGGGAGGCGAGCTCAAATGCCGAACTTCTTCCAGATCCGATGTCAACAACCTATCATTAACCCTTGATTCCCTCCATGTCAAGTAGTCAGGTGTGACGATATCAGCATATCTAGCTACCTCAACCCAATGAGTTTCCTTCCATGCCACTACAATCTCACGGACCTTACCCGAATATCCATCTTCTCCGTAAGCAAATTCCAAATTACCAAGGTCATGGGTCATTAGAGTAAACTGACGAGATTCTGATTGCCTCAGTACTAGTAGTGGTGCATAGCTCACTCCTCCCCATACTCCCAATAATGGAACAGAGGCTTTATCTCCACATTTATACAATGTCGGTATAGGAGCTATCCACGGAGCTCTCCAAACTATCATCTCATCCCTAATATTTCGAAAATATTGATCCATTGCTCGTCAATCCTATTCTCAAGCCAATCCCTTTTAAGAAATTCGCCAATTGGTGCAAAAGATTTCCAATATGAATGAAGAGGGAAATTCTCCTGTTTACAGAATTGGCTCTGAACCCATATGTAGAAGAGCTGTATACATCCTAGAAAATGAAGTTTGCCTTCCCGTCTACAGAAATTCAGGGATCGGATTGTTTCTGCTATGATTGCCTGGGCTGGGTTTATCCTTTTGCTCAAGCCTCTCGAAAACATCAAATATCGCCACATCCACATACCCTAATTTTTTCGGGAAAATAACTAAACCATAGATAGCCAAAGAAAAAATATTCCTAACTGTCTCTTTGCTTGAATGGCTATGGATTAAAGCCCGTAAAATGTCCCATGATATGCAGTAGCTTTCTCCTTTTCGGACAACATGGCTTTCTACCCAATTTCTTTCCATTCCCAAAATCTTCGACATCTTTTTCTTGAAACCCGGTGTCTTTGTATCCTTCAAATAAATACGATCAGGAATAAAATTCTCAATATGTAGCAAGGTCGAATACTCCTCTATGGTTAGAGTCATATCCTCTCGGTTGAAAGTAAAACACTGATAAGCGGGATTCCAGAATTGTACCACAGCCCGGATCACCTCATCACTAACCTTAACATGAGCTAACAGAGCTATGTCCCCATATGTCTGAGTGAAGGCTTCTTTTTCTGATATATTCCACTGATTCCATATATCAATCAAATCCCGGAGATCATTTTGCTTGATAATAAGATCAACCTCGGCTGGCAATGCTGACACATATCCCATCTTCAAACAATCTCCATTTTCCTATTGAACTTTCTCGGACTGTTTCCTAACCTCTAAATGTTTCTCGACCACTGAGACACTCTGACCCTCCATGAAAGACCTTTTGGTTGAATAATATCCTGAGACCAATAACCTTCAAATGTGCAAAAATGATGGCAAGAATGCAAAATAAACACACAAAAAAAAAACAACAACAACAAAAAGAAAATGAATTAGTAACGGGAATAAATATGAATAATACAAAAAACATATAATTCAAAGAAATAATTATCCCTGAGGATCCAACAAAATTTCAGCATTATAACACCCCGGGGATGAAATATCAACATTTATTACAGACATTGTGATGTACGTTCATCATTGTCCGAAAAAATAAACTTATTCGGAAAGTAGAATAGAAGGTAAAAGGATTGGAAATATTTCTCCATGTGTTCTTAACTTCGGGATATCTAATTGGAAATCCGTCATGGCTTCGCCTAGGTTCACTATATGAGGGTGAATCGGTTCTAAAGGCCCCAAATTGTTCCTCACTGTCACCGGTGAAGGCTAGTAAGGCACCCCGATAAAAGTGGGTTCAATTCATTAGAGTCTATTTCCCTAGTCCATGCGGATTGTTAATCACGAAGGCTTAGTTACTTTGCTCCCACCTAAAAGGACGGAACCCGAGTATAGGATTCATGATATGCAAATGCACGTGTAGTGTGTGAGGAGAAATGACAAACCTTTCACCACCTATTCTATATCCCTTATTCTAAATGCCCCAACAAAATTAAACAACATAAATCATCAATTAATCAATAAATAAATATATGCACCAAAACAACCAAAGAATAAATATAATATGTATGCACATGAAATATGGACATATTTAAAAAACATTTTATTATTTTCAAAATTCTCCTTATTAAAAAAAGAAAAAGTGGAAATTAAAATTAAATACCAATTAAACCAACTAAACCTAGACTTTGATAACACACGACTAATTCTAGGCCTGACTCTCTAATGGTCCCCAGCGGAGTCGCCAAGCTGTCGCAAACTAAAAAATAACGAGTCTCATCGCAAGACTTTATTATTTGTTAAGCGTGACATTAAAAAGATCGAGGAAAAGTCGACTTAATTCCTCTAAAAAATGAAGGTTTTGAAAATGACCTTAAAAAAGACATGGAGTCGCCACCGATCTTTTTTAGCTAGGTGTGATCGGCCACCTATTAAAATCGATTTTATAAAATATTTTAAAAATTAATTAAAACATTTTAAAAAACCAATTTCAAGTCTGCGTTTTAAACCAAAGAAATCAAAAAAGCGAGTTCGGGAGTCGGTTACATGCGGGGAAGGATTAGCACCCCCAAAATGCCCGTATAAATCGGTACCTTATTAATCGTGTGTTATCTCAAGTCTCGGTAAAAATTGGTTTTAAATTTAGTATTTCATGTTAATTCCCAATTTAAAGAAAAATAATTCCATTTTTAATTGATAATGATCCGGAATTTATAAATTCAAAATTTTCCTATATTCCCCAACAAACGTGGCAAAATATATAAATTTTTATTAATTTTGGAAAATTTTTCGAATCATTCTCTTTTTAAAGAAGATATTCCGTTATTAATAATAATTGATGATATCCTCCCTAGGAAACCCGGAAGAGAACTCATGAATTATTTTAACTCGAGAATATCTTTATTTTATTGAAAACCATTATCTTTTTTGAAAACATTTAAAAGAAATGAATATGTATATGCATGACATAAATAAAATGACATAGCAAAATCTAAACAATATAATGCAACCTAAATGACATGATATGATTTGAATGCCTTAGCATATTCTAAATAAAATAAAATATCCTAAGTTATATGATATATTCTAAATGAAATAAAATATTCTAGATGACATAATATATCCTAAATTAAATGAAATGATTTAAATGACATGACAAATATGAATGATATGGCATATAATTTAAATGACATGGAATAAAATAATACTATCATATGATATGCATGAAAATAAAAATAATAATGCATGAACATAGTATATGCTAAATAAAAATAACTAAATAAAAGCATAGGATATCATGAAATATTCAAAACCATATAACATCAAAAAATATAAATCAAAATAATAACAATATCATAGAAATTATTATAGCAAGAATCACATATTATATAAAATGCAATGCATGAAATGTATTTTTTCCTTTAATTAAGGAAATCCATATATCTAAAAAGATATCCGGCTATCTTAGGAAAATATGTCAAATTAAATATTCTAAAACCAAAATACTTTGTGATTGTTTGAAAACAATTTTGAAAAGCTTGAATTAAAAATAAAAACTTGGCTAAATCTTTTTTTAAATGGCTCTAATTTCCTAAGTTTAAAACTCCGGACTTGACTACCCTTAACCCGAGACTTGAAAAACCATTTTTAGAGTTTAAAAAGGCTTACAAACTACCCTAAGTCAGTAGCTAACCCTCCTAATCAGCCCACTCTAAGTAACTTAACCAAAATAGAAAAATGATTTTTCTTTAAATTCAATTCTGACTCCACTGTCCAGTTCTAATCCACGAGTTTTTACCCTATTTTTAAAAATTCAAACAATTCTGAAAAAAATACTGGAAACTCAGGACATGTAAAACTACATGGGAAAAAATCGGCTTAATTGTCTGATTAAAGATGAATTCCCAAAAAAATCAGAAAAGTACGAAAACTGGGTGAAAAAAAACTGCTTTGCCAAAACACATTTTTGCCTTTGATAAAATCATTTAAAAATTAAAGTAAAAGTATTTGAAACTCATAAAATGACTTACAAACAGTAGCTAGGACTTTTTGAAAGTTAGATAAAAATTGGCTAAGTAAAAAAAAATCACAAAGGTAGAATAATCAACTTGACAAACTTAATTTTCCACAAGTGTGCTCAAGAAAGCATGACTTTGAACCATTAATTGGCTCAAGTCATTATTCAAGTGGCATGAACATGAAATGCATGAAAAATTACAGCAAACATAGTGCATGAAATGCATGAGTTTAAACCTAAATGTCATGAAAAAATGCATGGCATTCATATAGTGACCTAGACCTAAATGAACTTGCATGACATTTAATGTAACCTAGACCTAGAATGCATGAATATGCATGGCAAATGAACCTAACTTAATAACTAAAATATGCATGACATTTTCACAAACACAAAGCATGCTTAAACCAAAAACTCAACCAAACATCATGCAAATGCTAACCTATCAACTTACATGGCAAAAATGCACATAAAATGCAAAAATTCCAAGGGTGGCCGAATAGCATAATGTAACTAGCAAACATGGCATTTTCACAAACACTTGATATACTAATATGCTCAACTAAATCAAATTTCATACAAATGCAAAAACCTACCAACTAACATGGCAAAAATGCAACACACAATGTAAAACACATGGAGTAGCCAAATGGCCTCAAGTTCCAACAAGCATGGCATTTTCACAAACACTTGGTATACTAACATGCTCAACTAAAATATAACACTTAAATCATGCAAAAAACACACAAGCATTTTCACAAACACTTAATATACTAAATCTAAAACATGCTCAACTAAGATATAAAACTCAAACCATGCAAAGACCACACAAGCATTTTCACAAACACTTGATATACTAAATCTAAAACATGCTCAAATTTAAACATTATGAAAACAAAAAATTAAAAATGCAAAAACATGATATTTAAAACATAAATGGCAACAAACAAAGCAACCAAATTAAAATATAACTCAAGTATATGAAATAACATAACATTTAAAGCATCAAGATCAAAGAAAATAACAATAAACAATATGATAAAATAAACCAAAACAGTAACTTAAATAAATAATGTAGGCCATTTGGCCATGGTGAGTATAATATAAAAAAAAATTGTAAAAAACATATTTAAGAAAGAGATGAAGGAAGAACTTAAGAAGAACAATAAAAAAAACATTTATTTAAAATGGAAACTCACCAAATAGTAATCAAAATAGCAAAAATAAGAATGGAAAATCAAGAAAGTGCAAGAGTTGGTGCTCAAGAGCAACCTCAAGAAGCTATCTTTCAAGCTTTATCTCTTCAAACTTTCCTTTCTTTTCGAAACTTTTCTTTTTTGCTTTCAACCAAGGAGAGAAAAAACTAAGTAAATACCAAAAGAACTCAGCAAAATGAAATGAAAAAATGAATTTTCTGCCTCCCCCAACATGCTGGCCGAAACCCCCTCTAAATGGCTCAAGGATTTTGTCATTTTTTGTAACCAATTTTCCATTAAATGGCTAATAATTCAAGGTGAAAAAATCATAAAATTACCACCTTTAGATTAGCATCTCAGCTCTCTCAAATTATAGCTGTTCAAGAATAATGTTGACATCTCTCTTGGCCTATGTGGCTTAATCACCACGGCTTGATCAAAGAGAATCTCTAACTAACTCTTGATTTTTAGCCATTTGATTGAAAAATCAGAAGCTTCCTCCTTACTTTGGGCCAGGGTAGGCCACCACTTCTCTTTTCCAGCCCAACTCTGATTTTTTTAAAGGCCCAAAGAAGCCCTTTTCGGTTGCTTGGGTGAAATAACCGTTTTGCCCCCCGGATGCAAATAAATATCAAACGGACTCCAAATTCAATTTTTATTTTTTAATACTTCCAAAATAATAAAAAATTGAGTTTTGGAAGTTTTTAAAATTATCCGAGTCCGTTTGCTATTTATTTGGATTTTGTTTCTTCCAAAAATGCCCTTTTATGCCCCTACATTTTATCATTTTTTAAACGAGCTCCAAATCAAGATTTTTCTTCACCAATCTCTTCCAAATAATTTAAAACTGTGATCTGGAAGTTTTCATAATTTTTGGAGCTCATTTGGTATTTTTTCGGGATTTATCGGCTTGAATTACTGTATAGTAGGCCCGGGATTTGGCCATTTTGCAAACGAACTCCAAATTAAGATTTTATTTTACCAATCTCTTCCAAATAATTTAAAAATGATATTTGAAAATTTTCAGAATTTTTGGAGTCCATTTGCTATTTTTTCGGGATTTATCTTCTTGAATTACTGCATAGGAGGCCCGAGATTTGGCCATTTTGCAAACGAACTCCGAATCAAGATTTTCTTTCGCCAATCTCTTCAAAATAATTTAAAAATGAGATTTGCAAAATTTTAGAAGATTTGGAGCTCATTTGCTATTTTTTTGGGATTTTCCTTTTTAAATTACTACATAAGAAACCCGGGATTTGGTCATTTTGCAAACGAACTCCGAATCAAGATTTTCTTTCGACAAATTTCAATTGAACTTAAAATCTTGATTTTGAAAGTGGGTTGACTTTTTCAGTAGTTGACTTTCTGGGGTTGACTTTTTCGGGGTTGACTTTTTTCAAGTTTGACTTTTTATGCTTGCCCTCTTAAACTAAGTCTCGAAGTACCACCTGCAGGATGAAAAAAGTCTTTTTACACTCAGAAACATCAATATAGAAAGAAAACATACTTGTTTAGTGGTCCGAACAAAATTAGGTGTCTACAAGGTCTATGTAATTCGATCCCTTCATCAAATATCTCGGGATAAGAAAGAGCATGATTCAGTGTCTACTCTTAATCCCATTCCATATTAGATCTGCATCTTTAATATTAACTCATTAAGTATTGCCTTGGCCAAGGACTTCCATAAGTTAATATAAGCCAGATACATGTGAGATATGTTCCCTCATATCACTTGGGGTGATGAATCCTCTCTAGACCACTCATTCATCTTCGTATGCTTCATGTCATACCCAATAACACCCTACCATAAGTATCCTCGTGCTTGGGACCCGTTCGTGATGAAATCTAAGTATGACAGTTCAAATACAAGATGACATTGTGTTACAAGTCAAAGGATTACTTACACTATTGACACATGAGAGTATTTTCCATAGACACTTGAGTGAAGTACCAAATGGAACTCTCATAGCGGGTCATGTTCAATGAACTTGTTTAACTAACAAGCACCCATATGTTATCCCCAAGTATCTTTATACTTTCAACCTATGAGACCAGTTGCATGCATCAAGTGCATGAAGGCTTAAGCATTCCAGTCTTTGAGCATTATCAATGTCCTGTCTTGACAATACGATTACAGGAACAGTTTTAGAGACACGGCAATAATGCAAAAGGATCCTCATAATTGTAACTCCTTACAATTCCTTTGCAATGCCATTGTGTTTCATGGGCTTTATCTTCACAAGTGATTTATAAAAATTATAACAAAACTTATGGATAAAGAAATACCTCAATTATAATTAATAAACTATAATGTGCAATACATGAATTTATAAATAGTGTCTTACAAGCCCAACTAAATTGGCTTGTAGGGCTTACACCAACACTTATATGCTGTCCTATAAGCCCAAAGTGCATAATTAAGTCTTCAACTCCAATCCTTCCTATATGGATTAACTGTCTTTTCAAGGATGGACTTTACTTTTTGATTTGACATTTCATCTTGCCCACTAGTTTGAGGTTGGTATGATATGGATACCTTGTGTGTGATATTATACTTTCTCAACAGTGCTTCCATGGTCCTATTGCAAAAGTGAGTACCTTTATCGCTGATTATGGCCTTTGGTGTTCCAAACCTTGCAAAAATGTTAATCTTGACAAAATCTGAAACAACGTTAGAGTCATTAGTCCTAGTGGCTTTTGCTTTCACCATTTTTGACACATAATCAACGGCAAGTAATATATAAAGATTTCCATAAGAATAAGGAAAAGGTCCCATAAAATCCATGCCCTATACATCAAAAATTTCGACAATTAGTATGGGAGTTTGAGGCATTTGATTTCTAGCTCCTAAGTTACCTGTTCTTTGGCACCTATCACATGACTTGCAAAAGAGGTATGCATTTTTGAATAAGGTAGGCCAATAAAATCCACTATCAAGCACTTTCATATCTGTTCTTTTGGGTCCAAAGTGCCCTCCACATGCAAAAGAGTGACAAAAGGTCAGAATAGAATGAAATTCAGATTCAAGTACGCACCTTCTTATAATCTGATTAGAGCAATGCTTCCAAAGGTAAGGATCATCCCAAATGTAGTATTTGGAATCACTCTTGATCTTACTTCTTTGGGCTATGGTCAACTCTTGTGGCAACTGCTTGGTGACTAAGTAATTAACAATATCAGCATACCAAGGGGTTGTTGTGCTTATGGAAAATAGTTGCTCATCTGGAAAGTTCTCATATAATGGTAGTGCATCATCTTCATGAACTAAACGGCTAAGATGGTCTGCAACCAGGTTGTCCTTACCTCTCTTATCTCTTATCTCCAAATCAAACTCTTGTAAGAGAAGTATCCATCTAATCAACCTTGGTTTGGCCTCCTTCTTAGTGAGCAAATACCTAAGGGCTGCATGGTCAGAAAATACAATTACTTTAATACCAATTAAATAAGAACGAAATTTCTCTAAAGCAAATACAACAGCCAAAAGTTCTTTTTCAGTAGTGGAATAGTTTAATTAAGAATCATTAAGAGTTCGGGAGGCATAATATATGGCATGTGAGGCTTTGCCAACCCGTTGGCCCAAAACAGCTCTAATGGCATAATCACTAGCATCACACATAATTTCAAAAGGTACATTCCAATCTGGTGGTTGCATGATAGGAGTTGATGTCAAGAGTCCCTTCAAAGTTTCAAACACCTCTTTGTATTTATCATCAAAGTGGAAATCCACATCTTTTTATAACAGCTTACAAAGAGGTAGTGTTATCTTTGAGAAGTCTTTGATAAATCTTCTATAGAAACCTGCATGTCCAAGAAAAGAAAGAACCTCTCTCACATTTGTGGGAGATGGTAAAGAATGCATAATATCTATTTTAGATTTATCTACTTCTATTCCCTTAGAAGAAATAACATGGCCTAAAACAATTCCTTGTTCTACCACAAAGTGACATTTTTCCTAATTCAATAAAAGGTTAGTTTTCATGCATCTTTTAAGTACAAGAGTAAGGTTCTCTAGGCATCTATCAAAAGAATCACCATAGACATTAAAATCATCCATAAAAACCTCTATGATGTTTTCTACTTGATCTGAAAAGATGCTAACCATACACCTTTGGAATATAGCTGGTTGATGGAGACTCAATTAAGAGTTGTAAACCCAAGTGCAGGTTATGTTCAAGTAATAAATTCTCGGGTGTCCGAGGTCGAACCACAGGGAAGCGTATTAGTAAGTATAAGTTTATAAATATATAAGAAAAAGAAAGTAAACAAGATATTAGGGAATCAACAACAAAATAAGATAAACAAGATATTAGAGAACAAAATAAACAAACTATAAAAGAAATTAAACAAGATATAAAAAAAAATAAGAAAGGATGTTGAGGTTAGAGAATCCACTCTTGGTGTTATGCTAAGATTAATCTTGTTTTATTACACAATTGAAATCCACACATAAGGGAGGTTCCAATCGGAAGGTTTAGCAATTCAGTCCAAATTGTCCAACGTCCATAGCATATGATATTATGTTCATTTGGTGTCCTCAAAACTCATAAAAAGAGTCCAAGCATTCCTTATGCCAAGGTATATGTCTACAACAAATCAAGGTTATGAAACCAAGCATTTACTGTGCCATTTTCATTGTCAATAATGAATCAAGATCTCTACTTTGCAAGTATGATTTTAAACCAAAAGAAAATATTATCTATACTAGTGTTTATAAATGATGATTCATTTTAGCTCATGTTTAAGAGTACCTTAGCATTTACCAAAAGCTTCACCTCATCACCTCAACAATATGATTAGCAACACATACTAGATATGAAGAAAATGAAAAGAAAAATAAAGAAAAAGAAAACTAGAGAAAGGAAAGAAGAAGAAAACTTAGAGAATTACATTGCAATGGCTAATATCCTCCCAATGTATCTATGTATCCCCATACTCATCCAAGGCCCTCTATTTATACACATTTTGGAGGGCTAAATGACAAGAGACAAGCTTTACAAATTTCAAAGGTAGGTATAATAGGTGAGTGCATTTTTCTAACAATTTTCGTCATATTGTATGACAATTCTGATCAGCCAGCTTGATGGTCGATTTTGTCAATGTTGGAGGCTCGATCTGATCAAATGGTCTTCTAGAAAAAATATGCCCCTATCAGTTACTGATCCATAGCCGTTGGAATCAGATCATTTTCTCATGTGGATCGGAAGATATGGTCAAAATACCAAAACGGTGCAGAACAGACGTCATTGCACATCAGCCAACTTGATGGTTGATTTCGGTAGGGAAAACGACTCCGTTTCAAGAAGTGTAAAACATGAAAAAGATAGATATGCCTCTTAGCTTTGCACGGCTACAAATTTCAGCCTTATTGCTTCAGTGAAACTCGAGATATAGCTGATATGCCAAACGGTGTCGGAACTGGAACTGAACTGGATTTGCCCTTAATTCTAGTAATCTGAAATCACTCAAAGAAACTTGTGAAAAACACCAAATTACATAAAAATATAAAAGATCATAAACACAATTAGACTAAACAATAATAACTCGTATTTGACACAAAACAATAATAAAACATAACTAAAAACTATATAATTATACGAGTTATCACACCCCCACACTTAGATTGTTGCTAGTCCCTAGCAACGACTCAATAAAAATAAAATAAGAAAATCTAATCTAATCCATTTTCGTAGGAAATCACGGTGGCACTTAGCATGTGACACAAGCCTTTAAACCCCTAGGTGTCCCTAGTGGACGAGTTTAGTCTCGTGAGGGTTTGCTAGAACGATACCCACAAACATTGAAAAACTAAAATATAAGTAAACTACATACACTAAAAATATTTACTCCTAATCCTTTCAATATAAATTAGAGACAATCTTTGAACAAGTCTTATAAACTAATCAATAGCTCAAAGAATTTCACAAAAATTCATGCTTGAATGTAAATAAATGAGTTAAGCCAATATTAACATAACATATTTCAATCAAAATAGTGCATATTCAACTTAATCTCAACTTCTCACTATACTCTCATGATTTTCACTCTTTAAAGTAGTGGTAAAGTGTTTACACTCAATCAATCTCATGAAAACAGTTCTACCATATGCTTGCTTGTCCACCTATTCTCCACTATTTAGATCATACAACTTCATAAATCAAGAGGTCTTTTTTCAAGGTTGTAATGGGGCCAAAGAGTTATAATGTGGTTAAAGAACAAAAGGATAAAGATATCACAAAGGTTCCAAAGAGTTCATAGAGTTTAGAGACATAATAAGATCATACAAATAAAACTTCTCAAAACTCTTATAAAGCACATAATAACATAGGCTAAATATTCATGTTGAGCCTTTGCATCATTCTAACCAACTTTGTAACATCTTTTTCTAGAAGTTCAAGAGAAGATTTTTTTTTTTTTTTTTTAATATGGGAATGTATTTGACAATGATCCCTTTCTTTTTCTCTTGACTTTTTCTTTTCTTTTCTTCCCCCACACTTATCTTTTGTTTCTAACCCAAATTTTCAACTAAAAATATCCCTTGTTTTTTTTTGCAATATGTCTCAAAATATAAAATCCATCTTTAGAACAAGGGTAAGGATATAAGTATATTTAGGCTAGGTGTAAGTTGTGGTTACCAATAAAACAGCATATTTAATGTAGGCTCAAATTGGCTCACTAGTGGGGATGTTCTCTTAGAACATTAATAATGGATGGCTGTTTGGCTCTGGTTATAATCCTAATGCCTCTATCGTATTCATGTTGTCACATGTATCAATATAGTCTCAAACGGTTTAAAGCAAGTTCTAGAGAATCATGTAATCATAAGAGCACTCAAGAAAGAAATTAGATTGATTTGTATAATGCATCAATCATTATAGGCTCAAAAACTCACAAGGATGATTATACAAGTCAGATTAAGTCTAAACATGCTTCTTTCTCAATCAACATATCATATTAACATTGGCTCATAAAAAGGTTGACATCAAGCTCAATTCTCATGAAAATCTTCTCACTAATAAATCTGTTTTAGACTTATGCAATTCATATCTCATCATTGTATTAAAAAGGAACTAAAACACACTAAAAACACACTAAGCCTAAACATGCTTTTTTTTTTTTGAAGAAGAAGAAGATTAAATCAAACTGACAAGGTATGTCTCAAGTCTCCCTTACTCAGACCTTGTTCAGAATGAATACTTCTAAATTGCTTAAAACACAACAATATATATATTTTTTTTAAATTAGCAAAATATGTCCCTTACCCCCTACTAAAATATGACATTGTCCCCAATGTCAAATTTTAAAGGTAGAATTTAGGAGATATTACCTGCAGAGGTTGCTAACCACTTATTATAACTGAGACACAACAAACAAAATGTTAGATAATGTCACAAAGACAGAGTGCAATCCACTCCTTGCTTGTCCACATCTCTTTTTCTTTTTCCGAGCGTTTGCGAAACAACCGTAGCAGGTAAATACTCATAAGCTTGGAGCTTTTTGAGTAAATCTTCAATGGTTGTAGCAGAAATTATGGTTCTCCTTGCCTCTGAAAACATGAATCCATTATCCACAGCATTATCTAAATATGAAAGCAAATTACTAAAATAACCATTAATATTAAGCAAACCAATGGGTTTCTTATTTGTGACCAAAGATGACCAAGAAGCCACGCAAGCTATTTCTTCCAATGTACCCAGACCTCCTGGTAAAGCAATGAAGGCATCGGCAGAATGGTACATGATTGTCATCCGTTCAGGGATACTCCAGACTTGTATTTCCTTACCCACGGTAGGTCCACAAAAATCTGTAAATAGTTTTGGCACGATTCCTAGAACTGGACTTCCTCCGGCGTGTGCTGCTGTAGCGACTGCTCCCATTAAACCCGTACTACCGCCTCCATAAATCAACTGGATCTTTTGTTGGGCAAGTATTACTCCAACTCTTATGGCTTCATCAGCGAATATGTTATTTTTCCCTGGATAAGCACCTCCAAAGACACAAATTTTTTTAATGTGTTGGGACGAAGTACTTTCCATTTTTTTTCTTTTTCGAGTGCCTGAAAGAGAATGAGTACATGGTGTAATATATAGAGGACTGAGTAGTGAATCAGACAAGAGTAATAATATCGCCGAAAGTGTATCTGACCTGTCAGAAAAAAATGTTAACCTAACAAAAGATTTTTGCGTGATTTCAGGAAGAAAATCAAAAAGAGAAGAAAAATCAACCGTAAAAGACCAATGCAAAAAAAATCGAGAATAATTACACAAATCGAACAACACGTAAATTAAACCGAAATGAAGTTATTGCAAATCAAACCAAAAGCTGAGAAGTCATTTATTGTAGTTGTGATTGTGGCTCACATCTTCCTCTGGTTTTACGTCCAGAAACGGCTTAAACGCCTTCTATGAGTCGAGGATATGCTTCCCATCCAGTTTTCTTACAAGCTGGCAAACAGGGTCTTTTAACATCAGATTCCCAAGATGTTGCCATTCCCTTTGGAATTGCGGCCATAAATCAAGAATTTCTCTTTGTACGTCTCCACTAGGATGCGTCTCAAGAGAAAGTTGGATATTACCCAAATTCTCCTTACTCAGTCCATCCTTAATGAATTCAATTTTTATCATCTCGATTAGAGGACGGAATCCCAATAGAACGACATTTACCATTACACGTCCATCGTGCACATGGTAGGAGTTGTATTAGAAAGATTACCTGAAAAAGTTTCACAATAAAATCTAACTAAACGACGAGATCTAAAATCACGTCGCCAAACAAGCATAAAACAAAGTTAATATACAGATTAGGCGGTATAACCAGCCAATAAAAATAAAACAAAGTTAATATACAATATAAATATAAATATATAGAAAATTAGGCGGTATAACCAGCCAAAATAAATCAAAGTTAATATACAGATTAGGCGGTATGACCAGCCAATAAAAATAAATATACTTATAAACTTATATACTTAGTATTGCTTCCCCGGCAACGGCGCCAAAAACTTGATGGAGACTCAATTAAGAGTTGTAAACCCAAGTGCAGGTTATGTTCAAGTAATAAATTCTCGGGTGTCCGAGGTCGAACCACAGGGAAGCGTATTAGTAAGTATAAGTTTATAAATATATAAGAAAAAAAAAGTAAACAAGATATTAGGGAATCAACAACAAAATAAGATAAACAAGATATTAGAGAACAAAATAAACAAACTATAAAAGAAATTAAACAAGATATAAAAAAAAATAAGAAAGGATGTTGAGGTTAGAGAATCCACTCTTGGTGTTATGCTAAGATTAATCTTGTTTTATTACACAATTGAAATCCACACATAAGGGAGGTTCCAATCGGAAGGTTTAGCAATTCAGTCCAAATTGTCCAACGTCCATAGCATATGATATTATGTTCATTTGGTGTCCTCAAAACTCATAAAAAGAGTCCAAGCATTCCTTATGCCAAGGTATATGTCTACAACAAATCAAGGTTATGAAACCAAGCATTTACTGTGCCATTTTCATTGTCAATAATGAATCAAGATCTCTACTTTGCAAGTATGGTTTTAAACCAAAAGAAAATATTATCTATACTAGTGTTTATAAATGATGATTCATTTTAGCTCATGTTTAAGAGACTAACCTTAGCATTTACCAAAAGCTTCACCTCATCACCTCAACAATATGATTAGCAACACATACTAGATATGAAGAAAATGAAAAGAAAAATAAAGAAAAAGAAAACTAGAGAAAGGAAAGAAGAAGAAAACTTAGAGAATTACATTGCAATGGCTAATATCCTCCCAATGTATCTATGTATCCCCATACTCATCCAAGGCCCTCTATTTATACACATTTTGGAGGGCTAAATGACAAGAGACAAGCTTTACAAATTTCAAAGGTAGGTATAATAGGTGAGTGCATTTTTCTAACAATTTTCGTCATATTGTATGACAATTCTGATCAGCCAGCTTGATGGTCGATTTTGTCAATGTTGGAGGCTCGATCTGATCAAATGGTCTTCTAGAAAAAATATGCCCCTATCAGTTACTGATCCATAGCCGTTGGAATCAGATCATTTTCTCATGTGGATCGGAAGATATGGTCAAAATACCAAAACGGTGCAGAACAGACGTCATTGCACATCAGCCAACTTGATGGTTGATTTCGGTAGGGAAAACGACTCCGTTTCAAGAAGTGTAAAACATGAAAAAGATAGATATGCCTCTTAGCTTTGCACGGCTACAAATTTCAGCCTTATTGCTTCAGTGAAACTCGAGATATAGCTGATATGCCAAACGGTGTCGGAACTGAAACTGAACTGGATTTGCCCTTAATTCTAGTAATCTGAAATCACTCAAAGAAACTTGTGAAAAACACCAAATTACATAAAAATATAAAAGATCATAAACACAATTAGACTAAACAATAATAACTCGTATTTGACACAAAACAATAATAAAACATAACTAAAAACTATATAATTATACGAGTTATCACTGGTGCATTACAAAGACCAAATGGCATACGTTTATGAGGAAAGGTACCAAATGGACATGTGAATGTGGTTTTCTCTTGGTCCTCCGGAGCAATTGCAATCTGATTGTAACCTGAAAATCCATCAAGAAAACAATAATGAGAATGGCCAGCTAACCTTTCAAGCATTTGATCAATAAAAGGTAAAGGAAAGTGGTCTTTGCGAGTTATTGCATTAAGTTTGCAATAGTCAATACAAACTCGCCACCATGTTTGAATTCTAGTAGGAACACGTTCATTCTCATTATTTTTTACAACAGTTACACCAGACTTTTTAGGAACTACTTGGATCGCGCTCACCCATTTGCTATCCGAGATAGGATAGATCACTCCAACATCCAGGAGCTTCAGCATCTCCTTCTTCACAACCTTCATCATAGGTGGTTCAATCTTCGTTGTGCCTCTCTTGTTGGTTTTAACCGTTCCTTTAACAAAATTCGGTGCATGCACATGGAAGGGTTTATTCTCTTGATATCGATAATTGTCCAAACAATTGTTGTCTTATGCTCTCTAAGCAGTTGGATAAGTCATTCTTCTTGCAGATGTGTGTTCTTTTTTGCAATGATGACCAGTAATGTGTCCTTTTCACCCCAAGAACACATATTTCAAATGATCCGATAATGGTTTCATCTCCAAAGTTGGTGCCTAAAAAATGAAAGATAGAAGTTTCTCATCAGATATAGGTAAGTCAATATAAGAAACATCATACCTTTTATCAAGAGATAGCAACACTTGTAGAGATGCTAATGCCTCTTTCACATGTTCACTCAACATTAAGCCCTCTTTACATTCAGAATTTTTCATGCTGAGGTGCTTGCAAATGGCTGTTTTCAAACTATTTTCACCATCTAACTCATAAGCCTGCTGCACTAGGGAATCAATTATATCAATAGAAAAAATAGAGTGTACATCACTAGGGTATCTCATGGCCTCAAAAATATTAAAGCGAATTATCTCGCCATCAAATTCCATAGTAAGGGTGTCATCATGCACATCTATTTTAGTCCTAGCTATTTTTAAGAATGGTCTCCCTAATAAAATGGGTTTTGGATTAGAAGACATCTCATCTTCCGTCTCAAGAACATAGAAATCAGTGGGAAAGACCAACTCATTAACTTGTACAAGGACATCTTCTATAACTCCTTTAAGATGAGTGTTAGAACGGTCAGCAAGTTGTATTATAACATCGGTTTTCTCTAATGGTCTAAGATTCAATGAAGCATAAATTGAGTATGGCATTACATTAATGGATGCTCCTAGATCTAGCATAGCATGCTCAAACCTGGTGTTGCCTATCTTACAAGGAATGGTAAACATACCTGGATCCTTGCATTTAGCTGGGAGTTTCTTTTGAAGAACAGCTAACACATTCTCCCCCACACTTACCTTTTCATTCCCTTTTAACTTCCGTTTAGAAGTGCACAACTGTTTACGGCTATCAGCAGCCATCTCTCCCTTTGTTCCTTTTGGATGATTTGGATCAACTCTTCGTTTGTTCTATGGGTGGAAGCTATGAATTCCCAAATTCTCCTAAATCCTAAGTGAGGTTCATCTTCTTTGGGAGATTGGGATATTCAATGAGAAAGAAAACAAGAAAATAAACTAATTAAAATAGCAAATAAGAATAAACCAAATAACTAATAAACTAAATAAAGCAATCTCCGACAACGGCACCAAAAATTTGATGCACCCAAAATAGTGTATCTTTATTAAACCTTCACTTAATATGATCAATTATAGTAAAGTAGCATGCAAGGGTCGAATCCACAGAGATTGGTTTTTAGTTTATAAATCACTAGTTTAAAACTTAAATTCAAAGAAAGCAAAAGTTAAAGGGGTTTTGAAATCAGTTTAAACTTAAGCAAACAATAAAAATAAGAAAGCAAGTAAACAAGAAGTAATCAGATATGAGAAATGTGGCTAAAGGTTCATTCTCCACCGCTAGACATCATTAAGAAT
Organism: Fremontodendron californicum; assembly: GCA_030761205.1. NCBI lineage: Eukaryota > Viridiplantae > Streptophyta > Magnoliopsida > Malvales > Malvaceae > Fremontodendron > Fremontodendron californicum. The sequence continues at coordinate 3,610,453 of JAULJL010000042.1, forward strand.
CAATAATCATATCTATCAACATCAATTAACTATCAAAATTATCAACCCTAGATAAAAACAAGCTCTATTACCCCAATCTTTCTTTAGTTTATCGTTAAATAGAACAAGCTCTCTATTTAATCTCTAATCACTAGACAACCTAAAATAAGCTCTCTAGATATAATGTAATGGCAACTTTATAATGAGAAAGATAGGTTGATCTAGGCAACAAACACATAAGCTCGGATTGTTTAACCTATATTATGTTCCACTTTGCAATTAGCGAAAACTCTAACATAATCATTAACCATAAATTGCCACTTATAAATAAGAAATCAATACAATTACACGGATCAAGATTCCTAAACTAGCATTAGATAATTATCAAGATCTATCTAGTTGTACACCTAAACAAAGCAAGACAAAGATCATAAACAATTCTTATGGAAGAACATAAGCAACTTTGATAGAAAATTAATGATAGATAGAATCTGAAAATCAATTGCAAAACATGTCTAGGGCTTTGAAATCACCCTTAACCAAAGAGAAGTTTAGCCTTGTAAGGCATAGTTAACATAAACATGAATATTAAAAAAAAAAAAACTAAGAAGAAAACTAAAATGAAACTAAGAGAATAGCGAAGAAGAAGAAGAAGAATATTGATAAATAATCAAAAGCATATCCTAGTTGGTGGCTCAAAAGATGGTATTTATAGAGTTTTAAGACCTTGGAAACCGTTTCTTGCGGATCAAGGAAGCTAAGAGACTGAATAGTGCAAATTAGGCAATTTTCTAGATTTTTATGATTTTTTCTTTTTTGGGGTTTTTGGCCAACTTCCAGTGCCGCAGCGCCGAGTTTCTAACCTTGGGGAGCCATGGCACCCAATTCCGATGCCGCAAGGTCGACTCTCTGTCTGCTCAGTCATCCACTGCTACATTTTCTTGCACTTCATCGGCTGATTTGGTTGACCATTACTTATTGAATTTAGACGTGTAAACTACCGTTGGAAAGGTATTCAAGTCAGCTTCAAAAGTCAAGAGGAAGTTTCTTCAAATAAAGACTTTAACATAATGATTTCTTAGTAACAAGCTCCGGAGGTCAAATCGACATGATTGCTTTGCACTAAGAATTTGATCTTTTTGACTCACAAGTCTTCTTCCATCTTATTATTTTGACTTTATAAGATCTTTAACATCATATTTGACATGTTTCGACTTTATCTCTTGCAAAAATACCTATAATTCACAAAATCATAGTAAAATGTTAAGGAACTTACGAATTAAAACACAAAGTATAAAGAAATAATATATGAAAATGTATGAAATTAAGCACTTATCACTTCACCCAAACCGTTCCTTGACTTTTGGTTTCGCCCAGATAGTGCCAATTTTCGGTTTCATCCAGATCACTTTTCGACTATTGGCTTCACCCATGTTATTACCCGACTACTGGTTTCACCTAGGTCGTTTCAATTTTTGGTTTCGCCAGTAAGGTTAGCACAAGATAAGATTAGGAATAGAGGTTTCGTTGAGGTATTTTCTTTTCTTAAAAGTTGAACTCATTTCTTTAAAATGAGTCAAGCCTTGGTATGTTAGTTAAGAAGCTCAATTTAAGGCAAATTTTTTTTATTTATAGTAAAAAAATGAAAAAAAATCTTTCTTTTCTCCCACACAGGTGATCTTAATGACTGGACAAAATTGTTGTCTATTTGTCTTTGCCCTATTCCTAATTCTCAGCAGTGGCCAAAAAGGGGCAGTTATAGACCCCTAATTTCTTTCGGACCCCTAAAAGTTGATCAGTGGAAGATCAAATTGGAAATGAATTCAGATATAAAAATTGGGCAAAATGGGCTCAAATCCAATTCAATATGGGGCAAAGGGTATGGAAAAAGAAAACCCAAAAAATTACCCCAGTTTGAGCAAATATGAGATTTTAGGGACTAAACTGTAATTTTGGAAAAAAATTGAGAAAAATGGAATTCGAGCTTGGAAAATTGTGAAACTTTTCAAAATTAAGTTTTAGATGTAAGAAGGAAAGGAGAGAGAAAATCCCAAAATTGGGGCCAAAATGCAAATAAGCTAAATTCGGGGACTAAACTACAATTTTGGGAAAAAATACGGGAAAAATGGAATTCGAGCTCGAAAAATTGTGAAACTTTTCAAAATTAAGTTTTAGGATGGAAATAAGGAAATGAGAGAGAAAACCCCAAAATTGGGGCCAAAATGCAAATAGGCTAAATTCGGGGGCTAAACTACAATTTTGAAAAAAATTGAGAAGAATGGAATTCGAGCTCGAAAAGTTGCAAGACTTTCCAGAATTGAGTTTAATATTGGATAGGATGAATTGGATGAGAAAAATCCAAAATTGGGGCCAAAATGCAAATAATCTAAATTCAGGGGCTAAAATGCAAATATACCTAAATTCGAGGAAAGGCCAAGTAGCAAAAAAAGAAGAAGAGGAAGACACTAGAATATTCTAGGTGATTTTCGGCTAAGAGAGATAGAGAGAGAGAAGAAAAAGATAAGCACATGCCATGTTAAGAGGAAACGACATGAGTCACCATTATGTAGTACATGAGTTGGCATTTTTGGCCAATGAGGAGCACTCTTAATGGTTAAGGATGAAACCTCATTGGCTAAAGCCATGTGATATTGACAAGATGGCACTTAGTATATTAGGTTGCATTTTTGGCCAATAAGGTGCACTCTTAATGGTTAAGGATGAAAGCTAATTGATTAAGGCCATATGATAGCCATGTGATATTTGCCAAGATGGCACTTAGTACATTAGATGACAATTTTGGCCAATGAAAGAGCACTCTTTGTGTCAAATAGGAATTCTATTGGCTAGCCAATGGGTGGCATTTTAATGTGTAAGGATTAATTTTCATTGGCTAGGCAACATGATGAAGCTAAGTGCCTAAAAAAAAAAAAATAGAGGAAGGGATATGTTCAACAAGGCATTTTTGACCAAGGCTATAGGGTAGGCTAAAGGGAGATATTTTTTGAGATTTACTATTCACTACTCATCTTGGCAAAAATTTCTCAAGGAGAAAAGGAAAGGTAGATAGAAAAAAGGAGAAAAATGGAGGATTTTTAAGGTTTCTTCATAGGCTTCACTAAGGTAGTTTTACTAGTTTTGCTATTTCCATTCATATTTTCCTTAAAAGTTTGATGTTTTTCTTCATTTCTTTTCTTGTTCTTAAGGTTTTCAACTATGTTTTTTGAGAAAACTTCTTTTCTTCTTTTCTTCTCTTTTTAAAAACTACAAAGGTTTGCTAAAAAACTACAAAGTTTACAAAATTTTCCTCCATTTTTCCTATTTGGCCGAACCTAAAGGGGGTCTTTTGTGCTTGTTTTAGCTTCATTTTTCTTGCTTGATATTGAATGTGGGTTGTGCGATTGTGGTAGGATAGATGATCTTCCATTGTTTGCTTTCAAAAAAAATGAAATAAAAAGGTTTTTGAGCTTCATGATCTTGGTTGCTACCAAGTGATGGCTATAGGCAGATCTAGTATCCAAGGGGCTAGCCTTGAGCCAACCTTTGTTTTTCTTGTTTGTTTATATATCCTTGCATATATATATATATCTTGCTGGTTGTGTGTTTTATATTGCTTATTTCTCTTTGAAAAAATGATTTTGAGCTTGATGATCTTGGTTTTTACGAAGTGATGGCTATAGCCGGATTAACATCCAAAGAGATAGCCTTGAGCCAATCATTTTTGCTTGTTGTAAATCATGTTTTCAAACCATTTCCAACATGGTTTTGTTTAGGATCAATCAATGATCCATAGTCAAAATCTATTTTACAAACTAGTTGGAAAAAACAATGTTTTGCAACTTGGATATACTGATTTCGGACAATATTTTCACTATGTATTTTTTTTCCAAATAAAAAATTGTTTCTACCTCATTTACTTTATCATTTGATGAACTTAATTTTAATTTTTCATATTTTTTTTTAAATTTTTTATAAGGGGTAAAAAAATAGTTTAGTAAAACTGGGTTTTGGGTGGCTAAAACAAGCTTTAAAGATAGCAAAGGTCTCGTTTTTTCTTCACAAAAGGGGAGGGGCTGGCTGAAACTCTTGGCTACTGTTTTGAGGTTTTTTTCATAGTCTTTTAAAGTTTAAAAATTGTTTTTAGGAAAATCGAGTCATGGGTAGGTAAAACAAGCTTCAAAACCGAAAAAAACTTGGGCTTTTATACTAGGCCATTCGGCTATCTTGGATTTCTTTTCCAAAATTGCATTATTTTATACTTGTTTTGATTTTCAAAATGTTTGCATTAAGGCTCGTTTAGAGGTATTCGGATGTCAAACAATGGCATTCGGATGCCTCTTAATCCGAGCAAAAATTCGTGCTCGAAATCTTTTAATTTTGAATTCCAATTTAAGTTTCCTTCAAAGGTAGTGGGACATCTTTTTAGGTATTTGCACATCCTCTCTTTAAGAGAGAAACACAATCTGTTTTCATGCTTTGCATATTTTAAAAAACGGTTTTTACTAATTTTTTAGCATAAAAACGTACTTTCTCGATTTCATAAATATTTGGCAAGAATCATTTCTTAATCTTTGCCTAGATTGCCAGGGAGGTTAGGAAATCTTTCAATGCACTTGTTTATGAAATTACGAAGTATGATTTTCATTTTACTCGGAATTACATAAGTGTTATGTGAAAGAAGTATTTTCCAAGCTTTGTAGGGGAGTGTGAAAATATTTTTCCGACACATGCCATTTATGTAATTTCACAAAGAAAATCCATGAAAAAAGAATTTTAAAATAATGATGTGTGCATATTCTATGTTCATGCATATTTCATGATGAGTTCATTTGATAATTGATGTCTACATTTGCCATTTTGATCATGATAATTCTATGTTTATGAATATTCCATGATGATGTCATTTTATGATTTATATTCATGTTGCTATCTTGATTATGATGTGTTGATGGATGTGAATATTCTATGATGATGTCATTTTATGATTGGTGCCTATATGACATTTTTGTATGCCATGTCATAATAAGATTTGCCATGTCATGTTTGCCATGTCATGCAGGTCATGAATTCTTTTGCCATGTCATGTATGCCATGTCATGAATTCTTTTGCCAAGTTATAATAATATTTTTCATGTCATGAATTCTTTTTCCATGTCATGATAATTATTCATGTTGTTTGATTCGTATTTATATCTTAGTAATAATTTGCATATCCATTATCACTTTTAAATGATTTTAAATGCATGGAAAATAATAATAGTTTTTAATAAAATAAGGTTGTTCTCGAGTTAGAATAATTCATGAGTTCTCTACTAGGTTTGTTAAGGAGAATATCATCAATTATAATTAACAACGAAATATCCCTTTTCTCAAAAAAACAAGGGTGATTTGGAGAATTTCAAAATAAAGAAAATTTTCTATGTTTTGCCGGGCCTGCCGAGAAATATAAAAAAATTTATGTTAATAAATTCCGGATCATTCTCAAAGAATATGATTGTTTTTAAAAAGGAATTATTTTTTTAAATATCGAAGTTAAAACCGAATTTAATCGAGACTTCATGATAACCCGTGATTAATAAGGTACCATTTTATATAGGCGTTGTTGGGGTGCTAATCCTTCCCCGTGACGTAATCGACTCCCAAACTGCTTTTGTTTTTCTATGGTTTTTAAAGCGCAGACCTCGAAATTGGTTTTTCTTAAAATGTTTTAATTATTTTTAAAATATTTTATAAAAACCGATTTTAATAGGTGACCGATCACACCTAGCCAAAAAAAATCGGTGACGACTTCATTTTCTTTTTCAAGATTGTTTTCAAACCCTTATTTTTATTTAAGAGGAACAATTTTTCTTTTCCTCTTTCCCCCCACTTCTTTCAACGTCACTTGACAAGTCCCGCGACGGGATCACGATATGACAACTATCATAAAATAACTTATAACTTATAATATCATTTAATATATATTTTTTATCATTTAACAATCATAATATTTTTCTGTTGATTCAATACCTAAAATTTTTTAAAAATATTTCACTCACATCAACCTATCTCATATTGTTATTCAATATTTTAATTTTCACTGATCATTTCAATACAATATTTTTTTAATTCAATAATATAAAAATCAAAAAAATTAATATGATCTTATTTTTCAAACAAAATTAAAGAATCGATTATTATACGACACTTGACACAAAATTGAGAGTTATTTAAATAGTGTCAATTTGACTTGACAATTTTGAATACGACACGGGATAAATAATTAAAACCAAGGTAGTCAGTATCGTACCGGTGGATGTACCGTTTTTGTTCTGGTACTGGTACGTGCCGATACTGGTGTGTTTCGACGTACCGTTTTGGGTTTACTGGTAATTTTTAAATATTTTTTCATATATTTATATGTATAGTTTATTTTCAAGTTTTTTCATAAAATATATATTATATACACATGCAAATATAAATCCATTACATGCATATATATGTTTTTATACAAATATAAATTTTAAATATTTAATATCTAAAATTTTTAAACATCAAATAGGTAAAATAAATGTTAAAATGTTAAAACAATATAGTAAATTATGTCCAATAACCTAATTTAATGAACATATATATATTAAATATAATTATGAAAAAAATAAAAATATCATGACATAAAATTTATTGAAATTGGTTTAAAAATTCAAATAAGTGAATTTTTAAATAAAAAAATTTAAAAAAATCAAAATCTTGTACCAACCGATACGTACCGGTACTGACAGGTATTGACCGGTACAGACCGGTACAAGCCGGTAATACCGGTACGGGCCAGTACCAAAACCAAAATGGAACGACACTGATACCGTTTCGGTTTACCTTGAAAACGATATGTACCGATAACTCTGATTAAAACACTACATGCCAAAAAAAATAACACGAATACACAAATGTGTCAAAATCTATATAAAATGAATTATTAACGCATCAAATTTTAGATAAATATTTAATACCTTAAATACGATTATAACACGAAAAATGAACACGACGCAAATAGAAGAATTTTTTTTTTTCTTTTCTTCCTCTTTCCCTTTCTTTATCTTTTCTTCTTTTATTCAAAAGAAAAAAAAAATAATGATAGCCACAATCGTGGCAAGCAAATTCAAATCAATTTCCCTTCAATTGCATAGTATTATCTTAGTATTCTTTTCTTTTTTTTTCGTTCTTCTCGAAATGCTACTCATACATATATGCAATACATATGTCGTATTTATACTATTATAAATATCTATAATATATATAAAATCACGAATGTGAAAAATCTTTTAAATTGAACAAAATATCCATTATTGTTCATTATATTACTAATTTGCCATTTTAAATATTTTTTCTTATTAATAAAAATTATTCAATTTATAAATAAAAATTCTAATTCTATTGAAAGACTTTAGTTAAAAGAATTTATTTGATAATAAATAAAAAAGTTAAAATTTACATTAAATTACTTTACCTTCAAAGTTAAATTTTTTTATTATTAACTTTAAAAAGTAAATAAAAAAAAGTTATATTAATCTAATTTTAAATGTTAATGCAAATTTTGATTGTTTATATAATATGTAACTTTATGCTCAATATATAAATTTTTTATAAATACAATTTTTATAATATAAAATAATTTATATTATATTACAAATAGTAATAAGATTTATTTCATTCTTATTTACGATTTAACTTATAAATATTAATAAAATTTATCATTGAAAATTTTAATATCATGATGAGAATTTAAAAAAAAAAAATTATTAGAACATTTTAGATAATGTTTTAACAATTAAATTATGTGTAGAATTATTAAGTAGTTAAATTTTATAAAACAATAATTGCAAAATTAAGGTTTATTAAGTAACTAAATCTCATGTTATTATATATTTATGTCAACTTTTGATTTTAAAATATTCATCATATAAAGTTTGAAAAGGTTTGAGAGCTCTGTTTTTTTAGAATGGATAAATGCTTTTTTTTTTTTTGTCATTTAATTGGCAAGGTAATAGTTTCCATCAACTTAAATCATAGTTGTGGTCAAATTACTCAAGATGATTTTGTGATTTTTCTTTTTTTTAAAAGGTTTTATAATATATATTTTTTTTAACTTATATTCCCATAGTATTATCTTTGATTAGTATTTTTTATTATGAAAAAATATATTTTTTCTATAAATAGATGTAACAATTTCTTATTTAACATATTTCAATGTCTCATACATTAGATTATTAATATGCTTACATCTTTCAATAAAAAGTTATTGAACATTTGCACTGTTAATGAGCTTACATCTTTCAAGAAATTTGAAAAAATCATTTTGTTGGTATAACAAAATTGATTGGTGAATATATATATGTATATAATAAAATAATATTTTATTTTATTTTATTCATTTAAAATTTATGAATTTCTATAATTCCATACTATTAATTATTCTTTACTTTATTTTATTTTATCAATTTTATAATTTTCTTAAATTATTGTCAATTAATGAATGATGAATTATTTTCAAAGTATTTATTATCTATTATAATCAGCTTATAATCCTACTATAGTCTTAATTTACTTCAAAGACTTAATTAATTTTTTTGAAAAATTGAAATCGTCAAATTTAATAAAACTTAATATAGTTTTTACTTTTATCCTACAAGAGTGGTGTTAGGTTTTAGACACTTTACACCTTGGAAATAAGTTAAAATTTTCAAAACAATAGGGTTATCATCTAGAAATATTACAATTTGTTTAAAGATAAAGAGTTTATTCAATTTCTCTATTTATTTTAATAACTATATATTTTGTCTTACGTTATTGCTTTTGATTTTTTTATCGGTCTATTTTGTATTAGGTGTTTGGTTTGGTTTGCTTTACATTATTTATTGTTGGATGATTGATTAATATTATTAGTGTAGTGCTTCTATTTTGAAAGCTATTTAATCGTAACATATTAGTAGTACTATTTGTCAATGGGCTTAAGGTATTGAAATGAATATATGAAATTAAATATGTATTAGGCTATAAAAGTGAAATAACGTGATCTTATAACACCTTGGAGAATCTTTTATTTTCACAGGATTTAATTAATTTATAAAAAATATCGTCCTTACTAATTACCTTTTTTTTTCATTTTTAAGATAAATAGACATTTTATCATCTAAAAAACATATCAAGTAGCTTGCTACAAAAGATATTTGCTTATCATGTTTTTATTTACAAAAGATTTGTTTATGTAATTGCTACATGTTTGGCTTATAAGGAGTTAAGATTGTTTGCATCTTCTCAACAAGAAATTAGGATAATTAGGGCATACAATATAATAACTATTTTCATATTTTTTTTATTATTTAACAAATACAAGATAATAAATGTGTAACATTAGATGCAATGCATGTGACACGACATGCCATTAACTCGATAATTATTAATTATTATTATCTTTAATATATATAAAAGCACGAATGTGGAGAATCTTTTGAACTGACAAAAATAGCTATTTTTGGACATTATATTTCTAAATTTCCCTTACAAATATATTTTTATTATTAATAAGATTTATCTAATTTATAAGTAAAATATTTAATTTCATTAAAACACTTTCGTTAAATGGATTAATGTGATAATAAATAAAAAAGAATTAAAAAATTATATGAAATTGTTTTGTCTTAAAATTTTTAATTTTTCACTAACCTTAAAAAATAAATCAATTCATTTGAAATTAAAAAAAAAATTAAAATTTTTATTGAATTTTTATTTTCGTAATTAACTTCTCATTAATATTAAAAGTAACAAACTTTATAATAATTTGATATAACTTGCACATGAAACAAACTTATATGTTAATGCAAAATTTAGTAATATACACTTTATTAATTTTATTTGTTTTTTAAATATACAATTATATATTAAATATATAAATTAACAAGCATTCACATGCGAACACATTTGATACCAAATACTAGTATATATAAAAGCATGAATACGGAGAATATTTTGAATTGACAAAAATTGTAACAACCGAGATTACGTACAATCATGTAAAGTTAAATCCCGAAAATTTTAAGGACAAACTTGAAAATTGGTAAGAAGTTATAAGTGAATGAAATAAAAGAAGAAAGGATCAAATTGAACATATTAAAAAGTTTAGGGGCTTAATGGTTATTTATAAAAAGTTTAGGGACCAATGTGCAATTATACCAAAAATTTATCTCTTATGTTTATTTTATATCTTGAAAACTCTAGAAAATTTCTTCCTCTCCCAAGTAGCAACCGGCTCTCCTATCCTCCCTCTCTCTCAAAATTCTCTTCAAACAACTCCACCAAAATCTCAACAACAATTACATCCAAGGTTAGTTTCTTGATAAATTCTTCCTTTTCTTTAGATATTCTACTTGAGCATGCTAAGATCTTAGCTCCATAAACATGTTAAGGTCTGAAATCCATCTATTGAGTATGAGTTTTACTCACCTTTGGTAAGAATTAAAAGGATTTGAAAGCATGAACAAGAAAATGGGAAGAAAAAGCAAAACAGGGGAAGTTGAGCATGCTTGCTGTTTGGATTTTATGGGTTTGGCACAGCTGGGTTTTTATTTTATTTTTTTATATTTTTCCTAGAAACTATAATTCAATATGAGAATTTTGGTTTTTGAATCACCCAAAACGGATAAGCGGTTAAAAAGATAAAATTCGGTGAAGTTGGTTGTTCTGTGTTGACCCCTGTTTCAGCATGGTTTCGGGATTTATCAGATTTTATCAAGATTTTGTTCTAATTGTCTAAGTTAGTTATTTTCTTCATCAAGTAGACCTATTGTTTGAAATAAACCAATTGGAATCACTTCAAAATTCCTTACCAAACTCAAGTTATGATTTTCTATTCTAGCTTGATAGTAAGGACTTTATTGCTTAAGATAAATATAGTACTAAATGATGGTTATGGATTATGAAAATCTCTAAGGCATGGAGTACTAGAAAGTAATTTGATAAGGACATGAATATGGAGTTGAATTATGGAGAAAATGATTATGGAAATGATATTAAAAATTAAGAATATGTTGTTTTGAGTATGAAAAATTAGTATTGACTATGGGGTAGATTAATGGGACTTAAGTTGCATTCATAATTGTGTAATGCTTGGAGCATGTATAGATACTAATTATTGTTAATCTCTAGGCCAGTAGATCTGACGTCACTTGTGGATCTCGAAGTTTTAGATCGAGGTGTACAGTGAGATCATCTCAAGGATTGTGAGTAGACGACAACTATAGTTATTTGAAATTTCTTTAATTATAATTATAATTTTTTTAGCATGATATTTATTTTATGTATTAAAGGTATATACGATATATAATCATATGAATTGATTTGTTATTAAAGTACATTTATTTCAAGAAATATTATATCGAGTAAGTTGGTTGATTTATGAAATATGATTATACATAGAATTTGACGTACATGGTTTTGGCTCCACCTGACTTAATGTATGAGATTATGCCCTTGATCGGAATACGGGAGCTGCGTGCTACGTCTTTGTGGTGGGAGCCACCTCCAGAGTCCCTATCCCTTTATATTAGCCTTTTTGGGGGCACATCATAGCGACACATATGCCTTTGGGGCGTCCTATGGTGGTATTGGCCTTTGGGGCCCGGCTACTAGTATGCCTACATGGATATTGCCTGGTTATTTCATGGATGTATTCTTATGCATGACAGTAAGTTGGAGCCCAACTATACGTATCTTGATTTACTTTACAGATTTTATACATTGATTTAATATTATAATATTATTATACATTTGAAAACTTTGCTACATCTTTGAATTACTCATTATGGTTTTACTATTATTTATTTTGAAAATGTCAATTATGCTTTACAAGTTACCATTATAGTTTTCACACGCTATAATGCTGTCTACTCATTGAGATATTCATATATCTCACCTCTTCTTATTTCTCATTTTCAGGACACAGTTAGGTGTCGGGATTATTGCCTTCCTCTACTCTCCGCTTCAAGAGTATATTGACGTGGTGGGCATCATATCTAAATTTCTAGAAGATTTGATCTTTTGATGTTTTTATCTAGTAAAACTTGCTGAGATATGTTTACTTCTGGAGATATTATATATATTTGAAGATATGAGACGATAGATCAATATGTTTTGACTTGAGCATAAATTGATCATGGATAATTTTTGAATATGCATGGATATATGTGATAATAGTATTGAGAAATATTGCTGGTTGAGGATATGAATTGACTGTTATTTGCAGGAGGGTTAAAGTTGAGATAGAAAGGAAACTCTGCCGGATTTTAGGTAGATTATCCGGACAGGGTGTTTTAAAAATGGTCATCGTTGTTCATTAAATTTCTAAATTTTCATTGTAAATTTCTTTACTATTATTAATAAGATTTATCTAATTTATAACTAATAATTTTAGTTTCATTAAAACACTTTTCTTAAATAAATTTATTTGATTATAATAAATAAAAAATAATTAAGATTTATATTAAATTACTTTAGTTTCAAAGTTTTAATTTTTTATTAACCTTAAAATAAATAAATTTATTTAATAAATAAAATAAGAGTTAAAACTTACATTAAATTTATTTATTTTTGTACATAATAAATTTTATATTAATTTGATATAATTTGCACATTGAAGAAGCTTTTTATGTTAATATGATTATATATTTTAAAATACATAAAACAACGAAAATTCACGTGTAACACACGTGACAATAAATACTAATCATAATAAATCAAATTAACCAAACTTAATTGATGCAAATCTAAATTAGATCATAGTGAAAATATATATAATAAATGATACATATGTCATGATCTAAAATTTAAATATTTTCTAATTAGTTTTGTTTTAAAACTTTTGTTTTGAAAATTTACACACTTACCAATTCTTTTACAGTTAACTTATTTTTTCTCAATTTTTTAATTTCATTCACGTGATAGATGTGTCAAACAAGTAAAAAATAAAAGTGGTGGCAAGAAGAAGAAAAATCGCAACATAATTTATAATCTACTAGAATTGATATACCCATTATGTTGATAAAAGGAAAAAAAAAAAAAAAAAGCTTTAGAAGATAAAAAAGAAGTTACATCATGCAAGTAGTTTTTTAAAAAGAATGGATAGTTTTTAAAGAAGTATGCATTTTTTGTTTCAAAAAATATATATTTTATAAAAAAATAAAAATATTAATACTTAATTTTATTATTTGTTATTATTAATTTATTTTTTGTAAAATTAATAACTGAATTAGTGTCATTTGACTTGTGACATCAAAATCAATCAGCAACGTTATTAATAGTATAGATTATATCTATATCTTTAATCTGTAACATATATAAAAGCACGAATATAATAAATCTTGTGAATTGATGAAAACAGACATTATTTTTTATTATATTTTTAATTTGCCATTTAATATTTTACATTTATTATAATTATTAACATTTATCAAATTGACTATTCAGATATATTATAAACCAACCCCTATAAAAATAAAAAATAAAAAAACTTAGCTATTAGGTTATCAAACTAATCAACTTTATCAAATATAAATCAATTATTAAGATTTAAACTTTTATCAACTTTGATTTAGCTCCAAGTTTCTATTTTATTAAAATAAAACAATAATTGAATTTATAAATAAGTATTTGAACATTTTTTGTTGGATAATAATGTGGCCCACATGATAATTTAATAAAGTCAAGATAATTATTTAATTATCTTGATAATTACTTAGTGATATTATCTTAGTAAATCCTATTCAAGTTAAACTATTCTAGTGATAAGAGTTAAAAATAACTTCTCTATCTCAGTAACTGATAAGGATAAGGATTCCTTGATGGTAGGATTTAACTATATCAGTTATCTAGTATAGGTCGCTAATCAATTATCTGGATAACTATAGAAAACACAAAAAATAGACTAGAAGGTATAAACTAAAGTGAGTGAGTTTATTTGAGTATTTGGAGCAATGTCGCTTTTCTTGATCAACAATGGTTGGGGGTACGCTTTAGCTTTTAATAACTTACATGTAGTAACAAAGTCATTTCTCTAGTTATGTTGTTCAAATATTAAAAATATACTTTTAATTTATTCTTAAGTATGTTTTTTAAAGCATGCATGTATTAATTTGCTTCAGAATCATATTTCTATTTTTTGACAATATATCATATATGAATTTTTCGTTGAAATGATTATTTTTAGTATCAAATCGTTTCATACTAATTTGATATATTAATTAATATATGGTTTTCTCAAATCTAATTTCATATGTTTAAATAAAATTAAAAATTATCAAAATATCATAAATCAATAGCATGTAAAACAAGTATTACTCCAAAATTGTGAAATTGCTTATTGATAATCATTTATGATGTTATGATTGAAATCAATGAATTGATTAGATGTATATGCTCTTCTATTATTTTTTGGACGCTTTTAATTTTATTTTTGAAGCATGAAACAAGAAAGTTTAGAGAAATCCCAAAATCTTTTTAGATTGATTTAATTCTTATTGTTTTTAATCAAATTGATACTTGGGTTATGTTAATATAGTATAAAATCATATTTTAGGGTCTTTAATCGCATGAAATATTTATTATTTATTATTTAATATTTTTACATGATTGAATGGTAAATATTTATGCCTGAATTTTTTGGAATTTTATTTTATGGTAAAATATTTTGGCATGTTGAGAATATGTTGGCAGTATGTACTCTCCCCGTAAAGTGACCAATATTTTTGTACTCTCAACCTAAAGTGAAATTCATGATTGAATATTTAGTAAAATTTTATTTTGAATTTCAATTTTATTTGTAATATGCACACAAATATGCCATGAAATTAATTAATTCTGATCTTGGACACATTTTTTTATGTTATTGAAGCATGTATTTTTTTTATGGAATGAACATATTATTTAAAGAGAATTATATTCCATAAAGGGTCTAGATAAGACCATATGAAGACCTAATGTGGTCTTGGCTTCTATGAAGCATAAAAGGGATTGATTTTCATAAAGGATCTAGATAAGACCATATGAAGACCTAATGTGGTCTTGATTTCTTTGAAGCATAAAGGGGTACAGAGGACCAAATGTGGTGCTGACATGTTTATTATTTTATTTTGGGATTACTTGTGTCAACCCACCACACTTTGAAATCTTGAACATATTTTTTATATGTTATTATATCATGTATGCAATTATTTAAAATATGCATGTATTATGTCATTAATAAAGTTCTAAATCACTAGTTTGAGAATAGCCATAACATCTTAAGTTGATTGATTTAGATAAAATTAGTAGTTATTTAATTCTTTAAATAACTACATATGAAAAATGACATTAATATGTAATTATTTGTGATATATTTGCAATATTTAATTATTACAATATATAATGTTATCTTCCGCTGCAATTATTTTATGATATGCAATAAATTTTTGCATACATGTTAGATGTCATTATTAAAGTTCTAAATCACTAGCTTGAGAGTAGCCATAGCATCTTAAGTTGAGTGATTCAGATAAATAAGTAGTTATTTAAAATAAAATTTTCTTTAAAGAACTACATACGGATAATGACATCGATATAAAATAATTTATTGCATAAAAGTTAGATGTCATTATTAAAGTTCTAAATCATTAGCTTGAGAGAAGCCACAACATCTTAAGTTGATTGATTTAGATAAAATTAGTAGTTATTTAAAATAAAGTTTTTTTTAAAATAACTATATAAGGAAAATGACAATAATATGGATTTATTTGTGATATGCAATAAATTTTATGCATGCATGTTGGATGTTATTATTAAAGTTCTAAAACATTAGCTTGGGAGTAGCCACAGCATCTTAAGTTGATTGATTTAGATAAAAGAAGTAGTTATTTAAAATAAAATTTTTCTTTAAATAAGTATATAAGAAAAATGACATCGATAAAGAATTATTTTATAAAAATTAGTTATTTGGCCCCACAAAGAGATAATTAATTTTTGTTAAGTGATTAAAGTGATAAAATAGGATATCATCAAGATTTTTCTAAGCCCACAGGTATGGATTATTTAATTTTGGTATTTTAGTAATTGTTTTATCATAAATTTATGTAAATTTATATGCATTATGCACCTCGGCCCACAGGAAGGTTTGAATTTACTATTTGAATATTTTTCACTACATGATTTTGTTCTTGGATTTTACAATTATTTCTAATAGTTTGATAATTGAGGCTGTTATAAGTTAAATGTTACTTGGTGATGAAATTACTTGATTGAAAAGAGAAAATTGAGTTATTTTTTGGGTGTAAGGACCTTGACTTGGCGCTTCGGGGGGACAAACATGTCCTCAATGAATCAAGTACGCAAAGGTAAATGGATTTGTATGTATAGTGGGAGAAATCTAACCGTTTTAGTATGATGTACATCAAATCTTATATTAGTAAGTCCATTCGAGGTTCCACCCCAAATTATGATAATGTTAAGGATTACTTGAAAGCCACTAGTTTATTAAATTTGATAAGGCTTTGGCTATCACCCTGATAAGGAAGCTTTAAGGAATAAAGCATAACAGTTCTAAAAGTGTGCATGGGCATATTATGGAATGTGAGTAACATTGTTGCTCAACTTAAGTTTTAGAAATTGAGTTTTCTGAGTTATTTTTTATCCCTTTTATATTCAACTCTTTTCAAATGAGTATAGACCATTCAAAACACACATATAGTAAAATGATCTACCAATGAACTCTTAACTATGTGTGCTCAAGAGGAAGAGAGATTGAAGGATGAGAAATTAGATATAGCTTCTTAGTGACTCATGGTAAAAGGGGTGATAAGAATGACAAATGTGTTCTAAAAGTGAAGAAGGAAAGAAAAATGATAATAAAGTAAAATGGCGTCAAATACTTCTTTTATAGGAAAACTTAGACACATAAAGAAAGATTGCCTAAAGTATAAAAGGAGCCTCGAAAAGAAAGGTAAACTCATTTCTTATGTATGTCATGAATATTTTTTGTTGATGTTCCTCATAATGCATGGTGGTTAGACTCTGAATCAATGAATCATATTTTTATTACCATGTAAGGTTTCATAAAGCTAAGGAAATCGAAGGAAAATGGGAAAAACATATACTCCGAAAATCGATTACCTTTACATATGGAAGGAATAAAGACTCTAAGGATCATTTTGAAATCAAGATCTATTTTAAACCTTGGAGAAACTTTTTTTTATGTTCTATATTTTCCAATAAATTGTGATTTCCATTCCTAAATTAGAAATTTGGAGTTTTGAACTTAAGTTTAAAATTTCTATTGTTGAAATTTCAAAGGATAATGTTTCTATTGGTTTTTGTCATTTAATTGAATGTTTATACAAAATTTATTTGGATCTTGAATATGAGAATAGTTTGTTAACTGTGCATTCGATTTCTGGTAGTAAAAGATGTGCTATAAACTCTTAAAAGTTGTGGTATAAAAGATTGTGTCATATCTCTAAACAGAAATTTAGGAGATTGGTAAATGATGGAATCCTTAAAACTTTTGATTTCATTGATTTTTACACTTGTGTTAGTTGCATTGAGGAAAGCAAACTAACAAGTCCACAAAAAAAAAAGGTTAAAAGAAGCACTGACATTTAAAAGATCATACACCTTCCCCTAAGTTTATGGAGTAATGCCTTTAAAACTGTTATTTATGTCTTAAATAAAGTTCCAACTAAATCAGTTTCTGAAACTTCTATTGGATTATGGAATAGTTAGAAATCCAGATTAAGACATTTACGTACTTGGGGTTGTCCAGTAAAAGTGAAGGTCTATGACCCACACATAAGAAAACTGGATCCAAGAACAGTTAGCCATTATAGGTTATGTGGTTAACAAAGGGTATAGGTTTCGTTGTCCCTCGCATCAGTCCTGTGGGAGTGACTTTCCTTGTAAGGTTGATATTGAGGAAGAAATTAAAGTGGATGAATCTCTTGTAAAGGGCTTGATTGTTTTTCAAGACAAACCTACAGAATTAACTGGAAAACAATCACATCAAGAACAACCTTTATAAGAGAACAACAATCTCACTAAGAATTCTATTATAATAGAATTGAAAAAAATCCAACAAGACAAGAAAAGTAGCTATTTCTAATGATTTGTTGTATACTTGCAAAAGTCTAATTTTGATATTGGACCTAAAGATGATTTCGTTCTCATAAACCATGAGTAGTGAAATTCTACTCATAAAGCTATGATAAAAGAGATGAAACCAATGGCTAACAATCCAGCCTAAACTCGTTGAATTACCATCCGGTAATGTTAAACGATATAAGGTTAAACTTTTCGCCAAAGATTTCACTCAAAAGAAAGATATTAATTACCACGAAATCTTCTTTCCAGTTTCTAAGAAAGATTCATTTGGAATTATCATAGCTCTTGTAGCTCATTTTGATTTAGAGTTACATCAAATGGATGTGAAAACAACTTTCTTAAATGGAGATCCTGAAGAAGAGGTATACATGATTAAACCTGAAGTTTTCTTTGAAAATAGTTATTTGGTTTTCAAATTAAAGTAATCAATATATGGACTAAAACAAGCATCTCGTCAAATGGTATATAAAGTTTCACAATGTTGTGACATCATTTGGTTTAACTGAAAATGTTGTTGATCCTTGTATATACCTTAAGGTCAGTGGGAGTAAGTTCATACTTTTAGTTCTACATGTTGATGAAATTCTCTTTGCAAGAAGTAATTTAGCTTTGTTACATAACACAAAAGCTTTTCTTTCACAAAATTTGATATGAAAGATTTGGATGAAACCTCTTATGTCATAAGCATAAAGATTCATAGAGATAGGTCTGAAAAGACATTAAGTCTATCTGAAGAAACCTATATCAAAAGGGATTTTATAAAGATTTAGGATACAAAGTTGTTCATCTACAGTGGCACCAGTTGTGAAAGGGGATAAATTAAGTTTAACTCATTGTCCTCGAAACAAAGGAGCAGATTAAAGGCATTATATATGTTTCTGCTGTTGGTAGCCTTATGTATAGTCAAGTTTGTACAAGACTTGACATAAGGTTTGTAGTAGGAATACTTGGCAGATATTAAAGTAATCATGGCCTTGATCATCTGAAATCTGCTACAAGAATTATGCTATGAAGTAACATTACAGGCATTAAAATTGAGATATTTTATCTCTGATTTGAGAGTTGTCAATTTTTGCAAGGCCATTGAGTATTATGATAACTCTTCTATAGTATTCTTTTATAAGAATGATAAAAGTGAAAATCACATCAAGCGTATCGATATAAAGTATTTTGCTATTAAAGATCATGTAGGGAAACAAGAAGTGGATATTCAACACATTAGTACAAACTTGATGGTCACAGATCCCATGACTAAAGCATTGTCGATAATACAGTTTATTATCATGTGGATCATATGAGACTAAGTAATGTCTGTTAAAGTGTGGTTTGACTTTTTTAACATGCTTAATTTTGTTATTTTCACATCTTAGAATTTATGAACATGTTTCAGTTTGTGCAAATAAAGTTTACATGTTTGTTTGCACCTTGAATGATGATGGAGACTCAATTAAGAGTCGTAAACCCAAGTGCAGGTTATGTTCAAGTAATAAATTCTCGGGTGTCCGAGGTCGAACCACAGGGAAGCGTATTAGTAAGTGTAAGTTTATAAATATATAAGAAAAAGAAAGTAAACAAGATATTAGGGAATCAACAACAAAACATAAAAGAAATTAAACAAAATATAAAAAACAATAAGAAAAGATATTGAGGTTAGAGAATCCACTCTTGGTGTTATGCTAAGATTAATCTTGTTTTATTACACAATTGAAACCCACACATAAGGGAGGTTCCAATCGGAAGGTTTAGCAATTCAGTCCAAATTGTCCAACGTCTATAGTATATGATATTATGTTCATTTGGTGTCCTCAAAACTCACAAAAAGAGTCCAAGCATTCCTTATGCCAAGGTATATGTCTACAACAAATCAAGGTTATGAAACCAAGCATTTACTGTGCCATTTTCATTGTCAATAATGAATCAAGATCTCTACTTTGCAAGTATGATTTTAAACCAAAAGAAAATATTATCTATACTAGTGTTTATAAATGATGATTCATTTTAGCTCATGTTTAAGAGACTAACCTTAGCATTTACCAAGAGCTTCACCTCATCACCTCAGCAATATGATTAGCAACACATACTAGATATGAAGAAAATGAAAAGAAAAATAAAGAAAAAGAAAAAGAAAACTAGAGAAAGGAAAGAAGAAGAAAACTTAGAGAATTACATTGCAATGGCTAATATCCTACCAATGTATCAATGTATCCTAATACTCATCCAAGGCCCTCTATTTATACACATTTTGGAGAGCTAAATGATAAGAGACAAGCTTTATAAATTTCAAAGGTAGGTATAATAGGTGGGTGCATTTTTCTAACAATTTTCGTCATATTGTATGACAATTCTGATCAGCCAGCTTGATGGTCGATTTTGTCAATGTTGGAGGCTTGATCTGATCAAATGGTCTTCTAGAAACATATACCCCTATCAGTTACGGATCCATAGCCGTTGGAATCAGATCATTTGCTCATGTGTATCGGAAGATATGGTCAAAATACCAAAACGGTGCAGAACAGACGTCATTGCACATCAGCCAACTTGATGGTTGATTTCGGTAGGGCAAACGACTCCGTTTCAAGAAGTGTAAAACATGAAAAAGATAGATATGCCTCTTAACTTTGCACTGTCAAAATTTCAGCCTTAATGCTTCGGTGAAACTCCAGATATAGCTGATATGGCAAAAGGTGTCGGAACTGGAACTGAATTGGATTTGCCCTTAATTCTTGATTTAATCTAGTAATCTGAAATCACTCAAAGAAACTCATGAAAAACACCAAATTACATAAAAATATAAAAGATCATAAACACAAGTAGACTAAGCAATAATAACTCGTATTTGACACAAAACAATAATAAAACATAACTAAAAACTATATAATTATACGAGTTATCACACCCCCACACTTAGATTGTTGCTAGTCCCTAGCAACGACTCAATAAAAATAAAATAAGAAAATCTAATCTAATCCATTTTCGTAGGAAATCACGGTGGCACTTAGCATGTGACACAAGCCTTTAAACCCCTAGGTGTCCCTAGTGGACGAGTTTAGTCTCGTGAGGGTTTGCTAGAACGATACCCACAAACATTGAAGACATAAGAAAAACTAAAAATAATAATTATAACTAATCCTTCCAATATAAATTAGAGATAATCATTGGACAAGTCTTAAAAACTAATCAATAGCTTAAAGAAATTCACAAAAAATCTTGCTTGAATGTAAATAGTTTGAGTTAAGCCAATATTAACATAACATATTTCAATCAAAATAGTTTATATTCAAACTTAATCTCAACTTCTCACATGGGATACTCTCTTGATTTTCACTCTTTAAAGTAGTGGTAAAGTGTTTAAACTCAATCAATCTCATGAAAACACTTCTACCATATGCTTGCTTGTCCACCTATTCTCCACTATTTAGATCATACAACTTCATAAATCAAGAGGTCTTTATTCAAGGTTGTAATGGGGCCAAAGGGTTATAATGTGGTTAAAGAACAAAAGGATAAAGATATCATAAAGGTTCCAAAGAGTTCATAGAGTTTAGAGACATAATAAGATCATACAAATAAAACTTCTCAAAATTCTTATAAAGCACATAATAACATAGGCTAAATATTCATGTTGAGCCTTTGCTTCATTCTAACCAACTTTGTAACATCTTTTTCTTTACTTTAACTAGAAGTTCAAGAGAAGATTTTTTTTTTTTTAATATGGGAATGTATTTGACAATGATCCCTTTCTTTTTCTCTTGACTTTTGCCTCTCTCCTCCCCCACACTTATCTTTTGTTTCCAACCCAAATTTTCAACTAAAAATATCCCTTGTTTTTTTTTTTTTTTGCAATATGTCTCAAAATATATAATCTATCTTTAGAACAAGGGTTATATTTAGGCTAGGTGTAAGTTGTGGTTACCAAATAAATAGCTTATTCAATGTAGGCTCAAATTGGCTCACTAGGGGTGTGTTCTCTTGGAACATCAATAAGGGATGGCTGTTTGGCCCTGGCTAAAAATCCTAATGCCTCTATCATATTCATGTTGTCACATGTATCAATATAGTCTCAAACGGTTTAAAGCAAGTTCTAGAGAATCATGTAATCATAAGAGCACTCAAGAAAGAAATTAGATTGATTTGTATAATGCATCAATCATTATAGGCTCAAAAACTCACAAGGATGATTATACAAGTCAGATTAAGTCTAAACATGCTTCTTTCTCAATCACATATCATATTAACATTGGCTCATAAAAAGGTTGATATCAAGCTCAATTCTCATGAAAATCTTCTCACTAATAAATATGTTTTAGACTTATGCAATTCATATCTCATTATAGTATTGAAAGTAACTAAAAAAACACACTAAGTCTAAACATGCTTTTTTTTTTTTTTTTTTTTTTTTTGAAGAAGAAGATTAAATCAAACTGACAAGGTATGTCTCAAGTCTCCCTTACTCAGACCTTGTTCAGAATGAATACTTCTAAATGTCTTAAAACACAACAAATTTTTTTTTAGCAAAATATGTCCCTTACCCCCCTACTAAAATATGACATTGTCCCCAATGTCAAATTTTAAAGGTAGAATTTAGGAGATATTACCTGCAGAGGTTGCTAACCACTTATTATAACTGAGACACAACAAGCAAAATGTTAGATAATGTCACAAAGACAAAGTGCAATCCACTCCTTGCTCGTCCATATCTCTTTTTCTTTTTCCGAGCGTTTGCAAAACAACCGTAGCAGATAAACACTCATAAGCTTGTAGCTTTTTGAGTAAATCTTCAATGGTTGTAGCAGAAATTATGGTTCTCCTTGCCTCTGAAAACATGAATCCATTATCCACAGCATTATCTAAATATGAAAGCAAATTACTAAAATAACCATTAATATTAAGCAAACCAATGGGTTTCTTATTTGTGACCAAAGATGACCAAGAAGCCACGCAAGCTATTTCTTCCAATGTACCCAGACCTCCTGGTAAAGCAATGAATGCATCGGCAGAATGGTACATGATTGTCATCCGTTCAGGGATACTCCAGACTTCTATTTCCTTACCCACGGTAGGTCCACAAAAATCTGTGAATAGTTTTGGCATGATTCCTAGAACTGGACTTCCTCCGGCGTGTGCTGCTGTAGCGACTGCTCCCATTAAACCCGTACTACCGCCTCCATAAATCAACTGGATCTTTTGTGGGCAAGTATTACTCCAACTCTTATGGCTTCATCAGCGAATATGTTATTTTTCCCTGGATAAGCACCTCCAAATACACAAATTTTTTTTAATGCGCTGGGACGAAGTACTTTTCATTTTTTTTTCAAGTGCCTGAAAGAGAATGAGTACATGGTGTAATATATAGAGGACTGAGTAATGAATCAGACAAGAGTAATAATGTCGCCGAAAGTGTATTTGACCTGTCAGAAGAAAATGTTAACCTAACAAAAGATTTTTGCGTGATTTCAGGAAGAAAATCAAAAAGAGAAGAAAAATCAACCGTAAAAGTCCAATGCAAAAAATACGAGAATAATTACACAAATCCATCAACACGTAAATTAAACCGAAATGAAATTATTGCAAATCAAACCAAAAGCTGAGAAGTCATTTATTGTAGTTGTGATTGTGGCTCACATCTTCCTCTGGTTTTACGTCCAGAAACGGCTTAAACGCCTTCTATGAGTCGAGGATATGCTTCACATCCAGTTTTCTTACAAGCTGGCAAACAGGGTCTTTTAACATCAGATTCCCAAGATGTTGCCATTCCCTTTGGAATTGCGGCCATAAATCAAGAATTTCTCTTTGTACGTCTCCACTAGGATGCGTCTCAAGAGAAAGTTGGATATTACCCAAATTCTCCTTACTCAGTCCATCCTTAATGAATTCAATTTTATCATCTCGATTAGAGGACGGAATCCCAATAGAACGACATTTACCGTTACACGTCCATCGTGCACATGGTAGGAGTTGTATTAGAAAGATTACCTGAAAAAGTTTCACAATAAAATCTAACTAAACGACGAGATCTAAAATCACGTCGCCAAACAAGCATAAAACAAAGTTAATATACAGATTAGGCGGTATAACCAGCCAATAAAAATAAAACAAAGTTAATATACAATATAAATATAAATATATAGAAAATTAGGCGGTATAACCAGCCAAAATAAATCAAAGTTAATATACAAATTAGGCGGTATAACCAGCCAATAAAAATAAATATACTTATAAACTTATATACTTAGTATTGCCTCCCCGGCAACGGCGCCAAATACTTGATGGAGACTCAATTAAGAGTCGTAAACCCAAGTGCAGGTTATGTTCAAGTAATAAATTCTCGGGTGTCCGAGGTCGAACCACAGGGAAGCGTATTAGTAAGTGTAAGTTTATAAATATATAAGAAAAAGAAAGTAAACAAGATATTAGGGAATCAACAACAAAACATAAAAGAAATTAAACAAAATATAAAAAACAATAAGAAAAGATGTTGAGGTTAGAGAATCCACTCTTGGTGTTATGCTAAGATTAATCTTGTTTTATTACACAATTGAAACCCACACATAAGGGAGGTTCCAATCGGAAGGTTTAGCAATTCAGTCCAAATTGTCCAACGTCTATATTATATGATATTATGTTCATTTGGTGTCCTCAAAACTCACAAAAAGAGTCCAAGCATTCCTTATGCCAAGGTATATGTCTACAACAAATCAAGGTTATGAAACCAAGCATTTACTGTGCCATTTTCATTGTCAATAATGAATCAAGATCTCTACTTTGCAAGTATGATTTTAAACCAAAAGAAAATATTATCTATACTAGTGTTTATAAATGATGATTCATTTTAGCTCATGTTTAAGAGACTAACCTTAGCATTTACCAAGAGCTTCACCTCATCACCTCAGCAATATGATTAGCAACACATACTAGATATGAAGAAAATGAAAAGAAGATAAACAAGATATTAGGGAATCAATAACAAAGTAAACAAGATATTAGAGAACAAAATAAACAAAATAACATAAAAGCAATTAAACAAGATATAAAAAAAACAATAAGAAAGGATGTTGAGGTTAGAGAATCCACTCTTGGTGTTATGCTAAGATTAATCTTGTTTTATTACACAATTGAAATCCACACATAAGGGAGGTTCCAATCGGAAGGTTTAGCAATTCAGTCCAAATTGTCCAACGTCCATAGCATATGATATTATGTTCATTTGGTGTCCTCAAAACTCACAAAAAGAGTCCAAGCATTCCTTATGCCAAGGTATATGTCTACAACAAATCAAGGTTATGAAATCAAGCATTTACTGTGCCATTTTCATTGTCAATAATGAATCAAGATCTCTACTTTGCAAGTATGATTTTAAACCAAAAGAAAATATTATCTATACTAGTGTTTATAAATGATGATTCATTTTAGCTCATGTTTAAGAGACTAACCTTAGCATTTACCAAGAGCTTCACCTCATCACCTCAGCAATATGATTAGCAACACATACTAGATATGAAGAAAATGAAAAGAAAAATAAAGAAAAAGAAAAAGAAAACTAGAGAAAGGAAAGAAGAAGAAAACTTAGAGAATTACATTGCAATGGCTAATATCCTACCAATGTATCAATGTATCCTAATACTCATCCAAGGCCCTCTATTTATACACATTTTGGAGAGCTAAATGATAAGAGACAAGCTTTATAAATTTCAAAGGTAGGTATAATAGGTGGGTGCATTTTTCTAACAATTTTCGTCATATTGTATGACAATTCTGATCAGCCAGCTTGATGGTCGATTTTGTCAATGTTGGAGGCTTGATCTGATCAAATGGTCTTCTAGAAACATATACCCCTATCAGTTACGGATCCATAGCCGTTGGAATCAGATCATTTGCTCATGTGTATCGGAAGATATGGTCAAAATACCAAAACGGTGCAGAACATACGTCATTGCACATCAGCCAACTTGATGGTTGATTTCGGTAGGGCAAACGACTCCGTTTCAAGAAGTGTAAAACATGAAAAAGATAGATATGCCTCTTAACTTTGCACTGTCAAAATTTCAGCCTTAATGCTTCGGTGAAACTCCAGATATAGCTGATATGGCAAAAGGTGTCGGAACTGGAACTGAATTGGATTTGCCCTTAATTCTTGATTTAATCTAGTAATCTGAAATCACTCAAAGAAACTCATGAAAAACACCAAATTACATAAAAATATAAAAGATCATAAACACAAGTAGACTAAGCAATAATAACTCGTATTTGACACAAAACAATAATAAAACATAACTAAAAACTATATAATTATACGAGTTATCAAATGACTACAGGAAATTCATTCATAAAGTATTATCTCATAAACTTGCTCTTTCAAAGAGGATCATGCATTGTAATACATGGAACAAAAAATATTCGAATTAAAATGCTACCACCATGATTTGTTTTATGTGAATTTTTGATTGAGTGGGAGTTTGGCTAGAGTAATTATGGCCATATTAAGTTTTGGATTTAAATATCACCTATTCCAGTTTTTTGGTTTTATCATATGGGCAAAGCGGAGAATGTTGGATATTAATGTGGCCCACATGATAATTTAATAAAACCAAGATAATTATTTAATTATCTTGATAATTACTTAGGTGATATTATCTTAGTAAATCCTATTCAAGTTAAACTACTCTAGTGATAAGAGTTAAAAGATAACTTCTCTATTTCAGTAACTTATAAAGATTCCTTGATAGTAGGATTTAACTCTATCAGTTATCTAGTATAGGTCCCTAATGTAGTCTATATATTGACTATGAAACTATCTCAAGGTAACTAAAAAAACACAAGAAATAGACTAGAAGGCATATACTAAAGTAAGTGAGTTTATTTGAATGTTTGAAGCAAGGTCGCTTTTTTTTATCAACAATGGCTGGAGATACGCTTTAACTTTTAATAACTTAAAATTTTTTCATTTGTCAAATTACACATGAAACTAACATTGTTAGTTAAATAAATGACATGTACAAAAAATCAATAAAAACATGTCACCATTTAATTAAATAGTGTTAGTTTTGTGCCCAAATGAATGGACGAAAACAAAGTTCAAGATTTTAAATATTGAGTCGATAAAGTTGTCTATAATTTCAATACTAAATGTGTAATTAATCCTATGTTTTTAAAGAATATTGTATGAAGATATATAAAAAAATTACAAAATTATATTGACGAGTAACTAAAGTTGAATATATACATTTACGAGGTCTAATAAAATCTTAATTTTTATAAACCATAAACTTGTAACAATTGTTAGTAGCCTAGGCTAGTAAAAAAATATGAGACATTTTTTTAGTTTAAATATAAAAAAGATCTTGAACTAAAATTAAATAATCATCCAAACCATTATCGTTTTATTGCAATCAATTAAGCTCTTAAACATTTATTTTCATCCAATTGGTTTTTGGTTGAACAAAAATTAATTAAAGACTATTATCAATTTTCGTCCCATCTAGGGTTCAATTAGATACAAATAAATATTTGAGGGTTCAAATTGATGAAAATAGATGTTTGAGAGCTCAAATGGATAAAAATAAATGTTTGAGGCTCAATTGATTTTAATACAATGATAAAAATTTAAATAATTATTTAATTTTAATTCAAGTTTTTTTTATACTTAAGGTTTTTTTTTTGTTGGGATCTAAAGAAAATTTGAGGTCAATTTTGGGATAAAGCAAATCAAGAGATTGTGTCAACAATTAAAAAATAATAATAAATAAATAATAGGAGGGTAAAAGTGCAAAATTCGGTAAAACAAAGAGGAAGGTTTGCTTTAATCTTAGGGTTAATTTGAAAAACACCAATGAAAAAAATAAAAAATTATTAAATGGTATAATGGTTTAAAATATTTTATATAAAGGAAATAAAAATATCTGAAATTGTAAAAGAGGTTCTTGTAAAGACCATTATACCCATAGTAAAAGAAACAAATTTTTAAAAAAAAAAAAAGATATAAGCCCTATTTATTTCCCTCCAACTTTCTTTCCTCTTTCACATTTTTTTTCCTCTCCGGATTCTTCTCCATTGAAGGTTGCTTTTTTTTTTTTTTTTTACAAATTTCATTCAATTTGCATATATATATATATTTGGATATATTTTACAAATTTTATTCAATAGAAGCCCTATTTTTTTCCCTCTTTCACGTTTTAATGTTTGTATATATTTGGATTTTTTAGTAGTATTGATACATGTAGCTAACAAGATGCGATTGTGTTAATTTCTATGTTGTTGTCTAAGGATTACCTCACTCAACAGGTGAAGGACACTTGAATAAAGTGTTTTCACAGTCTGGGTAAGTTAAAAGGTGAACTTGTTTGTCAAAGTTTTTTCGATTGTCATAATGTTGAAGCATAAGTAATTTTTTTTCCTGCTTAATATGATGTTCATCCATGGAATAGTTCTAAATTCTAGTAAATGAGGAATTTTTCAATCTAGATAGGATTATTAGAAGATACAATAAAAAGATTCATGTCTTGTTAATGTGATATTTGCTTTTAGTAATTGATTTTGTTAGGACATTTTTCATATATTTGTTCTAATTGTTTTTAGTTCTAAATGTTTGTTGAACATGTATGTTAGTTTTCTCGCTCCTTTTATATGTACATATAAACATTTGTGGCTTTTAAGTTTCAGTGGTGTTGATGGTGATAATGTTTTCTATGTAGGATATTATATGGCTGCCTAGGCTATTAAAGTTTTTTCAACGATCATTGGCAAAGTTCATATCTATTATTCAGGCTCCCAAAAGCAAAGAAAGGTATGCTGCCATTGGTGGTGTTCACCTTAGCGTAAAATAACTAATGAACAAGTTTTTCTTGGTATCACCTTAGAGCCGACAAGTTATTCTAATCATTTATTTTAGTTAGTTGCGATATGGATGGTTGCACATTTTAAATGTTTCTATTCTATTCTATGTGATGTGATGTGATTTTTGCTTTCTTTCCTTTATGGTTGGTATTTGATAATGCTTCAACAGATTTCTTTTTTTATCATGAATCTTAGTGAAGGAAAGAAAATGTTGGAATGAGAAGTGCTTAACTAGTTGGATATCTTTGCTTTGAATCTGTGTTTGTATCTCTTATGAGGTTTTGCTGTTGTTTTAATTGACTCTTAAGGGTATCGTTTGGTTGCTTCATATGTTAATTTACGGTGGAACATGTAAATATAGCACATAATATCTTAATTGATTGAATTTTAGGAAAGTACATATTATTTGTAAGAATGTACATATAGGTATGCAATATGTACATATTATTATATTATATTTTTGCTTGATTGGTCGTTTTAAGGAGGGTTAACATGTAAGAGTCTATTGTTGCTTTATACATTGCAGAAACATATTGTTCGATCATTATAAAGTTGAAATGAGTGAATCAAGCCTTAAGAAAAGAGTTTATTGTTATTGTCATATTGATGGTGAGCTCTTGATTGTTAATGGTGACTCTATAGAATATCGAGGTGGAAGAACAGTGGGTGTGATGATCGATGAAAACACTAGTTTTGAAGAATTGGTGCATCAAGTTGGGAAAAAATTAGGGAAGAGTGTTGTTGGTCATGTATTTAGATATACATTGGAGTTTGACAATACCAAAGCCAATTGATTTGGTGAATGATGCCGGTTTGACAGATTTGATAAATTTTATTGATCGTTTATGCAATTTGTATATATTTCGAACTGAAGTGATTGAATCCGCCAATAACAATGATAAAAATATAGTGCATCATTCGAACCAAGATCTGATATGGTAAGAAATATAAAGGCTTTTAAACATCAAAGTATATAATTGCGTTACGTCTTAATCATCTTTTTGTTATAATTGCAGTGGGGTTATTGAGAATGAAGACATAAGTGGAAACAATTCTGAAAGGGAAGGTAATATAGGTTCTTCCATTGAATGTTCTACTTCGAAGAAATCTGATGTTATTGTTGAATGTACTGCTGCGAACAAAAATCAGTTTGCAAGCTAAATTTGGAAAGACCACATCATTGGCAGCGGTCAGAAATTCAAAGATGCATATGCCTTTAGGCTGGGTCTTTATCAATTTAGTATTGTGAATGGATTTGTGTATAAGTTTAAAAAGAATAGTAAGTCTTTTATTAGTGTGGACTGTAAGGCTGAAGGCTGTCCTTGGCATTTAACTACTACAAAGATGTGGTCTACGGAGTTTATGGTTGTGGGGACATTTATAAATATGCACAACCACTGTGCGCAATATGCAATACAAAGTAGACATTCTTCGAAGTCAAGATTTGTTGCTGCCATCATTTCAGAGAAAATGATTTTGCAACCCGACACAATGCCACATCAAATTCGAGCTGCATTAGAATCTGAATGTGGAATTCCAGTGACCTACCATCAAGCTTGGGCATGCTAAGAGAAATCCATGAAGTTGCTGCATGGGAAAGTTGAGGACTCGTACAAATTAGTTCCATGGTTGTGTGAGCAAATCAAAGATGCTAACCCCCAAAGTGTCGTAATCTGCACTTACGATAATGGTAATCATTTTAAGCAACTGTTTATCGCTTATGGATGCTCAATTATTGGTTTTTTGAATCGGTGTCGAGGGTTGATTTTTATTGATGATTGCCATTTGAGTGGACCTTATAAAGGGACGTTATTTCTGCTAGCT
This sequence comes from Fremontodendron californicum, assembly GCA_030761205.1. Lineage (NCBI taxonomy): Eukaryota > Viridiplantae > Streptophyta > Magnoliopsida > Malvales > Malvaceae > Fremontodendron > Fremontodendron californicum. The sequence continues at coordinate 3,641,239 of JAULJL010000042.1, forward strand.
CAATAGATGCAAATAATCAGCTTTTCCCACTTGCATATGCAATTGTTAGCTCAGAAAGTTTAGAGAATTGGATGTGGTTCTTGGAAATTTTAAAGTCAAATGTTACCAGAGATGTTTTGGTAACCATTATTTCTGATAGGAACCAGAATATTATCACTGGTGTTGGCGAAATATTTGGATCGGCTTGTCATGCTTATTGTTACAGAAAAATTAAGGAAAACTTTAGTGCTGAAGTTAGCAAATTGATGCATGGTGGGAAAAAAGTGAAGGAGCAAGCCCTACAGTTGTTGGATGCAGTGGTTTATGGTAGACTTGAAGAGGATTACAATGTTGCATTCACAAATTTGACTATGTACAACAAAGAACTAGCTTAATGGGTGTTAGATAATCAACCAGAACATTGACTTATGTCAAAATTCAGTCATTCTCGTTGGGATCATATTACTAGCAACGTTGCAGAGTCTTTCAGTGCATGGTTAGTCAAGGAGAGGCGACACAATATCATTTCCCTCATCAATGAACATAGAGAAAAGCTGGCTCAAAAAATTTATAAAGCTAAGTCTGATGTCAACAATTGAAAAAATGGAGTTGGTCACAAAGTTGAGGAAAAATTACTGGAGAATATTGGAAGAAGTAAATACTTTCATGTTTCTTGTTATAGCGATTTCACCGTTAAGGTAAGTCACGGCAACAAAGGCATTGTTGTCAACTTGAGTACTCGACAATGCACATGTTTAGGATGGCAAATGTGTGGAACTCCTTGTGCCCTTGCTTCTGCAGTCATTGAAGCTAAACATGGAGACATTTACCAGTTCGTTGATGATTGTTATAAGTCAACGAAACAGGAGTTGATTTATTCACTTACAATGTCTCCAATTCAGTCTCATAACTTTCCTGATTTCACCGTATCAGACAGCAGTCGACATCATTTATCCTTGAAGCCTCCTTTAACGAAGAGGCCACCAGGTCGACCAAAAGTCAAGCGCCTTTAATGACAATTTATCAAGAAACAAGAAATTCATTGCTCTAAATGTAAGCAAATTGGTCACAATCGAGCTTCATGCAGATTGCCAAATCCACTGTAAAGCAATTGTACGTTTTATATGATTGGTATTTAAATTTATCTTTTTTCTTTATGATTACATGCCAAACCTATATAACTTATATATTCTTCATGTGTTAAATGCAGGTTCATGGTTACATACCTTACCTTTTGTAAAGGAGTTACAACTTTTTGTTAGGATAGTTGATACTTTTTTCATCCCAACAGAAGAATATGAATGTTCGAGATGCTGTATTTTTTGTTGATAGACCTACATTCTCTATGCAGATTAGGGTTTGGAAGGTTCGAGGTGCTATATTTTTTGTTGGAGCACCGAATATGGTTTGTAGGTTAGGAATTGAATGGTTCAACGTGCTATATTTTTTGTGAAAGCACCGAATCGATGTCTAATTCGTCGAACCTGCTCATATGTTGCATTTTGCATGCCTTACATTTTGTACAGCTATGTATAGACCATTTTTTGTATAATCGGTCTTTGGATTTAGGTTGAGAAGCTTAAGAAGCTTTTGGGTTTAGGTGTGACTATTGCTTAGTCTAGTCTTTTCTTCTTATTTCTGGTGTATGTAGCTTCCTTTGTGTATTCTGGTTGTAGGAAAATGTTGATGTTGATAAGACCATTGTACTTTATAATTTTATGTGTTGTCTAGAACATCCTATGTTTGGAATGAATGAAACAAAATATCGATTATCCAATTATGTGTTTATGATATTAGTTGGATTTCTTATAGTGTAGTGCTATGGAATCCAGTAATGTAATTTCTTAAAAGTTCTTGTTTGATTTTATTTTGGTATTATTTGACAGATTATGGATGATCATGTGATGGAAAATCATGGAATGAAAGCCTCGTGAATGGTGATAGAAATGACGTATAGAACATCAATTTTAGTAAAAAAAAAATTAATAAAAAAATCCATTTATATGTACATGGCCACACGACAATATGTACATTCCTGCATACTTATATGTACATGTAGGCAAAACAATATGTACATTTTTAGTTTCTCCTAAATTCAACCCTAAATCAACTAGGAATTAATCCCCAATGCATTTAAATGACGTATAGAACATCAATTTTAGTAAAAAAAAAATTATAAAAAATTTCACTTATATGTACATGGCTATAAGACAATATGTACATTCCTGCATACTTATATGTACATGTAGGCAAAACAATATGTACATTTTTAGTTTCTCCTAAATTCAACCCTAAATCAACTATGAATTAATCCCTAATGCATTTAAATGACATTTTTAGAACATCAATTTTAGTAATAAAAATTTAATAAAAAATTTCACTTATATGTAAATGGCCGCAAGACAATATGTACATTCCTGCATACTTATATGTACATATACGCAAAACAATATGTACATTTTTAGTTTCTCCTAAATCAACTAGGAATTAATCCCCAATGCATTTAAATGACGTATAGAACATCAATTTTAGTAAAAAAAAATTATAAAAAATTCTACTTATATGTACATGGCCATAAAACAATATGTACATTCCTGCATACTTATATGTACATGTAGGCAAAACAATATGTACATTTTTAATTTCTCCTAAATTCAACCCTAAATCAACTATGAATTAATCCCCAATGCATTTAAATGACATTTTTAGAACATCAATTTTAGTAATAAAAATTTAATAAAAAATTCCACTTATATGTACATGGCCACAAGATAATATATACATTCCTGCATACTTATATGTACATGTACGCAAAACAATATGTAAATTTTTAGTTTTTCCTAAATTCAACCCTAAATCAACTAGGAATTAATCCCCAATGCATTTAAATGACGTATAGAACATCAATTTTAGTATAAAAAAAATTATAAAAAAATTCACTTATACGTACATGGCCACAAGACAATATGTATATTCCTGCATACTTATATGTACATGTAGGCAAAACAACATGTACATTTTTAGTTTCTCCTAAATTCATTCCTAAATCAACTGGGACTATGTACTAATTTCATTTTACTTTTTGCAGGTTTAAAAAAAAAAAAAAATTGGCGTCACAGCTCCTTAGTAGGCAGAAAGTTGGCGCAGCGGCCTAGAGCCACAGCGTCCCAAAAACATTTAAGAACAAACTTTCAAAGAGACAGTAACATGGCTCCATAACCTAGCGCCACTGCGCAATGAAAAAAAATGTATAGAGCAGCGACGCCCTAAATTTTTTTAATTAAAACAGGCAGTAACCTGGCGTCGCGACGCCCATAAATTATTTTTTATGTTTTAAAAAACCCTAACACTTATGAACCCCATTATTTTGTTGGCAGCTAATTTTTAAAAATCCCAAATCTCTCAACCCTTCTTCTAACCTAACTATTCATCTCTATCTACAATCTCATCTCTCCCAACTCTTTTCCAACACAATCACCCATTCTTATACACAATCCATTCATCCAATCTCTCATCTTTCCCAACAATCTTCTTCTCCATAACTCTTTCTCTCAATTTTATGCAACAACAACTTCACATCACTAATGTTCAAGCAAAGGAATTTTTCACCCAAGTTTTAATCTCTTCAAGTAAGTCTCTACTTTTTCTTGAAGTTTCTTTATATTTGTTTCATTCTTGGTTTTTTGCATCAAATTATTGTTGTGGGTTGATATTTCTTGGTTGTTGTGGGTTGAGATTCAAAATTGGTGGTTATTGTTGATTGGTTTATTTTTGAGTATTGTGGAAAATTGTGAAAATTTTGGAGTGGGTTTTGTTGAATTTTAGTGAAGATTGAAGAAATTGCTAGTGGAAAATTGGGTTTTGTTTTTGGTGATGATTCGTCTCGAATTATAAATTGGTTGAGTGGATAAATCAACTGGCAAATTGTAGAAGAATTTAACTCTTGCTTTATAGGTGTTCGCTTGGTTGAAGATAATTGTCGAACTTGGTTGATATTAACTAACTTAGAACTAGTGTCATGGAACTCAAGAAGAAATTCAAGGCTAGCACTAGTAATCTAATTTTTGATAGTAGTAAGTTCGTGTCCGAAGCGGCAGTATTACAGCATACCCAATCTCTCCTCCAAAAAAGCCCTATTCCAAATAGGGGGTTGAATCTTGATCCGCATCATCGTGAGTATCAACAGGTAATTAATTCACGCAATTGGAAAAAAATTTGTGTTTCACCGCAATCCGTCGTGCTACCGATGGTTAGAGAATTTTATGCTAATGAGGCTGAACCAAGTGGTGATACGATTTTTGTCCGAGGATGTCAAGTACCTTTTGATCCCCAGACAATTAATCAATATTACCAGACACCGAATATTGTGGATGATGTCTTTAGTCGGTATTTGAATGGCCACATTGACATGACTGTAGTTACAACACATTTATGCCCACAGGGGACAACTTGGAAAATATTCAAAGGGGAGCTTGTATCATTCAAGGCCAACACACTGGATAAAGAGGTTAAGGTGTGGATGCATTTTCTATCGGCTAATATGCTTCCATGTAAGCATGTTAGCGATGTCACCAAAGATAGAGCAATCTTGCTCTATGCTATTACTACAGACAAATCGATTGACATTGGCCAGCTTATCTACAAGGCCGTAATGCATAGTGTCAGAACACCACGAGAGGGCCTATGGTTCCCCTCCTTAATCACTCCGCTGTGTGACCAGGCTAGTGTCCGATGGGATAATAGTGAAGAGTTGCTACATCCTAAAGGTCCCATTGATGTCATCATTATGTATCGTCTGACCCGAGAAATTGATTGTCCCCCACTCGGACCTGGTGCGAGTTTATCCTCAACCCCACAACCGTAAGAGTTAACCATGGCAGAGCGCATAACCCGACTTGAACTTCAAAACGCCCGACTTGAACTTCAGAATGCGCACCACCTTGCATATCATGCCCATCAAACTGAATGCTTCAAAACTGTTGAGCAATTGATCCATCTTTGTGCTCGTCATATGGGTGCTGACACAACTCAATATCCTACTATGCCACCACCACCAACACCTTTGGCTACCCAGGAAGCGGAAGAAGAAAAGGAAGAAGACGAGGAAGATTGGAGCTCTCCTAGATTTTCTTCAATGACAGGGGGCTTTTCTCCATTGATTTTTATCCAATTTTTATTTGCTTCTTCATTTTATTATTTTTCTTTAATTTAGTTTCAATTCATAAATTTTCAATTAATTATTTGGATAAGATTAAGCTATTTTAATTTTAGTACTTAAAAATTTTAATATCAATTCCTTGTGGGTATGACACTCTATTTCCACTTTATTACTTGTTTGCGATAGCGTGCACTTGCGTATTGAAATTCGACAACAATGAGCATACCATTAACATGAAACCCAAACTAAGTTAAATAAGCTGTCCAATCTATCCTACATTTAGCATGCACTATGAGACCTAACTGCGATCTATCCATGCCTTCAAATGATCCATTGGGTGCATTCATGTAGGCAGCCCCCCTATACATCCACTCCTCTATTTCATCACTATAGAAATCATCAAAAGGCTCACCACATAACGCACATATTGTCTAATCTTCATCAACAGGAACTGTCAGTTCTTCATAATCTTTCTTTTCTACAATGTCCTCAGTGGGTAAAAATCCAAGAACTGCATTAGTTCCTAGAGCTTCTGCACCACTAAGCCACATACTAGCACTGACAAACCACTTCCAAGAAGGTTTCTACTTACGGTTCTTAGACATCCAGTTTTTCGTCACATGCCAATCCATATGAGCATTGTGTTCCTCTTGGAACCTGAACCGAAGGCCACATGTTGTGCACTGCCTTGGAAGATCAGCATATAAAGCACTTATCGCAGATTCATGTCGCACCTTGAGGAGATCTACATTAAACTCAAGTCCCACAGAATCCTACAAAATAAATTGCTTAATTGAGATAGAATCTTACTGAAAAGAAACAGATATATCAGTACAGAAGAACCTCACCAAAATAAGTACCTGTATGGGGGTTGGTTTAGTCAATGAGATCAAACTTTAAGCCATGAGGGAACTAATCAAACCAGAAAATGCAGCACCATGTGGTTGGTTAGGGAGTAGTGGGCCTGCATTTTGAGTGGCAGGCATCATTTGAGATGTCGTAGGTAGACCACGAGGAAAAGGTGGCAAGGCTCCCCCCTGTAAATGAACTCTCAGCATTAGTTGCAACAACATTACTTGAACTTAGATGCTTTAATTGTTAATTAACTTGCCTGAGAAGTTAGTATTGTTGTTGCTCCTGGGTGATCATTCAAGAACTATTTGTCATCTCTCAAATCTGCATTCAATTATAGTCAAATGTAAAACAAGATTGTACAAAATTGATAGATATAATTGAATTGTACAAAGAATGATCTACTATTCTAACTGTACATTCTTAGCCAAATTGAAATAAGATGTTTATGTGTAATCTAATTATCCTAAAATGTAGAGTTAGTACATAAGAATACAAACATAGCAATTCTATGCTCTTTCTAATACTTGGGACAGTCTCAATCATGCTTGTACTGATTTTATGATGGGGATTAGCTTACCTAGTTTGGCTCTAACAAGCACAATTGGCACATTAGGAGCATAATGTCTTAGCTCGGGGATCCACTGTTAGCCATGAATTCAGGATTTATGTCAAAGTCAAGGAACTTGAGGATGTTAAGTTAAAGAAAAATAGCAAATTTACCTTTTTGTAGATATTTTCATAACTGGCTTTGCTTATTAGAGAAAAGGCCCGCAAAAACACATCAGCTCCTCTATAACTCGAAGGTTTTAGCCTATTGTAATCTTCTTGTCCTGAAATTCACAAATTTACTAAGAGGTCACAGCATTGATTTGAATGATCAGTATAATTTCACAGAAATACTGGAAGGTTAGGATTATAAGGCTGCAGACTCATGAACTTACCGGCAGTATCCCATAGGCCAAGGTTCACTGTACTGTCATCCACCACCACATTGGCACTAAGGTTGTCAAATACTGTTGGAACATAATCCTATCAAAAAAGAGAAAAGCCCATTGCATTATTATCACTTTTCTTGTGATGTCATCATAATAAAACCGCAATTCCTACTACCAATTCACAATCCATACACTAATCTACCATCCATTTTTTTCATATTCACAACACATGGTTATGCTTCTTTAATCCAGTGTACACTTGTTGCAACTAAAAAATTCTACCCTCTTCCTGCAAAAATACCAACAACAAAAAAACATATTCACTTGTGCCAAAAAAAAATTTGTAATCAAAGTGGAAATTGATAGACGGTGCATCAATATTTTGTAACCAAAGTGGAAACATACCAGATCCGAATCACATATTGATGTGTATGTAGATACTGTATCTTCCTTTGATATGGCCACAAAGTTCCTGCCAAATCATGTTATCATACTTTGGCTAACATGAAGGGAGTCTAAGCAATATGTTTCTATGGTTCTAGAATTTCAAATTATGGTTGTTGGTGGCAGAGCAAGAAAACCAACGAGCTGTAAAACACCATGAAATTAGAAAACTGAATCAAACTTTAATAAAAAGCTTAAAGAAAATATACTAAGTAGTTTTTTTTTTTACAATAATGACTTCATTATGGTGCCTTTCACTTAAATATCTTCCAAATTCTCATTCTAAAACTTGATATACAGTCTTTAGATCAATCCTACTATTCCCCAAACAGATTACTTATATGTACAGCTCTAAAACCCCATATGTACATTCCTGCATTCCTGCATTCGTTTTGCAGCATGAAGCCTAAAAGGTTAAAACGACATAAACATTCAAGAAACTGTAGAAACACACAATCCATGTTTAGAATCCACAAAGGCTGAACTTGCTCAGAACTTGCCCTTTTTATGTATTTCTTGTATCTAAAAATTATGTACAGTCATTAAAATTATTTTCATTAGTCTTACTAAAAATACAAATAATTTCTATGACAATCACTGGATTAAGCGGTGGACTGATTCGGTCAAACCAAGATTGTAATTGCTTAATTAAAAAAACCCCACAATCAGATGAACTGTAAGACAAATGACAAAATATATTGCATCAATAGTAGTGATAACTAAATAAAACATGTATAACTGTTAAATGAATTAAAACTAAGAGTACTCGTCATCTGATTGCCAATCAAATTGTTGATGTTTCTCTTTGTACTGTTTCATTGCATCTGCAGCAGGATGATTCCAAGTACGTAAAAATGGTGGAAAAACTTTTAGCTGAAATGACGATTTGAAGCATGTCAGTCAAATATTCCACTACGAACAAACTAGTTGAGAATATGAGTTAAAGATTATCAAACGCTTTGGGAAAACAACAAGCATACGTCCAAAAGGCGACCTTCTTGAGTCAATGATTTCAATCTCATGAGACCCAATGATTATTTGCACATAAGGGTAAGCAAATCTAAACCAATGAATTGAATATTAATGACAAATCATAAATAACGAATTCAATAATATATATATATATATATATATATTTACATCTTATACTAATGTGAATATCCATAAAAACTTGCATATATGTACGCATACCAGTTAAGCTTGCATAATATCAACATTATATGGTTCATTTGCAAGATAATTAGCAAAATAAGTGACCACTTCATCATCTGTCTTTCCCACAAATTTGTAATTAAGTATGTTACCCTACATTGAAAGAAAATTTGATTATTAACTTATGTTATATACTTATAATCTTAATCAACATACAATAAGAATTACACATTTTTATAGAGATGTATTTAGGAGGGAACAAAATTCATACTGCAAAATGTGAACTCAGAACAACACGAGTTCCAATCGATTTCCTACCCATATAGATTTTGATGGCATTAATTACACGAACATACATCTCTACAACCTGCCATACTCCAAAGAAAAATGAATTACGATATCTTACGATAAAAGTGTTTATGCAAGTGTTAAATTAACGAACTTGATTATACCATGTTATTCACCCAATTCGAACCTGTTAAAGACAGTATATAGAACCTCGTTAATGACCAACTATGCATTGCGGACAAGATTTCCCTACATCATTAACAAACATTGTTCAAATATCGCATTATTCGTCAAAATAATGCTATGTAAAAAATAGAGAGTCAATTGGAATGTGTAACTTACATATGATTAGCATTTTCATCCCAAACATAATTAACCACAGCTTTTTCTACTTTCTTCAACGTTGCAAGTGGCCAATTAACATAGAATGGTGATCGGAGATTAACAGAAGTCCTAATTGTTCTAGGAATTCGTGGAGATCTTCTAATAACAGGGAAATCATGTATTTTCCTGTTACGATTTTCAAGAATTTCCTAAATTCCACCTCTTCTTCAAATTCAACATTGGAAGGAATGTTAGATTCTTCCACTTGAACATTTGATGGAGGGGCAGTTGTTTGTGAAGTGGAGAAGCTTCAGTGTTAGATTCTTTTGCAAATGGCCTAAACATAGATGATGGAGAAGCTTCAGTGTCCACCTTCTCCATCCATCTATTGAAATCATCGAACTGATTTCCTATTTCAGCATTCACTTGTACTGAAGACAACTTCGCCAATGCCATGAAATCAAGAACATTGTCTTTATGAAATTGGACCATTTTCTCATTCCACTAAATCATCTTCTCCGTACGCTCTTTGATCCTTTCAAATAAAGCCTAAACACATAATTATAAAATTTAAATATTTATGGAGAGTCTTGCAACGATTTTAAAAGCTATGAAAGGTATTACTATGTTAGATGAATTTCAATGACAAAATTTAGACATACTATCGCCTCTGGATCAAGCTGCAATGTTGAAACATCTTCAAAACACTCATCCATAGGGGGATCAATGTCACTTACAACCTACATACATAAGTAGATTTCAGTAACTTTTTATAATACGAACTAATATTCTATTTATAAATTGGAATGCGTAAAGAGTAGTGATATAAATAAATACAAGCATCAATCAAACATTACTTACCTCCCCTAACCTATACCCCCTAACTCTTCCTCAACTTGTAGGCGTTTCTTCACGGACGTATTATTCCATCCCATTAATCGGGACATTGCACGGAGAACAAAACGTTCGGATGAGATAACTCTATCCAAATAAAACATCTATCCAGATGTTGTATATTAACAATAGGAGAATAAATATAATGTTTTTTACTTATTAGTAAAAGACATTGAAAATAGAATCATAAAAGATAATACATATTTACCTGAAGAAAGAGTAGAGAGCCAGTAATATATGTTGTGTCTTGCCTTCCATTATACCTTTTAATGTCGTTCATCAACTGCTTCAGTGTAAACCCACCCCAATTGTAGGAATGAATTTGGGATGAATCATAAATTGTGTTAACCAACTTTGTATTTACTTCAGGCCTGCTAGAAGGCGACATAATAGTACCGATAACAAACAAGACGAACAACCTTTTCCAATCATCTATATATGTTACATTATGTAACAAGTTCTCTACTTCTTTCAATGAAGAAACCCCCAAAAATCTATTACACCAACCCTTTATCTCATCGTTTTCATTTACAACATCTACTCTAACCTCTTCTCCCATACATGGAACGTCAAACACTAGACCTACATTTGTATCTTTCATTGCTAAGATATGGTTAGACCATCTTAAAACACAATTTAATGGGTCACATTGTTTAATAAGCCACTCACATATATGGTGACGCAAAATTGTACATCTCAAACTTAGAAACCCACCAAAACCTATCTCTCGCACTGCATTTTCCTTCATAACATCACCCCTAACAACTTCGTTCATAACCCTAACCAATTTACCAAGGCTACATCTTGTGCACAATTGAACATCATACTGCAATTTCATTATGAATAGATTATGTTCAATCTAGCAAAAATTTATATTATCATTAACAAAATGTTGAATGAAAGAAAAATAATTTACCTCAAGACCTTTATTTTTCTTGCTAAATGCCTTAAACTATGACGTCGTTCTATTTTTTTCTTCTCCCAAATTTGTATGTGTCACAAATAAAGCTGATAATACAAAAAAAATATAGCTAAAGAGTGAAAATTTTACTATAAAGAAAAAAAATGTAGGTGAAAGTGCAAAGAAATTGTAAGAAAATGTCTATCCCTCCCTTTTATATTGAACAAGAAGAAATAAAACCTAAATTGTGCATGCATGTGTAAATTGAATATTGCAGCTTCTCAACTTTCACACTCAGAAATAAAAAAATGTAACTTGAATTGTGCATGCATGTTCATTACAACAAAGTAATGACCCTCAAGAGCCTACATCTAATGCTCAATACAACAAATATCATTCAACAGTTAATTCCGTGGGTATTCAACCCAATAAATAAATACAAGCATCAATCAAACACTCAACTCGGCTGCTTTATTCAAACCAACACTGCCATTTTATTGGTCATATCTTGCTGTCTAATGCAGCACCGTACCATCTTTCACGTTAACCAATTTTTTTAGTATTTTAGCTTTTTATATAAAGAAACATCATAACATGTAAATTTGCTTAAAGGAACACTTTAAATACAGCACAAAACCAACAACCCTTCAAAATGTAAATGCAAGTACATGGCATAATTTCTCAGTTATTCTTACTCATTGCAATTATCTTTCAAGCCATCTTGATTAGATGGTAAACATGACCATTCACTCAAATGAACATCGTAGAAACATGTTGCCTAATGATTACAATTAGCCACATTAAAGTAAATTGTCGCAACCACATCATGAAAAAACTGGTATGCATTTACTTTAATCAATAAAAAATAAAATTTTCTGCCTCGTCATCATTGCAAGGAGAACTACCCAACTTAATTCCAAAATCCAAGTGAAGAATCATCTTAATTGCAAAAATTTAAAGAAATGTATTTTGTGTATGTACACGCAAAACAGCATCCAGGGCATAACAATAGCATTAAAATAAGGCTTAAAAATATAGTCAAATCATTTCTTAATATGCACAAGTAGCAAATGATAGAATGAAAAAAGTAATGGAAGGAAGAAATGCACCTGGGAATCCAGTGGATCAGCTTCACGTGAAATAAGATGTTGTAGGCTACAGAATCACAGGCAAGATTGAGATATGCTAGATGTTCGGTTGTCTTTCTTCAGTTAGGTCAAAAGCCTTTCACTAGTTAGTCATAACAAGGAATAAGAAAAAGAGCTAAATCCACCATCATCAGGGTACTAAATAAACAATAGTTCAAAAAGAAAAAATAGGGTAACGAGGCAAAGTAGATTAACACAATGTATTTTAAAAGACCAAAACTAATTTCAAAGACAACTATAAGTGAAGCAGGTTGGAGAACTTTGCTGCGCATTTGTAGAACACAAAGAAATTGAAAATAAAAAGCTTCCTATATCATCTTCAAAATAATAATAAATATATCTTCCATTATAGGGATATAATCTATCAAACTAGTTATAAAACACAAACCACCAATCGGCTAAAAATTTAAACCTAATCATGTTTGCATAACACCATAATATCCATTTATATGTCCATAAGAAACTTGGGAAATGAAGCTTCAAGATATGTACATATCTGTTGTGAAAACTATATAACCGAAGCTGTAAATGCCTATAAGGTCTCACAGAATATGCACCAAAAAAAGTTTATAAATTATTACGTAATATCTAGTATGAGTTTGTCCTTCCTCTCGGTTTTGTACTCCCTAGGTATTTGGTTGTACTTGCAATACCAACAATATTTTGTTAGTAGAATTTCATTCGTAAAAAGAAAACCATTAAATAGTAAGAGTTGCATAGTCTTCCAAATTTTACTTTCCTTTATGATGAAATAAATAGCATAGAAGGCTCATTCCTAGACTAGTTTCTCTAGTGTTTTCACTTCAATCATATGTATGAGGAAGTTAAATGCTTCCAAACATTCAAGACTATGCCTAAACCAATCACTAATGCACTATTATAGCCAAACATATAACACCATACATACCAAAGAAGTCAGAAACCGATTTAAAATACAATTTCTGTCACAATTTCTAGAATCTAGAACATCTTAAGAATTTCAACACGGGCATAATATGAGAAAAGTTAAAATATAGAGAAAAAAGACAAAAATCCCGAAAACAACACAAGAGTACACTATTTTCGTCTTGAAGGGTTTTCAAATATATGTATGGACAGAAATCAAAATAAGCATTCAACAATCCATATAAACCTCCAGAAGGGAACTATCTAATTATTGAGAAAAAAATACTCTAACTCATCGACTCACAGGTTCAAGTGAAATTCTTTTATTAAAAGCAATTTTAGATCTTTGAATGAAGTATTTAAAGGAAATTAAAAGTAGTTACCTCATATGCATATGATCTTTAGAAATTTTAGACAAAGCCCAAAGTTGATAAACACCCAATTCACAAATGGGGAAGGGGAGAGGATGATGAATCGGGAAGAGGGAGGGAAGAGATGAGATGGAGATGAGAGAAGGGAAAGTAAATATTTTGTTTTTGTTATAGGTTTATTTCTAAGGGTATATTTATATTTACAATATCCTTAACAATAATTTTTTATTTTTTATTTTCTTTTCATAAATTATTTTAAATTATTACATTTTGTAGCAATTATCCATCGTAGAAGGCATGTTTTTCATATTGTCCCTAATCTTTATGCTTTGGTGGGATTCTTATAAATTTGTTTCCTAATCGGCGAAATCCTAAGGACAATTTTTCCTAAGAAACGAAATTTCAACGAAATCTCCTCATCTATCCACGTAATTACAGGATTCCTAATTTACGCGGATCTCATCGTATTTGTAAAAGATCACAGCATATAATTTTCCTTCTAATAACATTGATTGTTTTTTTTTTTCTTCTTATAATCAAATTCTCCGCCTTCTTCAAGGTAAAATTAACTTAATTATTATTATTATTATTATTTTAATTTACCTCTTAATTACGATTAATTTTTTGTTTTTAATTTGTTTGACAGGAACTTTAACCTCAATTCGATAGCTCATTAAAGAATTGGAATTGGTTCCTTGTTGAAGGAGGGGAAATCGGGTATTTCTTTAATTCAATTCAATTTTATTTTATTTTTATTTTTTAGGTTTTAATTTCGATCTTATCTATGTTCGTCAATAGTTTTTATAGAATTAGAATTGTCGTCTGTGAAACAAAATTCATGTTCTCTTTGTAAAGTTGATTTCAAATAAAAATTAGGGGATGATCTCCAATCTTGCTATAACTTTTTGTTAGCTAGGGATTTAATTGAAAAAAAGGGATTTTAGAAAATAGAAGTGTTAATTGTGCTGAGATGTTGCTAAATATCTGATTAAAAGGGCAAAAGGAAAAAAAAATTGTTATAAGGGAAAAAGTGGTTAAAAATAAAGACTTCGCAGCAGGTAGTAACATTCTGTTTTAATGAATTTTCTTTCTCAAAATTTGGAATTTGGAATTCTTAATCTCTGTTGTTTTATTGTGAATGTTATCGCATATGATTTCAGTATATCTAATATTGTACTTTGAGTGAGATAGCACTCATTAAGTTGCCGCTGAATTTTAGTTGTTAAACGAGTCTTGTGCCTTCTTTCAGTCAGATTTTTATTAATATTAGATTTTTTTTCACTTGAAATTTCAGTATTTTGGAATGTTATGGATATTGAACTCTAGAAGTCATGTTGGTTCAGAGAGATTGACTAGATTGGGTTAATGGATGAGATTTTACTACCATCTGCTTTATATTGAATTTCCAAACCAACATTACCAATCACAAATAGCTATTAACGTTATAATGAGATTTTGGAAAAGCATCCTTATTATGGTCCTTTTCAATGATGGTAGATATGCAGAGCCAGCTTGTCTGTAGCGGATGTAGGAGTATTCTTCTTTATCCTAGAGGGGCTACAAATGTTTGCTGCGCATTATGCAATACAGTTACTTCCCCTGGTACACTTCATTTCTCATTCTTATTAATTGCAAATATAAAACCATCCATTAGTTTTCGGAAGTTGTGAACAGTTGCTAGTTTTCAGTATCATCGACATGATTATTTTTAGTTGAAACTCAAAAGAGATCTACTTCATAAAGTTGGTAATTTTTATTTTATGTCCTAAGTGGCCTTATCTATGTTCAGTTCATGGCATCAAGAACTATTTCCAGTAAAAAAGAATACCTGGGACTAGTGGATTCCTTTTTTACCCCTTAATTTTGACCTAATAGATTCCTATGCATTAGGCCTTTCCTAGTGTTGTCAAGGCGTGCGCCTAGGCGCGCCTACGCCTTAGAGCTAGATAACAAAAGCGTCTTAGATCCTTTCAGGCGAGGCTCATTTGATCAGGCGCACGCCTGGTGCACCTAGGCGTGCTTTTTTATAAGGCGATAGGCGTAAAAAAAGCCCGCCTGATTGAAGTTCTCTTTATTTTTTTTTTATTTTAACTTTTTTCATTAGATGTACCTTTACTAGTAAGAAAGGGGATAGTATCAAATTCTCTACTTCTCAATATTTGAGTATTCAACAACAGACATAGGACCATAAGGAAATCATGCATATTGGGCAACAAAAAAATTGCATGTTTTGTAGATAAACTGGATCACTCTTTAGAGTTTATTATCATAATTATATATCTTAAACTTATATATATATATATATTTACAAAAACACACACATACAAAAAACACACATATACATATTGCGCCTTACTTCACTCAGGTGAGCGTTTTTTTTGCACCTGAGGCAATATAAGGGTTCTAGTGCCTAGAGTGCGCCTTGCGCCCTTGACAACACTGGCCTTGCCTACTTGACCCGTCCTCTTAGAATCTATCTGTACATTCATTAACTAAATGTGACTTGGGTTATCCTGCCCATGGTTCATCAAATCAACCCAATGTAGAAAGCAACTCAATCCCAAAGCACAAGATTATTCTCAGAAGTCTTCTAATCCTACTACTCCATGCATTCAGATCTAGAGCCTTGATAGCCTGAATCCTGAACAGTGCAAGAAATCCAAATATTCCAATCCCATTAATGCTTCAAAGAGACAGCAAAAGGAGCAGCCACTTTCCCCTAGATTTTTATGCCTTACTATTTCTTCATTTTGTTGCTTCAGCAACATTTCCTGGCAATGAAAATTTACTAGGTTTTACTTTGGCGTTCTTCTAAAATAAGCTTAAATAGAAATAACATTCCACTTTTATGGTCGCACAAAAATCTTATTTGAAAATTTTTGCTGAATTTGCTTCCTTGCCTAAATATTGGTCATTGGTTTTATTACAAAATGTGGGCCTAAATGCTGAGATGAGCATCGACTTGAGTGGTACAAGTACAACTGATGGAGCTGTTTTTTTGTCCTTATATTGGATTTAGTCTGTCATTAGCTACAGATGGCAGATATATTACAACTAGACAAGTTTGCTTGAATGCAATTTATTAGTGCAGTTAGCCACAAGCATCATCCTTGCCTTTTGCAGTTTAAGATCATATTGCCTAACTTTTAATTTGACATATGTTTAGTATTGTATCCGATCTGTATGTTTGAAAGCTGAGAATGCCTCAATACTCACTTCTTCACTCTCCCACTGCGTATAAACCTTCATTGTCCTACAATTCCAGATTCTGCTCTCTTCCTTTGTTCATGACTATTGTACAATCAGCTATTTTTCGGAATTGCCAACATGTTTGACCCCCGCCATCATTTTCCAAGAATTCTTGTATTTCTCTTATCACTTTATATTGTAAGATTCAAACATGTGATCAAGATCTTATTTTTTTAAGGTATCATCTGGTTGTTATTTTTGCTATTTCTTTTTTGCTTTCGAAAGAGAACAAGAAAAAGACATATTTTGATACAACTGAAAACAATATTTTGACAAAATAAATACTATGTAGTTTTTAGATTATAGACTGAAAATGTTATATATTATTGGTGTTACATTTTAGTCATTTGTTCATTTTTAATCAATTATTATTTGCTTTTAATTTCTTTTGCTTTATAGCAACTTTTAGAAAGCTTAGCCAAAAGTAAATGGCTAAATGCTCAATTTAGGACTAAACCTTTAGCGTGTTGCTCATATAAGTATCAAACTTTTGATTTGTTCCAATTTAGGATTTCAGCTTTTCGAAATGTAGCGATAACTTTGGACCAAATGAACCGTGTGCACAACACGTTCCATTAAAAAGCTTAATTGCCGATGATGTGTATGTTTTTAATCATGTGGCATGACAATTGGCCATATGTGTAATTTAAAAAAAAAAAAATCTAAAGAACTTTTCTTTTTTTTGAAAACCAAAAGAGAGGAAATTCATTTTTTTTACAAAAAGAAATTTGACTTTTTTTTTTCTTATCTTTTATCATCTTTTATTTAGAGTTTAAACGAAAATAGGAAGTAGAAATCCAAAAGGTGGAACTTGAAATTGGATCTAAGAAAATTAAATAAAATATTTGAAAAAGAAGATTTATTGAATGAGAGCCATTTTCCCCTGTCTCTAATTCTCTTTGTTTTTCTCTTTCCTTTAAACCCTAGAAACTCATTCCAATATTTGATCGTTAAATCTACTTCCATATTCAATCCCTTCTAAAACCCATCAACTCTCTCATATCAACGACAAAGAAAGCCTCAATCTTTAGATCCAAAGCCTCTCTTGCCACCACCACTTCACCAATAACCTAAACATGTTGCCTGCACTCATTTGCTCCTGTCATGATAGCCAATCTTGGCCTAGGCTTTGATTTTCTTGGTGTCTCAGCGAATGCCTAGTCAGTTGCCTCTAGACTTTGTCAGCCTCCATGACAACTTCTTCTATAAAAGTGAAAATGGAGGAGCTTGGGAAGGAGTCAAAGATGAGGTCATTATAGGCATGGTAAGGTTTGAGTTATGTGATGAAGGAAGCTTGAGAGAAGAAAAATGGCAGTGGTGGTGGATGGTCGTGGTAGTTGAGGTAGTGACATCAACCCAACAAATTCAAAATTGCAAGTTGCAAAATATACAAATTTGGGATTTATTTTTATCTCTTACTTTCTCAATTTTGGTTTTTTTTTTTTTTGGGCCAAGGAAATCTAGGTTTGTTTAGCAATTGTGATAATTAGGAATTTACGATGAAGAATGTGATTGTGGTGATTTTGTGATGACAGGTAAGGATGACAATGGAAGGGGAGCGATTAGGATGACATATTTGATGAATTGATTCTATTGGCATGTCAAAGGGTTATGAGAAAATAAATTATTGGTTTGTTTTTTCATTCTTCTTGGGTTCCCAATTTTGAATTTTTGGTTATGGCTTAACTTTTTGTTGGATGGAACTTAAATTAATAAATTTAGATTAATTAATTAAATTAGAGATTAAAGCCAAATTTTGACATTTCAAAATTACTCATATGACCATCTGTTATGCCATGTGGTATAAAATGCCACATCATCCATGCCATGTGGGTAAAAAATGACACATCATCCGTGCCATGTGGGTAAAAAATGACACATCATCCTTAATATCAGTTTATCAAGCTTTTTAACGGCACGTGTTGTGCATGCGGTTCATTCCATCCAAAATTATCTTCTTTTTTTTATTATTACATCTCGAAAAGTTGAGATTGTGATTTGGAACAAATTGAAGATTTGATCCTTATATGAGCAACGCATCAAAGATTTAGTCCTAAATTGAGCTTTTAGCCAAAGCAAATAGAAACAAAGGAAGTAGCAAAAGCAATGCAATTACCAAAAGGCACATATGTTTTTTCTTTGCAAAATTTATAATGTCTGTGATTGCATTGGCTGCTTTCAAACTCAATTACCATATTAAACAAGCTAACATGCAATATACCTCAACTTGGTATAGTTCAGTAAGCTGACTTGTTGCCTTTTGAAGTGAAGCATTCGCTCAACTAAACTCGATTCAACTTGGTAATAAAACACAGTGAAATCAAACTCATGACAATTTGTTTATGAGAACTTACTGCTATTTGTTTTGGAAATTTTTATGTTATGGTCTTGGCTGATTTTTTAATATATTTTTAATTAGACAGGTTGTTTATTATAGAGTTTTTTTCTTTTATACTTGCTTCTTTATGTGAACTTGATTGTGTATAAGCTAGATAACAACTGAGTTCAAATTATATGAGTTCCAAACAAATCTCAAACAATTTTTATGGTCCCTAAACCTTGCTCCACTGGAACTGTTGGAAGTATGACTCCATCTTGGCCAGCTGCTTAAATCTATCATTCAACTTGGCTTGATTGTAGCCCACCCCTATCAAGGTTGTTGTCTTGGCAAGATTATTGATGGCTTTCATTAATTGCAGGGGTAACCGGCCAACTTGATTGGTAATACTCTAGGTAGTATTTGTCCCGATCCTTTTAACAGACATTTGATTGCAATGCCACTCTATTGTATATTTAAATGAACTTTCTTTTTCCTTTTTCATGTTGGTTGCCTTGTACTTTGAA
Organism: Fremontodendron californicum; assembly: GCA_030761205.1. Taxonomy (NCBI): domain Eukaryota; kingdom Viridiplantae; phylum Streptophyta; class Magnoliopsida; order Malvales; family Malvaceae; genus Fremontodendron; species Fremontodendron californicum. The sequence goes on from JAULJL010000042.1 coordinate 3,660,666, forward strand.
ACTATCTGGTAATGCTAATTATGGTGGTACTGTTATCTAGAATGTTCAAGAGAAACAAGAGAGTTTAAGGCGAAGGAAAAATTAATGTGGGGTGGCTAGTAACATTCCTCTTATTTAGATATGTAAATAAAATAAATCAAAAGCTTATGGCTTGATACCCAAGTTTGTAAATTAACCCTGCAGGGATGGAAATGGCTCAACTCATATGTGGAGGTTGTCGAATATTGCTAATGTATACACGTGAAGCGACAAGTATAAGATGCTCTTGCTGTCACACCATTAACCTTGCACCAGGTACAATATAATGATTTTGTGCATGTGATGCAAATTTGTGGTTGTAGTGTTTGGAATTGCAGAATTGATGCAGCCAAAGAAGAACGGAAAATTATTTTTTGGCGTTGAAGAAAATATAATGCTTGTGGATTGAATATTTGTTTCTTACTTCAACTTTTTCTGCACTGTAAACAAGTTTAAGGAATCTTGTTCAGTTTTCTTTTTAAAAAAGGGAGTGTGGTTCCTTTTGCTGATTAGTGCTTCCCCGTCCTGTATTTGGTTTTCAAGCGTCACAATTTGTCCGTCATGGATGTCTTTTGTTACCATTATATTCTTTATTGTCATTGTCATCGTCTTTTAGTAGCAGTCTGAGCTACTTTAGTTAAAGATCTTAGGATTCTTCTAAACATTGTCTGCCATGTGGATAATGGCTGTTCTGATCAAATTAAGAACACTTCTTGTTTTTCATCTTCTAGCATGCACTTGAAGTTTTGTTTTACTGTGGATCTTCTCTTTTAGAGTTGGAGCAGCACTTTTAGCCTGTGTGTGTTTGTGGTTGTTAATCAGAGCTTCGTTTGCAGCAATTTAAGCTATTTCAGGAACTAATTGATCTTAATATGCTTCTTTACTGAAGGTAGCTTGATCATTTAGACTTTAGTTATGTGTTAGAATTTTTTGAAGTGGAACTTTTATTTTGAAAGAGTTTCAGCCTAGCAGTTAATTAACTCTTGAAGTTTTAAGTACCAGCTCAACCATTCCCCCTTTGTTGATGAAGATACTTTAGATTTCTTTTCATGAAGTTATATACTCTTCTATGAACTTTGAGGAGTGAGTACAAACCATACAGTATTTTCTTCTTTGGTTCCTCAATCCTCATTCATCTGGTTACCATTGCATTTCCACGTTGCCTTGCAGTACTATTAGTAGTTTATCTTATATGTTGCTTGTTCATTTTTTCTTCCTCTCTTTCACTTTCATGATCCCCAGCTTGTTTACTGACTTTTTTCTTTATTGGATCTCATGACCATGAAAAAAGCATCCAACCAGATTGCTCACATCAATTGCGGGCACTGCCGTACAACCTTAATGTATCCATGTGGAGCTCCATCAGTCAAATGTGCTGTCTGTCAATATGTTACTAATGTTGGCGTAAGTATGATTGAGTTGATACAACTTTTCATTAGCGCATCTGTCATTAACATATAAATAAATATATATCTAAGAATTTGTAGAGATTTACTTTCATTTCACAAGAGGCTAAAAAAGGGCCATATTATTCCATAATTTTGCTTGATAGTAGACATTCTTTCTCTTCGTATCTTATTTCTTGTTTTCTTATTTATGTAGTCACATGACACAAGTTTTGGTTTCTCAAAATCTTTAAATTCTTTAGCAATATTTCTGTATGTATTTGGTCTATTTCTGAATGTCTCTATTTATTTGGTTTGTGTGCGCCACGTATGGTTACTGCAAGCTCTTTGCCGTAGTGATGTACAAAACATAATCATGTTTTTTTGTTTTTCTGTCTTCTGTCTATGCATTCTCTCTTTGTCTCCCTCAGAGAATTCAACTTTGGGGCAATACCTCTCAAATTTGGTCTTACTCCCTAGCTTAACTAAGTAGTAACTGGTAGATTCAGCAGGATCAGTTTTAGTGGAAATAGGATCAGGTCCCTTAGCCGAAACAGGCTTTGGGTGAGTTTAGGTGTTGCATCGTTTAGGCAGATTCAAGAATGGTAGGCCAACTTTTGTTGGTACCCTTTTCATTGCCATCCTATTTAATGGCCATTTACTTCTCAAATATTCAAAATTTGTGCATCCCTTCATTCTGCGGTATAATTTTTCTTACATTGCAAATATTTTAGACATTAATGTTTTGATGATATTGAATGCCTCTGCTCTAATAAATATTAGTCAGAAGGCTGTCTTTGCCTATGTTACTCGGATTCTTCATTTTCCTTAAAGTACCATTGTCCGACACCTGTATCCGACACATATTCGGATATGGGTATGTGGGTATGATCCTTCAAGTATATGGAAAAACTTCGAAAAATTGAGTATACTCATATCGGACACATACCCGTATTCGACACTCACCCCAAGTCCGGGTAACATAGGTCTTTGCTATGTTTTCCCTTTGGAAGTGAATTAAATTATATTTAATCAGAAGGATAAGTACTAATTCTCTGCTTATGTCTATGCAATAAGCATTTTTGAGCATATATATAGAAAAACTCTATTTGGAGGTTTACTCCTTCCTTACTCTCTATTTCTCATCTATCTTTTCAGATGGGCAATGTGAGGGTTCCGCTTCCCGTAAACAGACCTAATGGGATAGCTGCGGCAGGGACTATGCTACCATCTACTTCAACAGTAAGTTCTTGAAGTTTATAATTGTTTTTTATTACGAGGAAATCTAGATGGTTTCGAGTTATCAACTGTTTACTGAATCTAACCTTTTGCATTCGATATCGTATTCTCAGAGCCAAACAGTTGTTGTTGAGAACCCCATGTCTGTTGACGAGAGTGGGAAATTGGTAAGTATAGCTTAACTGCATATCCTTAGCATATGCTCTTTTTTCATTTTCTGAAAGTTATTCCACATGGCGAAGGGATAAACAAAAAAGGATATTGATAAAATTATGATATTGCAGGTGAGCAATGTCGTGGTTGGCGTAACAACCGGCAAAAAATGAACGATCCAATGAGATTTGTGAGTTTTATTTGAGGAGAATGCAAACAAACATTGTTATATGATTGCCTAGAAATTGATTTGTGTATATATATTATGTTGAAAATGGAAACCATTAGCATTTATTCAGGGAACTGCGTTTGTGGCCATGTCCATGTCCATGATGAGGTAGGCAAAATGTTTGATGTACATTTTGGTGTATGATAGAGATGGAAAGTGTAATTTATATGATTTGCGAAAGTGAATTAATTGTTTGCTTCATATATGCAGTTTAGCTGACTGAATGTGTTAAACTAGTATATATTTTCTCTGCTTCTGTTCAACCTCTCGCCCTCCTTAACTATATGTATTTTTTTCAATTGTGTAGAAGGATTTTTTATCATTTTATAGTTTGTTTTAGATCTGTCTAAGGGTCGGGTTATTTGTTCAAGTCCTTAGGTCTGTTTTATATTTGAGAGGATTTGGACAGAAATATTGGGTTCGAAAAATAGATATGGGCAAAAAAATAAGATCTCTTTAGAAAAGAGATCCGGCTTTGGACATTACATTTTTGTCCTGATTTGGTTCGGTTTATTTTATTATTACTAATAAATTTTTAAGAGGGATGAATGACTTTTTAAGAGGGAATGATTTTTTTTTTTTTTTTTTTAAGAATAATCAATCTTTTTTTAAGAAGGAACGGTCTTTCTATGTATAAATTTGGACAGTTTGTGAACGTCAGGATAGTGCTTTTACATGGTCGATCGGACTTGAGTAGAATATTTTTGAATATTTCGATCGGGTCAGACATAGGTAGTTATAATGCTCGTTAATATGGGACTTTCAAACCTAATTCAGTTCGGTTTATGAACATATCTAATTTGTTTTCATCTTTAAAATTTATGATAAAGTATTTCATGATTTCTTTTTGGTTACCATATTTTTCTTATTTATTTTTGTATTTTGGTTGGTTTCATCATTTCAACTAGAGGTGGCAAAATGAACCCGAACCCGAAAACCCGCCCAGGAAAACCCGAACCCGCCCAAACCCGATTTGACCAAAAAGTCAAAAACCCGAACCCGAAAAAGCCCAAACCCGAATGGGCCCGAACCCGAATGGACCCGAACCCGAATGGGCCCGAACCCGAATGGACCCGAACCCGAATGGACCCGAACCCGAATGGGCCCGAACCCGAATGAGCCCGAACCCGAATGAGCCCGAACCCGAATGGACCCGAACCCGAGACCGGCCCGAACCCGAACCCGAATTTAATACTAAAAATAAAAATAATCAAATTGCAATTAATTTTTTTTTTTTTTTACAAAGCAATAACTTTAATTATTAATTTTATTCTAATTTTTTTTAATAATTTAATTAAAATTTAAACTTTAATATATTATATATTATATATATATATGATGATGAAATAATAATTTTATCAAAAAGTAAATTATATTGTGTACTTATAAGTTATAACTTTAACGTCTCATATCATTATGAATTTACAATCTAAATATTTTAAATTCTTGAAAATTTTAGAGATGTGAAAAAAAATTTGACAATAATTCAATTAATCTATAAGGGTAAAAAAAATTGACAATAATTCAATTATTTTGGCCTTTTGGGTTATACTTAGACCTGCTCACTGGCCGGGCAGCCCGGCAAGCCCGGCCCGTATCGGGCCTGGCCTGGGCAGGATATTTTATGTTCCGGGTCGGTCCGGCCCGGAACAGTAATTTTTATTATAATAATATTATTTTATTTAATTTTAATTATAAAAAAATTAATAAAAAATAAAAAATTATTTTTTTATTCCAATGAATAGTGTTTCGGGCCTAAACGGGTGGGCCGGGCCGACCCAGGGCCGGGCCTGGGCAGAGAACATAAAAAATAAAACCGGGCCGCGGCCCAGCCCGGCCCATGAGCAGCTCTAGTTATACTTATACGGTTAGGTTAGGGTGAGTTTAATTGGATTATGGCTTTCATGTGATTTTATTTTAGCAGGTAGGTTTAATGGGATTTTGGGTTTTATGGCCTTTTGGTTTTGGGTATATTTATTATATATTAATAAATAATCATATTAATTATATATTTATTACGTATAATTTAAATATAAATTATATTTTTTAGTACTACTTTATAATTTATACTTTAGACTGATGAAAAAAATATAAGTACTCGATATATATATATATATATATATATATATATATATCTTGACTATAAGCATAATTTTTTTGCATTTTATAAGTATATAAACGAATAGATGAAGGCCAGGATTTATTTTTAAAAGTTTTTTATTTTATAGTGAATATAAATTATAATGTATTTATATTTTGAAATTCGAGTTCATCAAATCAATTATTTTAAATATCAATATATTAATTTATAATATATCATATTTTTTATAATAAATTATTTCAAAATTTGATTTTATATAACAAATTAATTTCTTATTCTTTTGGTGCTAACAAATATTAATTTTAAAAAATAAATATAATTAAAAATATCATATAATAGCAAAAGTATAAAAATAATAATAAATTAATAATTTGTTTTTAGATATAAATATTTAAATTACGTAAAAATGATTACATCTAATATAAAATAAAATAATGTAAAACATACCCGAACCCAGATCGAACCCGAACCCAGACCGAACCCGAACCCGAACCCGAATGGGCCCGAACCCGAATGGGCCCGAACCCGAATGAGCCCGAACCCGAATGAGCCCGAACCCGAATGGACCCGAACCCGAATGAGCCCGAACCCGGATGGACCCGAACCCAAATGAGCCCGAACCCGAATAAACCCGAACCCGAATGAACCCGACCCGAACCCGCCCAATTGCCACCTCTAATTTCAACTCTCTATTTTTTCTAATAAACAATTCCAGAGACCTCGAAGCATTTATGTTTCAGTTTTATATAGAGTAATCCAGTTTAGAAATTTTCTTATTTTAATTAGTTATAATTTGCCCTTTCATGATTTATTTTTACATTTTAGCACATTCTAGGAAATAAAAAATAACAACATACAAGTTTAAAAATGTACAAATTAGAAAGATCTTTATTTATTTTTTGGCCAAAAACAAATTGATTAAGAAAATCATAAAAGTTTTAATGAGAAGTCAAATAATTACAAAAGAATATTTCTTTAGGAAAAAAGATATATTTTGATTAAATATTTTATTTTTTAATTATTTTTACCTCAAATTAAAAATATAATAATAAAATTATTCCCGTTCAAAGATGAATAATAAATTTAATCGATCATTTTAAGTAAAATAGTAAAATTGGATTTTTATCTCATTTATTTTTGTCAAATAATAATATCCAAATAGACCTGCCCAAGAGCCGGGCGGGTTAGACCCGACCTGAATTGGGTCGGATTTGGACAGAGATTTTCATGATTCGGGTTAACTCGTCTCGGCCCGAATCACTATTAATTAAATAAAAATTATTTTTTATTTAAATTTAATTATAAAATATATAAAAATATTTTTTAATATTTTAATAATTTATGAATAATTAAACGGGCTTACGGGCCAACCCAGAAACAGGCTTGGGCAAGAAAAAAAAATTCTTTCGAGCCGCGGCTCAGCCCATGGACAGGTCTAGAAAATTTATTTATTTATTGTCATTTTGGTAAGGAAAGTAAGAAACATTCTTATGGCTAATTAGATCTTAATGTAATTCTTCAACAAATAAAGTAGCTTAATGTTATCTGATAATAATTTTCGTATTATGTAATAAATTCAAGTATTTTATAACAAAAATTGTAATTCCCCAAAAGCAAAAGAATATTAAACAAATATTACCTTTACATATAATATATGTTTTAATTCCTCAACAGAATAATCTATTACACAAGATAGAAAAAGCAATAACTCCAAAATCTATTACATTTTTTTTATGAAATTATTTCATTTCGTTACAAATACTAAAACTATTACAGTACATGAAAACAAAATTACGTAATCTGACTTTATTATGAAAACTGAAAAAATATGGGGATATTCGAATATGTATATCTTTTATTCGAATATCCCTCTAATAGAAGGGGCCAAATGTCCATATTCGAATATTATTAACTTGATATTCGAATATCAAATAAATTATTAATTTTATTACAAGTGATAACAACTGTTTTTATCAAAGTACGTGATTTTGTTAATATAATTTATTAGACGATATGATAAAAAAAATTATGTAATTATTGCTTAAATAAATTTTCATTCTAAATTACATATTTTTTCTTAAGAAATTACAAGATATATTATACATAAAGATAATACGTGTTATAATTTAGTTACACTTGTGGCAAGTTTGTAACTTTTTTATGAAATTACTTGATTTTGTTACAGATTATTGAAATTATTAGATTACATAATAACAAAACTATGTAATTAAAATTATATAATAATCAATAATATTATTATTTTCAAATATTTTGATAAGAAAATTTTATTAATATTTTTTAAAATAAAATGTTTTTAAAATATTTTTATAAAAAAATCTATTTTTTTAATAAATAAAAAGTCACTTAAAAATTATTTTTTAAAAATAAAATAAAACTTATAATTCATTTAAAAATAATAAATAATAAATAAATTTTCTCTCAACTAGTAACCAATTGAGAGAAATAAGAGAGCGTAAGAGAAGCTCACATTAAGGAGCTTCCCCTAGAATTTTCCTCAGTATTTATAATCACATATGGATAGTGGATAGCCTAATAGCAATACTTGAGTCCTATTTGAAGATTATAGGTAGTAATTGAGTGGGTTAAGACGAGTTTGGGGCGGATTATTTCAGATTTGGATCATATCGAGTTTTATTATTTCAAGTTCGAATTTGGATTATATCGAATTCAGGTCATTTCAGTTCGAGCCATTTTCGATTTGAGCTTTTTCAGGTTCGGACTACCTCGAGTTCGGTTTCGAGTTCATGCAGGTTTTACGTTTATTTTTTATTTTATATTACAATGAAAAGATCATATTTTTAATCTTTTGATTTGAATTTTTAGAAGCAAGTTGCATTTATCTAGTTTTCAACCTATATGTCAGTAGAGAGAAATGAATATTTAATGTTTTATTATATATTAAAATTTATATAAATTTAATTTATCTTGAAATCCTATGTCGGAGCAACTAGACAAGAGAAATATAAACTTGTGTCAAAATCAACTAATTGAATTTTGTTTTGAGTAAAAGGTTTATCTCTGATGAAATTGAGATTAGATGTTGTAAACATCGGTTTTTATCCGGGTTTGTAATTTTTTAATTTTTAGTTTAGGTTAATTTTTTAATCGTTATATTTTTAAATTTTAGTGTTAGTTAATTTTAATTTTAATTTCATTTTAATTCTAATTTTTATTAATTAAAAAGAAAGTGAAAATAGAAGGGGAAAAAAAAAGAAAAATCGGAAAAGAAAAACACTTTGGATCAAATTAGAACTCTCTTTGGATCAAATCAGACTTAGGATTAGACTCTGAAAAAGGAATTTTATTTGATTAGGATCAGAATTCAAAACCCAAGCAAATGAAGACTCTTGTGATTATTTTCCTATAAAAGAGTTTGGAATTCAATAGCAGAAACACAATTTTGGAGATACAAGACAGAGATCTCGGAATACAGCAAAGTAGGAAGACATAGTGGCAAGATTTTTTTCTAAGGTTCTTATTTTCGAAATTTAGGGATTTCAAGGTTGAAGTTGTTTTTTTGAAGGATCCAAAGGTGGGGATTTAGGAATTAATTAGGGGAAGTCTAAGCCGGAGTTTGGTGGTCATCGAGTGGTCACCGGAGGAGATCGGAGAGGTTGAAGTCGCGGCATTCAAACCTAGATCTAGGATTTTTGGTGGTGGTTTAGACAAAGCCAACTTGATTTCGGGATTGAGAGGATCGAAAGGAAGATCTAGGACATGTTTTTTGAATTTCTTGACCACCGAAGACGGTGGTGACCGATGATAGAGGTGGCGATAGACAGCGGAGACGGTGAAATCTCATCGGAATCTGGGTTTGGCTGAAGAACATAGGCCATTTTTTGGGTTTTGCTTAGTGTTTTTGGGTTTCAAGGAGAGAAAAGTTTTTTTTTTTTTTTTTAATCAGGTAAAGAAAAATGAAACAAATTTTTTTTTTTTACTTTTGTAGAACAGCAATTGGGTCGGGTCAGACCCGCACAACCCGCACCTAAGCCCGACCCAGATGCTGTTGCTTTTTTTTTTTTTTTATTTTATTTATGCTTTGTTTATTTTATTTTAGCATTTCATATTTATTTTATATTAATATTTTATTTATTAATTATTTATTGTTATTAATTTTTTTTAGTTTTTGTAGGTGTACTTTTGTGAATCAACTTTGATTTGGATTATTTATTATTTATTTATTTATTAATTTTTAACTATTATTTAGGTTTATTTTTTATTATTTTTAGATAAGCATGTTTAGGTTTTAAACTAGTAACCTATAAACTAAAAACCAATCTCTGTGGATTCGACTCTTGCTTCTACTATAGTTTACAATTGATTTTTTAGTGCAATGTTTTAATTAAGATACATTCTTTGGAGTGCATCAGGCATTAGAATCGGGTCTATCTTTGCCCCAAGAGCAGGAATAGTGTATCTTGGGACCTGAGAATGAACGTATGGATAAGTGAATCCTCCCATGAATGGCACCTTTTGTGACTGTTCCTATTGGGACATCTGAGCTAAAATGAGGAAACTGGAAGATGATCTAGCAAAACAGGATGGAAAGGTCAAGAAACTGCGAGTGGATATTAGAAAACTGAAGGATAACTTGACTGGACGTGATAGGAGAATTCAAAAACTCAAGCAGGACTACCACACATGAAAAACAACTTTCAAGGATTTAAATGAGACATCTTCATTCAAGAATTCTGAACTTGAGCGGATAGGAGAAGAAATTAATAGGTTGTAATCCGAATGTATGAAGTCGGAAGAAGAATGCCAAGATTTGTTTGAGAACTTGATAACATCAGAGGTAGAATGTGAACAACTTCGGAATGCCAAGCTGAGAAGATAAAACCTTTTGAATAATATGTTCGACCAGTTTAATGTGGCAGCTTGTAAGGCCGATGAGATGAATGACAGAATTAAAGAGTTGAAGACAAGAATGTATCATTTCTATCCAAATGGAAAGCGTTTGTTTAGGCTTTTGGAAGAAGCGCAAGCTCACTATCAACAAATCATGAAGTTTCTCTAGAGGCATTACTACTTAGGGTTTTCATCATCACTTTTTTAGGTAGATTCTTAGGATTTTTTATATTTTCATGTTTTTAGGATTTTTTAGATTTTCATGTTTTTAGGATTTTTTTCTTTTTTTTTATTTTTATGTTTGTTATGGGATTTTTATGGATATTAGTGACGGATTCTATTAAGATTTCTTTTATTAAACGACTGTTATATGGCCAATATTCCTCCATACATGCATTTTCATCATCATACAAGTTTATCTTTTTCATGATCACAATTTTTGCTAAGTAATATGACATCCTAATTTTGAAAATTTTGATAAATAATTGTTCAAAGATAGCTCGACAATCAGAATCTTCGAGACAGTCCACTCGACATTCTTATAATACCAGGTCAAAAGCTAGACTAATGGTCGGAGAGCAAACTTCGAGGTTAGATAGGGTGGAATAAGCTTTAAATTCAATAACAATAAAATAAAAAAAGATTTTGAAATAATTACAAGTAAAGAAAACAAGATAAGTAAAAAGCAAATAAATAAAAGAAGATCAAATATTTAAGAGAAGTATGGTTAAGATTTCATTTTTCACCACTAGACAATAATATAAATCAAATTCAGATCTATCAATATCAATTATCTATCAAAGTTGACAACCGTAGATAACAACATCTCGTGTTACTCCAATCCTTCCTTAGTTCGTCGTTAAGCAAGACGAACGCCACTACTTAATCTCTAACTATCAAACAACCTAGGATAAACATCTCTAAATTTAATTTGACAACAGTTTTATGATGAAAAAATAGGTTGATCTAAGCAACAAAAGCATTAACATGAATTGTTTAACTTAGGTTATATTCAATTTCGCAATTAGCGAAAACTTTAACATAACCATTAATCACAAATTACCACTTATGAATAGAAAATCAAAACAATTACACGGATTAAGACTCCTAAACTAGAATTAGATAATTGTTTGCAACCTAAACAAATCAAGACAACATTATGAACAATTCTTATAGAAAAACACAAGCAACTTTGATAGAAAATTAATGATAGATAGAATCTCAAAATCAATTACAAAATATGTCTACGGCTTTGAAATCACCCTTAACCAAAAAAAAGTTTAACTAAGCATAGGCATAGATAATATATACATAAAACTAAAAAAAAAAAATAATAATAATGGAGAAGAATAAGAAAATTGATGAGCCCTTTAGTCTCCTCAAAATATTATGATATTTTGTGGCTCAAAAGATAATATTTATAGAGCTTTTTGACCTTGAAAACCATTTCTTGCTGATCAAAGAAGTTAGGAGTTAAAGGAGTGCAAAATAGAAAATTTTTACGAGTTTTTGGTTTTTCTCGATTTTGGAAGCAATAGGGTCAGCGCCGCGGCGCCACTTTTCGGCGCCTCGTCGCCAAGTACACTGACTTGGTCATTTTACTCGCTGACTTCGGTTTCGCGACTGCTGCACTGTTTTGCACTTCGTCGGCTAATTTGGATGACCATCTATTGTCCGATTTAGACATGTAAACTATCGTTGGAAAGGTATTCAAGTCAGCTTCAATAGTCAAGAAAGAAGTTTCTTCAAATAATGACTTTAACATAATGATTTCCTTGCAACAAGCTTCGAAAGTCAGATCTGCCTGATCATCTAACACTAAAAAATTGATCTTTTTGACTCCCAAGTCTTCTTCCATCTTGTGATTATGATTTTGTAAGCTCTTTACCATTATTATTGACATATTTTGACTTCATTCTCCTTATTGTACCTAAAATTCAAAAATATAATATAAGTAAACAAGATAAAAATCGAAAACATAACAAAAACTAAATGTAGAAAAGCATAAAATGTATATTTTATGAGCTTATTAAATACCCCCATACTTAGTTTTTTGCTAGTCCTCAAGCAAAACAAAATAAAAATAAAATAAGAAAATCTAATCTAATCCACTTTCATAGGAAATCACAATGGCACTTAGCATGTGATACAAGCCTTTAAACCTCTAGGTGTCCCTAGTTGACGAGTTTAGTCTCGTGAGGGTTTACTAAGACGATACCCACAAACATTGAAGACATAAGAAAAATAAATAAAAATAAAACTAAAAATAATAATTACAACTAATCCTTTCAATATTAATTAGAAATAATCATTGAACAAGTTTTATAAACTAATCAATAGCTTAAAGAAATTCACAAAAAATCATGCTTGAATGTAAATAGTTTGAGTTAAGCCAATATTAACATAACATATCTCAATCAAAATAGTGCATATTCAAATTTAATCTCAATTTCTCATATAGAATACTCTCATGATTTTCACTCTTTAAAGTAGCGATAAAGTGTTTACACTTAATCAATCTCATGAAAACAATTCTACCATATGCTTGCTTGTCCACCTATTCTCCACTATTTAGATTATGCAATTTCATAAATCAAGAGGTCTTTATTTAAAGTTGCAATAGGGCCAAAGGGTAATAATGTGATTAAAGAATAAAAAGGAAAAGATATCACAAAAGTTCGAAAGACTTCATAGAATTTAAAAACAAAATAAGATTTTGCAAATAAAACTTTCTCAATATTCTTTAGAAGTACATAATCACATAGGCTAAATATTTCATGTTGAGCCTTTGCTTCGTTCTAACCAACCTTGTAAAATTCTTTTTTTTTTTCTTTAACTAGAAATTTAAGAGATGATTCAAAATTATTTTTTTTCAATATGGGAATGTATTTGACAATGATCCTTTTCTTTTTTTTTTCTTTTGACTTTTTTCTTTTATTTTCTTCCTCCACACTTATCTTTTGTTTCTAACCCAAATTTCAAAAGTGTCCATTGTTTTTGCAATATGTCTCAAACATTCTAGTTCATCTTTAGAACAACGGTAAAGATATAAATGTGTTTAGGCTAGGTGTAAGATGTGGTTACCAATAAAATAACTTAATCAATATAGGCTCAAATTGACTCACTACTGGGGATGTTCTCTTGGAACATCAATAATAAAGGGCTGTTTGGCCATGGTTATAATCCTATTGCCTCTATCATATTCATGTTGTTATATGTATCAATACAGTCTCAAATGATTTAAATCAAGTTCTAGAGAATTATGTAATCATGAGAGCACACAAGAAATAAATTAAATTGATATGTATAATGCATCAATCATATAGGCTCAAAACTCACAAGGATGATTATACAAGTCAATTTTAAGTCTAAACATGTTTATTTCTCAATCAACATATCATATTAACATTGGCTCCATGAAAAATGATAAGCTTAATTCTCATTAAAAATCTTTTCACTACTAAACTAGTTTTAGACCTATGCAATTCATGTCTCATCATTATATTGAAAGGAACTAAAACACACTAAAAACAATTTAAAAAGACTCAAAACAAAACAAATAAAAAATAACAACCTTAAAATAAAAGAAATCATAAATTCTTCCCCCCACACTTAATCCTTACATTGTCCTCAATATAATGCTATTACCCCCAATGCAAGAATTATATGTAAGAGAAAAGAACTACTAAACAAAATAAACTAAAGAAAAACAATAAAATATAAAATGATGGAGAGTAAGGATAGCAAATCTGAGTATAATATGTGCTCTCCATTTGGGTTGCCTCCCAAGAAAAGCCAAGCGCATTGTTCGCATAGAAAGAGAAACAACCCGCAGCGGTATACCCGAAAAACAGTATTGGATTCTGGCTCTGTTACCGTTTCTCCATGGATATATAAAACTACAAGGCCAGAATTGCAATCTTGTCGACTTCGTCTGATACATATCCAGACATGATATCAAGATATGATCCTTCAAGAACTCTCCAAATACATGAAAAATCTTGAAAAAATATTGAACATACTCATGTCCGACACTCACACCCAAGTTCGAATAACATAGTATATATATATTTAAGGAAGAAAACAGACAAGAGGAGGGTAAGAATCGAAGAAAAAGGAAAAATGAGATGTAAATCAAACACAGCGTTCCATCTTCAGCTAGATGTTTTAGGTCTAACAACTAACTAATTGCATAACCTCTCTTTTCTTAAACAAACAAGAATTACGCAGAACAAGAGGTTATATCAATGGCTCAGGATAGTTGTTCACAAAAAAAAAAGGGCATAGAAATAGATTCAGAAGTCCAAATTACAATAATATCAGGTGCCTACCACATTCACCTCTCATAATCTGCTTTGGGGCCTCTGCAGCAATCATAAGAATCCTTAAAAGCAGTCCTAGCTTGAAGGCACCTGCAGTCACAGCCATCCTTAGAAAGTTAAAACCAATCCTAATTTATTAACATTCATTACCTTTCATGCTTTCACCATTGTCCTCATTCTCAACATTGGTACAGTTAATGTGGTTTGCTGGACTACCAAGTCCATTCTTGTACAGCATTTGCAAATCATGAAAATACGCTCATCTCTTACTGTTTTCAAGATGCTTCTTACCACTTCCCATGGACTTTCTGAAGTACTTATTGATATTTTCCCATTTCTCTTTACACTTCTTTGCGCTTCGACAGTAGCCCATATTATACATCCCAACAGATATCTCATCCCATATGGAGCACTTGGAGCCCGTAACATGAAATTTATGTTCCAAAATGCTTCGAAGCATTATCAGGGCTTGCACTTCTGCATCGGGCCATCTTCTATTATTTGGATCATAGTTGATTCCAACGTCTTTATCAACATGATTTTCACCCCCATTAGCTTGCATTGTCCCTTCTTGCCATTTATTTATTGGATCAAATGGATTAATCATGTCCTTTTGAATGTGATCATCACTCATGTCTTTGCCTCCATTTGCCTCCATGCATTACATTGTTGATTGTATGGGTATTTCAATTTCATGGCCCAAAGCATTCTGGATAAAGGAAATGAGAGCTATGCTACGAGATGTCTCTTGAGCTCTCGCCTCCTCATCCCTTTTTATCCTTTCCATCTCCTGCCGTTTCCATGCTTCCTCTCTAATTATTCTCTCCCTTTCCCTCTTCTCAATCATCTCTATCAACTGCTTATGCATCTGTTCCTGCTTATCCATCACTTTCATGACCAATTTTTCTAAGAAAAGTTCAATCTTTTTCCTTCCTTCCTTTTCGCTTCCTCTTCTTATTTAAAGCTTCGTTTACAGTTGCTGACAAACCATTATCATCACTATCTGAAGATGAGCTGCTGAAACAAGGAAAAAATGACAAGACATTCAGTTGGATTAATAGTTATGGTCATGAATTTGTTAAAATAGGCTTCAAACTCTCAGAAATATTGGTACAATAAACTTGATCAACTTTTCAACTTTTATAAAGTTTTAATAGATCTTCACACACAATTCTGAATTGCACATTCACAAAGTCGAATAATAATGCAATGCTGTACCATGAAAAGCAGGACTTAAAGAAAGCACTCAAGCGTCTTCCATAACAGCAAGTGATGACAATCCATTAATCGGCTTGTAAAGTTAGCCATAAAAATAGTTTTAAAGTAAGATCCGCCACGTCACCAACTTCTGCTTTAATAGGAGGTTCCAAGTACTCGAGGGAATCTCCGTTTACCTCACTTATCTCATCACCCACAAGTTCAACTGCCTCTGTGAACTCCGAGGGATCCTCCGCCTGTGAGCTCGCCGGGGACCTCCCGTTGTACCTGATAGGACGCAGCTTTTGCGGCGGCAGATTTGGACGGCGATCCCCCATCATTGAACACCCGCTGGTTCAATCATAGCCGTTAAATCAGGGAATGGCGCCACGTGTTGAGGGAACGCTTCCCGGCCGCCGGTGAAAAGCTCCATCTTTTCTTCACGGTAAAAGCGATAGAAATTACTACCAGTAAATATTAGTATTTAAAAAAAAAAAAAAAAAAAAAAAGGTGCGGCAGTGGAGTGAGGGTTTGGGTTGGAGTATGGGTGAAATGTGATTAGTAAAGGGAAGTAAAAAAGGGTAAAATGAAATAGAAAAGGGCAGGCTTGGTTGGGTCTGCAAAAATTACGGCTTTTACCTATGGTTGGTAGATAATTACGGGTTTGTCCCTCATGCTTACGTGTCAGCCACTCTCAGCTTTCAGCAGCTTCCCTTCCTGTTCCAAGAAAAGAAAATGAAATTCCCAGATATTCCTTGATTGTCCTCGTCTATGGCGTCTTCTTGGGTAAATTAAACAAAAGCATGCCCCTGCAGTGCCGGCACCGTTTTGTTGAATGCCATGGCCGTATTCGCCATGCTTTATTTTACTTGTATGAAACCAAAACAACATGCTTTTACTAGTATTTTATTTGGTTATATTATTACTAAAATGCTAGTATTATTATAACTATAAATAATTGAATCAAGATGTTGAGACGGCCTGCAGCGTTGCTTGGTTTTTCAATTACAACCGGAAATCTGTGGACTTTGTTGGGATTTCGGTTTTCCCCAAACTTGAAGAAAGCACTTCAGCTGTCTTCAACTTCCACAGGTACTGAGATTCGAATCCAGGTGGTTACATGAATCAATTTAGATTACGCCTTCGGGTTCAATTTTATATTTACTTACTAGTACTAGTCTTATTTAGATTTGCATCTTAATGGGTGCTACTACTGCTACTACTACATGTTTTTTAATTTGGAATATGTTTACTTGTTGCAGCTGGGTATAGAACCAGAACCAGAACCAGATTCAGAGCCATGTCAGCACCAGTGAATTCAACGCCTGTAAATGAAAAAGATGAACAAGTATTTCAAGACTTTAAACTACTTAATGCAGTCAATGATAGGTATGGAGGAGTAGTTGTCGAAGTGAGCGTGCCTATGGACTCTGCCCTCTTTGCTTCAATTCTTAGAGCTTCAATGGCACAGTGGCGGCACCAGGTTTTCTTCTTACTTGCCTTCTTATTCTCTCAATCTCATTCATATTCATAGTCATACTACCAAGTTTGAAGCTTCTGCCACAGCCCACCGCCCGCACAAAATTGTCTGCAATAGCACTTACCTCAAGCCTTTCTTTATACTATTACTACTATTCTTTTTCATTGCTAGTCTCCTTGGTCCTTTCCTTCATTCTTCTTAGTAGGTCAACTCTGCATGCTTATAATGAAATGAGATACTCGATTCATTACCACCTATGTTACTCGGACTCGGGTGTGAGTGTCGGACACGGGTATGTTCGATTTATTCTGAGTTTTTTCATGTATTTGGAGGGTCTTTGGGGGATTATATCCCTGTACCTATGTCTGGATATGCGTCGTGCACGGGTACTTCAAGAAAATTGAAGAGTCTGAACAAACAACATAGATTACCACCTTCAGTTTTACATTCTGATTTGTCCTTTCTACAAAATCATTCCTGGGTTTACAGCCAGTGTTCTACAACTTGAAAGTTTCTGCTTTCTAGGCATATAAGGATGGTTCCTTATCATGTGCGCTCTTATCTCTTTATACTGTTCTCTGTTTCTGTTGAATCATGTAAGGACGTGTTTTGCAGGGTAAAAAGGGTGTGTGGATTAAATTGCCTATTCAGCACGTCAATCTTGTTGAAGCTGCTGTCAAGGTGATTTATTGTCATTTAGAACCTAATCGAGCTGATTTCTAGAAAGCTCTGTTGAATGCTATCTTGGTAGCTGCAACTTTTATTATTTCTTTCATTCATCCTTGAAATATCTTGTGTTAATACTGTATTGCTGTACAGGAAGGATTTTGGTATCACCATGCTGAGCCAAATTACTTGATGCTTGCTTATTGGATTCCTGAAGGTACACATACTCTTCCAGCAAATGCCTCACACCGAGTGGGCATTGGCGCATTTGTCATGAACGAAAAGAGAGAGGTACTTCCCCAGTTTCTTGTAGCTTGTCATTTTAATTATGGCTTCTATCGATAGCCAATTTGCATAAGATATTTCATTGTGACTAATTTTTACTTGTATTCATTTATACCGTGATGAAAGCTCTCCTACAATTTAACCTAGTTTTGATTGCTCAATACTTTTTAATGCCAGGGATTTTCATTTAATGGTTCACTGCGTATACCAACAGTGTGCTTTGGAAGGAAAAAAGAGTTAGATACCGTTAACTTATTGAAGCAGTATGCTCCAGAATTGTGCTAATCTTGCCTTAAGAACAATAATAATAACAAAACTCTTCTTTCTTACTTTTATATGCATTGGTGGTTGAGTAATTAATTACTGTATAGATGGCAACAAATTATACATGGATTTACAATTTGTAGGACTATAATATTGTTTGTATAGTTCAATTCATACGTTGTGCTTTATTCTTGATTCGAGGATCTTCGTAGTTCCTCAACTCCTTTTAGCAGTTTTTAGCTTCTTCACTTGGTATACTGCATCTCCTCCGCATTTCTGACCTAAAGATTTGTCCATTGGTTGAATATCCACAATTTTAGATGTCGATCATATATGGATCAGGATGATCCCCTTGTCCTTTCATGTTGAAGATGGTTTTACATATGCTCAAACCAGCCTGCAAGTTTCCCTGCATAATATATGCTGAAGACGTTGAAAAGGCACCCCTAGCCTCTCCTTGACACCTCTAGTTTCTCAATTTCTGGAATTAGCGGCTGGGTTTCCTCCCTGTTTCTGTACTATCTATCACCATCTTTCGATATTTAACTAATTTTAACGCTGCAACTGCTACTAATTCTTTCTTGAATGCTCATTCTCTCTCTCTCAGATATGTGCTTATTAAGAAAAAGCTGTATTATTATCCATACTGCTGTTGGACTTGAATCACGGTTATTAATCTCAAATTTTGGTTTTGCATATAGGTTTTAGTGGTTCAAGAGAACACTGGACGATTTCGGGGTACAGGTGTGTGGAAGTTCCCTACAGGAGTTGTGAATGAGGTATGTGTATCAGGGGATTCTAGATATTGTAAAACCATGGCATGTATTTACCCTTCTTGAACTATTTTATCTCCAGGGAGAAGATCTCTGCACAGCTGCAGTTAGAGAAGTCAAAGAAGAGACAGCAGTAAGTAACAGTTATTCAATTTATATACACATACATGACAAGTTATTGCACCTTATCAATCTGATAAGGTGTATTATGTTTATAAATTATTTGAATATCTTTGGTCTTTTGCTGATTCAGGTTGATACAAAATTTATTGAAGTTCTAGCATTCAGGTATGAAATCTGTGTAAGCATTGCTACTTGAGACCAAAACACAAGCATGTGGTCTTCCCGTTTAGGTTGAAATTGACCTTTCTAATTTATACTTGGGTAGTTTCTAGGACTGTAAATGAACAGAGCATTTGATGAACTGTTCATGAACAGTTCGTTTATGTTTGTTTATCAAGCTAAATAAACAATTATGAATATGATTTTGAGGTTCGTTTATTAAACGAACCGAACTTGAACAAGATATGTTTAGTTCATTTATGTTCACGAACAAGCTCGTTTATGAATCGTTTAAAACTCATATAATAAATCGTTTAAAGCTCGTTTATTGTTCGATTATAATAATAATATTATTATTATTTGTGTTTTATTTTATTTATTTATTTATTTATAATATAATTATTAATATTTATATTTTATATCTAAAAAAAGAAACATGTTTATTTGTTTGTTTGTTTAAATTTGTTTAAATTTGTTTGTTTATTGTTCATGAATAGATTTTTAATTGTTCACGAATATGTTCGATTATATGTTCATGAACATGTTCGTTTAATGTTCACGAATAAGTTCATTTAACTTAAATGAACGAACCGAGTTTGAACACAATTTTGAAATTCTTAACGAACACGAACCGAACACAAACAAGTTAAAAAATAAACGAACGAACACGAATAGAGGTCTGTTCGTTCAAGCTCTGTTCATTTACAGCCCTAGTAGTTTCTCCTTGTATGACATGAATGCTTCACCAAGGTCTCTAGGGAAATCATCTCTCGTATGTGTGTTATAACACTCTCAAGGAGCACAAGTAAACAATATGCACTTTCTACACCACACAGTAATTGGATGCATTTCTATAATTGGATATTCCTATTCCTCACAAATCCTGACAGACTATTGGAGATCATTTGAAAACCTGAATCCTATCATCCAACTAAGTGAATTTTTTTCTTTTTTCTTGGTAACATGTGATTCTTGTTTCTCTCCCATTGCTTCCATTATTTATAGACAAAGCCACAAGTCATTCTTTGAGAAGTCAGATATATTCTTCCTGTGCCTGTTGGAACCACTTTCTTTTGAAATCCAGAAGCAGGAATCTGAGATAGAGGCAGCCAAGGTAATTCGCAGTCAAAGTGAGAACAATGAAGTTAAAACCTAAAAGTTTTTTATTTTTCCCTTAACAAAAAAAAAAAAATGATATTAGAGTACAATTATAATTATGTATGGTTCATCTCTACTGCTTTAGGTTTGTTTTTATATTTCCTTGGGTATGTAATTTTGCAACTTCTAAAACTATCAAGAGAGTTTATAAAAGTTTGATGGATTATACAGGTAAATAGTCTGCATTTGATGAAACCTTCCATGCTTATTTCTAATTTTCTGCAGTGGATGCCATTTGAAGAATATGCAGAACAGCCATTTGTCCAGAAATATGAGCTCTCAAAATACATTGTTGACATATGCTTGGCAAAGAAAGATAGAAACTATTCCGGGTTTTCTCCGGTGCCTACCTCGTCAGTATTCTCGGATGAAAAGAGCTACATGTACTTCAACATTGGTGACCTCAATGGGCAGTAATTCCTGGTTATGGCTCCTAAAATTATACATGGGCAAGGATTCAACTTCTAAATTTCATAAATAAATTCTTTGACTTATACAGGCACAATGCTGCTATCTGTCAGCCAACATTGACTAAAGATTCTTCCCTCTTCAATTATTTTCCATCCCGCTGCACAGCTAAATTAATGATTCATTCAAAGTGTAATGTTGCTTCTTTTGAAGCAAAGCTGTAATAAGTTTTAAGTATTTATGTCTTCTCTATTTTATGGAATTTGATCAAAAGATACTTGCAAATTATGTTTTTATGATATATTATGTTATGTAGAAGAATTAAAGCAAGATTTTACTTTAATTTGTGGAAAAGAAATTACTTTAATTTATGTGATATATTATGCAGCCATGTAATTTCAGGCGATTCATTTCATTTTGTTTCCCAGAAATTATCATTTATGCTTCATTCTGATTGAAACTCAGTTTTAGAACCTGTTAGGGGTTCAGTTATCATCTGGACTGGAGATGAGTGGTCTAATGTAAGATAGATGTAGATTGGTCTTCCGACCAACTCCAACTGTGATAAGAATTTAAATAACAGTCGTAATGCGACGTTATGATTGTTATTTTTACGATTTTGGCTATTTCTGTCATTTATATTTATCGTAATTAAGGTGTGAATGATTAGCAGTGTGAATGATTAGCAATTCGTAACAGTTAAACTCACGATCGTGAATTATATGTATATTGATTTAATTTACAATTTATGAATAATTTTTTTCTTTTATAAATAAAAGATGAACTTTGTTAACAAGTGTGTTAAGGCATTTTTTAGTTATTATATGTAGTGATATCTTCATCCAATGTATTGAAAATGATGAATAAAGTATAAAGTTGTCAACTACTACATTTAATACAATGTTCTTACTATAAATTTATACACTATCAGTGAATCATATGAAGTTACCTCATTAAAAATAAAGTTATCTATATTTATTTTTAAATTTTTTTAATTAAATGTAATCATGTGATTCACTAACAATATATAAAGTTATACACCGTCAATGTATCAAATATAAATCTCATTCATAATTAATGCATATATATATATATATATATATATATATATATACACTGAGTTGCATTGCTGATTGCACTCACAAATTAACAAAAAGGAAAAGCATATAAACGAAAGAATAAAACATGCTTTCTAGTGCGTTCCAAATTCCAATCAATCTATTAGAATAATAATAATAAGTATTAATGAGAAAATAAATCGGCCATGCTGTCTTAGTCCAACCAATAATATCTCATCATAATCATATATATAGCTATAATATTGTTATATCTCACATGATTTAAATTACTTTAGATGCATTTTGATATTTATAATTTGCCCAACAAAATCCATTTCCTCTACATATCCAACTTAACAATTTAACATACATGCATCCCCAAATTTAATTAAGAAGCCTTGATAATAGATTGATTGGAATTTGGAACGCACTAGAAAGCATGTTTTATTCTTTTGTTTATATGCTTTTCCTTTTTGTTAATTTGTGAGTGCAATCAGCAATGCAACTCAGTATATATATATATATATATATATATATATATATATATATATATATATATATATATATATATATATATATATAAAGGAGGGATCCACTTATATTAGTATAAAGTTAATTTAATTTTACACGTGTTCATAATTTTTTATACGATTTATATTTGTTTAATTCAAACGTTGTATTTCATGCTCTATTCATGTAGATCGTACTCTTACTACTACTATCAGGCTAGCTAAATTCCTCTTTCTCTACCATAAAGATTGCTTTAGATATGGATTGTTAATCTCATAGCACCTTCCAAAGAGACAGGCAGGTCGGACATCACATACGAATTTCCAACACATCCCATAGTTTTGAAGGGGGAGACGCCCGGTTCCTACTAACTGAACACAGGTAAATTCTTTATTGAAAAGGAAGTTATCAAGCATACTTTTCCCAACCAAGGATAGAAGTAAGCAAACTACTCCTTCCCTCTCCCCTTATCCACTTTAAATAAAACGAGTCATAACAAGTCGACATTCAAACCAAGCGACCCTAGGGTACAATCGAGATTTAAAACAAATCCTTCTTCTCCTTATACGAGGATCCTTCATCAAAGGAGATGCTAGAGTTCCTAGAAGAAAAACTTAGGGCCATTTAAAGGAACTAATACCGATGGAGCGGTGGACGCCCTGGAATTATTCAAGTTTTGAGTAAATTAAAAATGTCTATCTATTTGTTTGAGGTAAAAAAAAAAGTTCAACAGTTAAATATATATAAAAAAGAAAATATTTTCGATCAACATGATATAAATATCGAATTGATTCGAAACTTTACTTAAACGACGAGTGCTATTATATTGCTAAATCTAGCGGTCGATTTATTAAAATATCAATCATATACGAAATTATAAAAAAAAGTGTAAAACTAATTAATTTTACATCAATGTAAGTTGATATTTCTCATATATATAAAAGCTAATTATAACTCACAAATTTTGCACAAATTATAGCTAACATGAGTATATGACATGAAATTTAAGAAGTCAATATTTTGGTCATCTTCAATTCAATGCTAGTACTTAATTTTATTTATATAGGAGTTAGGACTTAAAAGCTATATTTGAGGTATGGGGTATGCTTCAAAAGGGTAATAGAAAATTGGCAGCCAATATTTCTCTTTTGCAGATCATAAGTCAGGTTACCAACTCCATTTCCAGTTTACCCTACCCACTTTTCACGATTTCGTCTCTACCAAAATTGGGACATTTATATATATATATAGAATTAATAGATTAGCAATCCACAAGTTAGAATTACAGCAACTAATTTGAGACAAAGAAATTACTTAAAGTTGATATATATATATATATAAATATATTTTGGAGAGCAAAATGTAGATGGGGATAGTTGAGACAGGCTTGAATATATATATGGAGTATGGACTAATTAAGAAGGGAGGGAGCTTGTTCTTCCCGGCCAAGCCTCGCTATATTATATATATATATATATAAGATTTAAATATATTTTTTTAAAAAAATTAAATTAAATAATCATTCAAATTTTTATCATTTTATTGCAATTAATTGAATTCTTAAATATATATTTTCGTCCAATTGAAGGTTTGATTGAATGAAAATTGGTGATGGCGATTAAGAATTCATTTGATTGTAATAAAATGATGAAGATTTGAATGATTATTTAAATTTAATTCAACTTTTTATATATTTATATTTAAGCCTATATGCAATAACTTTTGATTAAAAGCATTGGTAAACGGGTGTTTGATCCTTTAATTTGCTGCTTAAAAAAGAATACGTATATGATAGGAGTAGACAACCAACCAACATTTAACTTCCCTCCGGCCCTTACCAACTTCCCAGTTGATGTACGCCTTTTGCTCCAAATCCAATATCTACGTCTCTCGCTCTGACTCTGACGTTTGTCTTCCCTACATGTTTTTTTATGTGACCAAAACCACCCTTCTAAATAATCCAAATTAAAGACATAATCATCTTATACATATAACTACTATTACAATCTTATAATTGTTAAAGAATAACAAATAATTACGGTATAGTTTATTATCTATAAATGTGACTTTCATAAAATATTTTGATGGATTTTACACGATTTTGGATTTGTGATTGATTGATTGTAATACATTAATTACAAGTAATATGCTCCAGCTACTTATATATATATATATATATATATTTGTAAACAAGTTTTTCGAGCTATATATATTAACTTAATTAAGTACCCATTGTCTACTTATTCTAATCTCTTAATCCGATTTATACTTTATATGGATAAATATAGTTTAATTAGTGCATTGTTAATATCTATTGAAAATTTGATCAAAATATTTGAGAGCATGGACATTTTAGATGGTAGAAACTATAGTATATATAAATTTGATAATTTTGAATACGACAAAAAAACACAACATGGATACGATATTTTTAATAAATACAAAAATAGAATAATAAACACAACACAACATATTTAAACATAATTAATACGATATATTCAATACACATAATATTTGTATCTAAAATTTTAATACATCTAATAATTTTATTGTATTTATATTTATATAATTATAAAAAATATGAAATATAACACGCATTCACGTATCGTTGGATCTAAGAGTATATATATGAAGGGCAAAGGAAAAGGTTATGGAAAAAAATCATTTGACCATCCTCATGTCATGTAGTTGTAGGTCAACAATAAGGGTAGGGTCGTAAAAAATTCGGATTGTTGGCGCTTTGGACTAGAGGTGGCAAAATGAACCCGAACCCGAAAACCCGCCCAGGAAAACCCGAACCCGAACTCCTCCAAACCCGATTTGACCAAAAAGTCAAAAACCCGAACCCGAAAAAGCCCGAACCCGAATGGGCCCGAACCCGAATGGACCCGAACCCGAATGGACCCGAACCCGAATGGGCCCGAACCCGAATGAGCCCGAACCCGAATGAGCCCGAACCCGAATGGACCCGAACCCGAGACCGGCCCGAACCCGAACCCGAATTTAATACTAAAAATAAAAATAATCAAATTGCAATTAACTTTTTTTTTTTTTTACAAAGCAATAACTTTAATTATTAATTTTATTCTAATTTTTTTTAATAATTTAATTAAAATTTAAAATTTAATATATTATATAATATATATATATATATATATGATGATGAAATAATAATTTTATCAAAAAGTAAATTATATTGTGTACTTATAAGTTATAACTTTAACGTCTCAAATCATGATGAATTTACAATCTAAATATTTTAAATTCTTGAAAATTTTAGAGATGTGAAAAAAAATTTGACAATAATTCAATTAATCTATAAGGGTAAAAAAATTTGACAATAATTCAATTATTTTGGCCTTTTGGGTTATACTTAGACCTGCTCACTGGCCGGGCAGCCCGGCAGGCCCGGCCCGGAACAGTAATTTTTATTATAATAATATTATTTTATTTAATTTTAATTTTAAAAAAATTAAAAAAATAATAAAAAAAATTATTTTTTTATTCCAATGAACAGTGTTTTGGGCCTAAACGGGTGGGCCGGGCCGACCCAGGGCCGGGCCTGTGCAGAGAACATAAAAAATAAAACCGGGCCGCGACCCAGCCCGGCCCATGAACAGCTCTAGTTATACTTATACGGTTAGGTTAGGGTGGGTTTAATTGGATTATGGCTTTCATGTGATTTTATTTTAGCGGGTAGGTTTAATGGGGTTTTGGGTTTTATGGCCTTTTGGTTTTGGGTATATTTATTATATATTAATAAATAATCATATTAATTATATATTTATTACGTATAATTTAAATATAAATTATATTTTTTAGTACTACTTTATAATTTATACTTTAGACTGATGAAAAAAATATAAGTACTCGATATATATATATATATCTTGACTATAAGCATAATTTTTTTGCATTTTATAAGTATATAAACGAATAGATGAAGGTCAGGATTTATTTTTAAAAGTTTTTTATTTTATAGTGAATATAAATTATAATGTATTTATATTTTGAAATTCGAGTTCATCAAATCAATTATTTTAAATATCAATATATTAATTTATAATATATCATATTTTTTATAATAAATTATTTCAAAATTTGATTTTATATAACAAATTAATTTCTTATTCTTTTGGTGCTAACAAATATTAATTTTAAAAAATAAATATAATTAAAAATATCATATAATAGCAAAAGTATAAAAATAAAAATAAAAATAATAATAAATTAATAATTTGTTTTTAGATATAAATATTTAAATTACGTAAAAATGATTACATCTAATATAAAATAAAATAATGTAAAACATACCCGAACCCAGATCGAACCCGAACCCGAATGGGCCCGAACCCGAATGGGCCCGAACCCGAATGGGCCCGAACCCGAATGAGCCCGAACCCGAATGGGCTCGAACCCGAATGGGCTCGAACCCGAATGGGCCCGAACCCGAATGAGCCCGAACCCGAATGAGCCCGAACCCGAATGGACCCGAACCCGAATGAGCCCGAACCCGGATGGACCCGAACCCGAATGAGCCCGAACCCGAATAAACCCGAACCCGAATGAACCCGACCCGAACCCGCCGAACCCGCCCAATTGCCACCTCTACTTTGGACACCCTTGCTTTAAATTAATTATTATTATTATAATATAAAACCGCAGATGAAGCTCTCTTTATTAATCTCCATTTGGCCCTGACCGAAATACGCAATATATAGTTGAGAAACAAAGGCAGATCAAATTAAGAAGAGATGATGAGGAGCAACTTTGGCGACGGTAAAAGACTTGGGGCGATGATGATCATCATCTTTTTGTTGTTCATTGAGCAGACTAATTCATTAATGGCAGAATCAGAAGAGATTAAGAAGCCAATGTTATACGAGTTGTCAAGCAGAGAGGAGATGGTGCAAATGGCTGGATATGGCGAGGAGAAGCTATCAACCGTCCTCGTTACTGGGACCGTTCTTTGTGAAGCTTGCCAGCCGCTGCAGCCTGGATCTGCTGAACCTCAACTTCCTGCTCCTGCATGGCCCATATCAGGTTTTCTTCCGTTTCATATATATATATATATCATTCATCATCACCATCATTCATTGCTCTTTGCTTTCATCTCTAAGTACTTAATTTTACCAAAACTGATCCCATCTGATCTCCAGATTTTCACTTATTAACTGATCTCGATCTCATCTAATTTCTTGTTTGTGGAAGTCGATCGGAACCCTGGCCATTTATCCACAAATCACTTAATGAAATTAGCCTGCTCTCATGACTCTCAGGTTGAAAGATTTAGCCTAAAATTAAGAACCAGTCAGTCATTATAATTAGTTCTAAAAAGTACATATATAATCCCAATCCTTCGAAAATCAGTATCGTGAATCCTGGAAACTTGTAAATTCCACTTGTGGTATATACTATAAACCCAGGATTGCTCTTAATTTAACTTTCAAACACCCTTCATTAATCTTTTAAGTCACCCAATAAAAGTAACTACCATGCTTAATTTGTCAAGTTACGTAATTCTTTTAACTCATAAATTAAGCATACATACCATAGTTCTAAATCGGGATAGCGGATTCATCGCAGATGCGATTGCAAGTGTTTTGAACGTTACGATTGTCACGAATATGAATTTGATAGTTTTTCAAAAAATTTGATAGTGTGATAGATGTTATGTGTCGAATAAAATGCAATATGAAAATTTACATTTTCGTTAGGTCCGCGTTTTATATATGTGTTTGTTTTAAGGCACAAATGAATCCTCTACAAAGATCGTGAACTAAGTAAGGTTGATAGTCATTTTTTAAGTGTTCTTTAGTTGCGTTGTATCCTGTGGGTTTCAGCAAACTTGAGATTAAAGAAATTTGGACGTCATAGGAAGTATTGGTTGAAAAGTCACGACAATATTGTTTGAAAACTGCAAAAGGAAGCAATATTTAAAAAAGACAGAAAATGGACAATAATCTTATCTAATTAATTTTGAATTTATTTGTTAGATCTCAACTTAATCATCTTTAGTTGATTTGATAGCATTGTCTGATCACCACATGAGATTTCTCTGCCTATAACTGGACCATGCATGAGTCTTTTGCTTGGTGCAATATTTTTGATCATATGCACACCATAAGCTGACAGATACATTATATCTCACTTACCCGTAAGTGAAAATTTTAAATTTCGTAAATGGATTAATAGTAATACATACATTTTATGATATTTATTATAAAAAAATAAATTATATTTGATGCATTGACAGTGTATAAATTTAAACATTATCAGTAAATCAGATGATGTCATCTTATTAAAAATAAAGTTATGTATATTTATTTTTAAAAACTTTTAATGAGATAATATCATCTGATTCATTGACAGTATATAATTATATACATTGTCGGGCATCAAATATAAACCCTTAAAAAATAAAAAGAATTATTTAACTAAAAAATAGGACATGTGACAATTTTTTAATTCGGTTTGTGAAGTCAATTTCTTTTTTACTGTGGGTGTAAATAAACTCTTATTATTTTCTCTAAAAAAAAAAAAAAGAAGAAGAAGAAGAAATTGCCATAATTAACTTTTACTTTATTGAAAGATTTCATTTCATTTTACTTTAACATATATTCAGAATATCTTAGCGACCACATGTGGCCAGGCCCAGGCCCTCTTCCATCTATGATGTAATCCTCTGTGCTCCACAAAAATGCAATGTCACAAGTAGGCATGAGCTGCATTCCTCCATTTAATTTAATTAATTAATGAGGAGCAAAACACATCATTCACATTAATCATTATATTTATTGCATGAATTCAATTCTACAAAATGGACAGCTTAATTGTATTAATTACTCCATAAAGTCTACAAAGAAATGTCCAATTATGTTGATAAAAAAAATGTCCAATTACTTAATTTAATCATCAAACTGAAGTTGACAATAAACTTTATTATTATTATTTTTGGTGTGATTCATTACTTGTTAAGTTCGTAATTAATTTTTTTTTTTTTTAATTTGAGGGGAAGGTGACTGAAACTTAGGGAGGATAGAAGTTTTTATGGATCGAGCCGGACCATGTTAGGAAAATTTTATTTTATTTTTTGTTTGTTCAAGTTCGGTTCGAATATGGTTAGATTCAAAAGCCCATTTCACTATTTAAAAAATATTAAAAAATTTATTTTTTATATATTTTATAATTAAATTTAAATAAAAATATTTTTTATTAAATAAATAATAATTCGGATGGGATCGGATGATCCGAATTATAAATTTTTTTGTCTAAACCTAACCAAATTTGAATCAGATTTGTCAAGACAAATGAATAGTCAGGCCCGCAGGCAATTTTTTTTTTTGTTGATAATTTGTAATATTGGGGGAATGGGGAGGCGTATCAACTCATTGAGCCAAAGTTTAATACATCATACATGTATCAACTCATTGAGCCAAAGTTCTAACTTTTGACAACACGAGAAACAGATCAAGTTTAGTAATCAATTAACATTCATAAGACATTTGCCTGTTAAGTATAACATCCTGACTTAATAGTTTTGCTCTTCAACAATAACGATCATCATTTTGTTTTTTTGATTTCTAAATCTCCATAGGTGCTTTGGTGGCTGTTAAATGCCAAGCTGCTTGTAAGAGCAAATCAGTTTCAGCACAAGCTATCACGGATGAATATGGAGATTTTCTGATCGATCTTCCTTCCCACCTCCATGGAGTTCCCGATTTGCAAAAGAAATGTGCAGTTAAAGTTATTCGAATACCAAAGAAGTCAATGTGCCGACCAGCATTCGTCAAGAAACGCAAGGGACTAAGATTTTCATCAGTTGGGAATGGCATCCGCACGTATACAGCCGGAAGGATAAGGTTCCAGCATATAACATCTAAACCTAAAAAAGCATGCATTAGAAGGGCTAGCAGTGGCAAACAAATAGCCTGAGTGATGCTCTGAGATATGGGCATATGGCATGGCTCATTTAGATGGCGCTTCAGTCACAGTATTTGAGTTTATATAAAAGCTGCAATTGATCTCCCTCCAATACACGCATGTAAAATACATACATATATATATATATATATAAATATATTGTAATGTAATGTATATAACAATATTTTGTCTTGTACCGAGCTTTTGAGCTGTGAGAACCAAATACAATTACATGTATTAAACGAGTTAATGCTCAAAGAGTATTCTTTTACATATTTGGCAACCATAAGATTTAAAGTCAGGGAAGATATCTGTAAACAAACCTGATCTATTGGAGTATTTTAATTAGACACGTTAATTTTGGACACGACACGATTATATGATACGAACACGATACGAGAAAAACATGACACAAAACATGACACGAATACACGAATATGTCAAAATCTATATAATACGAATTATTAATGGGTCAAAATATATATAAATATATAATACACTAGCTAAATACGATTATGACTCAAAAAAATAACACGAATATGATACAAATATACAGAATTATCAGATCTAATTTTAATATAACAAGCAAAACCTTTTTAAGGTAATCGTGGCATTAAGATTTTTAATTTAATTGCTATAAGTTTTCTCAAGTTCTTTTAAGTTATAATAAAACAATGGGTTAAAGGGTAAATTTGTCATCATATTATAGGTGAATGTTGAAATTTATCATTATATTTTATTTTAATTGATATTTGTCATTGTACTTTGAGATTAAGGACAAATTTGCCACTCTACTTTAATTTAATTGAATTTGTAACTAAACTTTAATTTTTTATTGAATTTTGTCGCTCAACAATGATTTTGGATGATTTGAAGCCAAATTTAACAAAAAGATTCCTTAAAATATTTCATTTTAATAAATAACAACGACAAATTAATTTATAAAAATATTAAAAATTAATATAAAATTTCTATTTTATAAAAGAATGACTTTAAAAAATTAAAAGAAAGACCAAAAAAGAGAAAATATTAAGTTTTGTTTTTTATAAAATAAACATTCTATGTCAATTTTTTTAATTTTTAATATTTTTTATTAATTAATTAATTAATTATTATTAATTATTAAAATAAAATATTTGAAAGAATATTAAATTTTTATTAAATTTTTTCTTGAAATCATTCAAATTAAAGTTGAGTGACAAAATTCAATCAAAAATCATAATTTAATGGCAAAATTCAATCAAATAAAAGTAAAGTGGAAAAATTTAATATAGAATTTAATATATAACTTAAATTTGATTTTTTTATACTTCCCTCAACTAAGTTGGTGATGTACCCAAAATAGTGTATTTTTATTAAACCTTGCAATTAATATGATCAATTATAGTAAAGTAGCATGCAAGGGTCCAATCCACATAGATTGGTTTTTAGTTTATAAATTACTAGTTTAAAACTTAAATTCAAGAACAATAAAAGAAAATGGGAGGTTTTGAAAGAGTTTTTAAAAATTAAGAAAACAAGAAAAGTAAGAAGCAAATAAATAAGATGAAATCAAATATAAGAGAAATATGGTGAATGTTTCATTCTCCACCACTAGACATCATTGAGAATCAATAATCAGATCTATCAACATCAATTAACTATCAAAATTATCAACCGTAGATAGCAACAAGCTCTGTTACCCCAATCTTTCCTTAGTTCGTCGTTAAATAGAACAAGCTCTCTATTTAGTCTCTAACCACTAGATAACCTAGAATAAGCTCTCTAGATTTAATGTAATGGCAGCTTTATGATAAGAAAGATAGGTTGATCTAGGCAACAAACACATAAACTCAGATTGTTTAACCTATGTTATGTTTCACTTTGCAATCAGCGAAAACTTGATCATAATCATTAATCACAAATTGCCACTTATGAATAGAAAATCAAGACAATTACACAGATCAAGACTTCTAAATTAGCAATAGATAATTATCAAGATCTATCTAGTGTGCACCCTAAAAAAATCAAGACAAAGATCATAAACAATTCTTATGGAAGAACATAATCAACTTTAATAGAAAATTAATGATAGATAAAATCTAAAAATCAATTACAAAACATGTTTAGGGCTTTAAAATCACCCTTAACCAAAGAGAAGTTTAGCCTAGCATAGGCATAACTAATATATACATAAAACTAAAAAGAAAGAAAAAAAAAAAGAATGGAGAAGAAGAAGAAGAAGAATAATGATGATCATTGAGTCTCCTCAAAAGATAGATAGTTTGTGGCTCAAAAGATGGTATTTATAGAGTTTTAAAACCCTAGGAACAAGTTCTTGCCGCACAAGTAAGGTTAGGGGCTAAAAAATCACGTTTTTGGGCTTTTTTCAGATTTGCGGTTAGGGTTTTTCTGGCCGCAGGATTCTTTAGGGATATTTTCTATCGCCAATTTAGATTCCCATTTCTTATCCCATTTGGGCCCATAATATATCATTGGAAAGATAATCAAGTCAATTTCAAAAGTCAAGAGGAAGTTTTTTCAAATAAAGACTCTAACATCATGTTTGCCTTGCAACATGCTTTGGTGGTCAAATCTGCCTGATTGCTTTTCAACCAGAAATTGATCTTTTTGACTCTCAAGTCTTCTTTCATCTTATGATTGTGAATTTATAAGCTTTTTACCATAATTATTGACATATTTTGACTTCATTCTCCTTATTGTACCTAAAATTCAAAAACATAATATAAGTAAACAAGATAAAGATCGAAAACATAACAAAAACTAAAGGTAGAAAGGCATAAAATGTATATTTTATGAGCTTATCAAATACCCCCACACTTAGCTTTTTGCTAGTCCTCGAGCAAAATAAAATAAAAATAAAATAAGAAAATCTAATCTAATCCACTTTTGTAGAAAATCACGCTGGCACTTAGCATGTGACACAAGCCTTTAAACCCCTAGGTGTCCCTAGTAGACGAGTTTAGTCTCATGATGGTTTACTAGGATGATACCCACAAACATTGAAGACATAAGAAAAACTAAACAAATAATAATAATAATAATTACAACTAATCCTTCCAATATAAATTAGAGATAATCATTGAACAAGTCTTATAAACTAATCAATACCTTAAAGAGTTTCACAAAAAATCATGCTTGAATGTAAATAGTTTGAGTTAAGCCAATATTAACATAACATATTTCAATCAAAATAGTGCATATTTAAACTTAATCTCAAATTCTCACATGGGATACTCTCATGATTTTCACTTTTTAAAGTAGTGGTAAAGTGTTTACACTCAATCAATCTCATGAAAACAGTTCTACCATATGCTTGCTTGTCCACCTATTCTCCACTATATAGATCATGCAACTTCATAAATCAATATGTCTTTATTTAATAACATAGGCTAAATATTTATAGGGTCAAGGGGTTGTAATGTGGTTAAAAGGATAGAGATATCACAAAGGTTCCAAAGATTTTATAGAGTTTAAAGACACAATAAAACCTCTCAAAACTCTTATAAAGCATATAATAACATAGGCTAAATATTTATGTTGAGCCTTTTGTTTCATTCTAACCAACTTTGTAACATCTTTTTCTTTTCTTTAACTAGAAGTTCAAGAGATGATTCAATTTTTTTTTTATTTAAGGGAATGTATTTTTACAATGTTCCCTTTTCTTTTTTTCTTGACTTTTGCCTTTCTCCTCCCCCATACTTATCTTTTGTTCTAACCCAAATTTTCAAAAAGTATTCCTTATTTTTGCAATATGTCTCAAATATTAAATCCATCTTTAGAATAAGGGTAAATATATAAATGTGTTTAGGCTAGGTGTAAGATATGGTTACCAATAAAATAGCTTAATCAATATAGGCTCAAATTGGCTCACTAGGGGGATGTTCTCTTGTAACATCAATAATGGATGGCTGTTTGGCCCTGGTTATAGTCCTAAACTATCATATTCATGTTGTCACATGCATCAATATAGTCTCAAATGGTTTAAAGCAAGTTCTAGAGAATCATGTAATCATGAGAGCACTCAAGAAGGAAATTAGATTGATATGTATAATGCATCAATCATATAGGTTCAAAACTCACTAGGATGATTATAAAAGTCAATATCAAGTCTAAACATGTTTATTTCTCAATCAATATATCATATTAACATTGGCTCATAAAAATTAGTAT
Source organism: Fremontodendron californicum (assembly GCA_030761205.1). Classification (NCBI taxonomy): domain Eukaryota; kingdom Viridiplantae; phylum Streptophyta; class Magnoliopsida; order Malvales; family Malvaceae; genus Fremontodendron; species Fremontodendron californicum. Next base: position 3,695,159 of record JAULJL010000042.1, read on the forward strand.
TATCAAGCTTAATTCTCATGAAAATCTTACCACTAATGAGCCAATTTTAGACCTATACAATTCATATCTCATCATTATATTAAAAGAAACTAAAACACACTAAAAACAAATTAAAAGACTCATAAAAAAAAATAGCCAAAAATAAAAGAAATCCTGAATCCTTCCCCCCACACTTAATTCTTACATTGTCCTCAATGTAATGCTATTAACCCAAATGAAAGAATCATGTGTAAGAGAAAAGAACTAATAATATAAGAATAGAAATAACAAAGACTCAAAACAAAACAAACTCATGAAACCTAAATAATCCTAAAATACTAAACAAACAATTTAACAAATAAACATAAATAAGAAAAATAAGAAAAGGAAAAAGGAAAAGGAAGCAAATCTGAGTATGGCAGGTTGGTAATTTCTTCATTAATTGGGTTGCCTTCCCAATTAGTACTTAAGTTAAGTTGTCCACCATAACCAACGCCCCTTCTTGGCTTTTTAGGCTTGTCAAGCTCATATGAAACTTCCCAAATTTGAGCGTTTGATAGGAAGCTTTCTTTGTACAAAAGTGGATGCATTCTCCATTATATCTATTATTCCATCATCCCTTGTGGTGCATTGCTTATCGAGGAATGGAGCATATTTTGGTACTTGTTGAATGATATCCATAAACAAGCTGTTTAAGGTTTGTAGCATGTCTTTGTTCATGTTCCTCCTCCTTGAACTTTGCAAATCTACTTAGAAAAGGTGGAAAAGAAACATTAGTAAAAATTGGAACCTTAAAACCTTAAACGTTACCTTAGATGCCGAAGTACTCTTAAATAGCTTTATTATCCTCAAGAGTTGAATCCATCATTGGTTTAATATCATCCTCGCGCTCCCTTAGACCTTCGAATTCATCCTCAAGTTGTTCGGGACTAGTATTCTCCTCTTGATCATGTTCATGTAGTTCTTCAGATCTTTGTTCTTCCCATCGCGCCATATCATTAGCCAATTGGCTCATTTGCTTTTCCGAATTCAAGATACTTGCCCTTGCTTCCTATTGATATGCTCTGTTTTCTTGTTGCATTGCCTTTGTTTCCTGTTGAATTTTCAAAGTATTAGCAACAATAGTATTGACAAGGTTTTCTAAAGAAGTACCTGAGTTTTGAGGTGGGGGTTGAAAAAGATCTTGTTCATGAAACCATGATTGAGTGAAGCCAGATGGATGATTGTAATTGGCATAAGGATCAACTTCTTGATAATTGCCCGAGTAGCCATAATTAGGATTATCCCACCATCCCTCATTGTAAGTGTTTGGGAAGGGATCACACTATTGTTGGTGGAACCCTTGTTGGCTTTGGTATCCTTCCACATCAGAGGCTGGTTCAAAGTTATCTTTTCGGTAGTATGGGTACCAATTGGTTGGATGATTCATCATGAAGCACACTCCACACTGCCTTGACTGTTGAACATTACCCATGGTCAATTGTTGAACTGGGAAGGTGAGATTGGCTCGTTGGTTCTCCATGTTCATGTATGCCACCAACTCTTCAAGTATTAGATTGCTCAATTCCATCATGTTTTGCTCAAAAATTGAAAAGAAAAACCTGTATGTACAAGAAAAATAAAATTATTTGCAATTGAAAATAAAAATAAACCAAATAATGAATAAACTAAAGAAAGCAATCCCCGGCAACGGCGTCAAAAACTTGATGCACTCCAAAGAATGTATCTTAATTAAAACCTTGCACTAAAAAAATCAATTGTAAATTATAGTAGAAGCAAGGGTCGAATCCACAGAGATTGGTTTTTAGTTTATAGGTTACTAGTTTAAAACTTAAATTCAAGAACAATAAAATAAAAGGGGGTTTTGAAATAATTAAAAGTAAAGAAAATAAGATAAGATAAGTATAAAGCAAATAAATAAAAGAATATCAAATATATAAGAGAAGTATGGTTAAGATTTCATTCTCCACCACTAGACAATATTATGAATCAAATTCAGATCTATCAATATCAATTATCAATCAAAGTTAACAACCGTAGATAACAACATCCCGTGTTACCCCAATCCTTTCTTAGTTCGTCGTTAAGCAGGATAAACGCCACTACTTAATCTCTAACTATCAAACAACCTAGGATAAATATCTCTAAATTTAATTTCACAACAGCTTTATGATGAGAAGATAGATTGATCTAAGCAACAAAAGCATGAACATGAATTGTTTAACTTAGGTTATGTTCCACTTCGCAATTAGCGAAAACTTTAACATAATCATTAATCAAAATTGCCACTTATGAATAGGAAATCAAGACAATTACATGGATCAAGACTCCTAAACTAGCATTAGATAATTATTAAGATCTATCTAGTTTGCAACCTAAACAAATCAAGACAACATCATGAACAATTCTTATAGAAGAACACAGCAACTTTGATAGAAAACTAATGATAGATAAAATCTCAAAATCAATTACAAAACATGTCTAGGGCTTTGAAATCACCCTTAACCAAAAAAAAGTTTAACTAAGCATAGGCATAGATAATATATACATACAACTAAAAAGAAAATAAAAGAACGGAGAAGAATAAGAAAATTGATGATCCCTTGAGTATCCTCAAAATGTTATGATAGTTTGTGGCTCAAAGATAGTATTTATAGAGCTTTTTGACCTTGGAAACCCTTTCTTACTGGTCAAGGAAGCTAGGAGTCAAAGGAGTGCAAAATAGGAAAGTTTTATGAGTTTTACAATTTTTCTCGGTTTTGGAGGCAGTAGGGTTGGTTCCGCGGTGCCACTTTCCGAAGCCGCGGAGCCAAGTACACTGACTTGGTCATTTTTCTCGCTGACGTCGGTTTCGTGACTATTGCACTATCTCGCACTTCGTCAGCTGATTTGGATGACCATCCTTTGTCCGATTTATGCGTGTAAACTATATTTGAAAAGGTATTCAAGTAATATTCAAAAGTGAAGAAGGAAGTTTCTTCAAATAATGAATTTAACATAATGATTTCCTTGAAACAAGCTCTGGAGGTCAGATCTGCCTGATCATCTACTACTAAGAAATTGATCTTTTTGACTCCCAAGTCTTCTTCCATCTTGTGATTATGATTTTGTAAGCTCTTTACCATCATTATTGACATATTTTGACTTTATTCTCCTTATTTTATCTAAAATTCAAAAACATAATATAAGTAAACAAGATAAAGATCAAAAACATAACAAAAACTAAAGGTAGAAAGGCATAAAATGTATATTTTATGAGCTTATCAGTGGCCGATGCGACTACCATGCTGGGAATGTTGGGCACTCTACCTAGAATTGTACCACATTGAAATATAAGGTGCAAAGTCTCGTCAAAGCTGGTTTGATAAATTTTGAAGAAAAATGTGGGTCGAATATTAGTGGTAATCCTTTACCGAACCATACTGGACCAGCGGTCAATGCTTTGGGAGATGATAAGATCACCATGGTTAAAAGGAATGTAGATGAAGTCATGACTTCAATGGATTATATTTTTGGTGTTTTGGTCGAAGCCAACATGATTCGCCCTATACCGGTCATTCCGAATAATCATCATGGCAAGTATGATCCAAGTAAGACTTGCAAATACCACGAGAGGGCAGTTGGTCATTTTATTCAAAATTGTGTTGAGTTCTAAAGGGAATTTCAAAAATTGATTGATTTCTCCCAAATTGAATTCTATGAGAAATTTAGGACAGATGAGATTAATGTTGTGATTGAAGAATTCCATTTCCTGTTGTAAGACCGATAACGTTATTTTATGAGAAAAGGACAAGCCAGTCTGAAGATGAGAAACTAGTTGGGATTAAGAAGCCTGTTGTTATGATCAATGTCCCGAGCCCGTTTCCATAACCGAAATGATAAGGAAGTACCATGGAGATATGGATGTGATGTCATAACCCGAGATCTGCATGGTGGTTCAGTCGTGATTAACTCTGAAACCTCCAAGACAACAAATTTAATTGGAGTAAAGGGTGTGACTAGGAGTGAGCGTTGTTATTCACCTGAGATGCTTGAAATGGACAAGAAGGGGAAAACACAAGAAGGACAAGAGGTTGAAGAGTCAGGGAACATGACGAACCCACTAGTGGTTCAGGATGTTGAGTATAAAAAGTTGATATCTGAAAGAGAAGCTTGTGAGTTTTTGAAGCTGAAAAACACAGTGAGTACAGTGTGGTTGAACAAATTGAATAAAATGCCAGCTCGGATTTCGCGGTTGTCTCTGTTATTGAATTTCGGGCCTCATAGGGAGGCTTTGTTGAAAGTGTTGAATAAGGCATATGTGGCTCACAACATTTTCGTTGAGAATGTAGATCACATTGTAGGGAATCTGGTAGCTACCAATTTCATAACCTTCAATGATAACGAGATCCCTCCAGAAGGCAAGGGTAGTACCAAAGCTCTCCATATCACGGTCAAATGCAAGATTCATGTTACGGCCAAAGTTCTTATTGATAATGGTTCTTCGATTAACGTCATGCCAATGACTACATTGTCCAAGCTGCCAATTGATGTGTCTCACCTTCAACCCAGTCATATGATTGTGAGAGCTTTCGATGGAACCCGTTGGGCGGTTTTGGAGGATATTGAGATGCCTTTATAGATCAGCCCTTGCACTTTCAATATAAAGTTTCAGGTTATGGAGATCTCGCCATCTTATAGTTGTTTGTTGGAAAGGCCATGGATTCACATGGCAGGAGCAGTCCCGTCATCATTGCATCAAAAAATCAAGTTCAATATGGAGGATTATCTTGTGTGTGTTAACGGGGAAAAAGATTTGTTGGTAACCAAGTCCCCAACCACGCTTTATGTGGAGGGAGCGGATGAAGCGCTGGAATGTTCATTCAGATCATTTGAGTTCATCAATGCGACCTATGTGGATGAAGGGTCTAAGGTGCCTACTGCACGTTTTTCTCGAATGGTCAACATGTTGTTCAAGCAAACTATTGGAATGAGTTGGCGCATTAGATTCGGATTGGGGAAGCATCTTCAAGGGATTAGGGAGATGCCAGTGATACGAGAAAACAAAGAAAGGTTTGTGATAGGTTACAAGCCGACTAGGAAGGACAGAGCGATGATTGAAGCTGAAAAGAGAGAAAAAAAAGGATGGCTCGTATAATAGGATATGAGTGAGAGCCGAGGAAGATGGTTATTCCTTATCTTTATTCCATTTTTCGTTCAGGAGGATGTATTTATCCAGATGCGCCCCCACTAAACTTAGAGGAAGCATTTTCTGGGCTTTCTATTAAAATGGTAGAGAAAGAAGAAGTGAAGTCTGATAGTGAAGAAGAGTTGTTGGTATACCCATGCCCACCAGAAATAGAGCTAGGTAATTGGAAAGTGACGAAGCTACCGGTTATCCTTGAACCTCATAAAATGTAATGCAGTGAGTCAAGTCCCTAGTTTCTCATGCCTGAGGGCATTAGGGATGGTCTTTTATGTATGGGCTAATTTATTTCTTATTATTCTAATAAAATAGGAACGAGATGCATTTTCATTCCCTCTTTCATTAATTGTTGCCATTTTTCTTTCTTTTTTCATTATTGCCATTCTTTCTTCATATACCAATACATATTCTTTCAATTCCATTCAATTTCAGGATTCCAAGTAATGAATACAAAGACAATCATAACAATAATTTGGGATTCAATTTTGAAAACTCAATTCATGTCGGTGAATTTGATAATGAAAATGATTCAGATAATTATACTTTTTCTCCAGATTTATTGAGATTAATGGAACATGAAAAGAAATCGATTGAACAACATCAAGAGGTTACTGAGATGATCAATTTGGGAGATGGGAGAACGGAAAATAAGTGAAAATTGGTGCATCATTGCCGCTTACTCAAAAGAAAAGATTAGAACATTTGCTTAGAGAATTTGTAGATGTGTTCGCTTGGTCATACAAAGACATTCCAGGTTTGGATACAAATATTATGGATCACAAATTGCCTTTAAGGCCAGAATGCAAATCGATACAACAAAAGTTAAGACGAATGAAGCCAGAAATGTTGTTGAAGATTAAAGAGAAAGTGAAAAAGCAGTTTAATGCAGGTTTTTTGAAGGTATCTAAATACCCAGAGTGGGTAGCCAACATAGTCCCTGTTCCAAAGAAAGATGGGAAAGTGAGAATGTGTGTCGATTACCGAGATTTGAACAGGGCAAGTCCGAAAGTCAATTTTCCTTTGCCTCACACTGACACTCTCATGGATAACACTGCTAGGCATTCCATATTCTCATTCATGGATGGTTTTTCAGGGAATAACCAAATTAAGATGGCTCCGAAAGATATGGAGAAAACCACATTTGTTATAATGTGGGGGACCTTTTGTTATAAAGTCATGCCTTTTGGTTTGAAAAATGTTGGAGCTACTTATCAAAAGGCGATGGTGACTCTGTTCCACGACATGATGCATAAGGAGATTAAGGTGTATATGGATGCCATGATCGCAAAATCCCTAGAGGGTGAAGATCACTTAATTAGTATCAGGAAGTTGTTTGAGAGATTGAGAAAGTTCCAGCTGTGACTGAATCCTACCAAGTGCACGTTCGATGTCAAGTCCAGCAACTTATTGGGTTTTGTGGTTAGTGATAGAGGAATCGAAGTGGATGCTGATAAAATACGGGCGATTCAGAATTTGTCTCCCCCTCGTACATAAAAAGAAGTGAGAGGTTTCTTGGGAAGGTTGAACTACATAGCACGTTTTATTTTCCAACTCACATTGAAATGTGATCCTATCTTCAAGCTTCTTCGCAAGCATGATACTAGTTAATAGACCGAATAATGTCATGGAGCTTTTGGTAAAGTTAAAGAATACTTGTCAAATCCTCCAGTGTTGGTTCCTCCAATTCCAGAGAAATCGTTGATTCTGTATTTGATGGTGTATGGGATGTGTTCTGGGGCAACGAGATGAAACATGAAAGAAAGAGCATGCCATCTATTATCTGAGTAAAACGTTTACTGATTATGAATCTAGATACTCATCACTAGAAAAGATATGTTGCGCTCTAGAATGAACAGCTCACAGACTCAGACAGTACATGTTGTACAATGCAACTTAGCTTATAGCAAGGCTAGATCCTTTGACTTACATTTTTGAGAAGCCTTCGTTATCAGGAAGAATTGCAAGATGGCAGGTCACTTTGTCCGAATATGACATTGTTTATGTGACTCAGAAAGCAATAAAAAGAAGTCTGATAGCCGAATTCCTAACAGATAAAGGCTTCTGAAGAATATGAGCCAATGCAGTTTGATTTTTCAGATGAGGATTTGATTACCATTTTAGAAGGAGATGATGAAGAGTGTGAAGAAAAAACCTGTAAGATGTTCTTTGATGGAGCTTCTAATGCTTTTGGGCATGGAATTGGAGTAGTCTTGATATCCCCAGATGATCAATATTATCTGATTACTGCACAATTGGATTTTAATTGCACCAACAATATGGCTGAGTATGAGGCATGCGTCATGGGCTTGCAAGCAGTGATTGAAAGAAAGATTGATGTGTTGTAGGTATATGGTGATTCAGCTCTGGTTATTTATCAGTTGAAGAGAGAATGAGAGACAAATGATTCGAAGTTGATTCTATACCAGAAATACACAACCGAATTAATCAAGCATTTTGAGAAGATTCAGTTTCAACACTTGCCCCGAGAGGAAAATCAGATGGCTGATGCTTTAGCCACTTTAGCTGTGATGTTTAAGCTAGATGCGAATGCCGAGATTCAACCAATCAAGTTGGATATGAAAGGGTCTTCAGCACATTGTTTAGATGTTGAAGAAGAAGTTGATGGTCAGCCTTGGTATTTTGACATCATGCAATACATCAAATATCAGCGATACCCAGAACACGCCTCGGATAATGATAAACGGCTCATCCGAAGATTGGTTATGGCTTTCTTCCTTGTTGGAGAAATATTGTACAAGAGGAGTCGGGATCAAGTGCTTTTGAGATATATTGACGCTGTAGAAGCAAAGAAGATATTGGAAGAAGTGCATGATAGAATCTGTGGGGCGCATGCAAATAGTCACATGATGGCTAGGCATATAGATAGCAGGTTATTATTGGTTGACAATGGAGAAAGATAGTATTGACTATGCCCGAAAATGTCATAAATGTCAGATCTATGCAGATAAGATTAATGCTCCTCCGAATGAGTTGCATGTTTTGGCACCTTCATGGCCATTCTCAATGTAGGGCATGGATGTGATTGGACCTATCACCCCAAAGGCGACGAATGGGAACCGATTCATTTTTGTGATGATTGATTATTTCACGAAATGGGTAGAAGCGGCGTCATATGCAAGTGTAACTCGAGTAGTGGTTTGCAAGTTCATAAAAAAAGAGATAATTTGTCGATATGGACTACCGGAGAGGATCATCTCTGATAATGCTCATAATTTGAATAGCAAGATGTTGAAAGATGTTTGTGAACAGTTCAAGATCAAGCACCACAACTCAACGCCATACTGTCCCAAGATGAATGGTGCAGTGGAAGCAGCCAATAAGAACATTAAGAAGATTGTGGAAAAGATGACAGATGTCTATAAAGATTGGCATGAGAAGTTGCCTTTTGCTCTACATGCTTATAGAACTTCGGTTCGCACATCCACAGGGGCAACCCCGTTTTCATTGGTGTACGAAATGGAGGTTGTGTTGCCAGTTGAGATAGAAATTCCTTCTTTATGGGTGCTGAAAGAGGTTAAATTGGAAGAAGCAAAAAGGGTACGAGATCGTTTTGAGCAGTTGAATCTTATTGAAGAGAAGAGACTTACAGCGCTTTGCCATGGTCAGTTGTATCAGAAACGAATGATGCGAGCGCATGATAAGAAAGTCCGTCCCAGACATTTCAAGGAGGGAGAGTTAGTCTTGAAAAAGATTCTTCCATATCAGCATGATCATCGAGGGAAATGGAGGCTGAATTGGAAGGGTCCGTATATGGTGAAAAAAGCTTTCTCAGGTAGAGCTTTGATTTTGACTGAAATGGATGGGGATGTTTTGCCGAACCCAATTAATTCAGACGCTGTGAAGAAATATTTTGCTTGAAAAAAAAAAGAGAAAAAAAAAGAAAGAAAAAGGATGACTCAAATTGAAAACCCGCAAAGGGCAGTTTAGGTCATTGAGGGATGTCTAAGTTGAAAACTCGAAAGGGCGACTTAGATATGAGGAGGAACAACGTCATTTGGGAAGTCTCATAAGGATGGGGGCAATGTCTAGTCTAATGAACTCTGAAGGATTGAAGACAATGGGACTGGTTTTTTAAAGAGAATTTTGAATGAATTGTTAAAGATTGTCTAAGTATTCATTTGTTTGGATACTGATTTGCTATCCCAACACCTTTGTGATAAATTTTTTGATGTGTTCTTTCACTTCTTCAAGATAAATTCTTTTCTTTATCCTTTGTCAATAAAGACCTTTCTTTTCCAAATTATCTCGCCTTTTCATTTTGTTATTCCCAACTTTATACCTTTACATTGAATAGAGGGAATACATCATGCATTGCGTTTTTTATGGAATTAGAATAATGATTGATAAATTGAAACGATAATTTTAAAAGATCCCTGCATTTATTTTTATGAGAAATCTATGGATAATTGAATAGAAAAGTAGGGAGATAAGATGAAAAAAATTTACAGTGAGAATTTTTGTGATAGGAATTTCTATGATGAGATGTTAAGCCTAGTTAAGCTGGCATAAGATGAGATATGGAATGATTGGTGTTTGAAACCTTTGAGAAATGAGACTTTTTACATTCAGCAAATTTTGGAAAAAGGCAAAGAGACAGTAAGATTCAATCCAGCAATTTGAAGTCAAGTACAGATGAAGATGAATAATGAGCTTGAGAACCTTTTATGTTGATTAGAGATTCAGGGAGTTGACATCATTTATTATAATGCATTCATGACATTCGTTGCATGGTATGCATCTGCATTTCATTCATGGTATTCATGTATTGCATTGTATTCAAGAAAGACTATTGCAAATATTCAGTATAATTTGGATAGAAATTTCAATCTGGAATTTCAATTTATGAGAGAACAGCAAATCCTTTTGAGATTCAAGGTAAGATTCTAGAACTATTCTTTTGAAGGAAAGCATTTACATTTGAGAATTTATAAATTTTGTTTGGTATTTAAAGTTGATGCCTCGTTGGGAGGACTTTTTCTTCGTTTGGTATTTAAAATTGATGCCTCATTGGGAGGACTTTTTCTTCATTTGGTATTTAAAGTTGATTTCTCGTTGGGAGGAGTTTTTCTTCGTTTGGTATTTAAAGTTGATGCCTCCTTGGAGGAGTTTTTTTTTTTCGTTTGGATATTTAAAGTTGATGCCTTATTGGAATGAGTTTTTCTTCGTTGGTTTATTTAAAGTTGAAGCCTTGATAGAGTAGTATATTTTCACGTTGGATTTATTTAAAGTTTATGTCTTGTTTAGAGAAGCGTTTCTATGTTGGGATTTGTTTTAGTTTTAAAAAAAAATGTAAGGTATCTACTTCTTTGCACATCCCCTGATTCTCAAGAAATGCACAAAAAAGGGCAACTGTAGACACCCATTTTTATCCGGGTTTGTTATTTGTTAATTTTTAGTTTAGGTTATTTTTTAATTGTGTTATTTTTTTAATTTTAATTTTTGTGTTAATTAATTTTAATTTCATTTTTAATTCTAATTTTTATTAATTAAAAAAAAGGAAAAACAGGAAGAAAAAAAAAAGGAAAATCGAAAAAGAAAAACACTTTGGATCAAATTAGAACTCTCTTTGGATTAGATCAGACTTAGGATTAGACTCTGAAAAAGGAATTTTATCTGATTAGGATCAGAATTCAAAACCCAAGCAAATGAAGACTCTTATGATTATTTTCCTATAAAAGAGTTTGGAATTCAATAGCAAAATCACAATTTTGGAGATACAAGGCAGAGATCTTGGAATACAGCAAAGTAGGTGGACAGAGTGGCAAGATTTTTTCTAGGGTTCTTATTTTTGAAATTTAGGGATTTCAGGGTTGAAGTTGTTTTTTCGAAGGATACAATGGTGGGGATTCAGGAATTAATTAGGGGAAGTCTAAACTGGAGTTTGATGGTCATCGAGTGGTCACGGAGGAGATCGGAGAGGTTGAAGTCGCGACATTCAAACCTAGATCTAGGATTTTTGTGGTGATTTAGACAAAACCAACTTGATTTCGGGATTGAGGGGATCGAAAGGAAGATCTAGGACATTGTTTTTGAATTTTTTGACCACTGAAGACGGTGGTGACTGGGGACAGAGGCGGCGATAAACAGCGAGGACGGTGAAATCTCACTGGAATCTGGATTTGGTTGAAGAACAGAGGGCATTTTTTGGGTTTTGCTTGGTGTTCTTGGGTTTCAAGGAGAGAATTTTGTTTTTTTTTTTAATCAGGTAAAGAAAAATGAAACAATTTTTTTTTTTGACTTTTGTAGAGCAGCAACCGGGTCTGGTTGGACCCGCGCGACCCCGATGCTGCTACTTTTTTTTTTGTTATTTTATTTATGCTTTGTTTATTTTATTTTAGCATTTCATATTTATTTTATATTAATATTTTATTTTTTAATTATTTATTGTTACTAATTTTGTTTTTAGTTTTTGCAAGTATACTTTTGTGAATCAACTTTGATTTGGATTATTTATTAATTTTTTAACTATTATTATTATTATTTGGGTTTATTATTTATTTATTTATTTTTAGTTAAACATGTTTAGGTTTTATTTTATTTTTTTAGATAAGCATGATTATTAGGTTTTTATTATTTTTAGAGATATGATATATTTATTTTATTTATTTTTATAGTACGATTTAGGATAATATTATTAATATTTAGTATTTTTATTTTTTAGATATTGCATGAATTAGGTTTATTAATATTATTTAATATTTTTATTTTTTAGATTAGTGCATGATTAGGAATTTAAATTAATTTTCATTGTTAATAGAGTTGCATGGTTTAGGTTATTATTATTTTTAGAAGTATGTTTAGGCTTTTATTTTATTTTTTAGAATTTGCATGATTTAGTCTTTATTATTTTATTATTTTTAGAAGTATGATTAGGTTTTTATTTTATTTTTTTAGAATTTGCATGATTTCGATTTTATTATTAGAAGTATGATTAGGTTTTTATTATTTTATTTTTAGATGCATGATTAGATTTTTATTATATTTTTTATTTTTGGATGGCATGATTTGGTGATATATATATTTTTATTATTATTATTATTATTATTATTATTCTAGATTAGTTTGCATAATTAGAAAATAAATATAAACTTAGGATTGATTAAGATCATTTAGATAAGACCGATTTAGAATAATAGGTGACTGATGTTGTACTATTTTTACAAGCGTTATGGGGGTGCTTATCCTTTCCCGCACGTAATCGAACTCCCAACCTAGTTCTGAAACGTAGATTGGAACTTATTCTTAAGGTACCTTAGTCAAACTTAGGATAACTTTAAGAATAATAGATTCATAAAGGTGACTAATCACACCTAGATAGATGATTAGTGACGACTCCATGTTTGTGTCTAACTTGCTAAATTCATATTTGACATGTTATGACAGATCTACTAGAAAGGGTCATTGTAAAATCATGACAAAATTATTGATGTTCGTTTGATCTTTTGCTGAACCTTTTAATCTGCTAAATAGATTAGCAGACATTTTTCATGACATGTGATTTATGAGATAGAATTTTGGCTTTTGTTGGTTGTTCACATTGAATAATTCTATTTGAATGTAGAACGAAGTCAATTTCAATTTTGTCACGACTAATGGCAACCATTCAATTTATTTATTTTTATCATATTTAATAAATATCTTGACATAAATTTAAGTTTTTAAAAATGTTTGAAGTAATTTTAGTGATTTTTTTATACAATTCAAATTGTTTTATATTCATATAATTTCAATATCTATAAAAGTTATAAGTATAAAATATAATTATTATTTTACCTTACATATATATTAAATTTTAACTTTTGATTAAAAAAAAGATTAGAATAAAAATAATAATTAAAAATTTTGTTTTACAAAAAATTATTAAATTACAATTCGATCATTCTTGTTTTTAGTATTAAATTCAGGTTATTACAGATTTATAATCGGGACAATCTCGGGTTCGGATCGTTTTAGGTTCCAATCATTTTGGACTCGAGTCATTTCAAGCTCCGGTCATTTTAGATTCAAGTTTTCTCGAGTTTGAACATTTGACTTTTATAATCAAATCAAATTTAAACAAATTTAGGTTCAAAAATTTTTAATTTTTTTTTTTGAATTCAAATCTATTTTGCGATCTTGACATGTGACATTTTAAGGTAGAGGTAATAATTGGACATATTGAGTATTTTTTTAATATGAGTCATTTTAAGTTTAAATTATTGATTCTCAAAATCAAATTGAACTAAATTTGAATTAAGTATTCAAATCAATTTAATTTTATCGATTGTAATTAAGTTTTTCTTTTTTAATATTTCTAATACCCTTGCATCCCGACCCCAATTTATCAAAATTATCTGACAAGGCGAAGACATGAAAACGCGAATTCAAGCGAAGACCTCGCAGAGGCTACCAAAGATAACATAGGTGTAGACCTGTCCGGTTATCTATTTAGCGCAACAGGTTTGACTCAAATTAGATTAAATTTTGGATATGATTTTATTAATTTGATTCGAATTATTATTTAATAATAAATAATAATTTTTATTTAAAATTAAAATTAATTATAAAATATAAAAAAATTAATGTAAATTTTTTTTATATATTTTTAGTAATAAAATAAAATTTTAAACTAAAACGAACCTGAAGTAAAAAAAATTTATTCACTTGGCCATAAAACACCTCTGCCTAGGGGTCAATAAGCTAAATCTCAATTGACAATTTTAATTAAGTTATTTAAAGTCATATTTCGCTGAATTGAAAAATTGTAGGATATATCCTGATCGAGTCGGGTGTAGAATTGCTCATGGGTCGAATTGTGATTCGAATTTTTTTTCTTCTCTTATCTAAGTTTGGTATTGGACGAATTCAGATCAACTCGCAAGCCTATTTTATTGTTTAAATACTATTAAAAATTAAAAAATTTTAATTTTTTATATTAAATATTTTTATAATTAAATTTAAATAAAAATAAATTTTTATTAAATAAATAGTAATTCAAACTGACTCGATCCAAAATAAATATTTTTACCAAACTTAATTTAAAACAGGCCGGATCTAACCCGCCCGACCGTAGTTCTAGTCGGGTGGAGTCAGGTATCTAATTATACAATATTAACAAAGTTTACGACTAAATGTAAAGGGTTAAATATTGATTTGATCTTTGTGTTATATATATATATATATATATATATATATATTGTCAGTTTAATATTTAAATAATTAAAATTTGTATTATATCAAACAAAATAATTAAAAATATTAATTATATATTTGAATTTTCATTTCTTAAAAAACTTTGACTCTTGAAATTAATGTTGTTAATTATACATTATCAGAACTTTAAATAAAACTATAATTTTTTTCCCGTTTCGTTGGAAGATTTTTTAATATTTATAAAATTTTAATTAGATTAACAGTCTCAAATAAATTTAAGTTGAATCATATTAAATAATTATTATTTATTTAAATAATTTTTTATATTTTAATATCTTAAGTAAATAAATTTAGAATTAAAATCGAATCATTATGATAAATTATGCAAAATATGAGATAAATTGAGACACGATAAAACACAATATAAGAAAATAATTAAAACACGTCACGACCACGAAGAATAACATGAATATGACACAAATACACAAACTTGTCAAAATCTATATAAAAATAATTATTAACGCATAAAAATTTATATAAATTTATAATACTTTGAAAAATTAAAAAATAACACTAACATACACGTGTCACGAACACATAAATTTTTCTTTAAATTGAATCATCATGATAAATTATGCAAAATATATCATGAATTGAGACAGGACAGAACACACAACGTTTTTCCTAAATTGAATCACGATGACAAACTATGTAAAATATGAAATGAATTGATACACGACACGAATACAATGTAAAAAAAATAATTAAAACACAACACGAAAAATAACATGAACACGACACGAATACACGAACGTGTCAAAATATAAATAAAACAAATTATTAATTTGTAAAAAATTATAATACTTTAAACACACGAAAAAATAAAATGAATAACATATGTGATAAATTGAGATACGATACAAACACAACATGAAAAAATAATTAAAATACGACACGACATGAAAAATTAAATGAACACGACACGAATACACGAACGTGTCAAATTTTATATAAAACGAATTATTAATGTGTAAAAATTTATATATATTTATAATACTTTGAACATAAAAAATAACACGAACACATCACAAACATACAAAATTTTATCTAAATTGAATCATTATGACAAATTATGTAAAATATATCATGACTTGAGACACGACATGAACAGATAAATTTTTCTCTAAATTGATCAAAATGACGAACTATACAAAATATGAAATGAATTAAAACATAACATTAACATAGCATAGAAAAATAATTAAAACACAACACGAAAAATAACATGAACACTACACGAATACACGAATGTGTCAAAATATATATAAAATGAATTATTAACGTGTAAAATTTTATATAATTTTTTTAATACTTTAAACACACAAATTTTTTATTTTATTTTATTTTTTTCCAAAAAAAATAACACCTGTACTTACAACTAGACCTGCTCACGGGCCGGGCAGCCCGCCCGGCCCGGCACGTGTTGGGCCGGGCTTGGGCAGGATATTTTGTGTCTCGGGTCGGTCCGGCCCGGCCCGGAACAATAATTTTTATTATAATAATATTATTTTATTTAATTTTAATTATAAAAAAATTAAAAAAATAAAAAAATTATTTTTTATTTTAATAAACAGTGTTTCGAGTCTAAACGGGCGGGCCGAACCGACCCAGGACGGAACTTGAACAAAGAAAATAAAAAAGACCGCGACCCGACCATGAGCAGCTCTACTTATAACCCTAAGAATTCATGCAGTTATTTTATTTTATTTTTTTGCGATCTCAATTGCTATTTGCGTTTTGCCATGTCTTCTTTTCTTTTCTTTTGACTTTTCATACAGGGCTGAGCTTAGACCTGCTCACGGGCCGGGTAGCCCACCCGGCCCGCAGGCCCGGCCCAATACGGGTCGGGCTTGGGCAGACAATTTCATATTTCGGAACAGTATTTTTTTTATTATTATAATATTATTTTATTTAATTTTAATTTTAAAAAATAAAAAAAAAATTTTTTTATTTCAATGAACAGTGATTTAGGTCTAAACGGACGGGCTTGGACAATCCAAACCCGAACCTGAACAAAAATAAAAAATGAGCCGCGGCCCGGCCAGGTCTAGCTGAGCTGCACTGTCACAGACCCAAACCAATCCAGCGAACGACGAATTTCTTAGTTTCTGTTCTCAACGAGAGTTTTCAAAAAGAAGATGCAGGTAATTAGTCTCCCCTATCGAAACCCTATTTTCCTTTCTCGATTAATTTTAAAACCCAATCAAAACCCTAATTCTCTAATCGTAACCCCTAAACTTTGTTTATATGTTTGTCTCTTACTCTTTGGTAAATCTTGTCAGGCAAGCGATAGGTTTAATATCAATTCCCAGCTCGAACATCTCCAAGCCAAATACGTTGGAACTGGCCATGCTGATTTGAATAGATTGTTAGTTTCTAACCCATTTTTTCCTTCTAATTTCTCTTTTTTCAAAAAAAGAGAAAGAAAGAAAGAAATGTTGCTGATATTTCCTTCGTTGAATTTGATGGCAGTGAATGGGCGGTGAATATTCAACGCGATAGCTATGCATCGTATGTAGGGCATTACCCAATGTTAGCTTACTTTGCTGTGGCTGAAAATGAATCCATTGGAAGAGAGCGCTACAACTTCATGCAGGTAAAACATATTCTTTCTTTTTGTTTGGATTTTTTTTAGATGAATTTCTTTCCTTGCCCGGCATTTGTATTTGTGTGATATTTGGACAAAATTCTATGGGTTTGGAATTTCACGGAATATGGAGGTTTTCTTGGGATTTGACTAAGCTTTTGCTGGGTTTCAAAATGGTTAGCGTTGTGTTCCAAAAGACCAATAGCTTCTAGTACTTGAAAGAGAGTTTTCGTTTAATTTGTAAGTGCTGCAAGGATAGGGGTATCCAAAGGATATAAAAGAATATATATAGGATATATGATTTGAAAGTTTGCTTTACATGGAAAAAAAAGTATAGGACTTGATTCATGTTGTTCAGTGCAGATAATTGGGACTGTTTTTTTTTTTTTTTGACTTGAAGTTTTTTTGTTGAGTTGTTGGGGGTATGCTTGAGGACATTGCACATCTTGCAATGCAAGTGGATGCCACTTTGCTTTTCACATGTTACACTTACTAACAAACACATTGAGGTGCATCCTCTGCCATAGATGGGACTCTTGGATACATTCTGGACCTACTAATGGCTGTTTTAAGTGGTATCCACCTGTCTGCAATCATCAAGTCTGCTGAATAATCAGTCCCTTTTAGGGTATTGGTCGCAGCTCCTAGTCATTCCCTGTTAGTTGTAGGAATGAGTCTTAATTTATATCATCTTACTAAATGATGAACTAAAACTCAATGTCGTGTTTGGCTAAAGGAGTTTCATTCTATTTCTTATGTTTAGTGACGTATATCTAAATAAGTTATACATGTCATTAGTTGGATTCATTTTGTTGTTGTTTATTTGAAATTGCTAAGCATTGTTGAGTCCTTGAAGTGAATTAGATTCAGATTCGCAGAAGGGGATAATTAGCTTAAAATCCCTCATTTGCTCCTATCTTCTAGAGTTCTCAGCTGCTGTTTTCTATTTCCTCTTGCTTTGGTTTTCATTTGCTTTTTAAACCAATTTAGGTGTCGATCTGTTGTTTTGTGCTTCTGTATGCTTGTTTTTCTTATCACTGTTTTAAATGTGTGTGTGTGTAATTCTTTTTATCCAGACTGTATACTCCTACTTTGATGTGATTTTATCAATATGAAGAAACCCCTGACTCAAGCCTTTAGGAGGAGTTTGAATTTTCTATCAAAGCAATTGTTGTTATTTAAAAAACTATTGGAGGCTCCGTTGCTTGGAATCGGCATTTTCGGTGGAGTACCCGTGTCGACACGACTTGACACGGACATGGGTATGGGATTTGGGTCCGATTCTCCAAATTCGTCCAGGGAGATGACGGGGAAAGATGGAAGAGAGAGAATGAAACCAAAGCGAGAAGGAAGATTGGAGAAACTTCCAAATGCTAATAAGAAAGAAGAGAAAATAATTAAAAATTTTGGGGTTGGAAATTTTATTTAAAAGGAAAAAAGTCTAAGTTCAATCACATGACTACTTTTCATCTTGTTTTTTCCGTCAACTTCCTTGTCTTTTACTTTTGTCCATTTGGTTCATTTTGCTTGGGTTTTGCATGTTTTGGGTCAATTAGGACACTTGGGCTTCAGTTTATCTACTTTTATGGGCCAACAAGGAGGTTGATTATTTGTAGGATTTTGCTTTCTTTTAAATAATCAAAACCAAAACATTAATAACACATTCTTTTCATAAAAAAATGTTAAACTACTGGAAGAGTAATATATTAATCATCTTAATAAAATAATTTGGACGAATCCCTGCACTCGTATCCTCGTTTCAGATCCTTTATAGCCGTATCCCGATGTCTTTGATTCTTTATAGTTGACATCAGTGTTGTCAAGGCGTGCGCTTAGACGCTCCTATGCCTTGCACCTTAGTGCTAGATAACAAAAGTGCCTCAGGCCCTTTCGGGCGAGGCACATTTGATCAGGAGCATGCCTGGTGCGCCTAGGCGTGCTTCTTTTTAAGGTGATAGGCGTAAAAAAAAAAAAGCTAACCTGATTGAAGTTCTCTTTAATTTTAACTTCTTTCAGTAGATGTACCTTTACTAGTAAGAAAGGGGATAGTATCAAACTCTCTACTTCTCAATCTTTGAGTATTCAATAACAGACATGAGACCATAAGAAAATCATGCATATTGGCCAACAAAAAAAATTGCGTGTTTTGTAGATAAATTGGAGCACTCTTTAGAATTTATTATCATAATTATATATCTTAAGTTTATTATATATATATATATATACACACACACACACACATACAGGAACACATACAAAAACACACATGTACATATTGCATCTTACTTCACTCAGGCGAACTTTTTTTTGTGCCTTGCGCCTGAGGATATATAAAGGTTCTAGCGCTTAGAGTGCGCCTTGCGCTTGACAACACTGGTTGACATGTCAGACACTTAGATACATACCCATACCCGAGTCCGAGCAACATAGATTGGAGAAAATAAAGTCATGAGTTGAAATGTAGCTGTCCTACAAACATCATAAAGATTCCAGGAGCAGTTGAACAATTAAAACTCAAACATAACATACAGTATGAGAGTAAAGTCATCTCTATATCTTTTAATGTGCGTGCGTAGAATTGCAACTTCTCCATTACTTATTCTTAGACATGAACTTTTATTCTTCTTGATGTGACAGATAAATATTGTATTGTAGGTCTCATGGTCTGGATGGCTTGGCAATCTTGTTGTTTCACTTTTTCTCTCTCTCTCCTGGCTTAAACTTTCGTGATTGTTTCTGATTTTTATGTGCAGAAAATGCTTCTGCCTTGTGGTCTGCCTCCGGAAAGAGAGGATGATTAAAAACTGCTGGTTGGGCTATGAAGTGAAATATTAGGAAGTCCAAGCTGGAGAGTTTCCTAATTGAGTATCCATCAATGTGTTTGTCTTTTAAGTATGAAGTTATGTCATTCTGGTGAACGTCATATGATTTTGGTGAAAAATGACCTAACATTGTAGCCTTAATTTTATCCCTAGCAAGATTTGTGGAATTCTAGTACATATTTTGTTCTTAGAATGTGCTTTATCATCTTGCTGAAATTAAAAGAACCTTATAAAATGACCTATGAACAGTGTGAGTTTGTAGCCCCAATTTACTTCCTAGCATAGATTTGTAAAATCTGCAACTTATTTGACGCTTTGGAGTTTAAAACAGATTTAGCTCTTCAATTTTCCATCTGGCAAAAATTAAAACAACCTTATTTAATCGGTAGCTGATTCTAGGTTTGCAAATCTAATACACTACAACTTATTTTTAGCAGTCTTAACATTTTTTTTTTCTTTCGGTACAAAGAAAATCGTAGTTTGAGGAAGAAAAAAAAGTTTTAAATATTAAGATTCGAATTTCAAATTTATTGGATGTCATTTTTAAAAGTTGTTGTCTAATTGAGTTAAGTTTTGGTAATTGTATGACTAACTGAGTTAAGTTTAGATTTAAGTTTAGATTCAATTTTAAATTTATTAGATGTCATTATTTTTTAAGGAGGGAAATCTTTTAACTTTTTTGGTTATGTAGTTTCTGGGCCTTTTCTTTTTTCTTTGCATGGCCAGTGCGCAAGAATTTGGTGTCTCTTACATATAATCTTTTGCTACGTTCCAATTTCCAAGCCAACTAACCTAAATAACAGAATGAATGGCTGCATGATATATTGAAGAAAGATAAAGCAATAAGGAAAAGAACCACGAAATTAAGAAAGATCTATGAAAAAAAAAAATAGGTTGAAAAAAATGTATTTAAAAAGTGTGGTGAAAAAATATGGTTTACGAATTTTTAAGTGTTTAGCGTTGATGTGAAATAGTATATTGAGAAATTAAAATGTCAAAAAAAGATATATTTAAAAATTAAAATAATACAAATTTAGATAAGTGAGAATAATAAAATCATTTTATCCAAAAGTCAGCTTTCAAATTGCAAAAAATTAATTTTCTTGATATTTTAATTTAGATTGTTAAATCATGATTTTAACTGTTAAAAAAATAAAAAATTATTCATTTGCGATGAATCGTAACTTTTGATATAAAAAATTGTGTTAACAACAATACTAAACTAAACTAAACGGGATTTGGGTTTTAGTCAAATATGAGAAGAAGTGCAAGAAGGCATTGCAGAGAGAATCACATCAACATTCATGTGTTTCTTAAAAGTTGGATGTGATAAAATTAAATAGGCAGCATGATGATGACTCGGTAAAATTAGTAAATAATAGCTGTTATTAGTTATATGCCAATGGACTATTACTATCTATTTGTGATTTTTTTTTTCAATGTAAAAAGGAGTTACAACTAAGCTATACTTTCATTTTAATTTTATTATTATTATTATTATTTTATATGTAATAATGGGTTATACAATGAAAATTCACTCTCTTTCGTCCAATAAATCTCATTTATTTATTTTTATTTTGGATTTGAACTTGTGAGCTTTAAGTTATAACTTGTAAGAGATTATGGGCTAGTTTAGCATTGCTTTTGGAAAAAATTTGGGTTGGAAAAAGCTCGAATTGAAAAAAATGTGTTTATAAAGTGTGGTGAAAAAATGTGGTTTAAAAACTTTTAAGTGTTTAGCATTGCTGTGAAAAAGTGTTGTAGGAAATTGAAATGTCAAAAAAAGATATGTTTAAAATAATAAAAGTGTAGAGATGTGAGGATAATAAAGTCATTTATCCAAAAGCCAGCTTTTAAAATCCAAAAGCTATATTTTTTGGCTTTTTGGTTTGGCTTTTCAAACCATAGTTTCAACAGCAGAAGCCAAATTTTTTTATCTGTTTAGCATTGCGTTTGCGGTGAAAAACAGCTTTTGACCTCAAAAATTGTACCAGAAGCAATGCTAAACGAGACCGATATCTTGTCAAAAATTGAGTTATCGGTCCAACGATCGTAGTTAAGATAAAATATTTTAAATTTGGACTGATTCAATCCGACTAAAATTATTATTTAATAAATAAAAATATTATTTAAATTTAATTATAAAAATATATTTTAATATATTTTAAATAATAATTAAAAAATTTCAACTTATGAACAGATTTAATTTACACGAGATGTTGAGCTTTTTCTTGCATTATTGACTTTGGATTTGTTTCCTCGCCTTCTAAGACAAATAAATATTTAAAATCATATGCTTCTGAAAGAAAAAAAAGTAGTTGTTTGTAAGTTAACGTCCTAAGCTCTGTTTTGTTATTTGCTTTTTATTTCAAAAAAATGAATAAAAATGCAAAAACAGATAGTAAAAAGCTAAACATATATGAATAAAAATGAGCAAATTAAACCTCATGTAAAAACAGATAGTAACTATCTTTGTTATTTATAAAATTAGTTTTCACATTTGAAAAGACTTTTTACTTTGAAAAAAAACAAGTAGTAAAATAAGTTAGTACCTCCATTTTATTTTTAAAAATAATTATGCAATCGGTGCCTATAATCTATTAAACTTTAAGATTTAATTCCTTTATTATAATTCACATAAAATTGAACTCTTTCACTATATTGATTTAAAAATTTCGATTCAAAATGTTCACTTTTCTCTCGCTAAAAAATGCTGACATGACATTAATTTGTTGATATGGCGTTGACCTTATTTACATGACAAGCTTAATCAGTAAAATTATTTAGGCAGTTGATGACATGAAATTTTTTTTCACGTTGCTCACTGACTTGAAAAGTTAAAAGATGCAATTAGTCCCTGACTCCTTATACTTGTGCCAAAATACGAATTTAATCCTTCTACAATAATTTGAAAATTTTTTATACCTGTAGATTTTTCAATATTTCAAATTTCAATCCAATCTTAACATCATGGCATGCTCAATTATCTCTTAACTTAGCTATGTTAAGCTCTTTAACCATTGTTGTAGCTCACCATACGTAGAGGAACTAAATCAACATTTTGATATAAGTACAGGAATTAATAACACCATTTAACCTTCCAAATTAGTAAACCACGTGAAAAAAAAAATTCTCTATCATCAACTGCCCAAATAATTTTGCTGACTATGCTCACCACATAAGCAAAATCAACGTCACGTCAACAAATCAATGTCCACATCAATATTTTTAACGAGAGAAAAATGATAACATTATCAATTATATTAAAATTTTTAAATCAATATAATAAGAAGATTCAATTTATATGAACTATAATAAAGAGACTGAGGATTCAATCTATATGAACTATAATAAAAGGACTAAATCTCAAAATTTTATAAAACACAAGGATCGATTGCATAATTAATTCTATTTTAAGTCATTCAAATTCAATAGATTGTTGTTTGCCGTTGTCTTTGATTGGTATTAGAAGTATAACAACTATGAACAAGCCAATCCTTTGATAACAACTTTCAGCGAAGATATGATAATTTTAAACACGATACGAAAACAAGACACAATAATTTTGAGCACGATATGAAAACATGACACGGAAATAATATAATAAACACAACACGACACATTTCAACAAATTCACACTACACGTTTAATACACTTATATTCGTGTTGAGACTTTAACACATTTAATAATTTGTATTATGCTTATATTTAAACAATTGACACGAAAAAAATACGAAACACAACATGTATACACGGATTACCATTATATCCCAGCTTTATATAGTGTTGTTTTTGGCAGTCTAACGGAAGAAAGAAGAAATTTCCAACTTGGGCAATTGCATGTGTATAGTACAATCGCTCCATTCAGATAACAAGCAACTGTTTTCAAGATGATAACATCATTTATAAGTTGGCAAAACACGACACGAATTAAGCAAAATTAAGCCAAACATGTTTCTTTGTAATTACATGAAAGGATGGTATGTGCACACAAAATACCCATCATGCAAACCATGAGACAATTCTTAAGGTTAAATTCATGTCAGGTCATTTTCATCCAGTGCTTCTTCCTCACCTTTAGCAGCATCAGCCTTAAATTCGGCGACATCACCAGTGGGCAATTTCCTTGCAAGCTTTATGATCTGCACACAATTTCATTTCAGTCAAATTGTCTGCAATTGAATGAACTATCCACTTTGTAAGATTAACATGAAATGTAAATGGATTTTCAAAAGATTATGGTAGGACTTGATATATGAAACAAACATAGAAATGGCCTCAATCCTGGTACAGAAAACAGAGCTCAATTCAGGAGTCCCCTCCAATAATATTCTTTACTGCCTTCTTCTTTCCTAGCCAGTGGACAATTCAATAGAAGATAATATGCGGAATGAAAGACATATTCGGATATCTAGTTTGAACACCGAAAGATAGATGATAAGCAAAGTGGAAAGGCGGCAATTAGAAGATGGGAACGTTGTTTGGAGCACGCTACCGTGCTGTGCATCCCACCATCTCATTCCACATTCTAGAAAACGGAAATTGTTTTCCTTTATATATATATATATATATTTTAATACACAGAAGTTCCACAGGAAAATGCCAAAAAAAAATCAACTGGAGTAAATAGGACAAATAGAAGCACCAAAAAAATAGGAGTATGCTCCACTTAGCCTTTTTCTAGGGAAGAAGAAATTCAAGTGATAGTTCATAACGAAAAACCAACTCTTCTAACTTCAATAATTTTTTCCCTTTTCCTAGCATGCTCCACTTAATGATCTCAGTTTTTCAATTGCTTATATAAAGGTTCAACATGCATGTAACTAATAATTATAACTTTGGCCCAGGTGTGGATGCATGTGTGTTTTAAATTTTAAATTGCTTTATTCCCATATTAGTTCTTTAGAAGAACCTCTCAGCCAAAATGGAAGAATTCTACTTTGCAAAGAAATTATAGTGGAGGAAGAATGTTCAGCTGGGAGTTTATCCGTTTTCCTTGCATAAAAGAACAACAAAATGCACACATGTGAGTTGAGACACAAAGATATGTTGAGTCCAACATCACATACACTGCCAGGTTGTTTGTAAAAGTTAATGCCTATATTCTTAGGATAGATATACCTAGAAGAATGGGACACTTAATCTGAATGGTGATAGACATGAGACACATCATGAAGAACCTCTTTGGGTGCATGAAGAACACAATGATGTCAAAAAGGAGGGGAAAAAATGAATGAAAGGAACAAAGGGACTGCTTCTAAAAGCTTTATCTGCACTGCATGTCTATTGCTAAAAGAGTTGGTCAAATCCAACAGTTAACCAAAAGCATATCTAGTTCATTTACAGTAATGGCAAAGTTGCAAATGTTACAGAATTCTTGGCACTTGAGATTTTAAGTATCGCCTAAGGCTGCACAGTTTTAGGCATATCAGAACTAGCCCATGGTTGCATAAGTCGGATCTATCTTAGATATGTTATTTAAGTTTAACCCAGCTGTAGCATGCAGAAGATGAAATGTCCCCACAAAATCATTCACATTATTGTAAGAGAGGCACACACATTTCAAAAAACAAAGGTGCATATAGTCAAAAAGATATACCACATTGTCAAGATTGGAAATAGTACTCGACTGAGCCACACGTTTGATTTCTTCTACATCACATTCTGTATAAGCAGAAAGAAGTTTACTCGCACAGCGGCTCTGATCACTTCTTAAGAAAGCATCAATTCTGAAAGGATCCAAAGACAATACTATTTTAGATCACCTTTTCTCAATAAAAAAGTCAGTATAAAGATAGACCGGAAAAAATCATGGAAAGTATTGTTGATTTCTAGATGCCTTCTGCTACAGCATTAATCTTAAGGAATATGTAACAGGTTTTTCCTTATGTGGTAGGGGAGACAACATTCTGCATTAAAAACCAAACGTTGAAATGGGTAGAATTTATGATCGAAAAAAAAGGGGAAGAAATCATTGTTGTGAGTTTCACAAATAACAATCCAGAAACAAGTTGATATCTGATTAGAGTAGCAGTAAGTTTCAGTATTACCGTTCTATTGCTTTACTTCTTTCCTATGCAAACTATACATGAAAAAAAAGAAGAAGCTGAATGACATCCATGAAGGCGAGAGAGAGAGAGAGAGAGGGGAATAAGGATAGAATCTGCACTGCACCAACATAATTTGGTAATAGTAAACACAAAAGTTTCCGAAGTCATTAGCGTAAAGTGAATTGCTAATTGGTTCCATATTTTTTTTCACTTCAGGGGAAAGGAAAAAACTGTTTAGCAAAAAAAGCAATTTAAAATACAGTAAAGTTGCAGGGCAGAGAATCGATACTAGCGGTTAGATGTATTTGATTGACATATAGATGAGATACATTTTGAGAAAAATTCAGATAGAAAACAAACACCCGACATGCCTTTAATATAATTTTATCTAGGTGTTGAAGTTTTCAGTTGCTGGAGATCACTTTTACTTGCAATGCCTCATATGATAATGAGGAGTACCTATATATCAATCAAACGATTGTGCACTAACAAGATCAGGTACTTGAGAGCCATTAATCACATCCCAAAATTAGTAGATATTTGAGTACTACAAATACATTAATACATAGTGGTTCAAAAGGTAGCTGAGAGAGAACTGCACTTACTGTGAACAGTCATTGTAGCACTTTTCTGCTTGCTTTAAGTCATGAGCATAAAGATACACAATAATTGCACTAAGATACGCCTGAAATTAAATATATATGTGTATATATATATATATATATATATATATATATATATATATATATAAGAGTTAGCATATTGGTATCGACAAAGCTTCCCTTCAATAAATTAAAAAAAGAAGAAAATTTCAGTGCAAAACAAGTAAAAAGAACAATAGCCACCAGACGATTGCAAGAAAGTGAGATTAAGTTTTTATCACACATATACAAGGGTATAGTTTGTCAGAGGTAGTGCATTAGACGTAACCCAAAAGTTAAAAAGAAAAAGGAAAAAAAGCTGAGTAGAAAGAACTGTGCACTACATACATTACCACCTAATTGAAGGAAGTAGGAACCACTATATTAGGTTATGATTTTGCTCCAGGATATATAAGTTTCACAGTACTTAAAATCTGATTAAGAAGTCAGTTTGTTGGTGAAACAACTATCAGTTTATACCGGCAAATAGGTATTATGGCAAATCTTCAAGGATCAACCAAATAAGTTTGTTGTTGATTTAATAAGCATTTTTTTGATCTGCATACCCAGTCAAAGATGGACATTCAGTTTGAGACAGAGAGGGTATATTTTAAATGGTTTCAGTATATAGCATTTTAAAAAATTTATGTAAGACTTTGGCCACTCAGACTAAAAATCCTGCTTTCATCCTTGTGAAGAAGTTAACAAAAAGTCAAAAACATAAACAAATTGTTTTATCTCCTACCAGCCACAATAAGGAAGAGATAAAGGGTTGGGCTCATAAAATATTCTGAATAAAGTACCAAAAAGATGTGTAATTGAACTAAACTGCAAGCTAATGAAGTCATAAAGCAGTTTAACACCGCAGACTTCTAAAAGCATACATGGATGTAGAGAGAAGTCAGCAAAAATTAGGCGCATTATACTTCTCAGGAAAAAAATTATCAGCTGAATTACAAAACAAGGAGAACAGAATGGCAAATGAATGGATATGTAGTAATAAGGGAAATAAATTGGGTGCAAAATATAAAGTTGCACCTTGCACTGACTATTTGTAGCATTGCACTTGTCAGCTGCTAAGCCCAATCTTAAAAGGAAAGTTGCAGCATCTGTGTACCTGAGGATAACAAAACCATAAATAATGCCTATTCTTATAAGGTTTGCTTACATATGCAAACAATGTAGTTGCCTATGAACAGATTTTATAAATTTACAGGCATTCTAACACATATGACATTAATCACATTCAGTCGTGAATCCAACGCATGCTGCCAGCAGTAAACATGGAGAGTGGCTTGCCAAAACACATGAAAAATGAAGTACTCACTAGACTTGCAATTAAACAAAGGCCAAAATTTGGCTTGACAAAAAAAAATCATAATTCACAAGCTTCAGTCTACTCCCTGAACTCCATAGTTCCAGACATGAGGACAAAGCCACATAAATGCATTTAAAAATCCTTTAGCAATAAAAATATGTATTTAACTATGAATTAATGATCATATGCTAGTAAAAACAAAACCTATTGTCCGGTTTTGGTTCTTTTTTCTTTTATCTTAAGAAACAGCAGTATTCTAATTTTAAGAATATATTAGAGCATATGATGTACAACACAAGGGTGTCACTTTCATTTCTCAATCCTATAAATAAGGATCTAATATAAGCATTATATTGTATCTCAATAGATTAAGAAGAAACAAACCCTTACTTCTCAAGTTTTACATAAAGACTAGTGGCAGCACGATATAGATCAAAGGCCATTTGTTCCTTTCCATCATCTTCGAGAATAACACAAGCATCAGTATATAGTTGAATGGCATCATCAGGCAAAGCATCCTCCAAAGCACTACAAAGAACAAGTACTAAGAGATTAAAAAAGAAATTGTGGTTGTGATTCGGTTGGTGATGTGGCAGGTAAGCTATATTGATGAATGAGAAACAAAGACAATTTTTTTAAAGGTTTCTTGAAGTGATTATTGATTACACCAGTAAATTTACAAATATTAAGCAGAAAGGCACTAGGAAATAAATACACTGCATGAATATTCATTTGAATGCAGATTGGCATAGGGAAACGGTCTTCTTCAAGTTATCAATAATAGTTACATATATATGTATCTTCATTCTTTCTCTGCATCTTAACAATAAAGACCAGGTTTTATAAACTCGAAAGAAGGGAAAAACAAGGAGTGAAGCTCAACTCTTTGCTGGAATCTTTGAATTTGAAAATTCAGAAAATTCCACATCCACGATTTTTGGGCTACGCTTCTTCAAAAGCAAGCCTCACAGAGACAATTAAATGGTTGACTACTGCAATTCATTAATTTCTTTTGATTTTTAATTGAGATTACTAAAATGAAACACTAATCTTTCCTCTTTGTTTTATCTTTCTCCAACTCTTCTTGTTTCTGCTGCTTCATCCTCCTCTTAACCATCCAATTATTAGATTTTGTGCTTTTCAATGGTGAGACTCAATGAACACTACTCTGTCCTATTTATTTCCATTTTTTTGGGGCTACCAAGACTCTTAATTTGTACCCTTCAAGGAGCCCTGTTCATCTTAAAACCCAATTTCCTTCAACATACCATAGTGCCTATTTTATAAATAGATTTTTCTTAAAATTAAAAAAAAAAAAAATCCAGTTTTGCTCCAGAATTTTCATGAACTTGCTTTTTGGTGCATACACCTCAAAAATGGTACTAATGCTTTAATAACCTGGAAAAAAACTGAAGATTCAATTATATTAATTTACAATACGCAAGAAAATATCATGAAATAATCCAAAACAAACAAAAGTAGTTCTAACTAATAATACTAGTGTTTGACAGCCGGTTCAAATCAAATAGCATATTCATAGATTGATAATGTGGCACTAAAAAAGAAACTATAATGACATTGAAAAGCTTTAAGAATTTGAATTCAGTAGACCATATAAGATCAAGCAAAAAAACTTAATGGAGCAAGTTCAACTTTGATTGAACATAAAAAACATTACGTCAAGTTCCCATCTACATAATAATAAATGTGCCTAAGCAGGAGTACTAGCTGTAAAGGAAAAACCTCAACTGGAAATTAGTAGAGTTGAAATGATGTAAAATCAGAATTCTGACTACAAACGGTTTAAGCAATGTCCTTACCGGGCACCCTTGGCGAGTGAATCAGATGCAGGTTGTGGTCTGTCACATTGCATGTATAGCTCAGACGCCCTTCTGTAAAAGTCAATAACCTCAATCCAGTTGCGTAGTTCCTTTGCTAGAGCAGCAGCAGACTCCATGTGTTTAGCAGCATCCCAGGGACTGATTTGCTTATAAAGGATGTGACAAGGAAGAAATATTTACTTTTTTGGTACATGTGCAGATTCATTAGGACTTGGGATACACATAGGGACTTTTATCCCATCCCCGTTTCAAGATTCGAACATAAAACCTCCAAGCTGAAGTCTTGAAATTTTAACCGTTCGAGCTGGAAGAAGTATATACATGCTGGATATGAAATAGGAAGAATAGCAACAAAAAAATGGATAATATAAAAGTGAAAGAAATTAATTAAGGATACGAGGATAGCATCTCTTGTCCCTTCGAAGCTTTCTCGAAAGCCAACTTTGCTTTCTCATAATCTTTTGAAACCCGAAATCCATTCGCTACATGTACCATGAACATCATCAATGAAGAAAGCCTCCATAAGCATGACATTTACATATTGAATTTTGTTATAGATAAAAAAAAAGAAAAAAAAGAAAAAGAAAAGAGGATTAAATATTTTAGACAAAATCTTAGAGGTTGAACAATAAGTAGAAAGCATACCAGCTTGTTCATATAAAAGAGTAGCACTTTTCCAATCAGCACTCCACCTTGTAAGACTTAGCCTTGTTCTACAAATATAGACAGAGTAAAACAGTAGCTAATATTTTTCAATTCAAGTTGGGTGATACTGATTAATTCATTTTGCCATTTTTTCCCCTTATTTACATCAAATCAATTTGACAAATTAACACTACATGGGATGGGATCGGATATAAAAAACAAAACAAAAAAAACCCCAAAAGTTCAAATCTAAGAATCATAAGTAAATTATAACACAATCTCAGAATATATATATATATATATAAGTAAGAGCTTTGTAGAGAGAGAGGGAGAAGGAGGAGGAGGATTACAGCTTGTCGGCTTTGGAGATGAGCTTGTTGGGATCGGAAATGGACATTGCGTCGGAGTTTTACTTTTTGTGAATGCGTTTGATTGTATTTGACTTGTTTTTGTTTACGACTCGATGGCAATTCCGTCTGTTGCGGATAAAATTAAAATTTAAACGGCTAAAATTAGGCTGTAAATGAATAGGACTTTAACGAACATTTATTTAGATTTGATTTGTATTTATTAAAAATTTTAAAATTGTGTTCGAGTTTTATTGATTTAAAATTTAGTGTGTTTATGTTCGTTAATTTAAATTAAATAAATTTGTTCATCAATATTAAATAAATATTTTTATAAACATATAATCAAATATGTTCACGCATAATTAAAAATATATTTATTGATAATAAATAAATAAATCTAAAAAAATTTAACAAACAAACAAATAAAAAAATCAATTTTAAGTTATTATTAAATATAAAATAATAAAATACAAATGTAATTAAATTTAAGTTATTATTAAATATAAATAATAATTTACAAATATTATTAAATTATTAAATTTAAGTTATTATTAAATATAAAATAATAAAACACAAAATACTAATTATTATAAATAAATAAAATAATCAATATTATTAGTATTATATTATAATCAAATAATAAACGAGTTTTAAACAATCTATTAAGTGAATTTTAAACGATCCATAAACGAGTTTGTTCGTGAATATAAATGAATTGAACATACTTTGTTCGAGTTCAGTTCGTTTAATAAACGAACCTTAAAATCATATTTATAATTGTTTATTTAGCTTGATAAACGAACAAAAATTGAACTGTTCACAAATCGTTCGTCGAACATTCTGTTCATTTACACCTGAAATGGGATGGGTGGCTTTGTAGACCTGGCAATAATAAATACGACACGACACAAATACGATACGAAAAAAATAATTAAAATACGATATAAAATACAACATGATAAAAAAAAATAACATGAACACGATATGAATACACGAATATTTTAAAATCTATATAATACGAATTATTAACGTATCTTAATTTATAAAAATTTAAAATATTTTAAACACAATTATAATTTAATAAAATACACGAATTATCATATTTAAGGGGCCCTCGCACTAAGCTTTTAGGGCCCTTAGGCCCGTTAGGTTCTTAGAATTCTAGATGGCATTCGAGAAAGTAAGATTTTGAATAGGTTCGTTAATAAGTGTGTTTTATATATATTTTTATTAATCATGTTAATATAATAAATATAAATATAATATGTGTATTAAATATATTATGTTAATCATATTTAAACATGTCGTAAAGTGTTTATTATATTAATATTTTTTAAATATATTATGTCCGTATCATATTTTCATATCATATTTAAAATTATTAAATCTAATTTTGAAATCATATTAAGAGTAATATGTAATATTTAGTTGTCGTATCTAGAATATAACATAACCTTATTCAGTTTGATTTGAAATATAATATTTTTAATGATTATTTTATTAATTCAAATACTAAAAAAAAAATCAAACTATACTGATGGAATTATGTTGAGATTACACATATAATTACTCATATTATTATTGATATTATAGTCTAAATAATATGCTTTTATAATTAAACATTCTTGAATATTTTATAATATTACAAATAAGATCCAAGTATCTAACTTTTTATACTAACAAGCCAATTACATTGAACAAAGTTTGGTTCATACTTTACACACAAGAAAAGTCTCCAAATTTACAATCATATTTTTTATATTAAACAAATTATTTTTCAATTTACAAAATAAACAAAGTAGTTAAAACCCCAATAACAAATTCCATAATTAATCCTTTGTTATAGGAGGAATCAACTGCATACTCGTTAGTTTTAACAATATCAATTGATTTTTTTTGAGATTATTTTTGTTATTTTGTTTCATTTAAGTTTCAATATTCTAAAAATGCAGCTTCTATCTTTATACATCTTATGGTGCATATCACAATAACCCAAAACTTGCGTCTTAGCCTTTTTTCCAAGTATTATATATACCTACCTACATCCATAATAAACAACAACAAAAATTTGCACCATTTTCATTAAACCTAGAAAAATAAAATCACTTGTCAATTTTTTTACTTAATATAAATAAGTTCTCACATAACAATAACAAAAAATTAAAAAGTTAACACATAAGTTGTCAATAATTAAATATAACTAACTTAATCTTAGATAATAAATCCATTTAAAAATAAACAAAACAAAGCATGATAAAGTGACAAACATAAGTAGTCAATCTCATAAACCATAATATATCTCTTACTTATGATTAGACCTTTCAAAGAGTTGGACTATCCGTTCGATCCGTATTGAGCCAGGTCTGAATTTTTTTTATATTTTAATTCGAGTCGTTTCAGTTCGAATTATTATTTATGAATAACAAATATCTTTCAATTATAAAAATAAATATTAATATAAAAAATAATTTTTTATTATTTTATAAACAGTGAAATGGATTTTCGGACCGGTCCGAGCTCAACCTGGATCGAGCTTGGATAAAAGATATGAAATAAATCAGATCACGACTCGATCCATGGACAGGTATACTCATAAACAACTCCAGATAAATCAACAAACTCATTATCTTGGATTTTCTCTTCAAACATATGTGCTAAATCCACATACAAAGCCATTGGCTTGTTTTGAATCCAGAAGGGTGATGCTAAAAAGAAATATATTTTTCAACCCTTTATCATTCATGTGTGAATAATTAAAATTAATTCTTTTAAACACAATTATTACCTGAAATCATATATCTATTCTAATGCAGCTGGCTTTCCAATTAACTTATGATTATCGATGTCTCTAGTAAATTCTAGTGGATTGTGCACCATATCATGAATGAGAAAAAATTACCTTTTCAGCATCTTTGTTTTATTATGATATATAGTATTCATTAAGTCCAGATCCAGGCAATTTTTGCTCTATTATAGTTCTTAACCTTCTATCTGTAATAATGAATGCACCCATTTCAACAAGTCCAATCATACAATTTTTAATGCGCGTCCTTTTCAAATGTTTATATCTGTACTCCTATAAGTTGTCATTTTTATATTTTTATGTAATCAATATAATTAATTTATGGCCATTTGAATGCTTTTACTTAAAAAAGGATAAATACATTAACCCAGGACAACCATTTGGATGTCTTTCTCAGGACATTCGAATGCCCCTTATTCAACCCCTTTTTATTTATTCATTTATCACTTAATTGCTCTATTTATTTATTTTTAATTTAATTGTTTTATTTATAATTGTTATTTATTTTTCACAATTTTCATTCTATTTACTTTTATTCCGCAATTTATTTATTTCGTATTTTAATTTTTCCCCTTTTATTTTATTGCACTTTATTTTATTTACTCTTTACTTTATTGCATTATTTATTTATTTACTTTAGATGCATTTATTTATGTTTTCCATTTATTTTATTGCTATTCAAAATTTCGATTCATTTACATTTTTACCTCAAGTTATTTATTTATTTATTTATTTTTAATTTAATTGTTTTATTTATAACTGTTATTTATTTTTCACAATTTTCATTCTATTTACTTTTATTCCGCAATTTATTTATTTCGTATTTTAATTTTTCCCCTTTTATTTTATTGCACTTTATTTTATTTACTCTTTACTTTATTGCATTATTTATTTATTTACTTTAGATGTATTTATTTATGTTTTTCATTTATTTTATTGCTATTCAAAATTTCGATTCATTTACATTTTTACCTCAAGTTTTTTATTTGTTTATTTATTTATTTTCCTTGCGTTTATTTATATTTATCTTAATTATGGATAATATAAATTGTGCTTTCACTAAAAATAAGAATGATGATATAACTATGTGAGAAATGATCCCGAGATCCTACCTAAACATTGGAGGAATCCCGATATCATCTTTTCGTAGGGAAATATTGTTATTTACTTTAGCAATTATCATAAGAATTCTTAGATGAAGGGACTATTTCCTAACTTCGGTCTAGACCACTACAACAAATTTCGCTATTTGTGGCGTAAATTTAATTGTCACATAAAATATATTTTCGTCACTTACTAGTATAAGTGACGAAAATAAATGTGTCACTATGTTCGTCACCTTAGCCGCGTCATTGATTGTCAAGTGTGAGGATAGTAGTAAAAGCGTCACTAATGTATTTATTTTTTGTAACATAATCTATTACATCATAAATGTATGAATATTCTGTGACGAATACTTGCGTTATTGAATGAGATAAAAATGTCACCTATACAATAGGAATCGTCACGAAAGTGATAAAAAAATATATAATATTTAGTGACGAAAATATTTTGTCATGATCTTTTGTGACATGTTCTTGGCTCACAATATACAATCTAATTATGTCATTAAAAGTAATTCATCGTCATGGAATGATTATTAAAACTTGATATTTTAATTCGTTATTAAAAGATATTTAAAAGTGACATTGACATACGTCACAAAATAATATTTTTGACATCACTAAATAAGTTAAAACATCTAATATGATAATAAAAAAGTGACATAATTGATACGTCACAAATTAATTTATTACATTTTTTGTTGACAAACCAATTATCTGTCATAATTTTGTTTTGATGACCATATAATAATACGTCATTAAAAACATCATACAAATAGTGACGAAACAATTGTTGTCATAATTTTTGTTTTCCTACAATACATAATTTACTGAAATAAATAGAATAGGCAAATAATTATATTAAAAAAAAAGTAATCAATTTTATGATAAAATTATCCATGTTAATATGTATAAAATATTCACCTACTTGTAATCCTAAAAAATATCTTACTAATCAAATAATTTCTAAAAATAATAAAGATAATTATATATTAAAAGTTCTTAAAATAAATACACCAAACATTTGTTGAACTACTCAATCCAATTCTGGTACTGTTTCAGAGTGCGTTGATGCTGAGTTTGAGTCACTAGATTCTGTAATAAATAATGAACTTGAATTAGTACGTAAATAAATACAAATCATGAAATTGCATTTTTAACCCCAAAAAATCATATTTCATGAAACTGCAAAATAACATCACATTTGAAAAAAATTTGTAAGCAAACATGTCTTGTAAGTAAAGAAAAATTATATAAATCCTTATCAAACCTATCAAGGGACCATTCAAAACTTCCAATTTCAACTCAATTCAAGCCCAAGAATTTCCTAAACAACAAGAGCATAAAAAAACAACACACACATATAACAAAAATACTATTAATAAAAGATTCCTCCATAATAAAGTTGTTTTTCTCCCATATCTAAGCAGACTCCCTGAATTACCACAAGAAACTACATACAATCATGGATAGTCATCACCAAGCCACACCCTTTGGATCAAGAACCTCGGCAATATCATCCATTTTAGTTACTTGAATTTGAAAGATTTAAATTTAATGTCTTTCAATCATTCCCTTAATCACGTCAAACTTACTCGCACCACCCAACCCTCTACAATTTCAAGAAAAAATTCTCGTGTCTAATTAGAAATCTCAAACTCCATAAAAACCTCAAAATACCAATTACCTCTCAATCAACCGCAAATAGATCAAACCCACAAAATTTACATATTTAACCCATTCTTGTCTGTTGTTCCCTTCTCTCTCCCCATTTAATTCTCCCTGCCCCATTATGTATTCGTTACATACATAATGACTATCATGTTTCCCAATTTTTTAACTACTCCCCTCTAAACCTCAACTTACGGTTCTACATCTACATTATTTGTATAGTTCTAGAGGATAAATAGAAGGATAGCTATGTCCTATATACAAATTAAGAAGAGTACCAACAAGATGGGAAGTATCACTTGTCAAAACAAGGTCATTAAGTGACTTCGCCCACAACATACATGAAGAAAAACAATGTCAAGTGTCCTTTGTCAAACCAAAGGTCACTTAGTGACTTTCACCCAAAGCACCCCTTTATGTTTCAATAGAAAATTCTCAAACCTAATTATCACAAAAACATCAAAAAGAATCCATTGAATAACGAACTATCAATAGAACATGTGACTACATAAGCACAATTATGAGTCTCCAGTTCAATCAGTCAATCAATATAAAGAAGTGTCTAGATATTCCATATATGACAATTTAGAGAAGTGTGAACCTGAAATTTGAGTAATAGACTTCAATTCCTGTAGGTATTAAAGCATTCATCATAGCATCCATTCATGCTTGAAATTGAACTTTCATGGTTTTTATCATTGATCGACATTTTTTCAACTCATTTTCAATCTTCTTAAAAAATTTGTCCACCTCAACTGCCCTTGCACTTGAAACTTTTGAAGTACTAGGCTTAGGCCCGTATCCAAGTCCTTTGATATATCTAGATCTTGTGCCTAATACTTCATCTACGATTTGATCAATTGTCTTTGGTTCTTCGCCTTCTTTTAGAGGCTCATTCTGCAATTGAATCATTTTTTCTACCAAATAAAGCCAACATTATTTAATGAGTACTTGTGGAAAGAAACAAAATTTATGATGTTACAATTAAATTAACTTACATATGCTGCTTCTGCTGTAGGAGTTGACCATCCTTTCATCTCAGATTAATGAGAGGCCTTAAAAAATTCAATCCTATCAGGCTCGTGATCATCTTTACGCTGTATAATTAAAAATACGTTAAATAATTCTGTATATAGAAATGAAATTAACAAAACTTATTTTATTTTAGGATAATTTTTTTTTGAAAAATTGATGAAATAAATTTGTCTTTTGTTTATTTGTTATATTTTCGTATAGTTATGATTAACTTTTTCCTTGTCTTAGTTAATTAATTTGTGCACATGTTCATAATGCATAAATAAATTGTATTTTCACAAGGTTTTCACAAAAATAAAAGGTAATACTCGTAGTAAAAATGATTTTTGGTACTCTACTTAGACGTTAGAGAATTCTCAATAATCATCGTTTATAAAGAAATATTATCTTTTTTTATGGTTTATTATGATAATTTTTAAACGAAAGTTTTTTCCTGAATTTCTCCTAGACGTTGGGGAATTTAGAAAAAAAATTTAGACGTGAAAGATTTTCACTTTCTCCCCAAATAAAAAGTCTTTACTTACAAAGATTTTAACAAAATATGTTAAGGGAATCATTTTTAAATATTGGAATTAAAATTACTTTTTTGTCAAGACTAAAGATAACACATGGTTAATTGGTACAATTTAAGAATAGACGTTGTGGGATACTAATACCTTCCGCACGCGTAATCATACCCTGAACCCACTTTGGTTTTTATGCATATCTTTAAAAATTATCTTTTTAACAAATATTAATTAATTTTAAGATTTTTTAGAAAGATAAATTTTTTATAGATGATCAATCACATCTTGCCAAAGTGATTGGTGACAACTACTTTGGTTTCCTATATTGGTTTTTTTTTTAAAAAAAAAAAAAGAAAGAGGGGATGCCAAAATAAAAAAAGGTCCAATCATTTTTATCTTTTATGTCGGTGGCAATCAAGATATCGTTACAATAGTTGCCATAAACACAAAGCTAAATATCGAATGACATTCTCATATCGGGTCATACTTAGTGAACTTGTTCCTATAACAAGCATCCACATATTATAACTCAAGTTTATCTAAACTTCAACTTATGAGATCAACTGCTTGCTTCATAAGCAAGAGCATAACCATGTGACGGTCTCAAGTTTTATTAATATCCTATCTTAACAAAGCACT
The DNA here is from genome assembly GCA_030761205.1 of Fremontodendron californicum. Lineage (NCBI taxonomy): Eukaryota > Viridiplantae > Streptophyta > Magnoliopsida > Malvales > Malvaceae > Fremontodendron > Fremontodendron californicum. The sequence goes on from JAULJL010000042.1 coordinate 3,733,547, forward strand.
GAGTGGGAACAATTTAGGAATAATGCTTTAATACAATGAGAATCTCATAATTACAGCTTATTGTAATTCTCCTGCAAAGCATATTTATTCCATAGACTTTATCAAACAAGTAAGTAATATCAAATATTTATACAAAACTTATAGATAAAAAATGCATTAGCTAATAATGGTAATACTTAATATGACATTTATCCCATAGCCAATCCGATTGGTCTTAAGGTTATACCAACAATCTTCCACTTGCATTAATGCCAATTGCCTTGATATCCAATATCGAACTCCTTCATATGGTAATCATAGGATGATGGCATAGTCAAAAGGATATGCTAATTTATCCTTTATAAGAACTTGCTATATTTTTGTATCATTTCTCATTGATTATCTCCATAATCAAATGGTAACGCCTCAATACATGTTTGGATCGTTGATGCGACCTTGATTTCTTTTTCTTGTGCAATGGCTCTATTGTTCTCAACAATGCTTGAATCATAGAGTTCAAGTCTTGAACATTCTTGATCCAAATTGCATATTTTGCTGCCTCAGACAAAGATTTATATGTTGGCTTAGATAGTAGAATTCGTGGTTATGTCGTGTTTGGAACTCTTTCAAACTGATCACTTCGCTATTTAGAATAAAATGTAATCACTTTGTAACATGTTATCATTGTTGTGGAATTGATAGCTAATGCGAAATAACCATCTTTATGATTTTCAGCCTTTCCATTGACTAGAGAATATCTAGTATGATGCATAGCATTTGTTTATGATAGATGCAATAGTCAAAAACAAATTGCATTCTGTCCATGTGATCTCTCTCATCTTATGCCTTTGGAGAGATTCATGTAACAAAACATAGATAAGTGTTTCCTTGCTAAATTTTTTTAGCATATTGATGTTTATGCTATGTAACATAGGCAAAAATGTACTCTCAGATTCCTTTGTATGCTAAACCCTTTTAGAATCTTAACTATGTATATGGATTAGGAGAGTTTTAGCAATCTTTTAAATTTATCCTTATAGATCTTTTATCCCATTATGTGGTTGTCTCTCCTATATCCATCATGGAATTTTTTTCGGATAGCTAAATATTTTACAGATTATACTCCCATTAGTACTTTGTTTCGTTTGAGTTATATGTCATCTACATAAAGTATCATCAAAATGATTATACTCCCACTATCCGTCATGTACACACAAGGTTCATCCTTGTCTTTGATGAAATCAAACTCTTTTGATTGTCTCATCAAAACTTATGTTCTAGCTCCTTAATGCTTACTTAAGTCCTTATATGGGCCTTTGTAACTTGTATTTACTTGGCATTCATTTGAATATAAAATCTTTGGATTGTGTCATGTACGCATCTCTTTCAAAATTCTTTTTAAGGAATGTGGTTTTGACATCCTTGCGTCGAATCCCATTGTCATGGTATGCAATTATAGCAAGTAAAATTCAATGGATTTTAGCATAACCACAAGGCAAAATGTTACTTTAAAGTCAACAATTTGGCTTTGTTTGTAACCTTTAACCACTATCTTTACTTTGTACATTTGTACATTCCTATCCATATCGGTCTTCCCCATGAAGATCAATTTGCACCATATGGATCTAATCCATCTGGGTAGGACTAGATCCACCAAAATCTATACTTGGTTAGTTTGGATGAAGTCCATTTGGGATTTCATGACCTTAACCCATTTATCGAAATTAATATCCAACATTGTTTCCTTATATGTAGTAGGCTCATCATTTATGAGCAATACATCTTTATCCCCTAAAATCTATACTTCTTTGGAGCTTTTTGATGTATCCTACTCAATCTTCAAAAATCTTGTTTACTTTGAGCTTCCAGCTGCGCATCTGATGCTTTAGCCAAATGCCCTTGTTCCATCGAATGTATAGTTTGTTTTTCTTGAACTATTTCAGGTATTACTTTAGTCCTATTACCTTTTTCTAGTATGAACTATTTCTTTTAGAAAAGTGACATGCTTTGAGACAACACTTTTCCTCACCAAAATTGTAGAAATGATATCCAAACCTTTTGAATATCTATAAACTTACATTTATTCAACTTAGCTCCAAGTTTGTTGAATAATGTATGCTTCACAAGCCATGCGTACCAAATCTTTTAAGTATGACAAGTTTGGCATCTTGCTATTCCATATCTTATATGATTACATGTCAATAGATTTGTATGGAACCTTATTTAGTAAGTAAGTAGCAGTTTCTAGGGAATATCCCTAAAAGAAGTAGGAAGATTAGAACTATTTCTCAAGAATTGAACAATGTCCAATATGACCAGGTTTCTCTATTATGAGATAATCCAATTCACTTTTTAGATAATCTAAAAAATTATTGACTCAAGTATTCTAAATCTTGATCGAATCTTAGTGTTAAAACACTTTGCCAATTTGTTTCTCAATCTCACTTCTAAATTCTTTGAATCCTTCAAAGGATTTAGACTTATGCTTCAATAGATACACATAATCATACCTTGAGTTACTAGTGAATTTAATGAAGCGAGAATATCCTACTTTATCATTTATGTTCATTTAGACCATATACATACGAATGTACTAGTCAAAATAACATATTAGACCCTTCTCTCTTTCAACTAAAAGGTGATTTGGTCATTTTATCAATCAAACATTAGGACTGTGTAGAAGTTGGTTTAAACCGACTTAATCGATGTTGGTCGGTTCAATTGGGTTGGTTAAAATGGTTTCTTGGTTTGTCAATTATTAACCTCGATTTTAATAGATTAAGTCGATCGGTTTGCGATTTGTGAAATGAGTAACCGAACCAGCCGAATTAATCGACCTATAATAAATATATTTTATTTATATATTTTTAAATATATAATATATATATATATTAATATATTAATATTCTTACCCAAACACAATTATAAACCACCTAATCCATTACCATAAATTTAATAAACCCATTACCCAATGTCCCAAGCCATTACTCAAATGACCAAATGCCCAAATCTCAAATAAAAAATTTGTAAATGAATCTAAATCTGAAAGTAAAAACAAAAACAAAACAAAAAAAAACCCTAATTTCTTTGAACATTTTCTCCTCGCCTGCACTTCTATTCTCCCTCTCGCCTCTTACTCAATGTGCTGTTGTCTTCTCTTCTTTTTTCCTTTCATTTTCTAGTCAAAGTTAAACCATATCCTTTTGCTCTTATCTTCTCGTAGTCTAGGTCATGCCGCCATTTACTTGAAATCTCAACACAACTTCATAATTTAACAAGTCACCACACCCACCCACCACCCACTTGGCCACTTGAATTCATGAAGACCACTACACATCCACCCACTAGCGTCCAACATCCTTCGACGCTAGCCATTGATGAAGCCCATCACCGTAAGCCAAAACCATGAGCTAGGAGTCCCAATTTAGCCCTCACCGTGAGTCACCTCCATTTCTCCCACTTTTTCGTTGTGTTTCAGATTTCAATAAGAAAAGTTAATGCCATTTCACCTTTGCAATTGAGAATCTAGGACTTCATATATGTAATTTAATTGAATGCTTGCTAGGAAAAAATTTCTGGTCAATGCTTTTTCTTTGACAAAGTCCCTTTTTTCATGATCACAAAGAAAATGTTGGAAATGATTGAAAAATGCAGAAACTGATTGAACCGACTGAAGCAAGTCAGTTTCGGTTAATTTTGATTATTTATATTATGTCGATAGAATTCGGCTAATTTTGAGGGAGATCGGTTAAGTCGATTTTTGGATTTTTTTTAGACCAAACCGACCGACTGCTCATCCCTATCAAACATGATTCACAAGTTTCATATGATTCACAATCAAAAGGATTAAGACATCCTTCTTTATGTAACCTTGTGATTCTTGTTTATTGACATGACTAAATCTGCAATATCATATGTAAGATTGATTTGGTTTATTTTAGTTTCTTGACATTTATATTGAGAGTTGATTTATACTTTCCTTTAGTTTCTACAATTTTTTTATACAAATGAGAACTACATTTGGTAGCCAATACCTATAAATGAAAAGCTTATCTCAATCAAAAATCTTCTTGAAGTAGAAGCTTCACTAAGCTTCTTCTTATTCAAGCTTGTCAAGTAAAACTTGGCTTATTTTCCAATAGCCTGTCTAGCCATTGTAATGACAAGTGCCTTTGTGTTTGTCTTTTATCCATCATTTGGCCTTATCGCCTTAGCAGCTTAGGTCATTTTGTTATCTTTGCTTTTTTCTTCTTAGAATAACTATTCTTAGACAGAAAAAGAAACAAAAGAGAAGTACCATTTTGGTATTGCTTTAGAAGACTAGAAGTCATAATAGCCAATATCATATATGTGGCTTTATGATGTCTCATTTTAATATCATCAACAAGGATTGGTAGAATTAGACATATAAGTTCATTTCTTGCTTGAGAACTATTCTCAAGTCTTAGTACCAATCCAGGAAATTTTGGCCCAGTTGGCATCATTTATGCCACAAAAACGATAATTTATTATTCTATATTCTAACAACCATTCAAGTATAAAATATAAACAAGTAAAAGGTCATATTGTATTAAACCAATTTAGATAAAATACTTTATCTTTTAATTGGTTACTCCCACAATTTTCTTCAAATTAATAGTTCTCTTTATTAATTCGGGAAAAATCTAATTTTTAGTGAACTAGAATCTCATTTAGTTCATCATAACCTTGAATGTATTCCAACAAATTATGATAAGTAAATTAGGTAGATAACTTAATTTATCAATCACATTCAATGTGGCTCCTAGATCAATTGGGCGGCAACTCATTGTCTAATTATATCTTATGCAATTCGCCCAATCCATACCTCTAATATTATATGATCATAAGTGTGCTCATCCAAATCATATAAGTTAGTTAAGACCTAGTAGCCATAACGTAAACAAATTTTGAATAAACTGACCTTGGGTGTATCCCAACAAGTTTCAAAAGTAGAAACTCTCATGTTGAAAAATATGTGACTTAATATTTTATGGAAAATTTGATTATTTAAATATTTTTTCTCATTGCATGCATAGTATTTATCATATATCAAACATATATATAAATGTTATCATGCTTTATAATTAGACATGCTTAGCATTTATCATATATCAAACATATATATAAACATAGCACGCATACTACTTTGGATGATTACAGATTTTTATCAAACTAGCTTTATTTAAGTCAATAAAAGAGCTAGATGATCAAAACCTAGGGAATTGCATTAATTATTATTCCAAAGTCATCAAGCTAAATGCCTTTGGTGCCTTGAATGTCCATTCTTGGATTTACAACTTAATTTTTATCTTAATTCTGACCTATGTAACTATTACATTATTTAGAGAAACCTTGAGTTACATTCAAAAGAAGTAAGATGAGGAAAGAATGTTACAACTCTAGAATTTTAGAGATAAGACAAGGCATGCTAGTATTATTTCAAAAATACCATAAAGAAAAATTATCCATCCATACATAAGGGGTCTCAAGTCCATAACCGTCAAATCTTACATTCATAGTTATAATATGAAAGTAAAACTTTGTTTAATTCAAGTTCCTGATCTTACATTCCATTTCAATTAATGTCTGTCGCAACCTAAAAAAAAAATAACGACGTCTCATCGCAAGACTTTATTATTCGTTAGGCGTGACATTAAAAAAAAAACCCGAGGAAAAGTCGACTTAATTCCTCTAGAAAAATGAAGGTTTTGAAAATGACCTTAAAAAAGACATGGAGTCGCCACCAATCTTTTTTAGCTAGTTGTGATCGGCCACCTATTAAAACCGGTTTTATAAAATATTTTAAAAATTAATTAAAACATTTTAAAAACCAATTTCAAGTCTGCGTTTTAAACCAGAGAAATCAAAGAAGCGGGTTCGGGAGTCGGTTACGTGTGGGGAAGGATTAGCACCCCCACAACGCCCTTATAAATCGGTACCTTATTAATCGTGTGTTATCTCAAGTCTCGATAAAAAGTTGGTTTTAAGTTTAGTATTTCAAGTTAATTCCCAATTTAAGGAAAAATAATTTCATTTTTTTTATTGAAAATGATCCGGAATTTATAAATTCAAAATTTTCCTATATTCCCCAACAAACATGGCAAAATATAGAAATTTTTATTAGTTTTGGAAAACTTTCCGAATCATTCTCTTTTTTTTTTGAAAGAAAGATATTCCTTTATTAATGATAATTGATGATATTCCCTCCAGCAAACCCGGTAGAGAACTCATGAATTATTTTAACTCGGGAATATCTTTATTTTTTATTGAAAAATCATTATTCTTTTGAAAACATTTTAAAAGATATGAATATGTATATGCATGACATAAATAAAATGACATGGCAAAATCTAAATAATATAATGCAACCTAAATGACATGGCAAACATGAATGATATGGCATATAATTTAAATGATATGGAATAAAATAATGCTATCATATAATATGCATGAAAATAAAAATGCAATGCATGAAATGTATTTTTTCCTTTAATTAAGGAAATCCGTATATCTAAAAAGATATCCGGCTACCTTAGGAAAATATGTCAAATTAAATATTCTAAAACCAAAATACTTTGTGATTGTTTGAAAACAATTTTGAAAAGCTTGAATTAACAATAAAAGCTGGGCTAATTTTTTTTAAATGGCTCTAATTTCCTAAGTTTAAAAAATCCGGACTTGACTACCCTTAACCCGGGACTTGAAAAACTATTTTTAGAGTTTAAAAGGGCTTAGAAATCATCCTAAGTCAGTAGCTAACCCTCCTAATTAGCCCACTCTAAGTAAATTAACCAAAACAGAAAATCGGTTTTTCTTTAAATTCAATTCTGACTCCACTGTCCAGTTTTAATACACGATTTTTTACCCTATTTTTAAAAATTTCAAAAATTCTAAAAAAAATACTGGAGACTCAGGACATATAAAACTATACGAGAAAAAATTGGCTTAATTTTTTTATCAAAGATGAATTCCCAGAAAAACCAGAGATGTACGAGTTTTTGGAGGAGAAAAAACTGCTTTGTTTTTCTTTAAATTCAATTCTGACTCCACTGTCCAGTTTTAATCCATGATTTTTTACCCTATTTTTAAAAATTCCAAAAATTCTGAAAATATTATTGGAGACTCAGGACATGTAAAACTACACGAGAAAAAATCGGCTTAAGTTTTTGATCAAAGATGAATTCCCAGAAAAATCAGAGATGTACGAGTTTTGGGTGGAAAAAAAAACTGCTTTGCCAACACATTTTTTTTGTCTTTGATAAAATCATTTAAAAATAAAAATAAAAATATTTGAAACTCATAAAATGACTTGAAAGCAGTAGCTAGGACTTTTTGAAAGTTAGATAAAAATTGGCTAAGTAAAAAAAATCACAAAGGTAGAATAATCAATTTGACAAACTTAATTTTCCACAAGTGTGCTCAATAGAGCATGACTTTGAACCATTAATTGGCTCAAGTCATTATTCAAGTGGCATGAACATGAAATGCATGAAACAATGCAGCAAACATAATGCATGAAATGCATGGATCTAAACCTAAATGTAAGGAAAATGCATGACACAAATAATATGGCCTAGACCTAACATGAACTTGCATGGCATTTAATGTAACCTAGACCTAAGACATGCATGGCATTTTCACAAACACAAGGCATGCTTAATTCAAAAATCCAACCAAATATCATGCAAATGCAAAAACCTAACAACTAGCATGACAAAAATACAACACACAATGCAAAACACATGGAGTAGCCAAATGGCCCCAAGCTTCAACAAGCATGGCATTTTCACAAACACTTGGTATGCTAGCATGAAAAACTAAGTCATAACACAAAAATCACACAAGCATTTTCACAAACACCTAATATACCAAATCTAAAACATGCTCACTAAGATATAAAACAAGAATCATGCAAAGAATCACACAAGCATTTTCACAAACACTTAATATGCTAACTCTAAAACATGCTCAAATTTAAACAACATGAAAACAGAAAATTAAAAATGCAAAAACATGATATCTAAGACATAAATGGCAACAAATAAAGCAACCAAATTAAATATAACTTAAGAACATGAAATAACATAATATTTAAAACATCAAAAATAAATAAAATAGCATAAACAATATGGTAAAATGAATCAAAAACAACAACTTAAAATAAATAATGTAGGCCATTTGGCCATGGTGAGTTTATTATAAAAACAAAATGTAAAAAAAAATATAATTAAGAAAGGAAATGAAGGAAGAACAAGAAACATTATTTTAAAATGAAAACTCACCAAGTAGAGATTAAAAGAGCAAAAAATAAGAATAGAAAATGAAAGTGCAAGAGTTGGTGCTCAAGAGCAACCTCAAGAAGCTAATATTTCAAGCTTTTCTCTTCAAACTTTTCTTTTTTTCTAAACTTTTCTTTTTTTGCTCTCAACCAAGAAGATAAAAAAACTAAGAAAAACTAAGAGAAATCAGCCAAAATGGAAAAGAAAAAACAAAATCTGCCTCCTCCCTCTAGGGTTGGCCTAAATGCATGGTTATATAGCCTCCAAGATGTTGTCATTTTTGTGTAACCTAATTTCCATCAAATGGCCAATAATTCAAGATGAAAAGTCATGAAATTACCACCTTTAGATTAGCATCTCAGCCCTCTCAAATTACAGCTATGCAAAAATAATGTTGACATCTTTCTTAACCTATGTGGTTTAATCACCATGGCTTGATCAAAGAGAATGGTTAACTAACTCTTGATTTTTAACCACTTGATTAAAAGAATTAGAAGCTTCCTCCTTTCTTTGGGCTTGGGCATGCCAGCACTTCTCTTTTCCAGCCCAACTCTGATTTTTTGAAGGGCCAAAAAAGCCCTTTTCGGTTGCTTGGGTGAAATGACCATTTTGCCCTCGGATGCAAGTAAATATCAAACGGACTCCAAATTCAATTTTTATTTTTTTAATACTTCCAAAATAATAAAATATTGAGTTCTGGAAGTTTTCAAAATTATCCGAGTCCGTTTGCTATTTATTTGGATTTGTTTTTCCCAAAAATGCCCTTTTATGCCCCTACATTTTACCATTTTTTAAACGAGCTCCAAATCAAGATTTTTCTTCACCAATCTCTTCAAAATAATTAAAAAGTGTGATCTGAAAGTTTTCATAATTTTTGGAGCTCATTTGGTATTTGTTCGGGATTTATCGGCTTGAATTACTGCATATGAGGCCCGGGATTTGGCCATTTTGCAAACGAACTCGGAATCAAGATTTTATTTCGCCAATCTCTTCCAAATAATTTAAAAATGAGATTTGCCAAATTTGAAAATTTTTGGAGTCCATTTGCTATTTTTTCGGGATTTTTCTTTTTGAATTACTACATAAGAAGCCCGGGATTTGGCCATTTTGCAAACGAACTCGGAATCAAGATTTTCTTTCGCCAATCTCCTTCAAATGATTTAAGAATGAGATTGACAAATTTTCCATAATTTTCGGAGTCCATTTGCTATTTTTCCCAAATTTTTCCAATTTTGCCCTTTAACCTCTGAAACCCGGTTTTGCTCAAAACAAGTCCGCTTTTCAGATTTTCTTCAATCTGAGCCTTGGGCCATCCTTTTTAATCATTCCTCATCCATTGGGGGCTTTGGTCTTACCAAGTCGGGCCATTTCTGTGATTCTTCCCGATTTCACCGAAATCCACTAAAAACCCTAATTCTCGGTTTTCTCTCGGATTGGCTTTTCTTTCAGTTTTTCTTGCAAGTGGCTTCTCCATTACCCGTAGTCAGTGCTTATCTTTCATTTGGAACCTTCAATTTCGACCAGTTTGATCGTTTAAGCATTTTTCCCCAAATTTCTCAGATTAGGGTTTCTTTTCTACTGAATCTCCAAATCCCAACTTCCGAACTCCATATCTTTCAATGTAGACCTCGGATTATCAAAATTCTTTCTCCATTTTTCAATTGAACTTAAAATCTTGATTTTGAAAGTGGGTTGACTTTTTCAGTAGTTGACTTTCTGGGGTTGACTTTTTTGGAGTTGACTTTTTCGGGGTTAACTTTTTTTCAAGTTTGACATTTTATGCTCGCCCTCTTAAACTAAGTCTCGGAGTACCACCTGCAGGATGAAAACAGTCTTTTTATACTCGAAAACATCAATATGGGAAGAAAACATACCTGTTTAGTGGCCCGGACAAAATTAGGTGTCTACAGCTGCCCTCTTTGGCTATTGCTGAGAATCAGGAATCAGGCAAAGATAAACCAACACTAATTTTGTACGGTCAGTGAAATCACATGGAAAGGAAAGGGGTTTTCTTTTTCATTTCTTCATTCATTTTTGCATTTTCTCTTTTTTTTTTTTCTTTTTTTTTTCAATTTTTTTTTTCATTTTTTCTCTTTTTTTTCTTTTTTTTTCAATTTTATTTTTTTTTAAAAAAACAGTAAATTGAAGATTTGTCCTTAAATTGAATTCCCTGACTAATCAAGGCTCGATTCGTCTTAAGGAAACGAATTCGATTTGCAAGAAAGGAAACGACCTCGACGATGTTCTCGGGGCCTTAACCTTTCTTGTTCTCAGCTGTGTTTAAAATTCTGGATATCTCCTCCAGAAGCTTCGGCTATCACCACCAAAGTCTTGCTCATTTTTAAAATGTAAAAATTCTGGGTATCACCTCCAGAAGCTTCAGCTATCACCACCGAAGACTTTCTATCTTTTCAAAGGATTTTAAAACTCTGGATATCTCCACCAGAGGCTTCAGCTATCACCACCGAAGTCTTGCTCATTTTTAAAACTGTAAAATTTTGGGTATCATCTCCAGAAGCTTCAGCTATCACCACCGAAGACTTTCTACCTTTTCAAAGGACTTTAAAAAAAACTCTGGATATCTCCACCAGAGGCTTCAGCTATCACCACCGAAGACTTGTTCATAAATAAAAAAAGTACCTCGACGATGATTTCGGGGCTCGACTCGCCTTAAGGAAACGAAATCGATTATACCTGAAAGCTTTAAGAGATGATGCAAATGCTTCATGATGCAAATGCAAATGTCTTTTGTTGATGCAAACGCTTCTTGATGTAGATGCAAATGACTTAGATTGGTGCAAATGTCTTTGATGCAAATGTAAATGACTTGATTTGATGCAAACTTTCTTGATGCAGATTTAACTAACTTAGATTGATGCAAATGCTTCTTGATGTAGATGCACGTGTTGAAAAAAATTCTGGATAACTCCTTCAAAAGAAGATTTCTCATTTTTCAAAATTATAAAACCCTGGATATCTCCACCAGAAGCTTCAGCTATCACCACCGAAGACTTCTTCATTTTTAAAACTGTAAAATTCTGGATATCCCCACCAGAAGCTTTGGCTATCACCACCAAAGACTTGCTCAATATAAAATTCTAGATAACTCATCTAGAAGAAGATTTCTCATGTTTCAAAATTATAAAACCCTGGATATCTCCACCAGAGGCTTCAGCTATCACCACCGAAGACTTATTCACTTTTAAAACTGCAAAATTCTGGATATCACCACCAGAAGCTTTGGCTATCACCACCAAAGACTTGGTCATTGTAAAATTCTGGGTAACTCCTTCAGAATAAAATTTCTCATTTTTCAAAATTATAAAACCCTGGATATCTCCACCAGAGGCTTCAGCTATCACCACCGAAGACTTATTCACTTTTAAAACTGCAAAATTCTGGATATCACCACCAGAAGCTTTGGCTATCACCACCAAAGACTTGGTCATTGTAAAATTCTGGGTAACTCCTTCAGAATAAAATTTCTCATTTTTCAAAATTATAAAACCCTGCATATCTCCACCAGAGGCTTCAGCTATCACCACCGAAGACTTGTTCACTTTTAAAACTGTAAAATTCTGGATACCCCCACCAGAAGCTTTGGCTATCACCATCAAAGACTTGCTCATTGTAAAATTCTGGGTAACTCCTTCATTTTTTGATCAAAGATGAATTCCCAGTGGAGTCGCCAAGCTGTCGCAACCTAAAAAAAATAACGACGAGTCTCATCGCAAGACTTTATTATTCCTTAAGCGTGACATTAAAAAAAAACCCGAGGAAAAGTCGACTTAATTCCTCTAAAAATGAAGGTTTTGAAAATGACCTTAAAAAAGACATGGAGTCGCCACCAATCTTTTTTAGCTAGGTGTGATCGGCCACCTATTAAAACCGGTTTTATAAAATATTTTAAAAATTAATTAAAACATTTTAAAAACCAATTTCAAGTCTGCGTTTTAAACCAGAGAAATCAAAGAAGCAGGTTCGGGAGTCGGTTACGTGTGGGGAAGGATTAGCACCCCCACAACGCCCGTATAAATCGGTACCTTATTAATCGTGTGTTATCTCAAGTCTCGGTAAAAGTTGGTTTTAAATTTAGTATTTCAAATTAATTCCCAATTTAAAGAAAAATAATTTTATTTTTTATTGAAAATGATCCGGAATTTATAAATTCAAAATTTTCCTATATTTCCCAACAAACGTGGCAAAATATAAAAATTTTTATTAGTTTTGAAAAAACTTTCCGAATCATTCTCTTTTTTGAAAGAAAGATATTTCTTTATTAATGATAATTGATGAAATTCCCTCCAGCAAACCCGGTAGAGAACTCATGAATTATTTTAACTTGGGAATATCTTTATTTTTATTGAAAACCATTATCTTTTTGAAAACATTTAAAATAAATGAATATGTATACGCATGACATAAATAAAATGACATAGCAAAATCTAAATAATATAATGCAACCTAAATGACATGGCAAACATGAATGATATGGCATATAATTTAAATGACATGGAATAAAATAATGCTATCATATAATATGCATGAAAATAAAAATGCAATGCATGAAATGTATTTTTTCCTTTAATTAAGGAAATCCGTATATCTAAAAAGATATCCGGCTACCTTAGGAAAATATGTCAAATTAAATATTCTAAAACCAAAATACTTTGTGATTGTTTGAAAACAATTTTGAGAAGCTTGAATAAAAAATAAAAACTGGGCTAAATTTTTTTAAATGCCTCTAATTTCCTAAGTTTAAAAAACCCGGACTTGACTACCCTTAACCCGGGACTTGAAAAACCATTTTTAGAGTTTAAAAGGGCTTAGAAATCATCCTAAGTCAGTAGCTAACCCTCCTAATCAGCCCACTCTAAGTAAATTAACCAAAACAGAAAATTGGTTTTTCTTTAAATTCAATTCTGACTCCACTGTCCAGTCTTAATCCACGATTTTTTATCCTATTTTTAAAAATTCCAAAAATTCTAAAAAAAATACTGAAGACTCAGGACACGTAAAACTACACGAGAAAAAATCAGCTTAATTTTTTTTATCAAAGATGAATTCCCAGAAAAACCAGAGATGTACGAGTTTTTGGAGGAGAAAAAACTGCTTTGTTTTTTTTTTTAAATTCAATCCTGACTCCACTGTCCAGTTTTAATCCACGATTTTTTATCCTATTTTTAGAAATTCCAAAAATTCTGAAAAAAAATGCTGGAGACTCAGGACATATAAAACTACACGAGAAAAAATCGGCTTAATTTTCTGATCAAAGATGAATTCCCAGAAAAACCAGAGATGTACGAGTTTTTGGAGGAGAAAAAACTGCTTTGTTTTTCTTTAAATTCAATTCTGACTCCACTGTCCAGTTTTAATCCACGATTTTTTACCCTATTTTTAAAAATTCCAAAAATTCTGAAAAAATTACTGGAGACTCAGGACATGTAAAAATATACGGAAACAAATTGTCTTAATTTTCTGATCAAAGATGAATTCCCAGAAAACTCAGATATGTACGAGTTTTTTTGAAAGAGAGAAAAAAACTGCTTTGCCAACACTTTTTTTTTTGTCTTTGATAAAATCATTTAAAAACCAAAGTAAAAATATTTGAAACTCATAAAATGACTTGAAAGCAGTAGCTAGGACTTTTTGAAAGTTAGATAAAAATCGGCTAAGTAAACAAAATCACAAAGGTAGAATAATCAATTTGACAAACTTAATTTTCCACAAGTGTGCTCAAGAGAGCATGACTTTGAACCATTAATTGGCTCAAGTCATTATTCAAGTGGCATGAACATGAAATGCATGAAACAATGCAGCAAACATAATGCATGAAATGCATGGATCTAAACCTAAATGTAAGGAAAATGCATGACATAAATAATATGGCCTAGACCTAACATGAACTTGCATGGCATTTAATGTAACCTAGACCTAAGATATGCATGGCATTTTCACAAACACAAGGCATGTTTAATTCAAAAATCCAACCAAATATCATGCAAATGCAAAAACCTAACATCTAGCATGACAAAAATGCAACACACAATGCAAAACACATGGAGTAGCCAAATGGCTCCAAGCTCCAACAAGCATGGCATTTTCACAAACACTTGGCATGGTAGCATGAAAAACTAAGTCATAACACAAAAATCACACAAGCATTTTCACAAACACCTAATATACTAAATCTAAAACATGCTCACTAAGATATAAAACAAGAATCATGCAAAGAATCACACAAGCATTTTCACAAACACTTAATATGCTAACTCTAAAACATGCTCAAATTTAAACAGCATAAAAACAGAAAATTAAAAATATAAAAAACATGATATCTAAGACATAAATGGCAATAAACAAGGCAACCAAATTAAATATAACTTAAGAACATGAAATAACATAACATTTAAAAACATCACAAACAAAGAAAATAGCATAAACAATATGGTAAAATGAATCAAAAACAACAACTTAAAATAAATAATGTAGGCCATTTGGCCATGGTGAGTTTATTGTAAAAACAAAAATGTAAAAAAAAAAAAAAAATACTTAAGAAAGGAAATGAAGGAAGAACAAGAAACATTATTTTAAAATGAAAACTCACCAAGTAGAGATTAAAATAGCAAAAAATAAGAATAGAAAATGAAAGTGCAAGAGTTGGTGCTCAAGAGCAACCTCAAGAAGCTAATATTTCAAGCTTTTCTCTTCAAACTTTCCTTTTTTCTAAACTTTTCTTTTTTTGCTCTCAACCAAGAAGATAAAAACTAAGAAAAACTCATAGAAATCAGCCAAAATGGAAAAGAAAAAACAAAATCTGCCTCCCTCCTTTAGGGTTGGCCTAAATGATGCTTATATAGCCTCAAAGATGTTGTCATTTTTGTGTAACCTATTTTCCATCAAATGGCCAATAATTCAAGATGAAAAGTCATGAAATTACCATCTTTAGATTAGCATCTCAGCCCTCTCAAATTACAGCTATGCAAAAATATTGTTGACATCTTTCTTAACCTATGTGGTTTAATCACCATGGCTTGATCAAAGAGAATGGTTAACTAACTCTTGATTTGTAACCACTTGATTGAAAAAAAAAATCAAGCTTCCTCCTTCCTTTGGGCTTGGGCAGGCCAGCACTTCTCTTTTCCAGCCCAGCTCTGATTTTTGAAAGGCCCAAAAAAGCCCTTTTCGGTTGCTTGGGTGAAATGACCATTTTGCCCCCCGGATGCAAGTAAATATCAAAAGGACTCCAAATTCAATTTTTCTTTTTTTAATACTTCCAAAATAATAAAATATTGAGTTCTGGAAGTTTTCAAAATTATCCGAGTCCGTTTGCTATTTATTTGGATTTTGTCTTCCCAAAATGTCCTTTTATGCCCCTACTTTTTACCATTTTTTAAACGAGCTCCAAATCAAGATTTTTATTCACCAATCTCTTCAAAATAATTAAAAAGTGTGATCTGGAAGTTTTCATAATTTTTGGAGCTCATTTGGTATTTTTTCGGGATTTATCGGCTTGAATTACTGCATAGGAGGCCCGGGATTTGCCCATTTTGCAAACGAACTCGGAATCAAGATTTTCTTTCGCCAATCTCCTCCAAATAATTTAAAAATGAGATTTGCCAAATTTCAGAATTTTTGGAGTCCATTTGCTATTTTTCCGGGATTTATCTTTTTGAATTACTTCATAAGAAGCCCGGGATTTGGCCATTTTGCAAACGAACTCGGAATCAAGATTTTCTTTCGCCAATCTCCTTCAAATGATTTAAGAATGAGATTGACAAATTTTCCATAATTTTCGGAGTCCATTTGCTATTTTTCCCAAATTTTTCCAATTTTGCCCTTTTACCTCCGAAACCCGGTTTTGCTCAAAACAAGTCCGATTTTCAGATTTTCTTCAATCTGAGCCTTGGGCCATCCTTTTTAATCATTCCTCATCCATTGGGGGCTTTGGTCTTACCAAGTCGGGCCATTTCTGTGATTCTTCCCGATTTCACCGAAATCCACTAAAAATCCTAATTCTCGGTTTTCTCCCGGATTGACTTTTCTTTCGGTTTTTCTTGCAAGTGACTTCTCCATTACCCGTAGTCAGTGCTTATCTTTCATTTGGAACCTTCAATTTCGACCAGTTTGATCGTTTAAGCACTTTTCCCCAAATTTCTCGAATTAGGGTTTCTTTTCTACTGAATCTCCAAATCCCAACTTCCGAACTCCATATCTTTCAATGTAGACCTCGGATTATCAAAATTCTTTCTCCATTTTTCAATTGAACTTAAAATCTTGATTTTGAAAGTGGGTTGACTTTTTCAATAGTTGACTTTTTTGGGTTGACTTTTTCGGGGTTGACTTTTTTCAAGTTTGACTTTTTGTGCTCGCCCTCTTAAACTAAGTCTCGGAGTACCACCTGCAGGATGAAAACAGTCTTTTTATACTCGGAAACATCAATATGGGAAGAAAACATACCTGTTTAGTGGTCCGGACAAAATTAGGTGTCTACAGCTGCCCCTCTTTGGCTATTGCTGAGAATCAGGAATCAGGCAAAGATAAACCGACACTAATTTTGTACGGTCAGTGAAATCACATGGAAAGGAAAGGGGTTTTCTTTTTCATTTCTTCATTCATTTTTGCATTTTGCATTTTTTATTTTCTTTTTTTATTTTCTATTTTTTTCATTTTTTCTCTTTTTTCATTTTTTTTTTTGAAAATAGTAAATTGAAGATTTGTCCTTAAATTGAATTCCCTGCCTAAACAAGGCTCGATTCGTCTTAAGGAAACGAATTCGATTTGCAAGAAAGGAAATGACCTCGACGATGGTCTCGGGGCCTTAACCTGTCTTGTTCTCAGCTGTGTTTAAAATTCTGGATATCTCATCCAGAAGCTTCGGCTATCACCACCAAAGTCTTGCTCATTTTTTTTTAAAATATAAAAATTCTGGGTATCACCTCCAGAAGCTTCAGCTATCACCACCGAAGACTTTCTATCTTTTCAAAGGATTTTAAAACTCTGGATATCTCCACCAGAGGCTTCAGCTATCACCACCGAAGTCTTGCTCATTTTTAAAATTGTAAAATTCTGGGTATCATCTCCAGAAGCTTCAGCTATCACCACCGAAGACTTTCTACCTTTTCAAAGGACTTTTAAAAAAAACTCTGGATATCTCCACCAGAGGCTTCAGCTATCACCACCGAAGACTTGTTCATAAATAAAAAAAAATACCTCGACGATGATTTCGGGGCTCGACTCGCCTTAAGGAAACGAAATCGATTATACCTGAAAGCTTTAAGAGATGATGCAAATGCTTCATGATGCAAATGAAAATGTCTTTTGTTGATGCAAACGTTTCTTGATGTAGATGCAAATGACTTAGATTGGTGCAAATGTCTTTGATGCAAATGTAAAATGACTTGATTTGATGCAAACTTTCTTGATGCAGATTTAACTAACTTAGATTGATGCAAATGCTTCTTGATGTAGATGCACATGTTGAAAAAAATTCTGGATAACTCCTTCAAAAGAAGATTTCTCATTTTCAAAATTATAAAACCCTGGATATCTCCACCAGAGGCTTCAGCTATCACCACCGAAGACTTCTTCATTTTTAAAACTGTAAAATTCTGGATATCCCCACCAGAAGCTTTGGCTATCACCACCAAAGACTTGCTCAATATAAAATTCTAGATAACTCATCTAGAAGAAGATTTCTCATGTTTCAAAATTATAAAACTCTGGATATCTCCACCAGAGGCTTCAGCTATCACCACCGAAGACTTATTCACTTTTAAAACTGCAAAATTCTGGATATCACCACCAGAAGCTTTGGCTATCACCACCAAAGACTTGGTCATTGTAAAATTCTGGGTAACTCCTTCAGAATAAAATTTCTCATTTTTCAAAATTATAAAACCCTGCATATCTCCACCAGAGGCTTCAGCTATCACCACCGAAGACTTGTTCACTTTTAAAACTGTAAAATTCTGGATATCCCCACCAGAAGCTTTGGCTATCACCACCAAAGACTTGCTCATTGTAAAATTCTGGGTAACTCCTTCAGAATAAAATTTCTCATTTTTCAAAATTATAAAACCCTGGATATCTCCACCAGAGGCTTCAGCTATCACCACTGAAGACTTGTTCACTTTTAAAACTACAAAATTCTGGATATCACCACCAGAAGCTTTGGCTATCACCACCAAAGACTTGCTCATTGTAAAATTCTGGGTAACTCCTTCAGAATAAAATTTCTCATGTTTTCAAAATTATAAAACCCTGGATATCTCCACCAGAGGCTTCAGCTATCACCACTGAAGACTTGTTCACTTTTAAAACTGCAAAATTCTGGATATCACCACCAGAAGCTTTGGCTATCACCACCAAAGACTTGCTCATTGTAAAATTCTGGGTAACTCCTTCAGAATAAAATTTCTCATGTTTTCAAAATTATAAAACCCTGGATATCTCCACCAGAGGCTTCAGCTATCACCACCGAAGACTTATTCACTTTTAAAATTGTAAAATTCTGGATATCCCCACCAGAAGCTTTGAGAAATGATGCAGATGCACATGTCTTTTAACAAGGTGCTCATGCTTCATGGTGCAAACGTAAAATATTTCTTAGTGCAAATGCAAATGGCCTGGATTGATGCCCATGTTTCATGATGCAGATGCCCCTACTAATTGTGTTCATGTAACTGGTTTATGAATGGTGTAACTACAATTACCACACAATAATGAAATGCAATGATTCTAGAAATGATGCAATTGCTTGAGATGACACAAATGCGAATTCCATGAAGAATGTAAATGTAAAGGTAAAATGCAGATGCTTATGGAATAATGCCAATGCAAATACCCATGAATGATGCAAATGCTTGCCGACACTGTGCAGATGCAAAAGCTCGATAAAGAGATGAGTGCTCATGAGTGATGCAAATGCCCCCGGTTGTTTTTCTAGACTTTGGCTTAGCCTTTCAAATTCATTTTTCCTCTTCAAATCAGAGTATATCTTCAATTCATTTTGGCTATTCTCTTTGCCCCAACAGTTTTCAAACTTTCATCAACAGAGATCTGAACTGGGTTCGATATCTTCTTCTCATATCTGGAAGTCAAGACCTATTCTGGCAGTTCTATACCTTTGGGTTAGAAAAACCCTTGTCTCATGTCAACATCAAAAATGGGTATTTCAAAAATATTTTTATTTGTTTTCGCATTTTGAAAACTTCTGAACAAAAAATATTAACCCCACAATGTGTGATGTACAAATCTTTTGAAGACTGATGATCGTTGTTAGAAATTTCTCTAAGTATCAATCTGTTTTTTTTTTTTTTTTCAACTGGGATTGGCAAGGCTTGGTATAACAAGATTCTGGCTTTTCCAGGAAAACTTCATGACAAAAATGTATATCCCTTCTAGGCTCACAAATGGAACAATTTTTATAAATCATGAATTCATTGAGAACCAAACAAATTCAACATTCTTTTAGTTTCCATATCAAGGCATTTTGACAAGCGTCAAGATTGGCCGGGATGTTTAAAACTGGAAAGTTGATTTTGGAGGAAAAAAGTTTCAGTTTTTGAAGACAATCCTCTGAATGAGAACTGACAATTTGGGGGGTTCAGGAATTCCTAGATGTTCCTCGATGACCACTCCTTTAATAAGATCTTTTCTTTTGGGGTATCGGCACTATCATAGATGGCATCGAAAATTTCCAAATTTACTTTAGACCGCCCATTTTTGGGTTTTCGCCCTAGAGTCCCATTCTTTCCATTTTTTTTTTGTTCATTGTTTTACCATGCACTTGAGAATTCTAAATTCTTCTTTAGTGAAATGATAATTCGATGAAATGGGATAAAATCTGAGGAAAAACCTTTCAAATTAAATATTCATGCTTGATCAAAATGGACTTTTAAAGCATATAATGTAGGCCATAGCTCAGGGTTCAGAAAGAAAAGATAAATAGGCCCAAAATATGTGTTTGAGGGTAATCAGATCAAGGATCTATTTTTTTGAGGAGGATTCTCTTTGAAGCATTTGTTCCTTCTTGGACATTTCTTCCCTTTTGACTTTGTTTTTTTTTTTTTTTTTTTTTGTTGTGTTTTTCTTGGCTTTCATTTCGCCATCTTTTTTCTCTTCTTTTTCTTTGACAGAGTGAGCCCGTATTTATTCGGGGCTCCATTTGCTTTGTATCTGTCTTTGAGCTAGGACTCATTTCACAATGATCTTTAAAAAGATCTTTCCTCGCATTTGCCCCCCAATGTAGAGGGTGGCCCTTGATTAGGGTTCAAAGAAGAAAAAATTCTTTTGGCTTAAAAGGGGTGACTATGGAAATTTCTTTTTGTGCGAAAGGGATATGAAAGATGGCCATTTCTCATGTCAAGCACAAATATTCACATTGAAAAGCAATCCCCATGGGAAATAGATATTCAGAATTTCATTTTGCACTTTGGAATCATCTGAACTCTCATATGCATGATATCACGATTTTTCTTTTTCTTTTTCTTTTTTTCTTTTTTTTTGTTTTTGTTTTTTTCGTCGCATGCCCCCAATGATTCATGTATTAGCCCATCCTTCTTCACTATGTATCCATCATTTCCATATATGATGCCCCAATTTGATTAACCATGCGAATTTGTATCAACGAGGAACATGGCAAGTCTAGGTCTGCTTTGAAAAGGCTGAGTTTCCAATCTGAGTTCTTTGAAGAGACAAGGAAAACATGACCCAAAAACAGGTTTTCTCTGGGACAAGGGATAATCTAGTTTAATCATTGTGCCCCAAGGTGTCAATCATGAAGTGATGTCTGGGCAATTAGTGTTTTGTGGTCATTGGGAAAGGTCATGAATGGTTTTAGCACAATCCTGACACACACCAAATTATCAAAATCTGGATTCTTGAAAGAATGTCTCATTTGTTTGATTTTCAAGGAATTTGAAAATTTTCAAAATTTTCGTTCCTTTGTTCATAGCCTAGACTAAGATCTATGTCTTTGCTTATTCTGTGATGACAATGGTTTTATGAAGTCAAATGATTCATATTCCTTGAAGCATTAGGTCTTTCAAATGGTCTCGGTTCAAAAGATTTAGGCTTAGGAAAGCCTAAAAGAGAGGGCTGAAGGTATTGGGTCATTTCTAACAATGATCATCAATCTTCTTGAGACTATCCATCACTAAAAATTCCTTAATGCTTGTTTTTGCAAATTCAAGTTATTGTTGAAACACAACAAACACAAAGCATTTAAAATACAAAATTCATTTAATTAACATGAGACAAGTGCTTTCCTCATCACAGTGTATAGAACTACATGTGTCAAAAACCTAATGTGATCATGCACAATGTTTCTTATGACACTTGACTTCCCCATCTTCAAAACTTATCGAACCAGCCTTGATGAGATCTCTGACCTTGTACTTCAAAGTGGGACAGTTCTCTGTTGAGTGACCTTGATTGCCAGAATGGTACCCACAACACTCATTAGCATCATACCAGCTCGGATAAGGGGGCTTCAGAGGCGCTATTTGCATGGGTGTCACAAGGTGATTCTGGATGAGTTGAGGTAGTATCTCACTATATGTCATAGGAATCGGGTCAACCGGATTTCTTTTTCGCTTTTTATGCCCCTTTCGATTATCCCCAAGGGTGTTCGATTGATAGACAGATGTAAATTCTGGTGTATTTGCAGTCATTGGTTGGTAGGGATAAAAACCATGAGAGATATTATTCAGGGTAGAGTAAAATGGCTGATATGAGGAGAATTGGGGAGGTGCGGCAAAGTCTTCCACGACTTGGTTATCTTCCTTTTTCTTTTCAGATGCCCCATTGTTCTTGGTATTGGATGTTCTTTCTCCATCAATTTTCCCATCCTTGATAGCATTCTCAATCATCTCCCCTGAAATTACCATGTCTGAAAAATTATTTGTGATGTTGCCAACAAGTATATCATAGTACGGGGCCTGCAGTGTATTCACAAAAAGGACAGTGGTTTCTTTCTGAGTTAAGGGCGGTTGTACTTGGACGGCCAGGCTCATCCACCGTTGCACATATTCTTTGAAGCTCTCAGTAGCTCTTTTCTTCATATTTTGCAAGGTGAGACGGTCAGGCGCCGTGTCAGTCATATGCTTGTACTGGTTTAGAAAAACCCTAGCCAGGTCATTCCAAGAGTGAATCTGATCCTTGCTCAACTGACTATACCACCTAATTGCGGATCCGTTGAGGCTATCTTGAAAGCAGTGAATCAAAAGCTTATCATTATCTATATGACTTGTCATCTTCCGGCAGAACATAGTGATGTGGGCTGATGGATCAGTCGTCCCGTCATATTTCACAAAGTCAGGGATCTTGAACTTAGGAGGAATGACTAAATCGAAGACCAAGCATCGTTCTTTCGCCTCCACACTCCCTAATACGTCTGCATTTTCTACTGCCCGGAGCCTTTCATCTAACAACTGATATTTCCCTTGGGAATCTGCCAACTCAACCTCATTTACTACAACCCTTTTCAACTTTGCCTGTTCAGCTGGATCATCTGAGTTTAGGATATTGACGGGGTTAACAGTGTTCTGGGCATCACTTATTGCGACCTCATCTTGGCCCTTTTGTACCTCTAACCCTTCTCCGGCAACAAAGTTTTCGGTGTATCCTTTTCCCTTGATTACAGCAGACATTAGCTCCATCAGTTTAGTTATCTGATCCTTAGATTCTGCTTGAGATTTTGCTAGCTGTTCTCGCAATTCTCTCTGTTCCCTTTCCATTTTTTCCATTCGGGCAACTTGTTCATCCTCCATAGCACCAGCCTGTATTAAAAGTGTACGCAGTACTTCTTCTGATTTGAAATGGAAATTCTTTCAAAGACTCCTAAAGCCAAGCCAACTTCTATTCTATTTCCCCCAAATGTATGTCATGATGAATGAGCCATGAATGCAATTTGATGCATGTGAAGCCTAAACAATATGATGTATGGACATGTATAATGGAAACATGCTGACCATATATGTAATAAATGCAATCACAATGCCAACATGTTGCAAACAAAGAATAAACAAATCAACACATGGATATATGCAATGACTGATCATGTGCATTTTAGCATATTTCCCAATGAATGTTCATATGTTCTATGAATGCAACATGGTGTCAATTATGATACATGCAAACAATGAATGATTGATACAGAGTATATACAAAGAAAATCAAACTAACCATGTGTGTCATGAATGTGACCTAATGCTAATCATGATGTATGTAATAAGCAAATTAATGCATAGATATATACAGAAAAATCATGCTGATTATGAATACATGAATGCAACCTGACAAATAATTGATGGGATGCAAAATGCAAATGGGGAGATATCACGGAGGAAATAAGAATCGGAGGAACTTAATCATCAACCTCTCATAAATTTGAAACATAATCAATTCATTCCCACATCAACATTCACAATGGTATAAACCATATTTTACAAAATTTGAACAGTGGTTAAGACTGTCCTTACAAGCACTTTATTCTTCCTAACATCCTAAGGCTATAAGAGCCGGCTACTGAAAAAGTGAAATCCTATTACATCATATAAGACCGAAGTCTTTCCACCTCAATGATGTAAATCTCCCAATCCTAATGACGCTTTCCCAGTCCTCTATCAATCAGTGTCGTGGGATCCAACCACTTGGCATTTATAAGAGTTTGCACTTTCTTTTTGAATGCCATACAGTCTTCAACGTTATGGCCAACAATTCCACAATGATAATCACATTTTGCATTTGGATTATACCACCTTAGATATGGTGGTAACAGGGGTTTCAATGGGACACAGGCAACCATGTGATTTTGGATCAGTATAGGGAGGAGCTCTTGGTAGCTGATTGGAATGGGATCAAAAGGCATTTGGGTCTTATCCTGGGGTCGTTTCTTAGTTACACATGGCCTAGGAGTTGGGGCACTTGGTGGTGGCACTAAGGTCCGAACCGGGGTGTTTACATGGAGATGTGGAGGAACAGCATGGTGAGGGTATGGATTCGGACACGGGGCCTTTGGAGGTTGTACATAGCTCGAGGTTCCTATCCCAGATGCTGGATAAGGTGGTTGATGAGGGAAATAGTATGAACTGGTAGTTGTTGGTGATGGAGTGGGATTCAGGAATCCCGTAGTGGTCATCCCAATGGACGATTGGACCATGGTAGGGTGGGGATACTGGCTTGGACCTCGAACAGTTTGCAGGTATGGTACAGGATCCAAGGTTTCTATATTTGGTATCAGGCTCTCAGGTTTAATCATTTTCACCATTTTGTCCATAATTTCATCAGGATTGCAACCTTTGTGGCATTGACAAGCGCAGGATCCAGCAAGGATTATGTGTTCTGGGCCTAATGGTTTTGGTTGATCCGAAGATGATGCGGAGCCCTGAGAAAGTTCACCTTTACTGTTACCCATATCCTCAACCATTTTCAGCAATTTGGCAAGTTGTTCCTTCACCTCTCGGATTTCATGTCCATATTCCTCTTGATTGCGTTCCAAAGCACCCAATCGTTCCTCCGATTCATTCCTCATATCTCGAATCCCTTTCATGCAAATGAAAATGTCATGAGATTAAGAATACAATTATGAATGTACATGCTGTATTCCTATGCGCATGAATATACTGATGATTAATGCATGAACATATACAGAGAATATGTATGATGACTATGTATGCTATGGATGCAATCTAATGCCAGGTATATACAGATAATGACTATGCATGTATTCTACAATGAATGAACATGCATGCTACGATGTCAAAATGATACATGCTAAGACTAAATGAATTATCACAAAGGTATACACAAAAAAATCAATGATTACACGAAATTGGTGGGACCTAAATCTTGATTATTCAAAAAATCTCATTATGCAAGATTTGCCTCCAAATTTATGATTTTTTTTTTTTGTGATAAACCAATCACATCATTTTCAAAAGAATTTCAGGGTGGATCTTACTATGGTACAATATGCAAATGTTCATGTGACACTACCGGTTTTATGAAATCATCAAATTAAATTACCAACTGTTTATTGCAAAGAATGAGATCAATAATACAACCAAAAATGTACATGCTCTATTTACACATGCATGAAATGTGCAACATGCAAAAATGCTTGAAACATGATTTTTTTTTTTGTTTTTTTTTTTGTTTTTAATAAAAAACAGCTAATGAACATCCGCCCCAACAATATCTGCTTATTTAGGCATCACGATGCCTTCGAGGCAGAGTATCACATTTATTACGGGCGATGTACGTACATCGTTGCCCGATCTACCACACTTATTCGGAGTGTAAAATAGGTAACAAAAGGTTTAGAAATGTCCCTCCATGTGTTCCTATTTTCGGTACATCTAACGAAAATCCGGCATGGCTTCGCCTAGGTTCACTATATGAGGGTGAATCGGTTCTAAGGCCCCGAATTGTTCCTCACTGTCGCCGGTGAAGGCTAGTAAGGCACCCCGATAAAAGCGGGTTCAATTCGTTAGAGTATATTTTCCTATGCCCATGCGGAGGATCATCACGAAGGCAATAGGTACTTTATACTCCGAAAGTGTTTCACTAGCCCATACGGAGGATCAATCACGAAGGCTTAGTTACTTTACTCCCACTTAAAAGGACGGAACCCGGGTAGAGGATTCATGTTATGCAAATGCACGTGTAGTGTGTGTGGAGGAATAACAAACCTTTCACTACCTATTCTACAAACCTTATTCTAAATGCCTAGCAATTAAACATTCAAGAATAGTGTAACGCATTAACCAACAAGCAATTATAATATACAACCTTAAATAACTAGAGAACAATAATAAAATGCATGCACATGAGAATGAACATATTTAAAAATATTTTATTATTTTCAAAATTCTCCTTATTAAAAAAAATACGGGAATTAAAATTAAATACCAATTAAACCAACAAAACCGAGACTTTGATAACACACGACTAATTCTAGGCCTGACTCTCAGATTATCCCCAGCGGAGTCGCCAAGCTGTCGCAACCTAAAAAAAAAATAACGACGTCTCATCGCAAGACTTTATTATTCGTTAGGCGTGACATTAAAAAAAAAACCCGAGGAAAAGTCGACTTAATTCCTCTAGAAAAATGAAGGTTTTGAAAATGACCTTAAAAAAGACATGGAGTTGCCACCAATCTTTTTTAGCTAGGTGTGATCGGCCACCTATTAAAACCGGTTTTATAAAATATTTTAAAAATTAATTAAAACATTTTAAAAACCAATTTCAAGTCTGCGTTTTAAACCAGAGAAATCAAAGAAGCGGGTTCGGGAGTCGGTTACGTGTGGGGAAGGATTAGCACCCCCACAACGCCCTTATAAATCGGTACCTTATTAATCGTGTGTTATCTCAAGTCTCGATAAAAAGTTGGTTTTAAGTTTAGTATTTCAAGTTAATTCCCAATTTAAGGAAAAATAATTTCATTTTTTTTTATTGAAAATGATCCGGAATTTATAAATTCAAAATTTTCCTATATTCCCCAACAAACATGGCAAAATATAGAAATTTTTATTAGTTTTGGAAAACTTTCCGAATCATTCTCTTTTTTTTTGAAAGAAAGATATTCCTTTATTAATGATAATTGATGATATTCCCTCCAGCAAACCCGGTAGAGAACTCATGAATTATTTTAACTCGGGAATATCTTTATTTTTTATTGAAAAATCATTATTCTTTTGAAAACATTTTAAAAGATATGAATATGTATATGCATGACATAAATAAAATGACATGGCAAAATATAAATAATATAATGCAACCTAAATGACATGGCAAACATGAATGATATGGCATATAATTTAAATGATATGGAATAAAATAATGCTATCATATAATATGCATGAAAATAAAAATGCAATGCATGAAATGTATTTTTTCCTTTAATTAAGGAAATCCGTATATCTAAAAAGATATCCGGCTACCTTAGGAAAATATGTCAAATTAAATATTCTAAAACCAAAATACTTTGTAATTGTTTGAAAACAATTTTGAAAAGCTTGAATTAACAATAAAAGCTGGGCTAATTTTTTTTAAATGGCTCTAATTTCCTAAGTTTAAAAAATCCGAACTTGACTACCCTTAACCCGGGACTTGAAAAACTATTTTTAGAGTTTAAAAGGGCTTAGAAATCATCCTAAGTCAGTAGCTAACCCTCCTAATCAGCCCACTCTAAGTAAATTAACCAAAACAGAAAATTGGTTTTTCTTTAAATTCAATTCTGACTCCACTGTCCAGTTTTAATACACGATTTTTTACCCTATTTTTAAAAATTCCAAAAATTCTCAAAAAAATACTGGAGACTCAGGACATATAAAACTATACGAGAAAAAATTGGCTTAATTTTTTTATCAAAGATGAATTCCCAGAAAAACCAGAGATGTACAAGTTTTTGGAGGAGAAAAAACTGCTTTGTTTTTCTTTAAATTCAATTCTGACTCCACTGTCCAGTTTTAATCCATGATTTTTTACCCTATTTTTAAAAATTCCAAAAATTCTGAAAATATTATTGGAGACTCAGGACATGTAAAACTACACGAGAAAAAATCGGCTTAAGTTTTTGATCAAAGATGAATTCCCAGAAAAATCAGAGATGTACGAGTTTTGGGTGGAAAAAAAAACTGCTTTCCCAACACATTTTTTTTGTCTTTGATAAAATCATTTAAAAATAAAAATAAAAATATTTGAAACTCATAAAATGACTTGAAAGCAGTAGCTAGGACTTTTTGAAAGTTAGATAAAAATTGGCTAAGTAAAAAAAATCACAAAGGTAGAATAATCAATTTGACAAACTTAATTTTCCACAAGTGTGCTCAATAGAGCATGACTTTGAACCATTAATTGGCTCAAGTCATTATTCAAGTGGCATGAACATGAAATGCATGAAACAATGCAGCAAACATAATGCATGAAATGCATGGATCTAAACCTAAATGTAAGGAAAATGCATGACACAAATAATATGGCCTAGACCTAACATGAACTTGCATGGCATTTAATGTAACCTAGACCTAAGACATGCATGGCATTTTCACAAACACAAGGCATGCTTAATTCAAAAATCCAACCAAATATCATGCAAATGCAAAAACCTAACAACTAGCATGACAAAAATACAACACACAATGCAAAACACATGGAGTAGCCAAATGGCCCCAAGCTTCAACAAGCATGGCATTTTCACAAACACTTGGTATGCTAGCATGAAAAACTAAGTCATAACACAAAAATCACACAAGCATTTTCACAAACACCTAATATACCAAATCTAAAACATGCTCACTAAGATATAAAACAAGAATCATGCAAAGAATCACACAAGCATTTTCACAAACACTTAATATGCTAACTCTAAAACATGCTCAAATTTAAACAACATGAAAACAGAAAATTAAAAATGCAAAAACATGATATCTAAGACATAAATGGCAACAAATAAAGCAACCAAATTAAATATAACTTAAGAACATGAAATAACATAATATTTAAAACATCAAAAATAAATAAAATAGCATAAACAATATGGTAAAATGAATCAAAAACAACAACTTAAAATAAATAATGTAGGCCATTTGGCCATGGTGAGTTTATTATAAAAACAAAATGTAAAAAAAAATATACTTAAGAAAGGAAATGAAGGAAGAACAAGAAACATTATTTTAAAATGAAAACTCACCAAGTAGAGATTAAAAGAGCAAAAAATAAGAATAGAAAATGAAAGTGCAAGAGTTGGTGCTCAAGAGCAACCTCAAGAAGCTAATATTTCAAGCTTTTCTCTTCAAACTTTTCTTTTTTTCTAAACTTTTCTTTTTTTGCTCTCAACCAAGAAGATAAAAAAACTAAGAAAAACTAAGAGAAATCAGCCAAAATGGAAAAGAAAAAACAAAATCTGCCTCCTCCCTCTAGGGTTGGCCTAAATGCATGGTTATATAGCCTCCAAGATGTTGTCATTTTTGTGTAACCTAATTTCCATCAAATGGCCAATAATTCAAGATGAAAAGTCATGAAATTACCACCTTTAGATTAGCATCTCAGCCCTCTCAAATTACAGCTATGCAAAAATAATGTTGACATCTTTCTTAACCTATGTGGTTTAATCACCATGGCTTGATCAAAGAGAATGGTTAACTAACTCTTGATTTTTAACCACTTGATTAAAAAAATTAGAAGCTTCCTCCTTTCTTTGGGCTTGGGCATGCCAGCACTTCTCTTTTCCAGCCCAACTCTGATTTTTTGAAGGGCCAAAAAAGCCCTTTTCGGTTGCTTGGGTGAAATGACCATTTTGCCCTCGGATGCAAGTAAATATCAAACGGACTCCAAATTAAATTTTTCTTTTTTTAATACTTCCAAAATAATAAAATATTGAGTTCTGGAAGTTTTCAAAATTATCCGAGTCCGTTTGCTATTTATTTGGATTTGTTTTTCCCAAAAATGCCCTTTTATGCCCCTACATTTTACCATTTTTTAAACGAGCTCCAAATCAAGATTTTTCTTCACCAATCTCTTCAAAATAATTAAAAAGTGTGATCTGAAAGTTTTCATAATTTTTGGAGCTCATTTGGTATTTGTTCGGGATTTATCGGCTTGAATTACTGCATAGGAGGCCCGGGATTTGGCCTTTTTGCAAACGAACTCGGAATCAAGATTTTATTTCGCCAATCTCTTCCAAATAATTTAAAAATGAGATTTGCCAAATTTCAAAATTTTTGGAGTCCATTTGCTATTTTTTCGGGATTTTTCTTTTTGAATTACTGCATAAGAAGCCCGGGATTTGGCCATTTTGCAAACGAACTCGGAATCAAGATTTTCTTTCGCCAATCTCCTTCAAATGATTTAAGAATGAGATTGACAAATTTTCCATAATTTTCGGAGTCCATTTGCTATTTTTCCCAAATTTTTCCAATTTTGCCCTTTTACCTCCGAAACCCGGTTTTGCTCAAAACAAGTCCGATTTTCAGATTTTCTTCAATCTGAGCCTTGGGCCATCCTTTTTAATCATTCCTCATCCATTGGGGGCTTTGGTCTTACCAAGTCGGGCCATTTCTGTGATTCTTCCCGATTTCACCGAAATCCACTAAAAATCCTAATTCTCGGTTTTCTCCCGGATTGACTTTTCTTTCGGTTTTTCTTGCAAGTGACTTCTCCATTACCCGTAGTCAGTGCTTATCTTTCATTTGGAACCTTCAATTTCGACCAGTTTGATCGTTTAAGCACTTTTCCCCAAATTTCTCGAATTAGGGTTTCTTTTCTACTGAATCTCCAAATCCCAACTTCCGAACTCCATATCTTTCAATGTAGACCTCGGATTATCAAAATTCTTTCTCCATTTTTCAATTGAACTTAAAATCTTGATTTTGAAAGTGGGTTGACTTTTTCAGTAGTTGACTTTCTGGGGTTGACTTTTTTGGGGTTGACTTTTTTCAAGTTTGACTTTTTGTGCTCGCCCTCTTAAACTAAGTCTCGGAGTACCACCTGCAGGATGAAAACAATCTTTTTATACTCGGAAACATCAATATGGGAAGAAAACATACCTATTTAGTGGTCCGGACAAAATTAGGTGTCTACAATGTCAATATCATATATTCTTTATATTAAATCAAGCATTGTGCTGCTAGATTTTGTTTGATTCAAATAACCCATTATTTACATTTAAACAAGCTTTTAGAGTCCATAACATTATGTCTTTTAATATGTTTAGGATCAATAGTTTGTATAATTAGTAGTCCTAAAACATTTAGGATTATTAATTTAATTTGTATTCTTAATATAATCTGGTCTTACATGTCTTAAACCATTTATTGGGAGTCTTAGAGGATTAGTAGTGTTGTTTTAGTCAAATTAGGATATGTAGTTCCTTATGCAATTAGTAATTCTAAACCATTTAGGATTATTAATTCAACTACGACTCTTAGTATAATCTGGTTATACAAGTCCTAAAACAATTAGGAATACCAAATTATTAAGATCCAAGTCAAATTACAAATCTTGAGTAGTCCTAGTCATACTAAGGTTACTTGTTAAGTTCTAGTCCAACTAGAATTAGTTCTAGGTTTGATTAAAAATTCTAAACAATTTAGGAATTCTAATTAAATTAAGAACCTTAATTAAATCTGATTTATCAAGTCTTAATCTAATTAGGAAAATCAAATTAATATTGGAGCAATATAAGTTTTAGGGTTTGATCGAATCCTAGTCAAACTAAGAAACCTTGTAGCATGCGGCACATATGGTTTCATTATGCATGGTATGCAGTCGCCATAGCCGCACCTTTTGGTCACAAAATTAAGAGTTCAAAACCTTTTAGGATGTCTTAGTTTGCCTAAGATTAAGTTCCTTATACCACAAGTAACAATTACTTAAGTTTCAAGTAAACAATCCACTAATCTTGGTGATTAAGAAAGCAAATCTTGAAATCTTGGAGAACAAGTTCCAGACTTTATTATCAAGTTGATTTTCATTAAAAGCTTAGTGAACAGGTTATTAAGATTTTGCAATTAAGAATACCAGCTGCAGTTAGAAATCTTAATCCCCCTAACAACTTTACGGTTAGCATGTATCCTTATTCAACTAGGAGACTACTATTGCATGGAGTAGAATTCTGCCTGAACTTGGACTTTGTGTTTGAACCATGGTAGCCGGTATCATACCAGTATCGATCGTACCGATCAATACGTATCGATTTTGAAGAAAAACGAAATGGTACCAACATCGTACTATTTCGATTTTTGTATCGATCGTACCGATTCATACTGACCTGTATCGACCCGTACTAACCTGTACTAGTACGTACAGACTCGTATCGATTGGTACAAGGTTTTGTTTTGTTTTTTGTTTTAAATTTAATTTTCACTTGATTTTTTTTAATCAGTTCCTAATACTTTTTAGTCATAATAATTTTTATTTTTTCATAATTTCATTCAAAAAAATACATTTATTAAATTAAGTTATTGAATCTAATTAATAATAATTTATTTTTATTTTTATTTATTTATGATTAAAAATTTTAGATATTAAATATTTATAGTTTTAAAATTTTATATTTGCATATATGTATGTAATTGAGAAAACTTGAAAATGAGCTTTATAAATATATTTAAAAAAATATTTGAAAAATGCCGATAAAGTCGAAACGGTGCGCCGAAACACACCTGTATCGGTACATACTAGTACCAAAAGAAAATTGGTACATCTACCGGTACGGTACTAATTACTTTGGTTTGAACAAGCAAATCAAGTTCAAAATTTTTGAAAATTAAAAAAAAAATCCTAATACAATATATTATCATGTGTTAAAATTTTATAGTAATCAAAGAACCCTACGCTAAAATATTTTGAAGGTGTTAGCAGCCTCTCAACATTAAACACTGTATGAATTGCAACTTCATGTTTGACAAAGCAAACCAAATTGAATTTTTTTTCAAATTTTACGCCAATGATCCTTATACAATGTATTATCATAGGCTAAAATTTCAAGGAAATCATAATTTCATAAAGGGAGAATTGAATTTACTTGCGTTTGTATAACAAAATCACATCTACCCAGAACAACATACAATCGACTTATGTTTGGGCAAGCAAACGATGTCAAAAAGTTCTCAAAATATATCCCAATGATGCTCCGTCAATATAGTATCATGATTTAAAATTAGGCTAAATGCTCAATTTAGGATCAAACATTTGCGTGATTGCTTATTTAAGGATCAAACGTTTGATTTGTATAGATTTAGGACTCAACGCTATCAAAAATTAACATTTAAGGATAAAATGCAACGAAAATTGGAAGGTGCATATCATGCGGCGTTAATTCTCTTTATTGTCATCAAATAAACAAAAAAATTGCCATGTGTCAGTTGATCATTCGTCAATCAATAAATAAAAATACAAAAAACATTAAATTCATTGAAACTCTTTAAATTCATCCCAATTTGTTCTTTAATAGTTGCGAGAATTCTTATAAAACAAATTCAATACCCAGATAAACCCATTTCACAAATACAATTTCTTCTCTCTCTTTTTTTTTTTTTTTTGTTACTAATTCACTGAATTTAAACCTAACAACACACTAAATTTAAACCCAACAACAAATCTGAAAAATCCTCGCACTACTGATCTCAAAGAAAAACACCTTGATAACAACATATCACAACCACTCTTATATCATATATATCACTTTAGAAGACAAATTATCACTAGAAAATAAACTTTTCTTCTCTCCTTTTCTCAACGCAAAGACCCAAAATTTTGCATTTGTTAAGTACTTCTAACAACTAAAACTATGAATCAACTAAATAATCATTACCCACTAAGCTAATAGCAAAACATCATATAATTTTGACCAAAAAGAAGCATATAAATAAAATACAAGCAAATACACACACACAAAAAAGGTTTAAAAGGGAATTGGCTTGATATGAGGAGAAAAAGAAGAGTAATGAGGATGAAAGAAGAAATAAACATATGAAGAGATCTCTACCTCTCTTTCTCTCCCTCTCTTCCTATCTCTTTTTTTATACTGAATGTGAATTTTTTTTCTTAAATACATAATTCAAATCTCAAAAATAATTTTAAAATTTTTAAAAATATAATGAAAGAGATGTTTACTGGAAATCAAATACTTATTGTGACTTATAAATGAATGACCCAAAAAATAAGATTTTTAAAAAGTCAAAGCTAGTGAGAGAAAGAAAAATTTTATGGCTGAAGATGGAAGAGTAGACGGAGTAGATCTACCCTTATTGATATATTGATGTCGCTTGGTGTGGAGGTGCCATACTGTTTTGAGCAATCCTGGATATTGTTCCTACCATCCATTTTTTTAGTTTGACAAAAAGAGAAGGAAAAAAGATGATTTCCCAGAAGAATGAAGGAAAGAGATAAAATGAAATGAAAAATAAATAAATTAATAAATTAAATGTAATCTGATAAAAAATATTACATATCATCACGTTTTTTAACAATCACGGATTTAACTGCGCGTGTTGTTCACCTGTAGTTTTTTGTCAAGAATTATCCTTAAATGTAAACTTCCGATAACGTTGAGTCCTAAATCGACACAAATCAAACGTTTGATCCTTAAATAAACAATCACGTAAAGGTTTGATCCTAAATTGAGCATTTAGCTTTAAAATTATAGAGTAATCCAATTACCCTAGAGAGAGACAAATCTCATAGTAACACTACTATAGAAATCACATGCTTCAGGATAGGTGGTAAATCAACCTTAATTAGGGTAAGCAAATAAAGTCCAAATTTTATGAAATTTAATCTCAATCATCTTGATAACTCGTATAATTATATAGTTTTTAGTTATGTTTTATTATTGTTTTGTGTCAAATACGAGTTATTATTGCTTAGTCTAATTGTGTTTATGATCTTTTATATTTTTATGTAATTTGGTGTTTTTCACGAGTTTCTTTGAGTGATTTCAGATTACTAGGTTAAATCAAGAATTAAGGGCAAATCCAGTTCAGTTCCAGTTCCGACACCTTTTGCCATATCAGCTATATCTGGAGTTTCACTGAAGCTTTAAGGCTGAAACTTTTACAGTGCCAAGTTAAGAGGCATATCTATCTTTTTCATGTTTTACACTTCTTGAAACGGAGTCGTTTTCCCTAGCGAAATCGACCATCAAGTTGGCTGATGTGCAATGACGTCTGTGCTGACCTGTTTTCATATTTTGACCATATCTTCTGATCCACATCAGAAAATGAGCTGATTCCAACGGCTACGGATCACTAACTGATAGGGGAACATTTGTCTAGAAGAGCATGTGATCAGATCAAGCCTCCAATATTGACAAAATCGACCATCAAGTTGGCTGATCAAAATTGTCATACAATATGACGAAAATTGCTAGAAAAATGCACCCACCTATTATACCTACCTTTGAAATTTGTAAAGCTTGTCTCTTGTCATTTAGCCCTCCAAAATGTGTATAAATAGAGGGCCTTGGATGATTGTAAGAGATATTGTACATTGGTAGGATATTAGCCATTGTAATAAAATTCTCTAAGTTTTCTTCTTCTTTCTTTTCTCTAGTTTTCTTTTTCTTTATTTTCTTCTTCTTCTTTCTTTCTTTTATTTCCTTCTTAGATTCTCTTTAATTTTATGTTTATGTTTACAATGCCTATGCTAGGCTAAACTTCTATTTGGTTAAGGGTGATTTCAAAGCCCTAGACATGTTTTGTGATTGATTTTCAGATTCTATCTATCATTAATTTTCTATCAAAGTTGCTTATGTTCTTCTACAAGAATTGTTCATGATGTTGTCTTGATTTATTTAGGTGTACAACTAGATAGATCTTGATAATTATCTATTGCTAGTTTATGAGTCTTGATCCGTGTAATTGTCTTGATTTCCTATTCATAAGTGGCAATTTGTGATTAATGATTATGGTCAAGTTTTCAATAATTGCAAAGTGGAACATAACCTAAGTTGAACAATCCGAGCTTATGTGTTCGTTGCTTAGATCAACCTATCTTTCTCATCATAAAGCTGCCATTAAATTGAATTTAGAGAGCTTATTCTAGGTTGTTTAATGGTTAGAGATTAAATAGAGAGCGTGTTCTATTTAACGACAAACTAAGGAAATATTGGAATAACAGAGCTTGTTGTTATCTACGGTTGTTAACTTTGATAGTTGGTTGATATTGATAGATCTGAAATTGATTCTTAATGATGTCTAGTGGTGGAGAATGAAACCTTAACCATATTTTTCATATTTGATTCTTCTTACTTACTTGTTTTCTTACTTTTCTAGTTTGCTTATTTTTAAAAGTATATTTATTTTTATTGGCTGGTTATACCGCCTAATTTGTATATTAACTTTGTTTTATTTTTATTGGCTGGTTATACCGCCTAATTTAGTATATATATTTTTATTGGCTGGTTATACCGCCTAATTTAGTAAATATATTTTTATTGGCTGGTTATACCGCCTTGCATTTGATTCTTATTATTTACTTTAGTTTAAATCTGGCTTCAAAAACCCCTTTTTTTTATTGCTTTCTTTGAACGTAAGTTATAAACTAATAACTCATAGATTAAAACCCAATCCCTGAGGACTCGACCCTTGCTAATCATTATACTTACAATTGATCTTTTTAGTGCAAGGTTAAATAAGATACACTCTTTTGGGTGCATCAAGTTTTTGGCGCCGTTGCCGGGGATTGTTTTCTTTAGTTTATTTGTTACTTGGTTTATTCTTATTTTCAGTTCTAATGAGTTTTATTTTCTTGTACATACGGGTTTTTCTTATCAAATTTTGAAAAAAAAAAAATAAAAATAAAAAAATAAAAAAAACGATGGAATTGAGCAATCTAACACTTGAAGAGTTGGTGGCATACATGAACATGGAGAATCAACAAGCCAATCTCACCTTCCCAGTTCAACAATTTGCCATGGGAGGATGTCAAGGCCATCAAGTGTTCCAAGACCAACAGTATGATCATTACTCAAACACTTACCATGAGGGATGGTGGGATCATACTAATTATGGCTACTCGAAAAATTACCAAGAAGTAGATCCTTATGCCAATTACACTCATCCATGTAGCTTCAATCAATCATGGTCCCAAGAACCAGATCTTTTTCAACCACCACATATGACTCAAAACTCAGGTACTTCTTTAGAAGATCTTGTCTATTCTCTTGTTACTAATACTTTGCAATTTCAGCAGGAAACAAGGGCAAGCATCCAGAGTTTGGAAAAGCAAATGATCCAATTGACTAGTAGTATGGTGGGATGGGTAGC
Source organism: Fremontodendron californicum (assembly GCA_030761205.1). NCBI lineage: Eukaryota > Viridiplantae > Streptophyta > Magnoliopsida > Malvales > Malvaceae > Fremontodendron > Fremontodendron californicum. Next base: position 3,770,601 of record JAULJL010000042.1, read on the forward strand.
ACAAAGATCTGAAGAACTCCCAGCCCAAACGATGATTAACCCAAAGGAGAATGCTACTATTGTGACCTTGAGGAATGAGGAACAAGATGAGGATGAGACAAAATTAGAGATGAATTCTATTCTTGAAAATAATGAAGCTTCAATTCCGAAAGAGAGTACTTCGGCACCTGAGGTAACGTTTAAGGTTCCACTTTTTGCTAATGTTTCTTCTCCACCTTTTCCTAGTAGATTTACAAAGTTCAAGGAGGAAGAACATGAACAACACATGCCGGAAACCTTAAACAACTTGTTTGTGGATGCCATTCAACAAGTATCAAAATATGCTCCATTCCTCGATGAGATATGCACCACAAAGGATGATGGAATAATACTTGTAATGGAGAATGCATCCACTATTGTGAAAAAAAACCGCTCTACAAAACGCACAAATTCGGGAAGTTTCTTGTATGATCTTGCAAATCCTAAACAGCCAAGAAGGGGTGTTGGTTAGGTTGGACAACTTAAACCAAGCGCTTCTTGGGAGGCAACCCAAAAGGATAGAGAGCATCTATTATATCAGATTTGCATATTCCTTACTCTCCATCATTCTATCTTTTATTGTTTTTCTTTTCTTTTGTTTAATAGTTCTTTTCTATTACATATAATTCTTGCATTGGGGGATAATAGCATTATATTGAGGACAATGTAAAAATTATGTGTGGGAGGAAGAATTTAGGATTTTATTTAGAGTGTTTTGTTTTTTAGTCTTTTTATGTTGTTTTTCTTTCTGATCCTTATTTTGAAAATAACTAGATGTAAATATAATTTTTATTTTTTTAACCCCGGTTAAATGGCGGATAACGGTACTCCGTGATTATTTAAATCGGTTCCATCAGCTACCCACAAAACTGATATTGTATATAAATTTCTCTTCCAATTTCTCTTTCAATTTTTTTTTTTTTATTTTTTTTTCAGGATGGATGATATTCTCACAAGATTGCAGAAACGATTTCCTCCTTTTCCTCGAAATATTTTACTGAAGCTTTACCAAGTTCGATTTGAAAGATTAAGAATGCTTATGCACAAAGGGATTCCTGAAGATATACGTTGGATAATTGAAGCCAAGGTACGTGAAGATGAATATCTTCCTATTTTGCATTTACCAGGTACAGGTAGAAGCACTTTTGCAAAGAAGCGACGAGCAAAGCGCATGAGTTCAAATTGCCACAAATGTGCACGATGGACGTGTAACGGTAAATGTCGTTCTATTGGGATTCTGTCCTCTAATCGAGATGATAAAATTGAATTCATTAAGGATGGACTGAGTAAGGAGAATTTGGGTAATATCCAACTTTCTCTTGAGACGCATCCTAGTGGAGACGTACAAAGAGAAATTCTTGATTTATGGCCGCAATTCCAAAGGGAATGGCAACATCTTGGGAATCTGATGTTAAAAGACCCTATTTGCCAGCTTGTAAGAAAACTGGATGGGAAGCATATCCTCGACTCATAGAAGGCGTTTAAGCCGTTTCTGGACGTAAAACCAGAGGAAGATGTGAGCCACAATCACAACTACAATAAATAACTTCTCATCTTTTGGTTTAATTTGCAATAACTTTATTTCGGTTTAATTTACGTGTTGTTCGATTTGTGTAATTATTCTCGTTTTTTTTATTTGTCTTTTACGGTTGATTTTTCTTTTCTTTTTGATTTTCTTCCTGAAATCATGCAAAAATCTTTTGTTAGGTTAACATTTTCTTCTGACAGGTCAAATACACTTTCGGCGACATTATTACTCTTGTCTGATTCACTACTCAGTCCTCTATATATTACACCATGTACTCATTCTCTTTCAGGCACTCGAAGAAAAAAAAATGGAAAGTACTTCGTCCCAGCGCATTAAAAAAATTTGTGTCTTTGGAGGTGCTTATCCAGGGAAAAATAACATATTCGCTGATGAAGCCATAAGAGTTGGAGTAATACTTGCCCAACAAAAGATCCAGTTGATTTATGGAGGCGGTAGTACGGGTTTAATGGGAGCAGTCACTACAGCAGCACACGCCGGAGGAAGTTCAGTTCTAGGAGTCGTGCCAAAACTATTCACAGATTTTTGTGGACCTACCGTGGGTAAGGAAATACAAGTCTGGAGTATCCCTGAACGGATAACAATCATGTACCATTCTGCCGATGCATTCATTGCTTTACCAGGAGGTCTGGGTACATTGGAAGAAATAGCTTGCGTGGCTTCTTGGTCATCTTTGGTCACAAATAAGAAACCCATTGGTTTGCTTAATATTAATGGTTATTTTAGTAATTTGCTTTCATATTTAGATAATGCTGTGGATAATGGATTCATGTTTTCAGAGGCAAGGAGAACCATAATTTCTGCTACAACCATTGAAGATTTACTCAAAAAGCTCCAAGCTTATGAGTATTTATCTGCTACGGTTGTTTCGGAAACGCTCGGAAAAAGAAAAAGAGATATGGACGAGCAAGGAGTGGATTGCACTTTGTCTTTGTGACATTATCTAACATTTTGTTTGTTGTGTCTCAGTTATAATAAGTGGTTAGCAACCTCTGCAGGTAATATCTCCTAAATTCTACCTTTAAAATTTGACATTGGGGACAATGTCATATTTTAGTAGGGGGTAAGGGACATATTTTGCTAATTTAAAAAAAAAAAAAAGTTTGTTGTGTTTTAAGCAATTTAGAAGTATTCATTCTGAACAAGGTCTGAGTAAGGGAGACTTGAGACATACCTTGTCAGTTTGATTTCTTCTTTTCAAAAAAAAAAAAAGGTTTGTTGTGTTTTAAGCAATTTAGAAGTATTCATTCTGAACAAGGTCTGAGTAAGGGAGACTTGAGACATACCTTGTCAGTTTGATTTTAATCTTTTTATGTTTACTTGTTAATTTTTTTTTATTTAGGTTGCATGAGTTTGTTTTGTTTTGTTTTGAGTCTTAGTTGTTCCTATTCTTATGTTATTAGTTCTTTTCTCTTACACATGATTTTTTCATTTGGGTTAATAGACTTACATTGAGGACAATGTAAGAATTAAGTGTGGGGGGAATGATTTAGGATTTCTTTTATTTTTGTCTACTTTTTTTTTATGAGACTTTATTATTATTATTATTTTTAGTGTGTTTTAGAACCTTTTTAATACAATGATGATATATGAATTGCATAGGTCTAAACTGGTTATTAGTGAGAAGATTTTCATAAGAATTGAGCTTGATATCATTTTTTATGAGCCAATGTTAATATGATATGTTGATTGAGAAAGAAGCATGTTTAGACTTGATATTGACTTGTATAATCATCTTTGTGAGTTTTTGAGCCTATATGATTGATGCATTATACATATCAATCTAATTTCTTTCTTGAGTGCTCTTATGATTACATGATTATCTAGAACTTGCTTTAAACCATTTGAGACTATATTGATGCATGTGACAACATGAATATGATAGAGGCATTAGGATTTTTAGCCAGGGCCAAACAGCCATCCCTTATTGATGTTCCAACACACCATTAGTGAACCAATTTGAGCCTACATTGAATAAGCTATCTCTTTGGTAACCATAACTTGTCCTTAACCTAAATATACTTATATCTTTACCTTTGTTCCAAAGATGAATTAGCATGTTTTGAGACAAGTTGCAAAGACAAGGAAGATCTATTGAAAATTTGGGTTAGAAACAAGAAATAAGTGTGGGGGGAAAGAAAAGAAAAGTCAAAAGAAAAAGAAATGAAATACTGGCAAATACATTCCTATGTAAAAAATAAAAATAAAAATAATATGAATCATCTCTTGAATTTGGGGAAAAAGAAAAAGATGTTACAAAGTTGTTTAGAATGAAGAAAAGGCCCAACATGAATATCCGGCCTAGGTGACTATGTACTTGTAAAGAGTTTTGAGAAGTTTCTTTGTATGATCTTATTATGTCTCTAAACTTTATGAACTCTTTGGAACCTTTGTGATATCTTTATCCTTTTGTTCTTCAACCACATTACAAACCCTTTGGCCCCATTACAACCTTGATTAAAGACCTCTTGATTCATGAAGTTGTATGATCTAAATAGTGGAGAATAGGTGGACAAGCAAGAATATGGTAGAACTGTTTTCATGAGATTGATTGAGTGTAAACACTTTACCACTACTTTAAAGAGTGAAAATCATGAGAGTATCCCATGTGAGAGGTTGAGATTAAGTTGAATATGCACTATTTTGATTGAAATATGTTATGTTAATATTGGCTTAACTCATTTATTTACATTCAAGCATGATTTTTTGTGAAATTCTTTAAGCTATTGATTAGTTTATAAGACTTGTTCAAAGATTGTCTCTAATGTGTATTGAAAGGATTAGGAGTAAATATTTTTAGTATATGTAGTTTATTTATATTTTAGTTTTTCAATGTTTGTGGGTATCGTTCTAGTAAACCCTCACGAGACTAAACTCATCCACTAGGGACACCTAGGGGTTTAAAGGCTTGTGTCACATGCTAAGTGCCACCGTGATTTCCTACGAAAGTGGATTAGATTAGATTTTCTTATTTTATTTTTATTTGTTTTTGCTCGAGGACTAGCAACAATCTAAGTGTGGGGGTGTGATAACTCGTATAATTATATAGTTTTTAGTTATGTTTTATTATTGTTTTGTGTCAAATACGAGTTATTATTGCTTAGTCTAATTGTGTTTATGATCTTTTATATTTTTATGTAATTTGGTGTTTTTCACGAGTTTCTTTGAGTGATTTCAGATTACTAGGTTAAATCAAGAATTAAGGGCAAATCCAGTTCAGTTCCAGTTCCGACACCTTTTGCCATATCAGCTATATCTGGAGTTTCACTGAAGCTTTAAGGCTGAAACTTTTACAGTGCCAAGTTAAGAGGCATATCTATCTTTTTCATGTTTTACACTTCTTGAAACGGAGTCGTTTTCCCTAGCGAAATCGACCATCAAGTTGGCTGATGTGCAATGACGTCTGTGCTGACCTGTTTTCATATTTTGACCATATCTTCTGATCCACATCAGAAAATGAGCTGATTCCAACGGCTACGGATCACTAACTGATAGGGGAACATTTGTCTAGAAGAGCATGTGATCAGATCAAGCCTCCAATATTGACAAAATCGACCATCAAGTTGGCTGATCAAAATTGTCATACAATATGACGAAAATTGCTAGAAAAATGCACCCACCTATTATACCTACCTTTGAAATTTGTAAAGCTTGTCTCTTGTCATTTAGCCCTCCAAAATGTGTATAAATAGAGGGCCTTGGATGATTGTAAGAGATATTGTACATTGGTAGGATATTAGCCATTGTAATAAAATTCTCTAAGTTTTCTTCTTCTTTCTTTTCTCTAGTTTTCTTTTTCTTTATTTTCTTCTTCTTCTTTCTTTCTTTTATTTCCTTCTTAGATTCTCTTTAATTTTATGTTTATGTTTACAATGCCTATGCTAGGCTAAACTTCTATTTGGTTAAGGGTGATTTCAAAGCCCTAGACATGTTTTGTGATTGATTTTCAGATTCTAACTATCATTAATTTTCTATCAAAGTTGCTTATGTTCTTCTACAAGAATTGTTCATGATGTTGTCTTGATTTATTTAGGTGTACAACTAGATAGATCTTGATAATTATCTATTGCTAGTTTATGAGTCTTGATCCGTGTAATTGTCTTGATTTCCTATTCATAAGTGGCAATTTGTGATTAATGATTATGGTCAAGTTTTCAATAATTGCAAAGTGGAACATAACCTAAGTTGAACAATCCGAGCTTATGTGTTCGTTGCTTAGATCAACCTATCTTTCTCATCATAAAGCTGCCATTAAATTGAATTTAGAGAGCTTATTCTAGGTTGTTTAATGGTTAGAGATTAAATAGAGAGCTTGTTCTATTTAACGACAAACTAAGGAAAGATTGGGATAACAGAGCTTGTTGTTATCTACGGTTGTTAACTTTGATAGTTGGTTGATATTGATAGATCTAAAATTGATTCTTAATGATGTCTAGTGGTGGAGAATGAAACCTTAACCATATTTTTCATATTTGATTCTTCTTACTTACTTGTTTTCTTACTTTTCTAGTTTGCTTATTTTTAAAAGTATATTTATTTTTATTGGCTGGTTATACCGCCTAATTTGTATATTAACTTTGTTTTATTTTTATTGGCTGGTTATACCGCCTAATTTAGTATATATATTTTTATTGGCTGGTTATACCGCCTAATTTAGTAAATATATTTTTATTGGCTGGTTATACCGCCTTGCATTTGATTCTTATTATTTACTTTAGTTTAAATCTGGCTTCAAAAACCCCTTTTTTTTATTGCTTTCTTTGAACGTAAGTTATAAACTAATAACTCATAGATTAAAACCCAATCCCTGAGGACTCGACCCTTGCTAATCATTATACTTACAATTGATCTTTTTAGTGCAAGGTTAAATAAGATACACTCTTTTGGGTGCATCACATCCTAAGATATTATATTTTTATATTTATAAAAAAAAATCAAATCAAAACAAATTTGAAAAACTTATTTTTTAACTCCCAAAACACAATTGGCGGATTGTAATAAAAAAATTATTATTTTTAATACCATGAACAATGAAATAATCTAGTTGTATAAATTGAATCAAATGAGCCTATGACACCACTATTGGGAATTGATCATGCATAAACTGAGCTAAGAGAAGTAGAATTTAAAAGTTTAAACTCAATTCCCGAACCACAAGATCAACGGTGATCAAGTTATGCAACATTAGAGAGACTTGCGACAAGAACCTTGCCTTAGGGTTTTGTTTGCGGCAAGATTTGTCCTCCAAGAATACCAAGTTAGGTTATCGTATACCTAAGCTATCCAAGTGTTCAGGCTCTAATGATAGTCCAGACGAATAATGATTGAAAGTGTCTTCTTGAATGATGGGATGCAAATTGGTCGAATACTATGCTAATATCACATACAGCTGCCTCTCTTTATTTTCATAGGGTTTCAACAATTGAAGATTATGAATGAAATAATTGAGGATTTGTGCCTTACCTATTTTCCCTTGAGCTTTTAATTAATTTAATTCAGCCCATGAAGTTCCAATCTTCTTTAAATTAAATCCAACTTAATTTTAAGCCCAACTTAATCTTTCACAAACCACGTTCTATTTGTGTATGACCTATTAGATTCCTTAACATGTTGGCAACAACTATAAATATGGTAATCCTTAATAATTCATATTAGATGAATCAAACTATTTGAGTTCATCATTAATTTTCTAATTAATCAATTTTATAGTTGCAGATCATGATTGTCATCTAACAATGAGTCATGACCTCTAATTACTAGAAAGGTCAATGAGGTTTGACCAATCTATCTGTACTTGGTTTCTTAGTATAATTATTATTCTTTCATCACTTAATATCTCGGTTTATCCTTGAGCATAGATTCTACTCAATTAATTTAACCATTTTAAGTTTCGGGATAGGCAATTAACTCTTTGAATATGCTTTAGAACTATTCGAAAACTTAATTCGAATTTGGTTAGAAATTTATTGAGTTAATCCTTATCAAGACTAATTGAGATATTTTCTCAATCACTCAAGGTATACATCTTCATATGCCTCATGTTATACCCAAAAGAATCTGATTGGAGCATCCATAATTAGGACCTATGTAAGGTAAAATCAAAGTATAATAATTCTCATATAAGATTATCTCAAGTTAGAGGATCACTTATATAACCACCACATGAGAATGTTACCATAGACACTAAGCAAAATACCAAATGACATTCTCATATTGAGTCATACTCAATGAACTTGTTTTTATAACAAGTACTCACATGTTAGCTCAAGTTTATATAAACTTTAATTTATGAGATCGATTGCTTAGTACATAAGTAAGAGTGTAACCATGTGTCAGTCTCAACAACTTTATATCCTATCTTGACAAAACATTGATTAGGAATAATTTAAGAATAATACTTTGATGTAATGATGATCTCGTGATTACAACTTATGGTTATACATAAGTAAAAGTATAACCATGTGTCAGTCTCAACAACTTTATGTCCTATCTTGACAAAACATTGATTAGGAATAATTTAAGAATAATACTTTGATGTAATGATGATCTCGTGATTACAACTTATTGTAATTCTCTTGCAAAACATATTTATTTCATGAATTTTATCTGACAACTAAGTAATATCAAATATTTATACAAAATTTATAGATGCAATGATTTAGTTAATAATAATAATAATGCTTAATATGACATGTATCTCATAACGAATCCGATTAGTCTTAGGACATACACCAACATCCACCTCCAATGTGGATATCATGTTTTGCTGAAGATGGTTGCTGAACTTGCAAGCTAATTTGATTCATTAGAGATTTTTGCTTTTCCATTTGCAGGATAAGCCTAATGGCCAAGGTGACGAATGTTGCTCGTTATACAAGCTCAAACAGGAAAAGTTGGGGGAAGATCCTCTTCACTAGGTGGCAGTGATGAAGAATCTTCAATGCCAGCGAACTCTAGAACTGCTAACAACAGCCATCAGGTTCCCCTCTCTCTCTTCACCATAGGCATAGGGTGATGAAAATTTACCTCCCTCTATGCATATAACAGGTTTGCAAAGCTATCGGATTTAAAACTATTTTAGTCAATAAAAAATAATGCATGCAGAGTATATATATATATATATATATATATATATATATATATATATATATAACAGGTTTGTTCTATTTGTGTATGACCTATTAGGCTTTTAACATGTTGGCAACAAATATAAATACTGCAATGCATAATAAATTCATATTAGATGGATCAAACTATTTGAGTTCATCATTAACTCTTTAATTAACCAATTTTATATTTGTAAATCATGGTTGTCACCTAGCAATGAGTGATGACCTCTAATTATTAAGAAAGCTCAATGAGGTTTGACCAACCTATCCTTGATTGATTTTCCTGTACAATTATTATTCTTTCATCATATATTGGTTTATCCTTGAGCATGAATTAGCGTTTACTCAAATAGTTTAACCATGTTAAGTATCGGGATAGGCAATTAACCTTTAAATATACTTTAGCACTATTCGAAAAACTTCATTCCACTATGGTTAAAGAGTATTATTGAATTAATTATTCAAGACTAGTTGACATATTCTCTCAATCACTCAAGGTGATGAATTTTATCTTGATTACTTATATATATTTTTTGGATAATTAATTACTTATATATCTTCATATACCCCATATTATACCCAAAAAACCCTAACTGGAACATCTATAATTAGGACCATAAATAAGGTAATATCAAAGTATAACAATCCTCATATAAGATCATTAATAATCTCAAGTCAGATGATCAATTATATAACCACCACATGAGAATGTTGCTTAAGTGAAATACCAAATGGTATTTTCATATCGGTTCATAATCAGTGAACTTGTACTTATAATAAGTGTCCACATGTTAACTCAAGTTTATCTAATTACAACCTATAAGATAGGTTGCTTGCTTCATAAGTATAGTCATGTGCCGGTCTCAACAACTTTGTCAAATATCATATCTTGACAAAGCATTGATCAGGAATAATTTATGAATAATGCTTTGATGCAATGATGATCTCATATTACAATTTATTGTAATCCCCTTCCAAAACATATTTATTTCATGGACTTTGTCAGACAAGCAATATCAAATATTTATATAAAAAATTGTAAATAAAAAAAACTAATAAATAATAATAATGCTTAATATGACATGTATCTCATAACCATTCGGTTGGTCTTAAGACATAAACCAATATCCACCTCCAATGTGGATATCATCTTTTGCTGAACTTGCAAACTAATTTGTTTCATTAGAGATTTTTGCTTTTCCATTTGCAGGATAAGCCTAATGGCCAAGGTGACGAATGTTGCTCATTACACAAGCTCAAACAGGAAAAGTTGGGGGAAGATCCTCTTCACTAGGTGGCAATGATGAAGAATCTTCAGTGCTAGCAGACTGTACAACTATTGACAACGGCCATCAAGTTCCCCTCTCTCTCTCTTCACTATAGGGTGATCATGAAAGTTTACCTCCCTCTACATAATGCACATATATAACAGGTCTGCAAAGCTATCGGTTTAGGCCCCAACCGCACCCAAAATTATATTTGGGTAACATGATATCCCCTTTTTTTTTTTACCGCAGCTTCAAGCTCTAGTGGATTAAAGTGCCCTTCACTAATTCTACCCTTGTTTTGTAATTTTTAATTTAATATAATTAATAAATCTATTATTATATAATAAATTAATAAACATATATTTTATTATTATATGATTAATTAAAAATAAATTATTACATAAATAATATTTTTATTATTTTTTAAAAACTTATTCATTTTTTAATTATTTTTATTTTTAATTTATTTTTTGACATGAATATAATTTCAATAATTTTAATTATTATTATTTAACATAAAAATAATTTTAATATATATTTTATTATTTAACATAAATATAATTTTAATATTTTGTATTTATTTATTATATATATACACATTTTAATCTAAAGTCTTTAATGATCATTTTTTCTTCTCACTATAATCCACCTCACCGTCACCACTGCTTTTGCATCCAAAGACATATTGCTCCACTGATTTTAATCTCACTGCTATAGTATCCAATCTCACCACTACCGTTGTTTTTAATTTTACCGAAGTCAATCTCACCGTCCATCCAATGGACCCTAAAACAACAGTGGAGGTGAGATTTGTTACTATAGCGGTGAGATTGAGTACTATAGCAGTAAGATTAAAATCAGCAGTGAGATATGTGTTTAGATGCAAAAGCAGCGGTGGTGGTGAGGTTAATTGTATTGAAAAAAGAAAATGATCATTAAAGATATTAGATTAAAATTTGTATATAATAAAATTTATAGCATATATGAAAAACTAATAAATAATTAAAAATTACTAAAATTCTTTAAATATCATATAATACTTTTGTAAATAAATATTTGAAAAATATTTTCATATATGTTTTAATGCTATTTAACATTTAAAATCTTAAAAATTATATTTATTAATTATTTAAGGGTATAATTATAAATAATAAAAAAACAAATAAATAAATATCATAGATACAATACACGTGTAAAATTAGAATTACAGAATATCATGAATAAAATATGAATAAAAATATTTAATGGGGTAAAAAGGTCCAATTGAGGTACCGGTGGTCCACTGGACCTCTTTTCCCCCACTGAAAAAATAGAGGTCCGATGAGAATAAAACTTTCGCATTGCAAGTTATGTTACCTAAACATAACAATCAGTGCAATTGAGAACGAAAAAGAGGCTAATATCCCGGGACTAATGTTTCAGTGGGTTCCATATGGACCCTTAGACTCCATTTGGATAGACGGTGAGATTGGCTTCGGTGAGATTAAAAACAGCAATGGATATGAGATTAGTTATTGTAGCGGTGAGATTAAAATTAACGGTGGGATGTGTTTGGATGCAAAAACAGCGGTGGCGGTGAGATAAATTATAGTAAGAAGAAAAAATGACTATTAAGGGTTTTAGATTAAAATGTGTATATATATATATAATAAATAATTATAAAATATTAAAATTATATTTATGTTAAATAATAAAATATATATTAAAATTATATTTATGTTAAATAATAATAATTAAAATTATATTTATGTCAAAAAATAAATTAAAGGAATTAAAAAATAAATAAACAAATAAATTTTTAAAACATAATAAAAATATTATTTATGTGATTACTTATTTTTAATTAATCATAAAATATATATTTATTAATTTATTGTATAATATTAAATTTATTAATTATATTAAATTATAAATTATAAAACAATGGTAAAATTGGGAGAAAAAATGGCATCAGTGCGATGAAATACTGTTCACCACACTGATGCCATGTTATCCAAATGGCATTTTCGATACAATTGGGATAAAAAATATCCCAACCGCATCATAACGTGATCCCGTTTAATTCCAAACAAAGCCTTAATAAAAAAATAATGCATGGAGAGTATATGAGAGATCTTGTGAATGATATATTTCAACAAGAATGTACTGATCATACTCCCTTATCTGCATCATAGTTGTAATCATATTCAATTTTCAGTCTTGTCTTTCTTACTGGAAAAGGGCTTTCTGTCTCATTAGGTGACTCTTAACGTGCTTGCAAAACCTATCAAAAGCATGCAGCAAAAATCGTCCGATTCACTATGAAGCACGAACACTTCAGGGAAGTGTTCAAGTGTCGGACCTATGTCCGACATGACGGAATACGTCTCTGACACGTAAAGACACATCAAAAAAATAAAATTAAAATCGGGTACGGTTAAAACATGATTAAGACACGATTGAACACGTCCGGACACGCAATGAAAGTGTTTTTTTTTTTTTTTGCATTTTTCTGTTAAATATGGAATTCAACAATAATTTGGTTTTCAAGAGTTTTTTAAGGCTCAAGTTTTTAAATTAAAAAATAATTTGAAAATTTTGAAAAGTTATTTACATACTAATATTTAATTAAAAAGTATCAATTTTATATTTTTATTATCGTATCTTGCAGTATCTATATTCTAATTTTTTTAAAAATTCCGTATAACTATTTTCGTATCGTATCTGTATTACGTGTCCGTATTCATACTTCTTAGCCGATCCATCAAAAGAGTAAAAGATGAAGAAGAGAGCTTCAACAGGTCCAAAGAAGCCCTAACATGAGAAATTTGAAAACTTAGAAGCCCTCAGCAAACGACTACGCCTTTGCATCCTAAAACGAGTAAATCACTAGAGGCATCGCTCCATGTGACTGCCCCTATAACATAATACTGTTTTTTTTTTTATATATATAGTTTTTTTGAGTCGCAAGTGCTGAATTCACCTCAACTCGAAGCTTAATTAAGGGTTTCCAACAAGCTTTGCTTTGAGTATATATGTATAAATGCAGCATCTACATATTTTATTGATGAACAGAATATTTGTCCAACCACAGCCTACCTTGCTCATCTACACACACAATCATATCATTTAGCAATGAAATATATGAGATACATCTTACTGCAATTAGAAACCTCAAGATTTTGATATAATTTTCATTTGGTCATTGGGGTTCGGATCTTATCCATTATTTTTTTATTTATTATTTTTCAATATATTTATCATTACCATTCGTACGTGTAAGATCTACTCATGGATTATAAAAATTATGTTTGTTAACTAAGATTAAAGTTGTATCGAATAGAAATGAACTGAAATATAATGGAATGGAATGGAAGGAAACGAACCTGCGCCTAATTTATATAGTTTAGCCGACTTAGTGCGTTTGGTCTAGCTTTGAAGTAGCCCTTTCATTCCCAAAAAAAAAAAAGAATAATAAAGATGGTCAATGGGGGATTGGAAAATATAAAAAAATAAAACCTAATAATGTTCAAATTTGTGATTTGTTAAAGAAGTTAAAGTAATGAGATTTTAATAGATAAGATCAATTTCAATGAAATTTTTGAATGGAAAAAATCGTATTGATTATTTTAAATAATATATCTTCACAATAAGCTTTATTTTGTAGTCTAGTCTGTACCCAAAATAAATTTTTAAAAAAATTGTATTCTAAGGTTCTAACACCAGCACATGAGGCCTCAAAAAGGAAATCCCTTTTCAAATATGGGTTTTGCCCAACCCATCTACTGGCCATGCTTCAGGACTACCATGAACTTGTACAAGTCTAATTACGAAGTTTTCATCATTTTTTAATATCTTAATGCAACCAACACATCCATTAATAGTAAACCTGTCAATTGGACGAATCGAATTGAATTTGAATTGAATTATTTCAGGTTGAATTTGCATTAGATTATTTCGAATTCGAGTTATTTTAAATCTAGATCATTCGGATGTAAACCTATCAATTGAACGAGTCGCAAAATCTAAATCGAATTATTTCGAGTTGGATTTAAATCAAATCATTTCGAATTCGAGTTATTTTGAATCTAAATCATTTCAAGTTGGACAGATTCAAATTGTTAACTTTTTCTGATCAAATTAGTTTTTCGGATCAAAATTGACAAGTCTAAATAATAGTAACGATGGAAAATATCCCAATTGACAATAACCAATTAAAGCCATCAAAGTATAAAAGACCTCCAAGCAATACACAACAATCAGGGTCTCTGATAGACGACATGCATGGCAGGATATGTGAGCCAAGTCCCCAGCAGCATTGTTCACAGTAATTTCTCATTTCTAATTAAATCCAGTACACTATATTAAAGCTAGAAAAATCAGGATAAAGGGACAGATTATATCAGCCTAATTATCTCGTACAACAGACATTAACAAGTTTCTTTTTTTTTTTTTTAACCTAATCAGAAATCTCGTCCAGGAATACACAGCCAAAAAGAAACGGAGAACATATACCATGTAGCACATAAAACTACAGCTCGGTTCCTGAAGCCTTCCTCAACTGATTTTCATTTCGGATCAAACTTGTCTCCCATGAAAACGGACTGCGTTTGTGGGTAGGAGGCACTTATGCTCGAATCTAATATCTGGTGCGGAAGTACCATCTCCGGTTTAGCAAATGCTGCTGCAGCCATGCTCACCCGTTGCTTCTTCTTCCTCGACCTCTCCCTCTTAGGACTCCCTGCTGCTGGGGAACTGACATGGCAACCGGAATCTGGGGTCAAAGGCTCATGGTGAGACGAGAAAGACTCGTCAACAGAGTGGCTCTTGGCAGGAGCTCCTTCTTTGGCAGCCTTGTCCTCTAGAGGAGATTCTGAAGTTGGGGCTGGAGTTGCAGGGTCAGTCTTCTTGTCAGATTCCAGGCCGCCATTGTCACCCAATACTGGGATTGAAGTTCCTGAGCCAGGTGCTTCTGCAAGGACTCCACTAACACGTTGCTCTTCAATAATTTTCTTTAAATACTTTCCTTGAGCCTCTATCCGCAACTGTAGCTGTCTCTGCACCTGTTGTACGTATATCACAGGTATGGAAGCAAATTTCAGGTTTAGTAAGA
Organism: Fremontodendron californicum; assembly: GCA_030761205.1. Lineage (NCBI taxonomy): Eukaryota > Viridiplantae > Streptophyta > Magnoliopsida > Malvales > Malvaceae > Fremontodendron > Fremontodendron californicum. Next base: position 3,785,634 of record JAULJL010000042.1, read on the forward strand.
GCTTACAAATCTGTCTTTTGGGAAAACTCAACAAGTAAATGGAACACCTGTAACTTCAAGCCTGTGTCTAATATGTTCACTGCACATAAATATAGCAAATTGTTCCAGTTTCATATAGAATACAGTTATGTTGTTCTGACTCTTCATTTTTCTTAAAGTGTCTGTGTACGACGCATATTAAGTGATGAAAGAATAATAATTATACTAAGAAACCAAGTACAGATAGATTGGTCAAACCTCATTGACCTTTCTAGTAATTAGAGGTCATGACTCGTTGTTAGATGACAATCATGATACATACCTATATCCGACACTCACATCCGAGAGGTATACAGAGAAAATGAATGTTGTTGACACTCAATACCATGCTACTTTGAGTAGCAAGCAAAGCCCAATAATAACATAATAACCAAATTAATATTAAATTTGCATTGAGAATACATGCCTCCAATTGTTCATGCAAGCGCTTTTGCACCTCCATCTGCAACTTTAGAGCTTCAGTAATTTGCATGCCACTGCAAACAGAAGGGGAAAAAAAATTCTTCAACTCTATGCATTTCAAGTTGATCAATCCATTTAAGATGACGATATATTTTCATCATTTAAAGAATACAATCCTTTCTCGGATGTATAAGACCTTGGGTTTTATCCATTGGTGGGATAAAAAACGAAATTATTAAAATATCCATTTTGATTTTTGATTTTCGACACAAGGCATAGTAACTAGAGGTGGCAGCAGGTAATGTGCCTCCTACTTTTGAACTATTCAAAACAAACAAGAATTGAGGTACTCAAGCCTGTCAGCCAATATTCAACTAAATACCTGAACCACATATTTAGATGAGAAAGATTTGCGCACCCAACTCCAAAACTATAATTTCAATGAACATTAGTCTTGGGAATTTTATTAATCATTAACTAGAAATATTTGATTATATTGAACAATTCATAACTTTAACAAGTAATCTACTAACTTCAGGAAATAGAGAAATAAAAATGAAATATTACAACTAAAATTTTCTTACAACGTTTAATAGCGGTTTGGGACAACAGGCAACCTAAAGTCAGTACACAAACCCAATTTAGATTATCATTTGACTTTACCTCTTTCAGGTTAGATGGTGTCCAGTGTCCGGATAACAGTATCCTTTTTCCATCCCTAAGATTATTTAGCAACTTTCATATGATTGACAGTTTCCAGCACGTTATCTTTATTCCAGCAGGCCTTAAGGATTTTTTATGCATGTAAATATGAACTCTTCCATCTTAAACTTCAAGAAACATGTTGAAACTAGCCAGAACTATTCTGACAATTGGTGACTATATATGGAAAAGGATATTTTTAAAAAAATGAAAAATGAAAAAGCAGCAGCTTCACTTACGATGAACCATCCAAATTAGAGAGCATATCCCCAGTTTCTTTCTTGTCAGGCATTTTACCTTCATTAACAAATAGAATAAACAAGCAATATCAAGAAGAAAAGTTTTGTAAAAAGAACTCGAGTTATAATGAACTTGAAGATTTGGACGCAGAATGAAGAATAAACTTAAGGGTCGACAACAATTTTAACAACACCAGTTAATGTCTACATAAAAAATAAAAATTAATAAAAGAAACAGATAAACATACCATCAGAAGAAGAATCAGGGAGATATTTCGCAAGTCGATATTTCTGGATGCATCAGAAAAGTAGAGTCAACAAAAGCCATAGACGATACATGAGCCACTCAACACAAACCCCACTCTCCCTGCCCCAATACAGTTCTTCATTAGGTTGAAAAAAGAATTATATACCTGTAAATGGCTTTTGACATGGTATATTGTCAAACCCTGCACACCCATGACTCTCAGAACTCCTTTTGGTGTAGCTCCTAAGAAGGGAAAAAAGAAAGAAACTTGCTCACCATTATACACTTTTTCCATATAAAACGTGAAAATTTTAAGGTATTTAAAATTTCTGCATAAACATGTCCATTAAAAAATAAAGCCACCATGGCACCAAAATATTTAAGTTTCCAGGCATTTAGAGAATTAGTTTTCCTTCTTTCTAAAATATCTTACTACATTAATCTTGCACCAAAATAAAGGCAGCACCATTTCCAACCTTTAGCAAATCATTTTTTTTTTTTTGATCTAATGGCCAACCTAGTCAATTACAAGCACATAAAAAGCCAGGCTAAGAATTAATTATTAGCTAGGGTGATCATTGACGAGACTCACGATCTGGCCCGCCAAGTTGAGCTACAGCATCAACAAAACGGTCATGAAGCTCATGTGTCCAGCGCAATCGTTGCTTTGATGCAAGATTAGGGTTGTTGGTGAGGCTGTTTCCTCCACTTATGGGGTCCATTGTGCTAGCACCACAATCTAAATGCTGACCATGAACTAATGAGTTGTTGCGGACTAAACTTGAACCTGGAACAGTTTTTGGTTGATACATTGGCCGTTCATCTACAAAAAATGGGGAGTAAAAAGACTCATAAAGAGCATAATAAATGGAAAGTGCTGATAGAAACCATATTAAGAAAAAACCAAACGCATCATAGATGCGATTTTCACTGTCTCACAGAAGAAAGAGGAATGGTGAGGAAAGCATGAATGGAAGGATTATTAGCTATGTTGCTCCGACTCTTCATTTTTCTTGAAGTACCCATGTCCGACACCCGTGTCCGACCCATATTTGGACATGGGTATAGGGATATGACCCTCCAAATACATGGAAAAACTTAGAAAAACTGAACATACCCGTGTCGGACATATACCCGTATCCGACACTCACACCCGAGTCCGAGTAACATAGATTATTAGCCCCATTAGCCAACCAACCCCATACATGCTTCGTCTTCTTCTTCTCTTTTTATTATTTTAGTGTTTTGCTCGAGAGTGCCCTAAAGACACTTTGCAAGGTTACTATTTAAAGAAATATCATCATTAAATGCATTTAGAACCATCAAATTATATGTCAACTGTTGCAGTTAATATGGAAATATTTCCATGATATCACCTTTATAGCAGTTGCTAGCAAAACCCTTATTATCATTATACTTATGATAATGAATGAAACCAAAGAATTCATAATTAGCAAGACCATGGTTGAAATCAAATGTAAAAGTAAAGGCACAACTAGAGCAAGCTGTGAAAAGTCACAACTTTCTAATTGATCAAAATATATCCTCTAAAAATACATAATAGAGTAGGGGAACCATAATCTCCTTGCAATCAGAATCAATACAAAATTGCCATTGCCATAAGCACTGAGTTTTCCTTATAATACACTAACATTGCATATAATTCTCAGTTTTTGCTTTTCCTGATGCAACAGAGAGCCCTGCATCTCAAACCTAAAATTTCTACCTAAACTTTTTCCAACCATCGAGCCAAACCGTAATCTTAAACAAACCACTACCGGAATATATGTAATATAACCCATAAAACCGTCTAAAAGTTTTTGAAGCTAGCTCAAAGAAATCTAGGAAGTGGAGATGTTAAATAGAAATGAAAAATTAAAATTGTTTCCCCATTGTAAGCAAAGATTCGCACAAACATCTTTCAGTCTATCACTTATGTACCTGAGTTCTCCTTCTAATAATGATATGCATATTGGAACTGTCATAAACTAAAGATTTCAATCACTTGGCATGCACAATTTTTTGTCCAGCGAAATCAGCATTTATAACAGTAATTAAACAAAGAAATGGTAAAAGATAGTTGCATACCTATTTAAAAAACTTCAGTATGAATCAACCAAAGGCAGTAAAAAAAAAAAAAAGCCTTCTATGTCTAATTTTTAGTTGGTGGGGATTTAACAATTTTTTATACGATGCGTAAACACGAACACGTTTAATAAATATGAAAACAATGTAATACACGTCACAACACATTAAACACGATTAATACAGCATGTTTAATACACGTATCATATTCATGTTTAATATTTTGATACATTTAATCATTTTTGTTGTGTTTATGTCTATATGGCTGACACGGGAAAAAACACGAGATACAACACACATACACAGATTGCCAAGTCTAGAGAATGGGGTGATGGGCATTCTTTATTTTTGAAAAACAGGCAACTTTAGCTTTGGGCTGCAATAAAAACAAAGAATTCTAAAAATCATAAAATCTTTGTAAAACATCCCTCTTGCAATCTAAAGGGAAAATAAATATATGTAGAATAAGATATAAAACATGAAAAGGACTAGCCTGAGGAAGGCATAAGCAGCCGTATATAATATTAGCAGTTTATAAGAAGGAAAAATATGGTAAAATGTCTCCACTATCATAGTATTAACCCTGTCCCTATGAGTGAAATGAGAATTAGAAATATGAAAGAGCAATTAAGATACAAGAGGCAGAAAGAAAAACTGCAGTGCCTAAGTTGTACAAATAGAAAGGGGGTGTGGAGCTGATTAATATTGTAGAACTGAAATGAGAATATGCATAGTATACAATACAATACAATACAAGTGAAGAAAAAAGAGGGTTTTTGTTTGTTTTTCTCCTTAGGCCACAAAAGAGAAGATCTGCAATCCTCTATCCTTTAAAACCCCAAATTATGAACAAATTACAGGCTAAACAAATATAATTCCTAATTCTATTCCATTCTATCAATCAAAAAAAAAAAAAAAACCATCTCTAAACCAATTGGGAGTATAGAAATTAGAAAGAAGAAGGGCAGCGATTAAGATGTTTGACATAGAAATTAGGGTTATGTGTATAAAAAATGGAAAGAAAGAGGAATTGGAAACAATTGACCGATCAGTTTTCATTTTTGTAATTAAAAATACATGGGTAATGAAAGGCAGAAGAAGCTGAGAAGAGGAAGTAAAACCAAAATCGAAAAAGGAAAAAGAAAAAGAAGAATAGAAAGTTGTTGAAGAAGAAGAAGAAGAAGAAGCTAAAGTTTGAAGAGAGGGGAAAGAGGAAAGCGTACCAGAAGCAGATCTATGAGCATCCCATAACTTCAAATTTTAGTGTTTTTTCATAAAAAAACAGAACAATAATCTACCAATATTTGGAGCCCAAAATCAAAGCCAAACAAAAAGTCCAAAGACGCAGAGCAGACGCTTGTAGTTTCTCAGACACACCACCGGCCAAGCCACAACAACAACCACGATTTTTGCTTTCTTTTCCTGCTTTTTTTTTTTCTTTTTTTCTTTTTATGCTAAAATACTATTAGTATATATATAACTAGTATGTTAAGTATCTCTGTATTTCACTTTCTTATATTATATATATATATATATATATTGAATTTCCGTATAATATTGATATTTTAACAGAAAAATTATTAAATTTAACAATATAATAGCATTCATTATTTACATAAAATTTTGAATCTAATCTATATCATATAGATCAATTATATTGTTTTTTATATATTTAACGATTAAATTTTTACAACCAATAAATAATTAAATATTTTTAATTTATTCAAAATTTAATCAACATTATTTACATTTATAAAATATGAAATTTAATAATTAAATTAAAATATATAAATATATAAAAATTTATAAAAACATATAAAATTAAATAATTAATATATATATTAATATAAGTTAATTTTTTTCCATATATATTTACAATGTTTTTCTACTTTTTATACCATTTTAGATTTTTAGCAAACTCTTCGTCATCGTATAATAATATTTTGTTGACCATTTAATTTGTGGCCTTTACTTACTTACTCTTTGACATGTAGCGACCGGCCTTCCACGGAATCTACCCACTTATATTCCGCCCCCGAATGATTTATTCCGGCAATTTCTGTCGTTTTCGTCTTTAATTGTTATGCGAATGAATGAATGAACGAATGATGATATCAATTTTTATATCGCTTTTGGATTTTCTCCGCCCCGTCTTTTCTCTTTCATCTTAATCACCACCACCATAGCATAGCATAACTTTTTCTAATCTTATATTATTAGGAAGTAGATTTATCAATTAGGCCCATTAAGTTGATTTTGAATCGGATCAATTCGGATTGATTCAATTCAAATTTTAAAATTTTCGTGTTATTTTCAAATTCAAATTATATATAATTTGAATTATTTCGAGTTCAATATTATTTTAAATTCGTGTCATCTTAATCACCACCATAGCATGACTTTCTAGCCTTATAACTAAAAAGATCTCCTACAACTTTGACTCATTCAACAATTCCATCCTTTGCTATCAGCTTTAGGGATGGCAATGGAGCGGGACGAGAACGAATTTTGCAGTATCCGTCCTCGCCTCACCATAGCACTGCTCTGACCCCGTCTCCCGTCCCGTCGTGGATGTTGAAATTTCAATACTACTACCACCTCCATGGATGTCGGTTATATCCATAACCGTCCCGTCTCGCTCCGTCCCATTCGATATTTATTAATTATTTTTATTTTTTTCAAATAATAAAATATTGTAAAAAAAATTTAAATATAAATTCAATATAAACATGTTTCTAATCTAGGAAAAGAAAAAAGTAAAGTATTAGGTTTAGGTTTTTAAAAAGAAAAAGAAAAATAATAAGTTTAATTATATTATTATATATTTTTTTTAAAATTAAATATTTAAGAATAAAACTGTAATTTCAGTATTTGGGACGGACGGTGCGGAGCAAGCAATTACCACAATTGCTCTATCCCCGCCTTTCAAACAAAAAAAATCGCATCGCCTCGCTCCGCCTCCATTGCTAAAAAAAAAAAAACTCTTCATTCGGATCGGTTCAAAATTCATCGGTCGAATCGGATTTTACCATCCCTCATAAGCTCCTTATCCCTCAACACTGCTGGACGCTCTGCTTTCTGCTCAGACTTCTGACCTCCATGGATCCCTACGTGATCTTCCCGCTATATTTTGGGAAACAACTAATGTTTTGCAGTCTTCAACTTCACTGCACAACCAAAATTTCACATTATCCTACAAGCCCCCCTCTCAAGTTCATATTGAAAACCAAGAATACACAACCATTCGATGTTTGGACTTCAAAGATCACCTCAATTTCCAATAAAATCATCACAAGTCAATATGTTTTAAGAGATTATGCTAAACATCCAGCCTGAATTAATTGATAATAAGTGAAGAAATCCATCAAAGGCAATTCAGGATATAATATAACACCACTTTAACAAGTCCCATCACATAACAAACTCGAAAGAACCTACAGACAGACAGGAGTAGTAACATGCAAGAACAACAGACAGGAGTAGATGGAAACAGATGAGTCTACCACATAACAAACTCGAAAGAACCTACAGACAGACAGGAGTAGTAACATGCAAGAACAACAGAACAGAACCTGAACTAACTCTGATATCATGTTAACCAATTGACAATAGGTGAAAAAGATATCCAACTTGAATATAAGACTACAGTCAACCGATACGGGAGACTAAATGTTTGATATTTAGGTGCATAAGCAACTTGGATTTACAATTTTGAGACAAAGCTTGGATTTCCGGTCAACTCAGTGGACAGACGAATAGATGAGCATTTTTACACTTGATAGTGTAATAAGTTTAGCAAACAGAAGAAAATCATCACTCATTTTACATATCTCTACAACATGCCATATCCAGATCCAGAGTTACCCTTGGGGATTAACCCTGGCATCACCCCAGATTGTTGACTCCAAATTCAGCATCTTTTTCTTCCCTTCAAGAGGAGATCCTTCCATTGTCAATCCTCCTGGACTCTCGTATGAAGTTAGGCAGCTTTCAGTCGAACCATCAGCCCTCTGAGAAAGCAGACCGGATGGCATTTCTTCTTCTTGGCCGCATGCATTGACCACCTCAGCAGATTGGGAGGAGTAAAATCCAAGTGGATCAACACAATAATTTCTCACCATCTTACTACCAAATTCCAGGTTATCTGTTTCCATAACTGCACCACTTCCAATAAAATGATCAGCAAGCATCTTACAAGCTCTCTCAAGCATGGCCATATATTTTCGTTCTGCATCCTGGCGAATCTGCAAGTGCTTTTCGGCCTATACAAGACAATATATATAATAAATTAGCCAGCTTGAGAATATGGACTTGACACTCTGATCTGGAGGGTTCTATCAAAAATATTGAGTAGGGCTTTTCCCACTATCAATCAATTACTGTGTTGAGCCTCATAACAAGTTTCTCCTGACCTACGTAACTCCAACTCTTCATTTTCCCTCAAGTATCCATGTCCGACACATATTCGGAAATGGGTATGGAGGTACGATCCTTCAAATATATGAAAAACTTAGAAAAAATTGAGCATACCCGTGTCGCACACAGACACATACCCGTATCCGACACTTAGTCCCGAGTCCGAGTAACATAGCTCCAGACAACAGTCACAAGCTCAGAGATAAATATAGAATTGCATGAAAATCCAGAACACTTTTGATTCCTTCATAGCCACATTCACAAAAGAGAAAAGTACTACAAGAGGGAGAAAAATTACCTCAACTTGCAAATGTAATTTACTCTGTACTTCCATCTGTGCCCTTAATGCCTCCCTCACCTCATAACCCCTGCACATAAAATTCATTTCCTCCCAGAACTAAGCTTAAGATTTGAAATCCTAGCAATGAAACTGAAGGAAAAACCAGAATTTCCAGACAAAAGATGAAAATTCTCACTCATTCATGTCAGAAGCTGGCAAGTTTAGGGTGGAATTATTAGTTCCAGGGCTTTCTAAAAGATATGAAGCTGATATGCCTTCATGAAAATCAGAAAAGAAAATTCAGTCTGAAATAAATACCTATAACATGATTACCTTATAAATTATTACCAGAATACATATCCCATCCAATTTAAATCAGTCACCAAAAAATGTTAGTTCACTTGTAAATCTGAAAGAGATAGACAGAAATTAAATCATTTGGAGAAAGAAACTTCAAATTAAGATTCAAGTTAGCCAAGTTCATTTATAGTAGCACAGACACTATTAGTAAGAAAGAAAAAAGAGTAACCTACCATCTTTTGGTCCCTCACCCATATCCTTCCCCGATTGCTTACCTAACCTGTATTTCTGTAATACAGTGAAAATACCACAGGATAATATATCCATAAGAGAATCATTTTAGACACAAAGCTCCGAGTTTGTAATTTTTCTAACAAGGTAAAGATTGACAAGAATGAAGAAACCTGGAGGTGACTCTTTAAATGAAAAAGAGTTAATCCTTTCACATTCATTGTCCGCATGATAGCCTTTGGTGTAGCTTCTGCAGTAGTTATGCATAATCAGAAGAAATAATAGCGAGATGGTGTAAAATGCTGAATTAATTTCAATTATGATCAGCCAAAAAAACAAAAGACTAGCATAAAAACATAGGCCAAAGCGGATACTCAAGAAGAGCAACAGTTTACCACATAGCTAAGCATGGAATATTCCGACAAGATAATGCATGTGTGAAAATAATATGACAAGGACAACATACATAAGACTAACAAGCATAAACACTGATTGACATTTCTTGGTCTTTAATTGGAGAAAAAGAAAGGAAAAAAAAAAAGAAGAGAAAAGCTACAACCTTCTATGTTACTCCGACTCTTCATTTTCTTTGAAGTACCCGTGTCCGACACTCGTGTCCGACACATATTAGGACATGAGTATGGAGGTACGATCCTCCAAATATATGGAAAAACTTAGAAAAAATTGATCGTACCTGTATCCAACACTCACCCTCAAGTCCGAGTAACATAGACAGCCTTGTTCAGAGAAAAGATAGGAAATTGGGATTTGAATAACTGAAACAATCAAGAAAATTAGAGACGCAGAAGGTAAGCCTGCTTATAGCAAACCTAAAATCCCACACAACAGACACAAGCACAACATTAAGATTTTTTTTATCTTTTTAAATATAAGACAAGTCAAGTATTTTATCCTTGACTATTCATTTCGTTTCTGTTAGATGCTGCCCACAGGCAATTAAGAAACCATTTTCTGACAACTAAACAAAGACATATGTTACCTGTTGTACCCTTAACTCCCCCATCCCACCCCTGGCCCTACTATTTTCCTAATTTTTATGTGTCACGAGCCCAATTACAGAGCATTTTCCAGCCATTCATTCTTCTCATAAACATATTTATATTGGTAAAGAGCAACATGTGTTCCTCTTCTCTTTGTTCTGTATTTATGACGAGCAACATGTCTTTTTCTTCTATCATCTGCATATATAAAATAACAATACACAGGTATCGGCCTGTAGAAAACCCATTATGGTACAAACGGGTAGACTTATTAGCTATGAAGCACGGACACTCCTGTTAGGAGAGTGTCCAATCGGACACATGTCTGGCACGGACACGGCTCTGACACGGAAAAATACATGTTAGACACGCAAGGACATGTTAAAAAATAAATAAAAATTGAACACGGTCAAAACATTATCAAGACATGGCAGGACACGTCCGGACACGGCTGGACACATGATGAAGGTTTTTTTTTTTTTTGTATTTTTTCTCCCAAATATGAAATCAACAATAAGCAAAAGCTCATATCTTAAATAAGTCAAATACTTGAAATTCATAAAGAAAAAATGAAAACAGAGAGAGAAACAATAAGAATAGAGAGTTAAATGCTAAAAAGAGTCGTAGTAGAAAGCCATGTATCAATTTAAATATGTTACAGGGATTGAGAAAAAGAGAAAGAAAACAGTGGCGGACCAAAAAGTATGAAAAGAATTTTCTTGTTGAGTAATTTAGAGTATCTTAATTTAAGATCCTTCGGCCTCTGAGTTTGAGCTATTTGGTCTTAATAGATTTTTAAGATATATGTTTTTAAATTCAAAATTGATTTAAAAAATTAAAAAGCTATTTGCATGTTAATATTTGATTGAAAAGTATCAATTTTACATTTTTATTGTATACTATTATATAAAAAAAAATACTTTTTATTACCGTGTCCTGTCGTACCTTATGTTAATTTTTTAGAAATTCTCGTATTGCCGTGTCCGTATTGTCATACCCGTATTATGTGTCCATACTTCCTAGCTTATCAATTTCAGGGGAAATATACCCATGTTGGCAACCAAGATAGTGACAACCATGTGATGAACTGTCCTGCTCTGAAGCACTGGCATGACTGACATATTGCTGGTAATATTGGAAGAATTATTGTTATTATTATTCTAGTAATTATTATTTTAATTAGAGACCTTATAAGAAATAGTGCACAACTTAAAATTCATATGCTTCCTACTCCTAGTTGTTCCTCAAAATCAAACCAAACCAAATCAATAAACCTTAATTCTAATATATTTAGGGTCAGCTACAAAAATCAAGACATAGAAAAATTTATGTGGGGTCACATACATGAATCCTAGTCCTTCAATCATTCCTATCACCTGTCATCCTCTCTTCAAGTTCTTATAACTTCACACCATCTGTTATCACCTCCACTCATGTCTTCTTTATCTCTCCTTCAACCTTTTACATTTTATAACGTCAATTTGCTCCATACTTCTAACAATAGCATCTCCCGATCTGCGTCTTATGTGACCAAACCACCATAATCAGTTTTCTATCAACTTATCTTCTATAAGAGCTATCCCAATTTGTAGACCAATATACTCATTTCTAACTCTATCCTTCCTAATTTTACCGTATTGCGAGGAACTTGGATCTTACACTAGAATAAGTTGTGCAATGCCAAATTGAATTTTAGCCCAAATCGAGTTTGTTCTAAAAAAATAGTCTTTTTAACCTTGTTTCTGCAAAACCACAATTTTTTTAAACCATCATTTTGCGACCCAACTACAAAGGTAAATTAAGTTTTTAATTCAGCTTCAAAGTCAATTCGCCTACAAGTCTCGAGAGAAAGCAAAAGTAGTAGCAGATAATCACAAATGTCCTGCATTCATGAAAACAGCCAGCCACCCAATGCCTCTAGCCTTCTAGCACCACCACAATCACAATTCACAATCAAGAAGTAAAAAAATTTAAAAAAATAATGTCCATGGAGAAGCAAGATACGTGTATTGTTCTTATTTCTTAATGTTGCATCAAGCAGCAAATAAAAATGGTGCAAAATGTAAAATTAGAGCGAGTAAGAAATATAATAAAGCAAATTGAAAATTTTAAAAATAAAATAAAATAAAAGGGAAGCTAAAATGTTGATGAAGAAAAACCCAGAAAGAGATAGTAAGATTTTTAAAGAAGAAAATGCAATAAATAAAGGGAGATCGAAAATCGTACTATTGGGGCCGCCAAGTTGAGTGACGGCATCGATGAATCGGTCGTGGAGATCTGCAGTCCAACGGAGACGAGGCTTGGGATCAGAAGTCAAGACGAGGTAAGGCTCTCCTAGACCTCCTTTGTGATTCAGATTATTAAGCATTTCTTCCTGCTGCTGCTGATGAAGATGGGCTTGGAGCCTTGGATGATACATATCCATTCTCTTCCTTCTTCTTTTTACTCTAACAAGTATAGCATCCCAATCCCCCCCACCAAATCCAGCGATTTCGCTATTTCACAACTGAAGACGAACAAACTACTTTGCCTCCTGCTCAGCTCTGCCCGGTGCCCACTGACGAGTGAGTGTAAGGCGTAAGAGGAAAAGGAAAAGGAAAAGGAAAACAAAGGATTTGAACCAAATGGTCAAAATAAACCACCCAACCTGCTGGACGCTGGCTGTTGCTCCTACGCCCTTCACAATTTATCCATTTTCAACTTTCCACAAACTTATTTAGCATATGTTTTATTGTAAATAAAAAATTTTGAATTTTACTGTTAAAATTATAATTTGACAACTTAAATTAAAAAATCAAAAAAATAAAATTTTTACAATTTTGAAACTGATTTTTAATTAAATAATTTTATTAACCTTGTATCTTTAATTTTTTATAATTTTAAATATATTTTTTTAAATTTAATTTTTAATAATATTTTTTTATAATAATGTCAAACATTTAAAAAATTTTAAATTATATTTTTTCACTATACTTTTTAAATATAATTTTTTTCAATCCAAATTTTTTTCAATAATAATATTAAATTAACCTTTATAGTTTCCCTTCATAATTCTATTTTACTTCGTTCTTCTTTTTTCTCATAAATTACATTAAAAAAACTCTAAAAAATATAAACATTTAATTTATTTACGGGATAAAAGAAAAATTCTCATTCTATTTATGTGTCCAAATTTATCATTAATCTTTTAATTATTATTAATTTTATCATCATATATTTTTTACTTTTAGAATAAATTTATCACACTACTTCTAATTTTGATATAAATTTAGTTAAAATGTAATAGTTACAGAATATTCTATAAAATATTTCATTAAAATTTGTTTTACAATTTAAAAATTGAAAATGAGAAAAATACTATTATGAAACTAAATTTTGAAATTTTGTTTTCTTTTATTGTTTTATAATAACATTTTTTACAAAATATAATGTCAAAATTTTTTATTTTCTTCTTTTATCATGATATTTTTTACTAAATGTAATGTCACATCATATTTTTTTCAATTAGATTTGTTTTTGGTTTCCTATCTTGTCAGTTTCAAGACTTATTTTATTATTATAAAACCGTTTCTAAAAAATATCATATGAAAAATTTTTCAATTGTTACATCTTGATTAAATTTATTTTAAAAAATAAAACTATAGTGATAAAATTTATCTAAAGTTAAATTTATTCCAAAAAATAAAACTATACTGATTTAAAAAATATATATATATTCAAAACTATATGCTTTACCCTTTCATATGTTTTTTTCCCCTTAAGAAAGCACCATACCAAATAATGACCACCAATTAACCAAATTAATGGTGGCTAACTTAGGATGGATTAAGTAATTTTTTGTTACATAATCAACCACAAAAAGTGGAGCATGAATCTATAATTTGAGGCACGTTTGGTGCATAGGATGATAGGATAATTATTTTATTTCATTTTTAGTATGCATCTAAAGCAAGGGATTGGCTTGTAAGTAGAGGTGTTCATGGATCGGTCATTGTTCGGGAAAAAAATTCCTTGTTCAAGTCCATTTTGAATCGGGTTCGGACCGGCCAGTAAATCCATTTCACTGTTCATAAATTATTAAAATATTAAAAAAATATTTTTATATTTTTTATACTTAAATTTAAATAAAAATATTTTTAATTATTGAATAGTAATTCGGATCGGGCCGATCTGAATTACAAATATTCTTACCGAAATCCTGTTGGATATCAATGGTTTAATTTTGTGTATAAATACGGAATACGTATATCAATACGTAGATTATCGTAAGTAGATACACGGTGTATATTTAATATACACAATTGATATCAATATTGAATGAGAAATTGGTCTCATAAACACCCACTTGAAGAGGAAGAAAGCTGGTTGATGTTTGTGTATAGTATGGAATCCCACATAGAACAAAGAATGACTTAAGCTTGTAATTTATATAGGATTAGGTTTCAAGTTGGGTTGGGCCCCAAGGGGCACCCAAGTTTTTTGTGAAAGGTGAGGACCTACACAAAAATGGGCTACTACACACACGCGCCGTCAAGCAGGGCTAGGTCGGGTTTGGGTCAGTAATTAAATTTTTACTACCCAACCGATTCGTTTTTTTCGATCTAAACCGAACCGATATTGCCCTTCCTACCAAGTGACTGTTCAGACCGAACCGAACCGCCAACCTACCAAGAGGCCTGTCTGATTGAGACATGTCTGTTTGGACCAAACCGAACAGTTTGGTTCTTTTCCTAATGACACAACTTTTGTCCGAACGATTTTTTCAACGGGTGTATCTTGTCCGAACAGGTTTATGATTTTCTATATAAACCCAAGATCAGTGTTTGTTTATATACTGAAAAATTCCAAAAACATTTTCTTCTTCTTGCTCTCAGTTTTTATTGTCTTGTGAGAGACCAACATTTTTTCTGGTTCGCTCTGTTGCTTCGAGTGTGCTCTCGACAGTAACGTAATCGAGGAGGCCTGGGAGACGAATTGCATTATACTATAAGCACCTGATAGACATGCAATAATCGTCTTAAAGTCAGAGTTTCAATATTGACTTGATTCTTATGTTCCACCGAAACTATTCGTATATGTCTATTCGTATATTCGAATATTTAATATATACTGTTATCCAATTCAAATTGTTCTTTATATTTTCGTATATATGCAATAATGAATACACTAGGAACAACAATCCCGACCCAAGCCAAATCGAACTTGTCGAATCGAACAAACTACCAGACCTTTGAGCAGATTTGCTTGCAAGAAGGATTAATCATCCTCTAGGTATAGGATGATTCAGGCTCCATTTGAATGGGCGGTGAGATTGGCTCCGTTAGATTAAAAACAACGATAGAGGTGAGATTAATTACTTTAGCGGTGAGATTAAAATCAGCGGTGGGATATGTGTTTGGATGCAAATGCAGCGGTGACGGTGAGATGAATTATAGTGAAAAAGAAAAATGACCATTAAAGACATTAGATTAAAATATACATATAATAAAATTTTAAATTATTTATTATTTATGAAATTAATAAATAATTAAAAATTACTAAATCATTTTTTATAAAATAATAGTTTTTTTCATAAATAATTGAAAATTAATAAAAAAATAGTAATATACCAATTAATTTTTAAAAAAATTAATAAGAATATATTATTTACACAAACTGAAAATTAAAAAAGTAATATTCAATTATTTATTATTTTTATGTATTTATTTATGTAATACGAGTTAATTAAAATAAATAATTTAGTTTTATTCACTTACTAAATTTACAATTTATTGTTTATAATTTATTCAATTTTTAGTTATTTATTATATAATTACAAAATATTATTTATTCTATTAAGTTAAAAAGTTATTTAAAAGTTTTTAATTAAAAAACTATAAAATAATAGAAAATAAATGATTAAAATATCACTACAGACTACAGTATAACTATAAAGACAAAAAAAAAAAGTAAGGGTTTTTTGGGAAAAAAATGGGTGCGGTGGAGGAAGGGATTTCCACCAGACCCTTCCCCCTCCAGTCTACAATCGGGGGTTCAGTACCTCGATTGTATCACTGCGATGATTTCCAAACATCACTAGCAGTGCGAATGGAGAAGAAGGTGTTTCATTCGCACCGCACCGAACTGCGAGTAAAACCAAATGGACCCTCAATCCTCCTAACATGGAGAGAATTATTTTGGGTAAATTTGAAAAATATATCATTAATAATACAATAATTGTTAAATGATATAATAAGTAAGAATTATTTAAAAAAAAGAAATGAAAAATAAAAAATTATTAAAAAAAAAATTATAAAGACAAAATTACTCATGATAAAAAAAATTCTCTTCCCTTCTCATCTTATTTTTTAAATATACTTTTTTAATTAAAAAAATATATTTTTAAAATATATTTTTTAATTTTAAAAATAAATATTTAAATATTTTTTTTAGTTTTTTTTAATTAAATTTTTTAAAAAATAATAAAAATAATATTTCTAAAATTACATTTTTTATTTTTAAAAACTTTTAAAATATAAATATTTAAATATTTTATTTTTAAAATTTATTTTCAATTAAAATTTTAAGAAAATGATATTTCCTTAATAGGAAGAGAAAGAAAAAATAGATTTTTTCATTAAAGACAATTTTATTTTTACAATATTTTTTTTAATAATTTTTAATTTTTTCTTAAATAATTCTAACATATTAGACCATTTAAAAATAAAGTGACTATTGATCACATATTTTTCAAATTAATCCGATTATTTTTAATATTTTCTTTACGCCCTTAAAAATTACCTTTTCAAATTGATACAAGTAATTAAGAAGATGATAAGTGTCATGTAATGATTGGTTAGTTAAAAGTATTATTTTTTCTTATTTTCTTATTTTTTTCATTTTGCTTTTCTTCATTCCCTCCATAGGCCACCACTGTCGGTCAGCTTCACGGTGGCTCTCAATTCTCAAGTGAGCCTCTCCAACTGAAGAGGGCACGGAGTGGAGCCTTCGACATCGAATCAACGTCGAGAGCAACTAGATTTGGCCTCTGCGTCATCTGCAGCTTCGGCTGTCGTGGGAGACCGACTAGGACTACATCCAGCCCTCTCCAATCGGCAACTAGCCCATTGCCGACGAGAGAATGAAAAAATAAAGAAAAAATAGCAAAAAAGTATTTTATTTTTAAATAATTATTTTTTGAAAAAAATCAATAACTTTTTTAAATCAATTTATTTTGAAAAAATATTTTTTGAAAATATTTCAATTATTTCTTTTAGCTAAAATAATAAAATAAAAAAAAAACCCTAAACTTTATCATTTTATTTAGATAAATCTCTATACTTTTATTATATCCAGATTAACCCTTAACTTTTAATTAGTACCTAAGTAAGCTCTTAACTTTTAACATGTACTCAAGTAAGCCCTTAACCTTTAATTTATACCTAAATAAATCCTTAACATAAATTAGACATATTCATAGATCGGACCGTGGCCTGGATTTTTTCTACCTTACCTAAGCCTAGTCCGAATCAGTATTCAAAAAAAAAAATTATTTTTACATTAATTTTTATAATTTAATTTAAATAAAAAATAAAATTTTAATGCATGAACAGTGATCCGGACTAGGCCAAACCGACTCAGATCACCAAAAATCATACCCAAGCCCGGCCCAATACAGATCGGGCCTACCGAGTTGAGCGGACTGCCCGACCCATGAGCAGATCTAACATAAATCAATTTTTCATTTGAAATAAAGGCTTATTTAAGTGCAAATCAAAGGATAAATACTTATTTAGGTACAATCAAAGGATCATAGTTTAGGGTTTTTTTAAAAATATTTTAGCTTTTTTTTTCTTTTCAAAAATCAATTTTTTGAACAAAAACCAAAATTATTTCTTAACTATAGAAATTATTATAAATTATATATTTTTAGTTAAAAAAATTGAATTATATTTATAACAAAAATTCTAAATTATATTTTCTTTAATTAAGGATAATTTTAACCCAAAAAAAAAAATCATCTCCTACTTATCTTACACATAAGAAAATGAAAAAATCATTTATCTTAACCCTTGTACACATTAAACACAAGATATGATGACATTATTTAAGACAATACTATACATAATTTTTTTTTTTGGGGGGATAAAAAAATGGAATTGCAAAACTTCTTATAAAAATACTTTTTCATATTAGAGTTTTAAGTTTTAACTAATAATATTTAAAAGTTAAATGTAATCATTTTCAATATAAAAGTCATTTTATAATATTTCATGATGAAAATAAATTTATACTCCCAAAACATCCTTTACCCATGCTATGCCCAAATAAATAAATAAAAATAAATACTCTCAAAATAGTCGTCTTATAATATTTCATGATTGTTGTGATTTTTCCAACTCAACCAACAATCAACAAACCCCTAAACCTCATCTAACCAATGATCAATTGACTCAATAAACAATGAACTTGAAGCATTGCACTTGCACCAATAAAATTAGATTACATATATTATATATATATATATATATATCTTAGATTTGGGGAAATAGGCAGTATATTAAAGATCTTTTGCACTGAGCATGAGCCATTGGATTGAATGATGAGGAGATCAGTGGTCCTAGATGACCAAAATCCCCATGGAAATGAATGAAATATGTCCATATCTACAGTAGGATTTTGGTAGGGGTTGATTCAGATTCAGAACCTGTAGCCATGCAAATGCTTAGCCCATCTTCTAGCCATGTAAGGATCATGGTAATCCCAATTCTCAACATTGCTGGTCCTTCCACCAACAATGGTGATAGCAGTGTCGATATCATCTGTTTCCCTTTTATCCGGCTCTATACTCACCATAGTTTCCCCTGTTTTCATGCATTCATCAGTTCCTCCCTCGACATAGCTATACCCAACAGAAACATGTAAACACTCACCCAAGTCCAACAAAATCCTTCTCTCTTCACCGCCTCTTAGATCCCCGAGCCTAATGATCCTGCCTTCCTCCCCAATTCTCAGTTGAATTTCTCTAATTACACCTCCCAACAACTGTGTTAGAAACTCTTCAAATTCATGCATGACAAAGCCATTCGAGGTGCCAAAGCCAAATCCCACATGAAACCGATGTATTGCAATAGGCAATTGCAAGTTCATGGCGTGGTATGATCTCGTTGGGCTATCAGACAAATGCAAGATGCAAGACTGTGGATTCTTATGAGCACGATCTTCGAGTATCTTTATCCCTTTCTTAAGCCCTTCAATTGGATCAGCTTGCCCCATGTAGAAAAGACGATCAATGACTTGTAAGGCTGTTCTCTTCCCATAGGATGTCATGCGCCTGAGAGGGAAGACACGGGCTGCAGCAGATGAGTATGTCACAATGGCCAAACGGTCAATTGGTCGGAGGGAGAATACCACTAATGCCATGGATTGTTTTAGAAGCCTCAAGTGCGGTCCATTTGGGCTTGCAATCAATACCATGTCTGTAGCTCGTGGTTGTGCCAGTTTTATGCAGAGATAGGCGGGTCTACTATTCGAGGAGGAGCACATGTAGGAAGGTGTTTGTCCAGTTGGTGGTTGCAAGTGTGAAGTTGATGAGGAGGAGCTGCTGAAGTGATGATGATGCTGATGGTTTGAGATGTGCACATTTCCCAGCATTTGCAAAGAAGATGAATGTGAACTAGGCTGATGCCGGAAGCAGCAGGGGTGAGTCAAAACTGTTGGTTGGAGGGGAATCAAAGCTAAATCAATACGGGGATGATTTTGTGTGTGGTCAGGCTCAATAGGGTCGTCATCATCATAGCGTGCTGAGCGAAGGAAGGAGCGTCTATGAACCCTGAAAGTGGCAATGGAATCGTCCAGTATACGAAAAACGGGGTCATTTTGGTTGCAAGAGAGTGAACATGGGGGTGGGTTTAAGTTGCGTGGCAACTGGGTCCAATGGGCACGGCAGATGGGGCAGGTGATGCTACCATGGCGAACATTGGAGGATATGCAGGAAAAATGGAATGCATGAGAACACTGGGCTGTAAATATAGCTTGTCCTGGGCTACTGCCAGAGCTGTAACTCAGAACCTCCAAGCATATTGCACACATGTTCTGCTGCAATGCATGAATAGTAGTATAAGAAATCTGTGATGAATGATCAAGAAATAAAATGATTAATGTTGCTATCATTCTCAAGGATCCTGGGGGATTTAAATTGCAGTCACGCATTTTCGTCGCGTCGCGTTTATCGCGTTTGCGGACGTAATGAATGCTACCGCAGTCAATTGCGGTAAAATATTGGCGACAGAGGGAGCCAAAACAGCAAAATAACGGCCGTAACATCGCGTTGCGGCCGATATTCAAATCCCAATCAGGATGGCTAGACAATATAATTTTCCTGTGTTACCAAAGTCAAAATTACTATATAATATCACTATAAAGGTATAAGTAAATCTCATAGTTCAAGCTTCTGTAAACATTGATGATAAACATGTAAATATTTGAACATTTTGTGAAGTTCCAATTGGAATTTTAAAATTCTAATGGTCCAATAGTATACAATGATTCAAATTTATATGGAGTGAAAAAGCAAAGATGAAAAGAAGATATCTAGGATGTTCTGGTATGTTAATTATATTCTACTCCTAACTGGCAATATAATGATTGTTTTAGGATAAAAAAAGCTATTTTATCTTAGGAAATAAGAGAAAAATTAATAAAAATGAAAAGAAAGTGAAATTAGGTGAATGGGGGCTACTTTTATGATGGGTACTTGGTCCAATTATGATGACAAATTTGTTGGAAGATACATATATCTGGGTTTCAAATTAATACAAAGTTTCTGCTGAATTATTAAAAACAGAGAGATTATAGTCCTTGGAACTGTATACTTCGAAATTGAACTGAATTTATGAGTACTCGATTCTAAGAAACTTAAATGTTACTAAGTTATTAGGATTATCACTGCATGCAAATGTCCAGAACATGAATCCAGAGAAAAAAGAAAAAAAAAAAACTTAGAAGAATTGAAGGCAAAGTTGTAAGTTTGTACAGCTCAAATAAGTTACTATAAACAAGAGATCTCTCATACGTTCCCCGGTCAATAATGAGATGAGAGGGCATTGGATTCCAGGAGTGTATATTACTCTACTTTTTTCTACTTAGAAAAATAAGATTAGAATACCTAGTCTTTTGAGCTCTAAACTCATAACTACTCTTTTTTTGGGTCTAAAAGAGGACGCAGCCTAAGATACAAGGAAGGATTGCAGATGGGATTTGAAAACTAGACCTGCTAGATGCCATATGGCTGCATGAACCAATTGATCTAAGTCTGGTTCCTAAACTCTTAACTACTGTTTACTCTCCTAGTAGTATATGTGTTTTCCCTCAGACAAGAATGAAAAAGAAAAAGTAAAAGTAAAAAAGAAAATTGGGTGATAAAATTTCTAGCTTATCCAAAAGAAAAAGGTAAAACAAAAGGAATTGATGAATGGGGTTACCTTAGATGTAAGGTCGTTATGGTTGGTGATGGATTCTGCTTCAATTCTAGCTTCTGCTTCATACTTACTCTTTGGCTTCATTGGTGACATTGACATCTGCATCCATTAACAGGACATAAGATTAATATAGTTGTCATCCATTTCCTCTCCTGCTTTCCTTTCTCTTCTCTCTCTCTCTCTCTCTCTCTCTCTCTCTCTCTTCTTGGACATAACAAAAAGAGAAAAACAAAAGTAATGAAATTGAAGCAGAAATGAGAAATGGGTTCGCTGTGAATCATTCAAATTATGAAGAAACCATTACAATAGCAGTAAATAGATGTTACAACTTACAATTCACAGCATCAGAAGGGAATTTTTTTTAAGCACAAAAGAGAACAGCTCTGATTCAGAAATGATAGAAATTACAGTTGGAAGCCAAAATAATGATAAGTCAAGTTAGAAATTTTGCAGTATAAAGTGTATAAGATTGACCCAATCTGCCGCATTCCATAGAAAGAGAGAAACAGGAAATACAAAAGGGATCTTTAACTTTACCCTCATAAGTCTATATGTGGAAGCTAAAATGGAGAAAAGAAGAAGGGGCGGGGGCTTACAGAAGGAGGAGGAGGAGGAGGGGTATTCCTGGAGAAGGAGCCGCATGCAGCTACCACCATTTTCTTGGCTGCTTTTCTGAGCTTAGAAGATGCTCCTGATCCTACCCCCATTGCCCTCTTTCTTCCTCTAGCTGCTTCTACCTTTCCGGATACTGAAAAAAACCAGATAGATAGGAACAATGGAATGGGAAAGTGAGTAAAGAGAGACACAGCTCTGCCAAATCTGCAAAGATGTCTACCACTCCAACAAGCCCTTTGCTGTTGAATGAGTCTTTGATGTCACCTCCACTTTGTTGTTTTCTTTTTCTTTAATTTTTTCTTCTGTAAAGCAATGGTATTTCTTTTTTTCTCTCTCTCCCTTGCATGTAGACCCATATATAATTGTATACTGCACAGTACACGCCATCGTTTCCCTTTTTTATGTAAGAGATTCGGACTCTTTAATTTTAAAGACGATATGATAATATTTGATATGAATATAAAATAAAAAATTAATTAAAATACGATATTAAATATAATATGATATGAATATATAAATATATTAAAATTTATATAATATAAATTATTAATATATTAAAATTTATATAAAATATAATACATTAAACACGATTATAACATATAAAAATACACGATAAAAATATACAAATTGGTCGGATTTATTTTACGGAAGAGTACCTCTTTGTTTACTGCCTTTGATGAACTATAGACAATTTTCTTTACATAAGTAACTTTGAGTTACTCAGTAATTTTTTTTTTTTTTTTTTTTTTTTGTATTTCATAAATTTTACTTTGTTGATTTTAGAATATAAACTTCTAATCATAAGAGTGTCACTTTTAAAAGAGAACTATAAAAAATGATTTTTCAATTTGAATCTTTTTTTATATATCATTGTTGAAATTCTTATATTTTATAAGTAAAATTAGTATGATGATATATACTTTTAAAGTATGTTAAAAAAATTAGTTTAAAAATAAAATATATGACAGTTTTTTAATCTTTTTTATTATCAGTGTATCAAACACAAACTCTTTTTTATTATATTAAGTTTTTAAATATTTTTATTATACCTCACTGGTTTTTAAATTCAATTAGCAATGTATCAAATAATTTTTCTTTAAATTTTTTTTTTTTCATTTGCTGCTTTGATTTCTCTTTTTTTCCTTTCAACCCCAAATAAAATCATACTATGGCATAAACAAGTCTACACCAATTAGCAAGTCTAGCATTAGATCCTTTGTTAATTGCTTGATTAATAGCATCTCACCAATTTGAATTTAAATGTGAACTAATGTACTTTTCAAGTGTTAAGAGTTTTGATTTAAAAAAAAAATGGTGTCTTAAGAGTTAAGATGTTGAATTTTGTTTGCAATGACATCAAATTATTACAATTATTTTATTTGTATTAATTTTTCCAATCATTGATTTATAAATAGCCAAAACTAAGAAAATAAAAGAAAAAAGTCTAAATTTAATAAAAAATTATATCATCCATCACTGATAAAAAATTTAGATTTTATGAAATTAGTAAAACAATACATATTTTTTAAAATATATTAAAAAATAAAAAAATAATTGAACATATAACAATTTTATAATTTCACTTGTAAAATTAATTTTTTTTTATTATCAATGTATCATAATAAATTCAAAATTAATACTCTAAAATTGTGGACAAAATATAAACAAGGATTTTTTTTTTTATTATTTTTAAATGGAAGCAAAGCAAACTTAATATAAATAAATAAATGCAATAAATAGATTGTTGAATAAGTGGCAGAACGCAGAGGAAGGAAACAAAAGGTTGCTTCTGGGAGGGACCACTCGGACACTATAGCACCTTTTTCTTTTGTTTGTTTGTGGTCAAAATATTTGAGAGATGCATGTATTATATAATTTAATATAAATTAATTTTTATATTATAAATTGGATAATTTAATTTTTAATTTTTTAAAATTAAAGTAAAAAAAGTTAAATCAGTAATAATGTTATGTAAATCGTTAGAAAAATAATGTGACATTTAAAAATTATTAAAATATCAACGTGAATGTTAAATATTGACGTGGTATTTAGTAAAATACATTATTATAAAATGATATGGATTAAATAAATAATCAAATTGTTGCAAATGTCACTATATTAGGATCCAAATTTTCTTCTCTGATTTCTCCAAATGAGACTTTATTTAGTCAACGTGATTTTAAATAATATATTTTATTAGTATCATGTCAGCATTTAACATTTATATTAGTATTTTAACAAATTTTAAATGCCACGTCATTTTTTTAATGGTTCACGTTAATTCAATTATTATTTTTTATTTTTATTTTAATTTTAAAAAATTAAAAATTAAATTATTCAATTTTATAATATAAAAATTAATTTACATTAAATTGATATAATACAAAAAAACTTCAAATACTTTGACCGTTTGTTGATTTTTCTTTTTAGTATTTATTTATGAAAAATTGAAGGGAAGAAGATTTTACAAATAAAGAAATCTTTATAATTAAATTATTATTCAATTAAGGATTAATGGAAACTGTAGTTGTAAACCAAAAGCCGTGAGTAGATTTTTTGATAAAAAAAAAGAGTTAAAATATTATATAAAATATAATATAATATAAAAAATAATACGAACACGATATAAATATATGAATATGTCAAAATTTATATAAAACGAATTATTAATGTGTCAAAATTATTTGTCACCATATTATAGATGAATATTAAAATTTGTCACTATACTTTATTTTGATAGATATTTGTTATTATACTTTTGAGATTATAATATATTTGCCACTATATTTTTATTTGATTAAATTTTATCACTAAATTTTAATTTTTATTGAATTTTAACGTTTAATTTTGATTTTGGATGATTTGAAGATAAAATATAACAAAAAAAATATCTCTTTAATATTTTATTTTAATAATTAACAATATTAATAAATTAATTTATAGAAAATATTAAAAAATTAAAAATTAACATAAATTTTTTATTTTATAACAAACTAAAACTTAATTTTTTTTTAAGAATAGAATATTGACAAAAAAACTTATATAAAATTTTTATTTTTTATAAAATAAAAAATTTGTGTTAATTTTTTATATTTAATATTAATTAATTTTTACTTTTAATTAATAAAAAAAAATTTAAAATTTTTTTTTTTATTAAATTTTGTTTTCAAATCATTTAAAATTAAAATTCAATGACAAATTTTATAAAAAATAAAATTTAATAATAAAATTCAATCAAATAAAAATAAAATGATAAAATTCAATATAAGGTTAATGTATAGTGGCAAATTTGCTTTTTATTTCAAAAGTATAATGATAAATACAATAAAAATAAAGTCTAATGATAAATTT